>JALMGJ010000009.1:3010000-5410000 GCA_023362775.1 Charina bottae
AATGTCTTATGCTTTCCTGAAACCTCTATCTTCTGGGATTATGAATATATTTTTTCTATTTCTAACAGACCTACACCAAAGCTGGTTGATGACTTCAGAAGTGAGCTCATATCCTCAAAGATATTCTTGGGAACCAATCCACAGAATTCTGTGTTGTTCTACTGAGATTAGTGGGAATGCTTTTATACTTAGAAGTTAAGGGTTCTGTTCCAAGAATCAATATCTTTGTAAAATAGCTTAATAGCCAAACAAAGTCACACAAATGTCAGTTTTAGATTTCCAGTTGGACTGACAAGAAAACTACATGGCAGAATTTGGGCAAAATTCTCAAGTCAAAACATTTTCCAAGCCATCCAAGGTAAAAATGTTAAAACTGCATCTCTTTACTTTCTTTAAAGAAACAGCCTCCAAGCAGGTTTTTCCAGTAGAAACCCTGTATATCTAGTGAACATGCAAAAAGAAAAAAAGGAAATGTACCAGGCAGATATGTGAACTTACCCTGAATTATAGCCAGCTATATAGATATGGAACTTTTTAATATAATAAGTTGATTAGTGCTTTCAGAAACTAACCAGAATTTTTTTTTCTAGATTCACATTCAATTTTTATCAACGTGAAGAGTAACAAGTCAGCCCTTAGAACAAGTGAAATTAAGTGCACTGAAGTATAAAAGCAATAATGTTAGGAAGCCTTCTCTTTTCCCCCCCTTTTATTGAAATAGCTCAAATTTTTCACTCTTATATTTTGAAATTAATTGATTTCAACCAACAAAATTGTGTAAGCATCATTTCATGAGACAAGTGATTCCTGTATCTTATAATCAAGTAATGCGAAATTGCATGGACAATTCCCACTTAGGAAAATGTTACTTCACAATATGAATTTATAACACATATGTATGTATGTATGATCTTATGCTAAGAGATAAATTATATATGAATATCAACAAAAAAAAATCCCCCCTCTTCCTAGAAAATTGTGGGAGGGGGTTGGCACTGTTTCCACATTATTGATGCTCTAAGGAAGCACAAGTGGGTGAACAAAGATGTATTAATAAGGCCATAAAGTTTATAAAAAAGAGATCTTAATAACAATATGAAATAAGAGGCACATTATACACCAAAGTCATATGCATCAAATATATAAAATAAAATGACAAATTTATAGGAAACCACTTATTGATATAGTCTAGTGCATATTTAATCATTCTTCAGTGACGACTCTAATTTGTTTTTCATTAGGAAACTCAACTCATATATTATAAATATTGGCAAAGGATGAATATTTAAATCTTCTTATTTTCAACACATATTTCATCTAGAAAGATGTAGGATATTAATATAATATACAGAAGAAAAAATCTAAAAATTGTTATTTTTTCAGTTATGAAATACATAATGTAAAAATATAAATGGTATGAATGCATTGTATATGATTTCTAATTTAAACCTTTAAATAGTTGTGGATTTTTGTTTCACTTCAGAAAGTTTTATTTTTTGTAATGCAGTAATTCTGTTGTTTTAAGTAGGATGAAGGTATTAGTACTAGTGGACAACACTCTTTCTTTTCAGCAGCCAGCCTTGCACTGAAATGCAGTTCTCTTATATTCCTTTGTGCTTTACCCAGTAATACATTTCCCCCCATATTTTTATTGGATTTTGACATGCTCAGAAAGGGATTTCATTAGCAATAGCCTTGTTCACATTCCTGTCAGCAAATTGCCATTAGTTAGCTTCAGCTAAAAAAACAAAACAAAATCCAGGACATGTCAATAAATAGAGTTAGTTATCCCCAACCATCTTGGGGATAAAATAAAGAATAAATGAACTCACAAATAATTGGTATGTATCTGTACAAATAAAACATGAGCTTTTTTTATCACCTATGCAATTGCATATCACCAGTTCACAATACATTTTTTAATGTTGTTCTGCTTTATCAGTAGAAACCAATAAAACCCTGAAGATTCTGTTGAGCAAGATCCAAGATATTTTTGTAAAACAAGAGGAGAAAGGGAGAGGAAAACGAACCTAAGACTTTGAACTATAAACTAGTTTTTTGATACCTTGCTCTATACTGCCACTCCTGATGGGAACTTGTGGAAGCTGTCTCCCCCTACGGCTGCTGAAGAGTGTATCTGCTGGAGATGACTGCATGGGACTTCCCGGTTGGCGCATTCTGCAGGAAAAAATTAATATGACATAGAATGATGTCACACACAACCAAATCAATGAGATATTACAAATAACACACACACACACACACACACACTTCAAATAAATAAATTGAAATCCAGGAAATGTCAATAAATAGAATGAGTTATCTTGGGGATAAAATAAAGAATAAATGAACTCACAAATAATTGGTATGTATCTGTACAAATAAAACATGAGCTAACATAAAAAAATTCCCTTCTCACCCCTATGGGTGGTATGTGTCTACCTCAACCTCGGGTCCTCTACCAGAGGCCTGGGAGTTTGAGGGTTCTGCGCAGTATCTTAGCTGTTCCTAGCATTTCAGTCTTTTGGACAGAGAGCTTTGATGTTGCTCCTGGGATCTGTTGGAGCCACTCTCCCAGCTTAGGAGTCACAGCCCCAAGTGCTCCTACTACCAGTGGGACCACTTTGGCCTTCACTTTCCAAATCCTTTCTAGTTCCTCCTTCAGGTGCTGGTACTTCTCCAGCTTCTCATGCTCCTTCCTGATGTTGCTGTCACTTGGCACCGCTACATCTATCACCACCACCGTCTTCTGGTCCTTGTCTATTACCACAATGTCTGGTTGATTGGCCAGTACCTGCCTGTCTATCTGGATCTGGAAGTCCCACAGGATCTTAGCCCTGTCATTCTCCACAACCTTCTGTGGAATCTCCCAACTGGACTTTGGAGGGTCTAGCCCATACGCTGTGCAGATGTTCCTGTACACAATGCCAGCTACTTGGTTGTGCCGTTCAGTGTATGCTGTTCCTGCCTGCATCTTACACCCTGCCACTATGTGTTGGACTGTCTCTGAGGCCTCTCTGCAGTCTGCACCTTGAGTCCTGTCTAGTGTGGTAGACCCCTGCTTCTATGGAGTGGGTGCTTAGTGCCTGTTCTTGTGCTGCCATGATCAGTGCCTCAGTGCTGTCTTTTAGTCCAGCCCTTTCCAGCCACTGGTAGGATTTCCCAATGTCAGCCACCTCAGCTATCTGTCGATGATACATCCCATGCAGGGTCTTGTCTTGCCATGGCACTTCCTCTGCTTGATCTTCCTTCCATGTCTTCTGCTGCTTCAGGCATTATCTCAGCAGCTCATCTTTAGGTGCCATCTTACTGATGTACTCCTGGATGCTCTGGGTCTCATCCAGGACAGTGGCTTTGACACTCACCAGGCCCCGCCCGCCCTTCCGGCATATATATTCATACTCATACTCATACTCATACTCATATTCACATTCACATTCATATTCAAATAAAGAAAAGAAAATAGAGATAAACTATCTTACTATCTATATAGCCATAAGTTCTTAATATCTATTCCATTCAGAAAATTAGGGCTAGCATATAGTATCTAGGCTGCAAAAATCTAGAGTCCACTAGATAGAACCATAGATGATCCTTTCCTGCCATCTAATAGTTGCCAGGTGTTTGTAGCCCAGATATGATAGATCAACAGAAAATAAAGTTTTATCTGACAATACTATTTTAGACGGATAATCATCTAAAGCATACTTTCCAAACTGTGTGTCGGGACACGTTAGTGTGTCGGCTGCAGTGTCTGGGTGTGTCACGGCTGCTGCTGCCTCCGAGCCCTGCCAGGATTCCGCACTGGTCCTAGTGCCTGCCTTGTGTCTTGCTGCCTCCAAACCTGCTGTGATTCCGTGCAGGTCCTAGTGCCTGCCTTGTGCCTTGCTGCCTCCAAACCTGCTGTGATTCCGCGCAGGTCCTAGTGCCTGCCTTGTGCCTTGCTGCCTCCAAACCTGCTGTGATTCCGCGCAGGTCCTAGTGCCTGCCTTGTGCCTTGCTGCCTCCAAACCTGCTGTGATTCCGCGCAGGTCCTAGTGCCTGCCTTGTGCCTTGCTGCCTCCAAACCTGCTGTGATTCCGCACTGGTCCTAGTGCCTGCCTTGTGTCTCGCTGCCTCCAAACCTGCTGTGATTCCGCGCAGGTCCTAGTGCCTGCCTTGTGCCTCGCTGCCTCCAAACCTGCCCTGCCAGGATTCCGCGCAGGTCCTAGTGCCTGCCTTGTGCCTTTCTGCCTCCAAACCTGCTGTGATTCCGCGCAGGTCCTAGTCCCTGCCTTGTGCCTTGCTGCCTCCAAACCTGCTGTGATTCCGCACTGGTCCTAGTGCCTGTCTTGTGTCTTGCTGCCTCCAAACCTGCTGTGATTCCGCGCAGGTCCTAGTGCCTGCCTTGTGCCTCGCTGCCTCCAAACCTGCCCTGCCAGGATTCCGCGCAGGTCCTAGTGCCTGCCTTGTGCCTTGCTGCCTCCAAACCTGCTGTGATTCCGCACAGGTCCTAGTGCCTGCCTTGTGCCCTGCTGTAAGAGTGTGTCGTGAAATGATGCACGTCTAAAAAGTGTGTCACCAACATGAAAAGTTTGGAAAGCTCTGATCTAAAGACACAATTGCTGGCCCAGAACCTGTGTGAAATCAATATGAAATAAAATACTGGTTATGTTCAAATGTCTAGCCTACTCCATTCAGAACTTGGTGGACAACCATGGTTGGAATGGTATGTGCATGTGAGTGGGAAAAATCAATCTGTTGTTGTTGTTATATATCCCACCTTTATTCTGTACTACTCAAGGCAGTGTACAAGGCAGTGCCTCCTATTTACCCTACAACCACAACCCTGTGAGGTGGATTGAGCTAAGACAGAGTGTCTGGCCCAAAGTCACCTGGATGGCTTTTGTACCTAAGGGAGCACTAGCATTCACAGTTTCCTGTTTCCTATGCCAGCACCTTAACAAAAACACCATATTAAGTCTGAACTTTGTCTATAAATAGATATTGATATACAGTATATGTCTAGGTAAATTTACAACACCACATGACTTTCCTTAGGATTCTTTGTTTGAAACTTAACTATTGTTCAATATGTGAATTACCAATCTTACAACTTCAAAGATCTAATTCCAAAGATCTAACATAATTTCAATAAAATGTAAAGTCTTCTATTCAGTCTAAATCTTTAATACACTTTTTTCAGATGTACAGTATTATCAGTAAAAAGCTAACCATAGGATAATTTTATGGAATTAGTAATATTATTATATATAGGAAACCTGTTTTATAAACCAAGGGTTAGAGCACGTTCACACTTCACCAAGTGAGAAATCCCTGAGAACAGAATTCCAGAATATTCTTTCAGCTGTTATGTATCTCATCTCATTTCTACATTTCCTCTTTTGAAATCATTGCTCTGTTAAAAGCATTGACATCATTATCTTAATACTGCAATTCTCAGTGTCGGATTATTAGGAAACTGCACAAAAATACACCAGAGTATTTGAAGGATAATAGAACGTATTACTGCAGGAGAAATTACAAAAACTAAAGTGACCATTTAAATAGGGCTAGATAATCAAAAACTATCATTTGCTTCTTCTGATGCATGAATCAAAACTATTTCCCCAAGATCCAAAATCATCCCTGACAGATCATTTACTGTTCTCTCTCTGTATGATATCCCTACAGTAACAGGAAACAGAATTCTGTGAAGATTTCTCTCTGTATCTAGACTGAGGGAAATGCATGATGCAAAAACATGCCCTTTGCTGAATTATCAGGTTTTAGCAGTGAAATATTGCAGCATTCTGAAAGTTTTCATATGAATGCATTATGCAACAGAAAAATGGGAAGACAAAAGCAAATTTAAACTACAAATTTGTTGGTATGATATAAACAATTCGGAGAGTGAAGATAGGCTGAGCAAAGGAAATGAGAAAAGATTAGATATCATGGGGGTGGGGGTGGTGAATAGAAACAGATTGCACTGCATGCCAGAATGAGTGAATGCACTGCATTTACTCCAGAAGGCTCACACTGACATTCACATCTGTGAAGCAGAAACAAATGTTGTGCAGTACATTTAATAGCAACCTAGTCAGAAGTAGAGAAGTTGGCACCAACCCTCCAGGAACTAGGTAGTGAATAGAACATAATGGTCTGATACTGGAGTGCTGTCTCGACCTTGACTGAATATGTTGTTTTCCCATAGTTATGACTGGCTGATCATGGATTCTTAGGGATGGAAGTCCCCTTCTAGAAACACCTGGCAGTAGCACCCTAAGACATTATGACAAACATACATACATACATACATACATACATACATACATACATACATACATTACATACAGATATATAAATTGTTTCAATCATTAACTGCATATAAGGTGCTCTTTCTTTCTCTCTCATGCACACACCATCCCCATCAACTTCTATAGTTGTATCCATGGTTTTCATATTCAATAAAATGCATCACCTTTATAAATCTGTTTATGAAAGATCACAAAACAAATGTATCACTCACTGATTGGTGTCGAGCCCCATGCAGCTGGGCAAGACCAAGGAAGCAAGAACCATACAGGTTTCAGTAAGGTAGCTTTAAAGCTAGTCTGGAGTGAGGCTTCCGGTGGGAATGGTGGACTGAACCGAACGGCTGTGCCCGCTGGTTCAGCAGGCAGAGCTGACAACGTGGTAACGTGGTAAACAATTGTCTTCCTGTTATTATTTTTGTATTAAATTTGAAGATATTAGCATTTTCCTACATGTTGTATCGGCTGATTTGAACCTTCAGCTTTCTGTTTTCACTTTCCCTTGAGAACAGTCTGCTATCTCACTGTCACTTTATGTAAACACACTTTGGAACTTTTCCGTATCTTCGACTTTTGCTGGTTAAGCTCCTAGGGGGCGCCATAATCTACTGCGTGAGACATGGAGGATTTCAAAGAGATTTTTTCTGACCTTCACCAGGATTTTAAACAGATTTCTTCTGACTTTTATGCAAGATATCCAGGACATTGTAGAAAATATGAGATCTAAAATGTGCCATCAGGTTGGGGATGTGGTGGATGAAATTGAGGAATTTAAGTGCGATAGAAAGGTTTTTTTTAAGACTGAGATTGGGATTTTTATCGAGATGCTGGATGACGATTGGATAATGGAGTTGGAGAAATCTAAGGGAGAGAGTGATCTACAAACCATAAGTAAAATCGATCTCCTGGTGGAATGCCATGAAAAGAACCTGGAATCTTTGAGGGGGGCATTTGGGCTGTTTGATTCTTTTAAGAGGAAAGCTCTGTGCACATTGTGGGGATATGTAACTGCTTTGGTTTATTCTGAAGTGGGATAAGGCTTGAAGAATGTTCATCTGGTTTGCTTTAAGGATTTGATTGATGCTATTTGCCTTTAAAGATTTGGATTTACTGTTTTGAATTGGCTTTGTTTTTTTGGGTTTATTAAGATGAAAATGATTAAAACTGATGTATTAGGGTTAAAATGTTTATTTGGTTTGCTTTAAGGATTTGATTGATGTTATTCCCTTTTAAAGATATGTAATTACTGTTTTGAATTTTCTTTGTTTTTTGGGCTTATTAAAATTGTACTGGCAAGTATAATAGCAGACAACTTATGTGCTTTTTAATTTGATTCTTATTTTAGTAGATAGAAATGTACAGAATAGTGGTACGAAGAGAATAATTAAATATGTTTTATCTTTTGGAGGGGAGAAAGATGTTTAGGAGGTTTATAAGAATTTTTTTCTTTATTTTAATATAAGGGGAAGGGGTAACTGTACTTAGTGATTTTTATTATGTGATAAAGTGGAATGACTTACAGAAATAATGCGGTTTTGGTTTGATATAGAGTAAGGGATTGATTATGGAATATTTTGTATATCCTTGCTGTTAAAAGTCAGAAGCCACATCTTTTGTAAATTTAATTTTATACTCCAGCGAGTATAAAAGGAGGAGCCAGCCGGAGTCTCTTCCTAACACTATCTCCTTTCACAGTATTCAAGGAATGCTTCTGCCCTTTTTGTTTTTGTAATAGCTTCTGAATATTTCCTTCAAAGCCATCTCTAAAATGTGATAAAGTATCATTGGCCTTTATGGATACAGTAGCTCAGCCTTTCCTTATATTAACTGTTCATACTATTTCTTAAATTAGATTGTATGTTGGTACAATTCAAATAATTACAATGTTTCAACTATAGCAAAAGAACTACAACCACAATTAATATAAATAATGATAAGTCTGTCTGGATGACATCAATACTTTCAAAGACTTGAAGCAAAAGGTTTCTGCTGTGCCTACTAGAGAATTAAGAAATTGAAGTCCAATTCTTCTAAAGGATGTCAGTTTGCAATAAGCTAAACCTGAAGATGAGCTTCTATCTCCTTCCTTCCTTTTTTGAAGATGACATACAGGTTTAATATATAAATTAGAAGAAATCATGCTTACACAATCTTTTTTAGTAATATTTGATCCTGGAGATTTTTTTTAAAAAAAATCCATTCATTTGAAGTTAACCTTAGAGATGAGGTATCTCCAATGCAAAAGATTAACTATTCTGTGAAGATGGCAAAAGGGCAACAGATAATGAAGAAAAGATTCTTTTTAACTCCTATTTTGATTCAATTTTCTCTGAGATGAAGCTGTATATTCCACTGGTTAATTATGAAGAATAGGCTGGAGGAGTAGGATTCCCACATAAACTTTGCAAAACATAGGTCAAAGGCCACATTCAGACAGCTGCTTTGCTGTGCTCCTTTCCTTCTTGGAGCTGTCAGGAAATCATGCTGCCCTAAATTTTGCTACACCCACTGTGTGCTCTTAGTGGGGGAACCAGAACATTTGTGTGCTGTGCTGCTGTCAATACACTTTTACCATGCAACATTCTAAAGACTGTACTTGATGGCTCCTTTGGCTGAAATTCCAGCCCCACTCATCATCCATCATGTGAAAAGCCTCCTTCAGTTGGCATGCTAGTTACTCCATACATGGCTTTTTTCTTTTCTTTCTCATTGTAGCTTCCATGGGTCAAACTTTTAAAAAATTCTTTGAAACTATGGCTTAACTGCTTGACTGTTCAACCTATTGGCCACTAGGTAACAGTAAAGAGATGAGTCTTTTATATCACTCCATTGCCATCTAGTGGTCATCTGGATTTGTGCAGTCACTAGAGAAGAGCTGCTGAAGAACTGAAGTTTGCCCTAACCTTAACCCTAACCCTAACCCTATCCCTATAGAAGCTGTGATTCCAGACTCTCTTATAACCAAAAGAAACCTGGGGTGTGGGGAGAAGAGGTCAGGGTCCAGATGAAAGAGGATGGTCCCACAGAAAACTGGCAGAATCAATTGGAACCACAAGTTTGCCAACATGGAACATGTCATTTCAGGCCACCTCCTCCATGTGCATCAATGTATACTTCACTGCCTGCACTCAATGACTGGAGGTGGAAGTAGAAGGAAAACATAACTTTCAGGGTAGAACACCTAAAGCTGTCCTCTGGCTGCTTCAGCTGGCAGAAGAGAGATACAGGTGGTGGCACATGGACATATCCTCTGGAAATGATTAGTGGCCATCCTTATGTTGGGACAAGTGGTTGAATGGATTTGCCCAGAGTCAGAGAATACCTACTGAACTTAAATGAGTTTAGTTCTTGAGACCCAGATGGACTGCAGTCTAAGGAATTAGCTGATGATCTGACCAAACATATACGCATTGTCTCTGAAAACTCCTACAGAATGAAGTACCACATGGTGAGAAGGCAAATATTTTCTCTAACTTCAAAAAAGGAAATTTCTTAAGAACATGTCATTTTCGTCAAGGAATTTTCTATTTAGATTGGGGAAATGCTGTGGTTATTATAAATCTTGATTTCAGCAAAATATTGGGCAAAGTATCTCACAATATTCTGATTAGCAAGGGTTCGTTAACATGGGCTGGGTAGCAGATCTATTAGGCTGACACATACAGTAGCTGGCTTGAAAACCATATTCCCAAAGTACTCATCAACAGTTCCCCAAAGACCTGAGCAATGCCCCAAGTGGTTTGTTGTAGGGTTTTAAACATTTTCATTAACAGTTTGAATTATGAGATCGAGAAAATGCTTATCATAGTTGCAGATCAAACAAAATGGCTATTACTTCAGAAGACAGAAACAACATTCAGAACAATATCGATAGGTCAGAGAAATGGACTGAAATAGAAGAATTTAATTTAACAGAGACAAATACCAAGTTCTTCATTAGAAAACAGAAATCAAATCTACAGGTATAGGATGGAATGGAGTACAATAGCTTGTTAACAGTATCTGCAAAAAGGTTCTTGGAATAATAGTTGATCTGCTGAATGGAAGTCAGCAGAGGGATGTATCTATTAAAATAGCAAATAAAATTTTAGGCAACCTCAACAGAAATATTATTTCTAAATTGTAGGAAGTAATAGTTATACTCTATTTTGTATTGCTTAGATCTACTGTATACATTTTTGGTACCCAAGTTTCAGAAAGATTCAAATAAACTAGAGTAAGATTATAGGACAGAATGAGGATGGTCAGGGAGCTGGAAACTAAATATTTGATGAAACGCTAAGGGAATCATGTAAGTTTAGTGTCGAGAAAAGATGACTTAGGGGAGATGGGATAGCACTTTTGAACTACCTGAAGGTTTCACACTGAAAAAGATCAATACTTGTTCTCTATTGGTCTGAATGCAAGGGACAGGATAAGCATCCTGTACTGCATATACCTCCTAGTTGGCGAGATATGAAGAGAAGTAAACTGGCCTGCAAGGTAATCTCTAGATCAGAGATCCATCTAGGGTCGCTACTGTCTTTTTCATGTAAACCACTTTATAAGCTTTTGCCTTGCCTCCCTTAGTGGACAGAACCTTGCATTCTATCCCCTGAGCAGTTCAATAAACTTAGCTCGAGCAGATTGTGTGGTCTTCACTCATCAATTGGGTTGGGGGATTTTCCACTTCACCTGCACCACTGGTTTGCTCTGACAAAGCCAATACTGTTTCAACTTTAAAGAGAATGAAAATGGATAAAGCAGAAAACAGAAATTCCACTTTGCCTGAACAGAAGTGGTACCCCTAGGTGCAAAACCACCAGCACAACTAATTCTTATCATTCTTAAGCTTCCTGCTGTCTTCACTCATTTTCTCCTTACCATTATATCATTACTTTCTGATGTGTTGCTATACAAGAAAGGCTTTCCAGATGTTTTAAGACCAAAATTACTGTGCTTTGCTGCCATGAGATTCCATGCCAATTGTACTTCAGGTTTTATGATCGTGATGTAAGTAGACCATATGTTAGAGCAATTTAGAAACAGCTTTGCAAAACCTTGGTAGCAAGACAGGCTTTAAGTATTTAAGATCATGGCATGTGCATAATCAAACAAGTGAACAAAAACTTTATTATGACAAAGACCAGCATAGCATGTGCATAATGACAATAACATTAGCATACCTAAACTGATCAGGGCACATTGTTGTTGCATGCTGTAGAATCCATCCTACCTTTCTGTTTCTGATGCAGAGCCTTTTCTAGTCTGTTTTTGAGTGCTATATCTTTCCACCTTTCTTGAATGCCTGTGAAATGAGATGCCCAAAAAAAATGAAAAATGAAAGCAAGCAATCCAGAAAATATATCACAAAGATTGAGCATGATTTCTTGCAAATGGAAGTATGAAAATCAGGTTTTATGAATGGCTAGTAATCATGGACTTTGGATAAAATACCATCCTCACCCACATTATTTTAATATAACTGATTCAGTCTCTTTGGTATAGATAGTGCTATCACTTCAGACCAAATATTCATAAAATGCTAAGCAATTCTAAAATTGATTCCATGGAGAACTTCCATTACTGGTTAAAATCCAGCATTAAGGATCTGGTATGGAAGTAAAATTCTCCTGGGTTAAAATTTAAAAAGATGCTCTTGTATTATACTTGTATGCAATACAAAAGAAAAATAGCACAATGTAATTAATGATAGTCATAAAAACAATGCTAATAAATTTGGGCAGGTAAATGTGATTTGTCATTTTTCATTAATCTAAAACAACTACTGCAACTATACATTTATGTGCCATAGAAAAGGCATGTATATGCGGTAGCTGTAGCTGTGAGACCTATTATATACTTTGGCTATAGCTTATACAACTAAACAATAAGAATGTGGGAATATTACATTTGGATATTCAATTCAAATAGATTCAAGCCCATCTCATCATAACCCAGCTGTGTCCTTGCTATATTAAACTGTTAATATCCCATGCCCTATGGCTGTTTTTAAGAGAAGCTAACATTTCAGAATCTGAGAAAAAAAAAAGAAATAAAAAATTGGGTGGCAGCTTTTGTTGAGCTTTCTGAAAGTATTGCATCCTTTTAGGTCCTATGCATTTTTCTCTGACCACTGGTATTCAGAGCAACATTATTTTGTCATAACCCTAAAATGACAGCTGAGAACAAATTAGGTGAAAAGAGTTTTATTCTTAAAAAGAACCTAAGCCTGCAATCCACCATAAGCATGATCTTGAGGAAAAAATAGAGGGGTTTGATCTATTGTGATCAAAGGAACATCATTTGAATTGAGATTTTCTACATGCATTCAAAAAGAGGCCTAAAATTCATTGATATAATTACAGGCTATTAACTTCGGTTTTCATTCCGCAGTCTAGTCCCAAGAGCCATAATGCTAGGTTTCAGAATCTTGAAAATATCATTATATTTCTCTTCAGAATTTCAATGCAGCAAGCCAGAGTTCTTGGAATCCGAGATTATTCATTCCTTGAAGCTTCATACTGGGGTGACTGTGTCCCTGTTACTGATTGCCTGATAGGCATTTTCCTCCAGTTGACATGTCCTCACTCTCACCTCCATTTTCTGTTACATTTCCTTGGTCTACTTCATGTCTTTGGTCTAAACTTTTTAATGAAATTTTTGCTTGTTGGATAGCCTTATGTTTTTTCAATCATGAATCCCTCCTCAGAAGATCTGTAGACATTGGTTAGCTGTATTATCTACTACACATTTTTTTTCTATTTCTTGGGAAATCTGCAGCAGTTCTTTTGGCAGTGTTAGTGACTTTCTCACTCCTTCTGTTATACACTGTTAATAAAAGAGCATCTTGTATATAATGGTTTTATGATTTGTTTTATGATTTTTTTAATGGTGAAAAACTAAAAACATCTATTAGTCCATAAACTCTCAGCATCCTTTAAAGATTTGGTCAAAGTCCAAATCTTATATAATTGGCTGAACTGATCAGAAATAGAATCCAATAAAAAATGAAGATATTTAAGAGTCATTTGATGAAACACATACAGACACACAAACACATACACTTTTCAAACAATGGAACATTCTTAAAGGGTGTAGAAAATAACATTACAACATGTGACAGAGCTAGGTTATAAACTATTTAAGATTTTAGTATTAAAATTCATGTATTATACATGTGGAGCTGCAAGACAATTTTAGCAAGGATACCTCTGTATTTCTTCTGGATTAGCACATAGGAAGTTTAAACTGTCTTGTTTTGGAATGCAAGACTCCGGCAGTGTTGTTCTTCACAAGTTTTGGAAACATGGAAGTGAAAGTTGAACGGAATGGATAGAAACAGATAGAAACAGAGAGATGGTCACATGCAGTGAAGATGGAGACATGCAGTCAAGATATTTAAATGACTTAAGAGCATTCCAATATTACATCGAGCAACATTTCTATGCTCTCCTTTTCAGTGTTTCTTAAGGAGAAGGTTTTTTTAAAAAAGTGATGTAATAATTGTTACAAAATAAAATGAAAAACAGTAATAAACACTAAAGACAAACATGTATTCTCAGCAATAACACCTAAGAATATGCAGAAATAATCTGGAAAAGGCCATTTGGAATGCAGAGAGGCATGAATATAGCACTTATATGCATTTCATTAAATGTATAATTCTGATCCTGGGAAGAGACGTGACAGCTTTAAAACATTGCAGAAAGGTGCTACATTCAAACTCGTATATATTCCAAATAAATAATAAAGTCTCTACCTGGGCACAGAGGTTTCGCTTCTGTCTGTGCTCCTGCCCTCTGAAGATGCCGGCCACAGATGCTGGCGAAACGTTAGGAACCACAACTTCCAGAACACGGCCACACAGCCCGGAAGACCCACAACAGCCATTGAACTCTGGCCGTGAAAGCCTTCGACAATACATTCCAAATAAACTTTTCCAAATTATTTCCAAAACTTTACACAGCCTATTGACATCCCACCCCCCGTCGCTGTTGTGGAATGCTCTCTCTAAAGCTGCACATGTGGCATCTAATTGAGTGTATTTTGGTGACTGGCTTTTAAAAATCTGTATATTTGTTCTACAGTATTCTTTTTTCTTTTTCTTTTGCAGTGGAGAGCAAAGGTTGGCTTTCAATTTGCAAGGGTAGTACTGAGCGAAATTTTTGTTGTAATTATTCTAGGCTGAGATATATATTCTAGGTTGTTTTACACACACACACACACACACACACACACACACACACACACACACAGTATAACAACAATGGAGCCCAAGGCTTCCATTGTAAATCAACAGCTGAAAAGAAAACATTATTGGAGATTGGATTGATGTATGGATGTTTGCTTAGTATAAACATTCTTATAAGCAAATATTTTTCAACTGTTACAAAAATCCTGGTTGATCCACAATGGGATTATAGCATGTAAAAAGGTTCTCATTCAATATCTAAGGAAAAACTAAGCTCCCTTTCTCGATTTAGTTGCTTAACTAGGGGCCCAGATAGTATTTTTCTACCTGAGAGTCATAATCTGGCCAATGTCTGAACTGACGGGTTTTTAATTTTTGGTTTTGTTTTTAAACTCTGCCATAGATACACTTAGCGTACTAACTTTATCTCTCTGTTTTTACTGCTCAAAAGCTAATTGAAATTATGATGCTTTGACATCTAATAAAAAGATTGAAAAAAATGGTTCACTTGGGCAACACTAATAAACATTTCCCACAAAATAATTTTACCTGTAACAGAAATCCTGCCCACTTCTACATTAACCATTCTTTTTATAAGCCTTCTTAGGATGAAGAAAATAGTGTTTGACATTGGCACTGCCTATTTTAATACCTGCAATATTTTGATAATGAAAATATTCCAGGGATTAACTTAACTGGAGACTTCATTTTTTCAATTTAGGTAGATATTATTTAAATATTATTTTATTAAATAATAATTGTGTACAATAAAAGAAACTGCCTTACTGATGTTTTATGGAGATTTAAAAGAAGGCTTATTACTTACTAAAATCAATAAAGATGTATAATGAATAGATTTTCTGGGAATTGTAATCTCAAATACATCTGGAGGCGATTAGGTCATTGAAGCCTCTTTATAGCAATGTACTATTAATCTGTTGGATTGTAGTCCTTGCTGGGTCTTCATTCATTCATTCATTCATTCATTCATTCATTCATTCATTCATTCATTCATTCATTCATTCATTGAATTTATCTGGCTGCCTATCTCATATAATGATAGGTAGCTCACAACTGGTAAAAACAAGAATAAAAACAAAATCACACTTCACACCAGGTGCCAGACCAACCATACTATTGGCTTCCCCATCCTAGCCCAATGCTTGGGGGATTCAACCATATTTCTCCACTTTGGTGTAGAATGCAACGATGCAACAATCCCTTAGGTATTAAATCCTAGGTTGGTCAAGCAGATGTCCCTTCATTCAACAACACTTCCCTTTGCTCTTCTTTTGCATACACCAGAAATCTGCTTTTGAGAATCCTCAAAGCATTTTAGAGCATTTTTAGTGGGTTGCTGATGATAGAGGTATAAATGCCATCACCTATAATGAGGGCTACCAGATTTGGGCTGCAAAAATCCAGACAAATAATAATTTGCAGCAAAGAGATAAGAGAAAATAGTGCCTCTTTTCTGCTATTTAGTGATCACATGGATTTTTGCAGCCATAATTCTACTTAAAAGCCTGAAAGAGATATTCAGAAGAATTGAAAAGAAAGATATCTGAATGTATAATTTGGCAGCCCAATTAAAAAGAGCATTTCACTTTAAAAAAATCAAGGGACTTAACATATGAAAAAATGTTTATAATCCAAGAATGATACAACACTGAGATTCAAAGAATAAAATAATAATACAATAACAAACCAATAGATGATATTTACATATATCACATTTGTCCAATCAGCATATAAAGAGAAATCCAAAGCACTGGAATTTAGCAGTTGCCTTGCTCAGAATATCTGCCACCAAAATTTTAAAGGAAAAAATTGTAAATATGCCATTACACAAAACAAGTCTCACAGCTGTGAACTGAACTATGAGCCATACAGACAATATATAGGGCACAATTCAGCCTGATGTTAGGAAGACTTAAACCACTGATTTCATTGAGGTTCAGCATGCCAGACTTTCCAGAGCTGTGGTCCCTTGTAGAAACAGGCTGAATTCCATATATTACAATGCAATCCCAGGGGATTTTTACCCAGATATAAATTTCAGTACTAAATGAGTTTATTCCCTAATAAGTTGTCTTGCAGAGTAGCTTATGGCATTAGCTTTATGTCTAATTACTGGGGAACAAACCTCATAGAATTCAGTGGAACTTACTTTTGAGTAGACATGTATAAGATTTTTTCTTTTTGGTCAATGAATTATAAAGCACAAAATTAAAGTATCAGTGTAGTGATACTCTTGCTATAGAATAGGAGGCAACTATTGTGAAGAATCCTAAGAGACTAGAGAATGGAGCAAAATTTGTTCTACTACAGAGCTCAAATACCTGTTTTTTTCCTGCTTTAGTCTCAAAGCCTAAGGGAAACGTATTCCTCATCAACTAGGGATTCTGAATCCTTTACCACTCCTCTTCATCATATATGCTATCCCTCTTGCTCAAGGTCCTAAATCTGGATTTACTGAATCTACATTGATACATAGGAAGGCCTATATAAATCATGAGCACTTCCTCATTTTTACTTTTCCACTAACAGCCAACTATGAGTTGAGTTAATCACAAAATAGGCTGTTCAGCATGTGACTGTACTGACTTCAAAGGTGCTTTATAATCATTGAATGAAGTTCAAGGATGACATCTCATATAGTGGCAAATTTGGGTTCCTGGAAATTGAAACTTTAAACACATGCTGTTCAAACTTGATGTTCGTGATTCAGCAACTTTTCAGCTAGGAGGAGCTGACTAGTACCTGTCATCCTCCGGAGATGCATGTTGGATATGAATCCGGGGACTAGTGGATCTTCTCCTATCTAGTGAGGGGGACCATCTACTTCTGTTTGTTCATTGAACAAAATAGGAAGAAAAACAGCATTTAGTGAACAACTTCAATTTTTTTTTAAAATTGCAAGAAAACTACAAAGTACCTCAAAAAATCAGTGTCTAATGTGTCTAAATAATGTTCAACCTATAGCAATTTAGCCTGAATTTATATAAACTTGAATTATTTAAACTGAATTTGCAAAGTGCTACATTTGCAAAGTGCTACCATTCTGCTTTATATAATTGTCAACTAGCAATATTGGGCCAGGATTTAGTTTAGGAATTAGATGGAACTTGCTATCTGTTTTGGGCTCCATTCCTAAGCATTTGACTCTGAGAAGATGCAGTTCTGGTATGTTGGGGGCCACACATTCCACCGGTCACAGACTCCAACCTTTTAATAATTCATTTTTCACATTATACTGTATTATACAATAGGACTGTGCATGCTTTGAAAAATAATTCAGAAGAGGCGAAGCACAAGCCCAGCATCTTTTTAAAGCAGCGATGTCTTTTGCAGGCTTCCATGCAAGCCTTCTTTAAAGAGGTGTTGCACTTATGCTTGCACACATTCCAAAGCACCATTTCTGAATCCCTTTCAAAACATACAAAGCATTGGTACACAAGTATTTTTTAAAAAATTAATAAGCCAATGATATCATTAAGGTGACTAATGGTCCAAACATCTGCATTTCAAACATCTGTGCATTTTACAATAAAGCATGCATTCTTGTTAAAATTTAAATTAATAGTTTAAAATACAAAGGGTATGTTACTATTGACATTTCCTTATTTGGGGTAATCATAGGCTTTTTGCTTGCTTATTTAATCAAATGAATCTGCTATTGGAGTGGTGGAATTTAAGCACCTTATTGCACAGCTTAATATACAAAGTGGGTCCTAAATAAAGTATTTTCCTTGTATGCCTCATAGCATATTAAAACAAAACCTCAAATCCTTATCCCGAATGTAGGAATTGCCTGAAGGTATATTAAATAATTTAGACTGTTGTCATTTGCTCTGTGGTCATTCTGGGCATTACAAATCTTAGTTATTTTTCTTACAGTAGCTTTAGATAAATCTCTTCCATTTAACACTGAAGTGCTAATGTCCAGATATATCTATAATATGAACATTTTCAGTAATTCTTGAACTGAGTTGGTTCCAGTCTTAATCATGCTTAGCCATTTGGTCACATTAGTCATGACTATTTTAAGTCCCACTGATTTCAGTAAATATACTCTGGATCCAATCCACTACATCAACCAGTTAACATCAGTTTATTGTATTAACTTTGTGGAATGCAACATTAATAATTAAAGATGTATTTGACTGCTGCCATAGGTTGGGGAACAGAGATGTAAAGAGATTGATTACAACCAGACAAACCTTTATTTAATCAGAATGTCTGGAACATTCTATGGAACTCAGTGTTCTTTTTTCATTCTTTCTCTTGCACATCTTGATAGTCAAATTGTTGAGTGCTCTTCATTTAGAAAGCATTCATGAGAATGTATAACTGAATCCTGGAAAAACAGGGTTTTTACAGGAATATAATATTCTGGGTGCTAAAGTTTACATGACCATCAGAGGGGTGTGTGTGTGTGTACATACACATACACAGTTATACATAACATTTTTACTGTGATCATGTATCTTTTATATTTCATTCACAATCTTCTGAGCCTTTTCTCTTATCACTACCTCATTATTCCTGGATGTTTTTTTCATATTAAACATGTTTTAAATATTCAGAGTATGCTATGTTTAAAAAGTGAACTGGACTATTCTTTTTTTAAAAAAGCTATGTAACTGACTTTCAACAATTATAAATCTAGACTTAGCTCGTGTCAGGAAAACAGTGCAAGATTATTGTAAAACAACTGAAATATCTGTTCTGTTTGCAGTGTAAGATTTCAGCAAACAGCAAACTGTCCACATTGTTAGTTGTCCTTTTTGAGGTACTTCCCAGTTCTGATTAGTTTTATGAAAAAAAGCAGACTATTCAGGGGAGTTAGCATTCCAGTATATTAGTAAAAAAAATTCAAGATACTTTAAAAGGCTGTTAATAAGAGTCAGGTTTTCCTGTAAGCCAAATGTTAAAGCTATATAGGCACCAGTGCACTCAAAGCCCTTAATATGCTGATATTTTGTATAATAAAACAATAAAAATAGAAAGCAATCAATTGCAAACATGCATTATAATGTTGAAAAACATGATCTCACATAACATGTGTCAGTGCTGTGGAATGTACTGTACACAATTAATATGCAGGATGCCATGCACTGGACTAGTTTTCCAGACTGATTGTAAAAATGATAGCGCTCGTAACCAATCATACCATTATGCACAACTATCATGTGCACTGCTACATTAAAATACTGCATCCATTGTAAGAAATCACATTCAAACATAATAACATGCTGAACAGTCATAGAAGTTATCTTCTAAAGATGCTGGAAATATTCTACAAATTTTCAGCTACCACAGAATTTTGAAATAAAAAATAAAATTAAATAAAAGTTTCAGAGTAGAGTCTTCATAACACCGTACAGCAGAACTAATAGGCTTTGGCTTTCCACATGGTCTGGAATAATAGTTGGGTACAGCAGGAGTGTTATGGGATACACCAAGGTTCTAATTATGAGAAAGGGTATACCTAATGTTATTTGGACTTCTACTCATGCCTAACTTTTTTTCTTGTTCTGCTTCCAAGTAGTCTGCTGCCTATCTGTCAACACAAAGATACAAATGGCACCCTCTCTCCTGGGATTCTGGAAAGCCCTTAAGACCTGGCTCTGTTCCCATTAACCCGCCTGGGGTTAATGTGGGCGTGAGCTATCGGGCAGCCCCATCATATTGTTACTCTGTACTGTTCTAGTTATTTTAGTCTGGACTGCCTGTTTATGTGGGTTTTAATTGTTCTACTCTTTTTGTGGATTTTGTAAGCTGCCCAGTCTTTTGGAGTGGCCAGCCATAGTAAATTAAATTACTCAAATATTAATTAGGCTAAAGATTCACCTCCAAAGATTTGCTTAAGACAGTACTTCAATGGGCAGAGTTGTAAGCGGGCCTTAACAGAAGACACAGGCAGAATTCAAATAAAGTTGGGAGATCTCTGCTTTAGAATTGTAACATCTCCCTGGTTTATGGCCTGCTGGGATATTCTGAAACTATGGCATTGTGTTCTGGAACATGAGGCATATCATGGATACAACTTCAAAACAATGATGCTTAACATGCTTCAATATGAGCTGAACCATATCTGCTACATTTGAAGGCCCTGCTGCTCATTCAGCTGGGTGGAAACTTGCATTTCTGTTCCTAGATTCTCCCCTAATGGCACTATGGATGGGTGGCAAGATGTTTGGCCTAAGGGCCATAGAGGCTGCCAGCTTGCAAAGGCACATTCACACCACGAAAAAAGGTTTACCCATTTTCTATCATTCTTACACCCTTTCCAATCTTGGTGGGAGCAACATCTCCTTCCCCCACCCCACCCCATGACCCTACTACAGATCTCTAGTTTCCCACAGCCATTAGTAAGCTTCCCACTAGCAGCAGACAACTAACACTCTGCTCCACTTCGTCCAGCTGAATAATCCACACAAGTCATTAGGAAAAGTAGATGGAACACGGAGTAGCTCTGTGAATCTGTTGGCGGGGGGGGGGGGAGCTTTTTCCCCACACCCTTGCTGCAGATTCCTGATTTCCTGCTGCCATTAGCAGCAAGAAGCCAGTTATCTGCTCCCTGCCAGCCAGCCAGATGATTAGACTCATTAGCTGACTCGTGGGGAATAGTGCCATGGCTGCAAAAACTACGATCAAGATCTGTTTCTTAATAAACGCTTACAGAATGCATGGAAAATAGTATTTGTATGGGAAAAAAATGGATATTCAGGGTTATAGAAAATTTCCCAAGTTTGATTGGGATTGTGTAACAGACTCCTAGTTTTAAGAGCATGTAAGCTTACTGAACTGGATTATTAGTACCTGTGACAGATGACATTTTGAATGAGCAGTACAAAATGACAATATTGCAAGTCAACTAAAATCACATAAAGATCTTAAAATCTCATATATCAATCTCCAGTAACTCCTGTACTTGCAGAAGATTGTTAGCCGTTTTCTAACTGAGGCTTCTTTTCTTCTCACAAAAGTGCTTTAAAGGGTTTTGCGGAGGGGCAGGAACTTC
Source organism: Charina bottae (assembly GCA_023362775.1). Classification (NCBI taxonomy): domain Eukaryota; kingdom Metazoa; phylum Chordata; class Lepidosauria; order Squamata; family Charinaidae; genus Charina; species Charina bottae. Next base: position 3,031,500 of record JALMGJ010000009.1, read on the forward strand.
TTCCAATTGCTTAGAGGACATTTGGTTAAAATGAAGGAAAGATACTCTTGCTCTGGTATCCTGGATTATGGGGTACTGTGTGTCAACATAAAAGATTTGCTCAACTCAAATCTGGTCTTGCTTCTCCAGGAATGTTAACTACTAAATTTAAACTTTAAGTTGATTACATTTACTGCCTTTTTTGGATTCTATTATGATGAGACCTTCTTATTTTTATGGTGGCTGTACGATCATTTTTATCATAAATATAGGCAAGTAATTTAATCCCACCCCATAAATGTTCATATTATTTCTGGAAAAACTTTCCTCCACTTTCCCCTTCAGTGTGAGGATGCATTTATTTACTCATTGCTGTTGGTAAAAACATGAGTTCAGCATGTTCAGCCAAGGGCTGGCTGCCATCTGAACTGGCCAAGGCCATATATGGTAATAGATGAGGCCTTTAATATGATGTCTTAATGGGAAGACAAGGCTCTCTGCCAGTGCCAACACTGCACACAAGTTTACAAGAGTGGAACTTTACTAAATGTGGATTCTGCATCTTAAAACCAATACAACTTTATATATTGTATGAAGTTATATATGCAGTGCTGCAATCAGGCTAAAAGAACTGGCTTAATGTTGCAGCGTACCTTTCAGTCATAGTATTAGCTGATTCAAGTTGCCAGATGTCAAGCCAAAATCCCAAACACAGTTGAAGGATCAGTGCTGCTCCCCAAATATATTATGTGAAATAAATTGCTACTGTCAGCCCATGCAATTCTGCACAGTAGGACTGTTTAAATTATATAAAACACTTCCTGAAGTAAACATTTCTGTACAATTTTCCCCATGTTTATAGTTCCTGGCCCTCTAAAAGAGGCATGCCCCTAAATGAATTTATTCCCATTTGGATAAGCCTCCTTATATAAAGCATTGGACAAAAAATGGAAAGATGCTCACAAAATTATGGCCCCGTTTTACCTCAAATGAACTGGGCCATAATTTTGTGAGCATCTTTCCATTTTTTGTCACACTTCAGTAGTACAACTATATTTATAATTATTCAATTCAAGGAACTTATTCCCAGGTATTTAAGATTAAATTGATACATGAATTCTAGCTACTACATATAAAATAACATGTTAGAGCAAAACTACATGCAGATACCTGAATTATGACCTTTCCCTCTCTGCTTTCATTTTTAAAGTGAAAACAGTTATATTTATCAGGCATTTGCAATCTCTAAGGATAATGCGCATCAGAATCTAACATGTATGTTGGGTTAGAATTTCCCAGAGATGTAGAGATTGTAAACAACCACTTTGAGCTGATTGCGGGTATGGACAGTTCCCATTACTCCAATGGATATGTCAGGAGAGGGCATGGATTTGAATCCAAGATGGTATACGGTGAGGTATCCGTCTTAATTGTCAGAGACTATAAATTGTTGGAAATGACTTCAGTTTGGATGGTACAATAAAGATATGTTTCTAAATGTGCCATATCAAGTTTCTGGGAAGCTACAGTTCTAGCCTACTAAGGGAACCTGATAGTGTGAAAGACAAAAGGGAGGAATGTATGCTCATATTTTTTACCACTTACATTTCTAGCCCCTATACAAAGACATCTAGTAATTAAAATATTCAACTATTGGCTGAAGATCTTATTTATGGACCCAGATAGGTTACCGAAGCTGAGTTTTGAAGAGCAGACGCTTAATAGGCCTCCTTGCACTTGGGCTGCCCAACTTTCGAATGCCATCTGACTATATGGATTCTCCATCCAATTCCCAGTCCAATCAGATCTGAGGGCCAAGAAAGGCTTCGAACAAAGGGGCTTGGATGTGGCTGCCCAAGATGATATTTCATCCCTTATAAACATGCCAAGTCCTTGAAGCGGTTGGCTCAACACAAATCAGCCTCCCAGACAGAAAAGTATTTAACAACTTATATGCCTCAACTTCTTAGAAGAGCTTTCTCTAGAGCATGTTTTGAACAACTGGATTCTATGGTAAAATATGGGAGGTTCCATGGAGTTCCATTTGAAGAAAGATTGTGTATCTGTGGTGCACCAGCTGCTGAAGACATTGCACATATCCTGTGTGACTGCAAAGGATATTCTGCAGAAATGTCAGTTTACTTAGATCTGTATTTAAAAACTAAAAAATATTGGGACATCCAGGAGAAACTGTCTTACTTCTTACAGGGAATGAACCTGCATATCACTAGCAAGACTGCAATTTTAAATCAAAAGGCCGTTTTGAAGAGGACAGACTACCTAGAATAGATTGGTGTTAACTATAGGGGTGATGATTTATTATGAATATGTCATACTATTTTCTCTGTATTGATTTTATAGTTTTTTTTAATATGGTCATATATATATAATAAATAAGGTTTCTTGTTGCTATTGTACCACTTACATTTCCTTATCAAGGTCATTATTTGACCAGAGCTTATGAATTAGATGTGAGTCCATCTCAGGGATTCAATGTTATAGACAAATTCAAAACTATAAATACTGAATAATAGTGAAAAAAAATAGACATTTTCAAAGAGCAGTGTGAGCAATCTTCCATTGATTCTGATTCCATGCAAAGGTTCCAAGGTCTATAGCCTTCTACTGAATTAAACTATGTTATTTATATAATAACATAATAACCAGAGTCCCCTTCGGGGGAGATGGGGCAGTGATAGAAATAGAATGAATGAATGAATGAATGAATGAATGAATGAATGAATAAATAAATAAATATATATATATATATTTCATGTTTGCAAGTTGAGGATAAAAAGGTAAAGGTAAATGTTCCCCTACACAGTCGTGTCCGACTCTAGGGGCCGGTGCTCATCTCCGTTTATTAGCCGAAGAGCCAGCGCTGTCCGAAGATGCTTCCGTGGTCATGTGGCCGGCATGACGCACGCAGAACGCTGTTACCTTCCCACCAAAGTGGTACCTATTTATCTACTTGCATTTGCATGCTTTCGAATTGCTAGGTTGGCAAGAGCTGGGGTGAGTGCGGGAGCTAACTCGTCACGCGGGGCTAGGGTCTCAAACCTCCGAACTTGCAACCTTCCGATCGACAAGCCTGGCGTCTTAACCGCTGAGCCACCGCGCCCCCTAAGTTGAGGATACACTATATTTATTTTTATATTCATGCAAAATAAATATCTTTTTCATTGTGCAGATCCTCTAATTTTTCAAACCATAACATCTAGATCAGTGGTTCTTAAACTGTGGGTAATTTGTGCATATCCTGGGGGTAATGGAACAATTTGTAATTGCTTGTTTGTCAATTGGGGATCCAGTATGAGACTGCCGCTGCTGAGATGCTTGTGTAAAACAACAGAGTCTGTTTTGTTTTTTTGTGTGTGGAGGTAATGACATTATTTGAGACTGGGAAAAGGGATAATTGGGTCAAACAGTTTAAGAACCACTGATCTAGATGTAGAGGACATAAAGATACACCCTGTGCAGAACAAGATTCATAGGAATTCTCATTCCCTATTTTGAGAGATACTTGCTTGTTCTGGTTTCTTCACAATAAGAAATATGAAAAATTAAAGCATGGATTGCAGATTTGTCTAGTCTTGAATTTAATAACTACACCCTTCAGAAAAAAGAAAAGAAATGTGAAATAATTCTTTGTTTCATCAATTCTTCCATGAGAGATTAATCCAAGGAAAGGAAGAATGTGTTGAGCTCATTGCTCATGCCCCCAATGTAGTAGCTTTCACTCTTGGCAAGCACCGTTCAACTGTTCTATAGTTGCTAAAATAAAATAAAAGCAGCTATAATTAAATTAAAATAAGAAATATTTATTATAATAATACCTTGTTTATTAAATTTAAGTTAATAAATATTTTATTCATTACATTTCTATCTTGTTCTTTTATCATTAAAAACAAAATGGCACGGTCATTTTTCAAAATGCTTGCCAAAGTCTCTGATACATGAAACAGTTGTTCTCTTCTTTTTATATATATATTTAAATAGTGTATCGACACTGAAAACAAGAAACAGCATAATAAAAAAATAAACAAACAAAAACAAGTATTTGTTATAAAAAACTTAGCTTGGAATACTCAATGTCCAAAAAGGCATTTATAGAATATTATTCAATTCAATTATTCAAATGGAGAGCAAATATGAGTAATTAAACTATAACTAAAAGATTCTCTGAGACATTTCAGTGTTGGGTTAATTTTTCAGCTAATGCTATTTTCCACAAGAAAGATATATATTTTTCAAAGTTTGTTTTATGCACATCTGGTACCTAACAAGAAATAAAGATTCAGGTTAGAATTCCATTATATTTTATGATTTCTCTTAGTGTATTTAGTTACTGCATACCACTTCATGCAAAAACAATCTGACTTCTTTGCTTTTAAACATCTGGGTAATTTTGTGCTCTGCGTATTTTTAACGTTGTCTCTCAGAAAAGGACAAATACCCTGGTATCCTAACTCTTCCTCCAAGAAGTCCAAAGTGCTTACAATGGGGTTACAAGCAATCATCCAGCTGCACATTTGGCAAGACTTACATCAACTGAAGAATATGTCATGTTTCAGAAAATTTTCAAGATATAAATCGACTGGCCTAATTTTTGACCTATTCTCCTATTTTATACTCAGTATTGCATGAGCCATAAAATCAAAAATGTTAAGATAAATGCTGTCAACGTAGATTATTTCCACACTAAAACAAAGGAACATTGAACCATAAAGCTGTAGGCGCAATTATATCAATATCAATACATTGTATTTTGGCAGTCTCTTGGAAGGATATAATCAAAATATAATCAAACATTCAAAAGTGAACCCTATTTCCTAATGTAGTTGAACAACACAATGAAAGGTGATGAAACAGAAGCAGTAGTGTTTGGGCTCAGTTGCATGTATGTTTCCTTTAGTAGAAACCAGAATTTTGCTGACAAACAGTTGGAAGGACCACTAATATTGAATCCCCACTCCCATTTTTTGAGTACATTTTCAGTGAGATTCTAATCTTTACTAGGCAATTTGCTGAATAGGCAATATCTATAACGGATGTGTTAAATATATTAAACATTAACAATATTTGTGTGTGTTGTCAGTCAAGTGAAAACAACAGAAGTTTATGACGCTTTGAACACACGCAGATTTATTGTTACCCAAACTTTCATGGGCCAGTTCCCACTTTGCCAGATGGGTAAATAACAAAGGTAGTGTTCGGTTAAACTATCTCAATTGTGAATGAAGTGTTGTTATCAGCACACCGAGGACTTTTGCAAACAACGACAATGGCACATATTTAAACCAAACCAAACAAGAATGTGAGTGAAAAAGAATTGTGAACAAGAGCTGAAGATGCCGGAAGCTCTTATAATCACATCAAACATGTTAAAAGCATGACGTTTGTGATTGTTGAATCAACAAATATTTACATACATGAAAACAGGCATGTATAATATCAGTGAAGCAAATATAAAGCTGATACGGAAAAAGAAACAAAAGTTATACGGATCACCAGCACAAATGACAAGAAGTTGAGAAGTCTTTCTTTTATACCTTTCTTGTTCTGGTGAATGCAAACTAGTATCAGGCTTCAAGCAGTTAGTACTAGCACTCCTAGCCCTGTCAAGCGAGGGCTGCAGTTCACTAGTGCCAGTGCATCCAATGGAAGAGAAGGAGAAGGAGAACAAAAAGAAAACAAAGAAAGAAAGAAAGGAATATCATGTTAGATATTAAATCAAAGTAATGTTCTTTCTACACAAGATGTTAAGTCACAATAGGGTCATGAAGATATAATGGAACAGGTTGGATGGAACATGGCAAGAAGATAGTTCAAAAAATATAACGGGAAAAAAAAACTAAATTTGGTTGCATAAAATGGTGTCAAATGCTGTAATCTCACCCTATGAAGTCAATTTATTGGCTTTCATAAACAAGATTACAGCTCAGCAGTGGATCATGAAGCTGGCCAATACCAATATAAAAAGTGGAAAGAAAATACCAAAACAAATATATCTGTATCTTTAGTTATTTGAAGGAAAACCGGAACACAAAATGATGGAATTCCATTGGTTTGAAGTAAAAATATATTCTACCATGAAGACAATTATTCTAAATAAATAAATACAGGGAAAGATGCTTTGTCTGAAACCTTACCTAACCAACAGTCCTTCTGTAAATCTTGATATGTGTGAGTTAAGGCAATTAGGAAGAAGTGAAATATCCTGACTAAGCACTGATTTGGCCTTAACATATGCAGGCAGGGTTGAGCTTCACAATTCAAAATAATTCATGAAAAAGGAAAAGAAAAGTAAGTTTCATGAAGAATGCAAATCACACAGGAAAAAGGAAACAAAGAAAATACATACAAAATCAAAATAACCAAAATGTTAGTGTGGTACAAATATCAGAGATTCAGGAGTGAACACTGGAGTGATGATAAACAATCCAAGGAATATTAACTGAAAGTGTAAGCCCATTCTATTCAAAAGGGCATAGAGCTGGATAAGCATGTTCAGGATTCCAGCCAGAAACCATGAACATCTGTGCAATGAATGTAGCACATGTGTTTTGTACTGGCAGTTAAAGGTTAATGGAGTTGAAGTTTGACCAAAGTGCACCTGTGCTGTTTTGCTTGGCAGAGAGCTATACTGTTATCTAAGAAGATAAGGCAACGTTCTTCAGAGTTCCCCGTTGGGGGAGATAGGCGGTCATATAAATTAATTAATTAATTAATTAATTAATTAAATAAACAAACAAACAAACAAACAAACAAACGTATTATGCTCAATTCATGGCAATGAAATGGACACATTTGTGTACTTTTCTTGACAATATGGATGTGGTTTGCCATTGACTTGTTGTTGTTTTTTTACTTCCCTGTCTAGTATAGAACCCTGATATTTCATGATCATCTCCCATCCAAGTACTCGTGAGGATTGATCCTGCTTAGCTTCTATAGATCAGCCAAATAAGCTAGGCACTGCAACCTAGCAAAGTGTTTAAGAGAGGGTGTGAGGGTGTGGGTATGTGGGGAGGGAGGGAGGGAGGGAGCGGGGGAGGCTGGTTGACAGTTTCTTTCAAAAATTATCTCCTTTTTATCCCTGGAATGTATATTGTTCAAAATTATGTGTGAGAACTTTAATATGACCGCAACAGATTTCTTACCTGTAAAGATTCCAGTAAGTGCCATTCTCTAATAAAGGCATCTTGGGAGGTAGTGATTTATAGTGCCTAACAGAATTTCTTGAATGTGACAGAAAAGAAGGGGGAAAGAGCCATGCAAGAAACAAAAATATATAGGCAGAGATAAAACAGTGCTTAATGAAATGTTAAAATTATGATGCAGCAAAACATTCATATAAGTAACTTGCTGTTTGTTGGCAAGTGCTGTTAAATATTTTAATATCACATTTTAATAAAGTTTAAACTCTAAGTATCTACTAAAGTTGTACTGCATCAAAGAGAAGATAAAAAATAGCAACCCACAGTCAACTGAATTGTTCAGAAGAGCTTTTTCCCATTCTCCAATTGCCCATGTTTTAGCATAGTTCTAAAGTTTATCTTTCCAGTATGTACTGTATGTATGTATATATGTAAATAAAATAATATTGCGGGGATGGCCTGCATCAGATAGAGGGAAGTGTCTAGGCATCTGATTTTCAATTTCACAAAAGGACACCAAACTAATAACAACAACATACACACCCCTCCTGTTACTACTGTATAATCATTACATTTACTTATAGGAGGAAGTATTTACAGGTTATTCTTCCCTAAATGCTAATGCTTGCCTTGGTGTCAGAAAACTTGTTTTTTGTATAATACTCTGCTTTCCACATGTTGCCTGAGATCCTAAATTGTTTTGTATGTGACTACCAGGAATTCTTTCCATTTTTTTTCCCTGTGAACAGCAGACGCTTTTGAAAGTTCCCTGAAAGTTTTACACGGGGCCCATCCTGCAGTATCTAGGGAAGAGGCTGCTGCTACTACACTATTTATATACTGCCTTTCTGCAAATGTCACCAAGGCAGATATTTCTTTATTAATGAATTTACAGTTATGGACCAAAAATAAGAAAGCAAAATTAAAATGCAAGATTTCCAAAATAAAAGCCTATTCATGGAAAATGTTAAGTATGCTTGTGTTATGGTCAGATCCAATGGTTTCTGAGTGCCATTGTTGTGATACAGAATTTGGCCACTTTCATGGTCCTGATCATTTAATCGAAATGCACAGTTGCCTGGTCCAGATAATTTGAGATTAGGGGAGAGACTAGCTCCATCTGCCAAGAGTGATAGGTGGGGCGTTTGGAAAGTACATGCGTGGCTGTTTCAATTTCAGCATGCAGAAATACTCTGGATAGGAGATATTACTGAGTCTCCCACTCAATATCCTTGAAGGCAGAGCATCTAAGGGTGACAGTGTGAGTGCCCTCTGTGTGAGGGCACAGGTATAAAGTTAAAATATTTGGGAATGGTAAAAGGTGAATACATCAGCTCATCGTAACAGAGGTGTGAAGAGTTAAGTCTGTCCCTTTGTACTGTACACTGAGGTCGAAACTTCCCTGCACAACCTCACTCCAGGCTTTCTCAAAACCTAGTGTAGATAGGGATGGGGATGGAGCCCACAGCAGTCTAGATTTAATGCCATTTGCTTCTTCCATGGGAAATTGTACTGATTTATCAACACACCACATAAAGATAACACAACCCGATTCAAGCCACATTAACACATGAACCTAAATCTCCTTGGTATTTGAGCATCTGTGCCATGCACCAATGGAACATTACATAGGAACAAAAAAATTATAGAATTTAAAGGAGTTGAAATCTTGATGACCTAATATAAAGTTATGGGATGCTAATATATAATTTCTACAACAGCCATCTTTCTATAGAAGGGAAGTTCACGATGTATGTGACTTTGTGCCCTCTGCTAATAGAAGATAAACTTTTTTTCCAGCTGGGAGCTATGTCTACGATTGGGAGTGCTTGTGTCCATAAAGGCTCTCAATGGATAACGGCATTTAATTTTACACCAGAAATGATCAGTATGTATAAAACACAAAACTCAAAATAAAATAAAAAACTAAAAAAATAATTATAACAAATGCAACATACAATAATCATCCTGCCATACATTTGAAGGCCTATTTTTGCTTGCAGTTACAGTGCTTGCAAATGGTCAATTGCTAGATATTAAATTTCTCCTAACAGAATCTATATAATCTAGACATTACAAGATACACACACACTCACACACGCACGCGCACACACACACACCAGCTATTCAGATCCACAGATTTGGATGCATTAAGCTCACACATTGTATCCACTGATGCTTCAGTATAACAAAACTTTTAGAAATAACTAATCAATTAGACAGTCTTTCATCTGCAATAGGACTAACAGGAATGCTAGTTTCTGGGGAAACGAAATGACTTCTAAAAAAATTTAAAAAAAGATGGGAAAGACATACACCAGAACTATTTATAAGCAAGCTCAGTTACCAAATGCCTGTATTTATTTACCTGGTAGTATGTAGGCACTCTGCACTTCTTCCTCGTTTTGCCCTGGGCAGCATGAGAAGCTCACTGCACAGACAGGATTGGACGATGAATGAAACAGTTACATAAATATGAAGCATTAAATAGCATGACTATGCCATGATATGTAAATGAAAACACAAAATAAACCAGAAAGTCTGAACTGAGATAGTTATTTTGAAAAGTCTTAAAGAAGAATTTATTAGAATACTGAATGCTTTTATATGTCAGCAAAAAGTAGCTTTCACTATATTCGGCCAATTTTTCACAAAGAAAGACTTAGTTCAATTAAACCTAATTTGCTTCAACAGATTTCTAAGCAGCCTAAATTTACACACTACTGAGCCTTAATGTCCAAAATGGTTTTGAGAGTTTTGTTTCTCAAGTCACATTTGGCAGGATTTTCTACTATTTTACATTGTAAACAAGTGTAATGAAAGTAAATGGTTCATTAAATTAAGTACAAAATGCTCAGAGTAAAGAAATGTAGAATAAAAGTGTGTCTGCTCCTAGCAGAGAATTAGGGAAGATAAAAAATTGTTAGCAATTTAATGCCTTATTAACACACTTAATGTTAAGCTTTCAAGGTTCTTTTCATGTATTCTTGATAGTAAATGTCTATGTGTAAAATATGAACCCTTTTAAAAAAAAATAAGGCACAATACATTATAAAAATATCCTACATGCACATTTTAGCCTGGTCCAGACTAGTGTTTCTTCATTAGAAAGAGCTATAGGTTACAGGAAACCATGAAATAGAAACAAAGAGAATAATTCTTGTATGTAACATGCATGTTAATAAGATCTCTTTAAAAAATCTTGATATATAAAAATAAATCCTCCATAAAAAAAACCTAACAGATTATTTTCTCAAGTTATCATGTAAAGCTTGTAAGTTGTTTATGAAGCTATGACATTATTAAAAAAAATCTATTAAAGACCATGTTAAGCTGACAGATAAATTTAAACATTTTCAAAATAGCAAAACTGATCTATATGCCACCATACTATTATGTACTTGGAAAGCTTATCAGCAACATAAATTGAATAATAACATAGAAAAAAAGTGTGAACTTATAATTCACTGCCAGCTGGCATGCTATCCAACAGAATTATACTAATCTTAGTAATAAAACTATTAAACTTAATATTTTATATGTAAACTGAAACACTGCAAAGGAGGATAAGGAATAATGCTATTCCATAAATTCCACATGGAAAATCATGTATAAATGTTCCTCTTCCAATCTTGTCCCCAGGGAAGCATTAAAGGAGGAGGTATGATGTGAAGTTCTTGATATAATTGGTTGGTTGAACAGCTGTGCCCTATCAGATTTGCGAAAGTGCCACCTCATGCCACATTTGGCCTACAAATTCTAAGAAAAAACTACTGATTTACACATACATAAGCATACACAAACAAGCCACAAAGCTGAGATTGCTATGGAGAGAGAGTAATGCTCCCTTGTTTTTTATCTGTCCTCCCCTAATTTATCAAAATGGCTGCTGATTGTTCAGAGGATGCTGTTTTTGCAAAGTCCAGCAGCCATCATACTGTCGATGTAGAAATCAGAGCATCAGACACCCCACATTCTGTTCAGAGAGTTCTTAACACATTTCTTACAAAGTGTTGTTTCCTGCAAGGTCCAGTTCCACATAACTGTTCAGTACCAGAGTATTAAGGTCTTTAAGCGTTGAAAAATGTGTCTTTTGAGAAACTGGCAGCAGAGACAGTAGCTCCAAGGGTTCAGTAAGCTGGAAAAGGGTCCGTAAAGAGTGGGTAAAAGGATTGCTCAATGCTGCTTTAAGATTTAAATAGATACTTGGTTTCTGCTGTTACATTTTTCATCTATTTTAGACACTAAGTGTTTTCAAAGCTACACATGTACGTTAATAGAAATTCACACTCTTAAGATAAAAAACATACCCTTCTTGATCCGATAAATACTGATTATCCATATCTCTGGGTCTGCGGTCAATTGGGCTTCGGGAGGCATCATGGTGTCTAGTTGGAGAACGTGATCTTCTCATTTGATGAATTTCATCTAAACTCCTGGTTTATAGAATAAATTAACAAATAAATTATAAATATAAACATAAAATTCTAATGATAACTTTGATGCAAATAGAGGAATACTGATCTAGGGATGTAAAATACCTATAATCCAGTCCATTATAACAGTTTTCACAACCACTTGCTCTCCAGATGTCTTGTGACTAACATTCTCAGTCTTTCCAGACAGCACATAATTAATATTAATATTTAGTTCAGTGAATTGGTGGTGACAGAAAAATTTCCTTTGGCAGAGTTGCTAAATTCTACTGAGATTTCCTTCATGTGCCAAACTTTTTGGCCAGAGCTCTGGCTCTGTATATGAAAATGAAGTTGTTATTTCTTCCTTGACAGGAGAGCATAAGGACAATGTGGAACATCATTGGTATCAAACAGTAAAATGCATTAATCCATTGACAGAATAATCTTGTTTAGAAAACAGTGAATGAAGAGTTGCCTAACTATGTCCTTGAGAGAACTGCACAAGAAACTAACAATTCTCTTTATGGCAAATTGATAATTACAGAGGCAACAGTCACCCTTGTGTCAAACGGAGTACAGAGGCCCCTGGTATGGAGGTGCCCAAACAGCATACAAGCTTCACATATCTATAACCACAAGAATCTTCTCCATTTACAGTTGCCCACTTTTAAATCCAGATGAATTAAGTGGAAAAGATTTATGCACTGCTAGAAACAGTGGGGTTCTATTGCGATGTAAATACTATAGGGATGTTAGATCAACACATATTTACCCCCTAATAGAAAGATGTCCAGGGAGACCTGATAGTTTTTATGAGAACCATCTTCTGCAGGACTCAAACCCAGTTATTACACGTGCAGTAGCAAAATTCTGTGCTGCCGCAATGATAATAAGCAAAACCGGTTAAAGAAGTAGGGAATTGTGTATATTTTTCTATTTTTAGTAATACTTTGTTTAGCTAATTTTTAATAAATTTTTAGGATATATATTTTACAACATACTATTAAAATGATAGATCTATTAATGTTTAGATAAACATGTCATTATTGTAATAGGGTTTTATTGTAATAGGGTTTTATAGATTATATTATAATTGTCTAAATTTATAGTTTTAACCCATAGTTACCTATGTATAATTGCATTTAATTGATTAGTTTGATTTTAATTGTTATTTTTATTATATTTAAGTTGCTGGTCATTGACCGAATAAACAAACAAACAAACAAACATTCATTCAGTGGGTTTCTAGATTGCTCAATTTTGTATAAATTACTAGGGTTAATGATAAAACAGCTACATTTTCAATCTTACCTCTGTAATGGCACATTTGGTAAACGAGAACGGGTCCTGCCCTGATCGTCACCACGGTGAGGAGATACAGATCGTGAACGATGATGAGTTGGTCTTTGCTGTTCTGGCACAGTTAATGTTGCAAACTTACTCTCTCTAGTGCTAGACCTATAGCCTACTGGTAAAAGTGCAACAAAATTAAGTTAGTTCAGGTCACAAATGGCAATGAGTTAATAACTAGATTAGTCTTTTCAAGAAAGCATCTCTTGCTGATTACAAGATTTTCAAGTAGTTATTTCACCAGTGAAAATCCTGAAACATCATGCAGCTAGAGCTAACAAATACCATTATACTTAAATATATATAGGAGGGAAAAGCGTAAACATAGGTACAGAAGAATTTATGTGCAGACTAAAAAATTCCCAGAGGTGAAAAAATGAAAAAGAGCAAATATAATATCTAAATAATGATTAGATATTAATTGCTAGGATGGTCAGTTTTTCAACTCTTTAGTATTTTTAAATGAAATCTGTACACCTTTGGCTGCAACACTGAAACAATGCTATTGCCAAAATTATTGTAAACAACAGAATAGTTTATGAGTAACTGTTCTAGGATTGAAGCCTGGGTTGCACTTTCAGTTAAATTACCTGCTGATGTGAATATGATATAAAAGTCATTTAAGAAAGTACTGCTCAACATTGAAAATATCAATAGAACTTCCTTTGCCATGAATTAAACACTATCACAAATTACTGTTAGCTAGACCTAGCACATAAAAAAAATAGGCAAAGAAAACAATAACTGAATGCCATCAAAACTGCAAATTATTCACATAGCTTACAAGATGAATGCAGACATGAATGATGCTTTCCACTGAAATTGCAAAAGCTACGCATGGCTTCTTGCTGGAAGAAAGCTAACATATTGTTCTCCTCTAGGTAGAACTATTTATACACAGGTAGCACGATGAGCCAATGGACTTCAAAAAGAAAATCTTCCAACAGGTGAGAAGACACCAACTCACAATCAAGCTCTTCCAACAATAAGAAGAAAATGCTGGATATAATAAATGAAGCTCTTAGGATGAATGCTTGGAAGCCATCTGGCTAAATTATTGCATGCTTTCTAAATAGCAGCATGCTACTTAAATCCATCCTTTAGCTGAAGGAACAATACATAAAATAAATATTAGTGGTCCTTAAAGAACCTCTGATTCTAAGGAAGAATACAATGGAGTTTATAGGAACTCTTCTCATCCAGAGTATATTCCACACACTTCTCTCATAAATTCTATGTGATTCCTTTGTGGAATGGAAGATGACTTGTGACATGGATAAAATAATTGCTTATGATGTAAATTATGAAATAGCTTTCCCGGTTTAATTATACTTATGTTAAAATGCATCCTTATCTGAAAAATATTAAGGATTTTTAAACATATACAGTATATTAGACAATGGAAACTATATATGCTTTCATTCAATAATCTATGTTGCCACTGGCAGAAAGCATAAAGACAGTACTGTATTACAAAAAGTAATAACATCTGGCTTAATTATTATAACAATACAGCTGAAATTATTCAGGTGCCATTTCTGAAGTTAATGAGCTAATTTAGAGAAGTGTTCAACTATTGTTTAAGAAAAATGGCAAAATATATCATTAGCTATTATTTTGACATCCTTCTTGACTTTCAGTTAATAGAGTTTTACTGCATTCTTTAACATAATTAGCACCCCTAAAAATTATGGTAGCCTATGGTGATATACTGTTTTGGGCTTGTACTGAGTATAATGTGTATTAATATATATCAGCCAAAATAGCATTCATTACTACACTAGCTAACCATATTTCAAATAGAGGAAAAAAAGCATAACTAACAAATCTTTCAGACTGTTTATTACAGTTTATTATCTGGTTGAAATGTCAAGTTTTTTTTTTTAAACTTTGAACAGATTTTCCAATTCAGGCTGTGATTGGCTGCAGGAAATATGCAGCACTTCCTATAATGTTGAACACTGTATTTTTAGAATTGTGATCTTTGTCTCTCCATAGAAATTGCTTGAATCTTCTTTTATGTATATATTTAAGATAATGAAAACTAATGAATGTTTGTAAGAGTTATAAAATATATAGCCATGCTTCATGCACTATATACAGTCATGCATTTTCAATGTATTCCATGGTGCACCTGTCTAACCTGAAAACAAGAGCAAATAAAGTGGGTGTTATATTTGAGCTATATATTTTAATAATATTT
This sequence comes from Charina bottae, assembly GCA_023362775.1. Classification (NCBI taxonomy): domain Eukaryota; kingdom Metazoa; phylum Chordata; class Lepidosauria; order Squamata; family Charinaidae; genus Charina; species Charina bottae. The sequence goes on from JALMGJ010000009.1 coordinate 3,046,610, forward strand.
TTTGCATTATCTTTTATTTCAAAAAGGATCCTTGACCCATGAAATGCCTAGATTATGTACAAACAGATTTGTTGGTTGCTTAAACTTGAATATCAACATTAAAGGTCAACATTGCAACAAACAGTTGCCAGTTACCAAGCACTGCAGATGTAGCGGAATGGAAGATTAATTTTAATTCAGAAATAAATAAAGGTTGGTGTCAATTTTACAATGTGTCACCATGGAACAATACATCATGCACCTTTCTGGAAAACATGATCTCCCAACTCAGGGTCTTTCAAAAATCTAGAAAATTCAAACTTGGAAGAGGAAAAGGATAGGGAAGATGAAGCAAAGGATGTAGGACCATGCTCTTCACCCACGCACCTGAAGGAACTACTCCAATACCATCATCAACCTCATTATCTGAGATGTCACTATCACTGATTCGCTGAGATCCTGTGCAACAGTAAGGCAAATAGATACCTGTATACTTGGTACTTTGGGAAAGGGTTAAAATAAGTGTAAGCAAAAATTATTTGGGAGAGTCAAATAAATGGGATGCATTCAAAACTAAAAAAGATAATAATAATAATAATAATAATAATAATAATAATAATAGGTAAAAAAAAGCTATTGCAAAATGGCTTAGAATCAGAACACATTTTAACCTCTGGTACTGGCTATATTTCCAAGCATATTGTGACAGCACAGTGACTCATTGAATTGGAGCATTTATTGTGAACTTGCTCATACATGTACCTGGTATATCTGATTTCACATTACTTAATTGCTATATATCTTATGATGGCCAGTTATATGCACAAAGCACTTCTGAAAAGCTTTCTGAATGTAGGCAGGAGGGAAAAATGAAAAATCCATCTCAGATGTTAAATCCATAGTTAAGTGCACATATCATGCTAAACCATAAGTTTATTTTAACCAAGCTTTGCTGAAATAACCATAGTATATTGATTTATATACATAACGTAAAGTGATAATCTAAGTCAGTGTTTCTCAGCCTTAGCAACATTAAGATGTCTGGACTCCAACTCCCAGAATTCCCCAGCCAGCAAGTTCACACATCGTGCGAAACTAAACCAAAACAATTCACACTATGGCTTAGTGCAACATGTGACTATCTTATGATAGTCTATCTGCACAAGCAAGTACTGATTGATGTTTTAGTCATTATGGGATCAATGAGTATCTATGAATTAGAGCTGAGCCAAAATGGGAAATATTTTCCATTCTCATGTTTAAAGCTGAGCCTAAACAACCTAGATGAAAAAAATTCAGAGGTAATTAAGTTGGACAGTATTGAGAATCCTATTGATAAATCATCAAAAGAAAAGCTGCTAAACAATTCAGCAGCAACACTGCACTCCTGGCAGCCATTTCTTGTATCCAAGTGTCCTCTAAAGTGAAAGCAGGAAAAACTCCTCTTGCTCTGTCAGATTTCAGAATGATGGCAATAAAGCCAAGTCTTATCTTTGCAAAGGCTACAATCACAATATCATGCATGTCCCGTTAGCAATCAGTCCCACTGAGTTTAATGAACCCGATTTTCAACCTAGAAAGATTACTGTACTATGAAAGTTATAAAAACACTGAGAAAGTATGTGTTAAATCTTGATGCAAATCTTTGAAAAGCATAGTTTTTACTGAATGTAGTGGCTTAAATATTTATACATTTTTACATCATAATTACTAGTCAAAAAGTCCCGCCAAAATAAAAAAGGAATTCTGGACCTACTTTGTAATTTTTTGCTGGAATTTTCTCCACCATGGGCATGTCTCCTTGGCATGAAAGGTGATGGCTGAGGCAGAGGTAGTGAGGATTCATCATGGGTCTGTAGCTTATACCAATGTGGATCATCATCTAAAAGTGCAGTCTCCAACTCTATGAGAATCTATGAGAAAGTATAGCAAGATTCATCTCTGTTTAACAATAGGGACAAAGCACTTCAAGATTCTATTCCACATTGAAATACAATGGCGCTACATGCACATTCACCTCTCCAAGGAAGTCACTTTCTTCTTCTTGCACTCTTGGCTGATCCCAAACAGTAATTTCTAACATTCGTTCTCTAAAATCCTTACGGTGCACGTGTGAATAGAGAAATGTTTGGTTCCATTTTGGTTCTAAGCTTTTCTTCACTGTTTTTGTCCTTCTTTTACTCTTATCACTGAAACATAAAAAGTCACTGTTAAATCGTCATCAGAAATTCAGTTACATATTTCCATTTCAGTCCTTCAGCTTCATGATGAACTCTGCTCACAGTCATGATTCCAGTGCTGTCAGTTTCCTCTGCTGGCATTATCTATGTAAAGAGGCGGGGGAAAGACCCCTACTCGGCTGATTAGCAGCTTCAAACTCAATAACCCAGCAGCACTGCAGGGCAACAACAGATCTGGAAATGGACACTATACTGTAAAACAGAGCTTTCCAAACTGTGTGTCGGCTGCAGTGTCTGGGTGTGTTGCGGCTGCTGCTGCCTCGGAGCCCTGCCAGGATTCCACACAGGTCCTAGTGCCTGCCTTGTGCCCTGCTGTAAGAGTGTGTCGCAAAATGATGCCCTGCTGTAAGAGTGTGTCACGAAATGATGCATGTCTAAAAAGTGTGTCACCAACATGAAAAGTTTGGAAAGCTCTGCTATAAAAGATTGCTGTGGTTGGATTCACAGCTAAGCAAGTGAAGTGGCTTACCAACAGACAGACAAATGAATGAAACCATTTTGACAGTTGTTATCCACCACAAGCCATTTACTAAATTAATTATTATTTTTATTATTATTGATTAAAACCCTGCCATCCTGCCACAGAATAATGATCAAAGCAGCTGACAGAAAAGGATAAAATGCAGAACACATTAGTTAAAAACACAGTGAAAACATAAATGGTATAAATACATTACTTCTGAAAATAAAACTGCAATAATCTTACAATGAAATTAATCATTAAAGCAATTCAAAAGCCTAAACTAAAAAGATGCATCTTGATAACATTCCTGAAAGGAGAAAGAATCGGGAATCAATTTCAATTTCAAAAGACATGCATTCCAAAGTTTATGAGAGATATTGTAAAGCGTACTTTTACAGAGAAGATATCTTTAGAAGATTTTCCTGCCCGAGTAAATTCAAATACCTTGGCTGCTGATTGTGTTGTACGGTTTTTATTTGCTTTTATCTGTTTTTTTATATTGCTGTTTGTTCTTTTATATAGTTTTTTAACTGTTGTAAGCCGCCTAGAGCCATGTATTTGAGTTGGGCGGCCATATAAATTGAAATAATAAATATAAATACATAAATAATAAGAAACCCCTCTCAGATAGCCAGCCTCGATGCTACTTTTTGGCATAAAGGTTGTAAGTAATAGCTTGATCAAGGAAAATAATTGGCAGCTAGTGCAGGTCTTTCAGGATATCCTATTGCACACCATTTAGCAGGCTGTTGATACAGTATAAGACAGATATTGACATCTGATGGTAATGTTGCAAACAATTGGCCTCTGGTTGTGGGAGAAATACAGGGTAGAAAAAAAACTGGTCTGGTAAGGATATGGAGGAAACAAATGGATTACTCTAGAGCAGTGTTTCTCAACTTTGGCAACTTTGTGGACTTCAACTCCCAGAATTCCCCAGTCAGCATGCTTGAAGTTGCAAGGTTGAGAAACACTGTTCTAGAACAGAAGATATGGCAAATAATGTATCATTCCTTGGACCAGAATAACTTTTGGTGTTGTTGTAGAGCAGGGGTGGGCAATGTCAGAAACCCCACCCCCCACCCCCACCCCGGTCCCCGGTTATAAATATCCAAATGGCCCTTGGCAGAAAAAAGGTTCCCCGCCCCTGTTGTAGAGACAGATTCTGGCTTGCATCAAAGAAAATAAAATTTAAAATTGGCCACTAAAACCTCACAGAGAAGAGTAATATGGAAGCTGCAATGAATTCCACTAACTATAGGGCTTAGTTGAGATGCTTCAATCAGTACAATATGGTCTTTCATTTAAAGCCTTACCTTCTGTCTGGAAGGAAGTACATTTTCACATAAGGGTTTCTTGGTCGTCCATCTAGCCTAGGTGGCAGATCTGTTGCTTGAAGAACATTCACTATTAACTGATGCCCCACTTTATCATACCATAGTTTAACCTAAAAATTGAAAATAACTCTAAATTATCAATAAAAATCTGTCAGTTTTGGGTTCATTTTTATCCAGTCTTGGAGACTGATAGATGTAGTAATGATACATTCATTTAAAAAATAGAAAAAAATAAAAGTAATTCTTCTCCACATTAAACCCTACCTATAATGTGCTAAATTCAACTAAAAGATCTTGATCTACTGAAATTGATTTAAAGGAAATCTGGGAAGTAAAAAAAATGGAAGAACTTTTCCCATACAAACTATAGTTAACTAATTCCAAACTATGGAATTCACTAAAAATGGGATATTATAATGGCTCTTAGATTAGTTTTACATGGGATTAGACAGCTTCATGGAGGATGAATCTATAAATGAATATGTATGTTATCTATATGCAATCTCCACTTCGAAGGCAGGTTCTGCAGCAACAACAGGAGAGGATTATTCCTATAGGAGGACAACTGAAGGCAGGAATTACTATCTAAATGTGCATGGAACAATGTACCTAGAAGCCCAGTCTGTTGAGTTGGTTTGCACATTCAACTATACTGTATTTTTAAAAGTAGTTTCAAATATGTGAAAGTTGAGAGTTCACTTCAGTGACTGCAATAGGCAGGAAAACTGTATAGGATGGGTCTGAGTTTACTGTTTTTGCCATCTTTTCACATCAGCTGCCATTTTGTACACATTATTCCCACTCTCTGTCCCAAATAACTCAATGCTCTGTAAGACAGCACACTGTCATTCCCAAAAGAACTTCTGGGGAATAAGCTCCCATCAGAGCAATTAAATATCATTATGTAGCATCATTCGTGTGTGTGTGTGTGTGTGTGTGTTAATGCATCTGTGTATGCACATGTGTGTAAAAGACGGGTCCGTGGCTGGTGAGTGGCTACTATGAAGAGTTCTTGCAGCAAGAGTGAGTTTGAACTTCATTTGTTTTTTTATCCTTTGTCATAACATAGGGTTGGTCCTGTTTTTTATAAGTACATGCCCAGATGCTTTCTGAGTAATAGATTATCATGGAGAAAATCTATCTATGTGGTTGCTAGGAGTTGAAAACAACTCAATGGCACATAATCAATCAATCAATCAATCAATCAATCAATCAGATGTTTTTAATGCTGTATTGTAAGCCTACACCTATACTTAGTTAAAGTGTAAGATCCTACAACAGCAAACATACATTTTCCAAAGAATGCAAATATAAATATTTCAACAAGTCTGGAAGCAGATAAAATGTGTTTTCTATTACCATAATTCTATACTTACTGAGAGCTGCCCAGGTAGGACCTGTGGCGCATCTTTTAAAGCTCCAGGACTAGTAGGGGAAATAACAGAAATTGAAGGCCGTTCCATTTTTTGAGATTCAAATGAGCTAGAACCTGGAAAGAGGAGGAAGAAAATAGAATAGTAAGAGAAAACCTGAAAGATAATTGTCATAAAAGTGAATGAAGTATGGGTAACAAGAGGGTATTAGCCAAAATAATAAAAGAAATTCTTTTCCTTTTTGCCCTATCTGCAAAAAAAAGATAGAACGAAAAAAGAAGGAAAGACAAGGACAAGAAAATGAAGTAAAAACACTTGGAAATACTTAGAAATGCCAAGAATAGAATAGAATAGAATAGAATAGAATAGAATAGAATAGAATAGAATAGAATAGAATAGAATAGTTTATTGGCCAAGTATGACTAAACATACAAGGAATTTGACTTCGGTGCAAGAGCTCTCAATGTCTGTTTTGATGTCTAACATCAAAAAAATAAACAATAATAAATTATACAATCAAGAAAAGAAAAATTAAGAAAAAATAATACTACAGCTATTTAACTAACACATACTCATATGCTACATTTTCAACAAAACATTAAGTTTTAATACCTGTAAAAACAATATAAGTACATGGATAGCTTTTGAAAGTTATCAGTTAAGGAAAAACCAAATATAATTGCTCTAGCATGATGTTTTGCATTTATTGGAAAAATAGGCCATATGATATTATGTCTTGTTTTCTGGGTTTGAAAAACAACATTAAATCAGAACTCTGTAGTTCAGAAAACTCTGGTTTAATGCAAGTTTAATTAAACTCTGGTTTAATGCAAGGTGGGATTTTTGTGTGGAAGCCATCATACAATGAGAAAGGGGACAAAAATTGCCAGTTCTCATAATGATTACAGCTTAAGCCTGGGGGGAAAATAGATCAAACTGAATAATTAAGTGAATTTGTATGATCAAGCAGTATATTTTGGCAACTCTTCAAAAAGTAGGCATGCTACAATCTTGTGATATAACTGCAGCTGACCAACTCATATCTCTATGGTGTGTCAGACATTGTGAATGGTTTCCCTGGCTGTATGAACTACTGCTATTTATTGTCCCATGTATTTTAGTGTGAGTCTTGCAGACTATCCATTGGTATGAATAAAGTATATACAGCATGACTATCAAAAATAGCTGTGGGGGAAGGAAGACTGCGCTGGTAAACTGAATAATACTGAATGACATCTTATGAATCAACGTTGTTTCAATCTCAGCAGCTGGCACAAAGTCAATACTCACTAGATTCTAGTGGAGGATGAGAAGTCTCAGGAATCCTTGGAATGTCACTGAAATATACATGTATACAGAAAATTTTGAAATGCCTGAAATGCCAGGTGTTCCACAGAGCAATGCTATAAACTAATTTTCAATCCATATACATATTTATTTAATGCTGTTTAATAAAACAGAGGGTTTAGCCCTTGAATGTTTATTCAAAAACATTTTTAAAATCCCAGACTTAAGGTTTTTGACATATCTCTGCTAGACATTTACTTTTATTGCAATGATTTGCTCAATTTCTTAAGAAAGGTGGGAACTCATATCTGTTAAGGCATATGCTTTGACAATGATGATACAAACAGCAACTTCAATGTGAACACCATCATATTTATATTGTAGCTGGACAGTCCACAATATTTCACCATCACACAACAGAAAAAAGTAAATAGGAGAGGAGAAAGGTGAGACTACATAATACTACTTTGGGGAAAGAACTGGATTTAACTCACTAGAAATTTTTATGCACACACCTGAAGGAGTTTGCTGAATTAAACCTACAAAAAATCCTTATAATAATAAAGAGAGAGAAAAAAGAAACTTGGAAACAGTTAAGTAAACAAACATAATCCTCCTTTTAAATGCATTGTGTTACAATATACATGGAAACTTAAAACACACCTAACTTCATTTATATAACTAAACATGTCATACTGGACTTTAGTCCAGAAAGACTTCTGAAGTATAGGCTGCAAGACTTTTTACCTGTAATCCCAAATGACTGAAACTAGGATTTGCCAGGCTTTAAACTGCATGATAATTTTTACCACTGTCTGTTACACATGCATGATATCATCTGTGCTGTGTAGAACCTGAGGGACTTTTGTTACACAGGAATACAGAAAGATCATACATATGATCCTGCCTTTAATTTAATTTAAATGCCATTCTTATAGACTGCCACCCTCCATAAGACTCCGGGCCTTTTAAAACATTACATTAAGAACAATAGAGCCAGTACTAAAAGAGGAGTAAGTAAACCAGTCCTCCCTGCCAGCATCCAGTAATAGCAACAATCTAAGAATTAAAAGCCCTAGAAGGAAGGAATTCCAAAGGGGTGGAGCCATCATGGAAAAGCCCATTCTCCTGACTCTCATCCACAGCCTTCACTGGGGAGGGGGGAAATCCTCAAAAACTTAACTGGTTGGGTAGGTTTTTAGGAGACAACCCTGAATGTATTCAGGCAGCAAGCTATTAAGGGCTGCACAGATAATAACCAGCTAGTTATTATCTGTAGCCAATGTAGTGTAGGCAACACTGGTGATATATGATTATGGTGGCCCTCACCCATCAATAAGGGGGCTGCTGGGTTTTGCTGCAGCTTCCTGATAGTCTTCAAGGGCATCCCTAGGCATAGCACATTGCAGTACTCTATCTTAGAGGGGATGAGGGCATATTGCAGTTAACAACTCAGATAGATGCATGATGGTGTGCTTCTTCTTTATTCATTTATTTATCGTATTTTTCCACCGCCCATCTCAACAATGACTCTAGGCAGTTATCCTTACTGAGTAAGATTTTTCTCTTAACACTGAAAGCCATAACATCCATCCTTTCCCAGATGATTTAGCACACTGGGAGAGGAAAGGTGAAAAATGAAGCAGTAATTTATAGAGAACAGACTGGATCCAAACTTGGTAATGTTTACCGTAGACCCACTGAAGTAAATGGACCCTAAATTAACTCTTTCACATTAATTTTAATGGATCCACTATTGATCTGACTAACTCTGCATCCAATATAGTATGTTTGCATGCACTTGAATTTATATTATTTCAGACCATTATTTCCACAAATGTAACATTGCTATTTATGAGTGAAACTTGCGTGTTTCAAAACATAGAATATAATAATTATATAATATTAATAACAACCCTTTTCTTTGAAAAATCCTATTGATTATGTAGAAATAAAATTAAAATGTAGCAAGTTAGAGTAATGTTCACAATATTATTACTGATGACTGGGCTCACATTTTATTAAATTACATCTAATTAGCTGTAAATCTGAAGGAGCAGTATAGAAGCATACTGTATCTGTAACTGGTGATGAGATCTGTACCCAAATATACAAAATATGACATATATTAGTATGAACATTTCCCCCTTATAGTTACCATTATAGCTGGAGCCTTCCAGATTTGCTGCCAAAGACTTGTCTTGAGAACCCAATTAAGAGAACACTAAGGTTGTCCCTTCAATCGTTTTCTCTTTTCATTTTTTTTAAAGAATACCAATGTATAAGTTATTGTAATATTATGTGCTTTTACATGCATATGCCTGTATTTATGAGAGAGAGAGAGAGAGAGAGACAGACAGACAGACAGACAGACAGACAGACAGACAGACAGACAGACACTAAAAAAGAAATCGCAAAGCAAACTTTACCCAATAGGCCTTGAAACAATAATTTCAACTTGAGATTCTGATTTGGATTCTAAAATAATGTTGTAAACTTCTTCATTTGTAGCTCCAGGAAGTGGTTTACCATTCCATTCTAGAACTTCATCACCTGGAATTTAAAAACAAAAGAAACTTTCCTTTGTATGATTTCACACACAGAGATATATGCACAGACAAATATAAATTGTTAGCTTCTTTTCTAGGCTAGATCTGTGGGTGTAAATTGAGAGATAATAAAACTTTGCAACAGAAAATCACTCTTCTTGAACATACTTCTGACATCAAAACACTGAGCTGTCACCAAAATTGAACTGGCCAGGCAGAAATATGTCAAGAAGCCTAACTCACTTCAAGTGGGCTATCACCCAATTCTGCTCACACACATCACAACCTGCAATGGGGCCAGTATAGCTAATTGGAACACAGCATGTGCTACTAAAAAGGAAGAACTCTGCTACCATCCCCCCACTCTCAGTGCTAGTACCAGCTCTTCTTAATCAGCATAATCTATATATTCTAGCCCTCCAAGAGGAGAAGACTAGCCTGGCAGCATGAGAGAGGTTAAAATCCATTCAAGAAGTCAGCTGAAAATTGAAACTCTTCAAGTGGTTTTAATATTCAATGTTCTCAGGAGGCCTCAAATTTTTTTCTATGTCAGGCTATCAACAGCTTAGCTCAGAGCTTTCCAAACTGTGTGTCGCGACACAAAAGTGTGTCGCCACACACAGTCTGGTGTGTCGTCACACAACCCGGAAGCGCTGATAATGATCAGCGCTTCCGGGTTTTCCCGCGGCGACACACCAACTGCAGAGCACAAAACCCGAAAGCGCAGCAGCGCTTCTGGGTTTTTGCGCGCTGCCGCACTTCCAGGTTTTCCCGCATCGACACACCAACGCCGGTTGGTGTGTCGCCGTGGGAAAAACTTTGGAAAGCCCTGGCTTAGCTACTTTGACATTAGCGTGCATATTTCCACTGTAACACAGTTCGTTGATTTCTTATTAACTGAAGGTAAAACCTGATGGTTTCCTTCCTTTGGTCCAAAAAATGTTTTTCAGAACTCCTGGACTTGCACTGCTTCCCGTTATTCTTTATTACGAGTCATTTGTGTAGAGAAGGTCATTTCCTTCTCTCTGCTAAATTTTTTTCTGTTTCAAAAAGAATAGTAAGATGTGACACTTCCACAGTTTTGGTTTACAGAAAGGTGCCCTTGTTCACTAGCAGGTGTATACAGCCAATGTTACAAAGAGTCTCAGGCATGTCTCTTCATCTGAAGTTCATGGAAATCAGTCGAGAATTAAAGCTTGGTTTTTGTTCACATAAATTGATACTATTATCAATATTTGAATTATACGGAAACCTTTTCAGTTCTTTATACCTTTCTATCAGATATAGGTAAGATCTATATACTCTTAGGGACATAGTAACTTTATATCTGAAAAAAATTGTTTTAGCATATGTGACTCTTTTCTTTATGTACAGAGTGCTTCTAAAGTCCATCTATGCACTAATAAAGACATTTTAACCAATATAATCGTGTTCAGCTGGAATAGATAACCTTTACATTGCTCCCATTGCATTAGGTTGAAATATTTACAGAGGGAATTATACACTGAAACTGCAAATATAGTACATAACATCAGCACTATACAGATTTTGAGAATATTAAGACAAAATCATTCCCATAACTGAGATACCTGCTCTTAGATGTCCCACCACATCAGCCAAGCTACCTTTCTTTACTTTGGTAATGAAGGCACCAAGTCGTCCTAAATCGGTCATTTTTCCTCCTACAACCTGAAAATAGATATGCCACCTTTCAGAATACCAAACTGTATTTTAACTAAAATAATGGGAATCTATATTCAGTTCAATGCCTTTTACCTATATATACACCACACAAGCTTGCATCTTTCAAAGGAAAATGATTGTTTGTGCCAAGTTAATACTTTTTGTGATTTTTAAGAGATCCATATTCATGTGACTATTCAACTTGCAAAGACTTCAGCTTGAGAACCCTTACGGTTGCATAACTGAAAGGCACACATGTTTGTAGAAGTGGAAGTTATCTATTTACTGTACTTCAGTTTGTCAGCACATGAAAAATTCTATCACTAAGCATGGTTTTTGTTTTTTGCAAACATTTCATTACCAAACTAGGTAAAGTTTCTGTTGGTTTTTAACCTTATGTTTGCTGCAGAGTTGCAGCTTGTGAGATGGGTGGCTATCTAAATCAATATAATAAGTAGGTAGGTAGGTAGGTAGGTAGGTAGGTAAGTAGGAAGGATCATCAGTGATTTGACTCACCGTAGTGGAGTTTTCTGGCTTATGTACAACTTGTCTGACCTAACTTGATCAAGGTTGTTGTATGTGTGCCTGTTTCTGTTTGGCTGAACTGCTTCATCTTAGAGTGTTCCTGCCTATGGTTTTGGTTCTCACTGATATGCATGTTGATTGCTGGGAGTGTGATAGGGAGGGAAGGAGAATATGCCCTGGGCCTTTGCTGTCTTTTTAAAATAGCTTGTGTACTAGGTTTGTCTCTATTTGTCTGCTCATGGCTGATGTATCAGAACACCAAGCTACTATGAATTCTCTTGCAGTCTTAGATTTGGCTTGATCTAAAATGCTTACAGTTAAGTTGAATTTGTCTGTGTGTTGTGAAATTAAAGAATTTGTATCATGTTTTTTGACTGCTTCCTGGTGTTCATGTATGCATTCTGCTAATCTTCTGACAGTGACTTTCACAGTCTCTACATTGTATGTTGTAATAATTCCTGTTCTGTCTTCTGTAGTTATTCAATTTGGGGGGTTGTTTAAGAAGCTTTGGAGAGATTGCTGCTGTGGTGTTTGTATAACCTCTGATTTGTTTGTGTGTCTATCCATCAAACTGAAAGTATGTGGTGAGGCAAAGGTCTATCAGCTCCATGATTCTAGTTTTTTTCATTTTTGTATGCTTGACTAGGTTTGGTTTCATCTTCCTTAATTGTTAAGTCTTTAATTTTGTCAAGGTACTGAAATTGCATGTTCATTCCCATCTATGAGGTGTCAAGTTATTTAGTGCGTTCTTTGGTTACGTTGTATGTTGGGATCTCTGGTAGCACCACAACTGAGCGGAGTGGTATGTTTGCAAGAAAAAAAACCAAGCTCAGCGAACATTACAGTCCCAGCATTTCAACCCTGAGCACTAAAAATACCACTATTGAGTACCATCACCTTTCAAAGCCAATGTTTAAGGAACAGAGATAGCAATAGAAACCTTGACATAATTTCCCTAAACCTTGGAACCTGCAGTATGGTTGACTCCAAAGATAAGATACACCTATATTGATATATTCTTTTTTAGGATGACAGAGTCATGGTACATGATAATGTTAGCTATCATTCATACTTCCTGTCATTTTTTGTAGGACAGAAAGGACATCATGTAGTTAATGAGCACTACAGTAATCTAGCCCATTCTACCAGCTCTTCGTAGAGGCAGAGTTCAGACAACTTGCCTGAGGATCTAGAAAGACAGCAAAAAGAAATCACTGGCTCCTGACTCAGCCCACGAATAATCAGAAGCATGCAGCATTCAATGTGATTGGCTATTAAAAGTGGCAAGATGTACCCTGACTGTAGTTTTCCTCCTACATGACAAGGAATTTGGAATTTACTTATATATACTTCTAAAAACTAGGAATTCATGGAGGAAAAGAAATGTCATGAGTGGTTACTGACCTAACCATTGGCTATGTATGAATTGTAAAGTTGTACCTATCCCAAATACTCTGAAGAGGCAGAATGCTAGAAAAGACCATATTTTTGGATCAGCTTCCATTTACTATTCAGGATATGTTCAACCAAAATGCTAACCAATTGTTAACTAAAACAATTTAGTAAGATGGGCGGTGACTAAATTCAAAATATAAATAAATATAAATAAATAAAACATGCTTCACTGAATTAACCCAATTGCATGGATTTGAACAACACACTGAGCAGTAACTTAACTGCACTCTTTGGGTCACACAATACTCAGAACCACAAACTGGCAAAGTACAATTTGGCCATGCATGTTGTGTGAATTCAGCCTTAAAAATTAAGAAGTGTGGAGTAGTTTAACTTCCATTTCTCCTTTTCCATCTCAAGGTCCTACTTGAATGATAGGCTACTTTAAAATCCTGCTAAGGAAACTTCATAATTTCGGCCAGTGGTCAGTCTTAATACAAAAGATTAATGGAAATAGGTTTACAGTATAGGCTCCAAGGCACTTACTTTGAGTCCCAGTAATGCACCTGACTCTTTTGGCATAGTTGTTCTCTTGTTGAGAATAACACGACCAATTAGCCGATCTCCTTCTTTAGACGGTTGCCAAGTTACAGGATGCTATTACGTATATATAAATAAAGGAAAGCAAATGAATTGAAAAACTGTTTTTGTGGTAAATACTTTTTTACTCATCCCTTACTTTTATTACGCACACTCGTTATTTAAATAGCTTGTTATCTTCAGAATTAAAAGAAATCTTTATCTTGCATTATGTTTAATGCAGAAAAATGTAAAGCATATTTAACAACCTGCGACCCAAGAAATATATTTCAGATTATAAAAGGCATCTCTAATAAGACAAATTCCAGAGATCCCCATTACAGCAGAGCACACACAGACAAACAGTTCAATGAAAGACACCACCATTCTGCCCTCCTCCAGGTTAAATAGCAGGGAAGGAATTTACTGTACTTGATGCTTTTGTTCATTGAATCTCCCCATGGCTCAGGAAGGAAAGGATTTAAACTCATTTCAGGATTGTGGAGTGTAAATCTTCTAATATTCAGGGAAAAAATCAACTGTACTCAGGTAGGTGCAGTAAGTAATCAGAGTGCATTGCTTTATTTAATTTGCAGGAGCTCAAAGCCTTGTCTGATTCCTTTCATAGTTATTTTCCCCGAGGCTCAATCTTTGGATGAGCCTACGCACAGTCCCTTTTCCTCTAAGCCTGTGTTCTCTTATTGCTGTTTGTTTTCTAATAAAGGAAATACGACCTTATAGAGATCCTTTGGGTTCCAGGTTGTGTTTTGTGGGTTATAATCCGACAACATAGCTCAGAAAGCCTAGACCTCTGCAAGTTACCAGTTACTGGGCTGAAACTTCCCTCACATTTTGCCAGTTAAATGAAAGGCCAAGACATTTTCTTCCTTTTGGATTTGCTCCTAAATCCCTGTCTGAGGAGCAGAAAGAAGGCAGTGGCAACAAATCTGCTGTATCAACTGGACTGTCCTGGGTACTGACAGCAGGCCCAGATGGAAGTGAAACTTACAAAGGTGAACAATGGGATTGTGGACAAGCAAGTCTCAACCATATTTAAATATAGATCTGTTATGCAAAAATGGGATTGTCCAATACAAAATAAGAATGTACATAATTTGGATCTGAATTTGGCTTGGTGAGACATACATGGGATACACCTTTATAAAGTTCATCTCAACATATTTTATTCTGCTTTTGTACGTATGTTTACTATATAGCAATGGGTTGGATCCTGCTTTTGCTGCAATCAGCAGTAGCATCCTGTTAGCATACTTCTGTTTACAGTTCTTACTCTGGAGGGTTGGGGGATTCTTCAAGAGGAGCTGGAACCAATGAAAACTATCTCCTTCACTTCCACTGTTATGACCTTCCCTTGAAATGGAAGACTTCTACAAACAGAATACTTTATTCCATGAATGGAAAACACCTTAAGACCCAATGTTGATAAACATTTCTTATATTATATGGGTTACATGGCATACCAGGAACTGTCAACAACATTATAATGGTTATGAAGTAATATTATTTAATTTAAACCAACAAAACAATTATATATATTTCTTACCGAGCTAATAGGGGATGTATCTCTACTGTGCCATGTGGCAGGATCCAACCAGTAATAATCCAAGTCACCTGGAAGAGTTATGAACAGAAGGAAATATGTATTCTCTCATATTAAGAAAGTTATATGAATGAATGAGTTATATCTGTATCCAGAAGTGTAATGTAAAATATTTGTCTGCAAGAAAAGCATTAAGTATAGTGGTCCTTTTACATACAGAGCATGTGCATGGTATGAATATCAGCTATTTCAATTCCACAGCCCAATTTATGAAAATCTGGAGCACCTGTATAAATGCACTAATATCCTATAGGGCCCACTAAGTGCATGCTTTTGTAAATATATATAGTTGGATCCAGAGTAAAGTTAGTTCTACATAATTTCTTTCAAACTCGTAGAAAATTAAGACATGATTAATTATCCCATTGATTTAAACAGAATTTAAATTGAATTAATTCACAGCAAATCCTCTAATTATCTAACTACTTCTTACTGACTTCAAGGACATCTATATACTACTAAAGCTCTCATGTCTGTTTGTCTGTTTGTTACCTTCAGTTGGGGGAAACGGTGTATCATAGGGCAACGATTTTTGAACCAAGGTGCCACAAATGAGCTAATTTACAGAATGTGTCCAAAATCTGAGACCCATTATTCCCATGGGATTGAAATTTGGCAAAGTTGTGGCCACATCAGCAATGCCACACTGCTGTGGTCAGCCGCGGTCACATGATTGTAATTTCCAATGCTCCCTGACAGCTTCCCACAAGTCAATGGGGAAGCCGGCAGGAAGTCTAAACTCAGTCATGATTGCCGACACTCCCTGCCAGCTTCCCACAAGCAAAGTCAGTGCAGAAGCCAGCAGGAAGTTGCAAGTCCAAGTGGCTACTGCTGGGTGGGGGAGGGAGCAAGGGAGTTCATGAGAACTGCAGCGAGAGTTGGGGAGGGTGCACAAGGGTGCATGGGGGTGCTCAAGAGTTGTGGGGAGGGTGCGGGTCAGGCAGGGTGCATGGGGGTATGGCACGGGTTGGGGAGGGTACATGAGGGTGTGACGTGGGTCAGGGAGGGTGCGCAGAGTGTGCAAGTGGCCAGTGCAGCATGAGCGCAGAGGGACTGGGGGAGGGTGTGTGGGTGGGGGAGACTGGATTTGCCAGTGTATTAAGCAGTAAAAACAAACAAATAAACTGAGTCCCATAATAAGAATACAAATTTAATACAGAAGATTCTGCTAAATCCTGGAATTCGCTTGTTAAAAAAGAGAGAGACTGTAATTATAATAAATTACATGTGTAATAAATACACACATTTATCGGGGGTGGTGGTGTTCCCATTGAAATAAGTATAAAAGTACTGTTCTTTTAGTTGAAGAAGTTTTATGATGTGAGACTAGGCTGAGGCTGCCATAACCTTTAGATGAAGCAGGCAGGTAAGCAGAGAGGACAAAAGCCAGGAATCTTGTCTAAAAGATCCCTTCAGGGAGGTAGATAAGAGGGAAGCAAGTCCTTAAGGCAGAGCTTTCCAAACTGTGTGTCGCGACACGTTAGTGTGTCGGCTGCAGTGTCTGGGTGTGTCGCGGCTGCTGCTGCCTCCAAGCCCTGCCAGGATTCCACGCAGGTCCTAGTGCCTGCCTTGTGCCTGGCTGCCTCCAAACCTGCTGTGATTCCGTGCAGGTCCTAGTGCCTGCCTTGTGCCCTGCTGTAAGAGTGTGTCGCGAAATGATGCCCTGCTGTAAGAGTGTGTCACAAAATGATGCATGTCTAAAAAGTGTGTCACCAACATGAAAAGTTTGGAAAGCTCTGCCTTAAGGAAACAAAGGAAAAATGTCATCTGAAACAGACAAAGGAAGTTGGGCCTGAGCACATGGAACCCCCCCCCCCACCCCATCAACAGCTACCAAACTTGTAAATTAACAAGGCAAGAGTAGCTGCCAGTCTTGTGAATCATCAAAGCAAGGACTTTTGGGGATAAAAGGACTCCTTGAGTCTTTGGATCCAGACTTGGTGGCTTCCGTCCCTCTGGCTAGTGCCTGGCAGCCTAGTTGGGAAGGACATGGGTAAGTGTGGATGAGTGTGTACGTGTGTGTGAGGAAGAGCAAATGTACCTTGCAACCAGTAAAGTTTTGCTGTTACTTTAAATTCACTGGGTCTCCGTGTATTGCAAAGAACCTGTTGTGCCTCAGTATTCGGTTGGAAGTTATTTGTGTGTGTAATTCTAATTATTTCCCTGGCTGTTGACCAGGGCTGTATGTCTTGTCTGCTCAAGCCGCACCTATCTGGAAAACCAAGGTAGAAATCAAGGGGGGCAGACAAGATCCGCGTGCCTCAACAGTCTGTGAGTGTGTGAGTGATTGACCATAAGCCGAACCTGGGAGCAGCACGTGTAACAATACCCAGCAGCAGTCTTCCTTGGGATGCTGGATTTCATTGCTGGACTGATGGTGGAGTCCCCCAGGAAAATAGTGCTGGGGGATTTCAACCTTTGTGCTCTGGAGATGGGTCGAGTGTGTCTCAGGAATCCATGACATCTGTGGCAATCATGGGCCTGTTCCAGGTCATCAGCCTATTTACATTGGTGATCATATGTTAAATCTCAGAGCAAATGGCATGTGATCTGGCAATAGAGAACATTACATAAGTCCTTTGCATGTGGTTAGATCAAATTGAGAAAGGGTATGATGCCACCAGCATCTTTTGAAGAAGCCATCCCTTCATCTAATCTTATTAGAGAATTATCATCTGGGTCCCAGCCACTGGGAGAGGTCATCTACTGTTTGGGGGTGAAGTACACTGATGATATTCAATTTTACATGACCACCCCATGGCAGGTTGGATACACTATGAAAGTCCTATCTCAGTGTCTGTAGGCTTTGAGGAATGGATAGGTAGAAAAAACTAAGACTTATCCCAGCGAGCTAGAGATACAGTTTGTTCAAAGATGTTCCATTGTTACTCAAAATGGGGTTGCTTTCCCCCTAAAGTAGCTGTTCCACAACTTGGGGATCCTTCTGCACTCAAGACTCTTGCTGGAACAGCAATTGGGAGCTGTGGTTAGAGACGCCTTTGCCTGAGTTGGTGGAACAGCTATAGCCCTATCTGGATCAGGAGGACCCAGCCACATCATTCATGCCTTTATCACTACTTGGTTAGATTACTATAATATGTTCTACATGGGGCTGCCTTTGAAATGATTTGGAAGTTACAGCTAGTATAAAATGCAGCAGCCATGTTATTAATAGGTGATAATAATAATAATAATAATAATAGGTGTGGGTAAGTGTGGATGTGTGTGTGCGTGTGGATATGTGTGTGTGCACGCATGTGTGAGAAAGAGCAAAAATACCTTGCAACCAGTAAAGTTTTGCTGATTACTTTAAATTCACTGGGTCTCCATGTATTACAAAGAACCTGTTGTGCCTCAGTGTTCGGTTGGAAGTGATTTGTGTGTGTAATTCTAATTATTTCCCGGCTGTTGACCAGGGCTGTGTGTCTTGTCTGCTCAAGCCACACCTATCTGGAAAACCCAGGTAGAAAGCAAGGGGGGCTGACAAGATCCACATGCCTCAACAGGCTGTAAGCGTGTGAGTGACCATAAGCCGAACCTGGGAGCAGCGTGTGTAACAATGACTGTAAGCTGCCTCATTCTAATTATATCTTGGAGGTTTTAAATGTTTTGCTATATTATTTGTTGTTGTTGTTGTTGTTGTTGTTGTTGTTCAGTCGTTGTGTCAGATTCTTTGTGACCCCATGGACCATAGCACGCCAGGCCTTCCTGTCCTCCACTGTCTCCCAGAGTTTACTCAAATTCATGTTCATTACATCGGTGATGCTATCTAACCATCTCATCCTCTGCCGTCCCCTTCTCCTTTTGCCTTCAGTCTTTCCCAGCATCAGGGTCTTTTCCAGGGAGTCCTCTCTTCGCATTAGGTGGCCAATATTATATTTTTCTCAATTGTTATGGGTTATAAATTTTATAAATAAATAAATACTTCTGTGTAGGCAGTTAAACGTTTGCACTATTATTGCTGAATAAGCATAACGTAAGATTTCCACTGTTGTTTCAGTGGTAAATTAATATAGGCTATGCAAATATTACTATATCTTGAACTGATTATATAACAAAAGCCATTATCCCTTAACTCTATCCCCATCTATAATGTATGTTATAATAGTAATAATAATATAAAAGAACTGTATAGGGCTGAAATACAGAATATATATTTGAAGTTCTTTGACCATTTTGCATACATTATTATTGTTGCTATCACACCTATTTCACTGTCATGTTCTTTATTTAAATATGCAACACACTACAAGTGTAGGATACGTAAATAGCCATTTAAGAACTAGATTGAATAGACTAAAAAAAGGTAACATACTCTACACTGAATACAACAGCATTCGCTGGTCCTTCCCCTATCCCCTAGGTCATATACAAGGTGAAAATCTGTTATGTATGGTTAGCCTAACCTATGCCAAATGTATATAGGTAGTCCTCGCTTAATCACCATTCGTTCAGCGACCGTTCAAAGTTACAACATTGAAAAAATGTTAGTTACAACTGGTCCTCCAAGTTATGGCCGTTGCAGCACCCCCGCGGTCACGTGATCAAAATTTGGGCATTTGGCAGCCTGTCCACATTTATGACTGCAGTGCATGCTTCAAGTCCCCTCACCTGCCTATCTCCCCCCCCCATCTCTGTCCTTTTGGCTGCCCTGCACTCCACCATCTACTCCTGCCACCGCCCGCCGCCCCCACTGACCTTCACCATCTTTTTCCTCCCACAGCTGATGAGGTGCACCCGGCTGAGGCAACTGCAAGGCCCTTGTGTAGCCTCCACACAGAGGCTTCAGAGAGACCTCGCGAGGCTTTGGGGATGCTGTGTGAGGCTTTGGGGAGGCCTTGGGGAGGCAAAGGTCCAGCAGCTGCCTTGACCAGCACACCTCGTCAGCAGCAGGAGGAAGAAGACAACGAAGATCAGATGGGGTCAGCTGGGGGGCGGGGGTAGCGGCAGTGCAGGGCAGCCAAAAGGGCAGAGATGGGGGAGATAGGTGGGTGGGGGGTGTTGAAATGGAGGCGACCCCAGCAGGGCAGGAGAAGCATGAGGTCCACACCTAACGACAGTGTGGTCCTGGCCTAATGATCGTAACCAGGATTCCAGAACTGCCGTCGCTAAGTGGTGCAGTCATATGATGTTTCACCTAACAACTGCTTCGCTTAGCGATGGAAATTCCAGTCCCAATTAGGGTTGTTAAGTGAGGACTACCTGTAAACAAAATATTTATACATACATATAATCTGCAACCATACCTATTACAGTTTCTGATCATGTATCTAAAGCTTATGTGCCTGTACTTCATAAAAGCTTCTGGTTGACTGCTATTGGACACATGATGCTTGATTGTATATCTCCCTGGTCTACTACAGCAGTATCATTTATTGTTTATAGCCAACAGAGTTCTTTATTAACTGATTCCTTCCAGATTCCAAAGCTTGACACACCTAGAAGTATTTTTTAATTAGATAAGCTATTACCTGACAAGAAGTGATAAAGAATAAATTAGTGCTATATATTATTACTGTTGTTTCTCACAATTGTTAATTATTATTATTATTATTATTATTATTATTATTATTTGTACATTCTCTGCTTTTTTGAGAATTTGAATATATTTAACCCTTGCCTAAAATAAATAAAAGCATATGTTGTATCACTGCTGTTGCTGGGGGTAGATGAAATTAGTAGGAAGAATAATAACTATTTAATAATCCTGATCCCGCAGGTTATTTCCAGGGTCAGATCCTGTTCACAGTAGTGATTCATCGTAATTTGGGGAAAGAGAAAGGCCATTTCAACATGACATGCTGATCAGAAATAAACTTACACTTAACATCCTCCTGCAAATTATACTGAGGTATGTGAGACTAAAACAGCACACATACAGAGGATACAACCCTCCTTTAAAATCAGTCACAGATGAAAGCTATTTTATCAAATAAAAAATGCACATAGAAAACTGGAACCTGAGGGAGATGGCAAGAAGAAAACCCACTGACTTTGACAAACTAGCTTTCCATTTTCCAAATAAGTGTTGTGCCCATCTTCTTCCATTCACATCAATTAAAAGCATGCAATGAGTTTGCACAAATCAGTCTTAGGCTCCTTGAAAGTTTTAGATGGAAAGGCGTTGCTGACTTTGCAGAATCCTTACCTGATATCTTTTCCTTTTTTAATATGTGAGATCAAGAGTCAACATGCAGCAAACCTGGGCAGCTCTTAGGGCGCAGCAGTGTTGATGTCTAATAGCTAACTAGTATTAACTAAGAAGAAATGGGGGACTTTCCCAGTGTACTGTTTTGGTCTCGTGAACAGTGCTTCCTGGCAGTTGCATCAAGGGACCCTGAGCAGCACCAGGCTAGCATCTATTGATAAAACCAGGTTCAGCTTGTAGGAAACAGCAACAACAAAATGGATCAAACTGCAAAGAAACCGTACAGAACACCGGAACAGATAATGCCTTCAGACACATGTTGTGAGTGAATAAGATATTTTCTTTATCTGCTCAATCCACTTTAAACTTCTAGCATAGGGTTCTTAATTCATCTTGCTACTGACATTTTATAAAATATGTGATTCAGACCTTAATCTAAAAGACATTCTCCTTGTCTTGGTCTGATATGAAGGTCCCCAGGGAAGTGTGTGCTATATGCTTTTTAAGTTTTGATTTAAACAGGAAAAAAATCACAAATAACCTTCTACCTTCATTGTGAAACTAAGTGAAATTTACAGGTAATATTCTGAAGGGTTCAAACCTGTCGAATGTTCTAAGACACCTGAACTTCTGTCCTTAGGGAAAGACAGACTTTCTTTGTCCAAATAAGATGCACATAATTAATACTTTAAAAATAATGTTTAAATAACTGGCCACTATTATATGATTAATTTCTCAATCCCTATCCTTTTCTTTATTTTACACATAATTCTTCATATGGCAAGATTATTACTTCAATATTATTACTGTGCTAACAAATGTGGGCTTGACTAGGATAAGCTATCCGTCCTTAGCTTCATGACTTTCAGCTGTTACATATGGGGCCAACTAACAAATACATTAATATCTCCACAAAGCATAAACAAAATAGAAATATGATCAGTTGAACATACTGCATTAAAAAGATTTTGCAAAAGCACACTGCATTAGAATATACAGGCTGTGCACTGGAATTTGAATGAAAACTATGAAATTTGCTAACCATAACATGATTCAGGAGATGCAGGGCACATGAACTCTCTTTTGCCAAAATAGATATGTTAAAAATAATAGCTGAATTATTATTATATGTTCCCTGACCATCAAAACCACTGAAATTTCTAATTTCATTAACATGCAGTATTATATATCTATATAAGCAACATTTGCACTGATCTAGAATTACATTTATAGGCAGGTTATTTTTATAATTCTATACACACACACACATACATATACACCATATTTATGGTGGAAAAATAAATTAAAAAGTCAAACAATATTTGTTTTAAAATATAGACATAAAAGAAATCCAGAATAAATACTCTGAATGAAAGGGACACTCAAGAACAAAATGGCTTAGTGCTTCTAATACCCCCCCCCAAAAAAAACATCCAGTGCTTGTACTTCATCACAAGATCAGCCCTTTTCAAAACTCAAAGTTATCGACAATAATATTTTACAGATATCCCCACAGCCTTTCAGTCCAAGAGGACCACATGATTACCTGTTCCTAAATGCAAGGTATGGAGAAGAAACTGAAGGAAACCAGCAAACATAGCAGCATCGGCTCACAGTGCCTTACTAAGCAGAACCAACTCTGAGCAGGTTGCTGAAATCCAGCCTCAGACTGTTGCAAAATCATAATCGCAAAGGGGGGGGGAACACCCAAAAACAAATCAGTGCAAAGTGAGTCTATACGGAGTCCTTGTTTCCTGTGGTTCTTGTCTCTTGAGACTGTGCCAAATGATTCTGCAATGTCAAACGTTCTACAAGACTAACACCAGTTGGGGCCATAAGAGCACCTGCCATAAATACAAATTTCTGCAGTGTAGAGACAGCACTGATTACTGCAATAATCCATACGCACTCTGTGCAATGCTAAAGAGGCTATCTGCCTATGGAGCATCTTTAATGATTCTCAGAGTCTCCAATTAAGGATCTCATGAAGCAATATGTTTGCCTCACTGCAGAAACTGGAAAATGCTTTATCTGCTGGGGTCTGGCAGATCAACACCCGCCTTACCACCACTGAAACCATTTTTTCTATTAAGTTCAGTTAGACTGAAATTTACACAGGCAAAGTGTTGAATAAAACTGACAGTCATTAATTCAGTTACCATTGTGTTTTCTGAACTGCATTAGGAAGGCTTGCTCCCTTTGTGAAATTCTCTTTCAGACTGTCAGATCCAAAAAGCTAAGTCTGCAAAAGATGGACAGGACTAAAATAATGTGAATGGCAGATGCCTACCCAGACTCTTATCCAAGGCAGGCACAGATAATTCTGGAAGAACCCAGCCCAGATGCTCTTCTTCAAAACTTTGGGACATTTCTGTGCACAAAGAGAAGGTGGGAAGTAAGGACTGTCAGGAAGCTTTCACGGGCAGCCCTTGTTGCCTTGTCTGACTGACCTGGGGCTCCCCAGATGTGCTACATTTCATCCAACATGTCTTTAAGGTGCCAGATTGAGGGAGAATGCTGAAGCAGATGAGAGGATCTAGGTCAGTATTTCTCCACTTTAGCAACTTTAAGATGTGTGGACTTCAACTCCCAGAATTCCCCAGCCAGCAAGGTTTCTCAGAAATGTTGTCTTGCTCCACTCAATTTCTTTTCTCCCTGCTCACTCCTTAGAATGTACTTTCCAATTTTAGTTCTTCCTTGTCTTCGTTCTTGGGTTTTGATTCATCTGACCCACTGAACTGGTCAACTTTCTAATTCTCGACCTATGAAACCTCTATTCATCCATACGTATTGCTTACATTGCCCAAATTCAATGTTGGCCGAATTCACACTCTTTTCTTTCTCTCCTTCTTGGCAGAGAAGTACTGTTATTTCATCCTTGTTCCTCTAACTAGCATCTAATCATTGGCAGCATTATATCATTTTTACTTCTACCGCATTTTTGCTCAAACATGAGGCCCAAAGTGGTTAACATCACCATGAAAAATAATTGTATCCTTGTTATATGAAAGGACAATATGAAAACCTATCTGACTATGAAAATGCTGTAATGAACCTAAAAGGCACACTTCAAAGTCAGCACAAGCTAAGAGAAAAAACTAGGCAGAAATAATTGATACAATAATTGTTCAGGAAACACTTAACACAGAAGAAGTAGAAGTCTCTAGATCTGACTGTAAGTAGACCCTGTGATGGTGATACGTGGTCAGATGGCTATGCTCCCATCATTGATAATAAACTACATTTCCAGCACTGATTTCTGCTGAAAATCTTTCCTCCAACTGCTTTTTAACTATGAAGGTGCATTTTAAAAAGCATTTAATTTGTTTGCTTTACTGAGCTGTTTTACTGGACAATCATAAGGACAGAACAGAGGGGAGAGGGGTGAACTGACTGCACTAGGTCAACTTTCATTACCCAGCAATGCTTTTCTCCTTTTGACCTCATTTGCCTCCATGGAAAGCAAAAGGCAGATTTCATATAATATTTAATACTTTTCTAATATTGCCATGAGGAACAAACCTAATCCTTATCAACATTTTCTAGGCCAAGCTATGATTAGGCTCATGTTGGCATAGATTAAAGAAATCCAGACTATATGCGCAATGTTCTGTATGTACCCACTGAATTTTCAACCTGTCAAGGACGTTATTCTCATTAATAAAAGGCACATTGTGTTTTCACTGCAAAGAGAAAAAAGAAAAAAGAAAGTTTCATCAACAGATTAAGGTTTGGGACAACTCCCAAAGTAGTTGCAAACGAGTGCCAGAAAGCTACTCTCGAAGTCTACTGGCTTCAAGATTTGAAGTTCTGGCTCCTGTGATCCACTTCATATTGCTCTTGCCTTGTAGAAAGTTTTAGCTACAAGAGGGAATAGGAGTTGGTAACATTAGTTGTGACGGCTGTGTCAAAACCAATACTCCCATCTTATTTTTAACCAATATGTTAAAATGTAGGTATAATGAAATATTGCCAAATAGGATGCAAAGTGAATCTTGCTCACTGATTTTTTCATCCATGTTTTTTATTTTCTTAATACTCCTCAGAGGAGGAATTTGTAAGTAGTACAAATTGGGATTTGAAAGTAAATGATTAACTCTTAAAATATGTTTGGCATGGGCTTTATGTTCCAGATTATATGAGGGGAGAAAGGTTGACCTAGTAGCTAAATCTTATAAGAAAAGACTTGGTCTGGGGCTCCCAGGGAACCAGAGACATGCTTAGATGGCTCCATTGCACAGTTAGCTATCCTTATTCTTTCTTGCCTAAAGTTTCTATATTTGTTTTTTTTATCATATTTATCTTTTAATATTGATACTGATTGTTTATGTATGTGTTTTTTTTTATTGGATTGTTGTAAGCTTTTCTGTGAGATGGGCGGCTATATAAATTTGATTAATAAATAAATAAATTTGATTAATAAAAGGTAACTGGGTAAATTTAGCTTGAGAAAGATAACTTAGTGGAGATAAAATATAACTCTCCAAGTACCTGATGGGGTATGACATAGAATAAGGCCTGTTCTCTATCATCCCAGAGTACAAAACATGAAATAAAAAGTAAACAAAAGACATGGTGGAATGTTAGAGAAAAAGAATCATGATTTCATGTGCAGTTTTACCATGGAACCAATTTCTTAGGTGATAAGCTTCCTTTTGCTGGATGTTTTCATACACATTTGTTAGGGAATCTTTCATTTTGATTCCTGCACTGAGCCAGAATGTATGTCAAAAAAAATTACAGGGTTTAGGTGACCTAGTATTCCCAAAAAATACCTTGCAACACCTAGAAAGATTTTCACCTTTTTTACTTGATACCTTCCTGTGTAGAAAATGGAAAAATTGGATGGTACATTAAATTCTTGCTTATCAAACAAAGCAGACTGATATCAGGTTTGAAGGTGATCTTTTAGCAATTGGTCAGTTTATGTTAAACCACAAATGGCTTGATAGGAACTCTGGGAAATGAATCATGGTTTATTCATCTTGCAGCCATGGAAGAATAATGGAAAGGAATGATAGCCCCTAAGTTCAAGGCTTTGCTTAACATTGCAGAGATGTGTGCATGTATTGATAAACCATGATTTAATGTTATCTGCAAACTAGACCTGAGAGAGACAATCACCTTTTTTGCCTGCATCAATCTCTTCAGGTATTGGGAACATTTTACATTTTACACTTTCTGATTTCCTTTTTAAAATGCTAGTTTTGTCAATTCACCAGTTGTGTAATAACGTAAAGCAGAGCTTTCCAAACTTTTCATGTTGGTGACACACTTTTTAGACATGCATCATTTCGCGATACACTCTTACAGCAGGGAATCATTTCGCGACACACTCTTACAGCAGGGCACAAGGCAGGTACTAGGACCTGTGTGGAATCACAGCAGGTTTGGAGGCAGCAAGTCACAAGGCAGGCACTAGGACCTGTGTGGAATCCTGGCAGGGCTCGGAGGCAGCAGCAGCCACAACACACCCAGACACTGCAGCCGACACACTAACGTGTCCTGACACACAGTTTGGAAAGCTCTGACATAAAGGCTCAGATTAGCTTTTCCAAACAATATATGCTGCAATCTCATAGCTGGATCAGAATGTTAGTGTTTCTCCCTTTCTAACTATGGCAAACCAGCTAAGTATGGATGGAGGCCCAGCCTTCCAAGGCTTCTTTTCTCTTCTAAGAAAAGGCATCTAAAACTTGCAACAACTCTTCATTATACACACAAGTGCATGTATGTATATTTAAGAGAGCTACCAATTTTAGCTTCCTTTATTTCCTGAAGGCCCTGAGAGTTGCTGCTGGTACAGATTCTGGAACTGAGTCAGGGCAGGACAAATTTTCTTAGAACTTGATTTCACCTTGTATATTAGTTTTATAAATATACACATTCTAAAAGGGCCTTTACCTTAAGGGCCATTAAAATAGTTAACAACAACGTAGGGTAGCATGAATTACTGAATTAAGTCTATGGTTAGAAATATGAAATTTCACATTTGCTTCTCGTGGTGGGCTGTCATGGCCAATCTTACTATGAGGCTGTTGGAAAGCAACAGTATGAGAAAGCGTTGGAGGAAAGAGCTCCATTCTGTGTCTCATACTTACTTACCTGAAAGAGTCTAGGGTCCCCCCACCCACCCAAAATGATTTCCCATTAAAAGGGAGGATCATCTCAGATTTACTGAGAATATGGTAACAGAGAAAAGTTAGTTTTCTTCCTAATCCTTTCTGTTTAATCTTCCTTTGGGGATTGTCTTAAATTCTGGGTCATCTTTCTTTTGGAGGAACAATAATATAGGGTGCTTTTTATGTAGAACAGGACAGCATCACCTTGTTCTTTGACTTAGATAAGGACCTTAACTTGATTTCCTCATTTTGCCTGTCCCGACCAGATACATTATACTTTGTATCAGTCTTCCTCAACATGGAAGACTACCATGTAGTCTTGAGATGTGACTGAACACTGCAAGGAGTCTCTGTAACCTTCTAAGTTTAATGTGGAATACCTACCTGCTTTTCTTTATGCAGAATAAACCATGCTTTTTCCTTCTTTGTTTATGCAATTGAGGTCAAAAAGTTGATGTCCGAGATTGCAAAGAATTGTAAATCAATGGGGGGAGGGTTTCTCATCCTGATATTAATCAGTGAAAGGAGAGCCAGTGTGGTATAGTGATTAAGGTGTTCTGTTGCAATTGATGGTAAAGAGAGCCTGGTGGAGAATCCCTAGTCAGGTTGCTGTAACCAGATATGGAAATGAAAAAACATGCTTATCTTTCATTTAATTCATTGGGCCTTACTCCAAGGTGCATGGGCATAGGCATGCAGCCCTTACTGCTTATTTTCACTGGCCATCATTAACAAGGAAACTCAAATAAACAGTACTTTAATAACTATAATATTCTTACCAAGATTTAACCCAATCCATAAGAGCTTGCAATAGTTCAGATTAAACCAAAGATACCACTTCAACACCTTCATCATATTATCGTAACAAAACTAGTATAACAAACATATAGCAATTGGTGTATGGAGAAAATAGGGGCATATGTACACATTTGATGCATAGACTGTACTTTTTTTCCTTTTTTAAAAAAGAAAGCTTACCTTTTTCACTGACACTTTCACTTTCTATTTCTACATCATCACAGCTGGTATATTCTGGCGTTGATGCTCCTTCTTCTTCTGAGCTGCTAACTGACATCTGCCTTTTTTTCCCACCGCGCTTTGATCTATGAGGCTTTGGAGGAGATGGTCGCACTGATTCTGACTGATCAGAACTAAGGGAATCATTTCTTAGCATGGTTTCCATTTTTTCTCGCTTTGCTTTCCGACTGAGAATAGCAGAGCTAGGATCTAGGCGAGTCTGTGTTTTAAAGGAATCATGATTTTTGGACTCTAAATGTTCTGTAAGAATCATGCTATGACGGGGTGTTGGTGGGCTATGAGAAATTAATTGTTTAGAAACGGAAATTCTGACATCACCTGTTCTTTCTACTGAATATGTCCTCTGGGCATCCACATGAGATTTTATATCCTGAGTTCCTAGCAACTGTGAATGCTTTCCAAGTTTATTCTCAGGCACCTCAGGTTCCTCAACTTCAGTATGAGGCAAGGCAACATCGCTGTGTCTTCTTTCATGCCGCACTTTTGAAACTTTTGCGTGCATACGCATCTGCTGCTCCTCAGGATGGGGTTTCACAGGATACCTTGCAAGATTTGGATCGCTCCTATATCGGGTATATTCATCTTCTTTCCTTTGTTTTTCTTCACTAACTGTCTTGCCTTCCTCAAAATGGGGAGGGAAGTCAGAGTAGTCTTGAGACCTCCCTTTCTCTAATCTTCTACCATCACGTCTTTCTTTACTTCCCTTCTCATCTGTTTGTCCTTCACTCTGCTGTAGTGAAGACTTTGGCACACGTTTGTGCTCACCTTTTGCACCTACTTTTCCATTTTGTTCAAAACCTGTGGGTATCTTCTTCCTGATATAATGAGGAGGTAGGAGGATAAATTTATTTATTAATTGATTGATTGATTGATTGATTGATTTAGAAAATGTATATAGCTCCTCATCTTAAATATGTAACTCTGGACAGCGAGCAATCCATCCAATATAAAGCCCCCCACCAACCGATGAAAATAATCCTATGCTAGAAAAAAGTAACAATTCCATAAAAACAAACACATGTATATTGGGCTCTCCTAACATCTTGACCCTAAGGCTTCGGAAAAAAGCCAGATTTTAACAGCTTTCTGGAAGGCCAAGAGGGTCAGAACTATCTCAATCTCAGGGGGAGGCTGTTCCATAGGGCAGGTGCTGCAACAGAGAAGGCGCACTTCCTTGGTCCCGCAAGATGGTACTGTTGATAGAACATGCCCATCCTGTTGGATCTGGTGGAATGGTCAGAAACCCTCAAAGATAGATGATCCCACAAGTAACCTGTCCTTTGTAGGGCTTTAAAGGTGATAACCAGTACTGCGAATTGCACCTGGAAGAATACTGAAACCAGTGCAGCCATGCAGCAGTAGTCTTGCATAGGCAAACTCTGGAGCACCCAAAACTGCACATGCCACTGCATTCTGCATAAATAAAGTAAATAACATTTTAAATTATTTGTGTTGGATTATCGTAATGCCTGTCTGAAAATTAATGCTAGTCTGCAGCTACTTGGTGCTATTTTGATGTATTTCTTGAAGCAAGAAAACATCCAACATCCGTTAGAAGAATATCTTCAGTGTTATTTCAGTGTGACTGAGTGTAATTACAACTCAGATAAAAACTCCCACTGTATCCTAATCCCACCAAGTAACCATTGGGTCTTCCAAGAACCTATTCCCTTCCCTGCTGGAAAGAACATCAAGTTCCTGGTCAGCTGACCAACTTCTAGGCAGTGGTTGGGTTCCAAAGAATCAATATGAACAGGCAGAATATTCAGCCAAGGGGTTTTTTTTAGATTTTTTTATCCCACCTTTACTATTTTTATAAATAAGGCAGGGAACATACAGTAACTAACACTCTTTCCTCCTCCTATTTTCCCCATAACAACCACCCTGTGAGGTGAGTTGGGCTGAGAAAGAGTGATTGGCCCAAAGTCACCCAGTCGGCTTTCATGCCTAAGGCGGGACTAGAACTCTCTGTCTCCTGGTTTCTAGCCTGGTGCCATAGACCAAACTGGCTCTTGTTTACTACTGTCCTTAATGAAGTTTTGGTCATCAGTGGGCCAAGTTTTTTGGCTCAACAATATCTGGAAGGATGGAAGGAGCAAGACTTGTTACCACTTCAAGTACAGCCATAGCTACATCTGCCTCCTGCTGATGCAGAATAAAATGTTGGATGCTTTTTTTTAATGATGACTCCTATGATATATGCCTGCATAGATGCATATTATGAAATTATATTCAAGTTCAGGACAATTAATTTTCTAATAGCCTTAATTACACTTTTATAGAAGGTAGAGTTGCTAAAAAAAATCACGTACATATATGTGATACTGTTTTTAAAATTAATCTTAAAAATCTTTTAATTAGGCTAATATGCTATCCAGAACCTTGTAAACCTAGTTAAAGTTATTTATACATTGGTAAATTCTCACATGGATTATTGCAATGCATTATACTGGAACATCTTTAGAAATATCTGGAAAATGTGGCTGGTTCAAAATATGATAGCGTGCTTGCTAATGAGATTGTTCCAATATAACTATGTTATACTAATGTTTTATGATCTGCTATTGTTCTGAATGTATTCCTAGGCCAAATTTTAAAAGCTGCTATTAACTTTTAAAAACTAAATGTTTTTGAACCATGTTTTTATAGTACCCCTCCACTACCTAATCTTATAGTTGTGGTTTTCCCACAATTATATGGGAACAGCCCATTAGCATCAATATTACCTCTCTCTTGGGGGTTCACTTCTAGATCTTGATGCAGTTTGTTTCTGTTCCAGGCCCATAGCTTGTTGTGACACTTCTGGGGCTTTCCTTCTGTTTGCTTGCAAACCAGAGGATATTTCTTGTGAAGTTGTGGCTGCTGTGCTTAGGGGTATTTGAGATCGTGACCGTTCCTGAAGCCTTGCTTTCTTTTCTCTAGGTGATTCTGAACCACCACCAGTAGCTGTGTCACTCAGTGTTCCGTCCTGACTGGATGGCTGTTGCGGACCACTTCCGAAAAACCATGCTCCAGATTTAGTTAGGATCTCTTGTTGCTTCCGGCATAAGTTGCATACCCACATAACCTAGTTATAAAGAAAAATAACAGTCTAAGTATCTGACATTAGTTTCTAAGAACAAGTTTATCTACACATTCACAAAGAGTAGATTTTCCTTTGTGAAATTTGTGTTGGATCTCACGCTCAGGACATGTTTATGGAGTATGCTACTTTTGCTCACTATAACCAAATCAAATATATTTAAATGTTTGAGCTTTGTCACACCAAACATTCAGCATTCAAAGAGTTAGTGAAGTATAGTGTTTAAACTATGACTGAGGAGATCCAAATTCAAACCCCACGTGATTATGAAGTAAAACAAATGACCCTGCACTAGGCATTGCTGGTTATAGTTCAGGTACATTGCATGAAGGAGGTCCCCTGGTTCAACCCCTAGCATTTTCAGTTTAAGAGATTCATGCACCAGACAATGTGAAAGACCCTTCCTACCACAGATCTTGGAGTTCTGCTATTAGCCAAAAAAGACAAAACTGGGCTTGATCATAAATTGTCTGCTCTGATAAAAGACAAGTTTTGATGTTGCCCTAGAAGAGGACAGCATGAAAATAAAAATAGACTTGAAGTCACCCTGATTCTGTAGCTGAATCATACCAACGCAGGATTAGAAAAGATTGGAAGGATTAAAAGACGACTTATTTTTGGGTAGCAAGCACTGCTCATGTATGATGTGAAGTACAGCTGATCTTTGGGTTATGGTATTCAGACTGGAGACTGTCTTTCATCCATTTAGTTGAATTAACATCTAAACTAATACAGTATAGTGAAATGTTTTTTATCCTTTCAATCAAACATCAAAGGTTTATGTACATTAAAAGTCAATCAATCATTTATACTTCTATCACTCCCAAATGTGACATGCCTCAAGTCTACTATCATACATTTAAACTTAATCAGATGATTAAGTTTACATAGAAACTCCATTTTAAAAAAAGAAACCAAAGCTCTGCCTTATCTAGAAAAGATTTAAGAAGATCAGAATTTCTTATCACAAGAATGATGATTATATGGTGCCATGACAATCTGACTGCTCACCAGCATTAACTTCCTGGCTCATCATTGTTTTTGCTTTCTTTTTAAAAAATACTGCCCCCCCCCCCAAATAGTGGATACCATATTTTAAAATCATATGCTAGCAATAAGGGTCATGAACAAATCTATGAAGTCATATCTATAGCTATCTATACCCTTCTTATGTTCAATGACTTGTGAGTAAATTTAATGGAAAATAGACAGCTTAGTAAAATGAGATAAATGAAAATAAATGAACATAATACAGTTTCTAAAGAAGAAAAATTATAGACATATTTATGACATATAGTATCATGAGAAATTATTTTTTAAAATTGAAGTATTCAAGTGTGAAACAGAAAAATAAAGTCAATTGTATATTAATACAGATATTAAGTTATTTTATTTTTTATTTTATTTTATTTATCGTATTTATACCCCGCCTATCCCCCCCCTAACGGAGGACTCTAGGCGGCTAAGTTATATCATTTCTTATAATTTAAATACACTAAAACAAATATTAATAAATATTTTTAAATATTGAACTGTTACTGCTGTTCACTAATGAGAAATCAACTGATAATGTAAAAGTAATACTACTTTCCATTAAATATTCCAAAATATGTAGTATAGACTCAATATAATTTGGTAATAATGCAAATGAATAATTCTGCAACAGTCATTATAAGGAGCAGCCCAAAGGATACTTGCTTTGTTAAGAAATGCAAAATAATTTCATACACCCACTGACAATAAAGTTTGGATATAGCCAAGTAAATAAAACCAAATAAGTCTTTAAGAGCATATAATGCATACAAATACTTTTCAAACTAATTGGAAATGTATTATAATTTTATTTCATTATATTGTATTGATTATAATTAAACCAGATCTTTTTATATAACACGTTTACTAAATATTTAAAGTTGATGCATGAAATGAAAAATCAAATGGGTTTGTGCATTGTCAGAAAAAAAATATTTCCATACCAGAAAAGAACATACTAACAATACAAAACTTAGTGTGTGTTCATAAAAGGATTCTGATAAAAATGCACACCAGGAATGGAGTAAATAAGTTTACTTAAAAAGAAACTCCAGTGAAATAATAGTGAGAAAATCAATAAAAAGCAGGAAGCAACTGAACATTTCTTAAGTTTTAGGAAATGGATAACTGAAAGTAACTTAACGTTCTATTGTACAGATGAAAACTCAATCTAAAATATGATTAGTGATCAATCACTAGGAAAGTTAAATGCCCCAAACCGCCCAGAGTCCCCCATCTGGGGGAGATGGGCGGTGATAGAAATATGAATAATAAATGAATTAAATAAATACATAAAGTTAAATGTGTGGATCTGTATTTGAATTGCACATATAACATCTCATGACCCAGGGAAATTATCAGTGTTGTCCAATTCTGTTAAATGCCCCAAACCTAGATTGACTGCTAGCATGCAAGATACTATAATGTATTTCTAATCCAAATTAGCAAATTAAAATGGATTATCTCTTGTGCAGCTGCTTGTAGGAGCTATACACTGTATTGGATAAAAAAATAGGTAAAATCCAAGCCTACTATTGTATATATTATTGTGAAAAAGCTTTAATTTTGAACATATGTTTCAGTATAACATTGGGATGGTATTTCTCTTTATCCAATATTTGTGAAACAAGCACAACTTTAAAACAATTATTTCTATATGAATTCATTTCTACATGCTTGCATATTTTTGTACCACTATTTTTTCTTATGGGAATAACTATGTCTACAAAATAACTAAACCAGTCATTACCCAAATATACATTTAACCACACAGACAAAATTTTCTTTAAAAAAAAACACACCAAGAAATGCAAATGCCATGCTTACAGCTATTAACATGAGCATTTACACACACACACCATCTCTTTTAAATGAAAAAAAATCTACATTATACTCACATGTTACCAACTCTGCTTAGGAATGTCATCAGAGCTTAGTTACTCACTATATGCTCAGTTGAACTACATTCTGTCCAGATGGGTGGGGTGGATAGAGACAAAAGCCCTTCCTCAAAAGAGTGGAAAATAAAGCCTTGAAGTGATATAATGGTTTTGGTGAGAAAGCTGCTTACTGAAAAATATTTAGTAGGGCAGTATGTGGCGCAAGCAATCTAAGCAGCATGCAGGAATTATATCCTGATTGAAAATACTGGGCCATAATCCAAACTAATCTAAATTAAAGCAGGCCTGTGTAATAATTTATTTTAACAATCCACAGATGTTAAACAACCAACGAAAACACTGATGAAGGATTATAATCCTTTCATGTGGCTTCTGAACACAACTCTCCAGGAACTGGAGGAAAGATTCTGTTAATTTTTTTTAAAAAAAATCATTCCAATGACTCAATAGATGGACAGAAATATGTGTGCAATTCACTATTTTTCTCAATTGTGCCTGATGCAGCGTTCAGCCATAAATTCTTTCATTTCGTAACTGTGCAGATCAGAAGCACTCCAGCCTGTGTGTAGAACTGCATTGCTAGCACGGCGAAACGTATCAGTTTGTGCTCAACTGGACAAGAATTGTTCATGTCCAAACTAAATGTAAAATTAAAGCAGACAGGATCCCATTGTGCCAGCATCAAGAATTCTCACACAAGCCCATATTAAAGTATATAGGGTGGTAAAAACATGCTTCTGAAGACTAAAAGCTTGAGCTTATGTGAACAGCCCATGGTGTTTCAGTCACATCTACATACAAGCGGCACACTTACTGTCTCTGGCCCTTCCAACAGTGGTCCGTGGCTAGCAGATACATTATTCCTGTACTAATATAATATGAAGACACAACTTGAAAATGATTGCAGAGTTATGACAAAAGCATACGACATAAATAAAATAGCATTTGCAATGTTATGTTCAAATGCTCTCTATACAAATTAGAATTAAACAAAACATAGTATTTAAGTAATTATCTACTCTATTGCTTTATAGAAAGAGTCTACATTATAGCATTGATGGGAAACTTGTGTACCTCCAGATATTATTGGTGTAATTCTTGCTCGCTGCTATTTTGGGTTTTGATGTAGTTGCATGTTATATCTGTTTATTAAGAGTTCTACAAGATCTTAGATATAGAAGAGGTTGGATACTCATAACTGCCCCATCTTTCACTGCCTTTGTTTGGACAACACAGTAAGTGTGGAATATGATGACTTGGGAACATGCTCAGAGGCTTCTTCCAGCTATGAAAGAACAAAACATGGGTTCCCCCTCCAGCTTGTTCATGCCAGAAGAAGCAATTACACCACATTCAAGCAATGCAGCAACTTCAAAACAAATCATTCTGCCTGGGAACAAGATCCCCCACCCTGGGTATCTGCTATTAAGCCATAAACCAGATTTGCCATGCTTCCAAATGCTCTCTGGACAGAGCGTGTGTGACTCTCAATCTGTACAACAATTCAGAGGATATATTCCACAACATATCTGAAGTTCTGCTAAAGCTCTAAGAATCAAACCTACTATTTATGGAATTACTGAGCATTGGCCATTGATTCCAACTAGTTTTATGCAGTATGCATTTTCCACACTGCTTTTAGCTGTATTATTACTTTATTACTAGCCAAAATTAGCAAACTGCTATTAAATTGAATGTCATCAAACTAAATTATGCCAAAATCATGCAGAATTTCTGCATGGGTTGAATTTCTTTTCATAGCCATTTCCAGCATTTAAGTGATGGCAAAAACACACCATGTTGTAAAGTATATAAAGCAGTTTTTGTCATAGTGCAATGATTCAATGCCAGTACTACTGATTGTATTTGTTCAAGGTGGCAGAAAGTTTTCTAAAAATAAAATGTAATAGAAGATGCATATCTTATTAATTAGATTTAATCTTCTCCAATGATTCTGAAATATTATCAGTCAAAATGCAGAGTTACCTACTAGAAGCAGGTTAGCTAATTCAACAGTATTAAATCTTTCCAGACATCTTACCATTGGCCCCCCACAGCATCTTGTGACACACAGTGCCTGCTCATTCTGCCCCCCCCCCCTCTATCCCATTTCAATTAAAGCCTCTTTTTGGAACATTGTCAAGAGTTAACTATCCATGCTCAGCAAAAGTAACGTCAAATTGGAACAAGTGAAATGAAAAGAAAGATGAGTAGGGGCAGATGTTTGTTAGGAAACTGAAAGGCTCAGAATGGAAATGTCACCTTCTACTGCCTTTTGAAAGGAGACAGAGCTGAAGAAAATATTACAGAGGGAAGAGGGAAGCAGTGTGGTGATTATGGGGTGGTAGAAAGTGATAGGGAATATCACTTGTTTGCAGGTCATTTTTTGAATGTATGTGCAAACTCTCTCAAGCCACTTATATGACAGGGAGCATCCACAATATGCCCCCAAAATTCCAAATCTATCCATTATCTAAAAATAGGTTTTGCCTACCCCTGCTACAAACAGCATGAATCCTCCTTTTTTGGAGAAGTAGGTACTCATAGTCAATGCTATAAGTCCATTTTATCATGCTAAGCTATCTTCCTTAAGGAACATCCTCCTTCCCATAGTTAATGCTGTTTTCCTTTTCCTACACCATCTGGAAACACTACCAGTTTGGAGCCCATGAGTATCTACATGAAGTTCAAGTTTTGTAACTAAATGTGAACCAATTTTTGCTTATTTATATTCAACTGCATTTAGTATTTATTGCCCATTCTTATTGTTTGGAACTATTTTTTTAGAGGCATTCATTATCTCTTTTAGTTTGAACCATTCTACATAATTTCTTATAATCAGCACATGTAGTCACTCACTGCTTACCCCTACTATCAGTTCATTAATGAACAAGTTTAAAAAAACTGATTCCATTAGAGTTCTATGGGGTACCCCACAGTTTATATCTCTCCATATAACAGAATGGCAACCAGGTCAGAAAGGCTGTACTAATTGCACTTAAAACATTAGTGAGCTCAATACAGTTAAATCTCGGCCAGTATGCATTGAACTACAGTCATGCACCTCCCCGCCAAAATTCACATTTTAAGGTGGCAAAGAGCTTCTCCTTGAAAAATTTGAAACATTTGAAAAATTGATAATCCTTTTCATTTTACTGTAAAAAATATTTAAAAACAAAAAATGGGTACCTTAGTAACCCAAATGGCATTTGACAAGGCACAACTAGAAGTTGAATGCAACTCAGTAGTGCCTATATCTACCTAAAAATCCTCATATTGAGTGGTGAATCAGAAGAAGAGAACACTCACAACTGAGAGTCCTTCAATTTTAATTTTAAACTCCCAGTCCAATCCCTACACAAACTTTTGTAAGATTGCTGGCTGTTGTGGGTCTTCCGGGCTGTGTGGCCATGTTCTGGAAGTTGTGGTTCCTAACGTTTCACCAGCATCTGTGGCCAGCATCTTCAGAGGGCAGGAGCACAGATAGAAGCAAAATCTCTGTGCCCAGGTAGAGTGGCAATGTTCTATTTATAGAGCTAAATTATAGATTAGGTGGGGTTTTTTGTTGTGTTGAAATGTTAACGAGTGGCTGATGAGCGTGATTAGCATGTTCATTGTGAGAAGTATTCCCATGACCTGGTGGTTGGACTGAGTTCGTTGACCTTTTGCAGGCTGTGTTTTTCAGGACTGGTAGCCAGGTTTTGCTAATTTTTAAACTTTCTTCTTTTTTATTGTAACTGTGCTGGTGTTTGTGAATTTCAATGGCTTCTCTGTATAATCTGGTGTAGTGGCTTTTGGTGTTGTCCAGTATTTCTGTGTTTTCAAATAGGATTTTGTGTCCTGTTTGCTTGAGAGCATGTTCAGCTACTGAAGATTTTTCCGGTTGCTGTAGTCTGCAGTGTCTTTCATGTTCTTTTTTCCTGGTGTGAATGCTTCGTTTTGTGGTTCCGATGTAAGATTACTACCTAATATGTTTAATTTACCAGTTTTATCAGCTAAAATACGTATTTTTGCTGCATTGTCATGGTGGGACCAGATTTCATTACTGGCTAGTAGAAACTAGAGAATACTTTTTTAAAAATGCTATAAATAAATAAAATAGCACTAAAAGATTCCAAAGTGCTCAGTTAGATTTTGGGATGCCCAGTTAGATAAGTCTATTAGTATTCTGAATTTTACAAATTAAATCTAAATAAATTAGACTATAAAACTCTTATCACTTCTTATAATAGGAAATAATCCTGTTAGATATTGCCAGAGTTGTCTGAAGGATTAAAGAGCTTCTACTCTGAGCAATAATTCTAGGAGTCTCTGACACAAACATTTAGTGCATCCAAGAGCAAAGAGCTATTAACTGCATAGCCTGTACACAGTAGTAATTTAGGTGTGAACTATATATACTGCTCTCCTAATGCTGTTTTACAGTGGTGTGATGGAGCATGGACTGGGAATGAGTGAAGATCCCCACAGCATTCAATACACAAGACTTAGACTAAGATTACCAACTGTCAGGATCACCTGAATGTGAATCCTGCCACTACTAACAAGCACTGGGAATATGCGAGAAGATATGTGCCAGCCATGGAGAGAGTTTCAGCACTGGGAGGGGGAGCGCATTCCAGACAGCGCTCGAGACTTTTAGAGACTGCCTTTGCCAGTTTCAAGGACACGCACCTGCAAGAGGCAGAGAGAAGGAGGTTGGCTACGGAGTGGAAAATGAAGAGGGGGGTTGACACTGGGGGGGGAAGGGGAGAATTCAACTTTCAGACTTTTGGTGGGAATATTCATTCGGGTCTTTGAGAATGCTTTGAGTCACATGTATCCTTAATAAAGCTTATTCTGCAATTCTAATTTATTTATTTATTTCGTGTCCAGATCAAACTTTACTCTGCCAAAATGTAGTCACTGCCACAGCTTTGTCATTAGCTTGCTGTAGGTCGTCGACAGTACAAGGCTCTGACAGTAATCGACACACCATCAGATGCTCCGGGTCTTGGATTTCTCTGCATTCACATAACGTATTGTCATCAGCCAACAACCCCCACTTAAATAAATAAATCTTGCACCTTGGTACCCCCACCCTCATCCTATTTATTGTCCTCCAAATTGTATAAGGGAGAGTGTTTCCAGCGGCCATTTCTTCCTTCGGTAAAATACTCAAATCAGTGAGCTCATTCCTCCATTTACTTATTCAATTCTGTTCTTTGGACCCCTCTAGGGTATTAGTTCTTGCCATAAAGCTCTTTCTAGATTTAAGTCGATGAATTGGAGAAGCATATCCGCTCAGAGGGTGATGAGAGTCAGTCTCTTGCTTGGTTCTTTCGGCATCTGCTTCTACTTCCCTTCTAATCTTAGGTGGAGCAATGCCAACAAGGGGATATAGCTCATTAACGGGCGTAGGTTTGAGGCATCCCGTCACTATGCGCATTGCCTCATTCACAGCGATATCTACCTGCTTCGCATGTGCCGATGTGTTCCATACTGGTGCCACATATTTGGCAGTAGAGACACTCAAAGCCAGAGCTGATACTCGTAACGTAGCTGGCTGGGCTCCCCATGCATAGTTTGTCAGTCGTCAGATGATGTTATTCCTAGCACATACTTTAGCCTTGGTATTCAGGCAATGTTGCTTAAAGGAAAGTGTTCTGTCCAATGTAACACCCAAATATTTAGGTGTTGGGCAGTGTTGTAATCTGTTCCCTCTCCATGTAATATCCAATTCAACCCCTGCATCTCGATTGCGAAGATGAAAGGCACATACTTGAGTTTTGCTTGGATTACGTTTTAAGTAATTATTATCATACCACCACTCCAGTTCTTCTAGAGCTTGTGATAATTTTTCAGCACACTCATCAAAACTCGGTTCTTGTACGGCCACTGCTGTATCATCTGCATATATGAACATTTGCGTATTGGTCGGGACGGGTTGGTCGTTAGTATATATATTGTATAAAATCGGAGAGAGTACACTGCCTTGCGGTAATCCATTCTTTTGCTTCCTCCATCTACTGTTCTTACCATCAAAGTCACATAAAACCTTCTATTTTGAAGGAAACTCCCTATAACCCTGGTGAGCTTATGGTCTCCAGTAAAATTGTCTATCTTACGCAGCAATTTTCTGTGATTGACCGTATCATATGTCGCAGTAAGGTCGATGAACGCCACTCCAGTAATTAGTTTTCTTTCATAACCATCCTCTATGTGTTGTGTAAGATTAAGTATTTGTCCTCAACATGACCTTCCTGGTCTAAAACCAGCTTGCTCCATCATGATCTTTACATCAAGAGTCTCTGCCACTCGATTAAGAATCATTCGCTCCAACAATTTGTAAAGATGACAGAGGAGTGACACTGGTCGATAGTTCTTTGGATCAGTTGGTTCCTTTCCGGGCTTCAACAAGGCTACCACTCTAGCCTGTCTAAGCCTCAGAATCCTAAGTTCAGTAATACAGGTGTTCATCATTTGCCGGAGCCACTCCAAAGTATTAGGCCCAAACTGTTTTATCTGTTCCGCCCTTAAATCATCAATGTCCACGGCTCTGTTTTGCTTCAGGCTTTTTATGGCTCCTTCTAATTCGAGTATTGTAAAAGGGGCACTGAGGAATCCGTCCTCTTGCTCTTCCGCACTGATAGCCGGTCCTCGTTCTTTTTTCCTTGAATTTTCTCATTTTTCAGGAGTTGACTAGCTATTTGGTCTGCTTTTACATTGCTTTGATTTGTTGGGGTTTCGTTAAATCCCCACCTAGGTTTTTAATCAGTTTCCGCACACATCTGCTATTCTGTTTCATATCAAGGTTCTCTACTAACGTACACCATCATAATCTCCTATCTTCAGCAATTGCTTCTATCAGTTGTTCCCCAGCCTCAATTGTATCCTCCCTAAAAGGATCTTGATCAAATAAGGACTGGTATCTATCTAACAGAGGTTTGGTCTCCTTAGTCAACCCTGGGATATAGTGGGTACGGCATCCTCTTGGGATATTTTTCCTTGAGATTTGTTTCACAAGATCAACGAATTGATTGTACTTCTCTGGGCATGGAAGTATTCTCCCTACATCTTTGTCCAGTTGTTCTCGAAAGTTTGTCCAATTAGCTTTCTTGAAGTTAAATCTCCTACGAAAAGGAACCTCTTGTGGTCTCACTACGGTGTTAACCACACACCCAATAGGCCTGTGTTGAGTACGAGGGATTGGAACATCAACAAATTTCATGCATTGTGCTGCCATTTTCCTGCTCACCAAGTTGTTATCCGGGTTATATCCCCTCTTCCATCTGCCACTATTGAAGGATGCAGGCAGCTTTGAATCATTAATAAGTTGAAAATCACTGGCATCTGCCCATGCTTCAAGTTGTGAACCATCTTCGTTAGTCTAGGGATATCCCCATGCTTCACTATGACAATTAAAATCACCCATAATAAAATTTATCTGATCATACATAAAATTATCTGGTTCATTAAAAACAAAGGTAGTATCTGGTGGCTTATATATTGAAGTAACTGAGAATTTGGGAGTTTGAATAGTGAGGACTTCTATATTATTCCTTTCTGTCAATGCCGTTGATGTTATATGAAGCCCAGGCCGTGTAAAAATTACGCTCCCATACTGGTCATGTGGTCTCTCAATTGCCACCTCCATTCCAGCAATCCTGGGTCTACGCAATTCTAGTGAACTGCATTGAGAAGTGTATATTGGGGATTTGAACTCAGGGTGATCACACCAACACAGGTACAGACTGTGATGTTTACCAAGCAATTACCTAAGCAATAGTCTCTCCATCTTGCCTAGGTTAAAATTTAGTTTGATTTTCCTCAGCCATTCTATCATTTACATAAGACATCTGTTCCTACTGTCTTCCTAGAAAAAGAAGGAAAAGGGAGGCTGGTATTCACATAGCCACTGTTTTCATCTCCAAACCCTCTTAAACCAATCCACCTAGATGCACAATTATCCTGACTTACTTACAATGCTGTGAATTGCTCATATGTTAACCAACACTTCCTCCAACAGACTAATAGGGAAGTGCAAAAACTGGCATCCATCCAGTAATTCATCCAGTAATGGGAAATGGTTCATCTTCAAGCTCTAGGACCTGAGCTGCAAAACTTCACTAGCAGAGTGAAATTCTGCATTACTACTGGCCTGGAAATTAACTGGGAAGCACAGAGCCCATCCACAAGCAGTTCAAACTCTGCATGTGTACAGTACCTACGGGATACCAGTGTAACTGAATATCACTCTCAACACACAGTTTAATATAGCCCTTAACTAGCATGAGATCTCTCCCAGCATTCCTTAAGTTATTTTATTTATTTATTTATTTATAAGCATATTTATATCCCGCCCATCTCCCCCGCAAGGAGGGACCCTGGGTGGTTCACAACATAAGTTTAAAATCAATAAAAACATAAATATTACAAAAACTCAATAAAATATCTAATACAATTTAATCCTAAAAATGGCAGTTCTTGCTATCCCATGGTCGGAAGGTTGGTCAAAGTAGATCTAAGCGATCAGCCAACCCCAAGACTGGCTATGACTGGCTAAGCTAAATGATAAAGCATAGAATAGCAGTCAGCTAAGGTCTATAATTACAAGGACCAGTGCTCCTCTGAACACAGTTGGCCAAAATGATGCTGAAGGATAACATGGACCCCGAGAGATCCATCATTGTGTATCTTCTAATGAAAAATCATCAATTAGAACATCCAAGGCAGCATGAACTCAGATGAAATTCAGGATGAAATGGAACTATATAAAGATCGATCAAAAATACTTGAAGTTGTCTTGATTACTATGCTCTACTTTCATATCTTAAATAAACTGCAGAGATAAGAACCCACTTGAAAATTATTAAAAAGTTTTTACTGTTAATAAAACTGGCTAATAAATATACAAATATTTGTTATAATCCATTTACAAACATTCTTTGAAGGATGAGGATCCTTTTTTGAGTTCCCTCTAAAACTCTGTGAATGGCTCTAATTCTGTCCTTTGATCTCTCTATGAGAGCCATAAGAAAAAAAAAAAGAAAATACCTTTTGCAAGGTAAGTGCCTACTTTATAATTATAGATGAATAATGAGAAGACAGGATACCCTGGAGAAGAAGCTGA
This sequence comes from Charina bottae, assembly GCA_023362775.1. Classification (NCBI taxonomy): domain Eukaryota; kingdom Metazoa; phylum Chordata; class Lepidosauria; order Squamata; family Charinaidae; genus Charina; species Charina bottae. The sequence goes on from JALMGJ010000009.1 coordinate 3,090,076, forward strand.
TGCTAGGAAAAGTGGAAGGCAAAAGGAAGAGGGGCCGACCAAGGGCAAGATGGATGGATGGTATTCTGGAGGTGACGGACTCAACCATTGGGGAGCTGGGGATGGTGACGGCCGACAGAAAGCTCTGGCGTGGACTGGTCCATGAAGTCACGAAGAGTCGGAAACGACTGAACGAATAAACAACAAAAACCCAGCTTGCTGGGGGAAAGGTAAGCAAGACTGGGGAAGGCAATGGCAAACCACCCCGCTCTATAGTCTGCCAAGAAAACATCAGCAAAAGCAGCGTCCCTCCAAAGGGTCAGTAATGACTCGGTGCTTGCACAGAGGACCTTTCACACACACACAAAGTACTGTGGCTGATCCAATTTAAGAATGAACTTCAGTCAAAAGTAAAACAGATAATTCAACTATGATCAAACTGGACATATCAAATACAGAACTCTAAATACACTTGATTCCCACCATGATTTTTTAAAATACACATCAGGCAAAGAATGCATCATCTACTTCATTATTAACATTAGCATGTTTCACAAAATATACTATAGTGAATCACAGTGTGATTTTGTTTCTATTCAGGCTGATATCATTAATGGGTAGGCTGACCATATTTCCTTGAGGCAAAAACGTCGCCGGACAAAGTGGGCGTGCGTGTGTGTGGGTGGGTGGGTGCATGCATGAGGGGGGTGAACGCATGCATGTGTGTGGGGGAGGGGTATGTGCGTGCGCACGCGCGCTTCGCCAGGGAACTTTCAAAAACGGGAGAAAATTGAGATTTTTACTATAATGACGGGACGCTCCAGAAATGGTGAAATAACGGGACAGTCCTGTTCAAAACGGGACGTATGGTCAACCTATTAATGGGTCAAACCTTCTAACAACCTGTTCAATAAAATAGCAAAATCAGTGCTTAAATATAAGCCATTCTAAACTCAGTGAAAACAGATAGTAAAGCTGGACTATATCCCGCTACTGCCAGCTCTGTGCTTTATGGATCTTGTTATAAGCAGTGTCCATACTTGCTTTTTAAAAATGATGTGTAGATGTAGAGCTAGGTAGCAATCATACACATCAAGATGTTTTTCCTCTTGAGACAGTATTTCATATACACAACCACATTCACATGCCAGTTTATAAAATAACTTTTTTTTCTGGCTTCACTATCTTTTCTGGCTTCACTATCTTGCTCTCATAATTTTTATCCCATTGTTATCTTAGCAATCATATTATTTTCATCAAGTCTGTTTTGTTTTTTTGCCACATACATGGAGTTCAAAAAATATGTAAATAGAAGCTGTCCTGTAGTGCAGGGAGCAACTGGGAATTTTTTTTTTTCTGCCATAGTGCGAGATTGCTGAGATTTGAAAGTAGATGAAAACCTCCTGTTCACTCAGTAGTCTAGTTCAATAGTCCAACTGCCCTATAGCCCTGACTGCTGACCTTTGAGACTAGCTAAACTGAACAATGATATAGGGCAGTGCTTTCCAAAGTGCCACTGTTGGTGACACACGAACGGCGGCGGCGTGGGGGCACGCTCGGGGGCGGGGGCGTGCATGGCGGCAGTGGCGTGCACAGCGGCAGCCTCGCTAAAATACGGAAGCGCTGATGGCGCACCGCTGCCGTCGCTGCCACCGCCGACACGCATGCCCCCACTTCGCAACACACTAAACTGTGTGTTGCGACACACTAAATTCACACAGTTTGGAAAGTTATGATATAGGGAATAGGAACAATCACAATGGACTACATTTGTATTTCTTGCCTCATAATTTAAGAGAGTTTGGGGAAAAAATAGACTCAGGAGATATGAGCCTCACAACACACATTCCCCAGACCTTAAAATTACTCCAAGGTAATTTTAAGATGTGGAAAACTCAAAGCCTCTACAGTTTAAAGAGTCCTCAGAGAGGTAAGTAATTAAGATAGAATGAAGGGTTTTCCCTCCAGTCTTCCTTAATGCTGCCCCCAGGCTCCTTAAAATGCAATGTGGTTAGAGTTTTCAAAAGACTAAACATCTTGGATTTGTGAGGATCAAGAGATGCATATTCCACAGCACATTTCTCCCAACCCTAATTCCATTCCCCTGCCAGAATAGTATGAGCTACTGGCAGCTTAATCAAATCAATTGTTCCCCACTGACTATGACTTGGTTCTTGTTGGCCTCTTCCTGCATAATAGGGGAGAAGTGAAAGCAGGCACCAAATTCCTGTTTTATTATCAGGCTAATGGATTCCACAAAAAAACCCTCTACAAGTTCAATATTAGATGGAACACGAGGGCCCAATAAAGTGTCTCAATACACACCCACAACCTCTAACACAACTTTTTCTATTCAAGGTATCAGCTAACCCAAAACAGGAATTTTGCAGCACTGATCAGGTCTCAGACTGGGGGATTTCAGGAACCACTTTTTTTCTCTTTTTTACCTAGCCTTCAAAAATATCCTCTCCTGCCTCCATGTTGTACAGAACAAATTTAACTGGTTGGAGCTGCTCAGAGAATTTCACAAATTCTGCTTTCCATACATAACGTGTCTCACTTTCCATAAAGCTACACAGAGAAAACATCTATAGTACAGAGAAAAGTCCATTGTAGGTATTTATGGCTTACAACTACTACAAATTGTAAGGATAATTACTGCCTTAATATTGCATCGGATAATAAATGGTAAGTTCTTTAAGAAATTAAGTACTGATTCCCATGTTATTAAATTCAAAAGTTAACCATATGTCATTAATAATAGAATATGCTATATAGAACAGAAAAATACCTTATACTGTATGCAGTTTTCTGGTTTGTTTGTTTTTTGGTTTTCTGGCTTTGAGCTACATCCAGTTCACCCCAAACAATGTATATTTTTGCCTTTGCCATGAACACAACATCAGCAATGTTGCACAGAAGCCTTAATACTAAATAAATGAAAAAGTATCCAATCCTATACAGAAAGGCAAATACTATCAAACTGTGCTATAATATACTTCAAAAAGAAATTCACTCTTATTTTCAAGATGTTACCAACCCCCTCTCCCCTGCTTCCTTTATATCACATTCATAAAAAAGGTACACAGCCCAGAATTTAACACAATCCTCCCCAATGGAAGAGAAAAAAAACATTATGAACATAGACAAAAATCCTATGCAATGCCCAACTTCCCCACAGGAGTTGCTAATTCACCTGAAACCAATCCCGGAGATTTCTCCCACCTCACCCATTAATTTATGCATGTGATACTCTTGAAAATATGTATGTAAATATTTGTGTATGCATGTACACAAGTACACATACACATACAAGGCACACATACTGTACACACACACATATATATATATATATATATACACACACATATACATATACATATATATATATATATATATATATACACACACACATATACATATACATGCATATTTGTGTATGCATGTACACAAGCACACATACACATACAAGGCACACATACTGTACACACACACACACACACACATATATACACATACACATACACATACACATACACATACACATACACATACACACATACACACACACACACACAGATATAGATATAGATATAGATATAGATATAGATATAGATATAGATATAGATATAGATATAGATATAGATATAGATATAGATATAGATATATAGATATATATGGAGAGAGAGAGAGAGAGAGAGAAGCCCCATTTTGATTAAATTTATCAGGCAAACAGCCCCTCTCATGGCCAGTCAGGGGCATTTTGGCTTTTCAGTACAACATTTGCAGTGATCTGCAACTTTGTCCAGTTCTCTGTTTTCAATAGTTTATTTTTATTGCCACCAGTACAAAGATAATTATTTGGGGAAACAAATTTTAAAAATGGGGATAAATCTATTGTGTGAAATGTCTTCACCATTAAACACCTGCAATGTTTCAGATATAGGGAATACTCCAGATGAAGTGTGTTGCATGCCAAAACCTTGCCTCTATCATTCAGTTTTACAGACTGCATTGACACCTACTTGCAACCCTCTCATTCCTGCATCTTCCCTCCGGCCCACTTTATTACACAAAATCTGCCAAGGGAGCAAACAGCAGCACTTCAAGATAATTGCGTGGGATGGAAATGCTACTAGTTCCTCCTGGGGGTGGCTGGTGCCATGAAGCCCGCCCTATTCTTAACATCTAATCCACTTGGATTTTATATTTATTTTTATGGATGTTCTAATTTTATATTTATGTTTTTAATTTGTTTTATTGTAAACCGCCCAAAGTCCCCCGGTTTGGGGGAGATGGGTGGTAATACAAATTTAAATAATAAATAAATAAATAAAGTAATGGTTTTTGTAGATGTGAATAGTAAAATACATAATTAAGGCAGAGTGGAAGGTGTACCTGAAGAATCTGAATGACACTTGGGGTATCTCTCCTTTCCCGATTGTTTGGCATAGAATGAGGGGTTGTATTGTCTCACAATTACTAACCCAAACCTTCCAGATCCCTCTCTGGGGTTTCCATTATCACACAACCTCTATTTGAGTTCCATGATGTCTGGGTATGGCTATTCCCCACAAGTGAGAGTTTTCCACCTAGACAGGCAGATATTTAGCTACCAACTGTTCTAAAGTAGGGAGATATTGCCCTCATATATTTAAATGTACTAACCAAACTTTATTTAAAGTAATCCTATTATAGCCAATTTATCAAGGATGCTGATTCATGCATATAAACTTACCAATTCAGTGAAACAATTGGAGATGTTGTAGCTCCTTCCCCTTGCCCCCTACACATGCCTTGGAGTCATTGTTGACTCCTGGTGACCGCCCGGACAAGTCCTCACAGTTTTCTTGGCAAGACTGAGGAAGTGGTTTGCCCTTGCCTCCTTCCTCAGGCTGAGAGAGAGGGACTGGCCCAAGGTCACCCAGCTGGCTTCCTGCCTAAGGTGAGACTAGAACTCACCGTCTCTCATTTTAAAGCCTGGGGCCTTAATTACTACACCAAACTGGCTCTCTTTCAGCACAATAAACCTTGCTTTTACTATATATTGTACTTGTCAGTTACATCTGGAAATTCTACTATTGGTAAATGCAATTGTTGCACACACACACATGAGACATATACAAAAACACTGTCACACAAAACTATAATAATAAAGATTAGTCCTAAAGAACCAGGATTAATTCACTTAACAAAACAAAGGGTGTTGCGTAATCAATATTTCTACAGCATCAGCTTTATTTTTAAAATAGAGAATTTCTATTGTAATGCTGGACGACTCGAGGGGCTGGTGGGAGCTGGGCGGTAGCCCTTCACCGGTAGCCCTTACCAACAGCTGTGGACTTTATTGGAACTGGAATGGGGACTGGAGTCGAATCTTATTAGGCCCCAGAGCAGCCAGATGACGGCCACTGAAGACTGAACTTGACCATAAATTCCCAATTGCTCTAAATTCGGTCAACTTAATTGAGGCGACCAGGATCCCTCCAAGGTGAATGTACTACTCCCTTGCTAGTGTGACAAACATGGGACGGAGTAGGGTGTGAACGAGAATGTAAGAGAGTACTCACCCCCTTGAGTGAGAGACAAGGGGTGAGGAAGAGTTTTGGATGGGGTGCCCCTCCTACCGACCAGTGGGAGAGGCCGAGGGGGGGAGCACAGTGAATGGTACTGAGTGGATGTGTGTAAGTGGAGTCGGGGCTCCAACAGTGCCGAGAGTGTAAGCTGGTGCACTGGAAGGGCCCCCCACCTTGTGATTGAGAGTGTATGAGGTTGTGTGGATCAATGGAGGGATCCTTACCTTTATCTAGAGATCTCAGGAGTTCAGGAGTGGGGGCTATTGAACTTAGAGAGTCTGGGGGATATAGGGCGGGGCAGGTGATTGAGGTTGTGACGGGCCGGGGACGTTATGGCAGGAGCCGGAGGGCAGGTCATTTCAGAAGAAGGCGTCCCCGATGTTTACTATCTGTGACGTCTTCCAGCCCTCCGTGCTCAAACCCAGAGCCTGGACAGCATACTTGTGGTGACCCTGACTTCCAGCTGCTACTCTGCAACGCCAGGTAAGTTAACAACAAGGCCCCCCTCATAAGTTATTTAATCACGGAAGAAGGAGCAGACCTGCCGTGCATTACCAAAACCTGGCTGGGCAGCGAAGGGGGAGTTCCTCTATCAGAGATGTGCCCACCCAGGTTTCGATTATGGCACCAGCCGAGACTTCGGGGCCAGGGAGGTGGGGTGGCTGTTGTCATCCAAGAATCCCTGGTAGCCGTCAGGGGCCTTGCTCCACAAGTTTCTGGATGTGAGACCATGTTCTTTAAGTTGGGTTCCCGTGAACAGTTGGGAGTGTTGCTACTGTACCAGCCTCCCTGCTGCGTAGCATCCTCCCTGTCCGAGCTGCTGGAGGCCGTCTCAGGGTTGGCGGTGGAGTTCCCCAGACTTATGGTTCTGGGGGACTTCAATCTCCCCTCGGAAGCATCCCGGGAGTTCATGGTCATCATGGCGACCATGGGCCTGTTCCAGATCATTCAGGGCCCAACTTGAGACAGTGGTCTCACATCAGATTTAGTTTTCTTGTCGGAGCAATGGCAGTGTGATCTGAGGGAAGAATTATAGTTCTCCCCTTTGTCATGGTCAGATCATGCCCTGGTGACTTTGAGATTCTCTTATGCTACCCCCCTCCGCAGGGAGGCAGGACCTATTCAATTGGTCCGCCCCTGGTGACTGATGGACCCAGAAGGGTTTCAGAGGGAGCTGGGGGTTATACCCAAGGATTTGCTGAACGGTCCAGCAGAGGCCCTGGCTGCTACCTGGAATAGGGAGGTGGCCGGGGCCTTGGATAAGATCGCGCCTGTGCAACCTCCCTTATCCCAGCGAACCCAATACTCCCTGTGGTTCACGGGAGAGCTAAGGGTTCTGAAGAGGATTAAGAGACGCCTAGAGCGCCACTGGAGGAAGACAAAGACTGAATCCGACCGAACACAAGCTAGAGCCACTGTTAAGGCCTACCTTGTGGCGGTAAGAGCGGCAAAACATCAATATTTCTCTGCTATTATTGCATCCACGGAGAGCTGCCCAGCGACCCTGTTTAAGATTACCCGATCCCTTTTGGGGAAAGGGGAGTCAGAAGTTCATCTACAGCAGGGCTTTCCAAAGTGCCGCCGCTTGCAACATGCCAGCGGCAGTGGCGGCAGCGCAGGGGGGCGTGCGGCGGCGCGCGCGCACGGTGGTGGCGTGGGGGGGTGCAGCACGGGGGGCGTGCGGCAGTGCGCGCGCGCACGGTGGCGGCGCGGGGGGGCATGCGGCGGCGCGCGTGTGCATGGCGGATGCCGTGCACGCACGCGCCGCCGCTTCCGGGCGGTGTGGCGACACACCACGCTGTGTGTGGCGACACACTTTTGTGTCGCGACACACAGTTTGGAAAGCTCTGGTCTACAGGGTTGAGCCGAGGAATTTTCTAGGCATCTGCAGGATAAAATCGCTCGGATCCGCTCCAAGATGGACTCTGAGCGTGAGGCAGAGTCTGGGGAGACACCCAGGGAACGTACTCACCTTGTTATCTGGGAGCAGTTTGACCCTGTTGGTCCCGAGGAAGTGGACAGAGTCCTCTGGACTGTAAATGCCACCACCTGCCAATTAGATCCTTGTCCCTCCTGGCTGGTGAAAGCAGCTTGGGAGGTAACTTGTAGCTGGGTCCAAGCGATGGTAAATACATCCTTGAAAGAGGGGGTGTTTCCGGCAGCTTTCAAGGAAGCACTGATGCACCCCCTCCTCAAGAAGCCATCGCTGGACCCCACTATACTGGATAATTTTCATCCAGTTTCCCCACCTCCCCTTCTTGGGGAAGGTGGTTGAGAAGGTGGTGGCACTGCAGCTCCAGAGGATTCTGGATGAAATCGATTATCTGGACCCCTTTCAGTCAGGTTTCAGGACGGGTCATGGGACGGAAACTGCATTGGTCGTGCTTATGGATGATCTTTGGTGGGAGCGAAATGGAGGCAGTGCATCCATTCTCGCTCTTCTTGACCTCTCAGCAGCGTTCGATACTGTTGACCATGGTATCCTTCTGGGACGGCTCAGGGAGTTCGGGGTGGGCAGCGTAGTTCTGCGCTGGTTCACCTCCTTCCTTCAGGGCCGATCCCAGTCAGTGTTAATAGGGAGCGGAAGATCCAGCCCACGGGCCCTTCTTTGCGGGGTCCCACAGGGTTCGGTACTCTCGCCGCTCCTTTTTAACATCTACATGAAACTGCTGGGTGAGATCATCCATCACCACAGGCTGAAGTATCATCAATATGCGGATGATACCCAGTTATACCGAGTTACTTCATCCCGGGTGAAGTAAGTGATGCAGTGACCACTCTGTCCAAGTGCCTGGGGGCTGTAGGGGTCTGGATGGGGAAAAACAGGCTTCAGCTGAACCCTGGTAAGACAGAGTGGCTGTGGATTAATGGCCCCTCGGTTTCTGGGAATTTGTCATCTTTAGTTCTGGGTGGGGTTGCACTACCCCAGACAGACCCGGTGCGTAACTTGGGGGTCCTCTTGGACTCACGACTCCTGCTCAAAGAGCAGGTGGCAGTCGTGGCCAGGAGGGCCTTTGCTCAACTTCGTGTTGTGCGCCAGTTACACCCTTTCCTTGACTGAGAGGCCCTTCGAATGGTCACTCATGCCCTGGTTGTCTCCCATATAGATTACTGTTAACGCACTCTACATGGGGCTACCTTTGAAGAATATCTGGAAGCTACAGCTGGTACAGAATGCGGCCGCGCGGGCAGTTTTAGGTGCACCAAGATCGTCACACATAACACTTCTGCTCCGTGAGCTGCATTGGGTGCCAGTTTGCTTCCGGGTCCAATCCAAGGTGTTGGTTATTACCTTTAAAGCCCTACATGGCACGGGCCCAGGTTACCTGAGGGACTGCCTCATCCCCATTACATAATCCTGTCCCACCCGATCTTGTAGAGAGGGCATGCTGCGGACCCCCTCTAAAAAAGAATTTCATCTAGTGGGGTCTCGGAGGCGAGCCTTCTCTGAAGCGGTACCTGCCCTATGGAACATCCTTCTCCCAGAAATAAGACAGGCCCCTTCACTACTGGACTTCAGGAAAAAATTAAAAACTTGGCTCTGTGATCTCGCCTGGGGCAAGAAGGAAAGTGGTCAAGCTTGGGGATGGCTGATTTCTTAGAGGCGCCTCAAATATTTTAAATACGTTTAGCTTCACTGTAAGAACCACCTGCCACTTGGATTTTATTGTATTTATATTTTTACTGTTGTTTTTATTGTATTTTAATTGTGTTATTGTGGCTGTGAACTGCCCAGAGTCCCTCCTTGAGGGGGAGATGGGCGGTCATAGAAATTAAATAAACAAACAAACAAACAAACAAACAAACAAAGAAAGCAAGAAAGCAAGAAAGCAAGAAAGCAATTTTTATATTAAACAAACCAGTGTAATGAACTTGCATGTTTTATCTGGTGTGAACTTGCATGTTTTATCTGGTGTGTTTTTTTAATCTACAATAATTTTGAGTGGAGAGAAGTAATGTACTTGGGGAAGAAAGAGATGGAAGATGTTAATTTAATTCTTTGGAGAGGTCTAGGAGAAGAGCTGACCATTGTAACATGAACAACCAGTTTGGTCTAATGGTTAAGGTGCTGGGCTAGAAACCAGGAGACTGGGAGTTCTAGTCCCACCTTAGGCATGAAAGCCAACTGTGTGACCTTGGGCCAGTCTCTCTCTCTCAGCCCAACTCACCTCACAGGGTTGTTGTTGTGGGGAAAATAGAAGGAGGAAGGAGGATTAGGTATGTTCCCCGCCTTGACTTATTTATAAAAATAATAAAGGCGGGACAGAAAATAAATAAATAAAAAAAATTGGACATTATGAAATGGGAAAATCACAAGAAAAAAAAATTTGCTCTTTTGCCAACCTGGAGCCAGTCAGTTTGTTCATGTTCTGTCCATACTGCGGCTTCCTGACCTGTACGTAGGTTTCTCATGAGGACAATGAGATGTTCTGGGATTACCATTTCTCTGAGCACTTTCCACAGCTTGACATGATTGACACAATTAAAGGCCTTTCTATAATTGATGAAGCACATGCTAACTTCTGTTTGATATTCTTTGGCATTCTCAATTATCCAGCGTGCATCAGCAATGATGTCTCGTGTTCCTTGACCTTTTCTAAAGCCAGCTTGAACATCTGGCATCTCTTTTTCAGTGTAGGGTTCTAATCTGCGTTGGATGATCCTAAGCATTATTTTGCTAGCATGGGAAATTAAAGATATTGTACAATAGTTTGCATATTCTGTTAAGTCTCCTTTTTTTGTATTGAAATGCATATTGACCTCTTTCAATCGGTTGGCCACTGTGTCATACTTCAGATTTGCTGGCATAGCTTGGTTAGAACTTTGACTGATTCTTCTTCTGTTGCCTGCCATATTTCAGTAGGTATTCCATCAATTCCTGTAGCCTTCTGACTGAAGACAACAGCCTACCTAAAGATGCTTTGTTTTTCCACTTACCTAGAAATACATTATTCCTGTTTTTCCAAGTATCAGTCATATCACTGCAGCCATTGCTAATTTAAGAACAAGTGATTTGTACTGCAAATGCCTTTCTAGAAAACTTTAATTTAAATATATATATATACTAGCTTTCCTCTTCTTCTGCATTCTTCTTCTCCTGTCTTGCACATTGCCTGCTTTTAACATATGATTTTCACTGCATAAAATGTTATTGTAGGAAGTAGAGAACAGTGAAAACTAGTATTATTTGCAGTACTTACTCATTCATACTGCACTCAGATTTATTACATCCATGCACAATGTCTGATCTCACCACATTAATATATGTTTATTAATCTGCATTCAGACCCTCATTATTGACACACATTTCAGTTGATCCATTCTTTTGCCATGTACATATCAGAATCTTTCACATGCAGAGCTGAACTATTTTCTAGTGAAACAGTACTACCACTTCAATTCTCTGAATTCTTTTCTATTAAAAGTTAGAACTTTCCTGCTTTTCTGCAAAATTAAAAATTCAGTAAGGATATTCATGACATCATAACAGCTAGCTATAGCTGGGAGGCATCTTTTCTTTGATATGAGATCAGAGTGTTCTGTAACTTACAGTTTCTCATTATTTCCCTGACATTCTTAGACAAACTGACAAATAATAATGTGGTGCTCCCCTCCGCGGGTGAGAGACACGGAGGGGGGTCCAGGATTGCATGGGTCTGTGCAAGAGTACCTATCCCTGAGTGAGAGACAGGGTAGGTAGGAGTAACTGGGGTGCCCCTCTGCGACTAGTGAAAGAAGCTGGGGGGGCAAAGTGAGGGGGGGCATAGTGAGGGTGTGGGGGTGGTTAGGACCTACAAGCACTGAGAGCACAAGCTGGTGCGCTGAGGGCCCTACCATCACCCAGGGGTGACTGAGTGTGAGAGGATGGATGCATGGGGAAGGGGACCCTTGTCTAAACCCAGGATTTCCAGAGGTCTGGGAGTAGAGGCAACTGGACCAGGAAACCCTGGGGGCCATGGGGTGGGTAATTTGATCAAGGTGGTGATGGGCAGGGGATGCTATTACAGGAACCAAAGGGCACGCCATCTTCAGGGAAGATGCCCCCGGTGTTTGGTACCGGTGGCATGTTCCGGCCCTTCGAGTTCAAACCCAGGCCCTGGACAGCAGATCCTTGGGGGCCCCGGTCTACGACTGCTGCTTCTTAACGCCAGGTCAGTGAACAACAAGGGCCCCCTCATATGCGATTTAATCACTGAGGAGGGGGCAGACCTGGTGTGTATAACGAAGACCTGGCTGGGCCCTGAGTGGGTAACCCTTTCAGAAATGTGCCCAGACGGGTTTCAGGTGTGGCACCAGCTGAGACACTGGGGCAGGGGAGGAGGGGTGGCGGTTGTCATCTGAGAATCTATAGTGGCCTTCAGGGGCGCTGCTCTGCAAGTGGCCAGTTGTGAGACCCTGTTTTTCAAGCTGGGTTCCCGAGAACAGTTGGAAGTGTTGCTACTGTACCAGCCTCCCTGCTGTGTGGCAACCTCCCTGCCTGAGCTGCTGGAGGCCATCTCGGGGTTGGCGGTGGAGTTCCCCAGACTTATGGGGTCCTCCTGGACTCACGACTCCTGCTCAAAGAGCAGGTGGCAGTCGTGGCCAGGAGGGCCTTTGCGCAGCTTCAGATTGTGCACCAGTTACGCCCATTCCTGGACCGAGATGCCCTCCGAACAGTCACTCGTGCCCTTGTCATCTCCCATATAGACTACTGCAATGTGCTCTACATGGGGCTACCCCTGAAGAGTATCCGGAAGCTTCAGCTGGTCCAAAATGTGGCCGCATGGACAGTTATTCGCGAGCTGTACTGGGTACCAGTTTGCTTCCGGGTCCAATTCAAGGTGTTGGTTATCACCTTTTAAGCCCTACATGGCATGGGACCAGGTTATCTGAGGGATCGTTTCATCCCCAGAACATTGACCTGCCCCACCCGGTCATGCAGAGAGGGCATGCTACGGACCCCATCAGCGAAGCAATTCCATCTAGCGGGGTCCAGGAGGCAGGCCTTCTCTTCAGTGGCGCCCGCCCTTTGGAATATCTTGCCCACAGAGCTGAGGCAGGTTTCCTCGCTCCCGACCTTCTGGAAAAATCTGAAGACCTGGTTCTGCCGCCTTGCGTGGGATGGGCAGGCTAATAGCTCCTCCTGGGGGTGACTGGTGTAGTAGTACCCTCCCCATTATTTAAGATCTAGCCCTTGGATTTTATACTTATTTATTGTATTTATATTGATTACTATAACTGTATGTTTACATTTTTGAACTTTCAATTTTACTGTAAACCGCCCAGAGTCCCCCGATTGGGGGAGATGGACGGTGATATAAATTTAAATAATAAATAAATAAATAATTATTACTAGACTATCATGTCAACTTTGGGTACTGCAAGTGTTGAGAATGTTTCTGCCAATACAGAAAGTAATTGACAAACTTTGGACATCCATCATGCCTCTTAACACCAGTGGACATTAGATAGGGATGGGTAAAGTTCATTACTTGATATGACTCCTGGATTCATTTTTGTTTTGCTGGCACTACAATACAACAGCTACACCGTTCGTGATTTTGTGGTCCTTTTCCTCAGGGAATAAAACTGAGTTTATTGTGGGAATTATTATTTCAAGATACCAAAATGACATTGTAAAATGTTCTGCCCCAGTTATATGTTAGAAGTAATTACAGGTAGTCCTCGTTCAGCGACCAGTCATTCAACAACTGTTTGAAGTTATGATGATGCTGAACGAGGAGACTTATAACCGATCCTCGTAGTTGCGGCCGTCACAGCATCCCTGCAATCACGTGATCGTGATTCGGGCACTTGTCATCCGGCTTGCAATTATGATGGTTGCAGCATCCCACGGTCACACGATTGCCATTTGCGACCTTCACTGCCAGCTTCCAACAAGCAAAGTCAATGAGGAAGCCAGCAGGAAGTCATGAATGGTGGTCATATGACCTTGCACCTAACAACTGTGCTGGTTCGCCTAACGACAGCAACCAGAACTGCCACAACTGCCATTGTAAGTCAGTGCAGTCACATGATGTCACATGAAGTGATGCTTTACAATGGCATCACTTAGTGATGGAGTTGCTGGTCCTAATTACCATCATTAAACAAGGAATACCTGTACTCCTTTGCAGTTTAAAAACTCAATGTAAGTTATTGATATACAACCACATGCCACTCAAGCATCTTATAATTCATGAAGTCCAATAAACTGTAAATAAATAAATGTTGTGCCTTCAAGTCAGTCTCATCCCTGCAGTTTTCTTGGCAACATTTTCAGAAGTGGCTTGACTTCAGATAACAGAAATATATATTAGTTGTATATAATCTGCACTTAATTTGAATACTGTCTTTCATTTTGTCAGGTTATTTCAGAGTACAAGTTAAAATGCAGCATTTATTTATTTATTGAAGACATGAATTCTGGTTTATGCCACATGAAACAATGAATGAATTACTGACATCTCTAGCCATGTTGCTAGCTTCTTCAAAACATATATGAAATTCAACTTGGCAATAAATGTCATGTGCTTATACACTGTCTGCTTTCAACAAAGTAGAACACCCACAATCACTAACTGGCACATATACACCAGTTGGTAGCCTTCCTCCGGATTGAAATTATTTGGATGTTTGTGAACTAATTTTGCCTGTCAAATTCTTCTAGGGAAATATTTGCTACATTATCATGGGATATTGACATTCTTCAGGTCTATTTTGGGATTTTGCCCTAGCAATTGGTATTCAGCCATGGCTGCCTATCCTGTATCTTTAAGCCCAATACTCCTTTCCTATTCTTCAGTTCTGCATTATACAGAATATCCAGTTTTTCTGATGTGACTGTCCACACATTGGCTATTTACTATCTGTTGTTAAATTGGTTGTTAGTTTCAGAAGCTTATCTGTCCTAGAGGGCAGTAGTTGTATTCTATTCAACATCCCAAAACTTACTTCTATGTTCTCCTTGCCAGAACTTTCCTCATCCTGCCAGTCTCACCAGTATGGACAACTTGAACTATGCTCATATATTTTGCTCGAATTATATCATTGATCATGTATCCATTACTCTGAAAGACATTGTACAGATGTTGAATCTACTTTAAAAAGTCAAGAACAATGGTATTACTTCCACAGCTGTCTGACTCAATGAGAGTTATATTTGGAATAGCCATAAAATGTTTAAGGTTTGCATTAACTTCTACTATGGCCCAAAGCAAAAGTAACTTTCTTGGCCATCCACATGCTTTGGTTGACCAAGGATTCTTCTTAGTGGATCCCCATCATACAGGAAACACCATAAAATCTTTTAATTCCCTATCCTAACTATACAGTACTGAGGATGTAACATTTCTCTAAAGCAGGGTTTCTCAACCAGGGTTTTATGGAACCCTAGGGTTCCACAAGAGGTCATTAGGGGTTCCCTGGGAGATCACTATTTATTTTAAAAAATCATTTCAAATTTGGGCAACTTCACATTAAAGAGGTCAGTTTCAGTTTAAGGACACTATTTATTTATTTATTTATTTATTTTAATTTTTATCCCACCTTTATTATTTTTATAAATAACTCAAGGTGGCGAACATACATTAAAGAGGTCAGTTTCATTCTTTATTTTTAGTTTAAGGACTCTATCTATCTATCTATCTATCTATCTATCTATCTATCTATTAATTTTAATTTTTATCCCACCTTTATTATTTTTATAAATAACTCAAGGTGGCAAACATACCTAATACTCCTTCCTCCTCCTATTTTCCCCACAACAGCAACCCTGTGAGGTGAGTTGGGCTGAGAGAGAGTGACTGGCCCAAGGTCACCCAGTCGGCTTTCATGCCTAAGGCGGGACTAGAACTCACAGACTCCTGGTTTCTAGCCCAGCACCTTTACCACTAGACCATACTGGCTAGTGACCATACTGTTAATGCATATATACAGGCCTACACGTGAAACGAATATAATAATTTTGTAACTTCTGGCCTACATTGGAGCCTGAATGTGCAGGGGTTCCCCGAGGCCTGAAAAATATTTCAAGGGTTCCTCCAGGGTCAAAAAGCTGAGAAAGGCTGCTCTAAAGAAAGACCTAAAAGCAGTTTGGACTAATAGCTTCAGTTTTCAGAAGCTTATCAGTGATGCCGTGTATATAATCATTAACATTGCTTTTGCTTGATGTTCAACCTAAAACTACTCATACACAAAGTGCACGCTTTTATCTAAAATCTTTTTCAAAAATATTTAACATCTTTCTGATTCTACTTCAGAAAACTACTCGAGTGGGTATAGTCCACAGACAACATGTTCAGGCCTTCAAAGATAGAGATTCACCAAACTGGAAAATGCTCATCGCCATGCCCAACTACATCCTTGAAAACACTTCTGTCATGACCATGTTCGTACATTGTGCTTTCTCAATTGCTGCAAATTTTGGAACTGAGGGGGGCCTCAAGACTGGGCAAAGTTGCACTACATTAAAAAGTGGCACTGTTCCCAAGGCAACAGTGAAATATTTCAGTCTTTTTTCTCTCAGCTGGAGGCCTGTGGAAAATAAGCTACCTCCATCTTCATCTTTAACCTGCCTTCCCCAAACCTCTGAAAAACAGTTCCCAAAACAACTCTTTTGCCTATCCTCTGGAATGAGTTTCCCCTGAAATTCAAATGGCTCCCACCCTACAGGTATTTTGACGGGCCTTAAAGACCTGTCTCTTTGCCCAGCCGTTGGAGAAGATGACTGATGTCCCTTTCTTCCTTTCTGTTCCCCTCTGGGTTTATTCTCTTTGCCATTGTTGTTCTTTTGTCTTGTGCTCTTTTTGTGTTTTTTGTATTGTTCTTTGTTTTAACAATTGTAAAGCGCTGGGAGTCAGTTGGCATATAAATTTATTATTATTATTATTATTATTATTATTATTATTATTAGCTGTTTTATGGGGTTTGGGAGTAAAGAGCTGTTTTACTTATTTATTTATTTATTTTATTTTATTTCTATAATCGCCCATCTCCCCCCATGGGGAACTCTGGGCGGTTCACAATAACAAGTTAAAATAAGGTTTAAAATCTCAATTACACAATAAATATAAATTAAATTGAAAATCCAGATGGTAGTGGAATAATTAAAAGAAGGACAGTTATAAAATTAGGGGATTAGCCACCCCCATGAGGAACTATCCCTTCCTCCTTCCCATGCCAGGCGGCAGAACCAGGTCTTCAGCTCTTTCCTAAAGGTCGGGAGGGAGGAGATCTGTCTCAACTCTGGGGGCAAGATGTTCCATAGAGTGGGCGCTGTCACAGAGAAGGGAGTTTATGGGGTTTGGGAGTTAAATGTGGGCTCTATTTCCTATTCCCATCCTTAATTTTAAAGGGGGGGGTGAGTCAGATAAAGAAACCTAAAAATAGCACCATAACATTTGGTTATTTCGTCATTACACATTGTCAGTGTGATCTTGGGATACAAGGGTCATGGTCTGTATAAACATTGTTCTACAAGCTACAACTGGATTGGTTCACACAATATGCTAAGGCAAACATATCACATTATGGCTTAGCATGATGCATGAACCCAAAGTTTGACCTTTTATGCTATCATACAGGATTAAGAACATAGGAACCTGTGTTACATTGAATAAGAAATTGGTCCATCTAGCTTTTTATACTGATCTGACAGCAGGTTTCCAGGATTTTATCCAGGAATCAAATCTGCATAGTGATCACATGCCCTACATTAGCTGAATTCTACTTTCTTGTACAATTTTAATTTATATGCCTTTTTAAACAATAAAGAATAAGTAGTATGAAGCAGTCTGTACTATCTCCTGATACTACAGATCTGTTAGTAAACTGTAAAAAAACATATATAAAATGTCTGGATGCATCAAATACTTTGCTAAAGCATCTTGTCTGAGTATCTGTAGAAGATGTAACGATAACAACAAAAGTTAAATACTAGGGCTTTGTAAAATATTCCAAGAGGTACCTTTAACACAACAAGAGCATGTATGAAGCATCTCTTTTCAAACTATTAAATCACTATCATGTAGAACATGTGGAGACAACCAGAAGCAACTTCTGAAGCAGCCACATGAGACTCACAAAAGATTCAGTTCCCTTTAGAGTTTGAAAAGAGGTGCTTCAGACCAGTTCTTGCATGTTACTTCTAAGACTATGCACAGCCCTATTAAATATAATACTAAAGCATATGAGCAACAACAAAACATTATATGAATAGAGGAATGTATAAAATGTACTAGTGTAAGTATCTTTTATCTAGGACACACAAGTGCTAAAATAGCATCTTAATCCTGGATAAGGATTAAAATTCTGTGTAACAAAAAAGGAGGAGAAAGAACCTGACTTCTAATCCTAAAAGCCATTTGTTTTCTGGAAGTGTTTGTTTTTTATCAGAGTATTTTAATGTCAAAAAGAAGTAATTTTTAATTTTTTTTAGCTAGCAGTGCTTTCAGTTCAAACCCCATACATTTCTCCATAGCAAAAGTAAAGAAGAAATACATATAAAAGAAATAAGTGGTGCTTCTACTACATATTGGCTGAAAAAACGAAATAGGTTTTGGTGGTCAAATACGATCATTACAGATCACCATAATACACACAAATTACAGATGTATTTCTACTGCTTAGGTAAATTATCCTTAATACTTCTTATTTGGGTTTATTTGAGTATCCTGAATATGTCAGTATGCTGCAAATACTTCTTAATTAGTGGAATGAGGGCCATAATAAATGGTCCTTGGATTAGAGATCATAGCTTGCATAAAATAGCATAAACATGCTTGGGGTAGAATTGGATTTTGGTTGTGCTTATGGTATATTAACCAAACAAATGTTATCAATACTGTCTTACCACTAACAAGTAATGCTACATGTAGTACAGATGCAACTAAGGCTGGTAAACCAGTCTACATTTTATATTGCTAAAAACATTATGTGATAGGCTTGGTTGGCTAAAACTATGAGTGGTAAAGCTTAATATTAATAGGCCCACTCATTGACATCCATGGCATATGGAAGATTGCAAATTGAAATGCAAGAGCAGTATACAGTATGATAACTGGCATGAATTAATGAAGGAAAGAAAAATAGATACTGTTGTGATGTTAAAAAGAAGTAAAGGAACTAATAGAACAGAATGAAGATTGCCTGCTGTTGTGAAACGTATTTGCTGAATACATGAATGGAAGTGAAGGCATATGTTTAATTATGGGTGTTAAAATGTATTATCGGAAAGGATGGGTGGGTATCATTTAGATCAGGGGTGGGGAACCTTTTTTCTGCCAAGGGCCATTTGGATATTTATAATATCATTCACAGAACAGGGGGGTGGGGTTTGCAGGCGGGAGCCAATTGTGCGGAAGGAGGTGGGGTTTGCAGGCAGGAGCCAATCGCACAGAAGGGGGTGGGGTTTGCAGGCGGGAGCCAATCGCATGGAAGGGGGCGGGGTTTGTGGGCGGGAACTCCTAGAGCCAGACCAAATGATTTTGCGGGCCTTACATAGCCCGCGGGCCGGACGTTCCCCACCCCCGATTTAGATTGTTGTGGGTTCATATGAAATTGGGATTGTATGTGTTGATGATACTTGGATGTTACACTCCAGTGAATCGTGATACTGAGAAAATTAAGAATCAGTTTTGAGAAATTGATTCTCAATGAAACTATTCTGTTAAATGAGAAGAATGGGTAGATGGTAACAAGAAAAAAGGGTACAGAAAACACATATGGGCTGTTCCGAGGCCCAAGAATGAATGAGGGTAGTGAGTATTTGGTTAGAAAAAAAGAGTGTTTCAAATATACAATTCAAGCATAAATCTATTCATGGTTATACATGGCAATGGAATGAACCTAAAAGCATGAATGATTTGATAGTTTATAATAAAAGAGTAAGATAATTGATGAAGGAACAAAGTTGATGAGAAGTTCTGAATATAGGACAGAATGTTCTGGCACATTCAATCTCTTAGCAAGCTCATGTATTTCCATGAGTTCACTGAGTTTTCCTCCCTCCACACCACAATATATACTGTATTGACAGACGCTTCTAAAGCTTTTCTAACTTTGGTAATGCCTTCTGAGTACTAAAGAGTTATTTCCAGAAAGAAAAGGCACAAAAGCTTGACTGGTCAGGCAGTCCAATCTTATTCAGGCCGAGCATTTTACACCTGGCTCTAGCTATTAAGTTAATTAATAGTTACATTTGATGAAACACATGATTTATTTTATTAAACTGTCAATCCACTCCTAAATAAATCTACTTGAAAAATAAGTTGCCATGGAATAAATAGAAATTATTTTCTATTAAGTATGTATCTATAGATATAGGAGAATTTACATATTTGTATGGTATTTTCCCCTATTCCAAATTCAAATACATGACTAAATTTCACTGCCAATATACAGAATGACATAGGAATGGTCTATATGATGCAGAGGTAATCTTCAGTTTCAATATTTGCCCAAAATATAGGGTTAAGAAACATGGAACATTGATGCTTACTAATTGTCATGACATGAATAACATTAACTAAGTTGGAATTTGATCAAAGAGAAAGTGCACTGATTAGTTTTCCTCATCTTGATAGTCTCCAGATACACTGGAATGACAATACCCAGAATTTCAAGCCAGTACAGACAACAGACTGAACGAATAAACAACAACAGACAACAGAACGCTTTAAGTTATCATTCATAGTTATTTTGGGGACAGCTGGCTGAGATCATTTAACACAGAGAAGGGGCACACGTCTCAGCTCCCTCCCCCCCAATTGTGCACTGAAATTTTTTTTAGCTAACTGTCAAATAACAGCAACTGAATTATATCCACATTTTAGCAGGTAAACAAGTAAAATAGGAGTGCTAAGCCTTGCCTAGCCTTAATATACCTATTCATATTTACAAACAACTCCAACCTCTAAAAGAATGGAGTAAAGGATTGAAAAAAAATATGCTTATGCTTCTTTCACAAAGATAGTGTTACTGCTAAGCCCTCTATAGCTGTTAGGCTGGCCACAAAGATACTGATTCCTTCCCACTCCCCACAACTATTTTTCAGATTTTGTTGCTAAGACTTTGAAATCCTTTGCCAGCTTGTCAGGGCTCCTAGATGAAACAACCCTTAAACAAAAGGTTGGATGCAAAGATAGTTTGCCTATCATTTCCAATCTTCCCATGTAATATTATTCAAAGGGGCATGTGGAATTAATTTCCATGAGAAAAAATGCTATTATATTGTATACTTATTTATAGATACAGTAGATATTTCAGGAGTATATAATATTTCTTTGAAAAACAGTATTATACTATTGACTGGATTTCTGAGATAATGCACCAAAAATTTCATACTTATACTAATAATTTTAAAACCTATGTGCTACACAGAGGCGGGGGGGGGAATGACAAAATGAGTGTCATGCTATCAACTCCACTCCTTTTGTATGTGTAATGACATCACATATATTACATACATTACATGTACAAAAAAAGGGGGCAGAGCTTCTGATGTGATGCCTGTTTCATAATTTTGACTAAAGCATTAGAACCTGTGAATGCATCTGATGCTATATGCTTGATTTTATAGTATAACACATAAACCATACATCAATACTATTAAGAAACTAATGTTGCAATTCAAAAACAAGTTATTACTGCTGTTTATGAGCCAATGTATGAATTAATTTCATTGACTTTCCATGCAATACAGTAAAACATTATAATAATTAAGTTTTCTGCCTCCAAAAGTAATACTGCCTTGCATAAGTAATACTGCCAGTTTTAATACAAAAAGTGTTTAGCTACTGTCTTTTAAATTTTAAAAATATATCCTTTGTGTAATAGCTGGATTTTAGAAGTAACATATAACCTTCAAATCTGTTTTTTCATTGAATAACCAATCATTTATATATGCATTTCACAATAACGTGTTTCAAATATATATTTAGCAACATTATAATAATATATGAAGAAGCATGGATTCTAACCACTTTGTCCTCCTTTGGGAAAGCATCCAGGGAAGCAGAGAAAGAAGAAATATATAAAGGAAAGGAAAAAAAAAGAAAAAGGAGGAAAACATTAATAGGCAGATATAAATAAAGCAATTACAATGTTTCTATAAAAGCAAAATTTACTGAAAATGAAATACATTTTAAATGAAAATATCTGCAGTTTCTTTTGCACAGAAAGCATTTTTCCCACAAATACAAGACGTTTTAGCAGAAATAAAAAAAGCACAAGCAGAATTGATAGATCAGATCAGGATTCGGCACTCCAGTTTTAATAGCCTACCAAGGATCCAAAAGGCCATACCGTATATGAAATATAATTTTTAAGAGTTTTTCCATTATATCCCCTGGCACTGCATATAAAGTCATTCCTGAAAGTCAGAAAAGGTCTGGAACTGAAAGTCAGGAAAGGTCTGGAACAGGATTTGTCATACAGAAGATCATACAACTGGAAGAAAAAATTGGTAGTTATTCCAGGCATGCACAGAAGTACTTTTTACTTACAAACAGGGTTTTTGGAATCCCATTCCAAGATTTAAGAGCCTAATATAGCATGCTGTTTTTGGAATACACAGAGACTCTACCAGCAGAATGTACAACCTGAGCAATGTAGGGATGCCTGAATCTAATTTTTTACTGGGCACAGAGCTGTTATTAGTATTATTCATCAATTAATCTCCACCCTAAGTGCAACATTTGTAGGTTGCCAATTATGTCTACAGCACTACTGAGAAATATTTTCGGTGTTCTGTCATGATTTCAAATGAAAGTAGGAATTTTAATTCATAAAGTGGCTGAGGCAGATATTCTGCTTTCCTATTCAAAAAGTTGATAATTAATAGCTGTCTTCCAAACTAGTTGCCATACGAATCCCAGCCAGATGGTCAACTCATCTGATGGACAGCAGGAAACAGAAGGTTGATCAAGAGAGTCAAGTTGTAAATCTGTTTAAGAGCACATCAAAGTCTGCAACTGCAGTAAATACCTTTGTTGATGCTGTTATTTCGAAATGCTTTTATGGCACAGAATTAAAAAGTTAACAATCAAGAGCATACATTCACTTCTAAAAATCTGTCCTTGTTTTAATATGTCCACTGTTAAGATTATTCCATTTTTATAGGTACAGGTAGTCTTCACTTACCAACCGGCCGCTTAAAGGCTGTTCAAAGTTATGATGGTACCCCAAAAGTAGATTTCCAACTGGGGCCTGAAATTACGACCCTCACAAGGCCTCCGTGATCAAATGACCCGGATTCGGCCATCCCAGAAGTGGTAGCCATTTTGGGTTACATGACCACCCTTAGGTACCAGGCTTACGATGCTGGATTTCTGAGGCAGCAGACCCGGTCACGTGGTCACACTACTTCCTGTGATTTAGCAGCCGGCAGAGGGAGCCTTGTGTGTGCCTTACTGTACAGGAAAGGTAAGTACTTTTTCCATACAGTACTGTTTTGGTTTATGCTTGCCTTTAATTTTTTCCCAGTTTTTGTTTAACTTAAGTAGAGATTTGTATGGTGCCATGCATGTTCCATCCTCTGCCTGTCTAATTTTTAATTATATTTAACAATACTAAATTCTGGTCTACTGTTTTTAAAACAGTTGTTTTATAAAAATCAGATTTATATACAGTACTGTACAGTACTGTACAGTAACAAAAGCTGCAGAGTTTACTACAGCAGGGAAAAAAAGTTACAATACTGTACAGTACTGTACCTTTAAACCTGTTTAGTACTGTACTGTAGAACAAAGGTTCCAATGAAGACCTTACAGTAAAAGTTTTTAATAATCAACCAGTAATATTAGTTGAAAATAACAGTAATATTAAATGAAAATAATATTACTGTAGCCACAGAAGCATTTCCATAGTCATGTTTTGGTGGAAAACATATGACTATCACACTCCGCCCCCCCACAGTACTGCAAAGTAACTCCTGGTTCGCTTAACAACCGCGCCATTCACTTAACAACCAAAGGAAACCACAAGCCCCAATCTTGAATCACTTAATGACCGCTGTGACTCACTTAACAACTGTGGTAAGAAGAGGTTATAAAAATGAGCCTGGACTCACCTAACAACCGTTATGACTTACAACCGAAAATCTGGGCTCAATTGTGGTCGTTAAGTGAAGACTACCTGTATGTCCAAATATTTTTATGAACACAGAAAGAAAGCAATATGGAAGAGATAACCTCTAGTTGTTGAAAACATTCTAGAGGTCTTTGCATCTTTACTTGGGAAACTCTCTTATTTTGTATTAAGAAGGACACATGTCACATTAGCTTAGAGCCACACCTTTTCTGGCCAAGTTGTTTAATATCACAGAGATGCCATAACTGAGGCAAAGGGGGAGATAAAATATTGAGAAGGTGAAGACATTTTGAAATGAATGGATGTTCATAACTTTCTGAAATGGTAGTATAACAGGCTGCATGCTTGTGCTTGTTAAACCACTGTCCTTTTAAATAGCCAATGAGCAAACTTCCCTGTGCAAAACACACCTAACAACAAAATAGGTCAGCAAGACAAAAGCAGCAAGTGCACATAATAAAAAAACAAAATACAGTAAGTATGTTGCTCTACTTCCTCTACTCTGCATTTTCAGTCTGTTATAATCATGTGGTAAAATTTAACTCACCATGATTAGATACCTCATGAAATTTCTTTCCTCAGGACCCAGAGTGTGTGGTGTATTGTGGCATACTTAGAAACAGACTGCATGATATACTACTAATCTCAGAAGTTAAGAGGCTACTGTGAGTACATAAGTGGTACTGAACAAGGAACATTCAAACAGTCCAGGGATAATTCTAGCATGATTTGTTCTTTTCAGTGTAATTTGCACTGCATCAGATTAGTGTGAAAAGCTGCTCCACTTAATAATTTAATAGAAATAAAGCTGCTAAAGCTTTAATTTAAACAGCAAAAAGTAAAGTAAAATTTATCCACAAAATAATTTTAAAATTGTGATCTAGAGCAGAGCTTTCCAAACTGTGTTCCATGGAACCCTTGGGGTTCTGTGAGAACTTTATGGGGTTCCATGAGAAACTAATGGTGGGAAAGAAAGACTAAAAATTCACACAAATGCAGTCATTTTTCTATCACTAGATCTTCGACTCTTGATTGGGGTTCCTGGAATAATAACAACATGTTGATGTTCCATGGCCTGGGCGGGGAGAAGGAACCCCTTATCTTGTGATCGTTTGAACCCTCTGATCTAGTAGGCTATATACTGTAGCAACCTTTTTTGTCCTTCTGGACTTAACTCTTGTTTCTTTCATATCAGAAATGCAAACTCAATCCAAAACACTAACTGTGATATGTTAAACAATAATTGACTCAATATTTATTGGCTAAATCAAATGAATTAACTCCATTGAACATGTAGATTTGCAACACTGATTGATATTGTTTAAAATATGCAGATATGCAGCACTGATATGTAGGTATGCAGCATTAATTGATACTGTTAAAATATGGAGATATGTACCATTGATTGATATCCAGATATGCAGCATTGACTGATATTGTTTAAAATATCTGATTAAGTTTGTGCTTTTGTTTGCTAAAGATTTGGAGAAAGAAGATATAAAGAAGAGATGGCATGAATTTATAGAAGAATTGTACCAAAAAGATGCCAACATTGGTAAGTATGTAGTTCTGATCACTGAACTAGAGCCAGACATTCTGGAAAGTTAAGTTAAATGGCCCTAAAAAATATAGCTAACAGCAAAGCTGGAGCTGATGAAATACCAGTGAAACTGTTTAGAACCTTGTCTGTAGCTTGAATCATGTCAACTGGATTTCTATTTTCTCAGTGGAAACGTTTTGCTCCTTATCCAAGGAGATTCTTCAGTCTGAGCAAAAACCTTGCACAATGATGCATTTAAAATGCTACTTGTGGTTTATAAGCAGGTAAAGAAAGCATCTGAATTTACAATATATTATAGTGAGACAAGTTCTTTTGCCATTGCTAGCTGGAAAGAACCAGCATATGATAAACTTATTTGTTTCTCTTCCCTTATTTCCTCTTTGCTCATTCTGTAATTAAACTGGCCAAAGAGAAAAACACAGATGCCTTGGTGTGGATAAAAAGAGGTGTCTCCACACACACAAAGACTGGGTCACCTCCAATTGCAGCTCTTGCGGTATGTGGCTATTTCCACAAAAAGGTCACATCCAGGAGGACTACAGCTCCCTCATCCCTAGAGGTAACTGGAGGAAATATTTCCCCATTATCTGTAGCTTGAATCATGTCAACTGGATTTCTATTTTCTCAGTGGAAACGTTTCGCTCCTTATCCAAGGAGCTTCTTCAGTCTGAGCAAAGTTAGTAAGGGAATCCCTTACTAACTTTGCTCAGACTGAAGAAGCTCCTTGGATAAGGAGCGAAACGTTTCCACTGAGAAAATAGAAATCCAGTTGACATGATTCAAGCTACAGACAATTCCACCTGGATGACTGAGAACCTTCATAGACATATTTCCCCATTAGACATAGTGTATAAAATTTAGTGTACCAATTGTTTATAAACATTAATAAGTCACTGCAGTGGAACAATAGAGAAAAAGCTTCAGCATGCATGAATTAGACCAGACCTACAAACTATTTAGAAAAATGCAGGCATATCCATCAATACAGCAAAAAAAAAATCTTTAAATTGTCCTTTGCAGATTTAAGCTTGAATGAGGCATTTAAGCTTCCATAAAGGGCATGCTAGCTTGCCTTAACCATCCCCATTCATGTTTATTCTTTTTTCTTTTTTAGTTTTTCAGCTTAAATTGATTTTTCCTTTAGACACTGTTGTTCAAGTAGCAGCCCCTGCCCTGTGGAACCCCTTTTCCCAAGTTCCAGCAGGCACCCAGTCTTCCAGAAGCCCTTAAAAGCTGGCTTTCCCCCCAAGCATTGGGATCAGGGGAGGCTGGAGCCCAGTGATTGAGAGTATTGGGGAGCGCTGCTTTGGGGCACCGGGAGTTGTTTTGGGGATGTTGGTTTTTATTGTTTTTTATGTTCTGTTGCTGTAAGCTGCCCAGAGTTATGGCTCATAAGATGGGCGGCCATAGAAGTCTCTTAAGTAATTAAAACAAATAAACATGACAAGTTCAGAGGGAATGACACCTTATCCATGTTTAACACATCAACAGGATCCCGATCTCATTTATGAGAAACTGACTTCTCATCCCCACACCCCCATAAAACATGGAGTGAGGAATTCTAAAAACAAACAGAGAATGGACAAATAAAAGGAAATACAAGAGGTTCAGGGGAAGGGATAGAAAAGAGAAAGATAGAAAATCATGTAACAAATCAGTAGCAGAAGTCTGCATATGTAGATTGCACTAGTCAATCATGATTCATTACTCACAACAGAGAACTTACATTGTTTGATCGTAGGGAAACACGGCCTCCGCATCTGGCACAAAACTTTGTCCGGCAGTAAGAGCATAAATGGCCGCAGCCATCAGCAAACTTAGTTTTGTGACAGATCCCACAGGTGGGTGCATCATCCTTGTGTTCTCCTTGGTAATGGCGGGATTCCTCACCTATTTTTCGTACTTGCTCTTTGTAACTTTCAAATTGTTGGTGTAATCTTCTGTAAAGAAAGCAAAATTCTTATCACAAGAGCATCAAGGCAAACTCACTCATTAAATGATTTGCTCTGATTCAGACAGTTGCATATGCCAAACATAACTCTTATTCAAGTGCCAAATTGATCTTAAAAATAAATTTACTATCTATAAATGGGATTTATGGAACTATCTGTTTTACTATTATATTCTGTTAAGGAAGCCATTTAAGGAATCAAAAATGCAGTGCATATCCATAGATTTGGGAGTAGCATGAAGAGGTTTTGTTAAAATATCTTAATAGACTCCTGTTTTTCTGCCATACAATCTCAGAATTATAGGAAATTTCAGCACAAAAAAGGCAGCAAGAAAACTATTCAAAATGGAAGGAATTTTTCTTGACTTTATAAATTCACTAAAATGTTTCAAATTGTTTCCCTCACTTTAGAATAGGAGAGTCAGAATTATCTCTTTAAAGCATAGCTTTCCAAAGTGTGTGTCGCGACACAGTAGTCCTGGTGTGTCGCGTGCAAACCCGGAAGCGCTGATGGGGGGAATGGTGGCGGCGCTGATTGGCGGGGGTGCCACTTCTTCCGGTTCCCCCCATCAGTGCTTCCGGGTTTGCGCGCAACACACCAGGACACCGCAGGCCGCGCCACCACCGCCACCGTTGGTATGTCGCCAACATGAAAAGTTTGGAAAGCTCTGCTTTAAAGGTTTTCGTAAGAATTCTACCATCATTTTGCTCGTGGCATTTTAATTATGAAAGCTGTCATGCAAACAGCAATAAATAAACTGGAGTATAAAATATAGACAATAAGATTTGGCTTAATTCCTTAATCCTGATTCTTATTATGTATTTTTTTTTAAAGACTAGTATATCAGAGGTATGGTCAGAGTCCCCCGTTGGGAGAGATGGGCGGTCATATAAATTAATTAATTAATTAAATAAATAAATAAATAAATAAATAAATAAATAAATAAATAAATAAAAAAAATGGTCCTACGTGCCTCCATTGCAAAAACTGAAAGACAACCATCTTGAAGCTATATAAAAGAAAGTGGACTGGGACTGAATTTCTTAGATAACTTATGGACCAAATTATACAGTATATTGCAGCAGAAACCTAGAAAGGGGAAGATTCAATTTGATTTTCAGTAGCACAGGCATATGGAGTGTGTTCATCACAGAATTTTCGTAACATTTAAAAATTCAGTTTAGAACTGCCATTAGTTCTAACAGGGGGAGATGTTAATAAAAGGAACAAAACACTTCTTCCCTCAAACATCACTGTTCCAGTTCATTCAGACAGACACATGGTTGTGTTAAAGTACAAAAAAAAATGAATAAAATGAAAATAAGGAGATCCAACAGGAAATTTCTTGTAAGACACAGCTGTAATCTGTAGCTGACAATATCTACTATGGTTCTCTTCTCCACCTGAGAATCTAGAGTAAGAAAGCATCAACTGCCATGCAAGATCCTGATCACCACAGAACTTTACAACTGATAGCAGATGTCCAGTTCCATTTAAGTATGAGGATTAAATCTAAGCATAAACCTTTTGTATGGAGGTTTATACAGGTGCTGATTTGCATTTTCTTTTCAACGTTTTTTTCTTTATTCTTTCAATTCATATTTAATAAGCATAATTGTTGTGTTCACATCTACATGATAATCATCAGAAGAAACTCTTCCTTTCAAGACATACATCAGAGGCATCTTCTGGAATGGAGACAATTTGGTCAACATTATGTACGGTAGCAAAGTAAGGTGTATATCTATTTCATTGCCTTCCATTCTAACACAAGCCCAGCAGATGGCACCAGAGACTACCATTTCTCCTAGTCATTCCTGAGATTTCAAAGTTGTGCCTTAAGTTTTGGGATAGTACTTTTATGATGCAAAACTCTTATTATACCAGAAATAAAATATTGGCTGTGCAGGTAGGAATCAATGAATCTGTTTTAAAGCCCACACTAACTTCAAGTAGTCTGTATGGTTCTCCATGCTTTGAAAGTGACCACTATTCAGCTTCTACTCACAATAAATTATTCAGCACTTGAATCTTGACCAAGAAACTCTACATCCACAAGCAGACCTCAAGATTTAGAACTTTGTATTTTGTACTCCTGAACACAGTAGAAAGTGTATTTTTCCAATTTTATATCAGATACACTTCAATAAGCCTTATTATATAAGCTCAGTTTTCATCTAGAAGTTAACGTATTTACATAAGGAGAGTGAGAGTTCATTTTACTAGAGTAAGTATCTCTATTGCTTTAAGAGCATGAATAAATGTAACTTATACTTAAACTCTTATTGAAGACAAGTCCTTTTTGGATTCTTCTTCAGAAAACCATCATAAGAAACTGCTGTAACAGGATCGGGGTAGCCCAGATCAAACCCCTATTGAATGGTGGAGTTCACTGAATGGACACAGGCCAGTCACCACCTCTTAGTCTAACCTATTGCACCAAGTTCTACGGATAAGATAGTAAGGAGAACCCTGTACATTTACAGTGAGTGCTTTTGAAGGAAAAGCAGGATGAAAATGAAATAAACTGTTGCATGAGTTTTCCATGTGATATCTGGGCAGTTCTGTGCAAAGAATTTCAAGTCCTGCCTGTGGGAATTGATCTGGAATACTAGAGCACTTACAGGCACTGTGTTGTTCTTTGCCTTTTTCATGTTTCATGTTAAACCATAACTGGGTTTGGGTTTGGTTTAGCAGGTTATGTAAATGCAATCGCTATGGTTTACAAAGCATGGTGTATGCCTTAAGCAATGTATGGAACTAACCAACTGGGGTTTACTCAACAAACCACAAAACCACCGTTAACACAAACTACACTTAACTATGATATGTACAGCCATGTTCTTGAAACTGTGGCTAGAAGCACAAGTGGAAGGATCTCTGGGCAGCCTTGTACATCTCTTTGTCTCTCTCCTTCTATTGTGAAACCATCTTAGGATTCTGTTCTGCTATCATAAAGGATTCTGAGTTGGGAAAAAACTCAAGAAAAATAAACTAGACTTCCAAATATACTCAGGATTGTGGCTACCTTGGCCTTTGGTTTCAACACAAGAGCACCAAAAGGGCAGACATTCAGTGGTGTTTCCTCCCTGCCCCAGGCCAGACATTCTTATCATTTTCCACCCCTCCCCTGCTCTTTGCCTACAGGATTCCGGAACAAGCAGAATTCTACAAATCCCACAAGCATAAAAATTAAAGCATAATATGTAACTATTTTTTTTAGGTAAGTTAACTGGTGTTCTATATTTTACATACCTCAAAAGCTGCAAAATAAATATCTAATGGAAAATTTAGAGGCTTCAAAATCTTGGGAACTAAAAAGGAACAACTGGCTGGTTATGAGTCAGTGATTTATGACAGCTATAGTACAGGAAGCTGAATACACAAGCTTCCCACTATTTTTCCCCAAAAGATCACAGACATCTGTTCAACCAGGAAGCTTTTCTCAAGCCAGTAGGAATTATCATCACTATTATTTTTTAATCTTAACACATTTATATATCAAATGAACCACTAACGAAAGTTTCATGTATTACTGTTGTTTCAGAAGAGACTATTCTTGTTTACTACTAAGTGCAATCAAGTATTTTAAGAATACTATACTCCTAAGTTCACTAGGGCAGGGGTCCCCAACCTGTGGGCCGCGGCCCACTAGTGGGCCGCGGCCTGTTAGGAACTGGGCCGCGGGGCTCCCGCCCGCAAACCCTGCCCCCTTCCGCGCGATTGGCTCCTGCCCGCAAACCCCGCCCCCTTCTGCGCGATTGGCTCCTGCCCGCAAACCCCGCCCCGGTGCTTGTGATTGGCTGCCACCTGCAAACCCCGCCCCCAGGTGCGTGCGATTGGCTCCCATCCGCAAACCCCGCCCCCGGCCAGCAGAAATCCCGGAAACCCCACCCCCCGGTCCGCAGAAAAATCGTCTTTTGAAACCGGTCCCTGGCGCCAAAAAGGTTGGGGACCCCTGCACTAGGACACATTTCTTTCCTTCCTCTTCCCCTTTTCACCAATAAACAAACTGAATTTGATTTAAAATATCTGATGAGTAAGTAACTATCACTACTCCAGAGCTAAGATATGAAAAATAGAGTTGGGTTTTTTTTTCCCCCTCCTCTGAAACAAGTACCGTTTTTACGAAGACCACTAGAGAAGCCAGCTTTGACATTTACAGGTCCATTTCCTCCGCATATCGTAACTGATTGCCAGAATTTGTAAGAAGTATGGAATACATTGATCTAGCATGAGGAACCAAACACGCACTGGTAATTTTAGTAAGAGAAACCTGCAATAAGGAGCCCACTCTGGTGTAGTAGTTAAGGTGTTGGACTAGAACCAGGGAGACTCAAGTACAAGTCTGCCCTTAGCCACAAAAGCTCAGTGGTGATTTTGAACCAGTCGTCCAACCTAGCTCACCAGACTGTTGTTGTGGGGGGGGGGGGGGATCAGAAAAGGGAGTGCTATGGATGCCTCCTCCAACTCTAGAAAGAAAGGCAGGGTATAACTCTAACAAATAAACAAAAGCGTGCTCTTATATGCAACCACTTATTTCAACAGTCATTCCTTGCAACAAACCAAGCAGTACACGTTACCTTTCGGCCAGCATTTGCATGTTTTGATGTTTCTCCATTGATTTTCCTATCTTTAGTAAACAAATCCAGTAAACATGCAGAGAAGACATGTTGCAGACCCTGTCTATGAAAGACTGTCAATTGGCGGGGGCCAGGAAGAGAGCCTTCTCTGCTGTTGCCCCCCACCCTATGGAACATTCTTCCCCCAGAGGTGAGGCAGGCCCCCTCTCTCCCGGCCTTCCGGAAAGGAGTGAAGACCTGGCTCTGCCATCTCGCTTGGGGCGGGAGGAGGAGTAACCAACCTAGGGGTGGTTAGCACCCTGAAGATGCTCCCGTAAATTAAGAACTTTTTTACCATCTATGCCTTGGAAGATATTGTTTATTTAAGAATATTGTTTTATTGCATTTTAACTACTATTTATTCTTGTTTTATTGTAAACTGCCCAGAGTTGCTCTTTGAGTGAGATGGGCAGTGACTAAATTTGAAAAATAAATAAATAAATAAATTCACCTATTTGCTCTAGTTTTTCACCATTTATTTATAACTTATGATTATTCACTACATTCTCCCTGTCAAACACAACTATATGAATTTTTAGATCCATACCCATCATTGCATCACAGAGTTTATCTAATATTTGTTGTGAATCATCCAGATTCTCTACCAGCTGCACGGCATCATCCATATACAAAAGTGCATGGACATTCACATCCCCAATCAACCACCTCCAGTATCACAAGAATTCCTTAAAGATTTTTCCATAAATACATTAAACAGTAAAGGAGACATTACACATTGTTATCTTAATCTCCTGTCAATGTTGATTTATTTTCACCCATCCTTTGCTTCCATCATATAACTCTCTTATCATACTGTGCTGTAGAACTAGGAACAGGAAGATCAAGGTTCAAGTTCACTTTTAACCATGGAAGCTAGTTGGGTGACTGGGCAAGTCACTCACTCTCAGCAAAATGTGTATTACAGGCTTGAAATAATGAAGCTGCCTTAAACTCTTGGAGGAAAGGTAGGATGAAAAAAATCAAATATATAAATAATAATCAGACTTCAACTTCTTATTCATGCAAAGCATTTCATAATTCAAGCCTGCTAATTTTATCATACACTTTTTTCTGAAAGAACATAAAATACTGTTTCTTTCTCATGTCATATACTTCTCAATGACTTGCCAAAGAGCAAAAATCCAGTCTGCATACTCCCTAGCAAGCTAGCAAGGTTATGCTCAAAATCCTACAAGCTAGGCTTTAGCAGTATGTGAACCGAGAACTACCAGAAGTGCAAGCTGGGTTTCGAAGAGGCAGAGGAACTAGAGATCAGATTGCCAACATTCACTGGATCATGGAAAAAGCAAGAGAGTTCCAGAAAAACATCTACTTCTGCTTCATTGACTATGCTAAAGCCTTTGATTGTGTGGATCACAACAAACTGTGGCAAATTCTTAAAGAGATGGGAGTACCAGTCCACCTTACCTGTCTCCTGAGAAACCTGTATGTGGGTCAAGAAGCAACAGTTAGAACCGGACATGGAACAACCAACTGGTTCAAAATTGGGAAAGGAGTACAACAAGGCTGTATATTATCACCCTGCTTATTTAACTTATATGCAGAGTACATCATGAGAAATGCCGGGCTGGATGAATCACAAGCCAGAGTTAAGATTGCTGGGAGAAATATCAACAACCTCGGATATGCAGACGATACCACCCTAATGGCAGAAAGTGAAGTGGAACTAAAGAGCCTCTTGATGAGGGTGAAAGAGGAGAGTGCAAAAGCTGGCTTGAAACTCAACATTAAAAAAACTCAGATCATGGCATCTGGTCCCATCATTTCCTGGCAAATAGAAGGGGAAGAAATGGAAGCAGTGACAGATTTTATTTTCTTGGGCTCCAAGATCACCGCAGACGGTGACTGCAGCCATGAAATTAAAAGACGCTTGCTCCTTGGGAGGAAAGCTATGGCAAACCTAGACAGCATATTAAAAAGCAGAGACATCACCTTGCCGACAAAGGTCCGTATAGTTAAAGCTATGGTTTTCCCAGTAGTAATATATGGCTGTGAGAGTTGGACCATAAGGAAGGCTGAGCGCCGAAGGATTGATGCTTTCGAGCTGTGGTGCTGGAGAAGACTCTTAAGAGTCCCTTGGACTGCAAGGAGGTCAAATCAGTCAATCCTAAAGGAAATCAACCCTGACTGCTCATTGGAAGGACAGATGCTGAAGCTGAAGCTCAAATACTTTGGCCACCTAATGTGAAGAGAGGATTCACTGGAAAAGACCCTGATGCTGGGAAAGACTGAAGGCAAAAGGAGAAGGGGACGGCAGAGGATGAGATGGTTAGATAGCATCACCGATGTAATGAACATGAATTTGAGTAAACTCCGGGAGACAGTGGAGGACAGGAAGGCCTGGCGTGCTATGGTCCATGAGGTCATGAAGAGTCGGACACGACTAAACGACTGAACAACAAATACTCCCTGGGTTGCATAAAGCCACACTATACCTCCCAAATTTTGCTCATTGTTATCTCTTGCAGCCTTTCACTCAAGATTCTGCCAACCACTTTCTCAGGCACACTTAACAAACTATACAAGTTGCATTCACTCTTTCTACATTTCCCTTTGTAAAGGGGAACAGTAATGACATTATTTCAATCATCAGGCACAGAAGCAGATTTCACACATGTTAAACAAACTGCACAATCACTCCACAAACAAACCACATTCCTATTTTAATAATTTTCCAGTTATAGCATCTACAGACATACCCTTTTTCAACATTCTCACGTTTATAACTTCCTTTTCATCAATCTTTTTAGACACTAATGTTTATAGCAGTCATTTCAATTCCACTCCTTGACATATCACTATCATTCCCGTATAAATCTCCCAAATATTCCTTAAAGCCATTCCTGCACCTCAGTTTCATCTCAAATCCCTTCATCCCTTTAATTTTAGTGCCATTTATTCTGCTGTAGACTCTTCCTTTAGCCCTTCTTACCCACTCCCAAAACAATATTTTATTGCCATCAACATTGTTCTGCACGTTCTTTGTTTCTTTTAATCTTAGCTATCCCTTGCTCTCTCTGACTACATTTTTTGCAGCTATCTTTTTCACTCCCTCCATATTTATATCTTTCTGTTGTCATCATTTTCTGCAGCAATCATCCTCTTATATGCATTTTTTTCCCTCATCCACAGCCTCTTCTTTATTTCAAGAAGCATCCTTTTTATACTTCCTCCAATATAGTACTACAAATCCCAGGAGACTTTGCTGCAGAGAGGAAGAAGAATGCCTTAGGACACAGGGGAGAGAGTTGGGAAATTACCATGCTGAAACCTGTTATGTAAGAAAACGTTTTAAGTTACTGCTTCCTCTGGAATTGGTAATGAAAATCCTTCTAAGAAAGAACTCAAAAAATTGGCAGTGAAGTTGGAACTTTTATCACATCAGTGTGGCTCACTCTGATGCTGCTGCTCCCCAGCCTCCGAAGATGAATGTAGGATGCGCATTTTTACACTCAATGAAACTGCTATCAAGCTGGACAAGGAAAAATATGCTATTCAAAGGGCTACACTGCTGCCCTTTTCACAAACAGAAGCTGCTTGAATAAATATTTCACTCCATGCACAAATTAAGCAGTTTATATTCAATCCAATGGTTTAAATTCATCATACAATCTAAGCACCTAATCTACAGATGTGTATGACAATGCACTTAGGAAATTATGTGAATAAGGAGACTTATATGATTTGAGATCAAGTGGTGAGAAAAAGTACTCACAAAACATTTTGTGATTATCTACAGCAAGAAGATGTGACCTTGGAGGAAACAACCACATGCAAAGAGCAGGTTTGTAAGGGTTGTTAGGACAACATAAAGTGAGGAGGAGGATTTGTTCATTTGTTTGGATCCTGAAGAAAAAGAATTTGTGAGGTTAATGGGAAGCAACTAAAGATATTGATTGATACTGGGAATCCATGGAACATCATTTGCAGCACTTTATAGGCAGTATTTGCAAGCAAGATGTTGTGAACAAAACAGTTGGGGGGTTGCCTATGGTCAACCCCACCCACTCATGTGTTTGCGTTACTTCACTGCAATTTGCTTGAGCAATAACATGGTTATTTTGAACATTTTATCAAAGAAGACCTGGAGCCACTTCTTGTCTGAAAATCTACCTTTAACCTCCATTTAACCCTGTCTTCAGGCAACCGGGCCTGAAGACTCTGGGGGCTATGGGGCGGGTTGTTCTATTGAGGTGGTGACGGGTCGGGGATGTTATGGCGGGAGCCGGAGGGCAGGCCATCGTTGGGGAAGACGCCCCCAGTGTTTGTTACCGGTGGCGTGTTCCGGCCCTCCAGGCTCAAACCTAGGCCCTGGTCAACAGATCCTCGAGGGCCCTGGATTCCGGCTGTTGTTGCTTAACGCCAGGTCGGTTAATAACAAGGGCCCCCTCATATGTGACTTGATCACGGAGGAGGGGGCCGACCTGGCGTGTATTACTGAAACCTGGCTGGGCGTAGGAGGAGGGGTTGCCCTCTCGGAGATCTGCCCGGCCGGGTTTCAAGTATGGCACCAGCCGAGACATCGGGGCAGGGGAGGAGGGGTGGCAGTTGTTATCAGAGAGTCGATGGTAGCCTTCAGGGGCGCTGCTCCACAAGTGGCCGGATGTGAGACCCTGTTTTTCAAGTTGGGTTCCCGAGAGCAGTTGGGAGTGTTGCTGCTGTACCAGCCTCCCTGCTGCGTAGCAACCTCCCTGCCTGAGCTGCTGGAGGCCGTCTCGGGGTTGGCGGTGGAGTTCCCCAGGCTTATGGTTCTGGGGGACTTCAATCTGCCATCTCTGGGACGGGCCTCGGAGGCGGCTCGGGAGTTCATGGCTACCATGGCAGCCATGGGCCTGACTCAGATTATTCGGGACCCGACTCGAGACAGTGGCCTCACTCCGGACTTGGTGTTCTTGTCGGAGCAGTGGCAAGGTGATCTGGGAGGAGAGTTACATCTTTCCCCATTGTCATGGTCAGATCATGCCCTGGTGGCCCTGAGATTCTCATATGCTGCCCCACTCCGCAGGGAGGCTGGACCTATTCGATTGGTCCGCCCCCGGTGACTAATGGACCCGATAGGGTTTCAGAGGGAGCTGGGGGTTATACCCGAGGATCTTTTGCACGGTCCAGCGGAGGCCCTGGCCGCAGCCTGGAATAAGGAAGCGGCCGGGGCCTTGGACAGGATCGCGCCTGTGCGGCCTCTCTTGCCCCATTCGACCCAATATTCCCCGTGGTTCACGGAGGGATTGAGGGTTTTGAAAAGGGTTAAGAGACGTCTAGAGCGCCGCTGGAGGAAGACAAAGACCGAGTCTGACCGAACACTAGCTAGAGCCGTGGTTAAGGCCTACCTGGTGGCGGTAAGAGTGGCGAAATGTCAATATTTCTCCACTCTTATTGCATCTGCAGAATGCCGCCCGTCGGCCCTGTTTAGGATTACTCGATCTCTCCTGGGTAAGGTGGGCCCAGTGACCCACCTTCAGGGCCGTGCGGAGGAATTTTCGGAGCATCTGGCGGATAAAATCGCTCGGATTCGTTCTAGGCTGGACTCCAAGCGTGGTGCATGGTCTGGGGAGATGCCAAGGGAACGTCTATGCCCGGTTATCTGGGAACAGTTTGATCCTGTTGAGCCCAAGGAAGTGGACAGGATCCTCCGGACTGTAAGGGCCACTACATGTCATCTTGACCCATGCCCTTCCTGGCTAGTGAAAGCGGCCAGCGAAGTGACATGTGGCTGTGTCCATGCGATGGTTGTTACATCCTTGGGAGAGGGAGTGTTTCCGGCTGCTTTTAAAGAAGCGCTGGTGCACCCCCTCCTCAAGAAGCCATCAGTGGACCCTACAGTGTTGGACAATTTTCGTCCCGTCTCCCACCTCCCCTTTTTAGGGAAGGTGGTTGAGAAAGTGGTGGCATTACAGCTCCAGAGGATTCTGGATGATACGGATTATCTAGACCCCTTCCAGTCAGGATTCAGGCCGGGATATGGGGTGGAAACTGCATTGGTCGCACTTACAGATGATCTCTGGCGAGAGTGGGATGGAGGCAGTGCATCCATCCTGGCTCTTCTTGACCTCTCAGCGGCTTTCGATACCATCGACCATGGTATCCTTTTGGGGCGGCTCGGAGAGTTGGGGGTGGGCGGCCTAGTCTTGCGCTGGTTCACCTCCTTCCTCCGTGACCGGTCCCAATCGGTGGTGATAGGAGATGAGAGGTCCGACCCTCGGCCCCTACTTTGTGGGGTGCTGCAGGGCTCGGTTCTCTCCCCTCTCCTATTTAATATCTACATGAAACCGCTGGGTGAGATCATCCGCCAACACGGGATGAGGTATCATCAGTATGCTGATGATACTCAACTATATATCTCCATCCCGGGTGAGTTAAGTGATGCAGTTTCTGCCCTTTCTCAGTGCCTGAAGGCTGTGGGGGTCTGGATGGGGAACAACAGGCTTCAGCTGAACCCTGGTAAGACGGAGTGGCTGTGGATTGATGGCGCCTCGGGATCCAAGGAGCTGTCATCTTTAGATCTGGACGGGGTGGCACTACCCCGTTCAGACTCGGTGCGGAACCTGGGGGTCCTTCTGGACTCACGACTCCTGCTTGAAGAGCAGGTGGCAGTCGTGGCCAGAAGGGCTTTTGTGCAACTTCGAGTTGTACGCCAGCTTCGCCCTTTCCTGGATCGAGATGCCCTCCGTACAGTCACTCATGCCCTGGTCATCTCCCATATAGACTATTGCAATGCACTCTACGTGGGGCTACCCTTGAAGAGTATCCGGAAGCTTCAGCTGGTCCAGAATGCGGCTGCGCGCGCAGTTATGAGTGCCCCAAGATCGGCACACGTGACACCTCTGCTGCGTGAGCTGCACTGGTTACCAGTTTGCTTCCGGGTCCAATTCAAGGTGTTAGTTGTTACCTTTAAAGCCCTACATGGCATGGGACCAGGCTACCTTAGAGACCGCCTCATCCCCAGAGCATCGACCTGCCCCACCCGGTCATGCAGAGAGGGCATGCTATGGATCCCATCAGTAAAAGAATTTCACCTAGCGGGATCCAGGAGGCGTGCCTTCTCTGCAGTAGCACCCGCCCTTTGGAACATCCTGCCCATTGAGGTGAGGCTAGCCCCCACACTCCTGACCTTCAGGAAGCAACTGAAAACCTGGCTCTGCCACCTCGCTTGGGACGGGATGAGTAATAGCTCTTCCTGGGGATGGCTCGCACCGTAAAGTTTGGTTCGCAAACATCACATACAGCCTCTTGGATTTTATATTTTTATATTTTTAATAATTGTATAAAGTATTTTATATGTTTTTAATTGCTGACTTGATTGTAAACCGCCCAGAGTTCCCTTGTGGGGGGAGATGGGCGGTGATATAAGTTATAAATAATAAATAAATAAATAAATAAATAAATAAATAAATATTTTTCAGAAAGGAAACTGTGTGAACCATATTACAGGGACCATTGCTCTCTCTGTCAGCTGGACCGACTAGTGGAATGGTACAACTTGTTATTTTAAAGGGCTGGAACAAATTACACAAATTAGAGCATCATCATCCTATACTAACAATAAATAACATTTTTTATGCTGTGCAAGGTGCATGAGTTGCTAAATTAGATGCCACCAAAGGTTTGAGGCAAATAGAATTCATACCAGAATCATTCTGTTTGACAACCTGTATAAATCACTGTGATTGTTATAGGTTCTGTAAATTTCCATCAGACATTCAAGTGCCTTTGAGGCTTATCAAAAGGTGATGGACTTTATCCTGCAGGGTCTTTCTAGAGTTGACATTCATTCATTCATTCATTCATTCATTCATTCATTCATTCATTCATTCACTATCAGAGAACATACCTAATACTCCTTCCTCCTCCTATTTTCCCCACAACAACCCTGTGAGGTGAGTTGTTGACTGTGAGGTGAGTGAGGTGACTCACAGGCTCCTGGTTTCTAGTCCGTTGCCTTAACCACTAGATGGAAATTTTTGAGAGATTCCCTAAAAGAAGACTGAAGCTATACAAAAGCAGGTCCTTGAACAGGTTTTTATATTAGGACATGTTGTCTCAGCTGAAAGAATTAAACCTGATTCAAAGAAGGCAGAGACTATTCTGTAGATCTCAGGTCTTGAGAATCTGGATTTGTTGCATTCTTTTTAGCTACCTGTGGCTTATCTCCTGAAATCTAATCCTTATTATTATCTTTGGATATTTCCATTTGTGCCATTGATGGATCACAAACCACTCATGCACATGCTTCAACTATATAAAAGCACTATTTTGGCACCTTGCATTCAGCATCTCATTTGGAGTTTACAATCTTATGATTTGGTTATTCAATACATTTCTGGAAAATTTCTGTAGCTTATTCCTTATTGTGTCTTCCATTACCCGATTTAGGATCAAATTCATTGGTAGAAGAGTATATTTTTAAATTTGTTGGTTATGTGTGCTGGATGTTGTGTACTATCATTAAAAGAGCTCCAACTTGCTTCTCAGCAAGACGCTTTGCTCTCAAGATTTTGAATCCAATAGATGGCCACAAGTGGTCCCTTCCCTACTGTGACCATTTAAACATATTGCTGGTGAACTTTTTATGCATGATGATATCTTGTTGCAGAGTGAGTGGATTATTACGAATCTAAAGTGAGCAAATTGGGTAAAATCAGTTTATGAGATGTACCAAATAAGTTTTATGTGCTAGGTTTTATCTGTGTTCCTTGTGCGCAAACTCAACTTTTGCATGATAATCAGCTATTATGCTCTCCTCTATTACCATCTCATCCTCAGACCACTTTGACAAAGTTGGGCCCATATGTGCTTACAGACACTGATTCTTCTTCTTCTCCCCTGGGGCCAGTTTTGTTGCCACGTATTTCAGCTGATGTCATTGTCAATGCACTGCAAAACATTTGTGTTCATTTGGGATATCCTAAGGAAGTGTTCCAGATAATGCCCAACAACTGAACCTTGTTTCAACTTTTTTATTTTCAGTCTTGTGGCATTCAACAAACTTATGCTTTCCTTTACTGACCCAGCAATAACTGAAATAAATGCACTTTGAAAAAAAATATGTGAAGGGTGGAAATGAAAAAAGGAAGACTTCAATGGCATATTGTTCTACTCTGCTCATGGCGTCAAAGAAGACACCTGCAGAGTTGCTTCTTTCTCAGGACATTCATATGAAGCTTCCTGGTCACTGTTCTCAAATGAAGGTTGATGATGCATCTGTTGTAGACTATCATCAGAAACACCAGAAGCAAATAAAACATTGTGCTGATACTGCACATATAGTTATGCTTAGTCTAAACCATGCATGTGAAACAAGCAGAACTTTTTCTAAACAGATACATACCAATTAGCCTTCTCATTCACTCTTTGTCTGTGAATGGCCCAATCACTTTTTTTTACTCTCTCATCTTATTCCTACCCATCCATTCTTGTCACCTAGTAGAATAATGTTTTCCCCTGGACTGCATCCATTTAGAATGTTGCACATTTTCCCCTCAAAACTCATTTCTTATCATTATTCATTGGAGCAAAACATGCCATTATCAGCTTCTGAATTCCTACCTCCATGTGCACCTACATCAATCTAGATGACACCAATTCATAATTTATTACATGATTTTAACAGTTTCATTCCTAAATGAATCTCCAACTTCACTTCCATTCATATATTCATCAACTCCATTCCACAAGATCAGACTTCCTTCATTCAGATCTGTAACACCTTTCTATTTTCTCTTAGTTTCATAGGAACACAGCATATCTATTTCCATTGCTTTTATTTCATTCATAAATTAATGTTATTTACCATTTACTCCTCTTACATTCCAAGTTACAGTTTACCATATATGGTGGTCAACATTAGATAGGCCCATAGATAGTGACCTCTGTTGCCCATCATGGCTTTGGTCAATCAAGGTTTTCATCTTTTCCACAGTATTAAGAAGTGTTCCTGCTTAATACTGAACAAGTTTTACAATTTAATATTGATGAAAAGCTCCTTCGCCTGACAGAAATTGTTGTATATATATAGGTTCCCCTATTGCTGCTGCTGTAATACAAAATGCACATTTCACTTCTGAGATAAGTACAACTAAACCGGGGTAAGTGATAGGGACAGGTTTACAAGGTCACCTCCCTGCCTATCCAGCTTCTTGTAAAGTCTTTGTGTGTTTATCTTTAATATTAGAAAAGGGACTTGTATGCATATTTGG
This sequence comes from Charina bottae, assembly GCA_023362775.1. NCBI lineage: Eukaryota > Metazoa > Chordata > Lepidosauria > Squamata > Charinaidae > Charina > Charina bottae. The sequence goes on from JALMGJ010000009.1 coordinate 3,132,049, forward strand.
CTGAACACTGTCAGACAAATATGTGGAAACAGAATGTGACATTTGCATAGGGCTACAAGATGAATGCAGTGAAAATAATGTATGTTTTATGTTTATGGTGTCTATAGAAGTATTTACTTATGTTTCATGCCTCAGTTTGAATACATATGACAATGTATTTGCAAGTTTTACCAATATACTGTATTATTTGAATAAATGCCAGTTAACCCATTCCTGCATCTGTTTGAAATGGGAACCCTGCTACATACAGTCCTTAGTGTCCAACAGAATTGACAAAACAAAAACAGATTGACAGGTTTATAAAAGGAAATCCCAAGGTACAGCATTCCTCAAAATAGCCAACAGATTTTACAAAAGTATGTCCCAATAAAATGTTCCTCATTTGAAACTCTGAGAAGCTGTATTGCTCTCATTTAGATCTGGAAAAAGAGATGAGACTGTTAAAATAATGGGGATAATGGGGATCAGTAAGTCAACAATAGTGTCTAGTAATGTTGCAACATTTTGCACAGTTACTACTGCAGTTTTCCAAGGATACATGGTACAGTTTTGTGTACTTGAAATATATTGTGTAGAACATTAAACACCTTTATGTATAATTCATCTTTTATCATTTATATAACATTTTATAACTTTGCTCACACAGTTAGCATTATTTTCTCCTATCCACTCAAGAAATTGGAGCATCTTATATGAAACTGAGGTGACTCACCAAATTCAACCCAGGCATTTTATGTTTATAAGACTTGTTTGTTTGTTTTTTATTTAAAAGACATACAGCTGCCCATCTTATGTACCATAATCTTGGGCAGCTCACAGAAAAACAATAAAAACTGTAAAAGCCACAACAAAAACTCCCGGTGCCCGAAAGACAATGCCCCTCCCTTCCCCACATCCACATTCAACTGTACTGGGGTCCTGCCTCACTCTACCCCAACACTTGCCGAAACAGCCAGCTCTTCAAGACCTTCCAGAAGACTAGGAAGGTGTGGGCCTGCTGGATCTCAGGGGGAAGGTACCCAAGGGCAGGGGCTGCCATGGAGAAGGCGCACTTCCTAGGTCCCATGACATGACAACATTTAAGGGAAGGGACCTGGAGTGCATCCACCCTACCTGGTGAACAGACAGATACCCTCCAGGAGAGGCAGCCCACAAATAACCTAGCCCCCTGCCATTCAGGGCCTTAAAGATGATAACCAGCACCTTGAATTACACCCTGAAAGAGACTGGCAGCCGATGCAGCAGCGTAATATGGGCAAACTGTGGAGTGCCCTGAACTGCACATACTGCTGCATCCTGGACCAGTTATAATTTCTAGATAGTCTTCAAGGGCATAGAACATGTTGCAGTAATCCAACCAGGAAGTGACCAGAGTGTGAGTGACTATGAGCAAGGTCTCCCAGTCCAGGAATAGGTGCAACTGGCGCACGAGATGAATCTGTGTGAAGGCTGCCCTCAGCACAGCTGTCACCTCAAGCAGAAGCTGTGAGTCCAGGAGAACCCCCAAGTTGCACACCAGCTCTATCTGGGGAAGTGGTACCCGGTCACAGTCAGAGATTACACTTCACCAGAAGGGGACCAAAAACCCAGTGCCACTGTGTCTTGCTAGGGTTGTTTCAGAGTTGGTTCCTCCCCATCCAGGCTCTTACAGTCCCCAGGCACTGGGCCAACACCAGGACAGCATTGCTTGGTTGGCCAGAGATGGAGATATATAAACAAATATGAGCAACCTGAAATTTGTACAGAAAATGACCTGTTAGGAACTGGGCCGCACACTTCTGTCCGCGCCATCCCCAGTCCGTGGAAAAATTGTCTTCCACGAAACCGGTCCCTGGTGCCAAAAGGTTGGGGACCGCTGATTCTACATGGTATATTGGAAGTGATTTTATCCAGGCTGTACAAATCCATTTTTGGCATCAGGCATACATAAACACTTTTTGCTTTACTTGCAACAGCAATGTAGGGTTGTTGTTGTGGGGTGGTTTTTTGTTTTGTTTTTTGGTCTCTTCCTGACTCCATCACATCTGGTGTGAAAAATTTTTGATTCTGTATAAACGCCACCATACTACTGTTCTATGGACTTCGTCATCTCCTTGTTGCTCATCTTGCCTTGCCATCTGATACCTATCATCTGTTTAACACACTGCAAGACAAGAGCATTTACCTTCCTTGTTAATTACGTATGTGAAACAACAGTTGCAATGCTGTATGGTATTTTGTGAAATATTCTATCAAGAGAAGTCTCCTTGATTTTTACCAATTATCTGACCTATTTTTGGCTCAACATTCCAGATGGTTTCCTAAGGGCGCTTGGGAATGTCCTAGCTATCAGGTGGGCAGAAATGCAGCATACCTGGTTGTACTCTGGAATTCATGGATGCCTGGGGTACTAGATGAGATTGCCCGCAAGCAGCATCTTTGGGGCTGCAGATCCCAATGGTGCCCCTTGGTTTTTTGAGGAGCTCCAGATCTTCCTTCTCTCTGTCAAGGCCATCCTCTATACTCTCTACAGTTACAGTTCAAGTTTATTACATGGTGATAAGAGTGGCAGCATGTGCTTATTTTTTCCTCTTACTACATATGCAGACTTGCATCCAGCAGCTTGTTTAGGGTTACCTACTTTTCAATATGGTAACTTCCCAGAGCTACTGTGTCATTTTGCAAGATTCTTTACAGATAAAATTGCACACACATGCTCAGAGTTAGATCCTCTGGTAAAATCTTGCAATATCAATTGGGATTGTTTTGAACTGATACTGGACATTATTTGTACCTTTTGGGGAACAATTCTGGAAACCGGAGAGTATTTGCTGATGTGTGTGGGGGAAGAGTGGTCAAACTCTTGGTTCCTCCAATGTGGGGTACTACAGGGTTCAGCCCTCTCCCTCTATACTTTTTCATACCTACATGAAATCAGTCTGGGATGTGGTTATCATCAGTATGCTGACGATGCTCAATTGAACATTACCATTTGGGATGCTGTGGAGGCCTTGACCTAGTATCCAGGTTAAGGAGGATGACAAATTCAAATTAAATTTCTACAAGATGGAGTTTCTGTTTTTAGATGATCTATCTGGTCTGAACCCATTCCCAAAGTTGGCTTCAGATGGTTGCATTCCCCCTGAAAGAGGCGGCTCCTGACCTTGGGGTTCTCCTAGACTCATAGCTACTGCTTGATTAGCTGATGCACCAAGGACAGGCCTTTTTGATTCAGGACACCTTTGTTATAGTGACTCCTGCACTCATTACCCTGTGGTTAGACTACTGTAACGTGCTTAAATGTGGCTGCCCTTGAAGGAGGCCCAGAAACTGCAACCGGTTCAAAATTCAGTGGCCTAACTGCTGACAGGAAGGGGTAGGTTAAATAGTGTAACACCCATATTGCAGCCACTGAACTGATTAGCAATAGGCTTCCTGGCCTAATTCAACCTATTGACTTTAACCTTTAAAGTCTTAAATGGATGGACACCTCTGTATTTGCAGGATCTTCTCTTCCAACTAGAATTACACAAGCTAGGTGTTCATTCCAGGAGGGGCTTTTTTTTTTAATAAGAATTTTATTGAATTTGAAACAAAGATAAAAACTACAAAAAAAGCAAAACACTACAAAAAAAGCAAAAAACTACAAAAAGAGAAAAAGAGAAAAAGAGAAAAATAAGGAAGTGTAAAACACAAGAAAAAGAATTTTAAAGATTACATACAAAGGTGACTTCCGACTTTCAACAACAAGAATATACAGCAATTTCCATATTCAATCCCTTACTCTATATCAAACCAAGATCTCATTATTTCTATAAATCCTTCCATTAGCACAGGGGTCGGCAACCTTTTTGGCACCAGGGACCACTTCCCTCAGAAATTTTTTTCCAAGGACCGGGGGCGGGGTTTGTGGGCGGCAGCCAATTGGACGGATGGGGGGCGGGGTTTGTGGGCGGCAGCCAATCAGATGGATGGGGGCGGGGTTTGCAGGCCTGCAGCTCCGTGCAGCGTTTTTTCCTGGCACTGAGGGCACAGGGACCCCGGAGGCTGCCCTTTTGAAGGGGCACCCCGGCGGGGCATGGGGTGGACTTTTCCTCCCCCCACTTTTGCTCCCTGTGGTTTTTTTGGACCCTACCAGGTAGCTCTGGCGCACCTCCGCTTCCCCACTGCACAGCCACGAGGGGAGGCTGATTGGCGGGGGTGCTCCTTTTATCCCCATATATATATATGGGGATAAAAAAAATATGTATAATTTCTAAATCAGCTTCCTCCCCCATAAGACAATATTTATTTATTTCCTTCCTGCTACTATTCTATATATTTCTGTCCACTATAATAAAAATCAAATTATAAAAACATATAAATTGTCTGCTTTTATAATTAATAATACTATAGCAATCCTAACCCTATTAAAACCTAAAAATCAAACACTTATTATTATACCTTACAGATACCTTATAAATCTTAAAAGTCATACAAATCTTAAAAAGAATCCAATAAATCTTAATACAAATCATTAAAGAAAAATGAAATCATAAAAGCCTCATTGTCAATCCAATTAAACATTCTTAATTTTTACCCTACTTTGAAATAAACCAAATCATTTATATATCTCCTTATTACATACAAGGCATTTTTCTTACAGAAATCAGAAAACCCAACTGCCCCCTTGAAAACACAGATTTCTCAACAACAACAAAAAACTCCCACAGAACAGATTATCTTTTCTCCCATAACAATCCCTCAGAAAGTCACAACAAACAACTCTTCTTGTAATCTGCAGCTCAGACTTTTGCTGTAACCCCTTCAGCACCAAAATGTAGTCCTCGTCTGGCATTACTTCAGTTTTGCTATCCATAGAAAAATCTTCATCCTTATCAAGATCTCCGTCTTCTTGCATAAAAACTTCAGCCAGATAACACATTTTAGAAATCATCTCTTCTCCATTGTCCCACATATTCTGCAGAATATTCTGATACAAATCTGGAACAATCTCTTTATAAGTCTGCTCAGGTTCACAACAATCCTCCATATTTCAGGCAGTAGATTATAGCACCTCCTAAATACTTAACTGGCACAGATAGGAGTTTGAGTTAATAAAAAACTTCCAAGTGAAATTGACAAAAGAAAGTACGCTAATAAGCAGCTCTCAGAGAAAGTGAGCAGAAAGCTAGAAATTCAAAACATATTAAATCCTTCAAATTTGTTACAAAAATAATAGCAGGGAGGCTATTATTTATTCTCAATTCTCAGTCTTTAAACAGGAAAACAAGCCAAAACTTTAAAAGATTTTAAAAATTAATCCAGAAATAACAATAGACACCAAGAGAGTCCACTTCTTCTTTAGCCCATACTGAATGGTCAAGGAATAGCATAACTATGACCCTTCCAGCAGATTCAGGACAACGACAACATGTTTTCAACATATTTTCTGGACACAGAGTTTTAGAGCTTGTACTGTATTGCCCAAAATACAATCTGTAAAAAGCTGAAATTGATCAGGCAGCCTCAGTTAAAATCTCATCTCTGCTGTGAATTTCAGCCTCAACTTCTCTTTCATAAATTGGGTGAAAATGTTGGTCTACTTTGCAGGATTGTTTTAAGAACTGTAACAACATAATATATCTTTCCAGATGGGTAGTTGTGTTCATCTGTTAGGCAAAAATGAAAGTCTCTTTGGCACCTTAATAGCTAACAATAGTAGGGATAGAGGTCATGTAGGAGGTCATGGCACCATAAAATCTGAGAACTCCTATATGGACTTCAAGTATATCCTTACATATAAGGACTTCAAATTACTCTATGAATTATTGAAAAAAGAACTATCACAAACTTACAAACACTAAAACTCCACCATATAATCTCCTTAGAGTTATTTGAAATCTAGTGTATTTTAAGATTATACTAAGATTGATCCTGCTTTGTATAATGTAGTAAAATCAATGTAGCCTCCTTAATGGAATAATCCTCAAGTCTGTTTTTGGCAAATTACAAATAAGGGACTAAATAACGAGATTTCAAGAATTAGCTTTCCATATGTATGTATTTCAGACATTGGCAGGTTACTAAAGCAAGCTCTTTGCAGTGCTATATTTCTAGAAAAGTGTTTAATATTTTGTTCTAAACTCTGAATTAACATCCCCAATGTAAACAAACAAACATGTAAGCCCATTAAAAGATTTTAGAATTCTTGATACACTTGTTACTGTGAGTGGTGGCACATGCTGCTCAATTGTAGTCCCACGTACAGGTATGTTCACAATGCTACTCCCCTTTTTTTTTTTCCTTTTTTTTTTTACAAAAAGGAAGGCCAGAGGGCTCGTGTATGACAATTGTACCTAACATCCAACTGTATTCCTGTTTGCCTTCAGCCTTGTGTTATGATGCTGCTGTTCGTTATGTTGGATAATAATTGGATCAATGTAATTGTGGTTATTCAGTATAAACAATGTGAATTGCTCTGTAACTCTAGTTAAGACACCACTTTTGTGAAGCTTTTTTCCCCCAGCTTTTGTATTCCAACTCCTGATAACTAAAAAACCCATGCATCACAGTTCTTACCTTCAAGTATTTGTTCTGATTTCAGCACAATAAGTGCCTGGTTCTGATAAGGATATGATTTATATTAAGCCTCCACAGAGTCACACAACACCAAGCATTTGGAAAGACAACATCCAAGGCACACTAAAGATACCAATTTTTCTATTTATATTTTGCAAATACTAAAATAAATAATAAATTATTGGAAGGAACCATCAATCTAAAAGAACCATGTTACTGCAAGTTCTTCTTAGTGGGAAAGAGTGGCTCACGGTCTTCAAAAAATTGCCCACACCTGATGCTACAAAAAAGGGGCAGACAATCTGGTGCCTCTTGTCACGAGGATGTCCACAGACACCTCACTTGGTGTCCACTAGGTTCTCTGATAACAATATTTAGGAGGAAAGAAATCCAAAACCGGAGGGTACAAAAACAAGCCCCATAAATATTCAATGGCATTTAATGTTGAGCGAATGAGACAGAGAGAAAAAAGTCAGTGAAAATTTCACATATTCAGACAGGGCACAGGCTGGCTGTCTACAGAGCAGGAGTTCAGAGATGGTGGAAAAGGAAACACAAGCATTCTACCACTCAGCTTTTGTTTTGGGACCCATTTTCTTGAAATTTAATAAGATTTCATCTATGGATTGTGGAATTACAATTCTGAACAGTCCACTAATTTAAGATGTTCCTAACTTTATTTGAATGTGCCTTCTGAATATTCTGTTTGATTACAGCAGGCTTAGATACAGTATATGACTCACAAGGCCAAATGCACAAATTATAAGAGTTTGCCAGGTTCTTGAGAAGTCTCCAGTTTCTGCAGTCCTAGATAAGAAGCAAAAACACAAGACTAGTCCTGGTGGATCACACATCTGGTTGTAACCTGCTAGGTGTCATGTAATGTGTGCTGGATATCTAATTAAACACCAGTTTACTGTTTAGTTCAGAACGCTAAAGACCATTAAATGTCCCAGATAAGCGCTCTCATAATTGCACACCATAAAGTATTTCTCAGGATAATTTTATTAAACAGAGATGTATTTTTTTAAAGTTTTCTCTAATAAAATTGGATTATTTTAGATATTCTAACCCATAAATGCAGCCTTACCTCTTAAATTTGTTGATACAATATCCATATGGTTGCTTCATATCTTTACATGACCCACATTCAAATCATTCCTCTCATCTTGCTCTTCCTTTTCCAAACTATTTCTCAACTTACATGTGCTCAAGTTCATGATACACTGCAAACTATCTGAATTTGATATAACAGAGGCTTTTAATAGTAGTAACAGTTTGCCCTTCAGAGTCTAATTTGCAGTGAAATCCTACACAAATTTACTCTAAGTAGATTACACTGTGTCTATTTAACCTTTCTACAGAGAAAGTCCATTTTGAATTGCAGACTAATACATACTTCACTTTTTTAATGTATTTATTAGACATGACAATGGCTGGGGGCCAAAAATTACTCTTGTCAAATCAGAAACTTGGATGCATCTGGTAGTATTTTTATTTTTATTTTTTAAAAAAGCAGGTATCAATGTCATATCACAAACAGCTTGAGAAACATCTCATATAGACGGATATGGATTGCAACTCAGAACTTGTTTGTATACCTTTTTAAGACATAATGTGTTTGTTTGGCATGTTGGGCAAAGCCAACCAATTGTAGTTTTAGTCAACCATGGTTAAGCTTACATTAGCTTAGTTTGATTAATGTCTCCAGTCACAGAGTGGCTGATGTCCAAGGTACTAACCCTAAACAGGGCCGCAACTGGTGGGGGGGGGGGGCAAGCGGGGCATGTGCCCTGGGCGCCGCACTGAGGGGGGCGCCAAAATGACAAGCACTCTCGGCGGTGCGAAGCGGAGCCAGGCGGCTCCCTCCTTCACTCTACGCTGCGCCCCTCCCTCTCTAGACTTCACGTGAATGGGATGGGCATGGAACGAGGCTCAGAAGCTTCTCCCGTGCCGTCCCCGGACCCAGCGGCTGCGTCAAGGGAGGGGACCCCGCGCTCTGCCTCCTTCCCGGTGAATCAGCGCCCAGAGCCAGCTGGGATGGCTTCGGGGGCAGAAGCGCCGTAGCTCCCCTCCTTGGCGCTCCCTTCTGCCGGACTGAAACAGAGCCGGTGGGGGGCTGAGGAAGGGGAGCCTGGCTTCTCCTGCTGCCGAGAGCCACGTGCCTCATGGCCCCCTTCCACCCAAAACGCCCGTGCAGCAGCGACGGGGATCGAAGCAGCTCTTGAAAGAAAAGAGACACCCGAGTCCAGGGGAGAACACCAAAAGAGGGGGGAGGAACATAACACATGTAAATAAACCAGGGATGTAAACGTGTCCTGGGTGTTACTGCCTTCTAAAATATGAATGAGTTATGAGTAACTTTATATACAGCATGTCACATTAAGGCACTAAGAATCACTACTGAACTTAAGGGAAACATTAGTAGTGAATGTCTGTGCGCTTTCAAGTCAGTTTTTGACTTCTGGCGACCCCTGGAAAAGTCCCTGCAGTTTTCTTGGTGAGATTTCGGAAGTGGTTTGCCATTGCCTCCTTCCCAGGGCTGAGAGAGGGGGACTGGCCCAAGGTCACCCCGCTGGCTTTGTGCCTTAGGTAGGACTCAAATTCATGGCCTCCCGGTTTCTAGCCTGGTGCCTTAGCCATTACACCAAACTTGAAATATACATTCTATGCATAGATAAACCCGTTTTGGATGCAGTATCATCCATGTTTTAGATTATATAGTCTAAGAATAGTTCCCAGTTTAAATTGAAATCTGTCAGATTTGCTTTTAAGGCAAGAAATAATTCTAGACGTCAAAGCATCTTCCCCAGCTTGGTTTGTTCCATATTCTTTCATAAGAAGCTTATAATATCCTTGTAGCAGTTATCATATATAAAACTAATTCAGTACATTTTGAGAGGATATATGATTGATTAAAGTTTAATTCTTTGGTTGAAATGGGAATCCAACCCTTGACATTTGTTTCATATTCGTGTAAATAATTTTTCATAATAGTTGAGCACCATTGGAAGAGAATTTAGGGCAAGACGGCATTCTTCCACTTACTGAGGAACAAGATGATCACCATGTGTGTGAGCGGCCTGCCTTCCACTGGACAGCTATCGGCTTGCAGCCTCCTGCCTTCCCCCCAGCCCTCCAGTCCCAGGAAGACCTCAGAAGGGAATGCTGCATCCCAGGGATCCTGCCCTTGGGAAATCAAGCCCCCCCCCCGTTCAGCCCACAATCCTGGCGGGTTGGGAAACTCGTAAAGACCATCTGGGTCCAGCCCAACGCAGAGCCCAGGGAGGGACGGCCATCCCACAGTCGCTTTGCAACGTGAAGGGGGATGAATACTGCCTTCCGCAATCCAGGGACATTGAAGGACACTTTGGGGGAGTTGCTGCTTATTATATTTGGCCAATGGAGTTTATTCATTTTTACTATTGTTTCGGTTGGGTTTGCTTTTATTTATTGTAAGCCACCTAGAGCTGTATAACTGGGTAGCGCAGAAAGAGTACATAAATACCTAAAGCCTCTTCCCTTAGCTGTAAAGGAAGAGCCCCGTTGTACTGGTCCAGGGCAGGCCTTGGGTTTATTTCCAGGTAGACAAATAGGTTTTCTCCCCAAAAGTTTTCCCTTTCCAAAGTCTGCTTGTGGTTAATATTTGGGTGACCCAGGCTTCAATCAAGTTCAGTTTTTTCAGCTTTTGTTGCAGAGCCTCTGGCGCATATCGGAAGATCTCCAACACTCCCTGCCTTCCGGGGTCATTCTTAAGAGGCACAGTAATTATCCTTCCTTTGGGAAGCCAAAAAGCATTTGTCACCCTTGCACCCAACTGAAATCTGGCTGCATTCACACAATAGGCCTAACCTGATTATTAATCTGTTTTCTGGCTTCACGCAACACCCCGGACCACAGGGCTACAGACCAACACTAAATTAATGTGCTTAAACTCATCCTGGCTGACCGGCAATTCTAGGTCTGGAGGGTCTCCCCACAGCAAGTCCTCCTGTCCTTTCCTGTCTCCTGGGAAAACCCCACATCCTGGGGGCCAAGGGGCCCTGATGGGGAAGAGGTCCTGCTTCGCTCGACCGGCCACCTTGAGGTCCAGCAGGTCTGAAGTTCGAGGGGTCCTTCTGGGTGGGAAAAGCCCTCCAACTGCCCGATCCTTGACCGGTCCCCCTTCTGTGGCTCCATGTCCTTCCTGCACCACAGCCCCTCCCTTTGGGGATTCTGCTCCAGTGTCCCTCCTATTCCAACATAATTCGTTATGTGAAAATGACAGAGTGGACTGGAAATTTTGGAAAGCTTCATTGATTTTTTTATTATCATTGACAAAACAGGTTTTGGTCTCACTGAAGAGATTTTGAAAAAGGTAGAAAGTGATGGCTTGAACATGAAGAACTGCAGAGGGCAGTTGTACGACAATGGGACCAATATGGCTGGTATCTATAAAGGGGTACAATCGAGAATACTCCAGGAACACAAAGTTGCATGTTTTCTGCCATGTGCAGCCCACTCTCTGAATTTAGTTGGAGCACATGCTGCTGAATCATCACCTGAAGCTCAAACATTCTTTGGAACACTAAATTACCTGTATGTGTTTTTTGCAGCCTCTACATCAAGATGGGAAATTTTAAAAAAACATGTACCACTTTCCTTAATATCCCAAAGTAAAACCAGATGGTCAGCAAGGATGGAAGCTTGTTGTATATAAACATTTCAACAGGATTAACAAGGCCCTGGAAGAATTGTCAGTCAGTCCTCTCTCCACTCCCAAGACAAAGACCGAGGCTACCTCTTTGCAAGGAAACATCAGGAAGTTTGAATTTATTGCTGTTACCTGTTTCTGGTATAGTATTCTAAAGAAAATTGACCGTGAAAACCAGTTTCTCCAATGAGCTGATGTAACTGTAGATAAGTCAGTCAGAAACATTCATGGTCTTTTAAGTCTTTTGGAATCAACTAGGGACTATGCCCCACCCAATGCTTTTGCAGAAGCTGAAATAATTGCTGAGATGAACGATTTACCTGATTTCCAAGAAAAACGTAAAAGGAAAAAGAAGATGTTTGACGAAGGCTGCAAAGATGAAAATTCCAACTTATCAGAGGAAGATCTGTTTAGAATTGCTTTATTAAAAATCATTGACAATATAGTGAATGAGCTAAAAACCCGGTTCCAGGCACTAGAAGAAATGAATGACAAGTTTAGCTTTCTAAATGAGGATAAAATACACAAGATGGACGTGAAAGATTTAAAGACTGAAGCCCATAAGTTAGCAGAGACATACAAAGACAAGACAAATTCCTTGAAGAAGTGGAAAGTTTTAAACACCACGCCTTAGCAGTTGATGACACTATGAAAATGGCGCCTGCAGCAACACTCTTGAGCCTCATTTACAAACACAGACTTGAAGAAGGATATCCAAACTTGACCACAGCCTTAAGGATATTTCTAACTCTTCCTGTAACAGTTGCTTCAGGCAAAAGAAGTTTTAGTAAATTGAAAATTATTAAGAATTACTCAAGAAGCAACATGGGGCAAGATCGACTTTCAAATTTGAATATTATTTAAATTGAACACAAGAGAGCATCGTCTATTTGCTATGATGGTATCATCAAAATCTTCGCTGCAAAAAAAGCTCGCAAGTTGAATCTTTGAAATACTTGTATGATTCATTCATTAGACTAATTTTCATAATAAGCAGACAATGTTGAAGATGACATTATAAAGAATGTCCTTCAATGTAATTATGTAATTACTAATAAATAATGTTGCAAGATATTGTGTGTTTTATTTTGTCAATTGTTTCCTAAACCTAAAAATCTGTCATATACAAAATTAAATTAAATTAATTTTAACTGATTAAAAACTGTAGATTGAAATTTTTAAGACAATCATAATTATAATATATTTCTGTAGCTTCAGTTGTTAAATTTAAGAAAATTACAAACTGATTTAAAATCAGTTTTATTAATTTAATGTATAATAGAATAATAAAACTTGCTAACACCTCCCTCACCAACCCATGGGCATGGAATCCACATTTGCCCTGGGTGACACAGACCCTAGTTGCGGGCCTGACCCTAAAGTCCCTTAACGTTGTTTGTGTTGAGTCATCAGCATCACAATGGTAGTGTTCACAGTTGAAATTGTAATTACATATTATTTTATTATGTTTAATTTGGTATACCACCTAGCGAAAACTCAAGATCAAGGTGGTCAGAAATCTTAAAAATAAATACAATTAATGGAACTGGATACAGTATCTGGATTCCGGCCAAAGTAAACAGAAAAAAGACAAAATTAACATAAAAGTCCATTTTCTTACCTACCCTTTTCTCTCCCCAGGAAGCCTCTGGACCGCAGCTCAGCCTAGAATGCTCAAAGAGAGCAGGTTGGTCACAAAAAACTCTAGGTGGGGGAGGGGATCCTCTGATGCCTGGTGACCTTGGGGAAATAGGGATTGCAGTAGAGAGTGACTTGTAGGGGTAAGCAAGAGAATGGTTTTGGAGTGATCTGTGTGTTCAAGGATTGGGTTTATGAGCCATATAGTACTGTAAAAGAGAAAAAGAGAAAGAGCAAAAGCGCGCGCGAGAGAGAGAGAGATTTGGAAGAAAGAGATATTCATAGGAATAAAGAAAAATAAAGGTTGTGATACATCTTTTAAAAGGTGATTGAAAAAGTCTGAGAAAGGAAGCAAACTTAGGGGTGCATCCAGAAAAACAAAACACTGGATTGTGTGGGTCCTGATGCTGAGTGTATGGAATGAGGGTGAAAGTTTGGTATATGTGTGTATGATCCTAAACAAGTGAGAAATGTGTTTAAAATAGTGGTTTGCTTTTATTTAGAATTCAGATCCCATTCTGACATGTAATCAGGTTCTTTAGCAAGTTATTTGTATTTTAGAGCACCACTCTGTCTTTTTGTGAAATGGATATTTTGCAACTGGCAGCCATTCTGTAATGATGCCCTTAACATTTGCCTCAACATTTCTTATGTCCCCAATAGCAGAAAGTGCCAACATTTGGGTAAATCATATTTTAATTGGAGGACAATTTATTGGCTTTTAATATTTTAACTACATATACTCTTTTCAGAAAAAAAACATTTATTTTTTTTCTCGTTCACTTTATATGAAGGCCTATATTTAATAGTAGTAAAGCTGCTGATGAAAGATATCCACCAGAAGAATAGAGAGGGAAACAATTTTTAGCAATTTTCTAACTCCCCTTGTTGTCCCCATTCGCAATTTTGCTCTGGGGCTTCAGAGGGAAGGGAGAATTGCCAAACATTATTTCCATCCCTATTCTTCTAGCAATTCTAATGAGTGACTATCGTTAGATATAGCCCAGAACCGCAGATCATAAATTAAACTTCCAGGGCATTATTACCTTTTTAAGATGAAATCCTGTAATAACCTATCTAAGGGCAACATTACTCATCTCCATGCCAACAAAGGTGCCAGAGTTAATTCATACTGATCTGGTAAACTTTTGTAGGATCCATTTCAGCTTCCAATGCCCAAGGTTACAGGTGATATGTTTGAAATTGTAAACCCAACTAATGTCTTCTCAACCCCATCCTTCATAGCTGGTTGCATAAGGTGTGTGGGTTGAATGACCCGTTCTTACTCATGAAATGTCTTCCTATATCCCACCACCTTGGTCTTCCAAAGTCTACTCCCAAGGATTTGCTTGATAAATGCACAGCATAGTAAAAGAAATGTAGACAAGTATCTGTAGCTTGAATCATGTCAACTGGATTTCTATTTTCTCCAGTTGACATGATTCAAGCTACAGACAATTCCACCTGGATGACTGAGAACCTTCATCGACATGTAGACAAGTATATTTTGGAGATTTCCTATTACATGCACAATTTCCTGAATTATTTTTACACTATCATTTTTTTCCCACTCTGCAATATTTCCCCAGATATCCAAGCAACTGCAGCATGGCAAGACACCAGAGCACGTTTTCAGTTTTAATTTGAAATTCTTGAACATGGACAAGGCTGAAAGGACTAAAGCACCAGTTAACTAGTCAGGCCTGTTTGCAATATTCAGATCATCTCTAAGCTGTAGTAATAAGCAAACGAAAACCACAGGACGCATATTAGTGAGCAGAATGACAGATGGACTAAGCAGTTCTAAATGCTCCCACCTACTGTGAGAGTAGATGAGAACAAAGAGAAGCTCACTCACAGAAAATAACTTAAAAGAGGCAGGGAAATGTGAAAAGGGGAACAAGGAGTAAGGTCACTGGTACTAAGAGATACACTCCAAAGTAAGTATGCATAAAACTTGCATTAAACCTGAAACATGGTAAGAATTATCTGAAAAATTACCAGAGTTGGAGGGAGGTTTAGGCCTTGTACTTGATTTAAGAGTTAAATCAAATCAAGTCTAGATAGTTGCTAAGATATGGCTGTCAACTGTAAAGGCCACTAGCAAGGCAGATCCAACTAAATCTCTAGAAATGCAGTTCTATTTTCAAACTTCTTTTCCATAAAGAGGTTTTAATATTCAAATGAAATCTATCCTTCTGTTTCTTAAGTCTAAGCTGGTCTCCTAGCACAGCACAGCCCTTTGCATATCATAGCCAAGAATGCTCCCCTTCTCTTATTTTTTGTAGGCTAAATTGCTTAATTCCCTTTCTTCTCAATAGTACCTGATCATATCTGTCACCATCCTTTGAATCAATCATCTACCTCCTAGTACTCCAGATGAGGTCTGACACAAGCAAAATAAAGAAAAAAGGTGCTTATTCACAGCAGAAGTCTAACCAAAATCCAGGAAGAAATGGTTCCCTTATATACAACATACCATACAGCATGGCAAGCTAAGACACTTAGAATATGTTTTTCGGGGGGAGAAAGAGTTTAAACATAATAATTAAAATGATCCAAAAACAAATGAGTAATAATGTCCAAGCATAGTATAAAAATATTCAAGGAGCAATTAGCTGCCGGGGGGGGGGGGGGGGGGGAGAGAGGAGGGCTACCAGAATTGCCAGTTGGTGTTCATGGATGTGGTCTGCCAGTCTTCTATCTGTCCTATGTGGTGGCTGTTAACTGCTTTTCCTTCTTTGGTTACTGGGTCTTTTGGGTTGCTTAAAATGTTTTGGAGGGATTTTGTTGGTTTGTGTGCTAAAGTGATGCTAAGTGGTTGTAACAGTCTGTTGGTTTTCTTAAATAAGTTTTTAATATACAGGAGCATTATCCTTTTCGTAAGTTGTAATGATTGTGTTGCAGTGGGTTCTGTAGTCAGTTGCTATTTGATCAAGTTGCACTGATGATGTTACCTAGTCGGGTAATGAAATGTCTGCAAGCAAACAACCACGCTCAGGGAGCACCAGGAACTCAACAGTTCAACCCTGAGCTACATACATTATCTTCTATTGGAAAAAGAAAATCACCATCAGCTGACCCACACCACCTTTTAGTTTATATAGGACGCCTTGCCTCAAAAATGACCAATGAATTTTTAGAACTCTTAATACTTAGACTGTGCTCCAAGCATTCAGCATATTTCCATCAATCTACCAACATCTTTAACCAGAACAAGAGACATGTAAAATAACAAGTCTCTTGATAATTAATTTGGATTTTTCCCATATCCATACTATTAGGGCTTAGGGCCTGGATGCCTATGAGATTACCTCTCTCCAGCTGTTTCTGCCCATCCACTAGGTCTTAGTGGGGTTAATCACTACTATCTTGTGGGATGCCAGAGATGGGTCTTCTTTGTGGCCACTCCTGCATAGCATTTTTCTGGAAACTGGTACGGCCCCAACCCTTTTGTGTTTTGTAAAGCATTGGAGGCCTGGCTTTTTTACCAGGCCCCAAGGCACTGTAGGTTGTGAACTTTTCCCTGATGGATGTTTTATAACTGGATGTGTAGTTTTCCCCAATGTGACTGCTAACTTTATCATTATTTCTATGAAGGTTCTCAGTCATCCAGGTGGAATTGTCTGTAGCTTGAATCATGTCAGCTGGATTTCTATTTTCTCAGTGGAAACGTTTCGCTCCCTATCCAAGGAGCTTCTTCAGTCTGAGCAAAGTTAGTAAGGGAATCCTTAATCATTATCATTTTTATCATTATTATCATTTTATTATTATCGTTATCATCTTTATCATAATTATTTTTTAACCTGTTGTCTTAATCTTATTTATAATTTGTAAGCCTCCTAGAGTTGCATCTGTGATTGAGGTGGCCTATATGTTTGATTAAGTAAATAAATAATAGTTATGCATGCAATTTGGAAAAGTCCTGTATGTGCAATTACATTCTTCTCAAGAGGGCTACTTAACCACTCCCTCTTATGCAGTTGGCAATCACATCAGAAGGCAGAGCCACATCTTCATAAGACCTGCCTCTTTGCTGTCCATATATTAGAGGCATATCTTCAGATATACTCCTAATATAATTATGATCTCAACAGCAATGAATATTGATGAAGGGTGGAGCCATTAACCTATTCTGCAGAACATGGATGCTCCATTAAAGTAAATTCTCCTGAAATGAACAAATCAATATCATCTCTGCCATTTCATAGGAAGGAGGACAGCAGGTTGTTAATTCTTCTCAATTCAGAGAGGCTGCCGTTGCGGATAGATTTCTTGAACTGGAAGAAGAATACTGGTGCTGAATGGCATATCCTGAGCTTGGATGAGCACACCAGTCTTTCTTATACCACTGAAACCTTGTTAGATGAGATTGCAGCATGAAGGAATACCTTCCAATTTTGTCCAGTTG
Organism: Charina bottae; assembly: GCA_023362775.1. Classification (NCBI taxonomy): domain Eukaryota; kingdom Metazoa; phylum Chordata; class Lepidosauria; order Squamata; family Charinaidae; genus Charina; species Charina bottae. The sequence goes on from JALMGJ010000009.1 coordinate 3,149,331, forward strand.
GATTGTTCATACAGCAGCAGGCAAGACTTGAAGTAGATGGGATGCCAAATTATAATGATTTATAGTGATTCTTCCCCCTTTACCATCCTGGTGTCTTCCCATTTCTAAAGTGTGCATTTCTCTTAATTCAGGCATTTCTGTTAGGCCCTCTTATCAAAATGTTCAATTTAACTAGAAGAGTATAATAAAGATGGGGAATAAGACTGTTGCATCTTCCAAAAATCCGGAGTAACATAAATATAGATGGATACTAATAATATGCATTCATATGCATGTGAAGATGAAATATACATATGTTTAAAACAGCACAAGTTGGGGGTGGGGTGGAGAAAGTCATATCAGCTGTTTTGAAATTACAAAATATGGTATTATCAAGTTAATATAATATTTAGTCCTGTCAAGAATTATGCAATCCTGCTGTGTCTACATTGAGATTTTTTGGGGGAAGGGATGTCAGAAATTTCTTAACAAAACTTCAGTAGCTTTTGCACAAAGCTATAGAGAGAACATTTAAAACAAGATTTTGTTTATATTCTAGAGATAAAAAAAATTCTATCTGATTATTTCCTTAAAATTTATTTTTACGTATTTCACAAGAGTAGACATGTCTACTGGAAACTACTGATGAGTCACAAAACAGACATCTTTACACACAGAGAACAATAGCAGAAGAATAATTGTGAAAGAACAATCAGCAGCCCAGCAAGCTTTAAGTTAATGAGAAAATACTTTAATACAGTCAGTTTTAAGAAATCTCAGCATGGCCCACATCATACCTTATTCCCATGTGCATACTGTAAAACACAGCATATCAGGAGAGATCCTGTTTGTGCTATACTGTACATTAGCTGACTGAATATTGTTCCACTGATAGCCATGAAGCTTATGCCTGTCGTCATCCTGTTCTGTTCCCATGACATGATCAATTAATTTAATAATTCAACCATTTTTTTCAGAGATCTTCCTCATGTCCATAGTAATGCACTTTCCTCCTCTCCTTGAGTCAGGAGGAACACATGTAGTATGAAAGGGGCTGCCTGCACAGTGTACCTTTACCATGCCACGGCAACAGCAACAGCCAATGTTACTACCTGCACATTCTATCACATGGGATAGTTTCAGGGGCAGCAATTGGCAGAATCCTTGTAATTCTTCCCTTTCCCACCAACGTCACCTGTTGGCAAGAAAATGGGCCATCAAGTCTTGGTGTCTTGCTGGAAGAGCAGCTCAGAGCCTCTCTGGGAATTTTTTAATCCATATTATAATCTTGATTTTCATTAGAAATGCAATAGCTTAGATTTCCCTAGCCCACAGGCCATTCCTTCTACAGGACTTCCCTTTTCTGAGAGGGGAAGGCAATAACAGTAATGCATCATTTTTTGCTTTTAACCCATAGCAGATTTTCATGACTTAGTAAAGCATATAACATCAGTAATTTGGAGTGCTTCCCAAGTGATATTGTGCAACAGAGCTGTTGGACTCATTGCAATTTTAAAAAGTGGGGGAGGACTTCCAAACAACCATATCTTCCATCTATGTTTCCTCCCTACTTTTTCAGTCTATTTTTTCCCTTTTCATTAAAAATCATTCAAGAGAAAATGGGGGATGCTGAAATGTCTTAGAATGCCTTTGGATAACAAACACTGGGAGTTGTCCATCCTTAAGCACCTGTGGATCCCAGGAATCTGACTCACTTACCAAGGTATGGGGAGCCACTGAATGAACCCCTTCCAAGGATTTTTGTACCCACTGAACCTGTACCTACTCAAAAACTCATCAGTAAAAGTCTAAGGGAGGTCTCAGAACCCATCTTCTATGTCACAGCTGCCAAATGTTTCCAGGTTTCGGTTGGAAGGGAAGGAGCAATAATGTTGGGGTGGTTGCCAGGTTTAGATTATGGGTTCAACCTTCATGTTGGTGCTTTCTCAACCTAGCTTTTATTGAACCTGGTGGAGTGTAAAGCTGGGTGGATATGTTTCTGACCTCTTCCATACTACTTCAAATTTTGCCACCATAACTAACTAGCAGCAGGAAGTTCCACAGAGATATAGGACCATGGCAGCTGCACGAACAGCAGGGGATGAGTGAAGGAAAGTTGTTTGCTATTCTTCTCTTGGGCCTAAAGAAGGGAGGAATGTGGGCATGGAGGACACGCAAGCCAGGTCCTACCATTAGGCAGAGCAAGACAGCTATTTTAGACAGATGATTATGACTGAATCTTTAACTGCCATAAATGTTTGTATGCACTGGGGTCACAATATCCTCCCTTACCAATAAAATATAGTACCCTTCACTGAACGGACTCATGCACTGCACTAACTCATGGTTTCTTTAAACATGGCTTGCTGCATAAAACATATTTAGTGGGGTTCATCCATTAAATCATATACCATTCAATCATAAACCATCATGGCTCAAATACCACACTAAACCAAAATCAAACAAACCACAATATAGATAGCTTAGCACAGTGTTTGAATCTAATTATTTACATTATTATACAGAGACCTCTGCTTGTCCCTGACTCATTGAATCTTTTTTAGCTTTTATTTTCTGATTTTGACTCTATATTAAAATTCTGGTTTGCTAGTTCATTTGAAACTTTATCTTTTTCACTTCCTCCTACAATTCTTCAATCTGAGATCAACGGGAAAATGCTTTAAAGGCACAGTGAGTCAGGGGCAAGTTCATTTCTATGGATAATAATATTAGAATGAGGAAATAGGAAACATCCTTGAGTTCTGGAAGAATACATTTTTAGCCCCGTTTTTCTGATTTTGCTTGCATATTAATCTTGGACTACACTAATTAACTGAAGGCTTCACCTTCCTTCTATTTCCTGCTGAACCCCGTTTTATTTTTAAGATCAGTGCAAAGATTACTTTGAAGTCATGCCAAAGCTCAACAGAATGGCTTCCTATTTCCCTAGGTGTTCAGTGCATGCATTATAATTATAATTCCAACAACCATTTCCTTAATTTCTTTTTCTTTTCACCCCTTTCCATAAAGCTTTCCTTGACAACAATTACAAGGCTACAGTGTTCCGCTCTTCTAAAATATTGCTTTTTTCCTTCTTTCCTTCATTTAGGTGAATTTTATCATTTTAAACATTCCCTCAACATGTCTTCTACCTTCCAATCAAATAAACTAAATAACTAATTAATAATTTTCACTGTTTGGGGAACAAATTTTAAAATCATAGAGTCCTTGGTGTTCTCTGAGCCTTGTTGTTTTCTTGCAGACGTTACATTGCCAGACTAGGCAACATCTTCAATGCGAAAAGGGAGTGGGACTTGCTCTCTGTTTATATATTGTGGCTTGTCCTGCTTCTGTTGGTGGGGGTGGTGTTCTCTCCTTAGTAGTTCCTTGATTGGGCTGTTGTTTGTTGTTTGGTTGATTGACTAGGTTAATAGTTCCTTGATTAAGGTATAAAGTACTGTTTGATTGTTCATCTAATTTTAAAATCAGAAGCATAACATTACATGTGTATGTAGACACACATGTGCAGTCTTGTTAAATGCCAAGAACTTTGTCTCATCTACGATTTGGCATGCTCTCTAAGAAATCATCAGAATAGCTGTAGATGCTCCATTTTTACTCATTCTAAGACATGGATATTAATAAAGGTATCACAGAATGCTCTCTTGCAGCAAACTGTTATAGATATTACCATATTCTTTCTATTATCTATATTTGATTTTGTCCACTCATGTGTCCTCATTCCAACACGCTAGCCTAATACTAAAAAAAAGGTTCAGAGAAATCTTCTCCAACCCACCTCTTCAGGCGTGGAGGGCCTAGGTAAAGTAAAGGTTCCCCCCGCACAGTTGTGCAGTCGTGTCCGACTCTAGGGGCCGGTGCTCATCTCCGTTTGTTAGCCGAAGAGCCAGCGCTGTCCGAAGACGCTTCCATGGTCATGTGGCTGCATGACGCACGCGGAACGCTGTTACCTACCCACCGAAGTGGTACCTATTCATCTACTTGCATTTGCATGCTTTTGAATTGCTAGGTTGGCAAGAGCTGGGGCTAGTGCAGGAGCTCACTCCGTCACGCGGGGCTAGGGATTCGAACCTCCGAACTTGCGATGTTCCAATCGACAAGCCTGGCGTCTTACCCACTGAGCCACCACGCCCCTTACGGAGGCATGATTGTGGAGGGCCTACAATCCCCAAAATTCATAGCTGATAATGAGATCTGTCATCTGGAGGTAAGGAAGGATGGGTTAGACACAGGGTTTCTTATACCTTCCTTTCCTCTTGCATGTCAGTTCTCCATGCATTTACTCTAAGAGTATTTATTTATAAAAAAATTATCCCACATCTTCACTGTTCAAAAAATGCCCCAACAGGCTTTAATGGTTTATAAACATGTGCCTGCAGAGATGCAAAGGGACTAGGTCTTATTTTCAGCCATTTCAGTTTTTCTTGTCCCACTCCTTCGGTGAGTGACCATTCAGCCGGTATAGCAACATCATGTTCCCAATTTTATTGTAACTTAATTAGAAAATTGCTTTCTTGGTCACTGATTTATCTCTACAGAAAGATATTATGGCCAAGATCTTCCCAAATACCAATAACTTGATGTGTAGACCTGCCTTGGTAACCAAGACACATATTTGAGAACTTGTATTTTGTTCTATCACCTCTTTTTGTTATTGCTGTTACCACTGGATCACTGTAAGAAGGATGCCCATTATATTTTATGGTTCCCATATGTGTGTGTAATAGACATTCTATTTCAAATGTTATTAATTCAATAATATGCACCACATGACCATCATTAATTAATACAGGTCTGCTCAAAACCTAATATATAAATTCAGTCCAACTAGTCTTTTTGCATTATATATTCCGTGATTTGTCCTTCTATTAACATCTTACCTACTTTCTTTGTTCTGGAACCCTCCTCCTTGCCTCATGAGATATCAAACTACTGGTTTGCTTTATTCCTAACTGACAGCACAAAAACAGGGCAAACATCTCACAGAAAGCTGCCTTGCTTCTTGACATACAGTACTAAGTTACTTCAACTTAGGTGGATATTCAACAGGTTAAGTACTATCACATAATCATTTGGTCTAGTGCAGAGCTTTCCAAACTGTGTGTCGGGATACGTTATTGTGTCGGCTGCAGTGTCTGGGTGTGTCGTGGCTGCTGCTGCCTCCAAGCCCTGCCAGGATTCCACGCAGGTCCTAGTGCCTGCCTTGTGCCTGGCTGCCTGCAAACCTGCTGTGATTCCGCACAGGTCCTAGTGCCTGCCTTGTGCCCTGCTGTAAGAGTGTGTCGCGAAATGATGCATGTCTAAAAAGTGTGTCACCAACATGAAAAGTTTGGAAAGCTCTGGTCTAATGGTTAAGGTGCTGGGCTAGAAACCAGGAGTCTGAGAGTTCTAGTCCCACCTTAGGCATGAAAGCCAGCTGGGTGACCTTGGGCCAGTCCCTGTCTCTCAGCCCAACTCACCTCACAGGGTTGTTGTTGTGGGGAAAATAGGAGGAGGAAGGAGTATTAGGTATGTTCACTGCCTTGAGTTATTTATAAAAATAATAAAGACAGGATAGAAAAATAAATAAATAAAAATAAAAAAAAATTCTCTGTGCTGGGGAAAAATGAGAAGGTGGAGTGATTTGTAGGAGGGCCTGAAGCTGAGGGGGAAACCTTATTTTTCTAAAACATGATAAAACACGTCTATTTCTATATTTGCAGCAATCACGCAGCAACACCTCCTTCACATCACTTCACTGCCCAATCTGCTAATTTCTTCAGTAATTATTCTAAATTTGTACAATTGTATTGAATTTGCAAATTTAGATCATCATGTTGGAAGGACACATGCATCTGTTTTATAGCACATAAAATGCATTTTATGTGCATTTTATTTTAGAATGTGTGCTGGTAAATCAAGCTTCCCATCTGACAATATTTCATTTTTGTTTATTTTTGTCAAATAATAATTCAGACCTTGGTTTCCTCTGTTATCCAGTTTTTACTGGAAATACTGGAGATGTGGAAGCTTAAAATAAGAAATGTTGAGGATTAAAAGATGTTACTTTATTTATTTTTTTATCTGAAGAGTAAAACAGAAAAATTGGACACTTGAGTGGGAGAGTCAAGAAAAACTATTTGTAAAACTATTAGAAAACTATTTTGCATATTTTGCAGACACTTTAGAACTTAGAACAAAGTGCTGGGTTCTCTTTTGGAGAAGCCTGAGCAATATGGCTTCTTCTGACCACATCGTTTTCACCTCTTGGGTCCAATCCATACAGAGGGAGAGACTAAGCAGAGTGGAGGTATCAACTCCTCGCTTGCTTAAAAGATAATACAGGCAGCAAGAATACCAATGAGCATCAGCACAGCCAAGGGCCCAGGACACGTCTCTTGAAGGGCTGATCTAGGCAGGGGTCCTGTGATGCCAACCTGGCATAGCCTTAATGTATTGGTGTTTGTCCAATGGTGGAAACATCCCAATTTTACAGGATACAGAACATATGGAGATAGTTGGCTTAAATGTGAGATCTGGCAATTAGCTTCCTTGGCAGTCCTTCTCCCCTGCCTTGTGCTTCCAAGAACAGTCCTGATCATGGAAGAGAGACCACTCCTTCCTCTCTTATCAAAGGAACTTGATATGGAAAGAAAGGGTGAGCTTCCCTCTTGCATATTTGGATTTCAAATAAAAAAGAAGCTATTCTTTGTATTCTCCATGGGGACAAGAAAGGGGCTTTTGCATTTCTCCTGCCAAGTTCTGTAGGGAGTAGTAGCAAAAGCAGCAAGAGAGAGATACTGCCAATGCTGCTATTTTGTAGTGGACAGAAGACACCTCTCTCACACACACCTGAGGTTTTGGAGCACCTCCCTCTTTCCAGGGGGCTTTTGCAGGAGGCAGCAACAAGGGGACTCCAGTACTTCCTGCCAAAGTCTAGCAGTAGGGCTTCTCTTCACCAAGTTCAGTGTACTGCAGCCCCTAGAGTTGGACACGACTGCACAAATGTGCGGGGGGAACCTGTACCTTATTCTCTATTAAGGGTTCATAGGGCTGCAGTTCAAATGTATTCAAGCACACTACAAATTCATTCCACACTGGTGGAATGATAGATACTTTGGATATATTGCCATTTCATTTAAAAGCTCTTGAATTCTGAAGATGACTTACTTTCTAGGCATCTGGGTTTAAAGATCTTGGTACCATGAGTGGAAGCAAAATTGAGTTCTTTAAACAGCACTTTTGAAGAAGTTGAAGAACTGAAGAAGTTTCTTGGATAAGGAGCGAAACGTTTCCACTGAGAAAATAGAAATCCAGTTGACATGATTCAAGCTACAGACAATTCCACCTGGATGACGGAGAACCTTCATAGACTTAAACAGCACTTCTTTAAGGAAGAAGACCTTTACAACACAGTTTGATAGAACTCAAAGATAAATCCCACTAAGTTGAGCAAGACTTTAAAAAAGGTAAAGGTTCCCCCCGCACATTTGTGCAGTCGTGTCCGACTCTAGGGGCCGGTGCTCATCTCCGTTTGTTAGCCAAAGAGCCAGCGTTATCCGAAGACGCTTCCGCGGTCATGTGGCCGGCATGACGCACGCAAAACGCTGTTACCTACCCACCGAAGTGGTACCTATTCATCTACTTGCATTTGCATGCTTTCGAATTGCTAGGTTGGCAAGAGCTGGGGCTAGTGCGGGAGCTCACTCCGTCACGCGGGGCTAGGGTCTCGAACCTCCGAACTTGCGATCTTCCGATCGACAAGCCTGGCGTCTTACCCGCTGAGTTGAGCAAGACTTACTTCTAGGTAAATTGTCATCACATTACCTTCCATAAACATTTGTCCTCAAAAGACTTGCTAGCTATATTTATGAACTGAATAAAGCAAAGAAAAGGATTAGTGCCACCCCTTTGCCCACACATTTATATTTCTTATCAATTATTAGGCTCATCCTATTAATAAAGATTTTCTGAATTGCAGATATGTATTCAGATGGTTTGATGAAATAAAATTCATATATATATTGCAAATCCTTAAGCTTTACAGTAATGGGAAATAATAGGTCATTCATCCTTTCTGACAAAACACGTATTAACACATTTAATTAAAAACTGCATTTTTTAAATTAGAGGTGTTGCTAAAATGTTAACATTTTGGAGATGAAAAAGTAGCTATAGAGCATGCCTCCTTTTAAATTGTTTACTAATGTATTTGTTTGATACTGTCTTTTTTATTTGTATCTCTATACTGCTAACTGATCTGAGTTTACCAGCAGTAGAAAACAGGATTGAGACTTTTAAAATATAATCTTATGTTCTGTGCAGAAGAATTTGCAGAGGGTACATTGTGAAGTCTGTATTAATTTCAAAAGCAGTTCCACCCTTTCTTCACATAACAATTTATTTCTTCATATGACTAGAGGATTCAAGGAATTGTAATTGAGTTTGACTGAAGTATATTGCATGGGGGAGACCGCTAACACATAAGCTAACTGCATGGACCTACAAGACTGACTTCTGAGTAGAGGTATATATAGACCAGAGCTTTCCAAACTTTTCATGTTGGTGACACACTTTTTAGACATGCATCATTTCACAACACACTCTTACAGCAGGGCATCATTTCGCGACACACTCTTACAGCAGGGCACAAGGCAGGCACTAGGACCTGCGCGGAAACACAGCAGGTTTGGAGGCAGCAAGGCACAAGGCAGGCACTAGGACCTGCGCGGAATCCTGGCAGGGCAGGTTTGGAGGCAGCAAGGCACAAGGCAGGTACTAGGGCCTGCGTGGAATCCTGGCAGGGCTCGGAGGCAGCAGCAGCCGCGACACACCCAGACACTGCAGCTGACACACTAACGTGTCCCGACACACAGTTTAGAAAGCTATGATATAGACATATGTATGAGAGTCTTTTCTTTTTCTTTTCTTTTTCAATTCCCATTTGGGGAAAATGCATCCATTAATCAGAAATGATGACTTGGCTTAACATCAAATACAATGTCTGCATAAGCAAATTAGCTAAAAATAAACTGATGTCATGCATTATCTATGCAGCCTTCTAATTTGGTATACTTTTGCATTCCTTCTAACTAAATTGCTGTCTTTCCAATTGTTTGTTCCATAGTCCAAAGGCAATTTTAAGTGTTCTCTATTAACATAACTTAATGGAATATTTTTACCAGTAAACATGCACCATTTTCAACATATTTCTCCTGATTTAAAAGTTTAGTTATTTATTTATTTATCCCGCCTTTTATTATTTTTTTATAAATAACTCAAGGTGGCGAACATACCAAATACTCCTTCCTCCTCCTATTTTCCCCACAGCAACCACCCTGTGAGGTGAGTTGGGCTGAGTGTGTGTGACTGGCCCAAGGTCACCCAGCCGGCTTTCATGCCTAAGGCGGGACTAGAACTCTCAGTCTCCTGGTTTATAGCCCATTGCCTTAACCACTAGACCAAACTGGCTCTCTCTCAAAAAAAAAGTTCTCTAAAGAGCTGAGAATGATGGATGTTTGGAGCTTTGTTAGAGAAGTTTATTCATCTATGTTGCAAAGATAGGTTACTTTAGAAGGCAAAAGCTTGTCCAAGTCAACCTTGTGAATTTTATAGGTAAGCAGACACTTGAACTCAGGCCTCTTTAGTTCATATTGTATATTTTACCTGTTATAGGCTCTCTCTATAGTTCTAAACTATAACTCTGCAAGGCTTTTGGTTCGTGATCTATAATTGAAACTGATAGCAAGAAAAAGCACTTAGTTTTAAATGCACCTCTTCCACTTTATTTAGTTTCCATGAATTGATTTTTCAATGATCCGTTCCTTTTCCAACAGATAACACAGTGTAAAATGCATAGATGCTGCTTATTATATAGGGAAAATTTATTTTTGAAAACAGCCTAGAACAAATAAAGGAACTTTATGGTTAGAAGAAAAGCATTTTAAGGGTAGCTACGATTAGAATATTAACTGTTCTTATATTCCAATTCAAGGTGTTGGTTATCACCTTTAAAGCCCTACATGGCATGGGACCAGGGTACCTGAGGGACCGTCTCATCCTGACCACATCTACCCGCCCCACCCGGTCATGCAGGGAGGGCATGCTTCGGACCCCAACAATAAAAGAATTCCATCTAACAGGGTCCAGGAGGCGTGCCTTCTCTGCAATAGCACCCGCCCTGTGGAATATCTTGCCCCCAGAGGCGAGGCAGGCGCCCTCGCTCCTGGCCTTCAGGAAGTCTTTAAAGACCCGGTTCTGCCGCCTTGCTTGGAACGAAGGAAGTAATAGTTCCTCCTGGGGGTAGTTAGCTTAGTAATATCCTCCTTTTAAGATCTCACCATCTTCTGGATTTTTCTATTTATTATTATATTGTATTTTAGATGTATAGGTTTTAATTTTTATAATATTATTGTAAACCACCCAGAGTCTACTGCGGTGATCAATCCGAATGAATGAATGAATGAATGAATGAATGAATGAATGAATGAATAAATAAATAAATAAATAAATAAAGTAGCCTTTTCTTAGGATGAAAAATACTTTCAAGAAAACAAACAGTCATAGGCAACATGATTGCCATGGACACCAATATGCCTGCAAACACTTACCTCCGTGCTCCACTGTATGCATCCAAAAAGATGCCACAATGTTGTTGTATGATGTCATCATACAAATGATACGAATTTTGTAATTTGTATCAATACTGGGGTGATGTCAATTGCCCCCCCCATGTGCCCCACCTAAACTATTAATTTTTAAAAAATAAAAAAGTAATAGGAAGTTGGATGTGATGGATTTCGGAGCTGAGGAAGGAAGTAGCACATTCCAAGGAGATAAATGCTCTCACAGCCTTGAGATTCTTGGCAGGCAGACAAAGAAAGTTACAGTAGCCCCGCCCTAGAGTCCCTGGAGTATTTACCCTTAGGTTAGTTAGGATAGGTTTAGTCTGGCAAGATTCTGTTTGTATGGTAAGTGCAATAAAAAACTAGAGTTGAAGATATCAGCTCAGCGTGGTTCCTGGCCCTTTCCCCCTGACATTGGCTTCCTATTATGTAAAATAAGACAGTATTTATTTATGGAAATGCTTCTCGGTTTCATATAGGCCCCTATAGGCATTCTTAGGGAAAAAAAACCCTATGTGGATAACGCAAGTGCTTCTTTTGAGATTGTGCCCAGAAAAAAAAGGGGGTGGGGGGGTGGCTGAAGAAGTATCAAGGAGCTATCTTTCCAGTTGGCCTTCTGACAAAGAGGTGTTTTGTGGCTAGCCATGCCCACCAAAGCAGGCACTTTGTTAGAACACCACAACATGCTTCCAAGATTCCAGCTGCGCCCCCAGCTTAGAAGGGGTCTCTTTCTGACATGTGTCATCTCTCACGGAAAGGCCAACTGTGGCAAATGGGCATTCCATAGTATACTCCATCCGCTGTGCATCACTACATGGAGAGTAGCCTCAGGTGCCAGATAAAACAAAACAAAAACCCTTCTCAGTGAATGGGAAAAACCTCTCCCCCACAATCTCATTTTGTCCTAACTTGAATAATCAGTTAAATTAATTCAACTTTCAAAGGCTATTCCTTCAATAGCCTTCATATTCCTTCATGCTATTCCTTCAATAGCCTTTGAAAGCCTCCTTTTATCTAAGGCTCAGAAATCTTTTCTAGTGCCAGAAGCCACAGGTGTGAGGGCATGGGCCCTTCCTATCTCTATCTCTTTCTGTTTTTTAATGGATGAAATATCTTGAGATTTCAGCAATCTCGCCCCCAGCACCATTCTTGTCTGAATTCTCATGAGATTTCACAACTCTTGTCTGGAAGGTCAGGAGAGCTCATGAAAAAACAGTGAAATCTCATGAGATTTAGCAATCTTCTGAGATTTTGGTCTTTTCCCCCCCTTCTTTTTAATTAATTTTCATTTAATGCTGTAGCTCCTTACGGATGTCATGAATGCTCTAGCATCCACACTGTTGAACCTGGCCTTTATGAAAGGGCTGGCTTAAAGTTGTTACAGTATACATCTGTATATATCTGGTGTTTTTGTCAAACTTACCCCATGCAATTAATTATTACATATGTCTATTTATATAGTTGTACTTATGTTTAACTTTTACATGAGCATTTGTCAATAAGAGAATTGCTGTTTTATTTTTATACTGATGTTAATTTGCTACATATTTTACTTCTTAAACATTATGCAAAATAAGCAATAAGAAATCTTCATAAGTGCATAAAAATACAAACAATATAAATAAAATAACTATGCCAGTTAGAATTATTTTAAAGAAAAACTTCAAAGTTAAAGATATAAATATCACAATTTTGTCAATATTTTCAGTAACTGTTCTTGTATTACATCAGCAAACCCCAAGTCAGCAGCCTGACTCATGCCATTTTTTACAGGGAATTTGAAAACATCACACTTCTTATATTTATAGACCTTTATCACCAAGCACTCACTGTTCCTCTCATATCCTCACCTTTCCATGTGCTTTCCCTCCTCCTCTCAATTATCCACTAAATATACTGTGATTCTATTTAGTTTGTCATCCAGTTTTTTTTAAATGAAGAAATTCCCAGATCATGCAGCACCTTCTTCCAACATACATATGCAGAAGATAATGAATCATAAATAAAATGGGCATGTTCATACACCATGCTAATCTATATTGTGGCTGTATAAACTCTATCCACTTTAATCACAGTCTGAAGATAGATTTGTCCTTGATTACTTATATTAATTATAGATTGACATATTGTCTAAACCCAAATAGACATTAGTCCATGGTAGGTTTCCCCCTGACATGGTACATTGTTATGTATCAATGTGACACATCTACTTGGAAAGAAGAATCATCAGTTGTCAGTAATCAGCACCAGAATTAAAAAGCTGGAACCACTGTTAAAAGAGATTATTGGCATCTCAGTCTGACGTTATAGGAAGTTGGACAATCTTAAACCAGCCTTACTTGGACCACACTTTTGATGCTGATCACTCAAGTAGCATTATTCAGTCCACCATATTATATTTTTATATCCAGTAGGATGCACTGCCCATATACCTTACTGGATGTATTGCCAATAGGAAAAGGGGAGAAAAGATCATTAATTGTTTATCAAGAAAAATGGTATGATCCATCCAACAAAATTCAGGACTTCACAAACAAGTGTGTGATTCATAGAATCTGCTTGCAACAGCATCTACTTAAAAATATTTCAAAAACTGTGAACTTTTGAGAAAAGCTCTTTATAAAAGACATAATGGGGGAAAGCAGCTTATAAATATGTATATATTAAGAAAAGCTGCCAATGGAAATGTCTTGTTTTTATGAGAATGTCTTGAGCAATCTCACATCCAAAATCTATCTCATGAATCCTGGTAGAATATCAACCAAATTGAGACCTTTTGGCTTTTCATGGTCAGGACTGAGAGTTTCATATGTTGTCTCTTACGTGTACTGCATGCTTTCAAGTTTATTGTCACTCAAGCTAAGACCATGTGGGTTAAAATATGATAGGAAAATTTTGAACAGAAGAAATGTAAAAGCGTATAAGAACTGCCTTGCTTGGGAGATCTCCTTGCAGTAGAACACTGAGTTTCCCACTGAAAGTTCAGAAGTCAGGCAAGAGATTGTAACCTTTTTCTGTTATTCATCCTAGCAGTGGTGAACAACCACTGCTGGTTTTCTAGAAGCTGCTGAACTCTAAGCATCGTCCGTTATTAGTGAGGTAGGCTGGAACTGCAGAGAGCTTAGGTTCAAGAATCTGTTGGGCCACCATCTAAGACCACCATCATATCTCATGGCAGAGTCAAAATTTTGATGCATTCAGACGAACAGTAGACTCCATTGGGAAGGATTTGTTTCCAATGGAGTCTATTTTTTAAAAAATGAGGAAACTGATTAGAAAAGGTCAACCAGTGATGCTTTGTTTATTTTTCAGGACAGACATCTCTTTGGTAGTTATCATGGAACAATCTAATATCCATAATTCTTAGGGTCAGTCTCATATGCTGGTCTGCTTATCTTCAGTGATGCATTCCAGGACAAAACATAATGGTTTATGATATAGTTTTAATTATTTCTTTTTGTAGAGGCTCTGATTTTGAGAGATTTCAAGATAACTTGGAAAACTGTGTGTAATAGTCAAGGCAAGCTCCAAATATTTAATCACTCACAAAAATAGGCAAAACAACACGTTAGACTTTTCTTCACCATTTTGATTATACATTTTTCATTCAGGATCATTTGAGACATATTTTCATCTTGCAATTTTGTCTACGTTGGCCGTTAAAATAATTAATAATTATTTTAATTATTAAATAATAATAGCCTGTGCTATTAAGGTATGTCCTTACCAATCAGCGTTACTGAACCCAAAGAATTTTCTCTTTACCAAGCTCATACTTAAAACAAAAAATAAAACCACAATTCAGCTACAGCTGTATGGTCTTTTTCCTGCAAACTCAAATGCTCCCGTTAGCCACCTCTTTTTAAAAAATATTTGATCTCTTGATGATTCTGACTTTTTCTGAGCTGCAGAATGCAAACTTCAGTGACAAACACCCACTCAGTACAGTGTAACGATTTATTTGGCTCTTGGCTCACATGATCTGAGCTTTGTGGTTAAAGATTTATTCCCAAATTATTTCAGTACTATTCTGTATTTCCCATTTCCTTGACAGAATATTGCCTCTTCAGAATAAATTCATTTTATGGTTCCACCTATCCAACGACAGCATGTGTTCACTATACCACTGATTGCTACATTTCTGATGATATATTAGTGCCTAGCTTGAGGTTTCTTGATCTCTATTTATGTTGGCACTGTTGATAATTGATTATAGGAACTGTAGTCTCAGAATCTATTGCCCAAGTTTACTGTATATTAGAGAAAGTAACCTGTTTGGAGGAAATTAGCATGAAATGGATATAAAGGGACATAAATGTATACTCTGAGTTCAAAAATTCTCCTTTGACTACCTTGGTTTTTAGTAATAAAGAACCTGAAGCCATCCCTTGTTCCTATAATTTTAGACTGGCTTAAATGAGGCCATCAATCAATGGATAGCTATCAGATGGTATATCACACCATAAGAAAAAATATATTTTGAAAGGTATAGTAAGCACATAGTAAGTGTTCTGATGTATGTCCTCTTCCCCTCACTGTATCTGTTCTTTGAATCTGTGAATAGGGGCAAAAACATACAGGTAGTCCTCGTTTAGTGACCACAGTTGGGACCAGTAACTTGGCTGTTAAGTGAAGCAGTCGCTAAGTTAAACCACAACTGTGCTTATCATCTTACTTCAGCTTTCTTTTGCTTTTCAGACCTGTGAAGGTTGTAAATGCGAGGATTTGTTGCAAAGTTACTTTTTCATTGAATGGCTCCTAAACGAGGTAGTCGCTTAACAAGGACTACCTGTATTTTTCTACACTTCGTGCCATTTCCGTAGTTCCGGCACTAGGCCTCTAAGCTGCAAACAACCAACCCTGTTGCTGCAATACAGGGATACAGCGTAGGGAACCATACAAGAATAGAAATTGAAATGATGTTGAGATATTATTCATATTATTTGCTAACAAGAAATTTTTATCTGCTGAGTGTGAATGTGTAAAAAGGTAAAGGTTCCCCCAGCACATTTGTGCAGTTGTGTCCGACTCTAGGGGCCGGTGCTCATCTCCTTTTGTTAGCGGTCATGTGGCCGGCATGATGCAAGCGGAACGTTGTTACCTTCCCACTGAAGTGGTACCTATTTATCAACTTGCATTTGCATGCTTTAAATTGCTAGGTTGGCAAGAGTGAATGTGTACATAGATTTCATTTAAAAATAGATAACCTCAAAAAAGATGTTCTCATAAAGTCTTGATGCAATCAGTGTAGAACTGACACAAGAGCATAGACATACAAGTGCATTATCAGCAAACTGGCAAATATGGGAGAGAGAGAAAGACAGACAGACAGACAGTCATACTCCCAAAGAGGTGGAAGGAACAACCCCTTGTATGGTGCCTTCCTCCACCCCTGGACAGCTTTTTCAGGTGAAAGCCTGCATGTGGCTCTTTGTTGACACTTCAGGGTCCGCTCCAAAAAATGGGCAGGGCTAATACACAGAAGTGGGTGGGCAGGGCAGGCCAAAAGCTAAATATAATTGCAATGCAATACACATTTAATTATAAACTTTTAACCTAAGTACTACTTGCATTTAATAAGTTTCTACCTCTGTCACATTAAAAATTACAACTTGGCAGCACCTTTAAAATGGCTCTGCGACTTGGAGGTGACCTTGTAATAAGGGAACAAGCAAAAACAGGCAGGTATTTTAAAACTAAACAATACAAATCTTTTGGAACCTTAGAGACTGACACTTTGGACTAAGTATGGCAGTTTAAAGACCAAATTTATTATGACATAAATTTTCATGGTGTGCAACTTTATATCATAATATGTTTGTAAATCTTTAAATTGCCGCAAGATTCTTAGGTTCTGTAGGTTTTGCTGGAAACTGTCCCAAGTTACTGCCTTTGCTATGCACTTAAAGGAAGATACTGTATGCACAATACATACAAGATACCTTTGACATACAACATTGAATTGTCAGAAAAAACTAAAGCAAGCTTTCTGTTACACATGGGAAATTGTAGTCCAATGGTCCACTAATCATCTTATCTGGATGATGGTTGTTGTACTTCAATATATCTGAAGGACACCTGATTGGAGAAGACTGGGCCATTATTAATGTTGTTTATAAAATTCCCTTCCTCTTGAAACAATACAGCCCAAATGAACCTGCTCCTTTTTATCATGTGTAATAATCATTTCACTAATTATAAAAGTTTACTGAGAGATAGTCTGAATTACAAGACTTTTTGTTCTTTTCCAACAACACAAGAGACGACTCTACACATGGACATCACCAGATGGTCAATACCGAAATCAGATCGATTATATACTTTGCAGCCAAAGATGGAGAAGCTCTATACAATCAGCAAAAACAAGACCTGGAGCTGACTGTGGCTCAGATCATGAGCTTCTTATTGCAAAATTTAGGCTTAAATTGAAGAATGTAGAGAAAACCACTAGACCAATCAGGTATGACCTAAATCATATCCCTTATGAATATACAGTGGAAGTGAGGAATAGATTTAAAGGATTAGAACTGGTAGACAGAGTGCCTGAAGAACTATGGATGGAGGTTCGTAACATTGTACAGGAGGCAGCAACTAAAACCATCCCAAAGAAAAAGAAATGCAAGAAAGCAAAGTGGCTGACTGATGAGGCTTTACAAATAGCTGAGGAAAGAAGGGAAGCAAAAGGCAAGGGAGAAAGGGAAAGATATAAACAACTGAATGCAGAATTCCAGAGAATAGCAAGGAGAGATAAGAAGGCCTTCTTAAATGAACAATGCAAAGAAATCGAGGAAAACAATAGAATGGGGAAGACTAGAGATCTCTTCAAGAAAATCGGAGATATCAAGGGAACGTTTTGTGCAAAGATGGGCATGATAAAGGACAAAAAAGGCAGGGACCTAACAGAAGCAGAAGAGATTAAGAAGAGGTGGCAAGAATACACAGAAGAACTATACAAGAAAGATCTTAATATCCCTGATAAATACGATGGTGTGGTCACTGACCTTGAGCCGGACATCCTAGAGAGTGAAGTCAAGTGGGCCTTAGGAAGCATTACTAACAACAAAGCTAGCGGAGAAGACAGTATCCCAGCTGAGCTATTTAAAATCCTAAAAGATGATGCTGTTAAAGTGCTGCACTCAATATGCCAACAAATTTGGAAAACTCAACAGTGGCCACAGGATTGGAAAAGGTCAGTTTACGTTCCAATTCCAAAGAAAGGCAATGCCAAAGAATGTTCAAACTACCGTACAATTGCGCTCATTTCACATGCCAGCAAGGTTATGCTCAAAATCCTACAAGCTAGGCTTCAGCAGCATGTGAACCGAGAACTACCAGAAGTGCAAGCTGGGTTTCAAAGAGGCAGAGGAACTAGAGATCACATTGCCAACATTCGCTGGATCATGGAAAAAGCAAGAGAGTTCCAGAAAAACATCTACTTCTGCTTCATTGACTACGCTAAAGCCTTTGATTGTGTGGATCACAACAAACTGTGGCAAAGTCTTAAAGAGATGGGAGTACCAGACCACCTTACCTGTCTCCTGAGAAACCTGTATGTGGGTCAAGAAGCAACAGTTAGAACCGGACATGGAACAACCGACTGGTTCAAAATTGGGAAAGGAGTACGACAAGGCTGTATATTATCACCCTGCTTATTTAACTTATATGCAGAGTACATCATGAGAAATGCCAGGCTGGATGAATCACAAGCCGGAGTTAAGATTGCCGGGAAAAATATCAACAACCTCAGATATGCAGACGATACCACCCTAATGGCAGAAAGTGAAGAGGAACTAAAGAGCCTCTTGATGAGGGTGAAAGAGGAGAGTGCAAAAGCTGGCTTGAAACTCAACATTAAAAAAACTCAGATCATGGCATCTGGTCCCATCACTTCCTGGCAAATAGAAGGGGAAGAAATGGAAGCAGTGACAGATTTTATTTTCTTGGGCTCCAAGATCACCGCAGACGGTGACTGCAGCCATGAAATTAAAAGACGCTTGCTCCTTGGAAGGAAAGCTATGGCAAACCTAGACAGCATATTAAAAAGCAGAGACATCACCTTGCCGACAAAGGTCCGTATAGTTAAAGCTATGGTTTTTCCAGTAGCAATGTATGGCTGTGAGAGTTGGACCATAAGGAAGGCTGAGCGCCGAAGAATTGATGCTTTCGAGCTGTGGTGCTGGAGAAGACTCTTGAGAGTCCCTTGGACTGCAAGGAGGTCAAACCAGTCAATCCTAAAGGAAATCAACCCTGACTGCTCATTGGAAGGACAGATGCTGAAGCTGAAGCTCAAATACTTTGGCCACCTAATGAGAAGAGAGAACTCACTGGAAAAGACCCTGATGCTGGGAAAGACTGAGGGCAAAAGGAGAAGGGGACGGCAGAGGATGAGATGGTTAGATAGCATCACCGATGTAATGAACATGAATTTGAGTAAACTCCGAGAGACAGTGGAGGACAGGAAGGCCTGGCGTGCTATGGTCCATGAGGTCACGAAGAGTCGGACACGACTGAACGACTGAACAACAAAAATCATTTCACTAATTATAAAAGTTTACTGAGAGATAGTCTGAATTACAAGACTTTTTGTTCTTTTTACCACTTATGTAAGTCACATATGAGTAAGAAAATTCACATACAATCTCTGGCTAGGAAGTACTTATTAAAGGGTTAATGGAAAAGAGTCTAGTTAACCAGGGGATGGCACTAGTTTCTAGTTTTATGGCATAAGAAAAAACATGCAATAAAACTGTGTCTCCAGAACCAAAGAGAACTTACAGTATTCACCTCTTAAAGGGACAGATACAGAGATGCCAGCATGGGTTCCAAGAATCTTCACTCAGGAATAACAACTAAAGGTATCAGAGATGGTCACGTTTCAGGGATGGGAGATATTACCAGCAAACAGAGAAAGCCATGTTCCCACAGTGCTAAAGCTGGGCATGGCTTAGAACACCAGTGATCTGTAGGTCTGGGCAATTATTCTTGGTCTCTGATAAACACAGAGAAACACAAGTTAGCTTCATAAATTAGTTTTCATACTGCATTAAGTCATAACATGGTATATATGATTTGGGCTTAGAATTATATATAAATTAGGCCACTAAATGTATTCAGCAAACTATGATTAAAACAAACTATGGCTTACCAGAATATGTAAATGCAGCCAAGCGGTGACAGTTAATTTGGGACACCACTGAGCAGCACACTGGACATGAGTATAGTGAAGGGACTCCAGTTTAAGAGAAAACAGTTCTACCTTTTTTGCAGTGTTTTGTACGGTACTACCACACACTGGATAATACCACACACTGGATAATACACCAGAAAGAGATGTTATTTTCATTACAGGAGACTGGAATGCTAAGGTGGGTAGTCAGACGACACCTGGAATTACAGGCAAGCATGGTCTGGGAGAACAAAATGAAGCAGGACATAGGCTGATAGAATTTTGCCAAGACAACTCACTGTGCATAACAAACACTCTCTTCCAACAACCTAAAAGACGACTTTATACATGGACTTCACCAGATGGTCGACACCGAAATCAGATTGACTACATCCTTTGCAGCCAAAGGTGGCGGACATCTATACAGTCGGTAAAAACAAGACCTGGAGCTGACTGTAGTTCAGATCACAAACTTCTTATTGCAAAATTTAGAATCAGACTAAAGAGAATAGGGAAGACCCACAGATCAGTTAGATATGAGCTCACTAATATTCCTAAGGAATATGCAGTGGAGGTGAAGAATAGATTTAAGGGACTAGATTTAGTAGATAGGGTCCCGGAAGAACTATGGACAGAAGTTCGCAACATTGTTCAGGAGGCGGCAACAAAAAACATCCCAAAGAAAAAGAAAACCAAGAAGGCAAGATGGCTGTCTGCTGAGACACTGGAAGTAGCCCAAGAAAGAAGGAAAGCAAAAGGCAACAGTGATAGGAGGAGATATACCCAATTAAATGCAAAATTCCAGAGGTTAGCCAGAAGAGATAAGGAATTATTTTTAAACAAGCAATGTGCGGAAGTGGAAGAAGACAATAGAATAGGAAGGACAAGAGACCTCTTCCAGAAAATTAGAAACATCGGAGGTAAATTCCAGGCAAAAATGGGTATGATCAAAAACAAAGATGGTAAGGACCTAACAGAAGCAGAAGAGATCAAGAAAAGGTGGCAAGAATATACGGAAGATCTGTGTAGGAAAGATAATAATATTGGAGATAGCTTTGACGGTGTGGTCAGTGAGTTAGAGCCAGACATCCTGAAGAGTGAGCTTGAATGGGCCTTAAGAAGCATTGCTAATAACAAGGCAGCAGGAGACGATGGTATCCCAGCTGAACTGTTTAAAATCTTGCAAGATGATGCTGTCAAGGTGATGCATGCCATATGTCAGCAAATTTGGAAAACACAAGATTGGCCATCAGATTGGAAAAAATCAACTTATATCCCCATACCAAAAAAGGGAAGCACTAAAGAATGTTCAAACTATCGAACAGTGGCACTTATTTCACATGCCAGTAAGGTAATGCTTAAGATCTTGCAAGGTAGACTCCAGCAATTCATGGAGCAAGAATTGCCAGATGTACAAGCTGGGTTTAGAA
The DNA here is from genome assembly GCA_023362775.1 of Charina bottae. Taxonomy (NCBI): domain Eukaryota; kingdom Metazoa; phylum Chordata; class Lepidosauria; order Squamata; family Charinaidae; genus Charina; species Charina bottae. The sequence goes on from JALMGJ010000009.1 coordinate 3,170,531, forward strand.
AAGGCAGAGGAACTAGAGACCAAATTGCCAATATCCTCTGGATAATGGAGAAAGCCAGGGAGTTTCAGAAAAACATCTATTTTTGTTTTATTGACTATTCTAAAGCCTTTGACTGTGTGGATCATAACAAATTGTGGCAAGTTCTTGGTGGTATGGGGATACCAAGTCATCTTGTCTGCCTCCTGAGGAATCTGTATAACGACCAAGTAGCAACGGTAAGAACAGACCACGGAACAACAGACTGGTTTAAGATTGGGCAAGGAGTACGGCAGGGCTGTATACTCTCACCCTACCTATTCAACCTGTACGCAGAACACATCATGCCACGTGCTGGGCTTGAGGAATCCAAGGCTGGAGTTAAAATCGCTGGAAGAAACATTAACAATCTTAGATATGCAGATGATACCACTTTGATGGCTGAAAGCGAGGAGGAGTTGAGGAGCCTTATGACGAAGGTGAAAGAAGAAAGTGCAAAAGCTGGGTTGCAGTTAAACCTCAAAAAAACCAAGATTATGGAAACCAGCTTGATTGATAACTGGCAAATAGAGGGAGAAAAAGTGGAGGCAGTGACAGACTATGTATTTCTAGGCGCAAAGATTACTGCAGATGCTGACTGCAGCCAGGAAATCAGAAGACGTCTACTTCTTGGGAGGAGAGCAATGGCAAATCTTGATAAAATAGTTAAGAGCAGAGACATCACACTGACAACAAAGGTCCGCATAGTTAAAGCAATGGTATTCCCTGTAGTAACCTATGGCTGTGAGAGCTGGACCATAAGGAAGGCTGAGCGAAGGAAGATAGATGCTTTTGAACTGTGGTGTTGGAGGAAAATTCTGAGAGTGCCTTGGACTGCAAGAAGATCAAACCAGTCCATACTCCAGGAAATAAAGCCAGACTGCTCACTTGAGGGAATGATATTAAAGGCAAAACTGAAGTACTTTGGCCACATAATTGGAAGACAGGATACCCTGGAGAAGAAGCTGATGCTAGGGAAAGTGGAAGGCAAAAGGAAGAGGGGCCGACCAAGGGCAAGATGGATGGATGATATTCTGGAAGTGACGGACTCAACCATGGGGGAGCTGGGGATGGTGACGGCCGACAGGAAGCTCTGGCGTGGGCTGGTCCATGAAGTCACGAAGAGTCGGAAGCGACTGAATGAATAAACAACAACAACCACACACTATTTTATTGCTTTGGCTTTTTTATAATATGGTTTTTATTTTATTAGCAAATGTCCCTGAGAAATATATCTTAGGGTAAAATGCTACTTTATATGTTTAAGACAAACATGTGTTTAAAAAAACCTCAAATTATTCTATTTGTTTATTCGTTCAGTCGCTTCCAACTCTTTGTGACTTCATGGACCAGCCCACGCCAGAGCTTCCTGTCAGCTGTCGCCATCCCCAGCTCCCCCACGGTCGAGTCCATCACTTCCAGAATATCATCCATCCATCTTGCCCTTGGTCGGCCCCTCTTCCTTTTGCCTTCCACTTTCCCTAGCATCAGCTTCTTCTCCAGGGTATCCTGTCTTCTCATTATGTGGCCAAAGTACTTCAGTTTTGCCTTTAATATCATTCCCTCAAGTGAGCAGTCTGGCTTTATTTCCTGGAGTATGGACTGGTTTGATCTTCTTGCAGTCCAAGGCACTCTCAGAATTTTCCTCCAACACCACAGTTCAAAAGCATCTATATTTTATTTAATTAAATTAAATTATTGTATACTTCAAATTATTTCTACCCGTTGCACTTAAAACTGCTGAAGCTGAGACAGATGGACCAATCTCAATCAATATAAGGCATCCTTCATATATGTTCTTAGAATGCTTTTAAAACCTACAACTCTTGATGTATCAGCTAAGGAAAACATTTCACATTGTCCTGGCAGGCAAGGTTAGCAAGTGGGCAATATAATTTACAACAGCATGTAACAGTTATTAATGAATAAATATATTTATAATGGGGGGCATTTCAATGAAAATTTGAAATGCTATGAACTTACGAAAATCATATATCTACTGTATATTCATATTCATTTCCCAAAGCTCAAATTTAAAAAGTTTTATTTCAAAAAGATGCCAGAAATACTTGTCCAGGGAGGTTAACTTGACCTTGAAAATGCATTTAAAAATGGCTATGTACAAGAATTATTATACAGTACTTCATTCACTCTAAATCCAGTGTTTTTAATTCAACTCATGAGTTTTCCTTGATAAAGAAGGGTCGACCTATGAAATTTGAACAGATGGGATTGGCAACGCTAATATGAGTAACCTTGCATGTACTATATACATTTTTTAACAAATGGTTGACATAAGAACCTTTCTAAAAAAATCTCCAAGAGGGTAAGAATGCGTTATTTCAGATTCACTGAAGTTATGTTACAAGTTTTGCTGAAGAATGATCCTCTCTGCCCTCCAAGAGATTCTATAAGTGAAACTGACCATATTCATATAGCATGCTGCTGCTTTTGGGCGGGGTGGGGGGATCCATAAACTTCAATCTTACTTTACTTCCATAGTAAATTCAGCACAAAGGGTTTAGGTATCTTAAATTCAGCTAGTGGAAGATTTACAATATAGGGTCTGTTTTGGGGAGGGGGGCAGAGTTGGAATTAATCTATCCCAATTCGATATTCTTCTTTCAAAAGTTTAAGAAAGGATGGAAAAAGTAATGTACGTATCTGGTCCACATTCATCTATGCTTCTTGGAATGTTTTAGCTCAGCACTATATATACATAAATAAATTATAAAATGGTGTTTTTGTAAGTGCTTATTCAAAACCAAGTAGGTAAATCACCGATCACAAAGCTATATAATGCAAGCCTCCAAATCTGGGCGCTTCTGCAAGCCACGTATATTTGTGAATATCACAAGCAGGAAATCCCCTTTTTAAACTTATGCACCCATTGTCTCCACAGTTACCCATATCCTTGTTACATTCAAAGTATATTGCCACTGCTGGATGCAGTGTGGAAACTTGAGTTAATACAGAATGCAGCTGTTAGGATGTGCATGAGCCAGGCTTTTGGACCATATCAATTCAGTTGCACTCTTTAATTCGGTTTAAAAATATGTCTTTGATCTTTTAAACCTTGAACAGTTTGGTTTAGGTTGTTTAAAGGACCAGTGTCACCCACAGGAACTAGCCTACATCCCAAGAACAACCTTAGATGTGCTGCTTGTGTTTTATCACTAAAAAGATCATATTGCATGGACTAGAAGCATATCTTTCCAAATATCACAGAGTCAGAAGTGACCCTAATCCTGTTTCTTGTAGGTCCTGGTTTCTAGACCCTTTACCACCTTGGGAGCCCTCCTCTGAACTTAGTCCAATTATTTTTGAATTGTGGTGCCCAGAACTGGACACAATCCTCCAAATGGGGTCTGGCCAGAGCAAAGTAGGCCCCCCATTTTTAAACTTGTCTCCCAGTAGAATGTAAATGGCTATCTTGCTGAATGGAATGGAATGAAATGAAAAGAATTAAGACATGCTTTTGTTCTAGTAGAAGGGGCGTGGTGGCTCAGTGGGTAAGACGCCAGGCTTGTCGATCGGAAGGTCACAAGTTCGGAGGTTCGAATCCCTAGCCCCGCTTGACGGAGTGAGCTCCCGCACTAGCTCCAGCTCTTGCCAACCTAGCAATTTGAAAGCATACAAATGCAAGTAGATTAATAGGCACCACTTCAGTGGGTAGGTAACAGCGTTCCGCGTGCGTCATGCAGCCACATGACCATGGAAGCGTCTTCGGACAGCGCTGGCTCTTCGGCTAACAAACGGAGATGAGCACCGGCCCCTAGAGTCGGACACAACTGCACAAATGTGCGGGGGGAAACTTTACCTTTACCTTTGTTCTAGTTAGCTTTTATGTTAACTTTATGTTTCAGATGCTATTGTTATAGTCTGTATAGTCTGTATTAGGACACTGGGTTTTTTTTCATTTTTACTATATTGGATATTGCATTGTGCCATAGTTTACTATAACAATGGTTTGTGAAATGGGTTTATATAACATACTAAGCCATAAACCATGGTTTACAAATCACAATGTTACACTCATACAACACACTGAACCAAAACCAAACAAGCCTCAATGCAGTGTAGAGAAATGTGTGAAACATAGCCTATGGATTTATTATGTGCTATGAAGTTGCCTTATGATAATGTATATCATCATACATATTGTATGATGATATACATACAATGTATGTATACGCAGCCCGCCAACTCTCCAGATTTCTAAATGTGGCTAGATTTTATCCAGGCCATGTCCTGTTTTCCCAGGTCATGTTGCTCACTGTACTTTATCTTCAAGTGTCATGCTGCAGACCCATGCATATTAAATACACATGGGTACACACACACAATTGCCTCTCCATGTTGAGAAGCAATTCAGAAAGCTTTTAGTGCATGCAGAAATATGCTGGATTTGCTCCTGTGGTTCTCCACAGCAGCAAGTCCATTGCTTCAAGATTTGGAAGTGCTTGGCAATCAATCACCAGCTTTCTTCAAGACCAAAGCGCTCTGACTTCATCAAAAGTGACCAGCCACTGTCAGCTTCCCCCTTCTGATGTTCTGTCAAGTTCCACTGGAGTATGAGAACGGTACAAGGAAAAAAGCTAATAAAAACAATGGAATGGTGAAGGTTCTGAGGAGACATGGGGGTTAGAACAATTTAAGCTGACATTTGAGGTAGAATTTCTAATAACAAAAATAATTTTGGACAGCCATTTGTCTGAGATGGTATGAGGATTCCTGCACTGGGCACAGGGTTAGACCAGATGACATCCAAGGGACCTGTCAACCCTGTGATTCTATGGCTCTAATTAAGTGAAACATTGAAAGACAAAAGGTTTCCTCTTCCCTACTCCACCCTCCACCCCCATGGGACTCTTTTCTAAGACATGTCTTTTCTAACCTACTACGGGAGGATTTTATACCGCAGAAGAGGAATATACATGTTTTCTTAAATAAACAAGTGGATACGTTTCATGCAAATATTTTCCTTTTTGTTAAAGGATGGAACTTGTTTGGCTGAGCAAAACAGTTTCTCATGCAGGATATGTAATACACTGCAATTTTATACATTTTATAGGACTATTACAGTTTTGGTAAATGTTAGCCAAAAGCAAAGCTATTCTTGTCTTTTATAAATAAATAAAACAAGCGAGCAAGTTGCAGAAATGGAAATATAGAGCCACAGCAATAATATAGCACTGATCAGCTCACAAAAGCAATTATTGAAGTAATAAAAGTGGGATGACAAACATGTTTTGATCATGTATGAAGGATGTCAATTCCTTTATGAAACATTAACATTCAGATTTTGAGTGCTGTGGCCTCTGCTGAATTAAAATGGTATCATGGCTAATTTGAAGGATGTGAAAACAGTATGTTTAACATTACTTGAGAAGATTTTAGCTGGGGCAATCGTCTCTCTTTGCTTCACTTCTCTAACACTGTAAATCTGTTTCAGAGCCAAACCCTCCAGGGCAGTGTTTGAAGGAATGCTGGAAGCTGCAGAGGGAGGGGCATAGATACCATTGAATGCAATTGCACTCAGTTATGAACATTTTCTAATGCAGCAAGTTCTATAGTGCAAGAGAGGGGAAGGGGGGGAAGGGACTTGAAAGCTCATCATTACTAAATCTTCTTAAAAAGCATGTTTAAATACAGTATATGGGAAGGTGCATGATCAATAAGCCATACCCTCAAACCCTCTATTATTATATTGATTTGACCCTTTATATAACAAACATCTTTTATCAACAGTCCCAAGGCTAGATATGTTATATGTATTCCAAACAATTTTCTAGATTTGCTCACAGATTATATATTTTCTCAGTCATCATACATTGCTCAAAGAGCTTCTAAAATCACTTCTGATTATGCAAATAAATATGGATCTTATATTCTAGTTTCAAAGGCTGTTCCTTTTGACTCTACCTCTCAACTCTAGTTTTTATGGATAACGAGCAATCATTGACAACAAATGACTGCCAACTGTCTATTCAATCCATTTCATTTTTTCCATGCTTACAACATAGTTCAGAAACAAAATATTCTTTCTGACTACAGATAATACAGTCAATTTTATAATGGAAAAAAATCACAAAAGGAACTTAGCATGCATAGGACTGTAGCCTAATGTGGGAATAAGACCCACTGAACCAAGTAGGACTTATTTCTGAGTAAGCATACAGTACATAAGATTGCATTGTATATGCCTTTTCAAATCTGCCCTTTAAATATTAATATGCTTTTTAAAAAAAAAAGTCTGTTATATCGTTCTCTCTTGAACATGCAATGAGAATGTTTATTAAAGACTTACCTAAGTTAAGCTCTTACATTTACAAGTATTTTGCAATAATTCCATTTAGTTAAATATAGTGCATAAATCATTGTTGTAATATTTAAGATTCACTTTCTACTTTTGGGAAGCAGAGATGCTTCACAGCACAGCATGAGAAAGGGACTAAACATATCTTTGGAGTCTAAACCTTAATATCCCCTAGTTAGAGATCTATTGATATGATATTCAACTCGTTTATTACCTGTTCTAATCTATGAAAAGATAGGATGCAGATAAATGGGAGTAAAACCATTTTAGTTACCCTTTTCATATTATATTTTAAAACTCTTGTGTCATCTGAATAAGTAGGTCAGTTAAGCTTACCTTCCCACCCTACATGCATTTACTAATAAGTCCAGTTGATTTCAGTGCAATTAGAGCTCCATCAGAAGCTTTTTAGTTCGCATCATATGTTTTAATATGACAACATGCAGGGCTGCCATTGAATTAGCTTTGGGGTTAATCCTCTTTTGGAACTGTCACAGTTGCACAGACAGCAGATAGCTCAGATAGCTGTCCATCCCCCACAGAAAGGTGACTGGCCATAAAATCTATATTCCACACAACAGGAGACAATGCACCTTTACACAGTCTTAGTTGGGCAACTCTCCTTTAAGATTAAAAAAAATCTAACAATGAACCTGGCCAATAGCATTTTTGACATTACATAATCCTAGTGGATTTTTACAGACTTACAATACAAGAATGTATACCATTTCTAACTCTATGTATGCCCATCTCTCACTCCTTTGGCTCACTCTTTAAAAGGTTTATCTGTAAGAGGCTGTAACTTTCAAGATAGCAGAAAACACTGTACTTCTTTTAGAAAGACTTTTTGAAGATACTTTGAGTGGGGGTGCCTGTCACAAACATGGCAAGTTCTGCTTCAAAAATAATGACACTTCAACAAACTTTGCTTCAGCAGCAAAGCAGAAACATCAGTAGTTTTAAGCAGCAGGTGGCAAAGAACACGGGGATCTATTACAAGCCACAGTTATATCAAAATGAAGATATGTGCGTCATGATATCATCCCACAAATGATGCAATTGCATACTTGTGACATCTGACACAAATACAGAAGTCATGTGATTTGGGTGATGACGTATTGACACACACGCCATCATTTGCCCTCTTGCAGATGCCAATGAGACCCTTCACAAAATATCCTTTCAAATGTTTTCACACAGCTCTATTTACAATATCCCACAGGCTAAATTTATTCCTGCTAAATAAGTTACAGTCTCAGTAACCACAACAGGGTGACAGGTACTTTCCACATTTCCTCTGCATAACAAAATGGACATAAGATCAAGGCAGCATTTGCAATGTGTTCGACTGTGACCACAAGTTCCATCAAAAAATAGAAATTGAGAAACTATGCACTTAGAAATTTAAAACAAAAACAATTCCTGAATTGCAGTGTTATATAAACTAATAGGCAAGTAGAATGTGAAAAGCATACACCACCATCACTTGGGAATGAAAGAATGGGGTATGCAGCTAGGTACATACATGACAAGGTGGTGTCCTGATGCATGGAATGGGGAAGCAATTAATCAAGATCAGATCAGACAGGGACCAGAGGACACCCACCTGAGATAATAAGGTTAGCCGTTAACTGACTGAACAGCCTCAGTAGTAATAGTGTATACCTTTTTTGTATTGGGCTGATCAGATAAGGGAAATGCTGACTCACCGGAAGTGACGTCATAGTCCCTCCCCCCCCTCCCATGATCCTCTGCGTGTTAGCCACCCCTCCCATCATGCAATGCGTGTTTTGCCGGAAGTGACGTGTCAGCCACCCCTCCCATCATGCAATGCGTGTTTTGCCGGAAGTGACGTGTCAGCCACCCCTCCCTGGACCAGCCGCATGTTTTGCCGGAAGTGGAGTGTGCCCCACCCCCACCCGCGTGCTAACCCAAGGCATGCCCAGGCATGCCCATGACCACATGTCTGTGAGGGAAGGGGTGGTTGCCTCAACTCCACACTGCCTGTGTTTAAAGCCTTATCAGTTTCTAAGCAGAAGAAAGAGAAAAGCGGGGGGGCAATGCTTTTTCAAAAGGGGAAAAAGTTTTTCTTTCCTTAAGCCTGGCTGCAGGAGTTAAAATGCCACGGCTGGCATAGATGGCCAGGCCTGATTAGGAGGGAAGCATTTTTTAAAAGCAGGGTTTTCTTCTTCTCCACACATGCCAAACTGTTTTTAAAAGCCCAGGGGTAGGCAGCTTTCCTTTTCCCTAAGCAGGCAGTCACCCTGAAGGAAAATGTTTATAAGCATTTCTAATGCAGCAGTAAACAAGGAAGGGTCTAAACAAGGTTTAACATAAGTAAACACCGGGGTCTTTGTACTCACATGGGGATCTGGAGGTGTTAGGCAGACATAACAGCCCAGTTCTTAAGAGGAAAACTTTTTTTTAAAAGCCGAGGTTTCTCCTGCACACAGTCACACCCGGTAGCACAGGCAGCTTGACTGACAGGAAGTCGCATGCAACAGCAAAGGCCTGAGGGGAAGGGGCAGCCCCCCTCCCTCCAGCCAGCTCCTAGATCTCATTGGAGTAGCCGTTGCAATGTCCAGCTCGCTGGCTGATAGCAGAAACTGCTGGCAGCAGGAGTTGAAATGGCATTTTTAGCCTCAAAAATGAGCCTGCACACCTGGCCTAGATTTACAGTTCTGAATGTGGAAAATTAGGCTTTAACTGCACAATGTGTTGCCCAGCCTGAGGAAAAAAGAAACCTGTAAGGGGCCAGGAGAAAACTGGTTATTAAAAGCACAACAGAAAAAAGAGAAAAAACATGGGTATGTGCATGTTCAGGCATGTCCGCAGGCGTGGCTGTGACACGCGGTGTACACGTGACAGGGGCAAGGCTATGCCCAGGCATGTCTCCACAGCTTTTCAGGCTATATACAGATACATCGTTAAGTAGCGGTGCCCATTTGAAAAATACAGACACGTGCTTTGAAGATGGCAAACTCCGAAGCCCATCTGTTTGAAGACAGCTTAACGCCAAAGCCGCCAAAACGAAAATTTAGGGCAAGGAAAACGTCCGAAGCTCCTGGACCGAGCGACCTATTTGAGGAAAACGCTCAAGACGCATGTCTAATACCATGTTACTGTCGATACTGCGACTCGGATGGTGAGTTAAACATTATTTAGAAAACACTAATTTAATTAGATAAAATTGTGAGTCTAATTCAGCCTTATACTCTTTTTCTTTAAGAAACAACATATCCATATGATTCGGCCGCTGTACAGATGGTGAGAGCGTGTGTGATAACAACATTGCAGCAGTGCTTCAAGGCGTGCATGCATGCAGAAGGAGATCAGATGGCTCCCCGGCCACCCACCGAGGAAGAGCTTCTTAAGGCCTTATGCCCCAGAATATCGAGGGGTGAGACCCTTTGGGTCATAATGACCATAGCATGTAAGCTAGAGAAATTATATGTGACATGTGACACCCTTGATGAGCTTGTGGAATTCATGGTGTATATTGAGAGCAGCCCTAAACCACAAGATATAATGGCGAAAATTGGCTCTGAATTACCAGTGGCTTTGAAGAGACTTATTTGTCAAAATGTAACAACAATTAGTTATCAGAAACTGTTAACCTCTACCCAAGGATTGTAATAATAAAATATTTTTACAAATAATACGTTGTCTGCTTTTTTTCTTTTGCTAACACCAGTTTATCCATGTATTGGTGGGTGGGGGCTCAAATGGTGACGTAAAGATGGTGGGCGAGGTCCCTTTCAGCGTCCAGTTGGGACCTTATCTAGACCCACAGACGGAGCAGCTTGCCAGCAAAGAATGACCTGGACACCATGGCTGACCGAAATGTAAGTAATTTCACAAGCAGTTTTGAGAGTCAGAAGGCTGGGGTTTGTAGCAATTGTGGCTATATTTAATTATTGGTATTCTTGTGTTCCCACTAGGATTCTATAACAGATACGCAATGTGTGAAGGCTCAATTAGGTACATTTTTTAGTTTATACAAATTAAATAACTGTATGGCTTAGATGCTTTTAAATATTTCTGCAGCAGTTGTAATGTTTGTCAAATGTCTAATACAGAAGTAGAAGATGATGAGGAGTATGCAGCCCTTACGATGACTGCAGACCCCCCACAAGGCACACAGCCCATCCTAGAACGTAATGACATGGATGGGATGGCTGCCCGAAATGTAAGTAATTTCACAAGCAGTTTTGAGAGGCAGAAGGTGGGGGGGGGTAGTACCCATTTGTGACGATATTTAACTACTGGTGTTCTTGTGTTTCCACCAGGGTTCTGTAACAGATACGCAATGTGTGAAGGCTCTATTAGGTACATTTTTTAGTTCATACAAATTAAATAACTGTATGGCTTAGATGCTTTTAAATATTTCTGCAGCAGTTGTAATGTTTGTCAAATGTCTAATACAGAAGTAGAAGATGATGAGGAGTATGCAAACTTTACAATACCTGCAGAGACCCCACAGGGAACACCGCCTGACCTAGGAGGTATTAAGATCAGGCTGCTTTTGTTTTTGCCCTCAGAAACAAAATGTCTAGTTATAGAGGCATTTCTACAGCAGCTGTAATGGTTCTCATGTCTCTGTTTCTCAGGTTGGGAAGATGAGCAAGTGTTTACAAACTCCCCAGAGCCTCTGGAGGCTGACAGCATAAACTCTACCCCACAGCCATGTACAAGCCATGCAACGCGAATGCTTTTAGGAGGTAAAATAACCAAGTGTATTATCCTACTTGAGACCTGTTTTAGAATGTAAGGGGCTGTATTACATTAAAAAGAATGTTACTGAAGCATTGTTTCCCCTTGTTTTTAATCCAGAACCGCCCGGAAAAAAAGCAAAAAATATGTCTGGCGGTGCCCTTTCCACAGCCCCTACAGACAGCGATAGCTGTACAGATGAGCCTATGTCAGAACCTCAACCGGAAGAGGAGCTATGGCCTTCTATGTCACAGCTACAGACCCCTAACTCTCAGAATGTGCATGATGTGTATCTAGAAATGATACAGGAGTGGGAGAGGCCTATCCTATATTACAGAGCTGTGGAATACTACCAACGGTATAGATTTGCTAATCTTGAACGTATCAGATCATTTGTAGAGGCTATAGGTGTTATCCATAATGTGGTACAGACCTTTTTGAATAATGTTTCTAGGGTGATAGAGCCGAATGATTTTGTTCAACTACGCCTAGATGCAGATGGTCTAAATCGACCCCTCTTTACCCTTAGGAGACATATGCATGATTTAAATGCTGATGACTTTCTGACCCGTGTTGAAAACCTTCTACAGAGCAAAGCAGAATTGATGTGGGGGGGCTGTTTACAATTAGTGGTCACTATCGTGAAATACAAAGAGGGCGGCGGGCGTAGGAAGTTAAGCACCGTGATATTCACCAAAGTCCTGGAGACAAAAAGACAGCACCTGGTGGATTTCAATGTGGAGGGTGAATTTCTGTGTTTCACAGGTAGTGTGCTGTATTTGCTTGACAGCGGAGAAGGTACAAATCAAGAAATTGCTACTAGAGCCAGGGCCCTACACACCAGACTGGGCATTTCCACAGAAAACAGGATTGGCTTTTCACAGATACATCTCTTTGAAGAGCTTTTAGGTATAACCATAAAAATTTTGTTTTACAACGAAGGTGGGTGGCGATTTTTTGTCATGGGCAGAGCACAGCGAGAAAAATTGGTGTTTATATTGTTACACGACAAGCATTACTACGGAATCAAAAACATCAAGGGCTTCCTGGGCGAGCGTTATTTCTGTGAATTCTGCCACACAGCCTACCATCACAAATTCAGTCACGATTGCCAATACCTCTGTCGAGCGTGCCTGAAGCAAGACTGCCAGGAGGTGGCAGAAGAGAGGGTAAGATGCTGCATATGCAAATTGTTTTGCCGGTCTAAGGCCTGTCTTGAAAGCCATACACAGATGGCATTGGAAGGGAAAGTTGACTGTAAGAATAAGGTATATTGTGAAAAGTGTGGCCTTTATGTCTTCACTCCCCACACAAAATGCAAGAAAACAAAGTGTGGTCAGTGCTCTGAGAAGGTTGACAGCTTGGAAGGGCATTTATGCTTTCTGAAGCCCTTGGAGCGCCCGCAAATTGGTGAAAGATACATCATTTATGATTTTGAATGTTGTCAAGAGACGGGCGTGCATATACCAAATTACGTGTATGCCACGGATATGCTGGAGGAAGGTGATGGCAAAGAGGCTGTGAGTTGGGGCTGTCATGGCGTTAGCTGCCTGGAGCAATTTGTGAAGAAGTTTATAAATCACAAGTTTAAAAGGTGTACCTTTATCGCTCACAATTCCAAAGGTTATGACGGGTACCTGGTGCTGAGACAGCTGATACGGGAAAAAGTGCGTGTTGAATTGATCAGTCAAGGGGGTAAGCTGCTGTGTATTCTCCTACCGGATTATAAGATTCGGTTTATTGACAGCCTCTCCTTTTTGCCCCTTAAATTAAGCAAGCTACCGAAAGCTATGGGTTTTCGGGGCAACAAGGGGTATTTCCCCCATTTGTTCAACACAATGGACAATCAAGACTATGTGGGGCCGCTCCCTGAAGCCAAGTATTACAGTCCAGAAACCATGATGCCCGGGGAGAGAGAAGAATTCCTGAAATGGCACGCAGATAATGCAGGCACGGTGTTTAAGCTAAAGAAGGCCCTGGCTTACTACTGCAGACAAGATGTGGAGATTCTGAGGGAGGCCTGTATTCGATTCAGGGACCAAGTCATGAAAATGACAGAACGCGAGTGCCTCAGAGATGGTGGGGGAGAGATTGTTGAGGAGATAGAGATCCGTTGCATTGACCCCTTCCAGTATATTACACTGGCCTCTGTCTGCATGGCCCAGTACCTGTTCATGTATTTGAAGAGGAATACCATTGCGTTAGCCCCTTTAGACAGTTATCACAAGACTCAGAAAAGGTACTCAGCACCAGCGATTCAATGGCTGTTGCATATAGAGCACACTGAGAATCTCAATATCCAGCATGCTCTGAAGGGTGGTGAAAAGCAAGTAGGCAAATATTTTTTGGACGGGTTTGCTGTCATAAACGGGGTCCCCACTGCTTTTGAATTTCGCGGCTGTTTTTTTCACGGCTGTCCTGTCTGCTACTCTGAAAAAGACTTCAACAAATTACTTGATTCAACATACGGGGGTCTGCACAATCGTACCAGGATTAAAGAAGAGTACCTCAGGGACCAGGGGTATGCCATACGTAGCATATGGGAACACGAATGGCGGGACATGCTGGAGAACGACCCCGCTTTGAAGCAGTTTCTAATGGAGAACAAGCTCCCAACCCCTTTGAACCCCCGAGATGCATTTTTTGGGGGTAGAACAAATGCCACATGCCTGTACTACAAGCCAAAAGCTGGGGAGCAAATCTTATATTACGATTTCACCAGTTTGTACCCCTTTGTGAACAAGAACAAGGAGTACCCGATTGGACACCCCCAAATCATCTATCAAAACTTTGGGGACATAAAGCAGTATTTCGGGCTTGCCAAAGTCAAAGTGTACCCACCAAGGAACCTCTATTTCCCAGTCCTACCCCACAAATCAGGGGGCAAATTAATGTTTAGCCTGTGTGCAACCTGCACAGAAAGTCTGCAAACCGCCCCCTGTCAACACAGTGATGAAGAAAGGGCTCTGACGGGGACATGGTGTACTGTTGAATTGAATGTGGCTATAGAAAAGGGTTACAGAATTGCTGAGATCTATGAGATCTGGCATTTTGAAAGAACATCAGTCACATTATTTTCAGGGTATATGAACACCCATCTCAGACAGAAGCAGGAGGCCAGCGGTTACCCGTCCTGGTGCAAAACAGAACAGGATAAAGATAAATATATTCAGGAGTATGAAAAGATGGAAGGTGTCCGCTTACGGCGTGAGCATATCGAAGTAAATCCTGCTAAAAGGCAGATTGCCAAACTCTTTTTAAACTCTCTGTGGGGCAAGTTTGGTCAGAACACCAACCACCTGACCACATCAGTGGTGACAAAACCTGAGGAATTATTCAAATATCTTTTTGTGCCCTATTATGATGTTTCCTCATGCGAGTTTGTGGATACAGAGACAGCCGTTGTGACGTGGAAAATGGCCAAGAACCAACCCACCAAAGCCACATGTACTAACATATTCATCGCCAGTTTTACAACGGCTTATGCCCGGCTGGAATTATACAGGCTACTGGATGGATTGGGAGATAGATGCCTGTACCATGACACTGATTCAGTCATTTTTATAAGTAGACAGGGGGCGTGGACACCACCTTTGGGTGACTATTTAGGGCAGCTGACAAGCGAGATCCCACCAAACACCTCAATCACAGAGTTTGTGGCAGCCGGACCCAAAACATATGGATACGCCTTGTCCAGCGGAGAAGCGGTGCTAAAGGTGAAGGGTATTACGCTAAACAGTGGCAATGCTGAAAAGGTTAATTTTGACAGCTTGAAAGAACTGGTGGATGATTACTGCCTGACCGGCCCAGAGAGAAAGAAATCGATCAAAGTGGAACAGACGGGTATTTTTAGGGTTAAGAGACATTGGGCCCTAGAAACAAGAGTCCTCAGGAAAACCCTGAAGGTCGTCTATAATAAAAGGGCTCTAAAGAGCGAGGATTACTGCACACTGCCGTACGGTTATTGAACATTATGGAAAACCTTGTACAGTTTGTACACCCTTTCTCTTGCATTATAAGCGGGCCGTCCAATTCTGGCAAATCTTTTTTTATCAAGCAAATGTTAGAGCATGGTACCTCTGTGATGTCTCAAATGCCACAAAATATTGTATGGTTTTATAGCTGCTGGCAACCTCTGTACAAAGAACTGCTTAATAAATTCCCTTATATTAAGTTTATGGAGGGCCTCCCGTCTTCCTTTGAAGATGATGATTTGTTTCCACCAAACCAAACCAATTTAGCTGTGGTAGACGACCTCATGGCTTCAGCCGGCGACAGCGATCAAATAGAGAAGGCTTTTACACAGTACGTTCACCACAGAAACCTGAGCATTATTCTCATACTTCAAAATCTGTTTTTTCAAGGTAAGAAGATGAGAACTATAGCTCTGAATTCCAAATATTTGGTTTTATTCCGCAGCCCTCGTGATCAGTTGCAAATTGTCACACTGGGCCGCCAGATGTACCCCACTAACACCCAGTATTTTTTAGAAGTGTTCCAAGATGCCACTCACAAACCGCACGGGTACCTTTTGGTAGATTTGGCAGCCAGCACCCCAGAAACCTACCGGTTGAGAACAGGCCTCTTTCCCCCTGATTGGCCTGCTGTTTACACTATGAAAAAGAAGAGTAAAAAGCATTAGCCTGAATGCCTTAGCACTAGTTCATTCAGGATGTCAGAGAGGGTGCTCAGAAATTTGGCGGTTTTAAAAATCTTAGTAAGGGCTGGGCCAAAACAGAGAAAGGCCATCTTATGCAAGGCTAATAACGATCTGGTGGGGGCAATAGCAGAAATAGCCCTGAACACCTTAAAAGGAAACCTCCCTTTGAAGCCTTCACAATACCGAACTTTAAAGAGGAAGAAAGGTGTCATCAAAAAACTGAGCGATAGAAAGGTATCCCTCAAAAAGAAGAAGCAGGTCATTCGCCAGTCGGGCGGTTTCGTTGGTTCACTGCTGGGGGCTGCTATACCGTTGTTGGCTAACCTGATAGCCGGATAAGCCATGGACTATGCTGAGAAAATGTTTCTGGTGCCACGCCACCAGATGGGGCAACTACAGGGCAGGGCTCCTACTATGGGGACTGTGGCTGCTAATCGGCTGGATGTTGAGATGCGCTCCGTTCTTCAGAGAGCTGATTTGGGCGAGGAGGAAAAGATTAAGCTCTACAATTCTGTGCTGCAGAGGTTTCTACGACTGACCAGACAAAACGAGTCTGAAAAAGACAGACTGAATCTCATTTACCCCTCAGAAGAGACTCATCAACCCCAAGGCTTGCCAGAACAGCCTCCACATGCCACTCTGCAGGACGCCGCCATGACTGAGATCCTAAGTGGCGTCAGCTCCCGGTATAGGAAAAATGCAGAACTTTTGCTAAACAAAATGAAACAGCACCAGGACATATCATCCTGGGATACACGTGGAACGTTTTTATACAGGGGCATGCCTGTTCCCGGTACTAACATTTTAGACCTGGTGAAAGGCGCCTCGCAACATCGCTCCCTTACTGAGAAGCGGAAACCTAAAGGCTGGGATGAATTTATGACTGCTATGGCCGAGGTGAATGTCCCTACCTCTGTGTTGGGTTCTACGGCTGTTAAAGAGCAGTTAGAAATGTTGAAAGACTCTCTGGTTATTAAGGGGGAGGCTGCTACTAGCCCTGACTCTGTTATGACTGCCCCTTTTGGAACTCAGAAGCCCCTGTTTGCTGTCTCGCCCTCTGGACCCCTGATGGTAAAGCCTAGAAGCAGTATCAGGCTTGGTAACTGGCTCAATTTGTAAAACGTATGCTTTTCAACCTGTTGGCCATGCAATGTTGTATGTACAGCTTGTAAAATGAATAAAAACACAGTGAAAGAAGTAAAACGTTTAAGTCTTTTTCTTTATTTTGCAGTAAGGCATACATGTCTGCATGCACTGGTGATGGTTACAGGCTCCATTCCCCCTCCCCACCTTTATACATTTTACAAAAAGCTTTACCATTTGATCATTTTTAACAGCATCATCGGAGTACATCTTTAAAATATTTCCATAGTCCATGCCTTTAGACCGGTTCAGTAGAAAAAACACGCAGTGATGCCCACATGTTACAGCGCTGGGGTGTTGCAGTTGAAGTTGGTGAAACGTGTACTTCTTAGCTTGCCGCTCTAAGAATATCGCTATGGCTCCAGGAAAGTCAGGGCTGTCTGGAGGCCTTCCATAAGAGTCAAAAAATTCACCATAGCCGGGAGATGGGAAGTAGGCAGCCAGCCAGTGTTCGCCAGGTAGAGTTTGAGGATGAGTGTTTACAATTATGCCGAAAGGTCTTTTGGAGATTTGCCTCTTGGGTAGCAGATCACAGGGGTAGACCCCTAGAAAGTCGGGATTTCCAGAGAACAGCCGGAGGAGCTGCAGGGTGTCCATCCTCACATATAATCAAAAAGAACGTTCCTGGTGTGGCTTATTTCAATGAGGTTTTCAAAGATTGCATAGAGAATCATATTGACGGTATTGGGGAGAGGTAGTGCAAATCTAATTTCCGCTCTGAGGTTGCCGTTCCGGATCAAAGAATAGTGCTCCGAGCACCCCTGGTCAGGACTCAGGTCGAAACAATATAAATTATATCCGTGACTAAACTCTTCACGGCTGATTAGGAGAGGTCTGTCTTTCATGCCTTTGCCTGAAACTTGTACCATCTGCATGTATTCTCTCACAAAAACACCGCGAGCATAATCAGGCTGAAGAGGTTTGGCGGGGACCTGTTCGCCGTCGTAATACAGGGCACAAAAATTAACATTGCAGTGCTGAAAATTGAATAGGTTTCTTTCGTAATCTCCACTGAAAGAGGCATTGTCCACAAATCCAATCACTAGCTGTTTAGGTAGCTGGCCCAGAAATAGGTTTTCCTGATTACACACAAGGCTGCCTGCAGGAATGCTGTAAACCTTCATCCCCACACGATCAATGGGATATTTGGCGTTGGAGGAGAGCAAGGCTTCTGCGTGGCCCAGCCGTACGCCTGCTGCTACTTTTACACGCTTTACAAAGAGAGACGCCGACAGGAGCTGCACTTTGTAATTCTCATTGCCATCCCTCATTAGGCAAAATTCGTTTCTGCTTCTTGTGAGTTTGACTTTCACGTCAACCCCATTAATTAGCAGTTTGTCTTGAAAAAACAGATCGCTGTGCAAAGGCCCAAGCAGGTCCCATTTACGACTCCTGGCTGTATGTGCCGCTCTCGCTCTGAAACCAGCGTTGCCCGCGGCTGCCAGCACAGTGCTCTCCATAAGCGCTGATTCATCTTTGTAAAAAACCCCAGCTGTAAATTGGGTTCCCAGAGCATCAGCCCCAAAGTTCAGAATCAGCTCAATCATGGCCCGGTAAGAATAGCAGTGGTGGCTCTGTGTTACGAGCCGGTCTCCCAGGGTAACATCCAGCTGATTAAACAGCGAAGCTATAGGATAGTTGGTCAGGGCCACCCTTGCACCGTCATCAATATCTGTGCCATCAGCCTTTACAATCTTGCAACTCACATACAACAGGGTGTTATTTAGATCTGTGTAATGCTCACCGTGTCCTGTGATAAAAAATTCCAGGGGCGCATTGGGCGTTAGCGCTGATAAAGGAGGGATCTCGACATACGTGCTATTTTCAATACTGGTTTGAGTAGGTGACAGTTGAAAAAGGTCCAGTTCTGATTTAACACACTCCTGCGATGCCTCGTGGATAAAAGCCATTTTGTATTAGAATATGTCCCGGCTGTCACAGTGCTTCCTCTTCTGAGCACGTTTCCTCTTTGTATGATGGCGCTTTCTCACATTCTTTCTCTTTTTAGAGGGAATAGGCGGTCCCAAGGCGTAATTCTTTCTGGCCACGACCAAGCCCGAGCCCTCTTGGCCGCCCCCTACAACACGGGATACAAGCTGCCCTGCCATATCTCTGACAATATTCTTAGCTGCAGATTTCACGTGGGGTTTAACGATTTCTAACCCTTTCCTCAGAAGAGGCATTGCTTTTCGAAAAAGTCCACGGAACAAACCGCCTAGGCCTGTCCCATACATGACGGGCGTTCCCCGGAACCCCGCAAGACCGGCTCCGGCTTGGGCCCTGTAATAGGCCACGTAGTCTTGAGGACTCCCGTACTCCTTGATCACAACCATCCTTCACTTTTCTGAGGCCTGAAATGAAGCTTGACGACAACCTTCCCGTGGTTAAAACGGATGTGTTTGTTTTGATCTGTTTTGATCTCTACAGTAATTGTGCTGATGCCGTGCTTGCTGACTGGAACATAATGGGGCTGGTCATAGGTTACCGTGATGATGTCGTTGTCTTGCCCCCGCACAGGCACGCAGCGCAGTAACGGCACATAGAAGTCACCCACTATCTGCGGCTCCACAATGTCTGTATAAATAAATATGGTACTGAATCCTCCTGTCACATCGGCCGCAAAGGGGAATTTTTTGAAGCGGGCTTGGGGCTTCAAACCTAATATGTTCGCTAGTTCATCACTAGCTAGTATGCTAAACGCCCCATCTCCTTTAAATTTAATTTTTCGAGCAACTGGGTCGTATCGCAGGGTCGCCATTGGCGGATTCTCAGCGTCTGTCATAAGCTTGTTCATATTTTCTAATACCTGCTGGATGCTGGTATAGTACCCATTTCTCAAAGAAAACTCCCACTTCTTTTTTTCGTTAGCAATTTCAAAATATCCACCTGTGGTTAGTGTGTTCCAGCTGTGTGGGTACTGTATCTCCACCAGCCCCACTTCCCATGACCCCGGCAGGTCCAGAGCTCTTGCTAGTTGAACAGTAAAATTGGAACTTTTGTTTTTGGGGAAGGCTGTTGCCGATGCGTTGCTGGGGAGGGTGATATAAAAGCCAGCCATGTCAAAGGTCTTGTACTTCAGCCTCTTTTACCCAACTGTTGAACTTGTCTGGCCAGCCGACCCATTTGACTAGAACCTCTCTATATTTTCCCCGCCCTCTTTTTTTGATCACTTTTTCAATTCTGTATACACGTTGTTGATCATCAGGAACCTTTTGGAGCTCCTCAGGGTAAAAAGTGCCCTTTACTGGCTCGTCTGTGTAATCTTTTAATCTATACACCCCTCTTTCCCCTCTTGTTAACAGTTCTTTGATGATGAATATTTCATCCGTGTAGGTTTGCTGGTAGCCCTTTTCAAATTTTCCCTTCAGTCTGGATATCCTGACGTGATCCCCCACCTTAAGATGTTTTTCCTTTCTTTTACTTTTTAAAATATCTCCATACAGTCTTAACCATACAACCCTTTCATTAGACAAATTTACAGTGCTAGGAGCAGTCCGGATGCTACGGTGGTACGTGTCATTGTAACCTTGAAGAACGGCTGCCAAGATGTCTACGTACCGGTGGGTGTTTCTAGCTGTGAAGTATCTCCAGAGTTTATTTTTTAGGGTCCGATTAAACCTCTCTATAACGGCAGCTTTAGTCTCACTATGAGTGACAAAATGCTGAATACCATAACGTGCTAAAAGTTTCTTCAGAGGCGTATTTAAGAACTCTTTGCCGGCATCTGTCTGTATTTTTCGGGGTGCCCGGCCTGTTTCAAAGATATTCTGGAAGGCGGCAGCAACCTCGCTCCCCGACTTATCAGTCAGAGGGTATGCCCATGCATATTTAGACAACACATCAATGACTGTTAAGATGAACTTTTTTCCATGGTTTTCCTTAGAAAATTTGGACACGTCTATGAGATCGGCCTGCCATTGCTGATCTATACCCGACACCACTGTTTTATTTCGAGGGAAATTAATTCTTGCCGGTTTATGAAGCGCATAAGCATCTTGTCCTGACAACCATGTCTTGACTTGCTTCATGGACAGGTTTTTATCATGTTTTCTTCCCTCCTGAAAAAGTGGGTTTACCCCAGCATAGCTCCCTACCCTACCCGGTGTGTAATAGATCTCTTTTAGAATATTTTCATACCTCATTATGACGAAGGGTCTGTGGCAAAATGATCACACTTTGTCTTTAATACAATGCTTTATTGGTGATACAGCTTTGAGAGAGGTTGTCTAGGGATCCGGAAACATATCCCTCATCAGAAGAAGAAGAAGAAGAAGAAGAAGAAGAAGAAGAAGAAGAAGAAGAAGAAGAAGAAGAAGAAGAAGAAGAAGAAGAAGAAGAAGAAGAAGAAGAAGAAGATGATAAAGAGCCATAAAACCCTGATTCATCTGTACCCTCCCAACAGCGCCCTTTGCCACATTCTAACAGGTCTTCGCATAATTTACAGGTGTTGTCATGTTCAGGAGCAGATAAATCGTCAGAAGATGTGCGGCCGCCGGTATACGATACGGCCCTCCTTCGGTATCTTTGCTTTCTAGGACTTGGTAACTCAGGTACTGTAAAATATAAAACATAACCTATTAGCACCCCTAACTGGGCCCCGTCAACATTTACATTGTCATCAATAAAAACATATTTACTTACCACTGCTGGAAGGTGTTGGTGCGGAGCTCACCATTTCACACGCTGCCCGGTAAGTATCACAAGGGAAGTCTTCTGTTTCGCTCTCCGCCTCATCAGTAAAGGCACAACATGCCATACCGCAACCATACAAAACAGGTCTGAATATAAAATTTTCTTTGTTTTCTTCACCAAAATCCTGACAACAGAGTTTGTTGCATTCTACTGGCACCGGCCTTGTGCTAGAGCATACGGCACTAGGTTTCGCTATTTTTCTATTAAAATTTTTTGAAGCAGCTCTTGCCATGTTTCTTCAAAAGAGAAACCTTTTCTCTGCCTGGGATTTGGTTGAGCCTCGGCCGCTGGAGAAAATTAAATATGCCAAAATATAGTAAATACAAAAAGTTGTGTCCATTGACTCTCAAGGAAAAGACAGGTCTGTATATAGCCTGAAATGTGGCGGAGGTTTGCCTGGTCATAGCCTTGCCCCGTCACGTGTTACCCGCGTGTCGCAGCCTGATACGGCGCTCTCCCGCCACGCCTGCGGACATGCCTGAACATGTCCATACCCCATGTTTTTCTCTTTTTTCTGCTTTCTCCCTGAGTGCATTCTCATTTTGAGGCTAAAAACGCCATTTTAACTCATCCTGCCAGCAGTTACTGCTATCAGACAGCGAAAGAAAAACAGGCAACATGTTATTTGTAAAAATATTTTATTATTACAATCCTTGGGTAGAGGTTAACAGTTTCTGGTAATTAATAGTTGTTACATTTTGACAAATAAGCCTCTTCAAAGCCACTGGTAATTCAGAACCAATTTTCGCCATTATATCTTGTGGCTTAGGGCTGCTCTCAATATACTCCATGAATTCCACAAGCTCATCAAGGGTATCACATGTCACATATAATTTCTCTAGCTTACACGCTATGTTCATAATGACCCATAGGATCTCGCCCCTCGATATTCTGGGGCATAAGGCCTTAAGAAGCTCTTCCTCGGTGGGTGGCCGGGAATCCACCTGATCTCCTCCTGCTTGCATGCACCCCATGAAACAATGATGCAATACTTTTATCACACAGGCTCTCAGAATCTGTACGACGGTCGAATCATATGGATATGTTGTTTCTTAAAGAAAAGAGTATAAGTCTGGATTAGACTCACAATTTTATCTAATTAAATTAGTGTTTTTCTTAATTTTCAATGTTTAACTCACCATCTGAGGCACAAAATCTACAGTAACATGGTATTAGACATGCGTCTTGAGCGTTTTCCTCAAATAGAGCGCTCGGTCCAGGAGCTTCGGACGTTTTCCTTGCCCTAAATTTTCGTTTTGGCGGCTTTGGCGTTAAGCTGTCTTCAAACAGATGGGCTTCGGAGTTTGCCATCTTCAAAGCACGTGTCTGTATTTTTCAAATGGGCACCGCTACTTAACGATGTATCTGTATATAGCCTGAAAAGCTGTGGAGACATGCCTGGGCATAGCCTTGCCCCTGTCACGTGTACACCGCGTGTCACAGCCACGCCTGCGGACATGCCTGAACATGCACATACCCATGTTTTTTCTCTTTTTTCTGTTGTGCTTTTAATAACCAGTTTTCTCCTGGCCCCTTACAGGTTTCTTTTTTCCTCAGGCTGGGCAACACATTGTGCAGTTAAAGCCTAATTTTCCACATTCAGAACTGTAAATCTAGGCCAGGTGTGCAGGCTCATTTTTGAGGCTAAAAATGCCATTTCAACTCCTGCTGCCAGCAGTTTCTGCTATCAGCCAGCGAGCTGGACATTGCAACGGCTACTCCAATGAGATCTAGGAGCTGGCTGGAGGGAGGGGGGCTGCCCCTTCCCCTCAGGCCTTTGCTGTTGCATGCGACTTCCTGTCAGTCAAGCTGCCTGTGCTACCGGGTGTGACTGTGTGCAGGAGAAACCTCGGCTTTTAAAAAAAAGTTTTCCTCTTAAGAACTGGGCTGTTATGTCTGCCTAACACCTCCAGATCCCCATGTGAGTACAAAGACCCCGGTGTTTACTTATGTTAAACCTTGTTTAGACCCTTCCTTGTTTACTGCTGCATTAGAAATGCTTATAAACATTTTCCTTCAGGGTGACTGCCTGCTTAGGGAAAAGGAAAGCTGCCTACCCCTGGGCTTTTAAAAACAGTTTGGCATGTGTGGAGAAGAAGAAAACCCTGCTTTTAAAAAATGCTTCCCTCCTAATCAGGCCTGGCCATCTATGCCAGCCGTGGCATTTTAACTCCTGCAGCCAGGCTTAAGGAAAGAAAAACTTTTTCCCCTTTTGAAAAAGCATTGCCCCCCCGCTTTTCTCTTTCTTCTGCTTAGAAACTGATAAGGCTTTAAACACAGGCAGTGTGGAGTTGAGGCAACCACCCCTTCCCTCACAGACATGTGGTCATGGGCATGCCTGGGCATGCCTTGGGTTAGCACGCGGGTGGGGGTGGGGCACACTCCACTTCCGGCAAAACATGCGGCTGGTCCAGGGAGGGGTGGCTGACACGTCACTTCCGGCAAAACACGCATTGCATGATGGGAGGGGTGGCTGACACGTCACTTCCGGCAAAACACGCATTGCATGATGGGAGGGGTGGCTAACACGCAGAGGATCATGGGAGGGGGGGAGGGACTATGACGTCACTTCCGGTGAGTCAGCATTTCCCTTATCTGATCAGCCCAATACAAAAAAGGTATACACTATTACTACTAGCCTCAGAGGTGAACAAAAAACTGAGATGACGTGAAAAGGAATGGGTGATGGACATTGCTGGCAAAGGATAGGAGAACAAGCTGTACTGTTGGAAGACTCTGTTGTTCAGACTTTCCACCTGTCTTCCCCAACAACTCAGGTTGAACTTGGCCAACTCAGCTGTGGATAGGAGGCATGTAAATTGATATGAGTGAGTGAATGTGCATTTGAATTATGTTTTTTACCAACTTTGAAATTAAGAACGTTTTATTATTGCTGAATCTTGGTGTCTTGTGCAGTTCACTGATAAAATTAAGTTTCCTCTCCAGAGACTGGCAACCATCCCCCTATATCAGTAAGGTGCAGCAGTTAAGCCAGTCATATGAGAACGCTAAATTCCCACGTAACAAAGTACACACATGTCCAATTCTCACAGGGAGATTTTAAACAAAAGTACTGAACTTTACACCATGAAGTTTAAAGTCCTATTGTATGTGTGTGAATTCAAAGTAGTTCTGTGTCTCAAGCCACTGTGAAATACGGAGAGAACAAAATCTAGGTTTAAAGAAGAAAAGGGAAAGAAACCTTTCTTCCCTGATTTTCATGTTTGAAGAAAAAAAGAGATAATTTATGCCTCTAATTATATTTAGGGATAGAGAGCTGAGCATTTAATTAGGAGGATTCTTGTCTCTGGAAAGCACTGCCAAATAGAAATGTGGTGGACAGAGCCTCAGTTTTGCCTGCATTTAAGTCTTCCTCTACCTGTTTTTATCTCTTCTCTCTCTATGCTCATAAAAAGTTAAGAAAAAACGGTGAAGGGTAGCGGATGGAGAATAGCTCCAAAGTTTACCTGAGACAGGAATGAAATCTGTTCCTCCAAGTAAATACAGAGTTGGATTACAAGTATTACTTTAGGAAATGGTATATTTCCAGCCACTGAGGAGTCTCCAAAGAAAATTTAAATGGGTTTCTCCCATCCGCCCTGGAGTTTTTCTCTATGTGATGCTCACTCCTGGACAGGAAATTTCTTAAAATCTTGGGAACCAGGAAGGACTGACACTAGGCCTTTCAAATATTAAACTGAATACAAAAACAAAATCACCCTCAAGAATTTGACATTTCAATTAATGTTCAAAGAACAAAATTCATTTGGAAGACAAGGACAATACTCTTAAACTCATTTTTACCGATAACTAATACTGGAGGTTGAAGTGTTCTGTGTTTGTATTTAAGGATTCTTGAGAGCTGCAATCTAACCTGAGTAATAATTAGTGAAGCAGTTTTTATAGCTGTAACAGAAAGGAGATTTATTTGCAGGAAATACATTATATTGAGAGCCAGTTTGGTCTAGTGGTTAAGGTGCTGGGCTAGAAACCAGGAGTCTGTGAGTTCTAGTCCTGCCTTAGGCATGAAAGCTGGCTGGGTGACCTTGGGCCAGTCACTCTCTCTCAGCCCAGCTCACCTCACAGGGTTGTTGTTGTGGGGAAAATAGGAGGAGGAAGGAATATTAGGTATGTCCGCCGCCTTGAGTCATTTATAAAAATAATAAAGGCGGGATAAAATTTAAATAAATAAAATAAATAAATTATAGGGATGGGCATAGCCTAGCACCTAGCTACCTACCTCCTATCGGGAGAAGAATCAAGTATGTGCTTTGTGCATATATGCCTGGGAAGAAAGGCAGAAAGAAGCGACCTCAGATTAGGAATATGTTGGATGCAGAGCAGGGAAATAACAGACAAAGATGGGACACAAAGTAAATCCTCTCTACTTATTTATAAGATTTATAAACTGCCTCGCCCAGAGGCTCTAGGTAGTATATTGAATCAAGAACAATACAAAGAACAATACAATAACATGCAATAACTAAGTACAAAAAGTAACGTCTACCCCCCTGTGAGCAGTATGTAATGAGATGCCAAAGAGTCAGTACTGTTGGATTTGGTCCTCCAACAACCAATATCTTGATTTTTGGATGACAAGGGTGGTATTTCTCCCTATTTTGGCAAATTGACAATACATTAATACATTTCCAGATTATATCTGGCTTAAATATATACATCACACACACATCACCCCCTCCCCCCGATACTCCCTTTTGGAACCATAAGTGCGTGTCAGTACACTAAAATCTACCATCCTAGTTGGTAGGATATAGGCAGTAGTATGTTCACTTGCAAGGTAGTCTCTAGTGTGCAGAGAACAGTATGAGCATGCTTGAGGTAAAACCAGTCTTTGCTTGCACTTGGGGCATTGTGGCCAAAATGTGCCAATACTGAGCAACATTGTTCTTACTATTAGCAGGAAACGCTGCATGTGACCTGAGTGCAAAAGGTAACCTAGTCTATACCTTTTTTATCCTATGAAAAAGAATTATGCAAAGAAGTAATTATTTCTTTATTATTGTTCCGTTTTTCAGCATGCAGATCTTACTGAAGCAACTTACAAACAATATTAGTAACCATACATTCATACACACTTAATCATCTTAGCATTCAGGGATTTTCCCCAGAGGGCAGTTGATGATGTAACAGACTGGAAGAGGAACACTTCAAATGAGGTAGGCTTCTAAAAGAGTTGTCAGTTGGCAATGGTCCTTGAACAAGGGGCAGAGAAGATATGGACGTGGTCCATATATGCCAGAATTGAAAAGAGCTATTTTCAAATATGTCCAAGTAACTGCATGATTGATCATTTATTTTAAAAAGCCATACACACACGCGCACAGACACACACACACATATCACAAACTGCTTTGGGAATATCATACAAATCCCTACCAGTTTTAAGCATACAGAATTGGATGAATTATTGGATCCAAGCCGCAGTGTTAACATAAAACGTTCTTCATCTGCCTGATACAATAATTCTAAGTATAATAACTGGATATTTAATCCAACAGTTGGGAACTTCTGATAAACCAGAATTACTATCTGCTTCTGACATCATTAGTCCTTCTCCAAGTAGTTGATGATGTCCATGATTTTCTACATTTATATAATTGTTTCCTTGGACATAGTCCAAATGATTGCTTAGAATTATTCCTTTTTGTTCCATTCAATGTCAGTAATTCTTCTTTTGATCTATCATTTGCCAGTGTTCTGGCACTCGGATGATTGGGCTTGAGAAAGCAATTTTCTTAAGTCTAAAAGCAAGCTGGACAGAGGCATTTTGTATTCTAAAATAAAAAATAGCAAACATCTCAACACTAGCAGAACAACATTATAATCTCTCAGGTTGATAGGAATCACATAGATGATAAGAATCAATATATAATCATTATTCTTTCTATATTCCTCCATGCAGTTTAGGCAATCTTTGTTTGTTTAACATGAGATCATTTTCAATAATAATATATACGTATAATTATAATGCTTACATGAAACAAAATCCCGTATAGTTACACTGAACAAGAAGTATTATTATATTGCCATATTTAATAACCTCATTTTGTTCAGTGTGAATTTGCTTAAGGATCCATGTAACTTCAAACAGCTGACATCTAATGTAAGGCATGTTTGCTATTTCATGACTATAAAGTGCCAAATGTCTTTAGAATTATTTTCTCTCTACAAACATGCAAAATTTGCAAATTAATTACAACACTACAGTTCCAAAAGATGTCCACTCATCATTGGAGAATATGTGTTTGTATGTATTCATAATGCTCTAATTCTTTATCCAAGTGGCAAATATATACTATTAAATCTAGAAAATGGGAGTGCACAAAGAAGGGGCATGTTGAATCTAAAAAGGAAAAATGATTACTTTATGGATGATGTAAACAGTTTGTATGCTGAATTAAGGCTCTGTGAATTGGGGTTGGAAGATGCAAAGGAAAGAAGAGAGAACAGTTTTATTAACTCACAAACAGCTTTGAGAAAATCATGTGCACTTGCCACTTTTCCAGTTAAGGTTTTTATCTCTATAAAATAGCAGAAGTTTGGGTCCAAATCTTTAAAAAAAAGAAGTTAGAGAGAGAAAGATGACATACATTGAATTCACTATAGTAATTCTCCATACGCAAAAGCCATAGATTTGCCTTTACATCAGCTGAAATGCAAACAGCAATAAAATACTTCAAAACATCTTAACAAGGAACACATCAGAACAAACTACAGCCATGCTTATTAAAAAAGAAGTACAGTATATGCAGTATTTTCAGGATTCCTGAATCCATTCCGACTTAGAGGTTTCTTCTTTGCATTCATTGCTATTGCCACCTTTTTGTGCTTATTATTTGCCTATCATTGAAATGAAAACTAAACAGCTGAGTGGCAAAAATCTACCAAGTCAGATTAATTCAGAACCAGTAAACTCCATCTTAAAGAAATCAACTTGCACTTCCTGGTTTTGGTAGCTCAGTGTATAGCAGCTACCCCATGACTGAAGAGATGATTCAGGTTATGCCTCATTATCACAGACATTATGAATGCAGATCTGTCCCTTTTTGTAGCTTGTTTGTGTGGTACAGAATCCAAGATATTTCTGAGCTATGTAAAATGGTTTGTGCCTTTAACAGATCTAAGATGTTAGGGAATCCTGCATAAATCTCAACCAAATTTAGAGATTAGCTGCTGACTCTATTCAACAATTAGCTGTTATCCCAGTAATAGTTATGCTTATTTTCCAACATAACTGTGCCTATAAAATGTGGAGCCTATGAAGAATTGGCACTCTGTTACAAAACTGCTGCATGAGAGTAAAATGCTTTACTTCTGTCTGAATACTTCCTGTATGGTACTGTGCTTTTCTACTGGGATAAAGCCCTTTAAAGATTTTTCACATCTTGCACACACATTAAAAAAATACAGTCCTCTTTCTTGCCGAGTGCTTTTAAAACTGACTCTTTCGAGCTTGTTGTGCTGCTTTTGGTAAAGCTCTGAGTTTCAAGGCCAACCTCTCAAATAGGCTCCCCATCCTAACATTAGTCAGTCATCAATTAAAGAGCTAGTGACTACATCAGATCCAGTGCTTGAGGCACCCGCAAGCTTCTTTCAGAAAAGAAAGGCAGCTGTGAAGGCCACTCAGTATTAGGGCTACCAGATCAGGGCTGCAGGAATGCAGACAACCACTAAGTGGCAGGAGAGCATTTTCTGTATCTCTAGTCCAGGGCTTTCCAAACTGTGTGTCGCCAGGTGTGTCGCACAACAACCCGGAAGCGCTGATGGCGCGCTGCCCCCACGCACGGCAGCAGCGTGTCATCAGCGCTTCCGCGTTGTCGCACGACACACCAGTACGCCGACGACGCCACCGCACTTTCGGGTTTTTGTGCGCCACAGCAGCAGCGCTTCCGGGATTTTGTGCACCGGCCATTGGTGTGTCGCCAACGGCAAAAGTTTGGAAAGCCCTGCTCTAGTCACTAAGCACTAAGGTGGTCTACCGTGCTCACTCCCAGCTCACTTCTACCTGCCTCCCCACCCTCACCCATTGTGTCACTCTAGAGCAGTGTTTTTCAAACTTGGCAACTTTAAGATGTGGCTGGGGAATTCTAGGAGTTGAAGTCCGCACATCTTAAAGTTGCCAAGTTTGAAAAACACTGCTCTAGACAAATTTTGACCCTTCAGTACTGGGGATTCTTTTTTTAGACTGGAACCCAGCCAGGGGCCCAAAATGGCCACCACCCCTGCCTGAACTGCATTTACACCACTGAGTTTGGAACTTGATTCTTTGTTGAAATGCCACCAAAATGATGCCATGGGCAATTCACTAGATGTGAAATAAGCTGTTACTGGACAATAATGAAAATAAAAGACTGTGGTGCCCTTCTTTAATCTGGTTTGAGGGAACGTTCCTGTTTTGTGAACAGTCAATGGATTCAAGTTGAAAGAGCCTGCAAGGACCTGGCACTCTACATCAGAGGCTTGGGTTCACATGATTACATACAGCTGCCTACGTCTCCACTGCCCTCCGGTTGGTTGGCTGAGAGAGGATATGGCAGACTCTACTTAAAAGAGTCCTTTCCGCAGAAAGGGTTCCATCAAATTTGTTGTCAATTCTGACTAGCTGATTCCTGTTCTTGCAGCTTCTCTGGTTATGCAAGCAAACCTCTGGAAGTTTCTCTGGCCACACCTACCCCATCTTTTGCTTTGGCAGGAAAAAGAGAGCTGTGTAGTAAGAGTGGGTACTAGTCTATCTTGCCTTTCCCTTTAATATAAATGATGGAAACATTTTGCAAAGAATTAGTGCTCTTTCCTTCACCCACCTGCCCTTTTCAGAATCCATGTGTTGATGGAATGAATTGAGGTTAGACAAAGAATGAGGAACAGTTTTTGTGGGCAGAAACAAAAGTCAATGTTGGTAGGCTAGGGCACAGGCTGTACCAGCCCCTAAACTGTTCTGCCTTAATGAGCAGCTAGGGTTATTTGAGAATTTGTCAAATTCTGTTTCTTGCTAGCTCATATATTATAAGCCACAGATGAGGTACCCAGGTTTGTGAAAGCACTACTCAGAGGTTGCCTAGCAACCTTGAGTGCACTATGGGCTGCTTCTGGGTTACCTCGTAAACACTTATTTATTTAACAGATTTAATCCCATTTTTCAATACAAATATCTCTAGTGAAACTCCAATATAAAAATAAATAAAATGTATGCAATACCCATGAGCTTTTCCCCATTATACAGCCTGAATACTGAGTGCCAAAACTGCGAAGAGGCGAGTTATATATACATCTGTACTAACCACCTCACTTTGTTGATGCATAAAGTTGCTCACAGACACTTCCATCAACATATGCTCTATGCTTTTATTGTCCTGTCTATGCACCAACTGTACTGTAATCACTGTCACCAAATAATGTAAACTACTGTATTTTCTTAGCTTTATTCTATCCTTTGCTTATATATACTACTACAAAAGGGATTCAGCAGATTTCTAAACTATGGGAAAATGAACACTTTAACTTTTGTTTCACTGAGATTTTCTTAAAGTTATACAAGTATGATCCTGTTCTGCATAATGAAAACACTGATTGCTTTACACAGTTGCCATTTATTCAGGAAGAAAATGAGCGGGATTGAGATGACACACTTGCTACTGCATAACTAAAACCACTAGATATATTATTGTTGGAAACACTGTAAAAATGTGTTTGGATGCATATTTTAGCTGGCATCTTGAAATAAGAAAACTGGGTTTTAAAAATCCCAACATAAATACTTCATTTGCATCTTTAATTATTCATTATCTCTTCAAAAATATCATGCACTCAATTCTGATTTATCTCTATGCTATAGTAATGCCCCAAATCAGAGATAGTTATTAGCCTTTCATTAATGGTCACTGCTTATGATTACAAATTCATTGACAGGAGCCACAATGGGAATTAAGAGAGCAATTAAATATCCAACAATAAGTTACAGGACTTAGATTTATAAAAACAAACTGTATAACTTTGGCAGCAATTTAACCCTTTTTACATATATTTTATTATTTTTCTACGCATAGAGCTTTAAAACATACCATGAATAAATGAAATACAGCAGGGTTACTTAAACACATTAGACAACATTTTCTGATACACTGGAATTTTTTATGCCAGAGTTTCTAGGCCTTTTTCAGGCTAAATGGATATCACTTAACTTTGATGGTTTCCTGCCTCTCAGTATCTTTATTGCAGAAAATATTTGTCTTTTCAACTGTTGCACTCATTTCAGTGACCCAGATTCAGTTTGCAACAACCCCTAAGGGCACAGGAACAGCAGCACAAGAAATAATAGACCTTATTAAATGGAGGTTGCAGGCTACAGTTTATAGTTGATTTGCACTGTCACTGCAGTGCATAGCTGCAGAAGTTTATTCCCATTTCTCTCTATTTTCTTTCTCCTCCCTCCCTCAAAGTAACCATGATAACCATCATAGTAGTAGTTCATAGTGGGCTGAATGAAAACCTGTTTAATAGCACTTTGAGATGCAACCAATTAGTGTCACTTCACTGGGGAAATGTTCTCTTTTCCAGTGGAACCTTTAAAGAGTGGAATTAGGAGGAAAACAATTTTTGAACATGACCCTTCCTCTCCAGGATCTCAAAAGTCTGTTTCAGATAGTTGGAGGACCACTAGATAGCCTTTTCCTTTGCTTATTTTTAAGATTTGGACCATGCAAACTTTATGAGTTCCAGTTTAAGTATTTGTTTGCTTCTCTTTTGCTCCCCCAACTTGGTTTCACAACTGCTTGCAAGATCTCCAGTTCTCTTAATGAGAAAAGCTTGCTTAAAATTTTGTTCATATTTAGACTAGCACTGATGATGTTACCTAGCCGGGTAATGAAACGTCTGCAAGCAACCAAGCTCAGAGAACACCAAGAACTCCACAGTTCAACCCTGAGCTACATATATTACTTCTATTCATATTTGGTTGGTTGCAATAAAAATATCTAATTACTGAGTAGCAAAACTTGGTTTTGTGTGTAAATTGGGACTTAATTTTGTCTTTTAGAAGCAGAAATCTACAATTAAAGGAAGATGTATAACAAATACCTGAAAACAGAGATATACTCATCGAGAGGTTCTTCCTTCCTACTTCTAAACAACACTCACTTTGATTTCCTGACATTCCTGAAACTTTGCTCTATTAAATTTTGTTTAAAATATTTGTTTTGGATTTCATATTTAATAATGAAATTTTAATGTTTGAAATTGTGATATTATTTTAATTGTGATTTTATAGTTGGAAAACATCCTGACCATGAGAGGTGGTATAGTAAACTAGAAATCAAAACAAAACAGCCACATAAATAAATAAATAAATAAATAATTTACAGGATTGTACACTCTCGAAATGTACAATATCCAAAATAATAAAATATCACAAGAACAAATAGTATGGTATAAAGAACTGCACAGTATACAAAATGCCAAATTATAGAACAGAGAGAGAGATTAAGGAGACAACAGAAGAAGCAGATAGCAAATGGAATTGCAAATAAGGACTGATTGGTATGTTAACAAATGTGAGTTCTAATTATATCATTCTGCTGATAGATGGAACTTTTGCTCTAGTAGAAATTCCCATAAAAGAAAGGGCAAAGAAGGCTATTTTCAGACATTGCCCACTTTCTTCTGCAGTCCTATCTCTAAAAATTATCCAAGAAGGTTCCCATTGCACAAGGAACTCAAGAGTGGAAGGGAAGATTAACTTTTTCTCCCTTCCCTTCAAGACAGCCTGGAGTCTTAGGTGAATAGGAGGACATAACTGAATGAAATTCTGTAAGATCTTGCATTTGATAATAATGCCAGTTAAGCATAAGAATTTTACTTTATCAGTTAAAATATTTTTAAAGTTGGACTAAATCTTTAGAAAATTTATCCCATGAAGAACCATGTTATTATACTATCTACATAGTAACATATATTAAGCATAAAGGGCCACATCTTATCACAACTATTTATGTTATATTTCTCAGCTATGTTGAAAATCTAATTATTTCAAGCACAGTAGTAGGTGAAATCTTATTTCCTTTAGAAAGATATAAAACTCATTAATATTTTAGCAGTAACTACATTACATTTAAATGGGTCCAATTAAAATGAACAGTATCTGGCATATGACTATGCCTTCTGAGTGTATTAATTCCATAATTAATTGCAATTCTGACAAATTACAATTATTCATAGCATTCTTTATGCCTTTAAAGATGGGAAAACAGAAAAAGAATATATAAACTGATCATTTGAATTTACTTCTTCAAAATCTATTAAGACAATACTTTCCTAAAGCTTTGACTTACTTAGATTAATTATGAATGAATAACTGCACTCTAACTGAGAACAATGCTAGCATAACCTCCAAGATGGCTGTTATCTCCCAGACAGACAAAAAGTTTTGACCCATGCTGCTGCTTAATATTTGTGCCACTTTTCCTTGCTCTCAACACCTTAGAAATAGGACTTAATTGAAATACTCAACATAATTTTAATGTTGCTACTACCAGGTATCATTCATAGCTTTGTCACTGGGTTCGTTATAATCCTGGGATTTCCTTGCAGTCTCTCATCCAAGTATTTAACTGGCATGAACCTGCTTAGCTTCCAAGCTCAGACAAGGTCAGCCAATGCTACATGGCCACCACCTCTGAATCTTCCTTTAAATTAATTCCACAGTCTCTAATAATTATTAGATAGATTCTACTCCAGTTTGCACGGTATAAGCACACAGATCAGGCCTGAACTGTTAACTGCACATTGTTCAGTGCGCCCTTAGTCAATCCAGCATCTTCCAGATCTGTCTGTTCTGCAACTTCTAGAAAACTGGGTATTCTGTTGGAACTTCAACACCCAATCTGCTGGCTTCTGGTTGGAGATTGTTAATTTATTGGTTGGGAAGCAAAGGGCTACACAAATATCTCCCTTGGTTTTTAAATAAGGTTTTTTCCATTTCACACTACAAGCCACTTTTTCAAACAATCTCCTAAATTTCAAAACACTCAACTACTCTACAGGTAGTCCTCATTAAATGACCATTCATTCAGCAACTGTTCAAAGTTATGATGGCGCTGAACAAGGGGGACTTACAACAGGTCCTCGTAGTTGCAGCCATCATAACATCCCCACGGTCACGTGATTGTGATTTGGGTGCTTGGCAACTGGCTCGCAATTAAACATCACAGTGTTCCGTGGTCACGTGATCACCATTTGCAACCTTCACTGCCAGCTTCCAACAAGCAAGGTAAAAGGGGAAGCCAGAAGGAGGTTGCAAATGGCGAACATGTAACCACAGGACACTTGATACCGCATGGGATTCCCCTAACGACAGCAACTGAGACTGCCACAATTGCCGTCGCAAGTTGGCACAGTGATGTGACATCACGTTTTATGACCATATACCTTAGCAGTGGAGTTGCTGGTCCCAATTACCATTGTTAAGCAAGGACTACCTGTATAGAAAAACAATATTATTTACAAAAAGCTCTATCAGATTCACAAAACCCACATTATAGGTATTTTGAAAACTTTCTGAGGCTTTGGTTCTTGCTATCAGTTTTCAAGCTGGTTTAAACTTTATTAACAGAAGTTTACCATCAGAAAACTCCGGGATAGACTGAAAATAAAAAAATCCTGAGTCAATGGCAGACTAAATTACATCTTGTTGCTAAAATATCTATACGGGCCGATCCATTGACTAACCAGGAGTCAAACGTAACTTAATAGAGCTTTTACTCTTTAGTTCCTTCCTTAAATTCACTTCTGCAAGTCCATTTCTATTTGAAGTGAGTGTGTGTGTGTGTGTGTGTGTGTGTGGTCATGTAAAAAAGTATGTTGAAATTTTTGACTTTTTCAACATATTTCAACATACAGATATTTGATCTTCATTTCAACAATATTGATAAAGAAGATATAATATAACAAATATAATGCACCATTTACATTGTGTAGTCCATTGTGTAATTTAAAGAAACATAAATACAAATTTTGCACATGAAAAAACTAAGTACACCCCTACATTTATCACAAATTCAAATACCTAAATTTAGAACCAGGTACAAATGATCAGAACACTGTTAGAGAGGATCTGGGAGGAACCTGTCTTATTTAAACCTCAGACATTTAGTTTGATTTGCTCTTACTTATTGAAGCGTGTTGAATCATCATGAATAGATTGAAAGAGCTCCCTGAGGCCTTCAGAAAGGAGGTTACAGATGCCTTTGAGTCTGGGAAGGGATTTAAAAAGATTGCCAAACAATTGGATGTCAATCATTCCACTGTCCAGAACAGGGGTTCCTAAACTTTTTGCCAGCAAATTCAGCCCAAGAGCAGAACGCAAGATACTGAAAGAAATCTCTAAGAGCTCCAGAATTTCATCATGTGACGTATAGGTAGCTCTTGCCACTATTGATGTCAAAGTCCAAGAGTTTACTATTAGAAAGAAGCTGCACAAATCAGATATACCTGGGTGTTTTCCCAGGAGGAAACCTTTGCTGCTCAGAAAGAACATCAGGGCAAGAATAAAGTTTGCTCATGAACACCTAGGCCAGAGCTTTCCAAACTTTTCATGTTGGTGACACACTTTTTAGATATGCATCATTTCGCGACACACTCTTACAGCAAGGCAACATTTCGCAACACACTCTTACAGCAGGGCACAAGGCAGGCACTAGGACCTGTGCAGAATCCTGGCAGGGCAGGTTTGGAGGCAGCGAGGCACAAGGCAGGCACTAGGACCTGCACGGAATCACAGCAGGTTTGGAGGCAGCAAGGCACAAGGCAGGCACTAGGACCTGCACGGAATCACAGCAAGTTTGGAGGCAGCAAGGCACAAGGCAGGCACTAGGACCTGCGCGGAATCCTGGCAGGGCTCGGAGGCAGCAGCAGCCGCGACACACCCAGACACTGCAGCCGACACATTAACATGTCCCGACACACAGTTTGGAAAGCTATGACCTAGGCAAAGACCAGGACTTCTGGAACAATGTGCTCTGGACAAATGAGGCAAAGATAAAGTTATTTGGCCACAGTACCAGAAGTCACGTTTGGTGAAAACCAAAGACAGCATTTCACCAGAAGAACCTGATACTAACTATAAAGCATGGTGGTGGAAATATTATGGTTTGGGACTGTTCTGCTGCATCAGGGCCTGGGCAGCTCACCATCATAGAATTCACTATGAATTCTTCAATGTACCAGAGGGCACTTGAGGATAATGTGGGACCAACTGTCAGAAGATTGAAGCTCAAGCAAAAGCGGACATTGCAACATGACAATTACACTAAACATTCCAGTAAATCCACCAAGGAATGGCTGGGGGAAGAAAAAAGAAATGGAGGGTTCTGGAATGGTCAAGTCACGAGTCTGGATCTACATCCCATCAAGTTGCTATGGGATGATTTGAAAGGAGCTGTGCATGCTAGAAACCCCTCAAACATCGCCCAGCTAAAAAAATTCTGCATGGAGGAGTAAATGTCAGAGATTGGTAGACAGTTATTATTATTATTATTATTATTATTATTATTTATTTATTTATTTTATATAACCGCCCATCTCCCCCAACGGGGAACTCTGAGCGGTTTACAATAAGAAACGCCTACTTAAGATTGTTTCTGCCAAAGGGGGCAATACCAAGAATTAGAGCCAAGGGTGTGCTAACTTTTCCCACAGAAGAATATGGCATATCTGTTAATTTTATGTTGAATAAATTATTGCAAAGTCAATATTTCATAGTTTGTTTTGTTCAGTTGCATCACCTTTATCTTTATATGCTGTTTGAATGAAGATAAAATATGAATATGTCCACGTATGTTAAAAAAAGGAAAAAAACTTTACATGGGTTATACTTTTTCAGATGACTGCACACGTCTATATTGCATTTTACTTTGAAAGCAACGGCAACCTAACACTGGTCAAAAGCAGAAATAGGGGGGGGAAACCTGAACCACCAATTTCCATTTCGTTACTCAGATCAGAAATCTGCTAGCAACATACAGGCTTTTAATTCAGTGAACTGCATAATATAATCAATCAATAGTAATTACCCTGCTAATGAATTACATTTACATTCCTTTCAACTGACCAAAAGATCAAGACATAGTGTGACTGAACAAACAGGAGTGTTCCAGAAGTATTATGAAATCATCGTAAAATTAATACTGTTAATTAACATTAAAATGGCTTTTATTCAAAACTTACTACCTTGCAGAAAATAATTAAAACCAGAATATTAATTAATTAATTAATTAATTAATTGTCTTA
The DNA here is from genome assembly GCA_023362775.1 of Charina bottae. Classification (NCBI taxonomy): domain Eukaryota; kingdom Metazoa; phylum Chordata; class Lepidosauria; order Squamata; family Charinaidae; genus Charina; species Charina bottae. The sequence goes on from JALMGJ010000009.1 coordinate 3,208,372, forward strand.
TTTATACCCCTCCTATCCCCTTCCTAATGGAGGGCTCTAGGCGGCTTACAATCATGTAAATTCAATTTTTTATACAATCATATCATATATTACAGTACCCGCGCGATTAGGGAGGGGGTGAGGGAACCGGCTCTTCTTTTCCAGGCATCGGAACTACAAGCCCCAGAATGCCTCACTTTCGCAGCCGGCTGCTGACATCCCGGAAGTTGTAATTGGGATCCGTCGTCCTCTGCCGCCGCCCTCAGCCGCCATCCACGGGCTTCTCCAGATCTTCGTCTTCGGTTCCGAGGCGACTCCCTGACAGGATGCCAGCATATTGCCCCACGTGAGTGGTACCCATTTATCTACTTGCTATTTAGCTTTCGAATCGCTGGGTTAGCAGAGAGCTAGGGCTAGTGACGAGAGCTCACCTCGCCACGCGGATTTGAACTGCCGACCTTATGGTCGGCAGACTAACAGCTCAGCGGTTTAACCCGCTGAGCTACCGCGCCCCTTATATTATATTATATTCTGATATCTGACCACAGGGCATGTTGTCAGGTTCAGTAACCTTCTTGTGCTGTTCACTTCTCCACAAATGCTGCTAGAACAGGTCACATTTCCCCCAAGTTGCATAGAACCTATTTAGCTCTGCCCCAGAATAGCACAGCCTTACCAAACAATCATCCCATAAGAGACCATATGGTCTCTGACTTTTCCTCTTGCCGTAGCTGTGTACCTTATGCAGCAGCACAACTCTGCAGTTGAGGGAAAGTTTGCACAATTAGTCTGCCAGGCCAGATATGTGGCAGCCATCTTATCTGATCAGTTCAAGGCAAGCAACAAAACAGGGAGCAACTTAAATCCAAGTAGAACACAATGTGTTGCTCATGGGCTTACCAGGATAGGAGTGGTAGAATGAACAAAAGTAGAGCTAGCAGTGAGGAACAATGCAACAGGACTTCCACCCGCTGTGCTAAAATCCAACTATAGCACTGGTCTAAAAGTACCTTGCAGCGCTACCATGATCCCACAGAGAATGATACTCCTCTTGGTGATAAAATATCAATTTAAACTTAGGTGTGGTTTTAACTTAAAAAGAACACTGGCCTTTGGATAGTATGTTCTGGGGCAATTAGATGCTGTTGGGACAGACCTGTACTTTAGGATAGGGTCACTTCAAAACTTCAATATAACGGGGAGGAATTAAAGCATTGGTTCCTTTTTGTTAGAACTGGACGCTAAACCTTTGCCCTGCCCAACTTTCTTTACTTAGTTTTTCTTCTGTGAGTGTAAGGAGGTAACCTCTGCTCAGGGAGAAAAAAAGCAGCTGGGCAGAAGAAGTATCTGGGAAAGAATGTTTGAGGAATAAGGGTACATTGCAATCTAACCTCCTCCAATTGCTTTAAAGGACTCTGGCATTATCCATATTATAATTCCTGAACTCTGATGTGATATGGAATTCCATTCCCATTTATGAGACTTAGCATATTAAAGATTATATTGAGTAAACATGTGAAGAGAGAGGCACACTGTCTAGGTTTGGGGGCAACCTTCTTTCAAATTATTCTCCTTGACAAACTTTATTCTTCTCCCTAGCAATCACTTAATGTTTAGAAAGAGAATGAGAGAGATCTTTTAAGGGCAAACACAGTTAATTAATATGTATGTATGTATGTATGTATGTATGTGGGCGTGGTGGCTCAGTGGGTAAGACGCCAGGCTTGTCGATCGGAAAATCGCAAGTTTGGAGGTTCGAATCCCTAGTCCCGCGTGACGGAGTGAGCTCCCGCACTTGCCCCAGCTCTTGCCAACCTAGCAATTCGAAAGCATGCAAATGCAAGCAGATGAATAGGTACCACTTTGGTGGGAAGGTAACAGCGTTCTGCATGCATCATGCCGGCCACATGACCGTGGAAGCGTCTTCGGACAATGCTGGCTCTTCGGCTAACAAACGGAGATGAGCACCGGCCCCTAGAGTCGGACACGACTGCACAAATGTGTGGGGGGAACCTTTACCTTTATGTATGTATGTATATATGTATGTATGTATTTGCTTTATATTTAATAACTTTCTCATTCTGTTACAAGCATCTGGTTGTTTGTAGCAACTTATGGAAGGGCTGGAGGCAGGGGTCACATTCAAGACTTTCGAGGGTTGTATTCAACCATGAATGTGCCAGTATCACTGTTCATCAATTTATGCAATATCAAACTGAAAGTATGAAGAAGGAGTCTTATAACTGCTTTAGCTAATATTCTGAGGAAAGCAATATATCTGAATTTGGAGTAAAGCAGTGGAGCTTCTGGATTTCATTGTAAGGGGGGGTACCTTTCCATATAATTAAAGCACTAACAGTGGATTGTTCCTTTCCAAACTGGATTACTCATGAAGGATAATATACCAAAAGTTTAATGGACAAACATCTTATGCCATTTGGTCTACCTATCCCAAAGAAGTTAAAAGAAAAATGATTTTTAAAATCAAATATAATCAAACAAAACAGAGAGATCCATTATCAGCAGTTTCAAGAATGCCTATTGTTTCTAAGTTACCCATCTATAGAAGCTGGTTGGAAAGGAAGAGTGTTTATCTTGTGTTCCATCTAATAATGTGTGTCCTATAGTATGTGGAGCACATGGAAAATATCTTGTCAGCATTCCCCTGAAATATTTAAACCCATATTAAGTTATATTCATGTTCACACTGGGACTGGGACCATTGCATTGCAGTTCCCCTCAGCCAATTAGATTTAAATGGCAAAAGCAGGGAATTCTGTGCCAGCATTGTAGTAATTAAAACCACCGGATGCAGCTTGGCTGCTGTCCAATTCATGGGAAACATCTAGTGTAGTCTTTCTGCCGACAAAACTTCTTTTATCAATGGAATCAGAGCCTCCTGCATGTCCACAAAACCTGCTTTAGGGAGCTGGTAGGTCTTCCAGAGCAGACTGGGGCACAGGGAGGAAAATGTGAGAAAAAAGCTGAATTTCACTCCACATGTTTTTTCAACTAGCTTGTCAGTAAATAGTTAAGTTTTGAAGAGGAAACTTTGACATTCCACTAGTAAAGGCTGGGGTGGTGGGAACATGAAAGAAGTCATAGTGGAGTAAGTCACTTGCTCTTATACTTTTCATCTAAAGCATATATCTGGCTAAGATATTTTCCCTTTTGGCTAAGATCTCTTCTCTTCTCTTTCTCCTTCCCTCTCTTCCCCTCCTCCATGGAATGGCTGCTTAGATCCTTTGGAGATCTGGAAAATGCTATGAACCGGGGTGGATTCAGCACTTGGATACACCAAAAGTTACATCACCATTGGCTGCAGGAGACCAGGTCTTGTCTTCCTCCCAAAGCACAGACTGCATACCAAAATAGTTCCCTATGCCAAAGGATAAGCCCAGAAATTGATACACGTAACAGATGTTTCCGAAGTGTCATGTCCCCTATTACCTTATATATCACTCACTCTTCTACTTTTGTCTTCATATGTAACCTTCTACTTTGGGAACTGTTTCATGTTGTACATACATGCCTAATTCTACCACATCAACAAATGACCAGAATTGCCACCAATCTCTGCAGTGAGAATCTTCAGAGGACACTCTAGACTTGGTGACTGACCCAGCTGGCAGGGACCTACAATCAGAAGCTGTGTTCCACAGAAAAAAAGATTGGCCTGGGCATATGAGCCAGGTTTATCTTGCTCTCTAAGATTGGATGCTCATTATCCTATACAGGTAGTCCTTGCTTAACATCCATTCGTTCAGCAACCATTTGAAGTGATGACAGCGCTGAATGAAGGGACCACGCTGCAGTGGCTGGAACCATTCCTCGAAGTTCCAGCCACTGTAGCGCTCCCGCGGTCATGTGACCAAATTAAGGTCTACTTGGGCCCACTCACATTTACGACCACCTTTTGGCCACCCACCTACCTGCTGCCACCAGCTGCCCCCACCACCGCGCCCGCCACACCACACACCACTACTGTTCCAGCCAGAGCCCTCTTTTGCACTGGTGCAGCCAGAGCTTCTCTTGCGCCCTGTCCAGGGCCTCTGTTCATGCCCCGCCCAGGACCTTCTTTCACAAAGAAGTCTGGTGCATGAAAGAAGGCCCTGACTGTGCCGATGCAAAAGAAACACCCTTCTAGATGGGACCTTCTTTCACGTGCCTTGTTCCACCTTGATGCCTTGTTCCACCAAGTTTTCATCTTTATCATTCAGAAGATAACATCCAACCTGTGCATCGCCTCACTGTGACCATGGTCTGCCTTCTAAAATTACTATGAGAACCACACCTAGGAATCAAATGTATCTTTCCTCCCACTATTGCCAATCCAGTCTGACCAGTGATGCAGTCCAGAAAAACAACATATGCCTCATCAGAAGGAGGGGATCTGTTCAAAACAAATAAGCTGCCAAATACCCCAGATCCAGAGCTCATCCCAAAACAGGTGATGACATGCCAAATATGAAGCAACTTACAAGAAAACCCTTGCAGCAACTCAACCATCATGTCAACAGTCACTACAACACTGCAGATAATGATGCAAGGCACTGTTCTACTGACCATTCAGTGCCAACTGCTCTTAGACATCCACTGAATGATAATAGTACATCATAGACCTGTAGAAGTAACTCTATTTTTCCTGTCATCCTAGCAGAGCAGAGATGGAACGTCATGGCAAAAGTCAATTGCTCCAGTAAACCACTTGCTGCAGAAGGACTGAGAACCCAAAGCATTATGGGGTCAAGAAGATTATAAACTTTGAGAAATTCAATCTGCCATTGCTGCTATAACAAGTAGACTCCTTGTGGAACCTAGATCACTAGAGAGACCAAGGAGCAGATAAAATAAGAACTGATGACTAGTCTTGCTAACAACACTCACACCTCCAAACAAATCAGGGGCCCCAACCACCCTAACCCAAGGCCTGGGAGAACAGCCAGGCTTTCTGGGATGCCATCAGGATTAGAAACAGCGGGAGATTCGTACTATCAGACTTGCAAGATTGATCCTGTCTGATCAGCCTTCCCAGGTAGATCAGACAGGAAACACAACCAGATGAGCTAATTCTGAGATAATCAATAATCCATCTAGAAGAGTGGGATGGAACGGAAATGACCAAAATCAGGGAGTAACACCCTTCAGAAAAGGATGGGCATGAGTGACCAAGTATAATTTCAGTGATTTTGAGGCAGCTGAAGGGGAAGATATAAGTTTTGACTATCCTGGTGGGTAAGCGGGCAGACCAAAGTAGATCTTAGGGGAGATGTCTTAAGGGAAATTTCCATTTTTGAGATTAATTCTCATGCTGGAAGAGAAGCTAATAAAGATTGAACAGTATGAAGAATCCATTAACAGTAGAACCAATAATATTGGAGCTGAAAAAGGCTATTGTGGGGAGGAATTTGAGGCTCCTAGAACCAGAATGGGGAAGGCAACTCTATCCCTCTTTTCGTTTGCTTTTTGTCCTAGACAGAATAGAGTGGGGCAGAAAGCTTTGATCCCTTAATGGACAATTTTCTCAGTGCTGATAATGGCAGAGACCTGAGAATCCACTACAGGGAATAGAGAACCCAACCAATTTATTGTAGAAAAGGTAAAGGTTCCCCCCACACACCTGTGCAGCCGTGTCCGACTCCAGGGGCCGGCGCCCATCCCCGCCCGCCAGCCGAACAGCCAGAGCCACCTGAAGACACCTCCACAGCCACGCAGCCGGCATGACGCACATGGAACACTGCCACCCACCCACCAAACTGGCACTCACCAATCCACTTGCATTTGCATGCTCTTGAATTGCTAGGCTGGCAAGAGCTGGGGAGAGTGCGGGATCTCACTCGACACACAGCGCTCAGGTCTCGAACCGCCAACCTTCCGATCGAGAAGCCTGGTGTCTTAACCACTGAGCCACCATGCCCCCTTTATTGTAGAAAGCTTCTACGCAATTTCTGAGACATGGTGGCTGGCTTGGATGAGGATAAGTGGCTATAGATTTGGAATCTGCCACCCTTAAAGTTTACTCCCAGAGGGGCTCACAGATTACAATGATTGCAACAAGCTGGTTTTGTAAATGCCTGGCAGTACTTGTACACCAAGGCATGGTTTATGCCCATCCAAGGAGAAGCTTGCTCCTACAACGCTGGCACTTGTGAAAGGCTGTAAGGCTACAGATCAGGAGCCTGTCATGGGAAGAGAAAACATTCTGGCAAATTACTCTGGAATAAAGAACTCTGATAAACCAGAAGAAAAAACAGGATGAGTGTTCTACCACCATGGCAGCTGAAAACAAACTGAAGGGATTCAGCAGAAGCCAGACCTACAGTTGTATGATACTGGGGGTGGGGGGGTGGGTGGGGTGGAAGACTCCCCAGAAACAATTCTGGACTATTTAGAACAGGGGAGCTAATTCTGCATTATTGTAAGGCTACATTAACAGAATCTTGCAAGTCTGAAAGTACAAATCTCCTGCCATCTCTTTTACAGCCTGAGAAGTTAGGGAGGTTCCTTTCTGAGTTTCTTTCTCTTCCCGTTATGCAGCTGCGGGCTATGTCCTCTTATCTGATCATTCCCTAGGCAGCATCTCTTCCCCATGTCTCCCAAGGTCATTCCCGCATACCATTACAGGTCCTCTGCAACTTGGTCCAACAAGCTTCTCAACAATCTTCCTTTAAAAAGGTCTTCCGGTGGGAATACGGTCGACTGAACAGTTCTGCTCGCGAGAGCTGCGGGTGGACCTGACAGCATGGGTTTTTTTGGGGGTGCAGGCAGGCTTTTCCTGGTGCCCTAGAGCGTTTTCACAGACAGAAAACGCTCAGAATCATCCCATTTGTACTTCGGAACATCACCTCGTAGCCTGAGGACAGCAACAGTGTTAGTGTTAATCTGGTAAGAGGACGACAGGAGTCGGGGACGCCATAATTTTCCAGACCATGCTGCAGCCCTAAAGGGAGAATAGGTCGAGCCTTTCCCATTTCTAAATCACCCAATGTATATATTCTTTTAAGTTTTTCTACCCTAAGAGAGGCTTTCTACAGCAAGAAGAAATGAACTCTCTTGGTGCTTATCGTTATTTCTGGATTAATCTTTAAAAAAAAATTAACTGTTGCCTTACTTCCCATTTAAATTTTAAGGAGGACTGAGAATAAATAATCATCTCCCCATTACTATTTTGTAATTAATTTGAAGGACTTAACATTTTTCTACACATTGACTTTGCTGTTTTTAAACTTTAGTTTTTCTATCCACTTTTTTTTGGGTGCCACAGCTGCTGGCTAGAATACTTTCTCTTTCATCAGTATCACTCAATTTCACTCAATAACTTTCAGAAGCCTTCTATTAACCCACTAGCTCCTATCTGTGCTAGCTAAGTATCCAGGGGGCGCCTTAATTTACTGCCTGAAACATGGACCTTAAAGAAATACTATCTGAGTTTCATTCTGAGCTTCGTTGTGACTTTAAACAGCTTCTCCATGATACCTGCCAACTATTCTGCAAGATATTCAGGATATTGCACAAAATATCAGTTTTAAAATGTGTCAACTGGCTGAGGACGCTTAGGAGGAGGAGGAGGAGGAGGAGGAGGAGGAGTCTAATCAGAAGCAAGATGCTTTTACTGACAGCAAGATTAGAGGCTTCGAGGAAATACCAGGAGACGAATATACTTTGGTGTTGAAGAAGTTAAGACAGTTTGACTTGCAAGATATTGTTGGTCTTGTTTTTCTGAAGGATTGTTTTGGGAACAAAGCAGTTCCTTTTCATGGTAGGTTTTTAGCTGAGGAATCTGGCTTTGTAGGGGGGGGGGCAGTTGGGCTGTTTCACTTTTATATGAAAAATGCCCTGTGTGTAATATGGAGACAAGTAAATGTTCTGGTTTATTTTGAGGTGGGATATGAAATGAAGAATATCTATGTGGATTGATATTAAGGCTTGTATGATTCTATTTTTCTTTAATGATTTGGATTAAGATGTATTCTATTGTTTTTAAAGTTTGTTTGATCTTTTAAGATTTATAAGACACAATAATTAGTGTTTGGTTATAGGTTTAATAGGGTTAAGATTGTGGAGTCCTTGGTGTTCTCTGAGCCTTGTTGTTTTCTCGCAGACGTTTCATTGCCAGGCTAGGCAACATCTTCAGTGTGAAAAGGGAGTGGGACTTGCTCTCTGTTTATATAAAACAAGTGCAAGTCCCACTCCCTTTTCGCACTGAAGATGTTGCCTAGCCTGGCAATGAAACGTCTGCGAGAAAACAACAAGGCTCAGAGAGCACCAAGGACTCCACAGTTCAACCCTGAGCTACAAATATTCTCTTCGAGGGTTAAGATTGTTATAGTATTATTAAGTAGAAAAGTAGAAAATTTAAATATAATTTGATTTTTATTACAGTGGTTAGAAATATATAGAATAGTGGTAGGAAGGAAATATTTAAAAACTGGGTTCCTTTTTTGGGGGGGAAGTGGATTTGGAGGTTTATACATTTGCTTATTTCTTTTTTATATATATATAAGGGGAAAGAGCAATTGTTTTTAGTTTTATAATGTGCTAATGGAATGAAATTGTTGCATATTCTTGTTGTTGAAAGTCGTAAGTCATCTTGTTATGTAATCTCTCTAAAAATATTTTCTTTTTCTATTTTTTCACTCCCTTTTTTTTCTTTTTGTAGTTTTTTGTTTTGTAGTTTTTATCTTTGCTTAAGCGCAATAAAATTCTTATAAAAAAATCTTCCTTAAAAAAGGAAGGCTGGAAACAGTTGTCTAAGATTTTGGGGTCCAGGAATGGCCTCTTGAGGTGGGAGCGCACCACCTCCTCCTTCAAAGAAGCTGCCACCACTGCAAGTCACCTTCCTAGCTGCCTTAACCAACCAGGAGGGTCCTGGATCCAACAAACAGGTGGCTGAACTATAACAGCACCAAGAACCTATCCACTTACTCAAGAGTTACCAACAAACTCATCCCTGATCACACCACAAGACTGATTCCCAGGCACCTTGGCCAGACATGCCCAATCAGAGTCCAAAGCAGAGCCAATCTGAGTGATTTTATCCATTGGATAGCCAGAATATTCCTCACAGCAGCCCTGCAGATGGTCCTGTGGCCCATCCCTGCCCAGTAGGGACTTGATCACCCTAAACAAGGCTGCTGGACAGCTATAAGAGTGGAGAAATATTGACATTTTGTCACCCTTATCACCACTAGATAATCCCTAATATGGACTCTTAGCCATGTTCAGTCAGACTTGCTCCAAATCTGTAATGGTATGTGGGAATGATCTTGGGAGACAGGAGGAAGAGCCACAGACTAGACAACGGTCAGACAAGCGGCAGCTGAGTCTGAAGAAGGAATGGGGGTGTGGCAAATGTCTCAGAAGGGACCCTCCTTAGTTTCTTGGACTGTAAAGGTGAGGGGGGAGAGATGTACTTTCAGACTTGCAAGATTCTGTTAATGCAACCTTACAATAAAGTTAGAGCTAGTACTTCTGAGTGTGCGTCTTGTCTAGACTATCTTGTGAAGCTGACAACAATCTTTCAAGCTTCAGGCTCAGCTGCTGCTTGTTTGACCAATGCAGGGCTTTCCAAAGTTTTTCCCGCGGCGACACACCAACTGGCGTTGGTGTGTCGCCGCGGGAAAACCCGGAAGTGCGGCAGCGCGCAAAAACCCGGAAGCGCTGCTGCTGCTTTCGGGTTTTGCGCGCTGCAGTTGGTGTGTCACCGCGGGAAAACCCGGAAGCGCTGATGATGATCAGCGCTTCCGGGTTGTGTGGCGACACACCAGACTGTGTGTGGCGACACACTTTTGTGTCGCGACACACAGTTTGGAAAGCTCTGGACCAATGTCTAATGTAGACTCTTCCTCCTGTCTCCCAAGGTCATTCCCAGATACTATTGCAAAATCTTTCTCCAATGGCACTCCAAGCATTTCTTCTGTTGCTTTATCTCCTGGAGCTCCTCAGTAAACCAAGGCACACCCCAGGATTGGTGCACAGGGAGAAGCTGCATAGGAGCAGTACAGTCCAAAGCCCCAGCCACCTGCCCATTCCAAGCAGCAACTAAGGCTTTGGCCGAGTTGCCCACCAAATCTTTAGGGAAAACCCCAAGCTCCCTCTGGTAACCCACTGAGTCCATCAGTTACCATAACAGAGATCCCTGATAACAGAGATCACCATCCCAGAGATCCTGCCCCATCTGTACCATACCTGGAAAGGACTTCCTCTGTTATTTCAGATCTAACTTTAACCATAATGGTCAACAGAAGAGTTTACAATTAGCAGCCTTCATCAGGAACGTGGCATTACGTGTGATTGTAAACTGCCCAGAGTCTACCATGGTGGAGATGGGCAGGGATAAATCCAAATAATAAATAAATAAATAAATTACCCCCCAAAGGGACTTTACCCCAAAGTAAGTCAAAGCAAAGCTCTAGGTAAAAGATGGCATCCTCTATAACAGAGCTTTCCAAACTGTGTGTCGCGACACAAAAGTGTGTCTCCACACACAGTCTGGTGTGTCGCCACACAACCCGGAAGTTTTCCCGCGGCGACACACCAACTGCACCACGCAAAACCTGAAAGCGGCAGCAGCGCTTCCGGGTTTTTGCGCGCTGCCGCAAGGACGGCACTTCCGGGTTTTCCCGCGGCGACACACCAACGCCGGTTGGTGTGTTGCCGCGGGAAAAACTTTGGAAAGCCCTGCTCTATAACCTGTTGAAACAATGAGATTCAGGTTCCCTTGTGTTTCTTCCAACTTCACTCTGTACAAAAGGTATCATTCATTCCACTAAATCAGTGCTTTCCAAACTGCTGCCGCTGGCGACACACCAACGGCGGCAGCGGCGGGGGCGTGCACGAGGGGGCGCGCAGCGGTGGCTGCGTGCATGGTGGTGGCGGCGGAGGCCTTGCTAAAACACGGAAGCGCTGATGGTGCGCCACTGCCGCCACCACCACCACACACCGCCACCACACACCCCCGCGCCGCCGCAGTGCACGCCCCCGCCCCCACCGCCGCTTTGCAACACACTAAGCTGTGTGTTGCGACACACTAAAGTGTCGTGACACACAGTTTGGAAAGCTATGCACTAAATGAAAGCCATGACTGTTCTTGTTCATAAGAAGGGGGACCCCACAGTACCATCAACTGGCACCTATCAACTGCATTGCAATTAGAGTCACCAAGTGGGTCATCATTGGCAATACCATCTGCTTCCATCTGAAGGGCTTATGTATTGCCAAGGATACTATGAACACATGTTCCTGTACCAGTCTCTGGCTGGCACCATCTGCCACTTCAGAGGAGAGGGTATGAAAGTTTGGCTTGACCTCAGCAGTGCCTTTGGCTCTGTTCTGCACCACTATATCTTTAAAACTTAAGAAGAATTTGGCATGACAGGAGAGTTCATTAACCTGATCCAAGAGCTCTACAACAGTTGCAGCCCTACAGTTCAGGCTTTAGAAGGAGAGAACACAGAGGCAAATAAATACAGTTCAAACATCCTTTTTTCACTTGGGAAAAGACATGCATGCCACATACATACCCATCTTTGATGCATGCACTGAATCCCTACTGGTAATATTTGCTAACGTCTATTTATTAGCTGTAGATTTAAAACAAGTAATTAGAAGGTTAATTTGTTCTTAGTGCCAAATAAATAGTCCAAGTGCTACAAATCTATAATCAGACCACTAAGAGGTAATCTATTCAGTGTTGCTATCTTCTACCGAAATCACACTGGCAGAAAATAGTTAAGTACAAAACTGTACTTCAAAAATAAGCAAAAACTTTTGAGATTTTTCTTCAAATCTTAACAAGTTTAATTCTTCATGTTTCTCTCCCAAATAGTACTATCTTTAACATTTGCTATTCTTAGAAATAAAAACACTGATAAACATAAGGCCCAAGGATTTTGGCATAAAACATTGCATTTAGAAATTGAGACCATTGAAATATAAGCTGACTGATACAGATTTTACAAAAAAGAAATATTACAAAACAAAAGAGACAAATATTTTGTTAGAGGACAGAGCTGGTTCGTATGCCTCTTGCTGTTCATTGTGCCACTTATCAGTGGGAAGTCATACCTGGAACATAAGAAAAGAAGTGGCATGCTGTTGGTGGCATCAGGGCTCTGAGAGTAGGAAGAAGTGTGTGCTCTGTTCATGCTTAGGGCATCCTTTCTTATTATTTCTATTTTTCAGTACTGTTCTGAAACTTACCTGTTCTCTCTTTCTTTTTGGAACTGACAGGCAGATCCTCTATTTGAGTACTGACACTTCAGACCTACAAAACTTTTTAAGCATTTTCCACTGCTTGCTATGGCATTTCTTTCAAGAAGGTTCTTTCAAGAATCAACATACTACATCACATACAATTCTTAATCTATAGCTGCTAAGAAACTACTAAGCACCCAAATATGTTCTCAAGGAGGCAATTACCAGAAAATTCTCATCACTTATTCTCTGAAAAGTTATATATAAAATAATTGTCACTTCTAACTATCCAGTATAAAACTGTATTTATGTGTTAATTTTATTAAGGTTGTAAGAGTAAGAAAGCATTTTGATATATTCAACTGAGAAGCAGACACAGCAGGTTATGAATTATGAACAAATTGTACTTTTACCAAAATGGCTTTATTAAGCAAAATCTTCATTCTTCATTTTCTTCTGAAATATGTTAAAATAAGAATGGGAAACCTCAGCCCTCCAAATATTGCTGAAGTATCATTCTCTGTAACCTTCACCAGCTGATTGGGACATTGGAAGATGTAGTTTGGCAACTTCTTGAGAGCCCCATGTTCCCCATTTTTGTTAAATATGCATTGGACCTGGTGTATGAGGGTAAGCCCTATATCAGTGCTTTCCAAACTGCCGCCGTTGGCGACATACCAACAGCGGCAACGGCGGTGCGGGGGGACACGCGTGCACGGCGGCAGTGCGGGGGGCGCACGGTGGCGGCATGCACGGCGGCGGCCTCGCTAAAATGCGGAAGCGCTGATGGCGCGCCACTGCCATCATCGCTACCGCTGCCGCCGCCACCGTGCACACCGCCGTCCCCGCGCCACCACTTCGCAACACACTAAACTGTGTGTTGCGACACACTAAAGTGTCGCGACACACAGTTTGGAAAGCTATGCCCTATATCATGCAGTTCCCCAGGACCACTGCAGAGTACTTATCAGCCCCATTAAATGTGGCCATCCTGACATCAGTGGTTGCTTCATTTCAGGGAGGCATTTCTCTGATGAACTCTGTAAGAGCCCCTTCCACATAGCCATGGACAGCAAACAAAACTTTATCCCATCTTACAACTTCTTAGTGCTTAGAAGGAAAGGTGCCAGACAAACACAACACAGAACAATGAGCGCTGAACATCCTGTATTGACACAAAAGCCATACAGAGAAACTATCAGAGAACTCTGACAAACATACTTCCAACTCTCTGCAGAGTTGGTGCTATGTTTGTGGAATTAGAGTCTGGCCACGTGAGACACAGCTATGCCAAACTAAAACCACACCAAGTCAACAGCCAGCAGCAATATCCCAACAACTGTGGAAAGGAATGTAACTGCAGATGAAAGGCAGGAGACCTTAAAGTTTGCTCCTCCACAGTGGAAAACAGAGTAAAGGAAATCATGATATACAAAGCAAACTGAAACAAAACTGAAGCTACAATATTAAGAGCAGTTTCTAAGAAATCCAGTATAGCTTAATCTGGATTAAGTATGCCCAAAATCATGGTGTACAAAAGAATCCAAGATTTCATTTTGAAGTAATTATACTCTCAGCTCTGTCTCTGGATTGTGAATTTGTGATTTCATTAATCACTTACAAGAAAACATACAAATAATTACTGAATCTCTCAAATGAGTCCAAAGAAAAATATCACCACACCTCACATTCTAGCACAAAAGGGGTGCTTAAGCCCCACAAAGAGAAACGGTTTAGTAAGCAATGGTGTTCTCAATCATGCTCTAAACTAGTTCTCCAGGTAACTGCCAATTCTGCAAGAGAAACCTTCTCTCAATTTACATGTAAGCTGTTGCCAATTTTACAGTGATAACCAGTCATTTTCAAGTCATTTGGACCATCATCTTAAACTCAAATGAACTTCCCACAATTATTTCAAAAAACTGTAGAAGCAAGTGTAAAGTCAAGTTGACATGTATAGAGCACGGTCAGCATAATTACATTTTTATGCAATGAATAACTTCACATTTCGTTTTCACATCTTACTCCCACATTCTTGGTTCTCCGTATTATAGACTAGCAGCAACATTCAATGTTTTTAAAATGAAACACTGCATTTCCGCAACACAAAATCAACATATTTTAGATAGGAAAATAACTGAGTCAACAGAACACTAGCAGGCCACACTAGACCCAAAATGAAGCCTGAAGCTATTTTTTTGTATTGATCTTACAAGGCGATTTGGGAATCTGAAATTGAATATATATATTTAAGCATGCTAAAGGGTGCTTAAAGATAATTATATCAACACAGTCTGTTCTTTTTTTGTTTCTACCCTCATAAATGTGAAAAATCTTGATTTGGTATGTAGTTTAGCTGGTAGAACTTAGTTAATCTTGTCTGGGCTCCAAAGTCAAGCAAGATCAGGACTAGGTAGTGCTTGAGTGGGATTTTATATATTGGTAAGCCTATATGGTTAGTCCTCATTTAGCGTCTGCCTCATTTAGCAACCATTCGCAGTTATGATGATGATGAAAAACTAACTTTACGACTAATCCTCACATTTACGACCTTCACAGGTCTGTAAAGCAAAACAAAGCTGAAGTAAGCACAGTCACGGTGTCATTTAGCAACCACTTCACTTAATGACCAAGTTGCTGGTCCCAATTGTGGTTACTAAATGAGGACTACCTGTATATCCTTGAAGAAGGCAAAAAGCAATCATGTTCAAACTGCTGCAAAAAAACCCACAACTGTAGAGACATGGACTTGAAGTCACCAGGTGTCAATCTCAATCTGAAGGAGGCTTTTTTTTTTTTTTTTTTTACAAACAGGAGGAAAATGTTCATGGGGATGATGAACTGTGACTTCTCTCAGTTTATTATAAGCAGCTAAAATATGTTGCTCATTTGTTGTATATTCTCAATAGAAGAATATAACATGATCTTGAATTATTTAAAAAACAAGATATTGCACTGATCAAAACTTTGCTGGTCCCAATTACTGTCATTAACTCAGGACTACCTGTATTTTCTTAACCTTACTAAGTGAAGAAAGATACATTGTATATACACCTCTACAAGGCGTATACCTCTACAAGAGGAAGGGCAATTGGCAAGTATGCGACAACCACCGAGGAATCTCGCTGCTCTCCATCACAGGAAAAACCCTTGCAAGAGTTCTGCTAAATCGTCTGGTCACTCATCTGGAGCTCGGCTTGCTGCCAGAGTCACAGTGTGGCTTCCGCAGAGGTCGTGGGACTATTGACATGATTTCTGCCATGTGCCAACTTCAGGAGAAGTGTCAGGAGTAGAACTGTGAACTCTACAATCCTTTGCTGACCCCATGAAAGCCTTCAATACTGTCAGCTGAGAAGGCCTGTGGAGGATCATGTCAAAGTTCAGCTATCCCACCAAATTAATTCAGATGGTACACCAGTCCCATGATGGCCAGAGTGCTGGATGGCGGAGAATTCTCTAGGGCATTCCCAGTCACCAATGGTGTTAAAAAGGGCTGTGTGCTTGCACTCGCACTGTTCAGCATGATGTTTACTGCCATGCTGAATGATGCCTTTCAGGACAGTGATGCTGGAATCAGCATCAAATACAGAGTGGATGGGAAGCCTTTCAATCTGAGGAGACTTCAAGTTATTACCAAAGTGAAGGAAACTGTTCTGAGAGACTTCCTCTTTGCTGATGACTGCGTCCTGAATGCAAGATGCAAGTCAGCATGGACAAATGCTCTACGGCTTGTGACAACTTTGGACTCACCATCAATATTCAAAAGACCAAAGTCATGCACCAGCCTGCTCCTCATGCACCATACACAGAACCCAAAATCACAATCGAAGGGCAGAAACTACAGGCAATGGACCAATTCAATTACCTTGGCAGCACCCTCTCCCAAGTAGTGACCATTGATACAGAAGTCAACTGCAGAATAGCAAAGGCAAGTTTTGCTTTCAGTAGACTGCACTCCACTGTGTGGCAACATTGCGGAATTAGTACAGCAACAAAATTGAAGATCTACAGAGCTGTGGTACTCACTACCCTTCTGTATGCCTGTGAAACTTGGACTGTGTATCAAAGGCATGCAAGACAGCTCAACCATTTCCACATGACTTGTTTTTGCAGAATATTAGGCATCAGATGGCTAGATAAAGTACCAGACACTGAAGTTCTCTATAGAGCAAGTCTACCATCAGTCTACCCACTGCTGATGAGAACACAGACCCGGTGGGCAGGTCATGTCATCCGTATGCCAGACGAGGAAGCAGCTCCTTCTTGGGGAACTCTCTGATGGAAAACACTCGCATGGAGGGCAGAAGAAACATTACAAAGATACATTAAAGGCCTCCCTGAAGTCACTTGACATAGACACAACCACCTGGGAAATGCTGGCACAAAATCGCTCTACCTGGCCTGGCCTCATCCATAAGGGCTGTCAAGCTTGCAAAGTAAGGCGCACTGTGGAAGCACAACGTAAGTGCAAGCTGCGCAAGCCTAGAGCCCAACATGTGCCAGGACATTCTGTGCCCGAATTGGCCTGACCAGTCATCTTCGGACACACCACATTGAGCTTTAACGTGATTAATGGTGTTGCGGTCTTCATCTACAATGATGGACAAACAACAAGAAGTGAAGAAAGATACATTGTATATTTTTTTACATTTCCATTTAGAAGCAAGCTCCATTAAGCTAGTCAAATTTATTCTGACCTAAGTGTATAAAGGAACTACAGCTCAAATAAGCAGATGTGTAAGTGTACCATATCTTCATTACTGCAAAAGGAGAAGACTAGAGATAATCTTACCTTTCCCATACCTATTGTAAACTTTTTTGCACAGAGTACAATTTCTAGTCTCTCTCCTACTCATCCACCCTTGTTCTGTCTCTCCACACGAAGTAGAGCAAGTTGAGCCCTATGACTTTTATAATGCAGCAATATCCAGATTTTTTTTTTAAAAAAAGACTTCCTTTCAAGCAAAGGAAGAAAACTGTATACTTCGCTACAGAAAATACTACAGGCTTACAACCAATGAGATATAGTGATTAAAATACTGGACTGGAATTGTCAAAATCTGGTTCAAATACCAACTTAAATGTGAAGATGTATTGTCGAAGGCTTTCACGGCCGGAGTTTGATGGCTGTTGTAGGTCTTCTGGGCTGTGTAGCCATGTTCTGGAAGTTGTGGTTCCTAACGTTTCGCCAGCATCTGTGGCCAGCATCTTCAGAGGGCAGGAGCACAGATAGAAGCAAAATCTCTGTGCCCAGGTAGAGTGGCAATGTTCTATTTATAGAGCTAAATTATAGGAGATTAGCTGGGGGTTTTTTGTTGTGTTGAAATGTTAACGAGTGGCTGATGAGCGTGATTAGCATGTTCATTGTGAGAAGTATTCCCATGACCTGGTGGTTGGACTGAGTTCGTTGACCTTTTGCAGGCTGTGTTTTTCAGGACTGGTAGCCAGGTTTTGCTAATTTTTAAACTTCCCAAACTTCCCAGCCTGTTTTTCAAAGTGTTCCATGTAAAAGTTTGCTATGACTGGGCTCAGGGGGCTTCCCATGGCAACGCCATCCATCTGTTCGTAGAACTCATTATCCCATTGAAAGTAACTAGTTGTTAGGCAGTGTTGAAATAAAGCTGTAATGTCTTCTGGGAAGATTTGCTTGATGAGTGCCAGGGTGTCCCTTACTGGCACCTTGGTAAACAGGGAGACCACGTCAAAGCTGACCAGTTTGTCCATGTGGTTGAGTTTTAGGGTGCTGATTTGGTTGATGAAGTGTCCTGAGTCTTTGATGTGGGATGGAGTCTGTCCGATGTGGGTCTGTAAAAGGGTAGCCAAATGTTTGGATAATTCATATGTTGGGGAGCCAATGGCACTTACAATGGGTCTGAGTGGGATAGAGTCTTTGTGGATTTTGGGGAGTCCGTATAGTCTAGGTGAGAGAGCTTCTGTCTTGCAAATACGTTGTAGTACGTTGGGATGCAGGGAGGAGCTCTTTATCAGTGTGTTGGTTTGCTTCATGATTTTGTTGGTCGGATCCCGTCTTATTGTTCTGTATGTGGTGGGGTCTAGTAGTTCTCTGATTTTGTCTTTGTATTCATCTATGTTCATAATTACCGTGGCGTTGCCTTTGTCCGCTGGAAGGATGATGATGTCTGGGTCCGAATTGAGGGTCTCTATGGCGTTTCTCTCCTTCTTGGTAATGTTGCTGGTGGGGGGCTTTGCTTTCCTCAGGATTCTTGCCACTTCACCCCTTATTTCTTCTGCTTCTTCCTCTGGACGTTGGTGAATGGCTGATTCCACATTGGCAATGATATCTTCCACCGGAATTCTGGTGGGTGTAATTGCAAAGTTTCCTCCTTTGCTTAGGATGGAGGTTTCTTCAGGAGAGAGTAGGCGTTCTGTCAAATTGATGACAATGCGTGAAGTATCCAGTGCCGGTTTTGGTTGACTGTTTTGGCATTTGTTGAATTTTTGCTTTTGTCTGTTTGTGTAGTCAAAGATGTCCTTTTCCATTTTTCTGTAGGATATGGTATCAATCTTGTCCCAATCCTGGCTTTTCATTTTGTGACTGAGGCTCATATCTGTGTCGAATAGATCTTTTTCTGTGATGGCAAGGTTTCGGCGGGTTGTGTGAATTCTCTCATGCAGGAGGGCTTGTTCAATGCGGTCGTAAATGCGGCTAGCTTGTGACGATTTGAAGGTCCTTTTCGTTCTGAAGACATTACAGCTTTATTTCAACACTGTCTAACAACTAGTTACTTTCAATGGGATAATGAGTTCTACGAACAGATGGATGGCGTTGCCATGGGAAGCCCCCTGAGCCCAGTCATAGCAAACTTTTACATGGAACACTTTGAAAAACAGGCTTTGGAATCGGCACCCATTACACCAACAGTCTGGTTCCGGTTCGTGGATGACACCTTCGCAATTTGGAGTCATACTGAAGAAGAACTGGAGAAATTTTTGGACCACCTAAACGGCATCCACCCCAATATACAATTCACTATGGAAAAAGAAACTGACGGCAAACTTCCATTTTTAGATACGCTGGTCATACGCAAACCGGACCTCAAACTAGGACACAAAGTATACAGAAAACCCACCCATACAGACCGGTATCTACACAAAAGTTCCAATCACCACCCACGACAAAAGAGAGGCATGATCAAAACCTTGGTGGATCGTGCTAATCGAAACTGTGAAACCCAATTTCTCAACAATGAACTTAACCATCTGAATTGGGTCCTACAGGCGAATGGCTATTCCAAGAATGAAATAAAAAGAGCCATCAAACCAAGATAACAACATCCAACTGAAGAAAAACAGCCCCACACAAACAAAGTATTCCTGCCCTACATCAAAGGAGTCACTGACCGCATGGGAAAACTGATGGAAAAACACAACTTTCAAACAGTCTTCAGACCCACCAGAAAAATACAACAAATGCTAAAATCAGCTAAAGACAAAAGGGACCCCCGCACCGCTGCAGGAGTATACCGCATACCATGCAGCTGCGGACAAGTATACATCGGAACCACAAAACGAAGCATTCACACCAGGATAAAAGAACATGAAAGACACTGCAGACTACAGCAACCGGAAAAATCTTCAGTAGCTGAACATGCTCTCAAGCAAACAGGACACAAAATCCTATTTGAAAACACAGAAATACTGGACAACACCAAAAGCCACTACACCAGATTATACAGAGAAGCCATTGAAATTCACAAACACCAGCACAGTTACAATAAAAAAGAAGAAAGTTTAAAAATTAGCAAAACCTGGCTACCAGTCCTGAAAAACACAGCCCGCAAAAGGTCAACGAACTCAGTCCAACCACCAGGTCATGGGAATACTTCTCACAATGAATATGCTAATCACGCTCACCAGCCACTCGTTAACATTTCAACACAACAAAAAACCCCACCTAATCTCCTATAATTTAGCTCTATAAATAGAACATTGCCACTCTACCTGGGCACAGAGATTTTGCTTCTATCTGTGCTCCTGCCCTCTGAAGATGCTGGCCACAGATGCTGGCGAAACGTTAGGAACCACAACTTCCAGAACACGGCCACACAGCCCGGAAGACCCACAACAGCCATTAAATGTGAAGGTTACAAAGGAGCCTTTGCTGTCATTTCCTCCTAGTCCTGTGTAGTAAGTCCTAGAAATCTGAGTCAGCATGGCAAGGAATTTGGGAATTGTCATTCTAATATCTCTGCAGAGCACTGAGTTGGGGAAGTCTTTCTCTTTCAGCCTAACATGTCACAGAGATGTGCTGCACATATAAAATGGGACACAGGAAACCATCCACACTGTCTTGAACTCATTAGAAAAATATTTTGAGTCTTTGGGATTATTTATCTTTGAATCAGTGTTGACTCCTGGTGACTACCTGGACTAGTCCCTGCAGTTTTCTTTGGGAATTGATGGCATACAAATGATGTAAAAACAATAAATAAATAGTGGTAAAACGCTAACAGAGAGGAGGAGTTTCATTCTACAAGTTCAGCTGAATAATGCTACTTCCATGGCAGCACTTTTGAGAGAAATCCACCGGTCAAGCAGCCAGGATGGAGCAATGGAAATTTGTTTAAAACCCTGCTGTAAACAGGGTGGCTTTGAAGTATTTTTACTTATTACAACATATTCCTGTGGATTTAAGTAACATTTGGAAAAAAAACAACCATGATATTATGGTAATTTAACCTGATCAGTTTGTAAATTTCAGAAGGTGAGAAAGGCACTAAAGTTCAGGTGTAATTAACCCAATCTGCTTAGTTTATTTTATGAAAATTTCACTTTCAATCTCAGTAATATATTGCTCTGGTTTGAGGTTATTTATGGTATAATTATTATCAATTAGAAAACTGGAAGTTTCCACCCAACTCAAAGATTATAAAAGTAGCACGGCTAGCTATTTCATGTTTAAGACATTCCCTCCTAGTTTGTAAACTGTAATCCAAACTCTGATAAATCCTCATATATGTACTAAGTGAATAGTGCATACATGTTATAAAGCTGTTCAATTATTTCAACTACATTGATTTCCATTCCACTAAGGTCATCATCACAATCATCTTCACAAGTGGTGAGGACTGTTACAATAAGAACAGGCATTGCTTATTTATACCTCATCATTCTATTCTGGCAAACAGCCAGCCAGCTATCAAAAATTTAGAAAATGAAAAAGAAACAGGATATAAAAACTTACAAATACAAATTTAAAATACTAAATGGTTTAGAGTGTCATTTAGACCTGACAAAAGAGCTGCTTCTTTACAGATTTTCTAAACCTTCAAAAGAAGAGTAGGGACCAAACACAACCAAAAAGGAAACACATACCAGAACCTAGGAGCAGTGCTAAGGCAGCCCTGCGCTGCATATCAGAAAGATGAGCTTTTGTGAGCAAGGATACCATTAAGAGGGCCTCTTCTACTGATCCTAACAACTGGAGGACTTTGTATTGGAAGAGGTGGTCCAGGCCGTAAGCTGTTCAGGGTTTTTAAGTTCAATTGCATTTTCTGGATGCTTTTCAAGAATTCCCCATACAGAACATATTGCAGTAGTTAGTCTCATTTTCAGGAATGGTTCTCCAGCCATTGAATGTTCTTTCTGGAAAAATACACGTAGGACCAACTTTCCCATTTTAAATGTCATCAGGCAAAATTGCTCTAATTCACTCAGAAAATTTAAGACATTCTTATTCGCTGAAAAAAATTAAATATTTCGCTTTCAGTTCAATGTTATTTATCTTGCTTTAATGTTGCAAAGTGCCTTGAAATTAAATTAAAATAAATATACAAATGGCTTCAAATACTTTCCCCCCTATTCTATATATAAGTTCTGTGTACCTTGTATCAAGAAAATAGCTCTCTATAGTTTCATATACTGTACATCACCATCATATACTGTATGTGAATATACAGATGTTTACTCAAGGGTACATTGGATTCTTTCAAGAGATTTATTCAATTTTTGTGCAAATGAGATGCATGAATTTCTTAATATGAGCAATTTTACAACAGAATCATTTACCTAGAGGGATATTGGACTCTCTTTCCCTGGAGTTGTTCAAGCAGAATCTGGACAGCCATTTTGAGAAATGCTCTAATTTTGTATTTCCTTCATCAAGTAAGAGCATAGAAGAGCCCTCCACCTAATCTAGAATGTGCCTTATATTAAAACTACATATTCACATTCTAAGGATTGAAACAAACCATGGATTGGTTGAACAGAGATCAAAGTAATTAATCAAAAATCAAAGATTACCTCATACACATTGATCCACCAAGAATGGTGAAAGAAAAGGGTTAGTTCAAACTAGAAGGAACTCAAATGTTCTTTGAAAAAAAATTATCTGCATCAGAAAGCCATAAAAAAGGAAATAGAATGGAATTCCTAAACCTTGATGTTCCTGTTAAGAAAGTCCTATCCTTATTAATCCCCACTTCTGCATAAAAGATATGCTTCTTAATTATATGTACAAATGCTTTAAATATAATTACAATGCATGTAATCAGAGAAGATTATGACCACATAACTTGCTTACTCAGTCATCCAGGTGTTCTTAGTCAATGAACAGCTTTATAATGTCTGTTCTGCTTGTTTGTTTAATCTTTAAACGGAACCAAGAGAACAATTTTCTGTAGTACAGAACATATATATTTTAAACAACGGAGGGACTAAATATAGGTCCTCTAAGGAAGCTCATTTATAGACAAAGAGTGGTCCCTGAATATATCAACATGTCATTCTAGAGTTGCTGAGAAACGGTCAGGACATCCCTATTCTCGTCTTTGATATTAACCACCAAAGGGAGGGTTCAGTTATCACACTGAGCTGAGTAGGTAACCTTTTCAATTGGGGGCATATTTGAAAAATTGAAAGCATTTGTGGGCACATTCACAAAATGACTGCAATGGGAGCCTTGCCAAAATGGTTGCCTAGTTTATCTATTTTATTTATTGAATGTTTAAACTGCAACAACCATGCAATTGTCATCAGTTTACAAGGGGAAAACATCAATTGTAAAATAGTGCAAAGATAATGAAAGCATAACAAATATTTAAAATTATCTTAAAACCAGAGCATGTAAACAATTCTACGGTGCTATCTTAACTAATTAAAACAGCCCTCTGGAAGAATTCCATTTTAACTTGTTCCTGAAAAGCAACAGGGTTGGAGTAAGCCTAATCTCTGGTAGTAAACTATTGCATAACAAGGGAGTTATAACAGTGAAGCATCTTCTCCTACCTTGGCCTTTCTAATCTCCCAACAGTGAGAACTACCAGTAGTTTTTTCTCAAGTTGTTTGTATCAGACGGGTTGATTTTGATTTAAGGAGGTAGTCCTGAAGGAACCTGGGCATCAAGCCACATAGGGTTTTATAGGTTAAAACCAGCATTTTAAATTGCAGCCAGAAACCTACAAGCAGCCAATGCAGGGCTCACAACACTAGTGTAATATGTTCATGACACCCAGTGCTCATTTGCATGTGAGCTGCTGCATTTTCTACTAACTGCATCTTCCAAGTGGTCTTTAAAGACAGCATCAGGAAGTGCAATGTGGTAGCCTAACCAGATCCTGATGAGAGACCTCCTGCTCCAGGAAGGTCTGAGGTTGGTATATCAGCCAAAGCTGGGCAAAGGCTCTTCTGGTCATGATCTTCAACTGCCTATCAAGGCTTTGGGCTAGAATGGTTGGAGCCCGTTTTGTGTTGTGTTGTTGGCCAGAGTCACCATCTTGTCCCTTATTTGCTTTCTTATTTATTTTTTGCTAGTTTGTTTTTGATTTGTATAATATATTATTCTTTTTGTTATATTGTGAGCTGTCCAGAGTCACTTGGAGTTGGGTGGCACCTAAATCAAATAATTGAATTGAATTGAATTGAATTGAATTGAATTGAATTGAATTGAATTGAATTGAATTGATCTGCTCTCACAGGCAAAGTGCCACCCTTCGAGAGACAATAATGGAGCCTAAATCAAAGAATTGAATTGAATTGAATTGAATTGAATTGAATTGAATTGAATTGAATTGAATTGAATTGAATTAAATTAAATTAAATTGATCTGCTCTCACAGGCAAAGTGCCATCCTTCGAGAGACAATAATGGAGCCAGCAACTCCATCTGGCTTGGGTTCAACTTCAGCCTAACAGCCTTCAGCCTTTTACTGTATCACCAGTGAGGCCAGGGTGGTGATGTATAATTCAGTATCATCTGCATATTGATGATAGAATCCCCCCAAACAATAGATTATTTCTCCCAGTGGTTTCAATTAGTAGGGAAAGGAGAACCTTGCAGTATCCACCAAGACAACCTCTCCACCCCTACAACCACTGACTGGAATCACCCACCGAGAAAGAAGTGGAACCACAGAAGCACAGTGCCAATTCCCAACCCCTGCACTTGGTCCAAAAGGATACCATGCTTGATGGTATCAAATGCCATTGAGATGTTTAATATGACCAAAAGGGTAAACTGCCCCATCTACATGCTGGCAAAGGTCATCTACTTGTGTGACCAATGTAGTTTCTATCCCATGCCTAGGCCTGAAGCCTGACTGAAAAGGATCCAGATGATCCATTTCTCCCAGGTTGACTTCCACAACTAGGGTTACCAGATATCTGAACAGGCAAAGGATGACATGGACAATTGGAAAGGAGGACAAATGGGGGGAAAGTAGGACACACTAACTGTTTAACTTTCTTGACATCCATGACAAAAATTACAGTGGAAAAACTGGGGGAAAATGTACTTAGACCTACATGTGTATGAAATTACTTTTTCAGCATCAGAAAGACTGGTTTTCAATCGCAGAAATGTGCTAGAGCCGGTTAGAAGGCAAAAGGACATTAACAGCAACAGCACACAACACAATTCAATCATCTCTTTCATTCGTCCAGATATTCTGAACATTCTCTCTTTTCTTAGTACCTTTTGATGATTAAGTGGGCTGCATTTCAAATCATATAAATGACAAGAATATAAGGGACCTTCCTGAAACTGAAGCTTTAATTCTGCAAGTGACCTTTTCCTGAATAAATGAAATAGGAAGAGATTCAACTAGATCATGGGATGTTGTTGATCAAATAGCACTTCCTCCTGCTTAAGTGCTGATTGCTGGATACAATGGTGGTATTCAAAAAGAAAAAAGGAATTCATAGAAGCTCTCACTTGTCTCTGCATCAGGAACATAAACTAAAACAGGATTCTTTGTGTAAATGGCAATCAAGTCACAGGTGCACCTGCAGCCCACAAAATAGAGAGTAATTACTCAAATAGTTGTTCTGCACTTAAAAGGAGAGAAAGTAACAGTGTTTTGATTTAAGCATGAAAGCTGAAGTAAGGATTTTCATTCACGTTAACTTACAGAAAGACAAGGTTAGTCTTGTAGAATTAAATAACCAAATAGGGGCTATAAACAGCACCCAACAGCTTTAGAATTATGCATGGTTAATATGAATACCAGGAATACTTTCACTGCCTTTAGGGCCACAAGAAATAGAGCAAATAAATTTAAAGTAGCACTGCCTCTCTGAAAGTAACAGCAGTTAAGTTACCATTTTTAGTCATGGGCAATCAGCGTACAAGCAGGCCTCCGCCATATTTGTTAGCGATTCAATCAAAGTTTGCTGAGATACACAAAGAGGAAGGATGATGTTGAATGAATAAACATTTTTCCTATGAGAATGAGTGCTTTAATAACAGGTGTACAACTTTTTGGGTATGGCCAGAAGAAAAATTAAATGATTATTTTATGTTTGCATATATCTAACTAAAATTAAATATAGGCAATGTAATAATTCTCTAGCCAGAAAACTTAACTTAATACTAACACTAAAATTATAATTTTTAAAATTTGAAACCATTTTAAAATTATGCATGGTTAATATGAAGACCACCCAAAGCTTTCAGAAGCAGCATACAACTCTCATGTCAGGCTCACCAATGCAGGAACCCTGTGGCTGCTGTCTTCTCAAGGATTCATACCACACAGCCAAGGACTAAGTTTTATTGCAAGCAGATTTACAGTATTTATTTATTCCTCACATTTCTTTACTGCCCATCTCACCAAAGCGACTAGATTAGCAGCCATTAAAACAATCATTGAGTCTGACAGTGAAGAACTGTCAATATATGAACAGGTTCAAACTGTTCTGTCCCATTTCTCATGTTTTCCTTTAGCTGGTCTGAAGTTAGCTTTCATTTCCTGTAACACCTCTGCATCCTCATCCTTTCCCAAAGACGCAGGCATAGCATTGTTCCTTCCCAGTCCTCTGACACCCAGGGCCTCAGTTTGTGCTCTCCTGTTTTAGAAGATCTAAAGGCCCACAATATCATCCCAGACTGCTTGAACTGGTATTCTTAACTCCATCTTGTTTTATAAGATTGCTTTCATTCTGAGTAAGATTCGTCCTCCCAGTAGATTAAGTAAGGCCACTGCTTCAATGACAGACACTACAGGGCAGCAATGATAGCCTTCGACTTATGACTGTTGATTGCCTCTGTTGGAAGAGGGAAGCCTCACATAAATTATTCTGTTCCTCTAAATTGGCCAGGTAACTCACTCATTGTGAAATAAGATTCATATGGTGGCCCAATATTGCCTCTGAATATAGAGCAGCAGAAGAGACGACTTTTGCCTCAAGAAGTAAATGATTCTGAGGGCTTACTTTCAGCATTTAGACCCAACTGAAATCTTCATAAAATTAGCAAGACAGAGGTCTAGAGTCTATTTTGGACTGTTTATCTATAAAGTGAACTACAGTTACCTTATATCTGAGGCCTAAGTTTACGAACATGCCATATAAGGCAGATACTTAAAAAATAACATACAAATTACTCCTTTTGGTAAATAGAATATATCAAGTGTACCATATTACAGTATTGCTAAGCCTGGATGCTGAAAAACAGTGTGGGGTTTAAGTTTGAATATTTCTGTAATCCAGAGCTTTCCAAACTGTGTGTCGGGACACGTTAGTGTGTCGGCTGCAGTGTCTGGGTGTGTCGCGGCTGCTGCTGCCTTGGAGTCCTGCCAGGATTCTGCACAGGTCCTAGTGCCTGCCTTGTGCCTTGCTGCCTCCAAACCTGCCCTGCCAGGATTCCGTGCAGGTCCTAGTGCCTGCCTTGTGCCCTGCTGTAAGAGTGTGTCATGAAATGATGCCCTGCTGTAAGAGTGTGTCACGAAATGATGCATGTCTAAAAAGTGTGTCACCAACATGAAAAGTTTGGAAAGCTCTGCTGTAATCGATTAAGGTTTAGAGGAACAATTAAATTTGCAAGTCAAATTTACAAGCCTCTTTTATATTTGTGTTCTTGGTTTGTCTGTGGGGGAAAAAATCACAATTTGTGATATATAGTAGTGTCACAATGGTTCTAAAATATACCCCATCTGAAATAAGGGCATTTGACTTCAGTCAGTGAATCTGACTTCACAAACTATATACAGAAGATTAGTAATTGTAATTGGACTGGAATTTAAAAACATGAAGAAGTAATGCTGAAACATTTTTCTTATTCCACAATTGTATTAAATCTACAAATATAAAATTATGATTACTTGTATGATTTGCCTTCAACACACCCCAACAATCAGTTGCATGGAATATATTATAAATGCATGCAGAAAATATTTATTTTAATTGAAAAACAGCCTCAGAAGGCTGTGATCTAAAGTAGGAAGGGTGGGATATGCTTAATCCTTCCTACTGCTAGCTGTTTTCCAATCAGAATCAGTCCTCACCACCATAACCTCCATCCCAAGTAACTTTGAAGGAAGAGGCAGTGTGGCATAGTAGTCCAATACATAGTTACAGTATTGGACTACTCTAGGATCCTCAGCCATGCAAAGGTACCTAGGTCACTCTTTTGAAGCTCCTTCTATGCTCCTTCTATCTACCAAGGTTGCTATTGTGGGAAAAATTGGAGGAGGGGATGCCATGCATGCTGTCTTGAGTTCTTGGAAGAAAGGCAGTACATAAAACTAAAGAACAAAACCATCAAATGAGTTTTGATTCAGGGGGGGGGGAGTCCACTTGGGAAAAACTGATCCCTCCCAAGGCTGGTTTTCATATATTTTTTTAGAAAACGTAGAATGCTCAAAACCTGAGATCCCTCATTCATACAGAAACTGCACAGAAATCTCCCATTTGCCTGAAGAAATGTGGACACTACCAACCAGATCCTCAAAAGACCTGATAAATACTTCAGTTTAAAGGATCCAGAATTAAAATTAATTAAAATTTGAGTATTCCACCTGAACTAGGATACCAAATATCCAAGATCAAATGCTGCTTAAATGCTGCTGACTTCTGTGGGGCTACTCTGGTGTATGATGTTTGAGATATGCCATTTAATGAGGCAACAATTTCAATCAGGCCATTTGGATCCCCCCAAATGCTCAATAAATGTTGGCACCGCAGCTTCCACCTTCTTGGAGTTCTGTTTTTTTAGGACTTTTATTGCTGCTGTAAACTGTGGATCAGGACCATAGTACTTCTAAAGAACACATATTTTTATTCATAACCGCTATTTAATGTCTATCGGATACAGGCTGCATAAATCTGGACATTCACTAGATGACAGCAGAAATATAGACAACGGTACATTTTTTGCTGCCATCTTGTAGCTGTCCAGATTTATGTAGCTTCTATTTGGTTGCCTCTTGATTATAAGCGTTCAAGAAACAATCTTAAGAATTCAAGGTGTTTTAGAAATCCTAAAATCTCAAATCTCAGCAGATGGCAGCAGATGGCCAATCCTGTCTGGACCTGGAAGCTAAACAGGATGAAGTCTGATCAGTACTTTGATGTTTTGATTAGAGGAAAAAAAGGCCAGTTGGGAAAAACTGAATCTCCCAAGATTTCCAGGAAACATCAAGACTATAAAATAGATTAGGAAATTTAAAAAGTATCCTGCAACAAGGCAATAGCAAACCACCTTTATACTGCTGCCAAGGAAACTATGCGGAGATGTCAGTGTAGGTACTAGGAGTCAAACTCACCTTATTTTACCTCCTTTAAAAAGCACTGTAGGTATATCAGTACAATTATCTCTTCTTGGAAATGGAGGGCATTGAGATGGAGCACAGTTTAATGTGAGGGAAAGGCTTATAAAGATTTAATTTGGGAATCTGTTTTCTAATGCCAGGACTCATTCTTCTAAGAGTTTATGAAAACATCCTGTAACTCATTCAGAATAAATTTCTCTGACCAGTAAATAATTAAGATCCCTTATCCTTTAAATCCATGTATAAAGAGCTATCACACCAAAGCCTGGCCCTTACAGAAACTTCAGGCCGTGATACTTTTTCTAGAAAATTAGCTTCAAGAATGACATACAATGACCATTTTCACACTAGTGGTTTTATCCTGAAGTCACACAATTCAGCCCCTCAATTGTGTCCCTCCCCAGGACATTTCCATGTTTTTCTGGTTATTTTTCTCTTCCTCTTTCTTTTTTTTCTGAAAGTACTGCTTTATTGTAAGGTTGTTGGTGGGGTTTTTTGTTTGGCTTCAGACAGGAACGCAGCACAGTCCTTACATGGTAAACTGTCATAACATTGTCGTCTTGTACTCAAGAGCATTTCTTTCCAAGCAGACAGAATAGAACCTGCCTTCACTAGCTCTTCTTTCTTCAGCTTGGAGCATTGATGATGTGGCTGGGAAAACATCTTTTTGCTTTGTGTTGGATTACCTGCCTGCATCAGCTTTCCCAAAATACAGGAGGATTTCTCAAAATGCTTAAATTCCTTTTATGGTTTCTTTACCATAATGTCTAAACCAGGAAGTCTTGCTCTTCTCATAATATTCCAATCTGGAAGTCATGGTTTGTTCTTGGCTTCCAGTTCCTAACTTGTGGATGCCCCCCCCCCTCCCAGCCCACTTTTGGAAAAATGCTAGCAGGAAGAGCCAAACTGTTTCTTCATGGCATGCCAAATTTCTTCAGAACCCTGATTTACTGTGATTTGCAAACACAACCACCATGAAACATAAAAGGGGAAGAGATTTCACCCACTAATATTGTGCAATTCCAATATGTACGTAATTAATTCCTAAAGAGGCTAGAGAACCAGTATATGCTTTCTAAATAAATCATTCCCTCCCACTGGGTTGAGAGAAATGCAAGGTCTGCAGTAGGAAACAGCAGGAACTGTTTTGCCTTCTTTCTCAAGCTAGACAGCAGCTCTTATAATCTGATGGGGTCAGGTTTAAACAACAATCTAATAAATTCATTTGCTGATTTGAATTGGTAGCTTTTCCTTACCTGGCACCATCCAGAGAAGTTGGAATTGTAACACTCTAATGCCCATGCCAGCTGAAGGTACCCAGTTGGCAAAAGCAGAATTAGTTTCTTTCCTTGGGCAGGTTTGGTCCTGGGTACAAAAGGACTGGCTCCCCACATCAGCAGCCTCTTGAGACATTCAGAGCTATGCAAGTTTCAATTGTGACAATGGAGAACATGCTGATGTTTGGGGTGTATTACGTACTGCCTAATGAGAGTTAGAAAATGTAACTTAATTGAGCTGTTGGGCTGGACTGTGAGTTCCGTGTCACTGAAACATGAACTAATTTAGTTTCATAGTCCTCTAGGCATCCTGTTTTTTTTTAAACGAGGGGCTTGACCTGTCTTCTATCTCTCCAAAATTACACATGCTTGCTAGACTTTGCAACAGTTTAATACATAATGTTTCTGATGCCACAGACAGAATTTATATTGTTCCACTGTTTCATTGTACACTGGGGAATAGTAGACCTCTAAAGCTGCCATCAGTGAAAATGTAGCCTCAGAATCATTAGTACGTATCTTACGCCACAATTAGACAATGTTTTGCTTTCCTCATAGAAAGCATTGGTCAGACACAGATAGACCTCAAACTGCAGCTTCCAGAGAAGTCATTAATTTGCCAGGCTGCTATGTGCAAATGCCCAGGGTAACTAGGGATTTCAGTTCATGAATCAACACTGTTCTGTTGTTAAAACTGCCCCAGAGCTTTGAAAGAAAAGCTATATTAAGACAGAAATACTGCTCTCAACTCCCTTCACTATTTTAGACCTTTATAAGACATAGCAAGGCTGTTCCTGCAGACTTCTGCAAAAATGTTCCAGTTCTTCATTCAAAAGATGGGAAAGGACATAGTTCAATGGTAGGAGACATGCTTTGCATACGGTAAGTTCTGTGTTAAACCTCTGGCCTCTCCCATTGAAAATACTAAGATTGCAAGACTGGGAAAAAGTTGAAAACTCTACATTCTGAAAAACTGAAAATACATGGGCCAATCACATGGCATATGCTTCCTACTGTAGATTCTCTTTACTTGGCTTCACTGATGAAAAGGCAATTGGTTTCAATTTAAGTATTATAAATTAAATTTCAAAATAGCTTGTTTTTTGAGCATTTTTCTTTCATTTCCATCATATTGAAAAGCACTTATGAACATTTATTATTGCCCATGGTTGAAGAAGCACTGTCATGGACACAACATTTGACTTAATTATGTTCCATTCAGAAACCAGTGCTGTTGCTAAAAAGGATATAAAATAAATATCAAAAACGACATTATTTTTATCTTTCTTGGGTAAATGCCGAACACTGTTCACATTTGGTAAAATGAAGGATTGAGATTTTGATGGCCCTTGATTAGGCTCTAAAATATGAAGTAGTATATACCTACTTAAAACAAAACTGTGCATAGTTCCATAGTTTTCATAGCAGTAACACTCAAATCAGTACCTTTAAAAAAATCAATGTACTATTCTTCTGAAATTGAGCTACATTTATTGGCTACATGGTTTCCTTCACTGAGATTGCATGTTCACCTTAATCCAAAATGGGTTTTCAGTCTTTCTGGCTTTTGAGATTATTTTCAGCTGCTCTTGATTAAGGAGCCATTTGGTACCAACAAGGTTATGGTGTTTGGTATCAACAGGTTCATTGTGTTTGATTTACACTGTTTCAAGTTTGCCCCGTGGCTATCATATCTTCATTGTATTGTTAATACGGAACATTCAAAAAGCTATACATTAACTCATTGCTTTCCAAACTGCGTGTCTTGGTGTGTCGCCAGACGACCCAGAAGCGCTGATTGGGGGGGGGGGAACCGGAAGAAGAGCCAATCAACGCGCGCCAAAGGAGGGCAGAGAGGCGGGCTGAGCAGCGTGAGACCCGACTGGCCCCTGCCCTCAAATGGCGCAAACTTCGGGATAAAAAGCCGGCACAGTAGGCCCAGGTTGCCCGAGACAACCGTTCTTGCCTGCTGCCTGCTCATGCCAAAGAGTCCCCGTCGGAGTCCTGCCCAGCCCTTGCTGTGCTGCCAGTAAGTGCCGCTGCCTTGCCTCTCCGCCCCGCGATCGAGCCAGCTGACGCCCTGCCCTGCCCGTCGCGTGGGCTGGGGGGCTGGGTTTGCAGGCAGGAGCCAATCGCGTGGGCCAGGGGGTGGGGTTTGCAGGTGGGAGCCAATTGCATGGGCCGGGGGGCCCTGTTATTACTGGGGTTTCAAACTGCAAAGATAGAAGTGTTTTCTACTAATACAAAGTCATTTGGTACAACATGAAGACTGACAAGCCTGTAGAACAGATCTCAGATGACACTTATTCAGTCCAAAAAAGGCAAAAAAGATACCACATATTCACCGAAAAGAGTGTAGATAAACTGAAAGAATCATGCTCTTCAGCTGAATACCAGCTAAGATCTCCAAGATTATACAGGTTGCAAATTACCAGGGATACTCTCCATATTTTAGAATTCCCTCC
This sequence comes from Charina bottae, assembly GCA_023362775.1. Taxonomy (NCBI): domain Eukaryota; kingdom Metazoa; phylum Chordata; class Lepidosauria; order Squamata; family Charinaidae; genus Charina; species Charina bottae. The sequence goes on from JALMGJ010000009.1 coordinate 3,241,293, forward strand.
TCCCAAAAGTATGCTTGACGCCTTCTATCACTCTGAAGCTACATTAAATCAGTTTAATGCAGATCAGAAAGCCCTAATGTTAACCTGAAGACATCTTAGATTTCAGCTTTCACAAGAACTTGTTACTGACTTTGCTGAAGTCTAAAACATCTAAGGCAGGGCTTTCCAAACTCTGTGTCACGACACAATATTGTGTCGCCTGGGGGCCCCAAGTGTGTCGCAGAAGAACCTGGAAGCGCTGATGGTGCACCGCCGCCACGCATGGCAGCGCGCATAGCAGCGGCGGCAGGCCATCAGTGCTTCCGGGTTCCAGGATGCTGACGCCGCCACCACAGCACACAAAATCCCGAAAGCGTGGCGGCGGCGGCAACCTGGAAGCGCCACCTCTGGCTCGCAAAAAAGCCTCGGATCACCGCAAAAAGTGATGGTGGGTGGGGTGCCCTGATCAGCGTAGATATTTTCCACCCCGGGGCACCCCCCCATCACTTTTTGCATGATCTGAGGCTTTTTCGTGAGCCAGAGGCGGCGCGCCTCCTTCCCGCCACACAGCTGATTGGTGTGGATATTTTACACCCCAGGGCGCGCCCCCCACCGTCACTTTTTGCGGTGATTCGAGGCTTTTTTGCCTCGCGACCGCAGCTTTTCTTGGCAGAGGCAGGGCAGGGCAGGGCAGGGCAACCCTGCCCTGGCCAAGGTGGAAGCCAATCACGTGGGCCTGGGGGCGGGGTTTCCACCCAGGAGCCAATCGCATGGGCCGGGGGGCGGGGTTTCCACCCGGGAGCCAATCGCGTGGGCCGGGGGCGGGGTTTCCACCCGGGAGCCAATCACGTGGAGCGGGGAGCCCTGTTATTACTGTGTCACGAAATGATGCATGTCTAAAAGGTGTGTCACCAACATGAAAAGTTTGGAAAGCTCTGCATTAACTTATTCCAATCTAGTTGTGGCAACTCACCCAATTTCCTATAGCTTTCTGAATTCACATGAAAGCCCAAATACATCTCATGTAGTAAGATTACAGTATACTATGGAAAGCCTTGATAAAATATATTTTCACGTATATTATTTTGCTATGGCATGTTATAAATATGTCGGTTTGTCACTAAGAACCACAATTCCTAAACTGAAGTTAGCATAACAGAAATTATTCCTTGGCCCTGTTTATGGAACACACTTAGCTTGGTCTGTGTAGTGATTAATGAGTTGTGCGATCACTAAAAGGAGGTTAATTGACCTAGTCAACTAACTCCCAGAGGATTAAATTTAACATTAAATAGTTCTAATCATGAATATGGTTAAACTAATTCTACTCAATAAGCCATGTTATGGGAATACCAAAACCTATTTAATTGACTGTTTTGCTTACCTAATTCTCAAAAAAAAAACTGGAAAAAACTGCTGAAAAAACCAAACTTCTCTATTATAAAATGAATTGCCAAGGTTGGGCATCACAAAAAATACTTCCAAAACATTAAGGGTAGCTATACCTACTGCTGCCTACCTGGCCAATGGAGAAGGAGTTAATGATGTCATGAAGTCTTACTAGTGTTCTTCTGGTACAAGGTCTGATACGAGACTAGAGAAGATGGGCAAAGACTCTGAATTCCAAAATGGTGGCTTTTGATCTAGTTTCTGTGCTGCCAGAACCAGTGGCAAAGAGATACGACAGGGTTAGAGACTGACTGGGTTACCCTTGTTGTGGGAATGGAGCCAGTGAAACAGGGTGGCTGCAGATGATTCAGGATGGACAAAGGGAGGATTTGCAACTGCAGAAGTTTAAGTGATAGACTTTGCTTGTACTGTACTCCATGAGAATAAATATCACAAGGAATTTTCAGGAAATGGATTCATACAACTGATGTAAGAGAGAATTGTCCATTTCTATTACTTGTAACACCTGTGACCAGAACTTGCAAATTCAGAATCTGTACACCTTGGATCAGAAGGTACCTGATACCAATAGCAGAGACTAACTACCAACATTTCTAATTCATACCTAACTAAAGTCCATGGAGTGTCGGGATTGGGGGGCAATGAGAGTTCCAGGGGGTTTAGGGCGGGTTATTCTATTCAGGTGGTGGCGGGTCCGGGGTGTCATGGCGGGAGTCAGAGGGCGGGCCATCGTTGGGGAAGATGCCCCCAGTGTTTGGTACCAGTCGTGTGTTCCAGCCCTCTGTGCTCAGACTCGGGCCCAAGACAGCAGTCCCACCGAGGCCCTGGCTTTCTTCTGCTGCTTTTAAACGCCAGGTTGGTCAACAACAAGGCCCCTCTTATATGTGAGTTGATCATTGAGGAGGGGGCAGACCTGGCATGTATTACCGAGACCTGGCTGGGCCCTGAAGGGGGGGTTGCCTCTTTCGGAAATGTGCCCGGCCGGGTTTACGGTATGGCACCAGCCAAGACCCCAGGGCAGGGGAGGAGGGGTGGCTGTTGTAATCCAGGAGTCTCTGGTGGCCTTCAGGGGCACTGCTCCACAGGTGGCCAGTTGTGACACCCTGTTTTTCAAGTTGGGTTGAAAAGTTGGGAGTGTTGCTACTGTAACAGCCTCCCTGCTGCATAGCAACCTCCCTGCCTGAGCTGCTGGAGGCCGTCTCGGGGTTGGTGGCAGAGTTTCCCAGACTTATGGTTCTGGGGGACTTCAACCTGCTGTCCCTGGGACGTGCCTCGGAAGTGGCTCAGGAGTTCTGAAGGATAAAATTGCTCGGATTCATTCCAAGTTGGATGCCAAGCTCGGATTCATTCCAAGTTGGATGCCAAGCGTGTAGCAGGGTCTGGGGAGATGCCTGGGGAGCGTACTTACCCGGTTATCTGGGATCAGTTTGATCTTGTTGGGCCTGAGGAAGTAGACAGGGTTCTCGGGTCTGTAAATGCCACCACTTGCCAATTAGATCACTGTCCCTCCTGGCTGGCGAAGGCAGCTTGGGAGGTGATGTGTGGGTGGGTCCAGGAGATGGTGAATTCATCATTAGGGGAGGGAGTGGTTCCGGTGGCCTTTAAAGAGGTGCTGGTGCACCCCCTCCTCAAGAAACCATCACTGGATCCCACCATTCTGGACAATTTATGTCTAGTCTCCCACCTCTCCTTTTTAGGGAAGGTGGTTGAGAAAGTGGTGGCATTGCACCTCCAGAGGATCCTGGATGAAACGAATTATCTGGACCCTTTTCAGTCGGATTTCAGGCCTGGATATGGGACGTGAACAGCTTTGGTCGCACTTATGGATGATCTCTGGCGAGAGTGGGATGGGGGCAGTGCATCCATCCTGGCTCTTCTTGACCTCTCAGCAGCTTTCGATACCATCGACCATGGTATCCTTTTGGGTCGGCTCAGGGAGTTGGGGGTGGGTGGCGTGGTTTTGCGCTGGTTCACCTCCTTCCTCCAAGGCCGGTCCCAATCGATGTTGATAGGGAGCGAGAGATCCAGCCCGTGGCCCCTCCTTTGTGGGGTGCCGCAGGGTTCGGTATTCTCTCCACTCCTCTTTAACATCTACATGAAACTGTTGGGTGAGATCATCCGTCGCCACGGGGTGAGGTATCATCAATACGCTGATGATACTCAATTATACATCTCCATCCCGGGTCACGTAAGTGATGCTGTGACCACCCTTTCTTGGTGCCTGGAGGCTGTAGGGATCTGGATGGGGAACAGCAGGCTTCAGCTGAACCCTGGTAAGATGGAGTGGCTATGGGTTGGGGGCTCCCGGGTATCCTGGAATTTACCATCTTTGGCTCTGGATGGGGTTGCACTGCCCCAGAGAACCTGGGGGTTCTCCTGGATTCACGACTCCTGCTCAAAGAGCAGGTGGCAGTCGTAGCCAGGGGAGCCTTTGCACAACGTGTTGTGTGTCAGCTACGCCCTTTCCTGGATCGGGAGTCCCTCCGAACAGTCACTCATGCCCTAGTCATCTCCCACAAAGACTACTGCAATGCACTCTACATGGGGCTACCCTTGAAGAGTATCATGAAGCTACAGCTGGTGCAGAATGCGGCCGCGCAAACAGTCTTAGGAGCCCCAAGGAGGGCACATATAACACAGTTGCTGCACAAGCTGCATTGGGTGCCAGTTTGCTTCTGGGTCCAATTCAAGGTGCTGGTTATCACCTTTAAAGCCCTACATGGCATGGGTCCAGGTTACCTGAGGAACCACCTCACCCCCGCTACATCAACCCGTCCCACCCGGTCAGGCAGAGAGGGCATGTTACGGACCCTGTCCATGAGGGATTGCCAATTGGCAGGGTCCAGGAGGAGGGCCTTCTCTGCCGTGGCACCCATCCTTTGGAATAAGTCACCCCCGGAGGTAAGACAGGCCCCCACTCTCCCAGCCTTCCATTAGGGAGTTAAGACATGGTTGTGCCACCTTGCTTGGGGTGGGAGGGGGGATAACCATTCATGGGGGTGGTTGGCACCGTGATGGTGCAAAGGATAAGTTCTTTATTCGCCATCTTGAATTTTATATTTATTTTGAATTTTTATATTTGTATCTATTTATCTATAGTTATATTAATATTGATACTGTATTGTTTTTAGCAATATGTCATTTTTATCATCTGTAAGCCGCCCAGAGTCGTTGTATGCAAAATGGGCAGTAGAGAAATATGACAAATAAATAAATTTCAGTTTGTTGCCCATACTCAAGAACAATAATAGAGTGCAGAACTTGAATACTGTTTCATGTAGCCTTCACCAAACAGCAGCTTCCAAATCTGTTCCGATTACTTACACTTCAGGGATAATGAGGGGAGGGATTGCTTTGGTCTGATCAAACATGGCAATTCTGAGGATTGCATTACCATTAAGGCACCAAATGCAAGTTAGTCTGGAAAGCAATGGCCAGAAAAGCATGATATAACTTGAAATGAATGAATGAATAAGTGCATACACAATTCCTTTTCCTCTTTTTCCAGTTAAAGGAAAATTAGATTTGCCCAAAGAGAAATATTTGTTTGAATTTGTAAATTTGTCCCATTCTTGCATTTCCCTCAACTTTACGTCAGTGTGTTGTACACTGTAGGTCATAGTCCCAAGAATTTATTGTGAGCAGCTCTTCTCTGCTCTTTAGCAATACTGGAAAATTCCCTGGTTTCAGCATTTCATATCAGTCATATTTTATATATTCAAAAATGTATTTATTATTCTATAGTCAGGTGTGATGTACAGAAAATTAAAAATATACTTCTTTGATAAGAATGAATATACAATATACAGACAAATCAAAAACACCATGTATTGATCAGCCCATATGAAATTACCCAACAGAGTAAATTATCAATATCAAACTAAATTTAACAAATGGGAAGGAAACCCATACGGGGCATGTTTCTCACAGAAGAGAACAAGTTAATATCTACTCTTCACTATTATATATGACTTTGGAAGCATGAAACTGCACAGTTTTCATTATTTGGATTTTTGTCTGCATATATTTTGTTGAATAATTTCAGATGATGAAGAGTATAGAAACAGCAGTGATTTCTGCTGTTAAATCTGCTGTGGTCTGAAGTCACTAAGAATTAGGATCAAAAGTTATAAAAGTGTTTTAGAGTCACTTTTCTCAAATATAATAAATTGGTATTTCCAGGCACTTAGCAATGATCTGGTTCCCAGTAACACACTGCAGTAAACTTACTTCAATTAAAGAAAATACAGGTAACAGTGAGCCGTATTAAAAACAGTAGCATTTATAGATTTTCGTGGTATATACACAATAGTAACAATATAAATAAAGGGGCTCGATGGCTCAGCGGTTAAGACACCAGGCTTGTCGATCAGAAGGTCACAAGTTCGACAGTTCAAGACCCTAGTCCTGCATGACGGAGTGAGCTTCCGCACTCACCTCAGCTCTTGCCAACCTAGCAATTCGAAAGCATGCAAATGCAAGTAGATAAATAGGTACCACTTTGGTGGGATGGTAACAGCGTTCCGTGCTTGTCATGCCGGACACATGACCGTGGAAGCATCTTCGGACAACGCTGACTCTTCAGCTAAGAAACAGAGATGAGCACCACCCCCTAGAGTTGGACACAAATGTGCAAGGGAATCCTTTACCTTTCCTTTAACAGTATAAATAAAGTAATAGCTCTATTTCCCTTGAAAAACTTAATAGTCATATTTGAGGTTAGGTATCTCTGCAAAAACCTGTATCACCTTGATTATATCTGAGGCACTACACTGGATGTTCACTCTTATTAAATAAACAAGAAGCACCAAAGCAAAATATTGTCTTTACAGTTCTGCATATCTGATTTATGTCACAAGAGATAACATAAAAGCAACCTAGGGAGATACAAGAAGGAGCCAGCTTGTTTTGCTATATCAGCAGCTGTTGTCATCTTGAATTCTTTCCTTCCTCTTATTTTGGTCGGGTCAGGTTTTGGAACTAAAGGCTCTTGCAGGTTGCAAATTAGACTAATTAAGATCCTAGATGCATGGACTCCAGCCATGACCTTATTTATTTATTTATTTATTTATTTATTTATATCCCACATTTATTTTTTATAAATAACTCAAGGCGGCAAACATACCTAATACTCCTTCCTCCTCCTATTTTCCCTACAACAACCACCCTGTGAGGTGAGTTGGGCTGAGAGTGAGTGACTGGCCCAAGGTCACCCAGCCGGCTTTCATGCCCAAGGCAGGACTAGAACTCACTATAATCACAAAAGAAAGGCATGCTGCACTATACATATGCTGACACTCATTTCTCCCCAAAACTACCACAGAAGCAAAAGGATCTATGAAGATCAGGAATTTATAAATGTGCTCACACAGAAATCTATTTCTTTTTTTCTAGCTGGAGGAGAAGACAACACACATAGAAACAATTTCCGATTTTCCAGCCTTTTTAGGAACATTGATAGGCACTACAGATAAACTAGATGGTCAATTTACAAAACACATTTTTCATCTACAAGTGCATTCATAGGATTGATTTAAATTATTCCCTTGCTAAGTATTTTTGGCAGCTGTTATTTACCCAGCTCACTCAGATTTCCTCAACAAAGTGCCCTCCGTGATGTGTTGGACTACAGTTCCCAACAAGCACAAAAACTGTTGAGTAGGTATACTGTCGTGGTGCCAACCTTTTAACATGTGTATCACAAGTCCAAAAATTCTCACTAATGTATACATTGAACTAATGGTTCAAAGAGCTCATAAGGAAAAATAAAAAGTGGCAATTTGGACGGTTCAGTTAGAACAGGGAGTCTTAACAAAATGTTATAACATTAATTAGCCTAGCATGCAGGTCTATAACATTGGAGGACTTGGGCACACGTTTTTGCTTGCTCTTCCTTTCTCTGGTCACTTACACGCAAATCTAACCATAACATGAAAAACAATGAGACAGTGATTTAAAAAAAAAATCTGAGAAAAACGGCTAGATGACCTTAGCCACAGTCCTATTAAAATATATCTGTACGCTTATTGTGAAAGCTAGCTCACTCTTTGTAATTTTGAGTTGGTCCTAATAAAGAGGAATTTAGTCACTGCTTTCTTAATTTTTTTTCCTAATAAGTCAAAATGACTGCTCATATTTCTGGCTTTATTTCACTGTTTTTTCCTACTGCATTTATTTCATTGTTTGTTACATATAGTCTGCTGGTATCATTTTAATTGGAAGGACAGCACATCTACTGAGAGCTCTACCACTGCACTATTTTACACCAGGAGAAAAAATGCTGTTTTCCCCAAAAGCTGCTTTAATTACACCTGAAACTCTAGTGGAGAATATGCCTGCATAGTTCTCATTGATGACAATCATTGATGACAATCTGATGTTCCTTATAGCTCAAGTAAACCTTTCCCCATTATGGTATAATCTGTGTATAGATCACCAAAACTATAGCTGCCCAGGAACTATGAGAGTAATAACCCAACACTTCAGAATGGCACTCAATTACTTTTTTTAAAGAAACTTTATTGTATTTTCAGAATAAAGATAAAACATGAAAAGACAGAAAAAGACTGAAATAAAACTAAAGAAAAAAGAAAAAAACTAAAAAGTGCAGAAGCAAATTGAAAAAGATACAAAAATAATGATTTCTGACTCTTTACAGCAAAGATATACTTAAAAAATACATCAATCTCTTACTCCAATTTAACTATAATAAACATTATTTCTATAATCCATTTCAACTTAATAATCAGAATTCAAAACTATAACTTCAATTTTTTTTCAATTACAAACAAAAAAAGCCAAAAGCAATTCTCTACCAAAGGGAAATTTTATACTAAATAGTATCACACATATCTATAGTCAGTTTCGCCTTCCCTGCCAAATCTATTAAATTTATCTTATTGGTCCCCTAATACTACCTTCCACCACTATACATAAAATATCTAACTCTTAATAATATTAAGGATGGCACTTAATTACTAATGCAGGGCTTTCCAAAGTGCCACCACTGGGGACACACCGGCGGCGGAGCGCGCACGGCGGCGGCACGGGGGGCGGGGGGCAGCGTGAGCGTGCACGACGGCTGCAGCAGCCTCCGCTAAAACACAGAACCACTGATCCCGCGCCGCTGCTGCTGCCGCCGTGCACGCACGCGCCGCCGCTTCCAGGTGATGTGGCGACACACCACGCTGTGTGTGGCGACACACTTTTGTGTCGCCACACACAGTTTGGAAAGCTCTGTACTAATGAATGACACAACATATTTTCCTTATACACCTGTACTATTTTATCATTCTTGAACTTCGTTTTGATTTTTTTTTCAAAGCTGAAATTTAAAAATTGTCTAGATATCTAAAAGGTAGAAATTGTAACCACTCCCCCACTCTCCATTACTTGAAAGCAGGATACTGGATTAAGTCATTTAGGAGCCATCTGCAGGAAAGCCAATGCTTAACTAATGTTTAAAACCCATGATTTTGGTGGCACCTTCCATGCAGGATACATGATTAGGGACCTGCAGTGAATGCTTAGAAAAACTCAAGTCAGTGCATGGGAACAATACCAGCTGTTCCAGTTTAGCTAACTGTTTAAATCCAAGGACAGTTTGACTAAACTAAGATAGAGACAAGTGGCATTCTTGAATCTCTGGGCAGTACAAACAAAGCAGCTTTGGCTACTAGTAGAAGTACCAACAAGTGAATGCCAGTTTGGTTTAGTGGTTAAGGCAACAGGCTAGAAACCAGGAGACTGTGAGTTCTAGTCCTGCCTTAGGCATGAAAACCAGCTGGGTGACCTTGGCCCAGTCACTCTCTCAGCCCAACTCAACTCACAGGGTTGTTGTGGGGAAAATAGGAGGAGGAAGGAGTATTAGTTATGTTCGCCACCTTGAGTTATTTATAAAAATAATAAAGGCGGGATAGAAAATAAATAAATAAAATGCAAGAGTTTTTCTTTAAATATTTACAAAGAATGATTCCAGTTAAAATCGTATATACATTTACTCAAAATTAAGTCTTACTGAGTTTAGGATTGCAGTTTTAATCAGTGCATTTTGTTTTTAACCTGGAATTTTATACGGCTCTTATAGCCTTACCACTGCTTCTTACACAGTGCTGTCCCATACACAAATGACAGAAATGTCTCTTACAACCCACCTTGGCAAAAGAAAAGCATCTCCCAGAGCAGTAATAACATTTTCCCCAAACTGCTATTCTCTAAGCCAGGCTTCTCCAATGTGGTGGAGATGTTCAACCGCATCTCCCCACACCTCAGCCAGACCGATTGTTCCTATGATCTACTATCACTACAATACAGTAACTTTCATACAGTACCATACTGAAATATACCTCCAATAGAAGAGAATACATGTAGCTCAGGGTTGAGCTATGGAGTCCTCGGTGCTCTCTGAGCTTGGTTGTTTGCTTGCAGATGTTTCATTACCCAACTAGATAACATCCTCAGTGCAAGTGAGTGTGGGTTTTGCTCCCTGTTTATATACAGTAGCTTGCCCTGCCAGTTTTGGTGGGAGTGTGGTTTTCTCCTTGGTAGTTCCTTGATTAGGCTATTGTTTTCTGCTTGATTGTTTGTCTGGTGTTAATACCTGCTTATCTGGGTGTTGGCTGCTGGAGAGGATGTGTTCTGGTCTTTTTGTTTCCTTCTTAGCTTTTTTTATTGTCTCTTTTGAATGGTGTGTAAATACGGTTTATCTGTTTTTATTGACGGCTGATTTGTCAGAATGCCAAGCTTCCAGGAATTCCCTAGCATTTTTGGATTTGGCTTGGTCTAAGATGCGAACGGTTTCCCAATTGAAATATACCTGTATATCTTTTTGTCTCTATAGTGGCCCTTTTGTGCTTTTAACAAGCAAGCTGATGTGCTGAATCAAACATGTGAACTTTTCCTAATATGGAGATAAGAGGGTCAGGACCAAGACTAACATGAAGTTGGCAGTCTCACCAACATACTGTGCTTTATTATTGTGAAATACTTATATATACAATGCTGTGCTATATAACAGATTCAGTGTTAGCCATGATAAAATTGGTTTAAGTCCTACTGAACAATTTTTTTTTCACTTCCAGTTTTCTGTGACCTGAGACTTAGTTACAGCTTCCGGATTTCTCTAGAAAATACCCCCTCCCCAAAACCCAATTCCATCTACCTAATGCAGCAGCAATTTTGTTGTTAGCCTTTGAATGAAATAAGCTGCTGTGCATGCCCAAGTGTAAGAAGTTCCGTTTCTCATCACAATCCTCTGAACACCTATTAAAGCAGTATAAATTAGTCTTGCTTTCATGAACAGTCCTCTGAGTTATTTTCTGGTGTGTACAAATGTGAACATTCAAGGGATACTCCTGACCAGCTTTTTAACAAAAGCTTTGAAAATGGCCTAACCCCTACTTTTACTCTATTAGAAAGCAGCACAGCAGGAGAGAGGCGGGCAGGAGTTCAGACTGCCTTTATGCAATATCCTTCATTTTGTTACCTTGGCCCAGGTGACCCTGCGGGCTATGCTGTTTAGTGTACGCTATCCATATATTGCCTAACCCCTTCCCACGCATGGTATAGGAGGAGATTTAAATGTCCTTGTCCAAGACATTATACATCTTAGCCTTAGACTGCAAGGCTGTTACAAAGCTAAAAATATTGTTTGCTTGTGTTTTTTTAACCTTGGAAGGGAAATAAAATTTAAACCCAAAACTTTAAGAAATTCATCCAATAAGCTAATATTAGGACTGCAATTCTAAGCATACTAAAAAGGTAAAGAGGCCCTCGAGTCAATATTTAGGACAGGGAACTTAACATGAAGCCGCTGCTGGAATACATGCCATACGCTATCAGCAATAAACTTCTAATAAAGTTTAAATAGTTCTAGAAGAGTAGAAGAGAGACATTTAAAGGGTGAAGAATGAGAACCCAGGTGAAATATCAATAGCATTTCTTCTTTCTTCCTTGTTATGCAGATAGATCATTTAACTTCCCATAATTTACTTATAAATATACTTCTCGTTAAGCTTGCTTATACTCACATCTTCCATTTCCTCCCCCCAAAGGAAGATAAACCATATCTCAAGGCTTGCAAATGGCAGTTCTCCACTCTCACAGCAGCATAACCCTTAAACAGTACCAAAGTTAAGCAATAAAACATCCCCTTTCCTTTCTGGTTACTGAGCCTTGAGTTACATTTGTACAGTAAATAGCACAACCTGCCATGACTACTGCAAAAATCTAAATTCCAACTCACATCAGAAAGAGACACCACCACAATGAGAGATAGTATCTCCAGCTCCATCCCTTACATTATACAAAATAAAGAAGTTGAGTGCTTGCAGGGATTCCATATTGCCATCTATTATAGATGATACAGCTAGCAGGAGGGAATGGAATAGACAAATCATTAGAACTTAGACCTTTTGTTAATGTCATCATTTTGGACTCAATCAAAAGATGTTTCACAAATTCATTTACACACTTTGATAAGGCCAACCAAAATCAGTCCACCAAGGAGATACCGAGAATGCTGTCAGTACCAAGAGAAACGTGCACATAAAAGATATGAATTACATTTTGCTACCTGGTCTGCCATTTCCATTCAAAAGCAAATAGGCCTGGAAGGTGCTTTTAGATGAAGAAGCCTGATCCCCATTCATAGGCCCAGCCACAATCTGTTTGTATCCAGCGATCCATTAAGTGATGACATTAACTTTCAATAATCTGTTTTGCAGAAGACTAGAAAATATGTTTATATAATGGACTGGATGTAAAAGAAGTTGGACTGCATGAGAAGAAAATGAATGGGCTTAAATAAATACTAGAAAGCTCTAAAACATGGCATCTACCAATACTCTGATTCTACTCCCCCACCCCTCCACTCCTGTGCAGCAAGAGACCCCTAGGGCACCCAATCCATTAACTGACCACTGCCATCAACACCTATGTACAATTTTTGTGAAATGAAAAAAACAGCAACAAATTAATTGTATTTATTATATTCTCCATATTAAATCGGTTTGTGTTTGCCTGAAAGCACATTTGATCTCATGCGCTACATTTTAGTACATACAGCCCAGAGTATTTTTTACGGGGTTAAAAGGAGGAGGAAGACGAAGGCGCACCCCAAGTGGAGAATTCCTGCAGGTGGTCGATGGAACAAGGCACACACCACAAAGTCCTCCGTGGCCCAGCTGGGCTTTCTTTGAACCAGGTGGGGGCAGCATGGCAGTTTAAAGACTCTTCCGACTAGGGAAACCCCACCCCATCAGACCCTTCTGAAATAGGGCGAAATACTAACGCCAGGCTAAGGAATTGAGTGATAAGGCCACCTCCAACCCATCCTACAGACCCACACACAGAGCCTGGCTCCCCATCCTTAGACCTTCCTTCCATCACAATAACTGTGCATCTCCCCAGGCAATTATTTGGGGCAAAGGAAGAGCAGTTGTGGGAAGAGTATGGAGATAACAGAAGTTACCTCAGGAGTGAAAGAAGGCTGGGCAGCATTTGCAAGGAGGGTGGCAGCGTCTGGTAAATACCCCTCCCTTACTTCCTTTCTCTCCCCACCCCACCCCCCACGCCCATTCATAAAACTCTGCCTCTGGTTCGGTGCCAAGGATGCTGCCGCCGCCACCGCCTCCCAACACCCCCCCTCCAGGACCAGATCCTTCCCCCCACACAAACACCCGCGCGCGCGCCTGGCCCCGGCTTACTTGAGTATGGCCTCCTCTTTCTCCTCCTCTTCTTTCTGGCGGTCCATCACAGCCATAATGATGTTCCGCTCCTCTTCTGTCAGGTGGCTCAGGTCAGGCAGCTCCTGCATGGGGGGAGGCACGGCGGGGGGCCGAGGCCCGCGGGGCCCCAGCGAAGAAAAAGGAGAAGGAGAAGGAGACGAGGACATGTTTGGATAGAGCCTTGCCTGGTCCCCCTACGACACCTTTGTACCTTCGGGCAAGGCGACCCAATCACGCCTCGGCTCGCCGCCGCCTCTTCCTTCTCCTCCTCCTCCTCTTCTTCTTCGTCTTCCTCCTCCTCCTCCTCCTTCTCCCTTTACACTGTAGTCCTCTGTTCATCGGCAGCAGCAAGGAGCTCTTGGGAAGCAGCAGGAGAGGAGGCGGAGACCCGGGCGTTCATGGTTGCGCCGTCCACACAGCCCCGCTCCGGCTGCTGCTCCCTTCGTTCGGCCAGCTCTCAGGAAGATTGGGGGATGCCCCACAGCCCCTTGCAGCCCATCCTCTGAGGCTGGGAGAGGAAGGGAAGGCGGGCGCGGGCGGCAGCTCGACAGGCTCTGTGCACCGTCAGGGCTGGAGGGAAAGGGCGGATGCCGCTGCCGCTGCTGCCTCCGCCTGCTGTTAAATGCTCTGCTGCTGCTAGCTACAGGGAGGGAGGGAGTTTGGTGTCAGTTAGGCGGAGTCCAAACTGCTTCGCTCCTGGGTAACGCCGAGGTCTGTCTTTCCGAGACAATACGGGCAGCAAACGTGTAATATCCCCACCTTTTATTCCTCGAGTCGGCCGAGCGCTGCGCTTGAGAGAAAAGGGAAGCGTTATTGATTCGCTGCTGAAGGGGTGAGCCGGGACGAAACCCCTCTGAAATCCAGGAGTCTTACTTCTGATTTAAAACTAGATTAAGGCTGCCATCCCAAACGTGGGCATAAGGCTCCTGGGCATGGAAAGGGTTTGCATACGAGTAATCTCGTCTAGGATCAGGTTGTTCTCCGACAGTGCCGTTCCACGCAGGCAGCGTCAGCCATAAGCCCTGCGGATTCGGGGGGCTTATTCCCAGATCGGTAGGTGTAGTAGAAGTTGGAACCTGTGGCTCTAAAAATACTGTCGGATTCTAATTCCCAGACGGCCCCAGGTAGGAGTCGGAGTCGGAGTCCACCATCTGGGGAGCCTCGGGTTTCCCTTCCCTCGCACAGAAGACTATAGTAGCCCAAGCATATTTGCATAGGAGGGAAGAAATGCTACTTAATTCGGATATGGAGGATTAAGAAACCATGAGGATTCAGACTGCAACACTGCAGTTTTAAGCATACTGGCTTGGGATAATCCTCACTTAAATCCATGTGAATAAACATGGTTAGGATCAAACGGAATACTTGCTTTTTTGGCCTCTATAGAGCACTGTTGGTATGTGCTTATGTTCATGTACAGTTTTGAAAAAAGTGAAGAAACAATCTTAAATGAACTGCACATATGAATTTAGATATTACAATCAGCATAAATGCAGTTGTAGCAGATTTATCTAGAGATCATATGAGGAGGGGAAGATACTTAATGTTCAAATCTTAATTTAATCTTTTACTTCCTAATTTTGGCAATAACACTGATCAGACAAAAAATACTATTTGGAGCCACATGCAGAACTGACTGAAAAATATTAGTGCATTAAAATTTGTCAACATTTCTGCACATGTTAAATATTTAAATTTGATTTTTATACTTTTCTAGAATTAGATGTTGATAAACAACCCTTTTAAGATGTGTCGACAAATTTATTCAATACAATATGCAAATTTGAAATTTGTTCACTTTTTTCTTTAAACAATGTGTGTAAATGCATTGTAGAGAAGCTGCAAATAAGGAAAAGAACACTCTTCTTCCCACTATTTATTTATTCTGAATTTTCATTCCATTGATTTTTTAAAAATTAATATTCTCCTTTTTTTTAAAGGAAGGCAATGTGGCATACAACAATAAAATAAAATATAAAAACAAAAATTCAATAATTGAACAAAATAATGGTCACAACAATTTACAGAAATAACATGGAATCCCAACAGGGGCAGTTCATTATACACCTATTCTGGTTCACTGATGTCCCAATTTTGTGCAACATACTGAATCTTCAATTAAGCACTCAGACTGAGTTTGCAGTAGGCTAAATTAATTGGTCAGTTTATGATTCAATATCCCATATGAATACAACCAAAAAGAGTGCAGTATTAATGCAGAGGAGGGAAAATACAGTAACTTCTGACAGCCCTCGCAGTTGTGAATTTGCAGTTGGTTAACTTGAAGACCTTGTGGGGAAAATATGGTTACCATTCAACCTGTTAAAATCCTTCAAACTGTTTTAAACCCATAATGAAGAGAGTAACATATTGTGCAGTATAACCTCTGTGTGTGCTTGTGTGTGCGCTCGCCTTCAAGTCAGTGTTGACTCCTGGCAACTGCTTGGATTAGTCCCTGCAGTTTTCTTAGCAAGATTTTGGAAGTGGTTTGCCCTTGCCTGCTTCCTAGGGCTGAGAGAGAGTGACTGGCCCAAGGTCACCCAAGTGGCTTCGCGCCTCAGGCGGAACTAGAACTCACGGTCTCTCGGTTTCTAGCCTGATGCCTTAACCACTACACCAAATGGCTCTCTGTATGACCTATAATAATACACTAAATGAAATCATAAGCCAATTTTATGTTGTTGTTAACATGTTTAAAGTTGTACAATACCACATTGTTCATTCGACTAGAAGGAACTTTTAAATCACCATTGTTTAGCCAGTGATGACCAATGGTTTCAACAGAAACTTTGATATTTCTCTGTGAATTTAACTAGAGAGATTAACTCCAAACTGACTCGCTTATCAATTTACTTGCATCGTATTCTGATGATCCCATCAGTCTTTCCCACCTATTAAGTTTGCTGGCTAGAAACTTGCTAGCCTCACTCTTTTCCTGTAGCATCCCCAGAATGTCTAGGCCGTTTCTTAGCTTTATTCATAATTATATATGTCCTCATTAGCATGTTCTTCTGCCCTCTAATCCTCTATCCAGACATTACACATCTGCTTCATCTTCTGTATTTTAGTTCAAGTTCCATGTACAAGACCTGAAGTGAGGGTGTTGTTTTACTTTTTACATTCACTGTTACAGCTTCACCATTTTTCATAATGGTGGGAATTGGGCATTTGTTGGCCCTAAACAACTAGAAGAGCAGTGCTAATTAGGTCCTTAGTATCCAGCATTAGGAGCACATATTTAGTAAAGTCATTGTGCCAAGCCATTTGCTTAGCTATGGTTTATTGAATAAACTGCCATTGGCTGGTTTATACAAGGGACTAAGCCATAAGCTAAAGTTTATCAACCAAAATGGCTGAATTTACACACAAGCACCAAACAATTATGGCTTAACTTGTTATTCAAACCCAGGCCATTAATAAGATGGGTAGCATTAGAGACCAAAGTATTTCAATCATAGTACCATCACTGTGTAATGCCATCACAAAAGAGGCTTGTCTTCTTCTGGTGAGATGTCATAACCTGATTCAGAAAGGTCTGTAGGGTTTAAATTATGTCTACTTCTGAACTGAAATGGAGCTAGTGTTTGACTTGATGTTCTCCCTTTCTCTATATTTTGTACCTTAGTAGAGTTTTTACATTTCTGATTTTCTTTTTTTCTTTACTGTTTTAGCATTTCCAAACCATCTTTGGATACTTCTTCAATAAGCCTATTCATTTGTGAAACACGTGGGGGGTGGGGGTGGGGGTGGAGGAAGGAGGGTAGAAGAGACTTTATGTTCCATTTTTTATTTGGTGTTTTCATACTACTTTGTGTTTCTTCCTGCATCAAAAAATATGGGAATCATATGGAATCATTGGATGCATCTTCTGATTAGCAGTGTGTGGAGCCATGCATCTGAAAGCCCCCTAAAGACAATTGAAGGGTGTATGTTCATATATATATATATATATATATATATATATATATATATACACATACATACATACATACATACATACACACACACACACACACACACACACA
This sequence comes from Charina bottae, assembly GCA_023362775.1. Taxonomy (NCBI): domain Eukaryota; kingdom Metazoa; phylum Chordata; class Lepidosauria; order Squamata; family Charinaidae; genus Charina; species Charina bottae. The sequence continues at coordinate 3,258,433 of JALMGJ010000009.1, forward strand.
CATACACATACACATACACATACACACACACATACACACACACACACACACACACACACACACACACACACAGAGAGTATATTTCTGGTTTGGCCATGTTCTCCATTCACAAGCATCCGGACTGATGGCTAGGCATGGTATGACTGAGGTACTGAAAAATACAAGCCAGTGTTCCTCATCTGGCAACTTGTAGATGTGTTGGACTGCAACTATCAGTATCACCATCAACATGAAGCTTACGGGGAATGATAGGGAATGATAGAAATTGTAATCAGATACATATACAGGACACTGGATTGGGGGAGAGATGGAAGAAAAGGAAGCAGCAGAACTCACAATTTTATCCTCCTTATTCCTACTCTGCTTATTAGCTTTGTATCTTTGGGAAGTGGCAGAGGTTGCCTTGGTGTCTGTACTTCCCAATGTTCATTGATAGATCACACCTCTCTCTTAATCTACATCTTATTTTCTGCAGTGCTAGGCTACCATATCTGGGCCATAATAATCCAGAAGACCACTAGATGGCAGCATAGAATGACCCCCATAGCTGCCCTCAAAGAAACGAGTCAAGGTACAAAAGAGGAAAAGTGATTTCTTTGGGAAAACAGCTTTTGTCTCTGTGCTAGATTTCTGAGTAAGAAAGGACAGTGCATTTCACCTTAACACTTCCCTACTAAACATATTTTCTCTGAACCAAGCTCTATTGATTGTGATGCTTTGATTGAAGCCTCATTTTAATTTCCAGTTTATCAAGTACTTATAATTTATATCTGAACATTGCCTTCCCCACCCCACCCCCAAATAACCACAGAGATTCCAAATGAGGTGGAAAGAATGAGTGAGCTGTTTGGGGAAGGGAGATAGTTGTCTCCACACTCTCTAATACTGGCAGTCATATAGCCATTTGTCTTCATACTTTTTTTTAAGAAAGGGAAGAAAAGAAAAAAGAAAAGAAAAGAAAAGAAAAAGAAAAAAGATTGAAGGAGTAGTCATCTAGACATGCCATATAGGCCTCCTAAAATTCTGTGAATGAAGTGAAATCAGAAACATCTGCAAAGAGGGCAAAGGGGTGGGGCAAGTGACAAAAAATTGCAACTTTGTGCAGTTACAACACAAGCTCTTTCCCCTTCGTCCATGCATCATTATGTCACCTGTATGTACAAAAGAGGCAGAGTTTGCATCTCTATAGCATAACACTTATTTTCTCATTTTGGTGAAAACATCAAATCCTATAGATGCCGCCAACCAAATGATTATAAAAGCCTGAATGATATCTTACGGTCAAGGTTCACTAAAAAATTTAGCCCTGCCTACCATAACAAGTGGAAGGAATTTACCTGCTAAAGAATACCCTGCACCCAGTGTAAAAAAGGAAACTTCAAAATCAATCAGTGTCTGCCTCCCCCCATTATTGCATGAAACTTTTTAACTCAAGTTCATTGTTTACTGTATTTCCTGACTCCAAAAATGGAGGCCATCATCAGCTGCTTGAACCCCATTTGTGGTTTCTGGAGACTATGATTTGTACTCAAGATTTATCATACCTAATTGCTAAATTAATTGAGCTTTTCAATATGTAGTGTGAACCAAGCCTGTCTATTAGGAAAATTTGTGAATCATCATATTATTGCTGAATAGGAAATCTCTAATAAATTTCTGGAGAACTTTTTTTAAAAAAACTACTGGCATAACTCATTACAATAAATTGGATAAACTCCTCTTCCAGCTACCATTTCTATGCTTGGAAAATACCTTGATACAATGTCTGCAAAGAAACCTTCCTACATCCAATCCTACAGGATCTCTAGAATATTAGAAGTTACCCTCTGTGTTCTAATTTTTATGCTTACCCTCACTTCCGTGAAAAGTGCAAACGCTTTTTTATATGTGTGAATGTAAGAAGTACTAGGAACTTGCTGGATTCTTTGGATACAGCTGTCAGAGCTCAAGGAGCAGGCTTGGAGATGCCAGTGGAGTGGGGCATGCTGGGCATTGCGAAGCTCTGCCCTTCCCTGGATGCAGCGCTGCCAAGTTGCTCCTATGCCCGCACAGAAGCCTCTCTTCCAACACAGTAACGGGTGGCAGGGCAGACCACCCAGGCCACCGCAGGACACCCCTATGCTTTGTAAGAATAAGCGACTCAAAAGCAATCAGCCAGCCTCTCCTGGACCAAGCAAGCTGGCTGCCTTATCGTTGGCACCAGCTGTGCAAAAAGAGCTGCATCTGTGCACACTCAGAGGATTTAAGCAATGCCGCTACCACTTCTCAGTTGCTGGAAGCAACTTTGGCATCTGTCTCTGTGTTCCTTGTCTCTGATTCCAACTACCATCCCAATCTTGGCATTACAAGATTTTGTTACGCTTTCTGACGTGGACTGGTTGATCTTGCTTTATGTTTGTTTCTTGACTCATGGCAAATTTGGGGTGCAAGCACACTTCTCACACTCTCCTTCCCAGTAACTCCATTCCTGTTTCCTCTCCTTCCATTCTTTGCCGTGCTTGCACGTGCACCTTTCTCGTGCCCGGATCATGGTCTCCTTGCCGTCAACCTCAGACCCAAACACACTCCCAGTGTGTGCTTGACTAGCTGCCGAAAAAGCCTTGCTTCCAGCCTATTCCTCCACATAAATGCTGTGCAGCCTGGCTGACAACATGGAGGCACTGCACTAAGCGAACGGGGCACTCCTTAACCAGCTGGTGCAATTAACAATTGCAATGACTAATCGGCTGATGCACCTGGCAGGACTTGGAGCCTCAGCACTACATTGCCCAAAGTACCCCATGGCTATTCCCAAAACATCTGACAGTTGTTCTGAACTGTTTGCTGCTTTCCTGGTATAATGCAAACTATACTGTATATTCATATGTGCCTAGAGGCTCACAATATGGAGTTTGTTCTGAGCCTGCTGACGGGCCACCAAATGGGCCAACCCGTACCTTGTGGCCAAAAGCACCATCCTGCACAATTCAGTGACTGATAGAGGAACATTGTCAGACTTTTCAAGGTCCCACCATAGTTGAGACAGCAGATCGAAGGATACACTGGATATACTAGGTATACTGGAATGACACATACTCCTAGACCAGTTCCAGGATGTGCTCTTGGATGAGCCACCCTGGGTTGAACAGATCCAACTTTGCCTTTGGGTTAATGGCCACCTTAAAGGGGGTAAAGTTAACTGTTTTGCAGAAGCTCTAGCAGAAAGCCTCAGTGGTCACCACCAGCAAACACTCGAGTTCCCACAAGTGGGTGTCCAGTGGCAGGTGCAGAAGAACCCATGCAGTTGGGCAGCAGTTGCATTTGGCTCACTGAATCTGAGAAGAACTGACAACATCAGCAATATCTCTTTAGTATTGCAGCTTGTTCAATCATTATACCCAATAGTGTCCTCAAAAATCTTCCAAAGAATGTCAGATAGGAAATAGGACACCCCTTGCCAGTCTCAGGCACTGCGTTCTGGAATGATGTACATGAGCCCACATCATTTCCAGATCCCAATGGAGCTGCAAGTTCCAGGGAGTGGCCCACTCCAGATACACACACAACCATCAGCTCTGGGTCGTCTTGCAACTTCAAAAATGCTGTCTTTATGCACCAGGTCAGAATCCCCATGTGCATAACCACGAGTCCTGTACAGGACAGTATTACTGATGGACACTTCTTAGCCCCAGGCTCTATGACTGGTGACCCTGATTATGCAGCATCACCAAAAACAGCTTCAGCTCTTTGTCATGCCAGCCATTGACTTCCAGCTCATCCTGGGGCTTCCATGGTAGTGCTTCCACAACCCAATGATTTCCTGATCTAGGGCACATTAGACTTCCCCACTGAACAGTGCCATGAACATACAGAAACCACATGAGCCACTCAAGTGCTATCCAGATCAGTGAATGTGCCTGAGCAACTACTGGCCAAGTAGGTGAATTCCATTATATTTTTGATGCCAAGGAGGAGGGCCATCTTCCTCCACACTGGCCGTATGATTGTGCAATCCGGTCCCCAGCATAACCAACCCAAGAAGTCATTTGTATTTGCTCTCTGAGCTACAGATGAAGGCTTTATGCAACTTCATTGAGAAAAATCTCAATGTCATTATTTACCTAGATGACAGTTTGATTTATTCCCAGACACCTCACACCACCTACATCAAAATCTTTCTACAACAACTCTGCAAGTACCACCTGCATATCAAGTTAGAAAGTATGCCTTTGGTCACAACCAAGGTTGAATTCTTGGGTACTACATTTCAACCCAAGGCCTGCCCATGTTCAAATGATCTACTGTAAGACTGGCAGTCCCCAAGGAACCTTAGGAAGCAGTTTCTGGGATTTGTGGATGTTTATCCCCTTTGTCTCATACATGATCACCGCCATCTCTGGACTACTCTGAGGTAAAGTGCCCTTTCACTGGGATCCTAAAGCACAGCAGGCCTTCCGACACCTGAAGATGTTCGCATATACACCTCTCTTGCAGCACCATGACCCTGCAAAGCCCTTCTTAGTGGAAGGTGGAACCTCCAATGTTTTGTCACAGCAGTCCTACAGCTCACAGTGCCAGATTAACTACCCTTGCCTTGTGCATTCCTCTCAAGAAAGTTGATCCTGGCTGAGGTCAATTATACTCTGGGAGAAGTAACTTCATCATCAAGGACACCTTAAAGGTATGATGGCACTACTTGGAAGTGCGTGGCATCTGGTACAGATACAGACCAACCACTAGAACTTGGAGCATCTGTGCACAGCTCAAAAACTCAACCAGTGCCAGGTTCACTGGTATATCTTCTTCACATGGTTTAACTTTATGGTGGCCCTGAGTGTGCAACAAACAGACAGATGCTTCCAAACTATGGCAGTCACTGTTAACCACTATCCAATGCCTGGAGAATTTCACAATTCCACAATATATCAGGGACCAGAACAAGAAAGACTTGTTCACTCAAGCCCAGCTTTGCTAACTCCAGGCCACCTAGACTAGACTAGTCTCTCTACTTTTAAGGCCAAGAAAGGGCTACAGTATCATTGAGGCTGCCCCAGGGCATCAGTAAAAGGAGGTGCTACATCTGGCACACAAGATTCCTATGGTTGAACACTTCAGCCTGCATAAGATGCTTCATGTAATCACCAGGGATTTCTGGTGGCCACATATAAGCTGAGGTGCACTGATATGTCACCACCTGCCTGTCCAGGCCAAGAACATTTCAGGCAAATCTACTAGCATCCTTCAACCCCTGCCAGTGCCCTCAGGTCCCTGGAAAACCCTATCAATGGACTTTATCACTGACCTTCCACATTCTTGAAGGTTGACTATCAAATGATGGTGGACCATATCATCAAGATGAGCCACTTCACCCCTTGTGAAGGCATCCCCATCACAAAGGAGATCACCACCATGTCTTTCAGTTGCACAGTCTGCCTGCATATATCATCTAGGATGGCAAGTGGGCCATTCACTACAAGATTTTGGAAGACCCTGTTTGGGCTTCTGGAAGTAAACCTCCACCCATCCACTGATTATCATCTGAAGTCGGATGGATAGGCAGAATGAACCAGTGGAATAATCAAGAAGTAATTCTGTTGTTAGGGAGGCAGTTTGGCATAGTGGTTAAGGCATAAGGCTAGAAACTGGGAGACCATGAGTTCTAGTCCCGCCTTAGGTACAAAGCCAGCTGGGTGACCTTGGGCCAGTCACTCTCTCTCAGCCCTAGGAAGGAGGCAAGGGCAAACCACTTCTGAAAAACCTTGCCAAGAAAACTGCAGGGGCTTGTCCAGGCAGTCACTAGGAATCAAAACTGACTTGAAGGCACACACCCCTCTGTTGTTACTCTACTGCCAGCAAAATAACTGGGTCCAATTACTACAGGCTATGCATGACACCATCCATGAGCAGCAGCAGGTGGCCAGAGTGTTATAAGCATTTTGCGGACCTCTACTACCTCATTGGCATGTAAGGTTGTGGCCAGGAGGGTGCCACTGAAATCCATGCCCCTCATCTGATCCATCGCCAGTACCCAAAGAAACCACCTCCAGCAACTGCAGGAGAAGGTCAATGAAAAGGGGGGATGATGTCACAACCCAAGAACCAGCTTTGGAGATGCCAGCCGATTTGGGTGCTTCAGGAACTGAGAACCCTGCTTCCCTGGACAAAGTGCTGCCAGGCTCCTCTCTGCCCAGACAGAGGTCCCCCCGATCAGTACAGACACCAGGCAGTGGGGCAGACACACAGGCTTCAGCAAGATACATCTGTGCTGTATAAGAGTGAGCTACTTGCAAGTAATTGGCAAGCGTCTCCCAGACCAGGCAGCCTAGTTACCTCATCATCAGCACCAGCTGTGCAAAAAGAGCTGCAGCTCTGCATGCTCAGCTGGAAGTGGATTTAAGCAATGCCACTGCTGCTTCTCACTTGCTAGAAGCCACTTTGGCACCAGCCTCATGCGCTGTGTCTCTAACTCTGGCTATGCTCCTGACCACATCTCAGGTCTCCCCACAACCTTACGAAACTTCATTATGCTCTTTGACCATGGACCATTCAACCTTCCTTTAAGTCTGTTCCTTGGCTCTTGGCAAGTTTAGCACGCAAACACGCGTCCTACACTCTCCTTCTTGGTAACTCCATCCATGTTTCCTTGCCTTGTACTCTTTGCCTGCCTGAACCTGCACTCTCCTCGTGGCCTGAGCTTTGTCTCCTTGCTGCCAGCCTCAAGCCCAAGCACACCTCCAGTGCGTGTTTGATTTTGGCTCCTCGAAAACCTTGCATGCAGACACACACGCTGCACCTGGACTCTGCCTGCCAAGTGCTCCTGCATTCATTCTCATTGCTGAAGCTAGACCGTGAAAATAGCGCTTAACGCTTAATTCTTCAATTTGCAGAGGATGTGTGGCTCTACAGTAAACCGAGATCCCTGAGAATGCTTTCTATGTACAACCTTTCTGCCTTACAGAATAGAATCAATTTTTTTTTAAATTATGTATGCTGCCAAAGTCATATATGGATGTTAAAATACTTTAACATGGCATCTGGTAAGCTGAGGTTTAAAATCCTTTTCCATGCAGCTCAAAGCACTAAACTGGCTGCCAATAGGCCAGCAATTAGCCTTGTCAAGATTCCTCCCAAGAAAATTCAACTCTCTTATAGCAGCTTAATTGGCAGAAAGTTCCCATTTCCCAAGGCAGAATAGTTATACGTAAAAGAAACAGGGAAAGAAACAAATGCAAGGAAAAAGGCATCATTGCTAATTATAGAAAGTCTTACTCCAAGGATGTTATCTAGCTGGTTTCGTTTGATTCATGCAAACCAGTTGATAACTTTGTTCTAAGTTATATCTCAGTTCTCATTCTGTTCAAAACTGAATATGACATCAATTTTTGAAGAAGAGGAAGGGCAGACTGGTCAGAAGGTAGATGGCAGCAGCAAGATGATGTTGGGAAGACCAGGAGGGGGGCTGGCAGGAAAATACTGGGAAGATTGAGGAATGGGCTGGCTAGTGGGAAAATTGGCAGCAGGAATGAGATGATGCTGGAAGAATCAAGGCCAACAGAAAGATTAGCAGTAGTAGCAAGAAGACACTAAGAAAAGGGGGGATATATCCAAACCAGTTGTTGCCTAATTTAGATAACCCTCTTTCCCTCCATAGCCAGGACTCATCCTCTGCATTTTGGTTTCTCTGCCTAAATTTTAATTGAATCCATTCCAACATTTGCCCTCCTACAGAGTCTCATTGGTATTTCAAGCAATGCGTGATAACTTCTGGAAGAAGTTAAAGACCTGGCTCTGCCATCTCACTTGGGGCGGAAAGGGGTGTAGTCAATCCTGGGGGTGGCTAGCGCCTTAAAGTGGTCCACATGTATTTATGTATTTATGAATCCGAATCAGAACTTTAACTGCCATCCTGGATGTTATTTTATATTTATATTCATCTGTTATGTAATATATCTTGTTTTTATTGTATTTTAATCTTTTTAGCTTTATTGTAAACCTCCCAGAGTGCCTCTTTTGGGGGAGATGGGCAGTGACAAAATTGGATAGATAGATAAATAAATAAATAAAAACAAATGTTCTCTTCGGAGTATTGCTGTTCTACTGCGCAGGTGATTCTGCACCATTTTATTTTATTTTTTTTTAAAAAGGTCTCTTGTCTTCATTTCCACAAATGTGGAAGCCATAGATGGAATTACACTTTTAATTGCATTTCTCCAGCACCAGGCAGTAGTAAATTTGTATAGAAGATCAGTCTGCCTATTCAAATTTCAGCTGTTCTTTTTTCTCTGTTTTCATGCATTTACTATGCCCATTGGTATTCTATGCCCTATAAGGTTTATAAAATATAAAGATAGGTATTTAATATACATTTAAATGAATCACTAGAGCAAAAAAGAAATCAGTTTTCAACTGTTTAAATCTCATAGTATACCTGAGTGGTAACCAGGGCAATAGGAAAGTATAAACATTTTATATTTTTAAAATCAACTGAAGGATTTTCATACTTAACTTAAAGCTTGCAAATTTACTTTTTGTACCAGTTGGCGGCAACTCATAGTCTCTGAATCCCTTACTTGCAGCCCTCAGGGATCACAAATTTGGGTGAAAGCTACCAAATCATGGAAATGCTGTTTCTCCATACTTAACATTATAAACAAAGAAAAAGTTATGTAAAGCTTTAGATAGCCTTAACACTTGGTTTAGCAAGTCTTATGTGCTCAGACAACTTTGTCTTAGTCAACAAATCATGAAAGCTGTTTTGGGTCCAGAGAAGACAGCAAAGTTTGGACAAAGAGTCAGACATCATGGGAACATGATCTTTTCATTAGCCTCTGTCCTGGCTTCCTGGAACCAGCTTATTCTCACAGCAAGAGCTTCACTCCCATGTAGCTTGGCATAGTTTTGTTGATTGATTTTATTGTTATCCTGCTTTGGGATTACTTATAATGAAATTTAGACTAAAACATTTTATAAATAAATATGTTAAGAGGTGATATAATTCGGTTCAGCACTGTTTTAATACAGGTGCATGTAATGTTGCGAAGTTCAATGACATCTCTTTGTACAGTTACGTATTAGATCTACAGTATTTATATTCAGGATTAAGTCCCACCATATTATTATTGTTGTTGTTGTTGTTTGTATGGCTGCCCATTTCATCTAAGCAATTCTGGGTGGCTCACAACAGGTAAAAACAATAAAAACAAGTTTAAAAACCAATATACAAAATATACAAACCATCAGTAATCATTTTAAAACAAAACTGATCATCAGAAGCAGAATCTATCCTTACATCAGCTCAACACAGCCATTGTAAAAGCTCCTCAGATATTCAACACATCTCACTTCCAGGTAAGTATAGGATTGCAGTCTTCAAAATCTTACTTCTGAAATTCAACACAGTATTGCAACTTGCTACCTCCTATAAAGTCAATCTTCACCCCAGTCAAATCTGCTGAAGTGAATCAATAATGCTTTAAAGCAGGGCTCCCCAACCTGTGGGCCACAGCCCACTAGTGGGCTGCGGCCTGTTAGGAACTGGGCCGCAGGGCTCCCGCCTGCAAACCCCACCCCCTGGTGCTTGTGATTGGCTCCTGCCCACAAGCCCCACCCCCGGTCCACGCAACTGGCTCCTGCCCGCAAACCCCGCCCCCCGGTCCACGGAAATCCCGGGAAATCCCCGGTCTGCAAAAAAGTCATATTTTGAAACTGGTCCCTGGCGCCAAAAAGGTTGTGGACCCCTGTAAAAATATCCCCAGTGAGACATAAATATTGAGAGCCCTGACAATTTGGTGTCAGGATTAAAGTATGAGATTGGCACTGGGGAGATCCATATTCTGGTCCACCTTCAGCCTGGAAGGGCCCTGGGTGACTGGCCGTTCACTCTCTCTCAATCCAACCTACCTCAAGGGTCTTGTTATGGGAAAAAATGAGAGGAGAAAGCACTATATACACCACCTGAACAAAAGGCAGGATGTAAGCCTAACAAATAAATAACGAACTGATATAACATCACTGCAGCAATGTGTTGACAAAATACAGTAGTTATTTAAATGCAAGGTAGTTCTGAAAAAAAAATAGAGGAAATGTTGAAGGTACTCAGCCAAATTATTCTTTGGTACATTAGCACATATGGTTCTTCTGATCACTCACTGTTCTAAGACCCTCTGTTAAACAGTCCATATGTGTTGGCTAAATTCCATGGGAGCAAAGGAACTGTAATGATGACAAATTGGCTGCTTCTTCTCTAAATGTCCTTCAGTTGATGCATTTCTGTCTCACTTGTAACTTACGTAGATATTTATAGCTAATCTTGCAAAATATTAAGGTGAATCAGCATTTTCATGCCCAGACCAAAAAACATACCGTATTTTCCGGCGTATAAGACGACTTTTTAACCCAGGAAAATCTTCTCAAAAGTCGGGGGTCGTCTTATACGCCGGGTGTCGTCTTATACGCCGGAAAATATGGTACTCGCCGTATAAGACCTTTCCTGGCCAAGTGCAGCCGCTCGCCGGAACGCAGCCCCCAGGGAAGAGCAGGAGGACGAGCGCGGGGCGGCGTACTGCATTGGGTCCCATCGCTCCACGGAGAAACGCGGGGAGGGGGGAGCGAGCTCCGTTCCCTCGGAGCAGCCTTGGGAAGGGAGGGGGCAAAACACAGTGGCTCCACGACGGGCTCCAAAGTCGCCCACAACACTCAACAGGCGCCTCGCTTCACCTCACCTCGCCTCGCCTTCCCTTCCCTTCCCTTCCCAGCCGCGCTTTCAATGGAGCGGGGCCCCAGAATTGGCCGCGTTTCCTACCAGGCTTCCCTTTCCCCAACCACTGCTCTTGCTGCCGCTGCTTTTAGCGTCGCTGGTGCCTCTCAGCGAACTATGTAACAAAAAAACGATGGAAGTTCACTGGCTGGATGTGAGCTGGACACCTTCACTCAGCACAACTGAATCTACAAGCAGCGATGTACGTGTGTGTGTGTGAAAAAGGCAAGAGAACGGCCACAATCCCAGAGTTCTGACTGCCATCTTGAATTTATTGTCCCCCACCCCCATGGACACCCATGGCCCGGGATCCAAACGGGAAGAGCAAAAGAGCCCTCGGGACTTCACGTGCCTTCAGGCTGCCGGGGAAAAAGGTAGTTCGCTGAGCGGCACCAGCGATGCTAAAAGCAGCGGCAGCAAGAGCAGCAGTTGGGGAAAGGGAAGCCTGGTAGGAAACGCGGCCAATTCTGGGGGCCTGCTCCATTGAAAGCGCGGCTGGGAGGGGAAGGGAACGGAAGGCGAGGCGAGGTGAGGTGAAGCGAGGCGCCCGTTGAGTGTTGTGGGCGACTTTGGAGCCCGTCATGGAGCCACTGCGTTTTGCCCCCTCCCTTCCCAAGGCTGCTCCGAGGGAACGGAGCTCGCTCCCCCCTCCCTGCGTTTCTCCGTGGAGCGACGAGACCAAATGCAGTACGCCGCCCCGCGCTCCTCCTCCTCCTCTTCCCTGGGGGCTGCGTTCCGGCGAGCGGCTGCACTTGGCCAGGAGAGGTCTTATACGGCGAGTATATCCCAAACTCTATATTTTAACTGAAAAAGTTGGGGGTCGTCTTATACGCCCAGTCGTCTTATACGCCGGAAAATACGGTAAATACAATTATTTTAAAAAAGATGTAAATCATTAAAATGTTTAAATAATTTGAATAAAGATAAGGGGAGAGCTAATCTTTGCCTCTGCCTTCTAATGCAGACTTTCCCCGAATGGTAGAATCGCTTAGTGTGATTATGATGAAGGATTATTTATCACAACAATAGTTCTATTCAGATTTTCTCTTATTTATTCACATCCTTGTGTTTAAAATTCTATTTCTTATGGGAGAACTACAGAGGTAAAATATTTGTTGCAAAATATGAAAAATATGTGTGCTACATTGTGGGCCTGACTTGGTACCTGAAATGATGGGGTTTGACCAAATGCTAATTTAGGTTTGAAAATGTTATAAAGATTTTCTTTCAAGTTGTGCATCAGACAAAAACAAGAGAGATGGTTTCACTGTGACACATGTTTTTCTGTATGTATAACTTTTAATTTTAAATGTGCTATAAAACAAAGTATCTGCCTCTGTCATCATCTTTGTCTCAAACCCAATCATGAATAATTTTTTCCTACTAAAGGGGTGGAAACCTGTAACCCTATAGATGTTGTCAAACTAACTTCATTACTGGCTTTGCTGGGGCTGCTGAGAGGAATAGTCCAGCAATGTCTGGACAATTATACAGATTTCCCAAACCTTTGGTAGGGAGACAGTGATTCTTGGATACCCACTTGGACAAAGAATTTGCCAGACCAATGTACCATTCACCAAAAAATGTATTCACTCCCTTTTTGGATTTTTGCTTATTTTGTTACTGAATATTACCAGAGTTTCATGTAGATCCTAGCAATAGAAAATGGAGCCTGAGTTCCAAACACCAAAGTTTGGTGCTTCATTTTTTTCAAGAACAAAGTCATATAACATTCAGTGTTCCAGTGTGAACAATAGTTGTGTGAGTCCTTCCTTAAACAATCACAGCTGTTTTGGGCCAACTCTGTGCTATAGATAATCTCAGAAATGTTGGGTATCTCATTACAGTAACATTCTCAACATAAAGATTCTAAAGGTACTTATCCCAACTTGAAAGCAATCTCTGAAGACCTCTGTAAAAATGTCATTAATGCCAATCAGTCTGGAAAAGGTTATGAAACCATTGCTATACCTCCTGTGCTTCATTGATCCACAGTTAGAAATATAGTCTTGAAATGGAGAAGATTTGTGGCAATAGTAACATTTTCCAAGAGCAATCACCCTGTCACAAAGACCAGAAGATTCGTTGTTAAGTGGTGTGATCGTTAAGCGAGGCAACCCCGTGACCACACCCGATTTTACAACTTTTCTTACAGCGGTTGCTAAGCAAATCACATGGTTCCCCATTGATTTTGCTTGTCGGAAGCCAGCTGGGAAGGTCGCAAATGGCAGTGTAGGCTGAAATGATCCAGGAAGTCACAACAAACCCTAGCCCAACATCTAAGGATCTGCAGGCATCTCTTGCCTTGGCTAAAATCAATGTTCATGATGCTATCAGAAAAGAAGTGGGTAATAAAAGTGGGATTAATGGGACAGTAGCAAGGAGGAAGCCATTGCTCACTAATAAGCCTATTGACTGTCATCTTAAGTTTCTCAAAGTACTTGATAACTCTTCAAAGTTCAGGAGGAATGTTCTATGGAAAGATTAATCAAAACTGGACTTGGGGGTGGGGTAGCTACATCGATGTCCATATATCTGGCAGAAACCAAACCCACAATAAGAAGCTCATACCAACTGTGAGGTGTAGAAATGGTTGTGTCAAGATGTGGCAATGATTTGCTGTCTCAGGACCTGCCTAACTAGCTGTCATTGAAGGAAGTGTGCATTCTGCTTTCAGAGATCTACAGGAAAATATCAGGCCATCTGTCTGAGCTGAAACACAGGTGGGTCATGCAATAAGTCTACATGAGAATGGATGAAGAAGAACAAATGCACTGTTTTTGAATGGTCCAGTCAGAGTTCAGGCCTAAGCTCCATAGTGATGTCATGGCAAGATGCAAAACAAGCAGTTCAAAAACCTTTAAATGTCAGTGAGTTGAAGCTGTTCACCATGGAGGAATGGGCTAGAATTCCTACACATTGATATGAAAGACTGATCACCAGTTATCGGAAGCATTTGATTCCAGTTCCTCCAGCTAAAACTAGTGAAACCTGTTACTGAATCTAAGGGGGTGGTTACTTTTTAACCCAGGCACATTCCATGTTGGAAGACTTTGTTCATGAAATAAATGAAACGTGCCAAACCTTGGTGTTATTTGTTCACTTGGACACCCTTTATATATCACTAGGACCCACATCATTCTCTGATAGCATCCAGTGGCAGATATATGCACAAATTTAGAAAATCCCAAAGGGGCAATACTTTTTTTTTTATAGAACTATAGAAATTCCACTTCACCTAGGACAAGAAATGCAAAACAGATATCTCCTGCTCAGTTCTGGGTGCCTAGATAATTTAATTAAATGAGATTTTGTATTTGTATTTTCTTCACTGTATTGTAAATAACATTTCAAAAGAAAATAAAAAACCTTCACCTAGGGCACAGCTTTCCAAACTGTGTGTCGGGACACGTTAGTGTGTCGGCTGCAGTCTGGGTGTGTCGCTGCTGCTGCTGCTGCTGCCTCGGAGCCCTGCCAGGATTCCACGCAGGTCCTAGTGCCTGCCTTGTTCCTTGCTGCCTCCAAACCTGCCGTGCCAGGATTCCGCGCAGGTCCGAGTGCTTGCCTTGTGCCTTGCTGCCTCCAAACCTGCCCTGCCAGGATTCCGCGCAGGTCCGAGTGCCTGCCTTGTGCCCTGCTGACTCCAAACCTGCCCTGCCAGGATTCCACGCAGGTCCTAGTGCCTGCCTTGTGCCTGGCTGCCTCCAAACCTGCTGTGATTCCGCGCAGGTCCTAGTGCCTGCCTTGTGCCTGGCTGCCTCCAAACCTGCCCTGGCAGGATTCTGCGCAGGTCCTAGTGCCTGCCTTGTGCCCTGCTGCAAGAGTGTGTCGCAAAATGATGCATGTCTAAAAAGTGTGTCACCAACATGAAAAGTTTGGAAAACTCTGTATTTATCTGTGGCTGAATTGAAGTGCTCTGTAGCCTCTGTTTCCAAACGCTGAAAACACCTGTTTTCCCCTCAGGGCTCTATGTTAGCTGATTTTATAGGCCATGAGTCTGCCCTTACCAATACAGCTAAATATGTCTCTCAATCATGGGCTGGAGATGAGTTGAAGGCAATGTCATGAGGACAGGGCAGAAAAAAGAGGCCTCTAGGGCAGGGCTTTCCAAAGTGCTGCCGCTGGCGACACACCAGCGGCAGCGGCGGCGCACGCACGGCGACGGCGTGGGTGGGGCGTGTGGCGGCGCGCACGCAGGTGGCAGCACGGGAGGCGTGCGGTGGCGCGGGGGGCGTGCGGCAGCGCGCACGTGCATGGCGGCCGCCGTGCACGCGCGCGCCACCGCTTCCGGGTGGTGTGGCGACACACCACGCTGTGTGTGGCGACACACTTTTGTGTCGCGACACACAGTTTGGAAAGCTCTGCTCTAGGGCATGTTTGTACTGTGGCTAGCATCAAGTGAGAGAAGGCTCCTAAGCCTTTTTATCAATGCCTAGAGGGAAATTACCTTCACTGACTAGAACTGAAGCAGATTGCACCAAATAGGTTTACCAGTCAAGAGAAGAAACTGGTGGTTCATAAAGTCATTTATTACATTCTGTCCAAGTGCTCAGATTCAACCAGCTGAGAACTGTACCTGTCATAGCTTCCAGGGGAGGAGTGGTGGACTGAAGATGTCTCCACAAAAGCAGAGCCAACAACCATGGTGAAGAATGAAGAACTGGTGGGCAGACTGGCTCTTTGGAACCTCTCCAGATAAGGAGAGGATAGGAGATTGCCTACATGTACTATGGACAGTTGCTCCTCACGAGGAGACCACAGGACAGTGGTCTCCTGTGGGTGTGAGCGCTGGGAGACAGAATAGCCATCTTCCTCACAACTACAGTATGCACCTTTTAATGGACACTAAGTTCACTAACATCACTTTTTAATCACTTTCGGAAATTGCTTATTAACTACTTTTAAGCTATTAGAGACCTTTGGAATGACAAGTTTGAAAATGCCAGGTGAGTTTGCTTTCAATCCTAAATGAAAGAAAAATTTAATCATAAGCTTAAGAATTTAAAGAATTTGAAATAAACAGCAAAAAGCTAAATGAGATTTTGATCTCAGAAAGTTATAAATGGACTAAGGGTCCAGATAAATTTGGAATATAGAATCTTTTACAATAAGATTTTAGAATTAATTGTAAAGAACAAACAGCTTCTCATGGGAAATAGATCTGTTTTGGTTTATGCAAGACATAACAAAGATAAGTAATTTTATGATTTTAAAAACTGGACACTAGAGTGGATTCTAGGCAGAGAGAAAAAACACAAGC
The DNA here is from genome assembly GCA_023362775.1 of Charina bottae. Lineage (NCBI taxonomy): Eukaryota > Metazoa > Chordata > Lepidosauria > Squamata > Charinaidae > Charina > Charina bottae. The sequence goes on from JALMGJ010000009.1 coordinate 3,274,428, forward strand.
CTTCCTTTTGTATTAATTAACTGGGGTCTACAAAATGATGTAAAATGTTATAACATTGAAAATACTAAAGGAGACTCTTGAAGAATGGAGCCAGAAATTAGTAGCCACAATATCAACAGTGTCAGTCATGATGTCTGCCTCTATGGATAGACTATATCCAAAAGATGGTATTATAGAAATGACAGATGTGGAACAAATTTTATCTGACAAGATAGAGATGGTACCAAAAGTGGATTTACAAATGACAAGCCAAAAGAATGACTTGGAAAAGGATGTCTCACTGGATATGCAAAAGAAAATGGCTGATGTTTTAAAAATCAAAAGGGAAATACAAACGATAAACCAAGAAAGTGACCTGGAACATTTTTTCTTATTGGGTTTACAAAAGAGGCTTGTTAAAGACCTGAAGAACTCTGTGTGATGGGATAAAGAAGAAATGAAGAGAAATCAAATTCTACAATAATATTTGAATGAACTAAAGATTAAGACTGTTAGAAGTAAAAGGAAAGAATATAAAATTAGTTTATTTGATCAAGGTTAAAACAAGATATGCTGTTACTTCTGGCAATCCTTTATGGACTTTCTGGTGACATCAGGACTGAAAAGATGATTTTTTATGGATTTGCCTATAGATAAGGGATGGGATATGGGATGAGGAGATAATTGTTTGTAATCATAGAGGGGTGAAGAGTCACTAAATTTGTTCATACTTCTTGTGATGAAGGTTGGAAGTCACTTCTTTACATATTTCTTTTCTCTTTATTTTCTTTATATTTTTTTATATTTCGAATTTAACCACCACCCATCTCCCTCAAAGAGCAACTCTTTTATTATGTTCTTACTTTTCTTTCTTTTCTCTTTTTTCTTTTTTCCTTGCACTTTTTACTCTTTCTTTCTATTCTATTCTCTTTAAGTTTAGTTTGTATTAGATTTTACTATTGTAATCAAACTTCTTAATAAAAATTATATGTATGTATAAGAACTGTACCTGTCATACCTGCCAATGAGGGTAAGCAAGGCCATTTTCTTATAAGCTGGTTGACCCTTCTTGTTTTCCCCATCTCCTAATATACTACATTAAATGAGAATTAAAAAGGTAAAGGTTCCCCCCGCACATTTGTGCAGTCGTGTCCGACTCTAGGGGCCGGTGCTCATCTCCGTTTGTTAGCCGAAGAGACAGCGCTGTCCGAAGACACTTCCTCAGTCATGTGGCCAGCATGACGCACGCGGAACGCTGTTACCATCCCACCGAAGTGGTACCTATTAATCTACTTGCATTTGCATGCTTTCCAATTGCTAGGTTGGCAAGAGCTGGGGTTAGTGCGGGAGCTCACTCCGTCACACGGGACTAGGGATTCGAACCTCCGAACTTGCGATCTTCCGATCGACATGCCTGGCGTCTTACCCGCTGAGCCACCACGCCCCTAGAAATGAGAATTACTATTACATAAATATATATAAGGCTGCCACTTCAAATAGAATTTATCAACTGCAATATATTTTAGGTGTTTAGGTTACAGTATCAGTTGCTGATGTTTATTACAGGATTTGTAAACTTATAATTGGGAAAGTAGGTCAAACTACATTTTCTTCCCCCCACCCTCCATCACATGAAAAATCCCAGAATGAAGCAGAAGATTTAAATACAGTGCAACTAACTATTGACTTGACTCTAGGCCAAATAATCCTAATGGTTATTTACAGTATTGTGATTTTTAAGTATAGGTTTAGAATTAGTGCTCTCTGATGTTATGGTTTAGATCTATAAATTAGGGCTGTTGTATTTAATATTAGTTTACAGACTTTGCCACTCTTTAAAGAACATTCTGCAAAAGCAATCTGAGCAAGTATTTATAAATATAGCATTGGCAATCTGAATCACTGATAGTCTGCTAACATTTTTTTCACTTTTTATCTACTTTCCCCATCACTACAGAAGTCTTCAGGCATTGACTACTTATGAGTAGAAGATATATGAATTGTATCAATGTGTGAAAATCTGCCTCCACTCAAGTACTGAGGCATATGGTAGCCACACCAAAGACAGTGTATGATTGAATTAGTCTGAAGGGGGTTTAAAGGCATATGATTATACCTGTCCTGAGATACCTGCTATTTAGAAGAAGCTCATCCTCTGAAAGGAAGCCTTCTGCTGTATAATTACTTGATTGGGCAGTCCTCCGGATAGTCATTCATGCCCTTGCCACTTCATAGCTCAATGACTGCAATGTGCTTTACATGGGGCTGACCTTGAAGACCACCCAGAAGCTGCAACTGGTCCAGAATGCAGTGATGTGAGCAGTGGTGAGCCTGCCTCCACATGCCCACGTCACCCCTGCTTCGCAAGGTACACTGGTTGCCACTATGCTTCTGGGTGTGATTCAAGGGGGTGGTTATGACCTATGAAGCCCAACATGGCATGGGGCCTGGTTATTTGAGGAACAGCCTATCTCCCACAGTTTCTGCCTGGCCAGTAAGGGCCAAGAGAATTGGCATGCTCTGGGTCCTCTTGATTAAACAGTGTCATATTTTGGAACCCAGGAAGCGTGGCTTCTCTGTTGCAGCACCCGCCCTCTGGAATGAGGTTCCCCCTGAGATCCAGACAGCTCCCACTCTGATAGCATTCTGGAAAGCCTTAAAGACCTGGCTGTACTCCCAGGTTTGGAGTAGGGTGGATGGAACCCACCCCCTTGTTAGAGGTGTTTGGTGTGCATTGTGTATGTGTTGATGTTAGTTGTCTGGATTGCCCTTTTGTTATTTCTCTTATTGTATTTTTAAATGTATTATATCTGTATTCTGTTTTTATATACTGTGAGCTGGATAGAATTGCTCTGGAGTTGGGTGGTACCAAAATCAAATTAAATGAATGAATAAAGAAATAAAAAAGATGCAAAGTTCCCATTCAGGCTGATACTTAAATATGTTGGTCAGAAGGGATGGCTGGACACAGGTAATGTATAAAGACTGGACTAGCCCGTCCATTCTTGAATGTGCCTTTTTGCATTTGGTGCTGATTCATACCAAGCAACTGAAGAGAATTCTTATTTCATTGCATTGTGAATAGAGTATTCTTTTCCTTGGTTAAGGGGAACACAGATCCAAACTGCTGTAGGCTGTTTGGTCACTCTTCTGGTAACCATTCAGAAGTTCGTGGGCTGGGGTGGGTTTGTGGTTCTCTCCAACATTTTCCCTCTGCCCTTCTTCAGTACTTTTGCATGGCAAATTGCTTTTGAAAGTCCTCTCTCAGGACCGTACCTCCTCTGCACCTAATGTGGTACAGAAATGCCCTGGCAATGTCCAGGGCCTTTCTGGTTTGGGGAATGGGAGAATCAGTCTTTCAAACCAGCCTGTCCTCCTGTTCCTCCCAGATCTCCAAAGCAACCAGAAACCTGGCTTTGAAAGAAGTATGTATTTATTTTATTTTAGAAATGTTGAAGCCCACCCAACTTTATGATAACTCTACAAAGTGTATTGTAAAAACAATTATACAATGCAGTGGGGGGGAACCCCAAACACCAGAAGAAAAATAAGCATTAAAAGACAATTAAACACGCAGCACCTGTCATCCACTCCAACCCAATGCTTGGGGAAAGAGCCAGATTTTCAGAGCTCTCAACACAACCAATGTGGAAGCCAGACATATCTGGGGGTGGGTGGGGGTGGGGACAGTGCTCTAGAGGGCAGGTGCTGTGACAGAGGTGGCATGCTTCCTAGGTTCTGAAAGAAAGCTAAACTCTGTTAAAAGTAGCCTAAGTAATAGATGACAGGTGAGTGGAGAGGGACCGCACAATTCAGAGGGACAGTTCCCTCAGACTTCTGTGCATCCTCCTTCCCCTGTAGTGCCTGACACCTGTTAGTGTAAGACTCACGATCTTATAGTCCAATCCTAGCAATCAGCAACACAAGCCATGAGGGATATGTGCAATTCTGTTTATTAGACTAGCATCGTGCCATGTTAAAGTTGCGAATGGCTTCCTTTGTCCCCTATCCCTTCTTTTAAGCATTTGGATTTTCATCCTGTCCCTCCCCTTCCTCTCAGTTTCTTTTCTTCTTTTATTCAGTTTCATTTCGTGTTGGTTGCTCTCTTCCGGCTTCGTATCAGCTGGTGCCGATAGGTGCTGCTCGCTGTTTGTTTTCTTGTGGGCTTGTGGGCTTGTGTCTCCTCCCCTCTCTCTTCTCATTCTTTTCATTACCCTGTGTAAGGTTGGAGCATCCAGGTGCAATTAACCATTGCTCCTGGGTTTTCCATCCTTACAGTTAGTCGGGTTACTTCGGGACCCATCCATGCACAACAGTTGTGCAAAGTCCTGGAGCAAATCCTGAGAGATGGCCAAACCCACAAGGATAGCCATCCATTAAAAATGGCCTCTCCCCCATCCCATCCCACATTAAGGATAGGGATTGGTGGATGTTTTCCTGTCCATTGGTGATGTTTAGGTAGGGAAAGGGAAATAAAACTGAGGGAACCCACCCACCCTTTTCTGTAACATGCCCTGTGCATCATAAATAAAGACAGTAGCATTTTATGGCATCAAGTCTATGGCAGGATAGGGATTGGCAACAGGAGCAGCAAAGTACAGATTTCTACTGGTGCAAGGATAGACGGATAGCAGTTTAAATGAACTGTCAAATTCAGAATTGATTTGTGATAACAAGGGAGGGAGAATGACCTGTTCAAAGAAAAGGATTCTTTAAAAAAAAAGTCATGTGAAATGCCCCTATTCATTTCTCATCTCCTTGTCTCTCATTAAAAACATTGTTTTATTAATCTTGTACTCCAATTTTAGAAATGCTTATGAGATGTATAAACATTTAAGGGTTGTAAGTCTGGATTCTGTTCTTCCTGTGTAGCACATTATCAGAGCAGCCTTGCAAAGCGCACCACCAAGCAGGTGCATTAATATCTCCAACTTCTGCATTATGCATGTCCATGGTTGATGTCTGAAGAGAAATTTGTACAAGGAAGATATGCTAGCATTAGGTGTGTAAACACAATGAGCATCCTGTTCCTCTCCCCATCTCCCACCCGCACCGTGCATTTCAGTCAATACAAGTAAAACAGAAACAGAATGAGGCATTCTCATATTATATTATTATATTATATCAGAATTCTACCATGAAGGCTAATACAGTATACCTAGGAAGGACACTGTGGTTGGTTTGGGGGCTTTTTTTGTAATGCTTGAGCTTAGCAATATACAGGCTTTTTGTTTGCTTCTTATTCTCTTTCCAACTGGTCCCAATGAGTGCTTTAAGAATTCAGGCTATTTGTTTTAGGATGAAATTTTTAAAATTAGTTGATCATCTCTGGCTAGGCCAAGGAGGGTAAAGCTCATAAATGCATTTAACTATACGGTAGTCTTCACTTAACAACCACAACTGAGCCCAGATTTTCAGTTGTAAGTCATAAGTGAAAAACAGCTCCTGAGAGGGATTAAGTGAGTCCAGACTCATTTTTACGACCTTTTTACTGTGGTTGTTAAGCGAGTCACAGTGGTCATTAAATGATTCAAGATTGGGGCTTGTGGTTTCCTTCGGTTGTTAAGTGAATGGCGTGGTTGTTAAGCGAATCAGGAGTTACTTTGCAGTACTGTGAGGGGCGGAGTGTGATAGTCATATGTTTTCCACCAAAACATGACTATGGAAATGCTTCTGTGGCTACAGTAGTATTATTTTCAGTTAATATTACTGTTATTTTCAACTAATATTACTGGTTGATTATTAAAAACTTTTACTGTAAGGTCTTCATTGGGATCTTTGTTCTACAGTACAGTACTAAACAGGTTTAAGGTACTGTACAGTACTGTAACTTTTTTTCCTGCTGTAGTAAACTTCAGCTTTTGTTACTGCACAGTACTGTATAGAAATCTGATTTTTATAAAATAACTGTTTTAAAAACAGTAAACCAGCATTCAGTATTGTTAAATATAATTAAAAATTAGACAGGCAGAGGATGGAACATGCATGCCACCATACAAATCTCTTAAGTTAAACAAAAACTGGGAAAAAATTAAAGGCAAGCATAAACCAAAACAGTACTGTATGGAAAAAGTACTTCCATTTCCTGTATAGTAAGGCACACACAAGGCTCCCTCTGCCGGCTGCTAAATCACAGGAAATAGTGTGACCACATGACCGGGTCTGCTGCCTCAGAAATCCAGCCTCGCAAGCCTGGAGGACTTCCTGGTAACAAAGGGTGGTCACATGACCCAAAATGGCCGCTGCTTCCGGGATGGCCGAATCCGGGTCACGTGATTGCGGAGGCCTTGTGAGGGTCATAATTTCGGGCCCCAGTCAGAAATCTACTTTTGGGGTACCATCATAACTTTGAACGGCCTTTAAGTGGCTGGTCGGTAAGGGAAGACTACCTGTATACGCTTTGGTTGGACTAAGACACAATGTAGACTTTCAACCTCAGAGCTCCAGTTTTTGGGGTCTTTTTAGTATACAAAAAGAAGTAAGTACAAAAAAGAAAACAAATAGTTATACAGATATAGATAAAGATATTTCATATAAAAGCCAACTCAATTTATAAATACAGCATTAAATCTTGACCTCATGGAATATTATACTCAATGTTCCGTATACAAGCATCAATCAGAGCACCACTAGCAAGAAAAAAATAGCCATTTCCCTACTAGGGATATCATGTCCTATAGCATCAACCAAACACTGACATACTGTACCATCAGATCAGTAATGAAAATAGGCTTTATATTGCTACAGTGCTGTCTGCCTGATGTTTGAACATGCTATTAACCACTAGGAGGAAACCGCCTATCGGAGGTTGTGAAATGATTCAGAATGGAATCCTCAGATTTGTTCTCTGAGGTAGGAGTTGGGTTAGAACTTCTTGGGGACAATCAAGCATCAGATCCCACTTTCTGCCATCCCTGCTGTATTCTCAGAAAGTCCCCCAAGAGGGTGTGCAGGAGTGAGCTGGGGAGTTGATAAGAACACTTATTTGCTGCAGGCTTGAATATTGGACTCTCCATGCAATCCAATAGGATCATTTATTAAAGTACCAAATAGGGGACTTCCAGGGAAGCAATGGCAAACTGTAGACCGCTCTGCTGAGAGTGGAGCCAACAACCACGGTAGAGGAGGAGGCAGAGGAGCTGGTGAATGGACCGGCTTCCTGGAATTCCTCTCCGGACAAGGAGAGGACTCAGGATAACCCACAAGCACTCCAGACAGTAGCTCCCCACAAGGAGGCCATAAGACAGTGGTCTCCAGCAGATTTAGAGCTCTGGGAGCCAAGGGAATAGATACTGGGTTCACATACTTTCTCTCAATCACTTCTGGAAATTGCTTGTTAATGGCTTTTTGGATATTAGGGACCTTCAGAATGGCAAGTTTCATTACACCAGGTGAGTTTCCTTCAATCCTTAGTTTTATGCAAGTTTAATGACTTAAAAATTCTTAATTTGGAATAAACAGCAAAAGGGTGAGTAGAACATTGATTTTGGAAAGTTATAAGTGGACTAAGGGATCAGATGGCTTTGAAATAAGATTTTGAAATTAATTACAAGAATCCTGTGGGTTGTTTAGAATTCTATTAAAAATATGAAGATTTTGAAATTAAGTGTAAGAAACCTTCCTGTGGGAAAATGCTGTTGATTAGAAAAAAAAAAACATGATAAGATATGACGTTGAAGGTTGGACCCTAGAGGAAACCAGAAACTAAAGACTACAATTAAAGGAGAAGAAACCCACTAATACAGAATGGAGCAAAATACTCTAACTTTGGAAGAATTCATGGATATTTGGGAACAATGCACTCAGAAATTACTCTTAATGACTTCTGGTGGGGACAATGGCGGCTTGAGCTGGTTTTTTCTGCTGTCTGTGGACTAACCTGTCAGAGCGGCTTTTTTTCTTGGGCTCAGGCAGGCTTCCTTGGAGTCCAGAAGTGTTCTCCAGATTAAGGAGAACCCCAGGAATCACCCCATGTGTTCCCTGGACAGCTGGTCACAGCCAGAAGACCGCAAAGTGGCATTTTGCGATCGACTGGTAAGTGATCAGCTCGGAGGCAGGGCCATCATCTTCTTCCCAAGCCGCTTTGAAGCCAAAATGGACCTTAAAGCTGCCCACCCCATTTCTATAGCACTAAGTTTTTTTGTTTGTTTGAATTTTGCCAAAGAGAGGCTTTCTACAACAAAGAAATGTGGAATCTCTTGGTGACTCTAATAATTTTTGAAAATTATTAACTTGGTAATTTGGCTTTTTACATATAATTTGTTAAATTGAGATTTAAAGAATTTTGGTTTTTTAATTGTTTTTTTATTAAAGCAATTTTTGAGGAATATAAAACTTTCTCTTCATTGAATCTGTGGATTGGAGTTCTGATCTATTTGCTTTTACTTTCCTGTGGGAATGCTGTTTGTTATTAATTTTTATTTTCATGATTGGCCACATCAGAGATAAAAAGGCTGGAGAGAGTGTTCAGTTACAGCGTTAATGACTTTACCTTCCTGAGGCATTAGAGGGCACCATAATAAGATTTTGGATGAATATTTGGACTTTTTAAAGTATGTTGTAGAATTTGAAATTGACAAGAAGAAAGCTCTGTACATAATACTGAGATATGTAAATGCCTTGGTTTACTTTGACGTGGGATAATTGTATAAATGTGTTTATCAGGATGGTTTCTTAAAGGTTTGGATAAATGGTTATGCTGTTTTGAAAATTCCTACATTTTTGATAAATGCTTAGGTTATTTATTGTTTAAATGTGGTTATCAGGATGTTTTTTTAAGGGTTTAGTTTATGCTGTTTGGATAATTCTTATATTTTTGGTTAATGTTAGTTTAGTTGGCAGATAGGAGCAAATTATAGTGAAGAAGGATAGTGTTGGTTACTATATTAGGTTCCAAATTATGTTTGAAGGGTTTTATATGTTTGTCTTTAATTGGGAGGGTAATTTTGTTTTAGAAGGGAAAGTAATAATGAGAATTTAAATGTTTTATAGAAATAATGTTTACTATAATATGAATTACAACCCCTTCATGGATCACTGCCTTGTCGTGGCGAAGGGGCTTGTGTAACTCAATGAAGTCAGGTCAAGAAGAACAGGTCATGACGGAGAGTTCTGACAAAACGTGGTCCAAAACTGGAGGAGGGAATGGCAAACCACTCCAGTATCCTTGCCAAGAAAACCCATGGACAGCATCAAAAGGCTAAAAGATATGACGCCGGAAGATGAGCCCCTCAGGTCGGAAGGTGTCCAAAATGCTACTGGGGAAGAGCGGAGGGCAATTCCGAGTAGCTCCAGAAAGAGTGAAGCGGCTGGGCCAAAGCCGAAAGGACGCTCAGCTGTGGATGTGCCTGGAAGTGGAAGGAAAGTCCGATGCTGTAAAGAACAATATTGCATAGGAACATGGAATGTAAGATCTATGAATCAAGGTAAGCTGGATGTGGTCAAACATGAGATGACAAGATTGAACATCGACATCTTGGGAATCAGCAAACTAAAATGGACAGGAATGGGCAAATTTAATTCAGGAGACCATTATATATACTACTGTGGGCAAGAATCCCTTAGAAGAAATGGAGTAGCTCTCATAGTCAATAAAAGAGTGGGAAAGGCAGTACTGGGGTACAACCTCAAAAATGACAGAATGCTTTCAGTTCGAATCCAAGGCAAACCATTCAACATCACAGTGATCCAAGTCTATGTCCCAACCACTGATGCCGAAGAAGCTGAAGTTGACCGGTTCTATGAAGACCTACAACACCTTCTAGAACTAACACCAAAAAAAGATGTGCTTTTCATCATAGGGGACTGGAATGCTAAAGTAGGAAGTAAAAAAAAAACGGAATAACAGGCAAGTTCAGCCTCGGAGTACAAAATGAAGCAGGGCAAAGGCTAATAGAGTTTTGTCAAGAGAACACGCTGGTCATAGCAAACACTCTTTTCCAACAACACAAGAGACGACTCTACACATGGACATCACCAGATGGTCAATACCGAAATCAGATTGATTATATACTTTGCAGCCAAAGATGGAGAAGCTCTATACAATCAGCAAAAACAAGACCTGGAGCTGACTGTGGCTCAAATCATGAGCTCCTTATCGCAAAATTTAGGCTTAAATTGAAGAACATAGAGAAAACCACTAGACCAATCAGGTATGACCTAAATCATGTCCCTTATGAATATACAGTGGAGGTGAGGAATAGATTTAAAGGATTAGACCTGGTAGACAGAGTGCCTGAAGAACTATGGATGGAGGTTCGTAACATTGTACAGGAGGCATCATATCCCTTATGAATATACAGTGGAGGTGAGGAATCGATTTAAAGGATTAGACCTGGTAGACAGAGTGCCTGAAGAACTATGGATGGAGGTTCGTAACATTGTACAGGAGGCAGCAACTAAAACCATCCCAAAGAAAAAGAAATGCAAGAAAGCAAAGTGGCTGACTGATGAGGCTTTACAAATAGCTGAGGAAAGAAGGGAAGCAAAAGTCAAGGGAGAAAGGGAAAGATATAAACAATTGAATGCAGAATTCCAGAGAATAGCAAGGAGAGATAAGAAGGCCTTCTTAAATGAACAATGCAAAGAAATCGAGGAAAACAATAGAATGGGGAAGACTAGAGATCTCTTCAAGAAAATCGGAGATATCAAGGGAACGTTTTGTGCAAAGATGGGCGTGATAAAGGACAAAAAAGGCAGGGACCTAACAGAAGCAGAAGAGATTAAGAAGAGGTGGCAAGAATACACAGAAGAACTATACAAGAAAGATCTTAATAGCCCTGATAAATACGATGGTGTGGTCAATGACCTTGAGCCGGACATCCTAGAGAGTGAAGTCAAGTGGGCCTTAGGAAGCATTACTAACAACAAAGCTAGCGGAGAAGACAGTATCCCAGCTGAGCTATTTAAAATCCTAAAAGATGATGCTGTTAAAGTGCTGCACTCAATATGCCAACAAATTTGGAAAACTCAACAGTGGCCACAGGATTGGAAAAGGTCAGTTTACGTTCCAATTCCAAAGAAAGGCAATGCCAAAGAATGTTCAAACTACCGTACAATTGCGCTCATTTCACATGCTAGCAAGGTTATGCTCAAAATCCTACAAGCTAGGCTTCAGCAGTATGTGAACCGAGAACTACCAGAAGTGCAAGCTGGGTTTCGAAGAGGCAGAGGAACTAGAGATCACATTGCCAACATTCGCTGGATCATGGAAAAAGCAAGAGAGTTCCAGAAAAACATCTACTTCTGCTTCATTGACTACGCTAAAGCCTTTGATTGTGTGGATCACAACAAACTGTGGCAAAGTCTTAAAGAGATGGGAGTACCAGACCACCTTACCTGTCTCCTGAGAAACCTGTATGCGGGTCAAGAAGCAACAGTTAGAACCGGACATGGAACAACCGACTGGTTCAAAATTGGGAAAGGAGTACGACAAGGCTGTATATTATCACCCTGCTTATTTAACTTATATGCAGAGTACATCATGAGAAATGCCGGGCTGGATGAATCACAAGCCGGAGTTAAGATTGCTGGGAGAAATATCAACAACCTCAGATATGCAGACGATACCACCCTAATGGCAGAAAGTGAAGAGGAACTAAAGAGCCTCTTGATGAGGGTGAAAGAGGAGAGTGCAAAAGCTGGCTTGAAACTCAACATTAAAAAAACCCAGATCATGGCATCTGGTCCCATCACTTCCTGGCAAATAGAAGGGGAAGAAATGGAAGCAGTGACAGATTTTATTTTCTTGGGCTCCAAGATCACCGCAGACGGTGACTGCAGCCATGAAATTAAAAGATGCTTGCTCCTTGGGAGGAAAGCTATGGCAAACCTAGACAGCATATTAAAAAGCAGAGACATCACCTTGCCGACAAAGGTCCGTATAGTTAAAGCTATGGTTTTTCCAGTAGTAATGTATGACTGTGAGAGTTGGACCATAAGGAAGGCTGAGCGCCGAAGAATTGATGCTTTCGAACTGTGGTGCTGGAGAAGACTCTTGAGAGTCCCTTGGACTGCAAGGAGGTCAAACCAGTCAATCCTAAAGGAAATCAACCCTGACTGCTCATTGGAAGGACAGATGCTGAAGCTGAAGCTCAAATACTTTGGCCACCTAATGCGAAGAGAGGACTCACTGGAAAAGACCCTGATGCTGGGAAAGACTGAAGGCAAAAGGAGAAGGGGACGGCAGAGGATGAGATGGTTAGATAGCATCACCGATGTAATGAACATGAATTTGAGTAAACTCCGAGAGACAGTGGAGGACAGGAAGGCCTGGCGTGCTATGGTCCATGAGGTCACAAAGAGTCGGACACGACTGAACGACTGAACAACAACAACAAATAATATGAATTGGAGTAAGAGATTGATATTGATTTATGTATATCTTTGTTACAGAAAGTCAGAAGTCACTTTGTAGTAGTTTGTTTTGTGTTTTTTCACACCTTTTTAGTTTTCTTTCTTTTTCTTTGTAGGCTTCTTTGTTTCAATCTTTTTAGTTTTTATGTATATTTTGAAAATGGTTTGATAAAGTTTTCTAAAACAAAAGAAATTACTCTTAAGATTGTCTGCTATCATAAAACTGGATTTAAAAGCGGTTATAGAAGAGGAACAGGTTTTACTGGACAAGATCAAGACTGGGGCTGACTCGGATGTGGATTTAAAAATGACAGGTTACAAGAATAATATGGAAGAAGATGTTACATTAGATTTACAAATTAAACTGGCTGATGACTTAATAATTAAACGGGATATATAAATAACAAACCAGAAGAGTTACTTGGATAGCTTTCATATGGATTTACAAAAGAGACGTGTTAAAGTTTTGAAGGAGTTTCTGAGAAGAAACAAAGAGAAAATGAAAAGAAATCAAATTCTGGGACATTATTTAAAGGGATTAAAGATCAAGATTGTTAAAAGCAAAGGGAAGGAATTTAAAGCTGGTTAAAATATATATGTCAAGGTTAAAATATGTATGTCAAGGTTAAAATATATATGTTGTTGTTTCTGGTAACTCTTAATGGATTTTTGGCTGACCAGGACTGAATGATGAGGCTTTAAAGATTTGTTTATAGACAAGAGATGAAATAAGGGAAGAAGAGATTTTGTTTGTTGTATTTTCAAAGAAAGTGATATGTTACTGTGTTAAAAGGAAAGGAAAGGAATATAAAGTTGGTTTATTTGATTAAGGTTAAAATATATATGTTGTTATTTCTGGTAACTCTTAATGGACTTTTGCTGATTAGGACTGAATGACAAGGCTTTAAGGATTTGTTTATAGATAAGAGATGAGATATGGGAAGAAGAGATTTTGTTTGTTGTATTTTCAAAGAAAGTGATATGTTACTGTGTTAAAAGGAAAGGAAAGGAATATAAAGTTGGTTTATTTGATTAAGGTTAAAATATATATGTTGTTGTTTCTGGTAACTCTTAATGGATTTTTGGCTGACCAGGACTGAATGATGAGGCTTTAAAGATTTGTTTATAGACAAGAGATGAAATAAGGGAAGAAGAGATTTTGTTTGTTGTATTTTCAAAGAAAGTGATATGTTACTGTGTTAAAAGGAAAGGAAAGGAATATAAAGTTGGTTTATTTGATTAAGGTTAAAATATATATGTAGTTATTTCTGGTAACTCTTAATGGACTTTTGCTGATGAGGACTGAATGACAAGGCTTTAAGGATTTGTTTATAGATAAGAGATGAGATATGGGAAGAAGAGGTCCTTTGTTGTAGTGTTAGAGAAGGTGATAAGTTACTGAAATTGTTTGTACTTGTCATGATGAAGGGGGAAGTCATTTCTTTCTTTATACGTATATCTCTATTCTTCATTATTTTTTCAATTTTTTATTGTTTATTTTTTTCTCTGCACTTTTTCTTTTTACTCTTTTATATTTTTCTTAGTTTGCATTAGTTTTTAATCTCTGTAACTGTAAACTTTAATTAAAATTATTATTAAAAAAAGAAAGTAACATATAGCAACATAGAATCTAAAATGTTAATAAGCTATTTTTCCATTTCTCTTCAATAGATTTGTACAACTGGGATACAACTACCTCTGAGATAGATGGTATTTCTTACATTTGAATCAGGGGGATAAAGCAACATGTTTTCCTAATTGTAGGATGACACATCATCACTTGGTTGAAAAGCATTAATGCCAGAATTGTTGAAATGATTCATCTCTAAAAGTAACATATTCTGCCTAGTCAGTACTGAAGTAAAACTCTGAAATATTTGATGCCTTTAACTTTAACCTCTGTTTTGATATGTATGCATATATTATATTTCCTGCCCATTTTTAATGAATATACTTCAAATAATCTACAAACACTTCAAGAAAAACCTCAAATTAGAATAAATAAAACATGCCCCTCTTTAATTTAAATGTCCAGGGCACTCAAATACGTTTTATTTACACTATTTAAAAGAGGATAATGATAATTTTATCCTTTAAATGTCACAAAATTCTACTACCCTACATGTAAACACCATCCACAGTAATTGCCAGTGATTCTGCATTATTAATTTATTTCTAGCTGTAACTGTTTAGTTCTTATTGTCATTGTTTTTGCTGTATATAGTAGCATTTTATATTTATATCACACCATTTTATATTGCACTATATTATAGTTTCCATAGTTTTAATATTACTTAAGTATAATTTTACATGTAGATTTTAGTGATATAGTAATTTTATACCTTTGTATTAGTAATTCTGACCTTTAGCTATTTTTCCATAGCTTTTATATATTAACATTTATATCACATAATTTTATACTGTACTATATTATACTGTAGTTTCTATAATCTTAATCTTAAGATTTTAGTGATACTGTGGTTTTATAGCTCGTGTTAATAATAATTTTCAGTCTTTTTTCCACAGTTTGTAGGCCAGATTGTTCATGTTAGAATGGTTGTAAATTTTCATCATCTAAGGTTATTTTATGCTGGTCAGTGATCAAAATAAAGATTACTATTACTTGCCAGTGATTGTATTTTTTGTGCTTTATTTTGTATGTTATGGTCCAAGACGTTAAAAAAGTAACTCATTCATTCAATCATTTAATAAAATATGAAACATTAAAGAGCAAAAGGTAATCCTTCCAAATCCTTAGGTCATTAGTGAATCACTTTTTGTGAGTCCCATTATGGCCATACCATGGATACAGTTAATATCAGCAGCTAAATTGGGCTTTTCTTATGGTGGGGCTCATGTTACAGAAGACCTCTCTTTATTACAGGTTAAGGGAAGCTGAAAACATTTATTCAACCAGATCTTTTAATGTTTTAGTATTTTACTGTTACGTCTGTAAGGTGTATATTTCTTGTTTTTAATTATGTTTTTATGATTGGCTTACCTTGGTAGTTGGTGGTATACCAAAGCAAATATATAAATAAATAAACAAATAAATAAATAACAATAAAAATAAAGGTGGGAAGCAAGTACATGTGCTAAATAAATAAATAGTGCAGCCTAAAAGTAAATCTCAAAAAAATCTGTAGGGAAATTCAGCATGATTCAGGAAAGTCTTCCAATAATGAGGCTGGTCATTCTGAAATCAGTTCCTTCAGTAAATGAAAAGTCCAAGAGAGGGCCCAATGAATAATCAATCAGATCTTATCTACCTTTGGTGAAACAGGGATTTGTATCATTATCATCATCTGAAGTGACTGAGGAGGGTAGATGTGTCACTTTTACAAGGAAAACCTTATGTGCCACTCTCCAACTTTTCCAACTTCTTGGAGTGTCTATGGAAAAACCCTAACCTCCAAGATGGAATTGGACTCTTAACTGGGGAGCGGGTGGGTAAGGATGGCTGTGTTACATTATTACATTTTTTTTAAAAAAACGGAACTTTTAAAACTGTTTTTTCCCCCAACATGCATCTCTCAGATTCTCTGCAGGAAGCTTCCTCAAGCCATCTCATATTTTGTGAAATGCCCAAGGAAGATCTCATGCTATAATGTCCTTCTATGAACATACAGTGGAAGAGGTTGTAGAATCCTGGAATGGTTGGTTAAAGTTTAAAGGAAAAAAACATCCTCTGTTCTTACTATCTACAACAATATCTCAAAATCAAAATCTCCTCTTTTAGCATTAATAAATTTCACGTATTTCTAATAGCTATATTATTGGAATAGTCTCTCCAGGATTTGTTTTTAAAACCTTTGTATGGTTTAAATTGTGAATACCATGTGCACTTACTCTTATTTAAGATCCCTAAATAATCCTTAAGAAGATCCTTAAAAAATCCTTAAAATACTCTTCTTTTAGGAGCTTTACCACTAGAACACTTTAGTGATGGATTCCTTTCTGTAGAGAGCCACACTTGACATCTCTTTGATGTCATTTCAGCACCAGGAGAAGAGGGTTATTTCTTTCCCTGACCTTCTCATTGGCTATGTTCTATCTCTACTGATGATTTTCTTCTGCTCTGTTTTTAGAGTTGGATCCAAACTTTTCTCCCTCATCCCACTCCACTTCAGAGAAACAGGGGAACAAACCGTCCCTTTCCCCAGCATTCTCATGCATCTTTTCAAAATCTGCTCTAGGAGGTTGGGGGACAAACTGGAAAAATAGGTAAGGAGGGCCTGAGAGCAGCAGCAGTGGAGAAATTGGTACAAGACCTTTCTCAGAATATTTCACCAGCAGGCACCCTCCATTGGGTCAAAAATAAAATATATTGTAAACAAATAAAAAAGAGCAAGGTTTTAAAAGTCAGAATAACAGCCATTACAGAATAATAACCATTACAGTGGCCAGTTGAACATTTTCAACAGATTAAAGAGGCAGACTAACTTGACCAGTTGAAGAAATGTCTAAAGTAACATGTGTTTAAGAGGCTGTATTACTCTCAATTTTTTAAAAAAATAACCTACAAGTTTTCAAAAGGTACACATTAACGAGACAAAAAGAGTTATTCCCTTCCTTGCTTTTTATGTTAACTAAGCAATGTGCAACCATCTGTAGTAGTTGCAGTGGCTCTAGAAGAATCAGTCTAACTGAGTCTAACTCAATATCTTGTGTAGGGGTGTTTCTGGTGCTTGTGCAAATTGAAGTTTTAATTGCCTTATTTGTTTCCTCGTGGCAGTAACATTAGTACATTGGATATCTCTTGCTGTGTACTCCATCACTGTAAACACTGGGAATGAGGGGAGGAGAACTAATGTGCAGCTACGATTCCATATACTTCACTGGAAGTAAATCACACATTCTAGAGTGTGCAATAATGTCAGTGGAGCTTAAAGAGCCAACAACTGAGATCTGCTATCTCAGGGGAATAGGTGGAATACAGAAAGCAGCAGTATAGTGCAAGTCAGTGACTGCATGAAATTCCATGTCCTTTTGAAGGCTTTGGGACAATACCAGAGAGAATTGTAGAACTTGGAAATTGGCTTCTAGGCACCATTTTGAATCGATTTAGAAATAATTTTGATACCAGAACATGGTTGCCTTGGCCATAGTACTGATGTCAACCAGAACGTAGGAAACCCTTACTCCATATATAGATTTTATATATCCTAGGGGTATGAAAAGCATTCAAGAGAGGTGCTTCACCAAGAGAAAGGGAGTTTGTCAGCAAAGAGGTAGATACCAGGAGGCCAGGGCAATACAGCAAAAGGAAGAAGTGAAAGCAGACAGAATCCAAGGAAACTGGGGAAGGTAAATATACCCTTTGTCAAGATGAGCTTATAGGAGTTTCTCTCAGAGGTTCTGGGAATGCATCTGTGACCAGCCTGGGAGGATGGATGGAATCCTTGTGAGACATTCCTTTTGGAAAATTACTCCCTAAGCCATACGTATAGTTGTAAAGTTGGGACAGCTTCTAAAGAAGATGCTATGAGAAGACTTGTAAAAGACAGGCCTGGTGTCCAGCAGACCTCAATTGTACAAGGCCTAGTATTTAGAAGAAAATATTTTTTAAAGTAGAGTTAGTTCCTGCTTTAAAAGCCTTGGTTCTGAGTACCCTATGCCAGAACATGGAGTTAGAGAAAGGTATAACAAAACAGGATACGAAGATTCAGAAGATTCCTGTCACGATGTCATCCATGCCATCCTGCCATGGCGCCAAGCTGTGATAGCTCTCAGTGCGGGAGGGGGTGCCTGGCAGTAAAAGACAGGTAAAGTGGAAGGCTAGTGTATCCGGAGAACTGCAAACATGTAAATCAAAGAAATGAGGCGAACGATTCAGCACCTAGGATAGATCAAAGGGCAAATCACCACGTCAGTGGATTGGAACAGGAATGGCAGGAAACAGAGAGACAAGAAAGGATTGCACTCAATGGCAAATCCCCCCAAAAAAGGGAGGGAACTTGGAGACTATTAATTTGTTGAATACGGGGACCTACTTCATTCGAATCTTTAACGTGTCATGGACCACTAGCATAATAAAGACTTCTTCATATTCCTACATGACTTGTGTAAGGAGTGCTGTTTTATTAGCTAAAGGGTCAAGATCATCACAATTCCTTTGCAGTGACTTGGACATCTTAACTCCACTGAATTCCTCCGAACCCTGAAGTGGGTCATTCCAGCTGGTCATGATGAAAATTTTATTTAACTTCAAGAACCGGTGTTGTTTGCTTTCTTCTTCCCATCTTTTTTTGTAAGTCACCTTTTAGATTGTAAGCCTGCAGGCAGAGAGGGTCAACAAGGTTTCTTGGCTGAAGAGCAATGTAAAAAAGATGTTAATAAATATGTTGCAAATTAAAACACTAATCTGTGATCTTTGCTCCTATTTTACATTTAGATAAATATTTTCTGTAAACCTATCTACTATATGGATTATTTTTTTCTATCTATACTTTATTTGAGACCAGTTTTGTGTGGTAAGCAATTCGAAAGCATGCAAATGCAAGTAGATGAATAGGTACCACTTCGGTGGGATGGTAACAGCGTTCCGTGCACGTCATGCGGCCACATGATCGTGGAAGGGTCTTCGGACAGCGCTGGCTCTTTGGCTAACAAACGGAGATGAGCACCGGCCCTAGAGTCGGACACGACTGCACAAATGTGCGGGGGGAACCTTTACCTTTTTTTACCTTTGTGTGGTGGTTAAGGCATCAGGCTAGAAACTGGGAGACTGTGAGTTCTAGTCCCACCTTAGGCACAAAGCCAGCTGGGTGACCTTGGGTCAGTCACTCTCTCTCAGCCCTAGGAAGGAGGCAATGGCAAACCACTTCTGAAAAACCTTGCCAAGAAAACTGCAGGGACTTAGCCAGGCAGTCGCCAGGAGTCAAGACTGACTCAAAGGTATCAAAAAAACAAAAAAAACAACAACACTTTATATACTTCTGCCTCTATGTAGACTTACAATGGTTTACAATATACCCTCAAAACCATAAACTCATGTAAAATAACCACACAATAAACCCTGCCCTGTGACTTTTTTTTTAACAGCCTAATCTAAGGCATATTTATGGTGTTATTATTGCTGCTATACATAAACTATTTTTACTAGAATATTAAAAACTTAACTTGTATTTCTGAGACTTTTGAAAAGACACCTTTAAAAGCTGTCTTTTGACAGATAAATACCAGGAAATAAAAAAGAATACTTTCTTCATTTGCTTGTATTTATTGTCAAAAGGGGAAGGCTCAAAACTGAACAACCACACAGCTCCTGATCCTCACAATGTATGAGAAACTGAACTTTCCTTGGACCAGTTTTCACAACTTTAGAGACAGCTGCAACTTCCAAAAGCAGCAGGTCTCTAAAGGTCTCTCAACATGTAAGTCAAATCAATCTGGTCGTAGCTTCTTGCAGTCTTAAAATCTTGCTACCTTTAATCTTGTAAAAAGGATCCCTCAGGAAATAGGTATCCATTTTAGACAATATCCTTTGACTTGCCATTTGAAATGGCAAATGAGTAGCTGCTCTCTCAAACTTGTGAGGACTTTAAACTTTGATGGTTGTTGTGGGTTTTCCCAGCTGTGTGGCCGTGTTCTGGCAGTTTTGGTTCCTAACGTTTCGCCTGTCGCTGTGGCTGGCATCTTCAGAGGACAGGAGCACAGCTAGAAGATTCTGTCTGTGCCCAAGTGGAGAGTGTGTGTTCCTGCTGGTGTTTATAACTGCTGAGTGGGTGTGTGTCTTCTGTGGGTCATTTACAAGAGATTAGGAGAGGGTTTATTGTGGTGATTAGGGGGTGTGGTGCTGTCGTGTGTGGGATTAGCACATCTATTGTGTGAGTTGTTTGTATATTTCTGTGGTTGAGTAAAGTTCATTGACCTTTTGCAAGCTGTGTTTTTCAGGACTGGCAGCCAGGTTTTGCTGATCTTTAAGCTTTCTTCTTTTTTATTGAAACTGTGTTGGTGTTTATGTATTTCAATGTCTTACCTGTATAGTCTAACATAGTGGCTGTTGATGTTGTCCAGTATTTCTGTGTTTTCAAATAAGATTTGGTGACCAGTTTGTTTGAGAGCATGTTCAGCTACAATATTGCAGATTTTTCAGGTTGCTGTAGTCTGCAGTGTCTTTCATGTTCTTTTATCCTGGTGTGGATGCCACGTTTTGTGGTCCCAATGTATACTTGTCCACAGCTGCAGGGTATGCGGTAAACTCCTGCAGCGGTGAGGGGTCCCTTTTGTCTTTTGCTGATTTTAACATTTGTTATATTTTTCTGGTGTGTTTGAAGACTGTTTGGAGATTATGTTTTTTCATTAGTTTTTCCATGCGGTCCGTGACTCCTTTAATGTAGGGCAGAAATATTTTGCTTGTGGGGGGCTGTTTTTCTCTGGTTGACTGCTGTTTTTTCGGTTTGATAGCTCTCCTGATTTCATTCTTGGAGTAGCCATTCACCTGTAGGGACCAATCCAAATGGTTGAGTTCAGAATTGAGAAATTGAGCTTCACAGTTCTGATTTGCGCGATCCATTAGTGTTTTGATGATGCCTCTTTTTTGTCGTGGGTGGTGATTGGAATTTTTGTGTAGATACCGGTCTGTGTGGGTGGGTTTTCTGTAGATTTTGTGTCCCAATTGCAGGTCCGGTTTGCGTATGACCATGACATCTCAAAATGGTAGTTCGCCTTCCATTTCTTCTTCCATGGTGAATTGTATATTCGGGTGGATGCTGTTGAGGTGGTTCAGGAATTTCTCTAATTCTTCTTCCCCATGACTCCAAATGGTGAAGGTGTCATCCATGAACCGGTACCAGACTGTTGGTGTGAGGGATGCCGATTCTAAAGCCTGTTTTTCGAAATGTTCCATGTAGAAGTTCGCTATAACCGGGCTGAGGGGGCTTCCCATGGCGACTCCATCTGTTTGTTTGTAGAAATCCTTATCCCATTGAAAGTAGCTGGTCGTCAGGCAATGTTGGAATAGCACTGTGATGTCTTTTGGGAAGATCTGTTCGATGAGTGCCATGGTGTCCTTTATTGGAACCTTGGTGAACAGGGAGATCACATCAAAGCTGATTAATTAATTAAACAGTGGGTCTGTAGAAGAGTAGCCAAATGTTTTGATAATTCATATGTTGGAGAGCCGATGGCATTTACGATGGGTCTGAGTGGGATTGTGTCTTTGTGGATTTTGGGGAGTCCATATAGTCTTGGTGATAGAGCTTCTGTTTTGCAGGTACGTTGAAGTACGTTGAGGGGGAGGGAGGAGCTCTTGATCAGTGTGTTTGTTTGTTTGTTTCGTTATTTTCTGGTTGGGTCCCTTCTTAGTTTTCTGTATGTGGTGGGGTCTAGAAGTTCTCTAATTTTATCTTTGTACTCATTTGTTTTCATAATTACCATGGCATTGCCTTTGTCTGCCGGTAGGATGATGATGTCAGGATCTCGATTGAGGGTCTCGATGGCATTTCTCTCCTTCTTCGTTATGTTGCTTGTGGGTGGCTTGGTTTTCCATAGGATCCTTGCCATTTCTCCTCTTATTTCTTCTGCTTCCTCTTCTGGAAGATGATGAATGGCTGATTCTACATTGGCAATGATATCTTCTACAGGAATTCTGGTGGGTGTGACTGCAAAGTTTCCTCCCTTGGCTAAGATGGAGGTTTCCTCAGGGGAGAGTTGGCATTCAGTCAGATTGATGACCATGCGTGAGGTCTCTAGTGCTGGTTTTGGTTGCCTTTTTTGGTATTTGTCAAATTTTTGCTTTTGTCTGGCTGTGTGGTCCACAATGTCCTTTTCCATTTTTCTGTAGGTTTAAACTTTAAACTTTGCTTGTACATGATGGTAAAGAAATGTGAGGCAACCTATATGATTTTGTTTTTGTTTTTTTGTCATAAAAGTTGACATAAGTTTCCCATTCTGTCACAGCTAGTTTTCAGGGAGCCCCTCTATCTGTAATGTCATGGATCCAGCATGCAGTGTTTTCTTTTTTTCTTCCCTGTACTGTCACATGTAACACTTCCTTCCACCTATCTGCTTCACTTTGGATCCACCATCTTTTCTTCACAAGCTAATTGAAAAGGAGAAAATAAGTCTACTGCATTACTGTACCATATAGCATTCTCTTGATCTGTCGTGTAACTATATATTGCAGACTTGTTTATTCTTATTTTTCCCTTTAAATAATATCCTCTCTGATTTAGTTATTATCTATAGGCATATTTTCCAGCTTATCTCCTGCCACCATTCTGGTACCATGGGTATGAGTCATTCCACACTTGTTAACGGTGCTCACTCTCAGGGTACCAAACCTGGGCTTCCAACTAGCCTTTTCTATACCTCTTTGCTCCAATCTAGTAGTCACTCATATTTGACAGTTTCATTTGTAAAATTTAATTCCAGTACTTTGAGTAACTCACAGATATACCAGCCCCAAATGGTGATCTTTTCCTGTTGACTGCCAGTTGTAGATCCAGGGCAGGCTGGAATAAAGGGAGGAAGGATGCCATACCAAAATATCCCTCAAGGTCAGTTTCCTCAAAGGAGAGAAATAATATCTGGTTTCCAATTACATTATTTAGAGCAATTTAGCAGCAGTTCCTTCAATGCCATTTTTCAAGCAACCATTTTATGCAAAACATATGGCACTGAACTGTAGCCAAAAGATAGGAATAAATAAATAAAATTTCCAAACATACCTGAATTCTTACTGGTGAGTTGAGAAATATGTTGTGGAGTTTTGTTTTTTATGATAATTGATGCACACTGCAACCTTTCAATTGGGATAATCTAAAAATCCTGTTAAATACATAAATAAATTTTCTTTGTACTGGTTTTCACTGACTAACCCTTAAGTTGACAGGAAAAAAATGCATTACATTTAACATTGCTAATTTGCTTTGACAGTGATGGGGGTGATCATTCCAAAATCAGTGTGAGGGCTGTCAATATTCCACGATGACTTTATATGCATCAAGTTTCTCCCATAATCATCTTGTTTTATACTGTTCCATGAGTGCTTTCCATTATGGCCAGTTCAACTTAATATCTGTTACTCTGAATAACCTCTGGCTACCCACGTCTCACAATTCCCAGCAAGCATGAAACCAGTCACACTTGGGAGGGGGAGGAGTCATGTAAAATCCTATATATGGGGTATGACATTATGTAACAATGGTATCTGTCTTCTCTGAGAGCTTATAGGAAGGTAGACTGTATATCCATTCCAGGAGCTTCTATATATCCCACCCTGAGTCACTGAGCCCCAGAACTTGGATAGCTCCTAAGCTAATGCACTGTGCATAGTCATCTAAAGTGTACTGGTCCATGAGTTCACTTCTTGCTAGAGAGTCTGAACCTCATAGAAAAAAATCTGGCTACTTACATCTGACAAATCCCAATAAGGATGACACTGGTTATGTAGTACCTGTGTCTTGGTGGTCTATGTAACTGTATTTTCTTTTTTCCAATGATTTTCTTTTTTCCAATATCCCAATTAATTCATATTTATTTATTTAGAAGAGGATGTGCTGGCTTGCCTCCGGTGTCAAGTTACACAGAGTCTCTGCAGTACGCCGAAGGCAGGAATTCTCTTACCAGCACTAAGCTGAATACAATTTCAGCCAGAAGTCATGTTGCAGGAAAAGCCGAGAGAGAAACGCCAGAAGTCCGTGTGCCAAAGTCAGGGTTGGAGCCAGAAGATAACCGATATTCCAAAGCCAGGTCAGGGGTGGTAACAAGTAGGTCAGCAAGAAGTCAAAGCCGGGTCAAGGAGTCCAGGAGTTAGAGTAACAATAATCCAAGCAGGGTCAGGAATCAAGTCAGGATACCGGAGTGGTCGCGAAGCCAATGTGCTACGTTGCTCCCACAACCCACTCACCGCTCTGCTGGTTATTTATTAGGAGTTTAGGAGCTGTCATCTGGGTCCTGCAAAGACTCCTCTTTTCCTCTGCGTAAATCTCTAGCAGCTAACCGAGCACTTCTCCTTCTGTCCTTTAAGGCGAGGCGTACACGCTTCCGTCTCTGCCCTTTGGGTGATTCAGGTGAGCTGGGAGTCTGATGGGATCCAGCTGGCTGCTGGCTAGAGGGTGGGGACAAACCACCATCCCCAGCTTGCTCCCCTGTAGCCTCGGTTATTGGCTGCTGGCTAGAGGGCAAACCACCATCCCCAGCTTGCTCCCCTGTAGCCTCGGGTATTGCCAACTCCCCACTGCCCTGTGGTGCTGGATCTCCGTCTGGGGCCATGCCTGTGTCTGGGGCCTCGCCTGGTTCAGTCCCCTGGGGGTTCACCAGGGGCAGCTCGTCTTCTGACTCCTCACTGAAGTCCTGGGGCAGAGGCTGAACCAGGACACAGGACATGGTATTTCGATATATGTCAATATGTATAGAGGTCACCAAGTTAGAGAAGAATTTGTTAGATTATTATTAAATCTCATGGTTTTTCCCCACAATATCCATTTGTACTAATGCTGTCCTTTGTTTCCTGACCATTTTGATGGAAAACAAATTGTTTTCAGGTATTTTTTCCCCAAAGGTGAAATTCTGATGGGTGGCTAGAGGTTCCATGCCCTTGATGTGGCAGCAAACTATATGTGAGTATTGCATCTTTTATTGTAAAATCGTCTCTGCAGCAGTCTGCAGGCTCCCTGACTTTTCACACTTCAATTAAATCCCAAAGAGAGACTTCATAAGGGAACTCCTCCTGCAAGGAAGAACCTGGAGCATGATGAGGAGATGTGTTAAAAGAAAAGAACTGCCACCTTTGCTACCTCATTAACAATAAAGCAAACTCAAAACCACCAAACGAAATATTAAAGCACCTGGGCATTAAGATAGAAAAATGGGGGGGGGGGGTGTTGCACTGGAAGAAATTTCCAGGAAACTGAAGGATAGTATTAATTTTAAAATATCCCAACCAAATGACATTTTTGTTGGGTTTACACAATATGCTGAGCCATAAGGTGTTTTGTTTGGGTCTGACTTAGCATGTTATGTGAACCTAGACCCCATGGTTTGTAAAACATAGTTTGTGACTTAATGAGTGATGTGATCTCAGTCAATTCTTAGATGTGGGTTTAACATGATGTATAAACCCAGTTGTCTTAAATGTTAAATATCATAATGAAGGACAGTTGAACAGACTCATTCGCCCAGTTTGGCATGAAGGACAGTTAAGCCTTATACTCTGTTCAGGAGATGGGTTTCCATGTAGAGCTGGACACAAGAGCAGCAGTGAGCAGCTTCTATCCTCTCTGACATATGCTGTGAACCCAGTGAAAAACAGTCATCCATGAGAAGACCATGACGATCTGCACTGGGAAGCTTTCCTCCACCTTCAAACACAGTCATATGAAATGAAACCCTGATAATGGATGGTTCCAGCTCCCGTGGAAATATTTGCATGTAGATGGTTGTGCTATACTCAAGGACAAGTGAACTTACAGCAGAACAACAGTGAGGGAAGACTGGGTCATCTGAATAGGTCTACCGATTTGCCACTACTGATGAGCACATCAGTGAGTTTATGGACCCATCCAGTCTGATCTCTTTCTTGCTTGTTGCCTCCAATTACTGGGTGTCTACAGTTTAGACCTACCTTTTCTTTTGGGGGGCCCGTCCTTTGGATTCTGCTTTCTGTGTCTCTCTTACACTGCTGTCACTTCCAAACCCAAAAGTTCCATACTCTGTTCTCTTTTACATTTTCTCTTCTTCACTCCCAATATTCATGAAGTCAGATTGCCTTTATCTGCACAACTCTGTACAAATATGGTTCCATCTCTTCATCGAGGTGGAACCATATTTGCACATTAAAAAAAGGATTTATTTATTTAGAAAATGTATATAGTCACCTATCTTTTGCATGATAATTCTAGGCAGCTCACAACAACATACCATAAAAAGAAAAGAAATATAATTCACAAAATCTCACAACTTCATATATCCCACCACAGTGCCATAACATCCCACTAACTCTACATGTACAGTACATTTGCTGGGCTCAATTCCATCCTAGCGCAATGCCTGGATGAATCTCCAATTCAGCTCATCTTAGTCTCTGATTCCATTACTCATCTTCTAACCTTAACCCTCTCCAGTTTTCCCCTGCCACATCTCATTTCTCCCTGCTTTACCTACTGTTCTGCTCTGACATTAGAGAGCTTATGCCTGATATGGGAATGGGTATCCCCTATCCCTTCCCTTTATAACCATTTCTAAGCTTTCTATCCATTTCCATATCTCCTTTTTAACTGTAGACTTCTTACTGATTTTCTTTGTCTTCTTATATTAATCTATTCTTGCCTATAAAGTTTGCTCCACCCTCACCAGCAATCTTACGTTTGCATCTGCATTTTCTTCCTTGATGTTCCTTCTGCTGGAACGTCTCCCAAGGGCACCAATGTGGCACTCGCTTTCTCTCTACAAAACCCACCTCTTCTGTGAAACCTTTGGTTTATCACTCCAAAGTGTACGGGTCAAAGCAAGCCATTTTGCAGCTACCTCCACACAACAGCTCACATCTGCCCTACACATCTTTATGAAAAGCTAAGATCTCATGGCATTGGTGCCTGAATCCAAGATAGTAGAAGTGTTAAGACAACAGTAAGCTTTTAACCTCTCTAATGGAGCCTTTTAGTTGCTGCTTCTGAGAAATGCACCATGTGTGGGCTAAGTAGTAAATGCACATTCAGCTTGAATTTTCATGGTGAGTCTTTGTATTGCTGTTGAATGTTGCTATATTCACATACTTTATATTATTAAAATTCCAATTAAAACAAAATCAAATAATGTCATTAACTGCAATAGCAAAAATTATAGTCCCCATTGCTTTCTTTTCATTGAAGGGCATTTACATCTGAATGACTTTTCAACTATGTGCATGTTTGTAATTAATGCAATTACAAACCAGGGATCTGCTCCCAAAACTAAAAAAGGAAAAAAGGAAAACAAAAGATAAAATGTTATCAATTCTATGGTTTAAATTAAAACAGTGTTTTGTTTTCGTGCATGCAGTAAATTAGATAAATTACTTCACATCTGTTATCACAGCAGAATATGTGCATTCTGCAGTAAGTCAGCATCAGCATGTATGCCTTCCTTTTTGCCCAGTTTCTGGAACTTTGTAGGTTTAAGATCAATACCTTAATTTATTTGTCTTTAGTGTATTAATTCACTGTTTTTTAACTAACCTGAATTAGAGTGTCTTATATAATGAAGTATAAAACTCAAAGCATTTGTCTATTTGTTTATCTCCTTTGCTTGGAAAGCTGAGGGGAAATTGAATAGGCTGCGTGGAAAGCATCTGTCTTTGGCATTGGGCAGGAAGTCCTACAAAGACCTTTCCTCACAAGCACATCAGCCAGCCTTGTGTTTCCTCCTGTCTTGTCATGGACACCTATAATAGTAAACTTTCACTACACTGTACAAATCCACCAGCTAAGCAAAGGACCAAAGATGATCCCATTTAAGGGTTCTGAAGCAGTCTGTGAGACAGCAAAAAAGAGTAAAAACTGAAGAAAACTGGGACCATGGATAAGAAAACAAGGAAAGAGCCATCTGGGAAAGGAAGCTGGGATTGGCAATCATCTACCTGCACTGCTACAGCCTATATTTACAGCCATATTTCCATAGTTCATAATATTCTGACCACAAGCTCCTCTAGTGCAGTAGCCAAAGAATGCAAGTGCACATGTCACACAGGTAGCAAGAAGGAATGGACTAGAAATGGGGTCTTTGGGCAACCCCAATAAACAATTTGCATTGGTCAGGCCTGGAGCTTTGTTGAAGACTTACTTTCTTCTGGGCCAGAGGAATCCTCTCAGACTCTGCCCTTCCCCCAAAGGGGATCTCTCTGATAAACCAACTCTTTGCTGACCAGATCCTGGCTTTTGCTTTCTTGAGATGGCTCTTTGGAACTTTTATTAAGAGTTTGCCTTTGCCTTTTGGACTGATTTATCAAGTGCACTTTGAGCTGTACAGCTATGCTTTTACCTTTACCATCCTTGACCGTGATCCAGGAGAAGATGTGGATTTGTTATCTATTGCTAATGTGTCTCATTGATTTCACTGAATCTATTCTAAGGATGGCTCAGTTTGAAAACAACTTACTGTAAATTATCTTTTAAAAAACTTTTCCAAAGTTTACCATTGTTATGTAACATAGCATAAAATCAGAAAGAAAGAGGAAACGACTCATAATAAAATCAATTATACTTTAATTTGGCTCCCATGGGGTCTAAGTAATTTTATAAAGAAACAAAACTTTTGAAACAAATGCATGTTGAGCTATATCTCAAAGGCTAGAATAGACTCAATGGATAGTTTGTTGATGAAGATGGGGAAATCTCATTACCAAATAGCATGAATGTGTAGGGATTCAGGCTTGGTTCATAATGTGGATTTATGAATTTTTCAGTTCCAAAATTACCTCATAACCTCTGAAGTGCTGTTCAGAAGGATTAAAAAGTGTGTAAGTTGTGCAACTGAATTGGCCTCATTGTAAGCAGAAAATAAAGAGTGATGACATGATTGAAAAGAATAAAGAAAAAGATAAACAGAAAGAGAGCTGAGATTTGAGAAAAGGCAATGCATTCTAAAAGTTTAGAAAACTTAAATGAAAGGAGCATGGGTGATACTACAATGAAAGTGGTAATGGCATAAAATACAGAGTTGAAAAAAGAAAAGAACAATCTATTTAATAATGAAGGAACTGGAAAACATGCAGTAGATTTACAAATGGGGAGAGGGTACTGTACTTTTGCTGCTTTATCTTTTAAATAGACAGAGACTATGAATCCATAGCCTGACTGCTAGAACTTTAGGGAAAGCCAAAAGTCAAGGAAACACTCATGTAAATAAAAATTATAATATGAGAGCAAGAAATATAAAAAATTGTTATAATAAATTAGCATAAAATTAAATAACAAATGTCAGATTAAAGAAGAAAACAGAAAGGATAGCATAAATTCAAATAGCAAACAGGCAAAAAATGGAAACAAAAACATCACTGCTTTAACTAAAGAAACCGAACAGGAGTGAAAAAAAGACCAGAATCTCAAAATGGAAAAAAATCAGATAACAGATGGAACTTGAACCATGACTGTTCAACAGCATGAACATACAAGCAGAGGAGGCACAATTTGAGGAATGAGCCAAGACTGAGCAGAGGAAGAATGATAAAAATGAAACAAACAAAGAAAAAAAAAAAGAATCACGAATAGAAGCCAAAGCAGAATTAGAAGAGGAAACTGTAGCATTAAATTTTATTTATTAATGGCGCTATGGACTTTGAAGAAGCACGAGTACAGGGCGAAAGGGAGAAAAGCTAAAAGGAAGGCACGTCAGGCAAACCCTCATCATGACCGTCTCCCACCCGGAAACCTATGCCCTCATTGTGGGAGGTTGTGCGGATCCAGAATTGGCCTTTATAGCCACTTACGGATCCACCATTAAAATTTTACCTTTGGAAGACAATCTTACTCGGCTACGAGTGATCGCCAATGACAATGATGATGAAAGGGAAGAATAGTATTAGGGGAGCAAAATCATCAATCCCATCATCATCATCGTTATCATCATCATAATTGTCAAGTGGCAAGTATTCAGGCTTTCTGAGCATTTAAAAAAATGTAGATTTGAATAAGGGCATCAAGGTAATTCACATATCATTATAAAGAGTTTCAAAAACATTAGAAAAATCAGTAAGTGGACACTCTAATGTAAATTTAAGAAATTTACTATAAATAGTAAATTTATAGTAGTATAAATATAGTATAGTAGGCTGTAATCACTATTGTAAGCCTATTATCCACTGAGACTAAGAGACCACTCAACATATATTTACAAGTAACTAAAAATAGTTACTATGGGTAGAGTGAAATCAAATCACAATGCATTGACAGTGCAACCCTCCTTGTTTTTCAGAAGCAAGTGAAGACCATGTTATTCTATCGAGTCTTTGGCCCTAGCTGACCATGGGCACCATCTGAATAATTTATTTTATGTATTTATTTATTTAATTTCTATAGCCACCCATCTCAACAAGTGGCTCTGGGAATAATGGTAGGAATATAGTTGTATCAGTTTTATTTTACTTCATTATTGTTTGTCTAGTACATTGCCCAGAGTCTCTTAGGATTGGGGTGGGTTCGGAATTTGCTTATCACATAAATACATTTAAAGCAAAAAACAAAGAAACTTAAGTGAAGACAAAATGCACTGTTGCAAGCTGTGACGCTTTCCTGAATGCAGCTCAGTATTTAGCTGCGTGAAAGATATATTCTCATGTGCAACAACAGAAACAAGTAGAAAACTAGTTCCTTGGAGGAAATCACCCATTTCCTAGCACAGCCTGTCCCAACCTGAGTTGCAGTCCCTAAGATGTTTGGAGAGCCCCAGGTTGGGGACAGGTTGCTGCTCCGCCCATCAGCATCCCCTAGCAGGGCCTTCCTGGGAAGAGCTGTGCTTTCTTCTGTCCTTCTGACACCTGAAGGAGAGGGATACGTTCCAGTCTGAGGACTCAGTGCTCTCATATGGCACAGAAATATTGCTTTCCACCCAAGAACCACTTGGCTTATATTCTCCCTGGATAGCTACTTAAAATAGGACTACACATGTTAACATATTATGCTGAAAAGAAAAAGAGAACAACTATTTCAGTTTCTGTCAACACTAATTAGCACATGATTTACAGCCACCTGGCACCTTTTGTCAGAAAATGTTATAAATAAATCCACATTTTCTTTTTTAAAAAATTAAAGATTATAAAGGCATATAGAAGTGGGAAGGAGGATGTGACATGATATTCTGTTTATCTCTTGCTGTTTGTGTGCAACACCATTTATATTTGTTTACATTTCTGCCCTTTCTGAGAGAGGTATACTACAGGCAGGATTTATTTGTGAAAGGGTTTCAGGATGCTTGCAATAAGAAGTATGCCCATCCTATCTTTTTTGCATATCAGATATATAATTGACTTAATTGTGCATGGCTCCCTATTTAAGGCATAGAACTAACTCAACTGTGCATCATTCCTTAAAAGAAAAAGCAAAAATCTAGCATAATTGCCTACTGTTCTTTTAAAAGCTGATAACTTGTTAATTGTGTATTGTTCTCCCTTTGCCAATTTAAATAATTATTGTGCATCATATGCACAATTGTTAACCGCACAACAGCTTGTTCAATGAGTCACCAATTTTCTCAGAAGCTGGGATTCCAGGAGTTTCAGACTCCATTATGTTTTTGTTGTTTCCATGAACAGTTTTTGCTGCAGATTTTATCTCTAGAATAGGGCTGGAAAAATCTGGACAGCCATTAGATGGCAAGAAGGAGATACAGACATTTTAAAGATTTTATTGGTCATCTAGAGGCCATCTGGAGTTTTGCAGCCATGCCTGAACAAACATACTAGGAACTAACACCTTGTAATGTGCTGTGAGAATAGACAATGGTCATGCAAGAGAATTCTCAGCCCAAAGCCGGAATGGAATTTGAGAAAGCATCTCAGAGCTGGCCCTCCCTAGTTGTCTTTCAGATTAAGGCAAGTGGGGGCCAGGGAGGCACATTCAGAGTTGCAAGAGTCTGTTACTGTAACCCTATATTAAAAGTAGTTTTAGTATTCATGACTTTGGTGTTCAAGGCTGGTCTGAAGAGCTGACATACCTACAGTATATTCTCTCTCTAGAATTAAGCATTGATGCACAGATTAACGGCAACAACCTTACATGTGCTTATATATTCCAGAAACAGATGAATGTTTGGGACACTTACATGTTAAGGTATTATGTCACCCATTATCCTCTCATGTGCTTTCATTTTTTAAAAAAAGATTAATGTCTTCCATAATGCAGTGCTTCATAAATTTCAGCACAATTCTTCATTTCTGGGGGCATGATAATTGATAGGATGATGGTTTTGGATGAAAATGATGATTCCCTGAGTTTAGAAAGATTGTTGTAGGTTTCTGTAGTATTGGTTTATTCATTCCCCCCTCCTCCCCCCCCTTAACTGTTTGATGGGAGTAGATAGATAGGATTTCAGGATTGTAGTCTTGCTTTAGAAACAGAGTTAAAAGGACTAGATTTCCAAGGGATTTGTCCCTTAGTTTGCTTTACCCTCTGCAAATCTGTCTTGTGTTTTGTTCCTACATTGTGTGCAGTTGGTTGTCATGGAGGCTGCTATATCAAATATGTTGCCTAGATCTTTCTGTATGATGATTGTGCATTATTCTTTCAGTGAAAAACCCAGTGAATGCAAACAGATAATTTCAGGTTTGGTTTTTTAAGCCATCTGACTGAGGTGTCTTATGAAGTCCTTAACAGGGGCTAACCATTTCTCACTCTTTGGATAAAAGAATAAATATTGACCATCGTGCAGTGCAAGGATGCCAGAAAGAGATGTAAGAAACAGTTTTTAAAAAGGTTCCCCCACACAGTCATGTCTGACTCTAGGGGCCGGTGCTCATCTCCGTTTGTTAGCCGAAGAGCCAGCGTTGTCCGAAACACTTCCACGGTCATGTGGCCGGCATGACACACGCGGAACACTGTTATCTTCCCACCAAAGTGGTACCTATTTATCTACTTGCATTTGCATGCTTTCGAATTGCTAGGTTGGCAAGAGCTGGGGCAAGTGCGGGAGCTCACTCCGTCACGCGGGGCTAGGGTCTCGAACTTCTGAACTTGTGACCTTCCGATCGACAAGCCTGGCGTCTTAACCACTGAACTTTTTAACGTTTCACAAAAGGCGCTCATTTTAAATCCATGTGGAGAAATACATGGATAGGAATCCTGAAATTACTGAGATGAGTCTTGATGGTATTGCACTTTATATGGAAAATGTTCCAGCGCATTCTCAGAAATTGTGAAGAGCTGAAAATGGTCAGAACAGAGGTACCTCAATGAATCAATGCTTGAACTTGATACTAAACAACTTCCTTAGTTTTTTTTCTCCCACTTTTCAAAGATGAGTTTTATTCATTGTTGTAATTCCTGTTATAAGAATACTCTTTGATTTTGATGGCCTGCCTCTGTAAACCTTCCAACATTAGCATGTTTGTTGAACTCCAAAAGGCTTTTTGACAGCCGCCACCTCATATGGTAGTCCATCCCAGAATATAAGCTGCTGCTGCTGCTGCTCCCCCAGTGCTCACTTTCCTCCCACCTCCTCTTTTTATGCTGTACTTATTGGAAAGTACGTCTGTAGGTAGGAATGGTCCTCTCTTGATCTGAGAAAAATGTAAGTGCTTTGTAAATGTTTATTCTTACTATTACTTCAAGATCTTCATTTAAAACTCGGGGAGGGGTGACCTCTCCTCCCTATTCCTATTTAGATCACTTACAATTATGTCTCAAAAGCCTTTGTATTGCTATCAAGTTGTCAGCCTTCTCGAGTTTTTATATTTAGTGGGAATTGTTATAAAAAATTAAGCGGTGCATGTAGCAGACGGCTGTCCCAAAGATACCACCATTTCTGCTTAAAATAAGGTCCCATCTATGCACACCTGCTGGAGAACTGGTTTTGTTGACTCCTATGGCTGGGACTGCACAGCATGCTAGGCTAAATGGTAGTTGAGGACTCTGTGAATCTTTGTATTGTGCAAACCCAGCCAATAGTCCTCTGCAGGACAAAACTGGACACTTAGGTTAATAAATTATAGTTATATAAACTTTCAATTAATGCACTGTGGAAGAATGGAAAATGTTTGATCCAGTTAGGAAGTTTCCACTGGTGGAAAGGAAGAAAGGACTTCTGCCAGCTTTTCCTCCCCTTGCAACTGTTTCTGTCCTCTCTTCAACAACACATTAACCACAGACTCACTAGCCACAGTTTAGCCCTGTGCCTGATGTCAACCCAGACAGAATAGTTAGTTTATGGTTGCAAACCTAGAAACAAGACTTAATTCTATAAACCATTATTAACTAGCGATAAGCATAGGACACAAGCAACCAAAATCTGCTTTGGGAGGATGGGGGGAACTTCTGTAGCAGATTCATAAAGTCACAAATAGGTGGAAGAGGAAAGAGAGATCAGCAAATATTCCCCTCTCTTCAGCTGGCAGAACCTCATTTGCTTGAATGGGGAGCCACATCTACAGTATGTGGGGCCTTGTAGTTAAAGTTGAAGCAGGATTTATACCCTATGCTTCATATATATTAACCCACACCCCATGGTAAGCCCCAAACAAGCCACATAAAGCAAACAAGTCTCCTGCGCTACTCAGGGATCAAATATTGTGCAGTTGTTGGCTCAAAAGGATCAGGTTCTGAGTAAAATAAACATGTGTTTAACAGGTAATGTACTTGTAGAGAATCAACTAAGATAATTATTAAGCTGCAGAACCCTACAAAACTCCAAGGCTAGGACTTCTAAAGAGGAAATGGAAGAGATGAGTTCTTTGTACAAACGAGAAAAGATGTATTAGCTGTTTCTGTCATCATGCATACAGGAAATTACTGAAATTATTTTATACTACAGTACTTTAGGACAATACCTTCTCTGAATGGCAGTTTCCTAATAACATTTATAAACTTGGCTAAATGTAAATTCTTCCTCTTCTAATATGAACATTTAGCATTTCTAAAATTAGAGTTCATATGGAGAATGCTATGTAAACAAAGCAATTTCTGCATTGCTTAAAATAAATGAGGGTCATTTGAACTGTTCTAGTTCAAAGCCAATGTCCCTTGTTAATAAAGACTTGCACAATCAATGCCAGCACTTTTAAACAGCCCCTTTCAGTGTAAAGAATTTAGGGGTGGACTGAGTTTTGTTTTGTTTTGTTTAGATCAAGTACATTTTAGGGAAGGCTATTTCCTGACAATCGATTTAAAAACAAAACACTAAATGATTAAATCCATTCATAAAGCCTCCTTATTTAAAACTTCCTCTTCATGGTAGCTTAAACTAGTGCTGAAAAACATTTGATTGCATTGAGCAAAGACTCTCTCTGCCAAGCCCTAAATAAATTTTATCTGGAAATGTTTGTGTTCAATGAAACAGGATAGTGGAGCATAGTAAAGATGGGGATTAAAAGGATGCTTTAGTACGAGTTCAATTGGGCATCATTTTCCAGCTTAATTCAAGGTCTAAAATCAAGTCAGGCCGTGTCAGTCTCCTGTATTCAAGGGTCAAGTTTCAATTTCTTCCCTTTCTGGCATAGTGTTTGTGTTTTTAACTCCTTCAAAAAAGGCAAACATTCAGCAGGAGAAGCTTTTCCATCATCGTGGCAGAAGGCACCAGTTTTGATTTTCACAGTATCATGGAGCTATTAAGGCATAGGAACCCTGCCAGAAAAACATGGGTACGTCTACTTTTCTCCAGCCTCACAGCTTCCTCAAGGTTTGCTGACTTGTAAATGAAACCTGTGAAAGTATAATAAAAAGGCCAATTTTTAGAATATGGTACTAACTAGCTTTGACTTTCCCTGATCTAGAACCTCCAGGAGAGTTTGAATTGCAGCACCCAGAATTCCTAGCCAGCGTAGCTATTGAGTAAACTGACCAGATCTGGGCTGCAAAAATCCATACAACCACTAGATGGCAGCAGATAGACAACTCTAAGATTTTGCTGCCATTTAGTGGTCATCCTGTTTTTTGTAGCCCAGATTTAGAAGCCCTATTAGTGAGGAAATTTTTCTACAGGTTAGGGATTCCGATTACCTAATTTACATGAGAAAAAACTTATTTTCAGTTGCTCTTATTCAACAGTTGGAAGTCAAAAACCCATCAACTGATGTCAGCCTTTGAGGTAGGCCAGCCCAGGAAACAGACTCCACAGGTTTGTGCGGAATTCTACTTTATTGATAAAGGCTGTATCAGCCTTCTTCAACTGGCAATTTAAAAAAATATGTTTTTTGAACTTTGCGCACTGCACAGTGCTAGCACTCACAGTGGTGGGAATGTTTATGCACCATGACTCAGCTGCTGGTCTGCCACTTTGCTGTTGTTGTAAATGTTGTAAACATGGTGGACTGTGTAGTTTAGAAGTGAATTGTATTGTGATGTTTTTGTTTTTTGTTTTTTGCAATTTTTACACAGAGGTTCCTTGAGAAAATTAATTGAAGGTTTCCTCCAACAGAATCTTGAAAGCCTAATTTCATTTTCCCTCCGTCCCTCCCTATTACACTATAGGGAGTTAGGCGGAAGCCAGTCTGAGCTTCTTCCTAATTTCCCGGGCTTAAAGCAAGTTTGTCTACATACTGTTGTAACCACCTCTACATAGTTTCTCCAAGGTCATGTCTGTGGCTTTCCATGCCTACAGAACATCCAACCACCTCCTTGTAATCCTAAATAATCTTCTACTTGAGTCCAGGAGCAAGGGCTGGTAGTTAGTAGTTAGTTACTGTAGTTAGTAGTTTTTGCAAGTGGCACCACTCAATGGGGAATGTGGAGGGGGGTATTTTTTCCTGGATTTTCAGTTTCTTCTTTGGGAAAGTTTTGAAAATTCTTCATTTTTTAAAAAAATGTGGCATTAAGCCTCTAGTTTTCTGGTGGGAACATGTGCTATTTTCAACAGTCACAATCTAGTGGGGCTACCCAAAAATTAGGTGGGGACAGTTTTAAGGTTAAGGTTCCCCCCGCACATTTGTGCAGTCGTGTCCGACTCTAGGGGCCGGTGCTCATCTCCGTTTGTTAGTCGAAGAGCCAGCGCTGTCCGAAGACGCTTCCACGGTCATGTGGCCGGCATGATGCGCGCGGAACGCTGTTACCTTCCCACCGAAGTGGTACCTATTCATCTACTTGCATTTGCATGCTTTCAAATTGCTAGGTTGGCAAGAGCTGGGGCGAGTGCGGGAGCTCACTCCGTCACGCAGGGCTAGGGATTCGAACCTCCGAACTTGCAATCTTCCGATCGACAAGCCTGGCATCTTACCCACTGAGCCACCACGCCCCTTTAAAGATAATTTGCAGTTGCTAGCCTGGCTCTGGGTGAAACACACAATTCAAGCATTCATGGACTGATTTATTTTTAAAAAATTAAAGAGTTTGTTTTACTAACTTGCAAAGTATTTCATTTAATTTCATTGCTCTGTGATAACTTGAGGGAAATGAATCTGGCAAACCATTTAATTATGACACAACAGATATGCATATCTCAAAGGAATGCAAAAATATATAAGAACAACAGTTCTTTAAAGCACATGACTTTCATAATTTACATTGTTTTATATTGTAAAAATTAAATTATGTACAATTTTTAAAAAGAAAGTTCAATAATTGTTACTTTTCTTGCAATGATTTAATAATAAAACAAGGATACATAGCAGAAAATATATGACAAGCTACAACAGGAATATTCTTATGTTTTCTAACAATTTTTTTTCTGTCTTTGATTTCTTTGATATTAAATCAGAATGCATCCTTCAACTGTTGTTCTAATGCCTGGAGTTACAAGGGCAGTTTCAAAGATACGTTCCAGGAATGCAGATCCATATTTTGTTTATTCATCTGCAAATCGCACCAACCAATAATCTTTTCTTAATAAGAAATTTTGCCAAATGAATCACTGATTCAGATTCTACATTGGAGCAAATGCTTGGTACCTGCTACTATTTTGGCTTTGAATCTATTTTCTAATTCATGAGTACAGTGATCAACAACTATGTTGTAAAGTCTTCTGGACGCTAATTCATTTTTATTCTTTCCTTCAAAATTTGCAGTACCATTGTCATTGTTTATTGTTATTGTGTTTGTGTGTAAGTTTACAAAAATGCTTTATGGTCAGTAGATTCAGATCTTACTTGACTGCTTCAAAAAGTTGCTGGAAACAACACAATAAATAACTTTCATTGGTGCTTCTATCACCATGGTTTTCTGCCCTAACATTGAAAACATCATAGTGCTTTCAGTAGAAAGAACAAACTAATGGTCTGATTGTGTAATCCAATCGTTTCAGTTTCCAGATGATGAAATTTTTCAAAAGGGGAAGATATAGTGATTAATTTGTGTCTGGAAATAATGTCTTCTTTGTCTGAGTATACATCCATAATTGAATGTAAGTGTCTGGTCCATTGTGAACTAATAGGTCTTTGAAAGAATTGCCTTTATCAATCTGAGAAACTTGCCCCTTCTTAAAAATATATACAACCTATGTGAAATCAAAATATTTCTTTACCTCAGATACACCTGAATTGCATGCACTGTAGACAAGTGGAGTTGGCAAAGCAGTAAGGAAACAAAATGTTCCAGTCTCAAGTTTTTTGTTTGTTTGTATTAAATCAAAGCTTGCATAATAATGGAAGTGTTTTTCATGTTAAATCCTCCATCCTATGACAGCAATTATCTTGTCAAATTTTAAGTCAATGTTAACAAATTTTCAGATGTTACAGTTTGAATACTTTGTGAATGAAGCTCTAAAACGGTAGATTATATTTCTGTTGGTTTCAGGTTTGCAAGGTAGCAGACAAAAGTATCTAGGGCTGTGTTCTCTGACCTGTAGCTTCCAAATGTGTTAGACTGTAATTTCCATCATTTCTCAGCCAATGTGAGCAAAGGTTGGTCCAATCTGGGAACTTGTAATGCAACACATCTTGAGAATGTAAGACTGGAGAAGAGTGAGTCACTCTAGTGAGTCAGGAAAAAGTAGTCTTCAGTTGATGGAAATGATTACAGAAAGTTGTAGATAAAAGCATAAAGGAAATGTCTATGTATATCAAAGTGAAATAAGACACAGAGACACACTGGGAATTATAGATTATATATTATTATATAAGCTAAGAAGAAAATCAATTATTCTGGCTTTATGCTGAATTCTGAATTAATCAAATCAATTCATTTTTCATTCAGTGGAAGAAAAATGAAGGCTGGCTTCCAGAGTTGAGAGTTCTTTCTTAAACATGTTCCTTATATCTCATGTAACATGGGGACAGTTGCAAAGTACAGTATCTATTTTACTTTGAATCCCATTAGAATTCAGGAAAACTCTAGAATATTTCCCTTTACAACAATGCCTCTGATTCACAGATGTGAATTTTCCTTGCTTCAGTCTCAATCAAGCAAGAATTAATCATCTGTGTGAGGCTTTTCCATTCTTCTGACACTTCATACTAGAAAATGGTGTTTATACTGTATATTATATAAGTCTTGGTTTCCTAAGTCATGGACTGCTGAATAAACCAGAAATAGCTGGGTTCACATTGCATTTCAGAAGCCTGTGTGAAATGAGAGCCAGTTTGGTGTAGTGGTTAAGGCATCAGGCTAGAAGCTGGGAGACCGTGAGTTCTAGTCCCCCCTCAGGCACGGAGCCAGCTGGGTGACCTTGGGCCAATCACTCTCTCTCAGCCCTAGGAAGAAGACAATGGCAAACCCAAAATCTTGCCAAGAAAACTGCAGGGACTTGTCCAGGAAGTCAAGACTGACTTGAAGGCACAACAAGATATGTGATCCTGTTCTTCTCCATGGAGTTACAGGGATTAAGAGAGAAGAGCCTTGTTGTTTTCTTGCAGACGTTTCATTGCCTGCCACAGCAAAACCACAGAAGCTATGAAAAGGATTACACTGCCATACATCAGAAACATCTCAGAAACTACCAACATACTGTTACAACCACACGGCATCACCGTAGCACATACAGTAAACCAACCAAGCCCTTCAGAACATCTTAAGTAAGTCAAAAGACCCAGTAGTCCAAGAAGAAAAAACAGGAGTCATCTACAACATACAGTGTAAGGACTGTAGAAGCCACTATGTAGGACAGACTGGCAGAAAACTAGCAGAGCGTACCCACAAACACCAACTAGCAGTCAGAAGACACGATGAAAACTCCTTAATCTCACAACACATGGACAGACTCAACCATACGTTCAATTGGGAGACTGTAAGCATCCTAGACCAAGCCAAATCCAAGAATGCTAGGGAATTCCTGGAAGCTTGGCACTCTGATAAGTCAGCCATCAACAGGCACATAGAGGTAAACATTTACATACCATTCAAAAGAGACAATAGAAAAGCCAAAAGACCAGAACACTGCCTCACCAGCAATCATCACCCAGATATGCAAAGATTAATACCAAGATTAACACCAGATGAACAATCAAACAGTATGCTAGACCTTAATCAAGGAACTATTAACTCAGTCAAGCAACCAAGCAGTAAACAACAGCCCAATCAAGGAACTCCCAAGGAGAGAACAACACCCCCACCAACACAAGCAGGGCAAACCACTGTTTATAAACTGAAAGCAAACACCACTCCCTTTTTGCACTGAGGATGTTGCCTAGGATGTTCATCGGGCAATGAAATGTCTGCAAGAAAACAACAAGGCTCAGAGAGCACCAAGGACTCCACAGTTCAACCCTGAGCTACAAATATTCTCTTTGATTGGTAAGAGAGAAGAGTCAGATGTATAAATCCCCAAACCACTAAAAATTAGGCCAACCAAGACACCATAGAATTATCCAAGCCCATTTGTTGGTTAAAAGTCCTTGTTCAGAGACCTCTCGTTCAGTGACCGTTCAAAGTTACGACGGCACTGAACAAGGAGATTTACAACTGGTCCTTATAGTTGTGGACGTTACAGTGTCCCCGCAGTCACATGATTGTGATTTGGGCTCTTGGAAACCAGCTTGCAATTAGATCGCAGCGTCCCATGGTCACGTGAATGCCATTTACAACCTGCCAGCTTCTGACAAGCAAAATCAATGGGGAAGCCGGCAGGAGGTTGCATGGGATTTGCCTAATGGGTAAAGGGTAAGTCAAGAATAAAAAGACCATGGCCCAGGCAAAAAACAGTATATTCATGGAAACAAGCCATTAATTCAGGTTCTAGTATGCGGTTCAAAGATAGGCACACCAACATTTTCCCCTGGGACCATTTCTACCTCTGGCACTGCCTTATAAAACTTCCTACATCCAGCCCCTTCCAGACTCAACTCCCAAGGAGGCTATTTCTCCCAGGGAGCCCAACTGGGCAATCTGGCACCTTAGGGCACCCTATTTCTGCCATTTGGCAGTGGCAGCACAGCCTAGAATTCAGAGCCAGGGTGTTGGAAATTGGAGGTGCCGAGTATGAAGCTGACATGTGGTCTGATTCTCTTTCATCCCCCATTTCCTGGCCTGAGCCCTGTTTTATAACAAGGGCTCCTGCATAATGGATCTTCATTCTCATCCCCTGACACTTCCTACTCTTCTGAGGAAGATCCAAGGCAAACATGATGGAACCCTGTTGGAGGGTTGGCCACCAACTTGGACCATAATGGTAGACTAGACATGATTGCTGTTCCCTCCAGTATAAGAAGTGTTGTAAATGTCAGTTATGAGTTGTTGGGTATTATGAATAGGAATGTACTATTGCATGTGTGCATTGCTTGAGGGATTCTTGTAGTCATCTGATTTACTACTATAGGGAATGAAAAGTTGAATTTGGTAGTCATTTAGTCAGACCAGCACAGCTTATCTTAAGAACTTCAACACCAGCTGATATACTGTATATTGTATTGTACCAATGGCTAAATTTCTTCTAGTATAAACAGAGAATTAGCTTCTGGGAATATTCAATACTGAATATGAAATACCAGTATAGCTATAGTTAAAGAGACTATAAACTAATTACAACTTGCATGCATTTTCTCTTATGTTCAGGTACAATTCTGTACTAACAGAAATAATCTATGAATACTAATAAAATATAACACTGTGATATAATGTAAATGGTACTGACAAACGTTCCTCCTGGAAAGAAATATTGGACTTGAAACTGTTATTTTAATAACTGGTGTACTCTAGAAAGCATAAATGTCAGGGAAGACAGTTCTTTTTCATTACAGGTCTCCATGCTATACTTTTGATTCTGCTTGATTCCATAAAAATACTATGATTTCAGGCTCAGAGTAGCAAAATAATTGATTACCTTTGTGGGTATATTTATATTAAAACATGCATATCAAATGTGTTATGAAAGGATGAAAGTTAAGTATGTATATTTGAAGGTTTCTACAAACACACTCTCCAGCAAAAGAGACTGTTACCTTGTTGTGGTGCTGGAGCTTGAGCACCTCAATGACTCCATGAGCTAAACCGTGAAGGGACACCCAAGACGGGAAGGTTATGGCAGAGAGGTCAGACTAAATACGATCCCTGGGGAAGGTAACGGCAACCCACCCCAGTATTCTTGCCGTGAAAACTAAATGGGTCAGTAATACCAGAGATATGTCGGTATACCATCAGAAGATGGGACTCCCAGGTCGGAAGATGATCAAAATGCTACTGGGGAGGAACAGAGGATAAGTTCAACGAGCCCCAGATAGGATGACGCAGCCAGCTCAAAGCCAAAAGGACGGCTAGTGGCCGACGGTGCTGGTGGTGAACAACGAATCCGATGTTCTAAAGATCAACACACCATAGGAACCTGGAATGTAAGATCTATGAGCCAGGGCAAATTGGATGTGGTTATTGGTGAGATGGCAAGATTAAATATAGACATTTTGGGTGTCAGTGAACTGAAATGGACTGGAATGGGCCACTTCACATCAGATGACCACCAGATCTACTAATGTGGACAAGAAGACCACAGAAGAAATGGAGTAGCCTTCATAATTAATAATAAAGTGGCTAAAGCAGTGCTTGGATACAATCCAAAAAATGATAGAATGATCTCAATTCAAATTCAGCGTAAGCCATTTAACATCACAGTGATCCAAATATACACCCCAACCACATATGCTGAAGAAGCAGATCAGTTCTATGAGGATCTGCAGCACCTACTGGATAATACGCCAAAAAGAGATGTTATTTTTATTACAAGAGACTGGAATGCTAAGGTGGATAGTCAAATGACACCTGGAATTACAGGCAAGCATGGTCTGGGAAAACAAAATGAAGCGGGACATACTGTAGGCTGATAGAATTTTGCCAAGACAACTCACTGTGCATAACAAACACTCTCTTCCAACAACCTAAAAGACAACTTTATACATGGACTTCACCAGATGGTCGACACCGAAATCAGATTGACTACATCTTTTTCAGCCAAAGGTGGCGGACATCTATACATTCGGTAAAAACAAGACCTGGAGCTGACTGTAGTTCAGATCACGAACTTCTTATTGCACAATTTAGAATCAGACTAAAGAGAATAGGGAAGAACCACAGATCAGTTAGATATGAGCTCACTAATATTCCTAAGGAATATGCAGTGGAGGTGAAGAATAGATTTAAGGGACTAGATTTAGTAGATAGGGTCCTGGAAGAACTATGGACAGAAGTTCGCAACATTGTTCAGGAGGCAGGAACAAAAAATTTCCCAAAGAAAAA
The DNA here is from genome assembly GCA_023362775.1 of Charina bottae. Taxonomy (NCBI): domain Eukaryota; kingdom Metazoa; phylum Chordata; class Lepidosauria; order Squamata; family Charinaidae; genus Charina; species Charina bottae. Next base: position 3,317,978 of record JALMGJ010000009.1, read on the forward strand.
GAAAAGCAAGAAGGCAAGATGGCTGTCTGCTGAAACACTGGAAGTAGTCCAGGAAAGAAGAAAAGCAAAAGGCAACAGTGACGGGGAGATATGCCCAATTAAATGCAAAATTCCAGAGGTTAGCCAGAAGAGATAAGGGATTATTTTTAAACAAGCAATGTGCGGAAGTGGAAGAAGACAATAGAATAGGAAGGACAAGAGACCTCTTCCAGAAAATTAGAAACATTGGAGGTAAATTCCAGGCAAAAATGGGTATGATCAAAAACAAAGATGGCAAGGACCTAACAGAAGCAGAAGAGATCAAGAAAAGGTGGCAAGAATATACAGAAGATGTGTATAGGAAGGATAATATCGGGGATAGCTTTGACGGTGTGGTCAGTGAGTTAGAGCCAGACATCCTGAAGAGTGAGGTTGAATGGGCCTTAAGAAGCATTGCTAATAACAAGGCAGCAGGAGACGACGGTATCCCAGCTGAACTGTTTAAAATCTTGCAAGATGATGCTGTCAAGGTGATGCATGCCATATGTCAGCAAATTTGGAAAACACAAGATTGGCCATCAGATTGGAAAAAAATCAACTTATATCCCCATACCAAAAAAGGGAAGCACTAAAGAATGTTCAAACTATCGAACAGTGGCACTTATTTCACATGCCAGTAAGGTAATGCTCAAGATCCTGCAAGGTAGACTCCAGCAATTCATGGAGCGAGAATTGCCAGATGTACAAGCTGGGTTTAGAAAAGGCAGAGGAACTAGAGACCAAATTGCCAATATCCGCTGGATAATTGAGAAAGCCAGGGAGTTTCAGAAAAAGATCTATTTCTGTTTTATTGACTATTCTAAAGCCTTTGACTGTGTGGATCATAACAAATTGTGGCAAGTTCTTGGTGGTATGGGGATACCAAGTCATCTTGTCTGCCTCCTGAGGAATCTGTATAATGACCAAGTAGCAACGGTAAGAACAGACCACAGAACAACGGGCTGGTTTAAGACTGGGAAAGGAGTATGGCAGGGTTGTATACTCTCACCCTACCTATTCAACTTTTATGCAGAAGACATCATGCGATGGTGCTGGGCTTGATGAATCCAAGGCTGGAGTTAAAATCACTGGAAGAAACATTAACAATAATATGCAGATGATACCACTTTGATCGCTGAAAGAAAGGAGGAGCTGAGGAGCCTTATGACGGTGAAAGAAGAAAGTGCAAAAGGTGGGTTGCAGTTAAACCTCAAAAAACCAAGATTATGGCAACCAGCTTGATTGATAACTGGCAAATAGAGGGAGAAAACGTGGAGGCCGTGACAGACTTTGTATTTCTAGGTGCAAAGATTACTGCAGACGCTGACTACAGCCAGGAAATCAGAAGACGTCTACTTCTTGGGAGGAGAGCAATGACAAATCTTGATAAAATAGTTAAGAGCAGAGACATCACACTGACAAGAAAGGTCTGCATAGTTAAAGCAATGGTATTCCCTGCAGTAACCTATGGCTGCGAGAGCTGGACCATAAGGAAGGCTGAGCGAAGGAAGATAGATGCTTTTGAACTGTGGTGTTGGAGGAAAATTCTGAGAGTGCCTTGGACTGCAAGAAGATCAAACCAGTCCATACTCCAGGAAATAAAGCCAGACTGCTCACTTGAGGGAATGATATTAAAAGCAAAACTGAAGTACTTTGGCCACATAATGAGAAGACAGGATACCCTGGAGAAGAAGCTGATGCTAGGGAAAGTGGAAGGCAAAAGGAAGAGGGGCCGACCAAGGGCAAGATGGATGGATGATATTCTGGAGGTGATAGACTCGACCGTGGGGGAGCTGGGGGTGGCGACGGCCGACAGGAAGCTGTGGCGTGGGCTGGTCCATGAAGTCACGAAGAGTCGGAAGCGACTGAACAAATAAACAACAACAAAAAGGAAGGTAATAATTAAATAAATGTTATCTTTGGGGGGAAGCTGATTAGGAGGTGTATATATATATATATTGTATATAAATTCCCTTCTCACCCCTATGGGTGGTATGTGTCTTCCTCAACCTCGGGTCCTCTACCAGAGGCCTGGGAGTTTGAGGGTTCTGCGCAGTATCTTAGCTGTTCCCAGCACTGCACTCTTCTGGACAGAGAGCTCTGATGTTGTTCCTGGAATCTGTTGGAGCCACTTTCCCAGCTTAGGAGTCACAGCACCGAGTGCCTCCAAACTTGCTGTGATTCCGTGCAGGTCCTAGTGCCTGCCTTGTGCCTTGCTGCCTCCAAACCTGCCCTGCCAGGGTTCCACGCAGGTCCTAGTACCTGCCTTGTGCCTTGCTGCCTCTAAACCTGCTGTGATTCCGCGCAGGTCCTAGTGCCTGCCTTGTGCCCTGCTGTAAGAGTGTGTCACGAAATGATGCATGTCTAAAAAGTGTGTCACCAACATGGAAAGTTTGGAAAGCTCTGCACTAACATGTTGCGACACACAATTTGGAAAGCTCTGAGCTACCATCTCAACCCTCCTGCATTGAGTTTCAAGAGTTTCAGCTCAACATATAAAGACTTGTGTGAGCCACCCCTTCCAACTTTCTTCACAAAGCTAATTTAATCCTCCCATTTCTTTAAGTGAAGTTAAGCAGCCTTGTTGCTTTCTGAGCCCGCTTCCAGTCAACTGCTACAGCGGCTGGTAGAGGCTTCTGCATGGTTCCAGCCTATGTGCAGAAGCCTCTTTTGGCTTCTGGACCTATTGGAGCAGCGGTCCCCAACCTTTCTGGCACCAGGGACCGGTCGTGGAAGAAAATTTTTCCACGGACCGGGGGGGCGGGGTTTGCAGGCGGGAGCCAATCACGTGCACTGGGGGCGCGGTTTGCAGGCGGGAGCCAATCACGCACAATGGGGGCAGGGTTTGCAGATGGGAGCCAATCGCACGCACTGGGGACGGGGTAATTGCACGCACCTGGGGGCGGGGTTTGCAAGAGGGAGCCCCGCAGCCCACTTCCTAACAGGCTGCGGCCCACTAGTGGGCCGTGGCCCACAGGTTGGGGACCCCTGTATTGGAGGACAATTCAGATACAGTACAAAGCACCTCAGGAAGGGAAATTGAATCAGGTCCACTCAATTACACAATTGTGTGACTTCCATGGTGTCTGCCTCACACATTCCTAATCATTTTTGCTGAAATAAGGAATACTTTCTACTGGGCTATCATCTTAGTGCTAAAATATCTGGGGTGCAAAAATGTTGATGACCACTGGACGGCAACAGCAAAATACCCAGAATCCTCCTTGCAACCAATGTAGTGGTCACCTGGATTTTTGTAGCCCAGATGATGGTGTCCCTAATAAAATGTATTAGAGAAGTGAAAAATGTAACTGCGTATGGATGGAAACATTGCTTTTCAACAAAATGGTTCAACCCTATACAGGAGTAAGTTACTTTCTTTTCAATTTAGGCTGGGTTTCAATCCAACTTCTGGGCCAAATTGTGGTCTGCTTATTTGGCTTAGCAGGTTGTATGAATCCAGCCATTATGGTTTTGTAAGATCCTGGTTTGTTACACTATTTAATAAACCCAGTTGATTATTTAATAATCCATGGTTTGCTGAGGATGTTGTGTGAATAATATATAGTACAAGCAGCAGGATTGCAGTCATATTTGTATGGAACCAGTTTGGTATAGTGGTGAATTAATTAATTAATTAATTAATTAATTAATTAATTAATTGCTGAATTAGCAACCAGGAGACTGTAAATTCTAGTCCTCCCTTAGGAGGACTAAAGCTGGCTGGGTGGCTTTGGGCCAGACTCTCTCTCTCAGCACAACCCACCTCACAGGGTTGTTGTGGGGAAAATAGGAGGCAGGAACAATTAAATATATTTCCTGGGTTGTACAAAAATAAATGTGGGATGTAAATCTACTAAATAAATATTACTGTGTTCCTGCTCCAGGGCTGAAGTGATTGGGAGCCGGGTGGCATACAAATTTGATAGATAGATAAGACAGACAGACATGCTCCTTTAAGTTGTGGACTGCCAATCCCTCTAAAACAAAAACAAAAACAAAAAATTAAAATACAGGAAAGACAAACACCAATAATTTATTTTAAAATAATAGAACATTTGTTGCCAAAATCAGTGGAAGGGGCGGTTCTCCAAAACCTGATCAAAATAGAGTTTGCGGATCTTTGACAGATCTGCTTCGAAAATCCCTGCGATTGCCAATTATGTTACTTCTGTTAAGTTATCCTTAGCTGCGCGCTGTTGTTTCCTTCTCCTCGCCTTCCCAAACCCCTCCACCGTGCTCACAGACCTTTACTACTGCTGTTTCACCACGCTCGGGAAAAGCAAACCGCGTGCCGGCGCAAAAGGCGCCTCCCCGCGCAGCGATACTAATCAACTTCCATCTTTGCAACGGGCATCTATTTTGCGTCAGTCCCGTTGAAACAATGAGTTCAGTCAACCATTTTAGCGAAGGGAGGATGCCATAATCGACTGGAAGGGAGCAGCGGCCATTGGGGTTGAGGGCAGCTTTGCTTCACGTCCATTGAAAGCTCGGAAGGTGGTCGTTTTTTCTTCTTAAGGGCAAAGGTACGCGGTGTGAGCTTTGCTCTCGAAACAAATATCCCTGTCAGAGGAACCAGCCCTCGCCACCTTTGCTTCCTCGCTGCCCACACCCCACTCTCTTATAAAAGCGTTTCAGTTGCAGGACACTGGGGTCAGCTGAAGAAAGTAAGCTACCTGTGAGTAAATCTGGCTTTTACCAAGGCAGACACTGAGTAACTGAATGGACGAGAGCGGTCCCCCCTCACCTTTTCGCTGCTCCCTTCTAACGCTTTTTTTTTTGCCGCCTTTCGCACGCTGGCTAAATGCGGCTCGAGGAGGGTGAGAGGGTCGTATCAACAAGGATTGGTTTCTGGCCGATCGGGGTTCATAAAGGAGACATCCCGAATAGTTACTCAGTTCTGGGGAGGGAGGGGAATCTTAGAAATGAGGCTTCACATCTGCCTCCGGGATACGCCTTCCCATTTATCTAGCCCCTGCCTGCATTGCTTAATGCTTGGGGGAGAAGCAGATCTTGTGGCATCAGTGGTGAAGTCTCTGACCAAGCATGGTTTTGTTTTTTAGCAATCTAATTTGGGATGGGTGTTTACATTTTACTTGCAAGTTAGCTAATCATCAAAGTGATGTGCTTGTGCTCCCTGCCTTGATAGCATATTATTTTGTATGTGACACAGTTTTGATAAGCTGTTGGTTATTATGAATTGCTCAGCGGATGCTGGCTGTCAGTTCTAAAATCCATTTCCATTGGCAAAATTCTGTTAGGAGCAGATATTCATTCCAAGGTAAAATTATATTGGTTCCTTATTAATGTGATTTGTCTGGAGAACTTACTGGTCACCCAATGCACAAGAAACAGAGCTAGCTCACTAGAAATAATAATAATAATAATAATAATAATAATAATAATAATAATAGTCAATTGCAAAAGGCAGCTTTACTTGGAGCAGCTTACATCCTGCGACAATACCTTTAACACCATCAAACAACATCTGCCTATCCCAGGTCCTTGGGAAGGACTTGATAGTTGGATAAAAATGCCAAATCCAGTCTAAACATCTGGCTGACTGTGTGACCACGCATAATAATTTATTAAACTTGTATGCTGCCTGACTCTCAACAACTCTGGGTGTCTTACAACAACCAAGACATTACAATAAAATTAATAAAAAATAAAAAATAAAGATAAAAGATGACAAGTGCGATGAAGTGAGGGGTCTTACTCTTCCTTGCTAAAACCCTGGGTGAAGAACCAGGTTTTCACAGCTCTTCTAAACAACGGCAGAGTAACATATGTTTTGCAGTTAGTATTAAATAATACAGATGGCGTTTAAAAAGTATGTTAGTTTGGGTTTCTTAACCAAATGCCAAAAAAGCAAGTCTGAAAGATTAAAGAAATGTGAGGTAAATATTTGACTGGCTTAAAATGCAAATAGAGTAAGACATGGCTGCCCTTTGCTTTCTTGTGAGAGTTAGCTGTTCAAAATAGGAATTATCTTTAGAAAACAAATCTGTATGTGTCTCATTCTGTCTCAAATGGACATGTTCCTAATGATGATTCTCATCTGTATTCTTCAGATTCTGTCCCGTGTCACAATTTGGCACAAGAAGGCTTCCATTTGTGAGTCTGTCATTCTAACTCTGCTGTTTATGTCCATGACTAGCTCTCCAGTAGATGTAAAGATGTTTTGTAAATATGTTCACTTAGAATTTTCAACAAAAGACTGACAGATAGGATCAATTGCATTGATGGAAGCCATACTGCTGAAGACAGCTTTCTAATCTAGAAGGTAGGGCTTATGCCCTAAAAAGTTGTATTATTTATTACATTTTTTCACTAATTAATGTATTTCTACAGAGGTGAATTGAGATTTCTCATGCTATTTGAATTTTATAAATCTAGATCAAAAATAAGGTATTGGCTAGCTTCACACAAAAGTAAGGTATTGGCTAGCTTCACACATGGTCCTAAACCAGGATTTTGAAATCATAGTTCAATATAAGCCATAGTATCATGAATCATTTGTAATACTAATCATAGTAGTGGGTTCACACAGCATACTAAGTTGCAGCCTATAGTATGGCTTAGTTCAGCTTGTAAACTCAACCCTAGGATTATAAACTTTCATTGATAAATGTAAACATTTGTGAAATGCTTCCCATTTCAACCAGGAGGCCTTATCTATCCATAGATCTTTGACATAATAGAACACAAAGGTATGGTGAAGTGCACATCACGCTTTTATGCTTTTAATAGGAATAGTAATTAGGATACTGATTCATTAGTTTGTTAGAATCACTGAAAAAAACACCTCAACTAGACAGAATGTGGTTTTTTAAAAATAACAGTATCCGCTACAATAGCTTTTAGGGCAGGGCTTTCCAAAGTTTTCCCGCAGCCGTTGCAGCAGCGCGCAAAAACCCGGAAGCGCTGCTGCCGCTTTCAGTTTTTGCACGCCGCCGTTGGTGTGTTGCCGCGGGAAAACCCGGTAGCACTGATGATCAGCGCTTCCGGGTTGTGTGGCGACACACCAGACTGTGTGTGGCGACACACTTTTGTGTGGCGACACACCAGACTGTGTGTGGCGACACACTTTTGTGTCGCGACACACAGTTTGGAAAGCTCTGTTTTAGGATTATGCATGCTTCAAAATGATAGAGTTTGTACATGCTTCAAAAAGGTTTCAGAAGACGCACTTCAGACTTTGAGCATAGCACCTCTAAGCTACTGATTAAAGCAGCCACTTGTTTTTCCAGGCATTCCTGCAAGGGCTTTAGTGCTTCTTCTGAATAATTTTTGAAGCACACACAACCTGAATACGTATGTATATTTTCTAAAAATAATGATAAAATTGTTTCCCCTTGCATTTCAGAACTAGGGTTTCATTGCCTTATAAGCAGATTTAATTAGCTATTCGGCTCTTTCAGCCATAATAAACATTACTTTCTTATTAAATTTAATTAGTTAAAATTCATACATTTAAGGGTATATGATTTAGGGAAGAGCCTTAACTGAAAAAAATTCTGGCTCGAGGGATGAAGACAGCTGCTTTGATTACTGGAAAAGGTGTTATAAAAATCTTACACTATGATTATTAACGAAGGAAGTTCATTGGAACTCAAGAGCAGTAAGATTGAACTTTGACCCTCACTCTCTAAGAAAATCTATGGAAATAGATTTCTTGCACTCTCTTCTGAAATGTTAGAATAGTTCAACTCTGATAAGGCTTTCGGGATCAGGAGATATCTAATGAGATATGCAATCCCTTTTAAAAGAATCATAGACAATATCTCATAATATTTTGACAGCTGACATTAAAGAAATGTAGTAACATATTCTAGTTTAAACTTTTTTATAATGAATAGTAGTTCCAAGGAGTAATTATGTTCTTTTAACCAGAAAAACATTCAACAACATGATGCCGGTTATTGTTGTTCACGGTGGAGCTGGTCGCATCTTTAAAGAGCGGGAAGATGGAAGTCGTTCTGGTGTCATCAGAGCAGCATTGAAAGGTTACAGTATCCTTAAACAAGGAGGAACTGCATTAGATGCAGTTGAAGAAGCCGTGGTATTAATGGAAGATGACCCACATTTTAATGCAGGTAACTGCTATAATCTTTCTAATTTTCCAGACTGAAATTCTCATTACCCAGTTCTTTGTAGTGGCCAGCTTTTTTCCTTCTTTTACTCCATTCTTGTACTGTATGTCCTTAACAACAGCCTTAATTCTGGAAATTAAAAAGGTGAGGTTTTCTTTCCCATCCCTTCATTTCCTTGCCTACTAACTTCTTGCAAAAGGTGACCATCCTCCAATTAGTTCTCAAGGAAATTTATAGAAAATATATTTTCAATATCTAATCAAATGCGTGCTTGAAAATCCACAGTACTTCAGCTTTATTTTGTTTTGAATCAAATTCCTGTCCTTCAGGATTGCCCCAAGTATGTTTGGCATTTGAAGCTTTGAATTTAAAGATGCAAAACCCTAATGGGAGTGAAGTTCTGGTCATAGATGTACAAGTACAGTTTTTTATTAGTACTACTTTTATCAGTGTTACTGCCTGTTACACTATTGACAAAGCAGATCATTCCAAATTCCTCAATTTTGTTTTTTTTTTAAATAAGCTTATATCATCTTTGCAATATATTTTCTGATATGTGAGTGATGAGATATACTGTATCATGAGCAGAAAATGTACAGAACATTTATATATACTGGTAGGATTAGCACTAATTATTCCTGCAAGGATTTTGTTACTACAAAAACTGTCATTTAAAGAGTATTGAAATAAAAATTAATTAAAATAGTTTAAAAATTGTTTAGTTTCATGTTTGAATATTAATGTCTTTTCTACTTGATTCCTAGGTTGTGGCTCTGTGTTAAATGAGAAGGGTGAAGTAGAAATGGATGCCATTATCATGGATGGGAAAAATCTAGCCTCAGGAGCAGTATCAGCTGTGAAATGTATTTCTAACCCGATAAAGCTTGCTCGTCTTGTCATGGAAAAGGTATGCCAAAGGTGATCTTCAACAAAAATCAGTTTCCCTTTGGGTTTTGATTGAAGTACTATGATGCTTTATGGCCTAAGCCTCTGGCCTGGTGTAAAGACAAAATAGGAGGAAATGTTGCAATTCAGGTGATAATTACGTTTTTTAATGGTTTCATATAAACAGAGAGCTGATACAGTAGGCTTAGCCAGCGGCAGGGAGCCTCTGACCTGCCAAATGTTGCTGAATGCTAGAATTGGTAATATCAGCCAGCAGAGCCAACAGTGTATGAGTGGTGTATTGGGAGTGGCTGGTGCCATGAAACCCACATTATTATTAACATCTTTTTGTTTGGATTTTATATGTAAATTATTGTTGCTGTAATTTTATATTTTTAACTTATTATTGTGAACCACCCAGAGTCCCCAGGTGTGGAGGAGATGGGCGGTGATACAAATTTAAATAAATAATAATAAATAATAATGTTAGGAATTAAGGTTCAACAGCATCTGGTGGGTCACAAGTTCCCCATTCCTGGGCTAGGCTCAGACCTTTCTCTCTGATGTGTGCTGTCTTGCACTAGCAGAGAGCTTGTTTGTTGTGATTACATTTTACATGGAATATTAAACATGAAACCCCTGTATTCTGTAGTGGCATAGTCCACTCTACCTCCTTGTTTCCATGTTGTACATAGACCAAGTTCTTATAGCTTGTTGGAAGAAATTGTAATTGCTCTAGGGGGCCATGAACAATTAAGGCAGACAGACAATTTTATTTAGAGTTGGTAATGGTATGTTAGTGGTTAATGGTTATGGTATGTTACTGCTCAGCAGCTAATGGGGAGCATAAATCAATAATAACCTCCTATGATTTTTTAAAACTTTTTAATTATGACTGTGTTTGACATGTTTATTGTTTTATACTTTTTTTGCTGTATACTGCCAGAGTCACTTCTTGTGAGATGGGTGGCAATATAAATTTGATAGATAAATAAATAAATAAAATATCTCTTAAATGTATTTTCTGCAGGGTTTTAAATGCATTTATAAGGGCTTTCCCTAATATGAAGTTCTCCAGATGTATTGGACTGCAATTGCCAAAATGCCTTTGCAAAGCTTATTGCTTTTACAGGTAGTCCTTGACTTACAACCATTCTTTTAGTGACCATTTGAAGTTATGACAGCACTGGGAAAAGTGAATTGCGATCGGTCCTCACACTTAAAATCGTCGCAGCATCCCTGCGATCACATGATCAAAATTCAGGCGCTTGGCAACCGGCATATATTTACAACGGTTGCAGTGTCCCGGGGTCATGTGATTGCCTTTTGCGACCTTCCCAGCCAGCTTCCGACAAGCAAAATCAATGGGGGAAGCCGGATTCGCTTAAAGACCACGTGATTCACTTAACAACTATGGCAAAAAAGGTTGTAAAATCAGGCGTGACTCACTTAACAGCCACCTTGCTTAGCGGTGGAAGTTCCGGTCCCAATTGTGGTCGTAAGTTGAGGACTACCTGTACCTACATACCTGATAAATTTAAGACTAGACTTTTCTTTACTAATTATATTGGTTTACCTTCTATACAAATGCTGACCAGCAATTAAAGGTTGCAATTCTTTGCCTTCAAACAAGCAATTAAAGGGTATATCCAGACAAAAGTCAACAAAATGGTAGGATAAATTGCAGCAGATTTAAATTACAGTTAAATTATATACTTCCCAAGTATAAGCTCCAAGCAGCTGACCTACACCAAATTCTTGGCCTATGATTTCCCAGACTGTCCTGGGAAACATCATCCAGCATGTTATTTTCAGCGTAGCTGAGTTTGCATCTGAACTTACAACATTTGGAACTTCATTTTTCTATTCCACATATATCTTAGCCTCTGACATATCATTAAACATCCTTTTAACTATAGTGTACAAGAGAGTGCTTGAACTCCTGTGGTGTTTTTCTTAATATATTACAGAATATTCCAGCACCTTTCTACTACACTCAAAGCTTTCTAGCTTTTTATGTCATGCTCTGTACTAATTGTGACAGACTGTGCATATATACCTTTAGCGTATTCCTATATTATTTCCTTTCCTTACGTGAATTCATTCTCCAAGGTTAGTCTTTGTGAAGTCAAAACTATACTATCTATGCACAAAGGAGAAGTGTTGGTAGGTTTGGAGGCACTCCCAAGTTTGCAAAAAGTACAGCGATAATTACAGGGAGAATATACACCTTGAAAGGGGAGTTCAAAAGCAGTCCAGTGCTGCTGTGCTGTGGACACGTTCTGTGTCCCACATATAAAAACATATGCTATCATACGTTAATGTGGGAAGATTTTTTTTTATCTTAGTAAAGATTCTTAAGTTTTCTAACTTGTGAAAAATTGAAATGTGGGATTTCTTTTTAAAAAATGTCAAAATGGTAATCACATTATTAAAATCTTTGTTACGAATTCTGCTTGGTCCTTTCAGAGTTTCATTCTACTGTATTGTGTATGTTTCCAAAATGATCAAGGCTTCATATCTGTTCATGGCACAATATTAGCTCCATCTACTGGCTAAAAGAAATTTGGTCCAGCACCATCCTTGAGTCTATCTTGTTAAGTAGACCTTTGAGATACTGTTCATTAAGTCAGGCAGAGTATTTACTTTCATAAGCTTGCAATTCCTCAAAAAGACAAATCTATTAAAACAATAGCTTCTGGAAATCTACCAAAATATGGAGATTCCTATAAGATATTTTCATTACTTGCACTGAAAAATTTAACACATTTGAGGCCACTTCATATTCATTTCAGGGGGAGGGGGGAAACATACAGAAAATATTTCCAGTACATTGTTTTTTGTATTAAGAAAGTTAATAGGATTAGGATAAACCATGATTGTTGCAGAATCTAACCTGTAATGGGGAAAAAAATGCTAACAGTGTGACTTTATTGTTGTGATCCTGCCCCCCCCCCCCGCCACCCCCAAAAAAGAATAAGGTACAATGTGGCTTTCTCCAGAATAGACTGGGCTGAACAATATTTTCAAGCAGCAGGCATCATCTTTTTAAAAATGAAATGAAAACAATTAAAACAGTTAAATATTTAAAAAAATGTAAATGGAAAAAGATTTATAAAGCTTTATGAGTACACAGATCTCGCAAATATAAATCCACAATCAGACAGAGAAGGAGAAAGGAGGTCAAACTTGGATGTTGCATTGCAGATCTCCAAATAAACTTGTATTTGTTGAATGATGGCTCCCTAAAAAAGAAAGAAACCTGAACATTCTGTATATCCTCTGTTGTGTGACAAAGTTCCACTCTGCAGTCTCAACAGCCAAAAATTGCCCATCCCTATACTAAATAGAAGTTGCAATTACTATAATATGAATTTGTAACTTCTGGCGTATGCTTGATAAGTAAATAAAAATTCTGTGATGCACGCATGCTCCATGCTAAGCTTTGAGGAAATTGGAAGAAAGTAGAATATAATTAAGTAAAAAAAAACACCCTACAGTATTCTTAATATCTAGTTTTAAGTAATGTTTAACAGCCATAAACATAGCCATTCTGTTTCCCTGCAACAGAACGCAGGAAAACGCTTCCTGTATTCTTTGAATTAATATTATGGTTGTATTCACATACAGCTACGTGCATCATGGAACCATTTTACCCCTGCTGTGCACAATTCTTTAACTGAAGTTTCAGGCCCACTGTATCGTGCAGATCCAGTCCACCTAGCATTTTGGACTGTTGTAAATTGAAAGTTGTACCTTAGGATTTTCATAATTAAAGCATCTAGTTTATAACAGTTCAAGGCAGTAGCTGTTTCGGATTCACAAGGTGACCTCAGCAAGAGCTAGATACAGGAGTTAAATGAAATCTCATGCTCATTAAGCAAGATGAAGGTGGAACATACGCAAACAGAGTTTCATACATTTTCAACGATCTACTTTTATAATTAAAAATATAATGCAGGTTTTATTGCTGTCTTTCATATGTGTATATATACAGTATGCATTTTCGAAGTGGGAGCGTGAATTCAACTGAAGTCAGCACATTTTACATATGGATAACAATATGCCACCCAAAGCTTACAGTCTTCTTGAAATGCTTGTAACAATTCTCTTAAAAACAACGAAGTGTCACACATCCCTTTAGTTGGCTAATAAATATACTGCATTATCCCAGATTTATTTTTATTTGAATCGCTAGTCTCTAGGTATATTAAATTTTGTACAGTGATATTTTCCCCCAAGACTGCAGTCGTACGTACACTGTCTGAAAATTAGGCCCATTAAACATAAAGTGACTTCCTTTCACATGAACAGCTGTTGAGTTTGTTTTGAAAGCAAAGGCTGAAGAGGGCAGTAGTGCACAAGGCAATTTTTTTCTACAGGTGTGGAACATTCTAGACTCATAAGAATAAACTGTCCTCATTATCCTTCTGCCTTGCAAAAGATAATTTATGGCTCTCAGCACTGGATTCCCGCACCTGGCAATCTCTGTTGTCTGTTGTTGGAGGTTCACAATTTTTCTTTGTTCTTGTTCTTTGTTCAGAATGATCTCAAACAAAATAAATACTTTTATTTCCTTAATGTCAGGAAATTTATCATGACGGTGCATGTGCAAAGGGGTCAGTACAGTAGCAGAGTCTACATACTACAGTATATGCCTACACACACACACACACACACACACACACACACACACACACACACGGTTCATAGCACCATTAGTGGTACTTTCCTTAACAAATGAAACAATCTGCATATGTTGCGAACAAGATTAGGTAGAGTGTGACATCATAAAATCAGGGGATAGAAACTGCAGTTTTTGAAGAGAAGTGGCATAAACAATATATCTCCTTATGAAATTACCTTCAGCTTGAAGGCAACATGAAAGACGGGGGCATCTTGCAATAGAAGTTCAGCAAAGGAAAGTCCCGATTTCTGCATGGCTAAAAGAAAATGATTCCGATTTAAACTGTTCTGCTTCATATCCATGCAAAATTCTGCAGTTTCTTGCATTGTACATACCTTAGAATTGACAATAAGCAAAACTACAGAGGACAGAATTTTTTCCCTGACAAGTAGTTCAGCTCTTCTCCATAGATTTTCTTCTGGTTGTCTTTTTCAAAAAACACCATTACAAGAACATTCTCTGCCTCCTTCGTACCTCCCTTCAAGATAGACAGATGATTCTATCCCTGGAATTAAATCAAAATCATGTTGGCACATCATAAGAAGGGTTAATTTCTGGTGGCATCCTTCCCACAAGTTTAGAATTCTTCTTTAATGGAAGGCAGAAGTGCATGTATGTATTAAAATGTGCACCCTTCTTTGTGCTATAGCATTTGGCTGCAAGCATTTGGCAAACAGCATTAAATAAGTGTTTTTGAAATAAGTGTTTTTGAAAAATACAGTACACTGCTGAAATACCATTATATTTATCTGTGGTTGTGTGCACATGGATTGAAACTGATTTGTGCAGCAATTGGAGTGGCTGTTTATCTCTTCTCTCCTTCAGACGGACCATATGTTGCTGACTGACCAAGGGGCCTCTGCCTTTGCTAGGGCCATGGGAATTCCTGAGGTTCCTGGAGAAAAATTAATCACTGAAAGGTCATTGGAGAGGTGGAAGAAAAACCTTGAGGCTGACTGGAACCCTCAAGAATGTCAAAAGTAACTATCAGTGTTGGTGTTCTGTCTGCTTGAATGAAGAAAATTAAATTAAAGAGAGCAATAAACCTTAGTAATCTCTTCCCCAAATTCAGAGGGAGTACAGGATCCTTCTGAATGTGGGCTGATGGAAGCAGCTACAAGCAATTTCTCCTGTCCTCCTCTTGAACATTTCATGGGCCTGTGGCTGTGCTCTGGGGAAAACAAGAAACTGGGTTTGGAGCAAGATCTCAAAGCTGCAGCTCACACCTCACAGCATGAGAGTAACAGCCAGTAGTACTGTAGTGCAGTTCTCTTTGGCTGACGAGAAAGCATGATGTATAAGGGGCTCAGACTTACGGCTGTGGTGGGGCAGGCTGAGAGATGGCTGCAGCGTCTCTTTGGTACAGTTTTAGAATGAAAACTGTGGCTCTGCACCTAGGTGGGGCAGACTGGCTTGCGGCTCCTAGCCCTGCACTGGGGCACTGTCACAGCCCAGCCCAGGCACGGAGCTGAGCTTTGCCCTCTAAAGCCTTAGCCAGGAAGTGTGCGGCAGTGGCAGTGGGGATAGGACACGGTCTTGGCTGTGATGGCACCTCGGTGCAGGGCTAGGAGTGCAGCTGCCCCTTGGCCTACCCTGCCTGGGTGTAGCACATTCTACATTCTTAAGCTGCAGCAATGAGTGGCAGGAGGATAAGCCTTAGCCCTGACCTTAATTGGGATAGCCTTGCTCCCTCACCCTCAGGGCACCTCAGTTGCAAGGGAGGCCTTGCAGAGGGGAGCAGTGGTGGGATCTGCAAGCCTGGAACCAGCTGTGATAGGAGCGGGGTGGGATAATGCCTTTGTTGTTGTAGCCAGTCTCCATGCAAGAGCCATCTACCACATGCCAAGCGCTATTGTTAACAAACGACACAGCCATAATTGTGGCTGCTGAAGTTCACTACTGTGCATATATGCCATTCTTTCATACCACCCCCTTTGCATCTTGTTGAACAAGAGAGCAAGCAGGTTCTGCTAGCATTGTGCTCTCTGCAGACCTCAGTTCACATATAGGTTGTTCTTCAGAAAGATACAGAGGCAGCCTTGTTGCACACCTATTAATCAGCAATAGCACTGAAAAGCTATTGAGAGAATGAGAGGGGTGTAGTTGTACAATTCTGTGCACATCACAATAGTTTAGAGAGAGTTGTATCAACGTATGAAAAGGCTCCAGTGTTGTGATCTTCGGTCTAATTAACCAGTCCTGCAGCATTTGTAATGATTTGAGTTTGAGACCAGTCATTTAGATAGGCCTTTGATCTGATCTGGC
The DNA here is from genome assembly GCA_023362775.1 of Charina bottae. Classification (NCBI taxonomy): domain Eukaryota; kingdom Metazoa; phylum Chordata; class Lepidosauria; order Squamata; family Charinaidae; genus Charina; species Charina bottae. Next base: position 3,333,929 of record JALMGJ010000009.1, read on the forward strand.
AGGATTTTGTTGCTAAGAATATTGACCATATTCCTGTAAGATATTGGATTTTCGTTGATTTTAATGATAGAATTGCAGTTTGTGGAATTCATCACGCCCACTAGCATACTGTGTCCTGCTCCCACTCTAGACTGATTTCTTTTCAGAAGCTGCAGCAGCCCAAAGCAATTTATTTATTTAATTTTTATCCCGCCTTTATTATTTTTATAAATAACTCAAGGCGGAGAACATAACCTAATACTCCTTCCTCCTCCTATTTTCCCCACAACAACAACCCTGTGAGGTGAGTTGGGCTGAGAGTGTGTGACTGGCCCAAGGTCACCCAGCCGGCTTTCATGCCTAAGGCGAGACTAGAACTCACAGCCTCCTGGTTTCTAGCCCAGCACCTTAACCACTAGACCAGAGCTTTCCAAACTGTGTGTCGTGACACAAAAGTGTGTCGCCTGCGGGGCCCAGATGTGTCGCGTCAAAATCTGGAAGTGCTGATGGCGTGCCATCAGTGCTTCCTGGTTTTCCTGCGGCAACACACCAACGGCAGTGCGCGAAAATCTGAAAGCGCCGCAGCCACGGCGGCGCACAAAAACTCAAAAGCAGCAGCAGCGCTTCCGGGTTTTTGCACACTGCCGCAACGGCGGCACTTCCGGGTTTTCCCGCGGCGACACACCAACGGTGGTTGGTGTGTCGCCGCGGGAAAACTTTGGAAAGCCCTGCACTAGACCAAACTGGCTCTCAAATTGCAAGAAAATGAGAGTGATAGTAGTCCAAGAGAAAGATCCTATTTGTCTAAGCTATCAAAGTAAAAAAAGGCAGCCACTTATGGGGAAGAAGAGGAAGAAACTTTAAACTTGTGATGTTCCACTCCTTTGATATTGATTTAGAAACTCTCATCACAAGCCATGGTAGGATATGAAAAAGTTCTTTAGTTAATACAAGTGAATAGAATCAATGCAAAGAGCAGATTGAGCAAAAGCGTGCACACTCACAACTTTAAACATGCCAGTTCTCACTTACTCCTCACCAACCCCTCCCCTACCGACTCAGTTCCCATAACTCTAAACTGTTACTCCTTTGATGCTCCCAGCTGAACGGCCTTGGAGTCTGGTTCCAGTCTCTCTCCCTCCACATTCCAACGGCCTGCATTCCTTGCCTATCTCTAACGCCTTGCCAGCATGCTAACTAATTACTGCCTATGTACCTACTAACTACAAACCCCATCTAACTAATACCTACAAACCCCATCTACCTAATAACTACAAACCCCATCTATCCATGGCAGGATGCCATTGCCATCCTGACAAAACTGAACAAAAATCTGTGATTCCAATAATTTTATGTAAGTTAAGGCTTGTGGCAGCTTAAGCGTAAACTCCATAGTGCATTAACCTTGCTCTGTTGCTTTAGTATATCTAAACTCCTCTAAGTCAGGGGTCCCCAACCTGTGGGCCGCGGCCTGTTAGGAAGTGGGCCGCACAGCAGGAGGTGAGCGGTGGAGTCAGGAACGAGCCTGTCCCTACCGCCATGAGTCGGAGGAAGAGCAGCCGGTAGCAGGAAGAAGCTGGGAAGGTGCAAAGACAGAGCCTGAGCCGGAGCAGCTGATTGGTGGGGACCCTGAAGGGGAAACACCTCCACCTATCAGTGCGCGGCAAAGAAGGGCGGAGAAGCGGGCCAAGGAGCACGAGGCCCAATTGGCCCCTGCCTGCAAACCCCGCCCCCCACCTGCGAGACTGGCTCCCACCTGCAAACCCCGCCCCCAGTCCACGTGATTGGCTCCCGCCTGCAAACCCCGTCCCCCGTCCACGAGATTGGCTCCCACCTGCAAACCCTGCACCCCGGTCTGCGAGATTGGCTCCCGCCTGCAAACCCTGCCCCCCATCAGCACAATTGGCTCCCGCCTGCAAACCCCAACCCCCGGTCCGTGGAAAAATTGTCTTCCACGGAACTGGTCCCTGGTGCCAAAAAGGTTTGGGACCCCTGCTCTAAGTGAACCTGCATGGAGAGTCATGGGTTGCCCGAAGATGGCCTGTTGTCCTTTCATACTTGAAAAATAGCTACCTCTGCTAACAGACGCCATGTTTGCTTGTCAAATGCTTTGAGATCTGCAGCTAATTGTCTGAAATGCTATTTTTGGCAGAGACCTTGGAACAGTTGGAGCCATTGCTATCGACAGTGCAGGAAATGTAGCTTGTGCAACATCAACAGGAGGACTTACTAACAAACGGTTTGGCCGGGTTGGTGATACAGCATGCATAGGTAGGGGAGAACAATACTGTAGATGGAATAACAGCCTGTCTTTCTCTTGCTCTCATAAAATGCACATTATGAGTAATCATTTCATAATGCTCAGTGGCTGTGCTCCAGAGATATTAAGGCCTTGTAGGTCTTTTGGAGGCCATCCCTGCTCCATATAGAACCAGTTACTTTTAAACCTGAACAGTGAAAATGGGAAGTATTGAAGTGGAAACAGCAAGCAACTGTTTGGCTTGTAGTTCAAACAAAACTATTTTTATTGAATGGCATGTTTTCCTAAGATATGATAATTTTATAACTTTTAGGGAACACCGTAGTTCCAGATAAGCTGATGGAGTGGAAAGTGTGAAATATTTTGGGAATGTTTGTTCAGATATTGAAATACGTTCTCTGTACATGCTTTTCTCATGGAAACAGACTAGTACTTTGCCTTAGGCACTCTTCTGTGGGGGAGCATCAGGGGGTGTTCCTTTCCAGCCTTTCCCTTTCTAGTTCCATGAATGTTACACAATGGGCATTCCACTTGTTTTTTTTTAAAAAAACCCAAACATAGTTGATATTGTACCTGGCTTACACTGTTTAATACATTGATATTGATTGGAGAGATGGGTTACTAAAAATGCCTTTTACTTTTTTTCTTCCCCAGGAAGTGGTGGTTATGCAGATAATAGCATTGGTGCCACCTCCACCACTGGCCATGGAGAGAGCATTATGAAAGTGATCCTGGCAAGACTTACTCTTTACCATATGGAGCAAGGTACAGCCTGATGTTCAGAAGTTTTACATTATATAGAGCAGTGTTTCTCAACCTCAGCAAGTTTAAGATGTGTGGACTTCAACATCCAGAATTCCCCAGCCAGCCTTGTTCCTGGAAGTTGGAGTCCACACATCTTAAACTTGCTGAGGTTGAGAAACACTGATATAGAGCATGAAGCAGCAGCACTCCACACAGTGGGTTGATGAAAGGTGTCTTTGGTTGTTTCAGTGTTGAGGATGCATATGTTGGGAGCACTTTAGATATACAACCAATACTGATTTTGGAGCTAATGCACACAAATACATACCAATATAAGTTCAAAGGTTTGTTCTAGCATCTGCTATTCCTAGCTTATCAATGTTTTGGGCTACAATTTGCCATTCAGAGTGAAAGGCCTATGAAGATTTCTGTTATAGCAGTCATCACTGGAGGTCTTCCTCTATGTCAAGTTTTAAGTAGTTTCTAATGCCAATCTATGATTTTACTGCAAGGAATACTTCATTTTTTTGGTTTTGTTTGGATAATGTTGAGTTATTCTGTTTTTACATGAATTTTATTTGTTGCCTTGAGCAGCTAGTGGACGGAGGCTTTATCGATATGCCAAATAAACTAACACAAGGTTCCCTACACCTTCTTATTAGTGAATTGGCAAAGAGGAAATGAAACAATTTCATATTTTGCTGGCTGGGAATTATAGGAATTGAAATATATTGGCTAGTGACGGCTGGCCTCAGGGATCATCTCCAAACAACATTTTCTCTCTTCAGCCATATTTGTGCTGACTTCAGTCTAATCATACTAAAGTGACATGCTGCCAACATTGTACTGGAATAATTCTTTTTAAAAAGAGTTGCATGCAATTAAGTGTTGGTCACAAGTAAAAAAAACACAACTGCAAAATTTTCATGGTAATATGTTTTATTTTCGCACGCAGTAGTGATATACTCATAACTATTGAAGGGTCTAGGTTACTCACCCCTGATGAAGCCTTTTAAATCTGTTTTTAAATACTACTTTTCTCTGAATTCTGTTTAAATATAAGAGACACATTGAAAACAAATGTTCTAATCTGGGTATTGATCAGCACACTTGTGAAAGAGTGCTATGATAAACTGCTGGTAACAGGACGTTCATGTGACTGTAACATAATCAGACTATGGTTGACCATGGAGAGCTTTACCTTCTGTGTTATCTAAACTCTTGGTTTCTATTACAGCCTGTAAACATAGTCACCCAATCTATTTTTTCTGAATATAGTTACAGAGAAAAGTGTGATTCTGTTGCAAATTTCTGTTACTCATAAACTTCAAAGAGTTTCACATTCAAGATGCCAGAAAACGTTGAGTGGGAAAGGGAAGAACTCAGTATCATACAAAACTTTGTTGGTAGACATATTATCTACAAAGCCCTTGGTGTGCTGGCTCTCTTACTAGGGGACACTTGATCTCTATTTTAAGCAACCTTGACAACAAATGTTTAGCCACATTAATTTGGAACACCATTTTCCTTCACATGAAAGGTTGTCTGCACTGGGATCAGGTAACAATTGTGTTTTAAATAAGACTTTGCTGCATCAAGGACCTCCTGTTTCAGCTTTTTACTTATGGGATAAGGGGAAGTTTGCTTCTGTTTCTTTGGGTAGATTAGATTTAGATTAAAACATTCCTCTTTTAGATGCTCAAGGTAGAATATCTGGTACTTCTCCCTTCAACTTTATCTTTGCTATGATCTTGTGTGGCAGATTAGGCTGAGAGGCAATGACTGGCTCAAAGTCACCAAGTAAGCTTTAGGGCTGGATAGGAATTTAAAATAAATCATCTAAGTTTTGTTTTCTTCATACTCTAGATCAGGGGTGTCCAACCTGTGGCCCTGAACAGCTAGTAATGTGGCCCACCCGGTGCTCGGACGGAGCGCGCTGTGGGGAACGAGGGGGAGAGGCAGGGACGCAAGGCAGGAAGGGATGCCTCCGCAGCCGAGGGACGCCTCTGCGGCCGACTGCCCCCCCGCATGGGGGAACAAGGGGTACGCAAGGCAGGAAGGGAAGCCTTCACGGGGGGGAACGAGGGACGCAACGAGGGACTGCCCCCCTGCGGGGGGAACACACACACATGCACCCCGTGCCCTTTTTCCACAGCCTCCCTGCAACCAAATGCACCACGCACCTGCTTTCCCTGGCCTCCCTGAGCGCATGCATGCATGCACACACACACACACACACGCACCCACTTTCCTCGGCCTCCTAGCGATTGCACATGCACGCACCCCGCACCCTTTCCACAGCCTCCCTGCGACCAAATGCACCCCCCGCCTGCTTTCCCTAGCCTCCCTGAGCGCGTGCATGCACACACATACACACACGTGCACCCCGCATGCACTTTCCTCGGCCTCCTAGCGATTGCCGCTGGGGCGAGCGTGCCATCAGGCGTTTGCAGCAACGGGCAAGAAGCACGAGGTGGGCTGCTTTCTTTTCCTGGCAGGGCTGGCGAGGCTTAGCCTATAAATCTCTGCACCGGGAAGCCAGGGTGGAGGGCTGCCTGCCCAGCCCTCTCCTCCCAAAGGAGGGGTTTGTGAGACACAGCGCTGGAGGTCTCCTTCGAGGAGAAAGTGTGAAAGTGTGCGTATCAAAAGTAGAAAAATGGGGAACTAAGGCACATTGCACTTGACAAATTTAGCTCCTCTATGTCCCTGACATCTCGTTTGGTGCTAGAAAACAGCTTTTGCTGGATCTTTAGCAGTCCAAATCAAGAAGTTTCAGGGGGACCCAATGATGTCAATACTATTGGTCTGATGTTGAAGAAGGACAATTACACAATAAACATTTATCTGAGAGCAGCTGAATTTTTTTGAGATCTACCATGGCAGCAGTGAAATATAAATTTACTCCCAACACTTTTTTGCTCTGTGAAGTCCTTGGTGCTCTCTGAGCCTTGTTTTCTTGCAGACGTTTCATTGCCAGGCTAGGCAACATCTTCAGTGTGACTTTTTTGCTCAGATGATGGTGTTTTAGCTACAACTCGTTTGGATTACTGCAATGTGCTCTACATGGGGCTGCCCTTAAGGACCACCCACAAGTTACAACTGGTCCAGAATGCAGTTGTGCATGTAGTGTTCGGCGCCCCTACGTTCACCCATTTTACACTCTTATTTGATTATTAAACTTTGCTTTGTTTATTTGCCTACCTAACAATTTACAATAGGCTTTTAATTGATTGATTGATGGATTGATTAATAATTTAATTAATATTTTAATTAATGAATGTATAATGAATGGTGTTTTATTACTTATATACATTAACTATATTATATATTTTATGTGTGGCCCAAGACAATTCCTCTTCACTCAGTGTGGCCCAGGGAAGCCAAAAGGTTGGACACCCCTGCTCTAGATGATGTTGTCTAGCTGACCTTGGCTGATGTGGAAAACCTCTGCTGAGTTCCCCCTGGTTGAGGCTTGATTAGAGACCACTAGGATATTTCAGGACTGTAGGAGAGTCTGGAAAGTCAAACTTCCTTTAAAAATTGCTTTAATAAATAGGGGAAAAGGAGTGCAGAAAGAAAAGTAAACCCGGAAAACAGGCACATAAATATAATACCTATTAAAAATATCAGCTGAGTTTTTAAATGCAGCAGTAAACCTTGACCACACAGAATAATATTGGTCAATTTTTGCATTCTGTTGCTAGAGATCCAGTTTATAAATGGAGAATGAACATGTGAACAGTCCAAGAATGCTAATCTGGGGTGATGCTGTCTTTTCTCATGAAAGGATAATCTATTTCACCACTTTCCATGCTTAAGATAATTCTTCATTTAATAACAAATTCCAATATAATTGGAAATTCAAAGTTATATTCACATTTAAAATCATATCCTTCCCAAAACCATATTAACAAATTTATGAATGTCAAAACTAAATGAAATCATGGTGGGACAAACCTCATAAGTGTTTGTAATTGTTCCCTCCATCATTTTAGACTTCCAACATATAAAGTTTACAACTAATCCTTTTAAGACATTATATATGGTATCTAATAAACATTAAAAAATCCTTTGTTAAATTAATTTCATTTTAAGATCGTAAGAAACATATTTAATAATCTTTAAGGCCCCTAGCCATTGATTTGTTAACATGGGGTGTTTCACTTCCTGCATATAAATAATGCCTGCTTTAACAATATTCTTTAGTTGTCCATAAAAGAAAATTGAGCATTTAGAATCATCCAATAAATGTTTCATTCCTGAAAATAATTCAGGAGTTTCAGATGCTGCTAATGCATCTGGACTAGATTGTGAAATCAAAATTCAATGAAAATGAATTTACTGCCATTCCACAATTTTAGACAATCCAAATTCTTCTTCCAACAACTCAAATGTTTTAAAAACTTAAATAGCAGTAAGATGACATAAAACATTTATACTCCTATTACCCGATGAATACAAAGATGTATATACCTACAGTTTTCATATTGGCAACATGCTGGCTGGGGAATTCTGGGAGTTGAAGTCCACACATTTTAAAGTTGCCAAGTTTGAAAAACACTGCTTTAATAGTAGCAGTTACACTGAAGTCGTGGTATCCATCCAAAACAGCATCAGTCAGCAGAGTGGATTCTTTCCTTTCAAACCTGCTCTTAGGAGTGGATCACCTTGAGCAGATAGGGAGCTCCAAGGATGATGAAGAAGGAAAAATCTGTTGTGTGAGTGAAAGCCCCTTAGCATGAAGTTGAATGTAACCCTGAAAATAGGTTGGTATCATCCTGCAACCTTACAAAAGCAATGAAGAAGAGACTTCTTCTATTAAAGAACTTGCAAGCAAGGTAGCCTTGTGCAATATCAGAAAAACACAAACTCTTCCTGAGTTGTGCTCGATTCCTGATGACTGCACAGTCACATCCACAAAGCTTTCTTAGACATATAGAAATGGTTGTCCCTGCTTTCTTTCACAGTGTTTTTTTCAACTTCTGAGTCCTTAGCCCTGGGATTCCCTGGTGGTCTCCTAATCCAAGGACTAGACAGGTCGGACCCTGCTTAGTTTTTTCAAGAACAGCATAGTGGGCTAGCTTTTGCCATTTGCTGGGGCCTGAGATAAAATGTTATAAAAGGTAAAACTTCAGGGTAGTATTTGGGTGAGGAAACATTCTGAGATACTGTGTGTCTTAAAACAGCCAAAAGGTTCATAACCTGAAAGCTGGCAGCTGTTGTTAATATGGCACTACTTCTCATCATGATCCTGGCTTGCATGTATGCGTATGTGTGTATACACAGGCCTGATTTGATAACAGAAAAGATTAATCGGTGCTACTGCAATAGTAAGACAGCTAAGAAGTGTTTCCAGAAACCACACTTCAGGGTGATTTAGTTGGCAATATTGGTTTAATGTCTTTATGCGAAGAATAGTTTTCAGTCAGTATGTATGTAAGTATATGTGTTTATTTTCATGTTTAGACTATTATAACACAAATGTATAGTATAATCAGCCTTTTTCAAATCAGGCTAGGCAGTTCAGACCCAAGTGTGCCCCAAGTGAAGAGCAGGTGCTCGGCTGAAGGTTAGGAACTGAATTATCGCCCCTCACAGTGTTAGAATATCTAAACATTGTTATAGCAGCTGTTGCTAGGGTGAACATTTCCTTCCTCTTAGCATTTTGAAGTCTGAGGCTCTGGTTTATAAGCGGAGGAATAGTTTCCATTCTGGGGTTTCATTTCTATTAGGAGGAAGAGGAAAATCTTTTATCTGGTGGTTACGTCGCTATGGATTATATTTCATACCTGATTCATTTCAAGGTTTTAGGCCAAGTGGCTGACTTTCAAATAAAGATTATAAATTGGGAAAAAAGAATCTTGAAAGACTGCATTGAAAATATTATGTGCACACAATGTGTCTGTTTTTTTATGGACATTGAATTATCTGTACAGTTGATTAAATGCTACTTTTTTACTATTTACTGTTTTTGACATGCTGTATACTTGGAACTTAGTAAGGTTTGAAGAGCTAAATTTTCAGAGTTAACAGGCATTATAGTAACCATGCTTAATAGGAGTGCATTAGAGACATTGGTGTTAATAAAGTCTTATTTCTCAGTGATAAAATGATTTATACTTTTGAAAGTTCTCTGTTGTCCAGGGTACTAATAACTAAACTTTATTAAACCATTTAGTTTGGAGGGAGCGGAGACAAAACCCAGGAAAGTATGCCTGTATGTCTGTGATACAGTTAGGCCCATCCAATCTACACATAAACTCCCCCATCCACTCTTCTTTTCAGTAATAGAAAGTTTTCTGTCATTAAAACAGCTGGGAAAATAATTTTAGTTATTAGAAGACTTTTTTTGTAGTCATTTAAGTAGAAGCAGGGTGAATGAATTTCAGGAATTAAGCAGATCTAGCAAAACATAACTTGAATTAGATTGGGAGACTACAATCCTGTCTGTTTTGAAGAGTGTTTTACAATAATTCCTGTAGGAATCGGGCCAGAACCTTTCCACTGATTCAAACTGAAAAGATTGAGTTGGCCCAGTGGAAATTTTGATCCCTCCTTCCTCTATGATGAACAGCTGTCAAATCACCACCTCCTTTGAAGGACTCTTCAGTTTCAAAAGAAGTTTGTCCACCTGATCTGGAAAGCTTTTTTTGTTGTTTCTATTTTGAAAGCAACAAGCTAAAGGGTCCTTATGCTCATGGAATTAATGGCATGGTTCTTTGGACATGGCCGCTTCCTTTCAGATGCTTATTAATGTATGTTAGTTACCTCAAAGACAGCCAGTTTGATGTAGTGGTTAAGGCACCAGACTAGAAACCGGGAGACTCTGAGTTCTAGTCCTTCCTTAGGCACAAAGCCAGCCAGGTGACCTGGGGCCAGTCCTTCTCTCTTAGCTCTAGGGAGAAGGCAAGGGCAAGCCACTTCTGGAAAACTTGCCAAGAAAACTGAAGGGACTAGTCCAGGCAGTCACCAGGAGTCAAAAACTGACTTGAAGGCACCAAAAAAAAAAAAAAAAAGCTACCTCAGAAGATTGTTGGCAGGATGCAAAATGTATCTTGGTTTATCTGTTTAAAATAGTAGTACACATATACTATTTTACCCATTTAAAATGTACCCTTGATTCCTTTCTTTTAAAATTAAGGCGTTTCTCATATTCTGATTTTTCAGGGAAGTCACCAGGGGATGCTGCTGATGCTGCCTTAAATTATATGAAAACCCGAGTTGGAGGCCTGGGTGGCCTCATTGTGATTAGCAGTTCAGGGGACTGGGCTGCTAAGTTCTCTACCAACCAGATGTCCTGGGCTGCCGTTAAGGATGACCAGCTACAGTCTGGCATTTATACTGGGGAGAGGAAGACACAGTCTGCTGAAGAAGCCCTTAGCTCCATTGGATCCTAGAAACAAGGAAGCGAACAGAGGTTGTGCCATAGGAGGAAGATCATGGAACTGAATCTGTCTCCCTCTAGAGAATGAGGCAACCGCTTTTTCCAAGGTCACTGTCTTGTGAGCAGATAGTACTCTATCAGAGTTTTCATTCTAGATTGTATATGTTCAGGTTCCTATCTGTATTTGATAGATAAAATAACTGTGACTCCACATGTATTTTCATTCTACTGGATAAAAGGTTATCCAGAAACTTTTATTGGATGCAATTTCATCAGCTTCTTGATATCTTATGCATTTGCATGGTATCAAAAGATAGTGTGCTGAAGAGATGCTCATCATTCAGAACATTAAAATGAATGTAAGACTAGTAGGGGAGGACTATATATACTTGAATATCTGTATGTGATTATCTCATGTTTACATATAAATTAAGAAATTATACATTAAAATTTGAAACATAATGGGAAAAGCAAATTTATTTAATACTGATAAGAGATGAGTAACTGGTAGATCAATTATTGGGCTGTAATCTTATACCCACAGCTGGGAGTACGTTTTATTGAACCCAAAGAGGAGGGCGGGTGTCAAGTTGACATTGCACTATTAATTACTTGCTTGAATAACTTTCTTTAAGGGTTTCTTTATGAAGTTACAGTAGTGTTTTATGCTAAATCCTTTTTGAAATAATAAGTACTAAAAAAAATTAAGTGAAATGTATTTTCTCAGTATAGTACTTTTAAAGTAAGTTTCATTTTTAGGAAACACATTTGTATGTCCTTTTCCTTTTATTCTTGTATAATTCAATATGTTAAGGCATACTTAGATATTACTTTGGTTCTATAACATCTTTTCCAGTTGAGAAATAAGCAGTAATATGTTAATGTACAACATTGTCCTTCTGAAAATAATCTCAATAAAATTTATACAGTAAATTCATAGAGTATATGAATTTTTGGCTCAAGTTATATGGTTAGTTTCTTTAAGTTCTATATTTATTTATCATTAAGAAACTGCTTAATTATCTGGACCCTTTTCAGTCAGGTTTCAGGCCGGGATACGGGACAGAGACTGCATTGGTCGCGCTTATGGATGATCTCTGGCGAGGGCGGGATGGAGGGAGTGCGTCCATCCTGGCTCTCTTAGATCTCTCAGCGGCTTTTGATACCGTCGACCATGGTATACTCTTGGGGCGGCTCAGGGAGTTGGGGGCGGGCGGCGTGGTTTTGCGCTGGTTCGCCTCCTTCCTCCGGGGCCATTCCCAGTCGGTGTTGATAGGAGAGGAGAGAGCTGACCCGCGACCCCTGTCTTGTGGGGTGCCGCAGGGATCGGTTCTCTCTCCTCTCCTGTTCAACATCTACATGAAGCCCCTGGGCGAGATCATCCGTCACCGGGATGAGGTATCACCAGTATGCTGATGATACCCAGTTATACATCTCCATCCCGGGTGAAGTAGGTGATGCAGTCGATGCCCTATCTCAGTGTCTGGAGGCTGTGGGGGTCTGGATGGGGAACAACAGGCTTCAACTGAACCCTGGTAAGACGGAGTGGCTGTGGATTGATGGCCCCCCTAGATCCGGGAAGTTGTCATCTTTGGTTCTGGGTGGGGTTGCACTACCTCACTCAGATCCAGTGCGGAATCTGGGGGTCCTCCTGGACTCACGACTCCTGCTCGAAGAGCAGGTGGCAGTCGTGGCCAGGAGGGCCTTTGCACAACTTCGAGTTGTGCGCCAGTTACGCCCTTTCCTGGATCAGGAGGCCCTCCGAACAGTCACTCATGCCCTTGTCATCTCCCGCATAGACTACTGTAATGCGCTCTACATGGGGCTACCCCTGAAAAGTATCCGGAAGCTTCAGCTGGTGCAGAATGCGGTGGCGCGAGCAGTTACGGGTGCCATAAGATCGGCACATGTAACACCTCTGCTACGCGAGCTGCATTGGCTACCAGTCTGCTTCCGGGTCCAATTCAAGGTGTTGGTGATTACCTTTAAAGCCCTATATGGCATAGGACCAGGGTACCTGAGGGACCATCTCGCCCTGATAACGTCAGCCCGCCCCACCCGTGCATGCAGAGAGGGCATGCTTCGGACCCCCTCAACAAGAGAATTCCATCTAGCGGGGTCGAGGCGTGCTTTCTCTGCGACAGCCCCCGCCTTATGGAACATCTTGCCCCCGGAGGTGAGACTGGCCCCTTCACTCCTGGCCTTTCGGAAGGCTCTTAAGACCTGGCTCTGCCGCCTGGCCTGGGACAACGGAGGTGGTAGTGCCTCCTGGGGTTGGCTGGCCCCGTAGCAATAAGACCTATGCTGCGGTCCCCAATTACATCTTGGATTCTATTTTATTTTATTTTATAACTGGATTTTTATACATTTTCTACTCTGTTTGATTTTAAGTATTGTAAATTTTTAAGTCTTTAATTATTGTAACCCGCCCAGAGTCCCTTGTATGGGAGATGGGCGGGGAATAAATTAAATAAATAAATAAATAAAATAAATATGAATTTTTGGCTCAAGTTATATGGTTAGTTTCTTTAAGTTCTATATTTATTTATCATTAAGAAAATAATAATTGTACGATCCATTAATTCATAAGAAGAGAGCCACCTAATTTATAGACTAAACTAGCAGTTCTGGGTCTGGGGGTCCCTAAGCCCCTTTCAGGGGGTCCGTGAAGTCAAATAAATATTTTAACATTTCTCAGTTTTACTTTCTAATATAGTATATATTGATAGATATAATCCACATAAACCAAAGCTCTGTGGGGTCCTCAATCATTTCTAAGAATGTAAAGGTGTCCTGAGACGAAAATGTTTGCGAACCACTAGACTAAACCATACGTCACTTAATAATTCCAATCTGTTCATCTCTGAGAATATCAACATACAGTATTACGAGCTGGAAAGTTGTTGCTGAATTGCAGTTATAATTTCTTGTCTCCATAAAGAAGCAGTGCCTCTACTTGTGCCTTGCATGAACCCAAGCTGCCAGAGTCTCACTAGGGTCAAGACATGTGAATTCCTAAGAAAGCCAATTCTTTACATTTGGTAAAGTTGCTAGTGAGCTAAAATGTTGGTGTACCTTTTTGGCTTGACTTTCAATCCAAAAGTTAGTCTGACTGTTTTATGCTGATTTAAGTGTCTAACCTGCACTTCCTACATTCCACGAAATCTCATGACTGGTTCTGCATGCCATTGGGATCATTCTGGAGCAATTACTTGTTTGCCCTCATTTCCCTATCTGTTCCAAACATGCAGTTGCTTTTAAAGTTTACAAATATTTCAAAAATGTTGTGTGATTAGGAATTTTAGGGTAGATGTCCATATTATTGGTCTAAATCTATTGTTCTGTGACTATGTTTTATTAAGGAAAACCAAGCAGCAGTGTAAAAATCCAAGCAGTTTTATAACACTTAAATTTGTTCATACATGTTGATTTCAGGCTGGAATTATTGTATCATGTTCTCAGGAACACAACAATTTAAACAAAACCATACTCAACATTTATGATGATGCATTGGGATGGGGGGGCAGGATTTCATTGCTCTGATGCTAAAGTTAGATGATTGAGATCAGGGATATAAATAAGAAGTAAGAGAGCTCAGAGGCTGTTTTGCACACAAGTCTTGTTGAATAAGCCATATGTTGGGGTTTTCATGTTTTCCTAGACAAAACATTACTCTTTAAGAATTATGAGAGATGCCTATCTCCCCCCCCCCTTTCCGTTATACCTTGTCTTAACAGTTCTTATTTTCCAAGAACAATGATTATTTTGATCAACAGGCTTTGGGGTGCTATAGTCCTAACTACATACTACTAATGGCATAACTATTCATGCCTGGTTTTTGATCCTAGAATTTATATCATAACTAAGTTCTGACCCTGGATCCTTCCAGAGGGTTATAAAAAGGTAAAGATAAAGGTTCCCCCTGCACATTTGTGCAGTTGTGTCCGACTCTAGGGGGTGGTGCTCATCTCCGTTTGTTAGCCGAAGAGCCAGCATTGTCCGAAGATGCTTCCGCAGTCATGTGACTGGCATGACGCGCACGGAACACTGTTACCTTCCCACCGAAGTGGTACCTATTAATTTACTTGCATTTGCATGCTTTCAAATTGGTAGGTTTGAAATGTGACTGGCATGACGCACGCGGAACGCTGTTACCTTCCCACCGAAGTGGTACCTATTAATTTACTTGCATTTGCATGCTTTCGAATTGCTAGGTTGTCAAGAGCTGGGGCGAGTGCGGGAGCTCACTCTGTCACACGGGGCTAGGGTCCTGAACCTCCAAACTTGCGATCTTCCGATTGACAAGCCTGGCGTCTTACCCACTGAGCCGCCACGCCCCTTCCAGAGGGTTATATAAGCTAATAAATCATTCTTAGTTTTCCACAAGCAGTAACATAGATTATTACACTGTTCTCACACTACCACTAAATACACACACACAAAGAGGGAAGGTTGGACAAGCTTAGGAGTTAATAGGTGTTTTGTACTCCCCAAACCTCTTGGCAATGGATTAGGAGCTGATACGAATTTTATGGTATTTGTCACAAAGATCAAGTCAGAGTCTCAGGATTAACTTTTCAGCTGAATTTCAGGGCGTTTGTGTTTCAGATTTTACTTGATTTGATTTCATTCATAAATCGTTCTGTATTTCAAAAGTACCACATTTTCTTGCATTTGCTGAATGCTGTTGCAGTTCTAAAGCCCTGAACTTCTGATCCTTTATTGCTAGTGATTTACTAGAGCTTCAACCATGTAATGCATTGTAGCTTGTAGCTTATTAAGTACTTGGCTGCATCAGGCATAATGAGCATAAAGCCATGATGCATGTATAGCAACATAGGAACCATCTCCTTGGCAACACTGAGCCTTACAAAATATGCCATTCGGACATGTGGATCTTAGTTTATTTATTTATCAAATTTTTTGGCCTCCCATCTCGTACAGAACAACTCTGGGCAGCTATCTAGTTTTATCTAGTTTTACTGAAAAATAAAGTGGTGTCTATAAGCTAATACTTACCATACTTAGTTGCAATTATTATTTACAGTAGCTTTTGTAGTTCTATATTTGTAATGCCAGTTATGGCTTGAAGCCTATTTCAAGTTTTATTACTGTTTTGATATCTTTAAAATCTAGGTAAGCCCAATGATATGTGGTCAGCTTGAGAGGGTCATATTTATACTGAAACAATCTAACTTTGGTTTGTAAGCTCAAACTAGAAAAGAGATAGCTGCCATAGGTCCCAATGTTCAAATCTGAGATTTATTTTTATTTTTCATTTTTTGAGAGTGAATTCCTTGGACCTTTGGTTGACATTTTAATGTGTGAAATAGCATTCATGCTTATAAATGCCTAAATTAACATGTATTAAAAGTAGGATTTGTAAAAAAAAGGCTTATGTAAACTTCAAATTAGGAAACTAGGTTCAAATTGAGGGATCATCTGTTCCCGATTGCATCCCGGAGACAGGCTTTTTCTACTGTGGCACCCACACTGTGGAACATCATCCCCCCCCCCCAGGTTAGATTGGCCCCATCTCTGGTGTCCTTCCGGAAGTCCCTCAAAACCTGGTTGTGTCAACAGGCCTGGGGTCTCAAGGGAAAGGTGATCTGATAAGGTGGCTTCGTTGTTCGTAAATCTGATGCTTTCTCCTAGCCTAATAATAATAATTTTTGAAATTATTGAATGTTTTTAATATTATTTTTATGGCTTTATTGTACAGCGCCCAGGGTCACGTTTTGTGAGATGGGCAGCCATGGAAATAGGATTAAACAAATAAATAAGGGCCAGCAGCTGCCTCGGCCAGGCACACCTTGTCAACAACAGGAGTAAGATGACAGCAATGGTAAGCTGGAGGGCGGCAGGGGTAGGCAGTGGAGTGCAGGGCAGCCAAAAGGGCAAAGATGGGGAGATAGGCGAGGGGGGGGGGTGTTGAAGCATACATTGTGGTTGTAAATGTGGGTGGGCTGCCAAGCACCTGAATTTTGATAACGCGACTGAGGGCTTCCGGGTGCTGAAGACGTCGGTGCGCTGAACCGAGTGCTCCTGGCTCGGCTCAGCTGTTTGCCTGCTTGCAGCGGTTTTTAAAGAAATAAAACTGCTGAAATCTCCCCTTTGAAGAAAAGGGGATCAGAAGATAAACCACAAGGGTCACCGGAACCGTCGCTCTTTCCCAATTCCCGTTTTTCCACCACGGGAAAAAGGAAATTGAAGCGACAAAAGCGACTGGAAGGACCATCGTTATTGCTCTGCAGGAAACAGCGAAATCTTTTCAGATAAGTAGCACCTAAATTCAGCACTTTTAGTCACTGTTTTATATTTGTGTTTATTTTAATTTTACATATTATCTGCTAAGATCCTTCTATGGACATGATCGATGCTGCTGGTGCTTGTGTAATTTTCTTGCTAAAGAAGACTTGAGAAATGGTGGGAGCTTAAAGAATAATGACTTTACTTGGAAGTGAAATGGAGTGACATTAACTACTGACAAATGGCTTATTTACTGAAGTGGGACTAATCTATTTTCCTCTCTGGATTTTGAATTCAAATGGGTTAACGATCTGCCTTTTATCTTTTTTTTTTTGCTTTTCTGCTTTTCATCTTGAGATGGTATTTTTTCTCCTTTTTTTTCTGTAATGCGTTTGGAAATTATTTGGATTATAATGGGTATTTTTGGAATATCTTTGTTTTGAACAGTTTTGGGAATTTCCTTATTATATGGGATTTTAGTGGACTTTCTTGTTGCTTTTTGTCTTGGAGAGTGAAGACATTTGGAGTTGGGGCTTTCTCCTCCCCCCCCCCCCTTCTCTTTTTTTTTTCTTCTCTCTCCTCTTTGGGACTTGTGATTATAAGCTTGCCTGAGAACTGGATTGTTATTACATTTTCAAGGATATTTTGACTACAGCTAAAGGACTTACCCGTTGTACTCTTATCTTTTATTTTTTTTCATGTGAGAATTGTTGATTTTACCAAAGTACATTTTGCCCTCTTTTTTATGCAACATCTATTAAGAAAAAGTAATATTATTTTTATTTTTTTAATTTTTTATTGTATCTGGATTTTTTTTTCCCCTTTCTTCTCTTCCCCCTTTTTTCTTTTGAACCTTTAATAATTTTTTATCCCTCTTCTTCCCTTTTTCTTTTTTTATTGTTTATAGTGGTTCTCCTTTGTCTTTTGTTATTTTTCTTTTCTCTTTACAGGAATATTATATACAACCTGGTTACTGCGGCTGCAAGAGTGAAGAGGGATAGAGATAAGGAAATGGAGTCCATGGCTGCACCTTCAGAAGTACCAACATCAGATATGGAAAAAATATTGGATGTGATTACAGCACTGAATCAAAAAATAGATGATTCAACTACTGCCTTGGAGGAAAAGATGGATATTTTAACTGTTACCTTGGAGAAAAAGATGGATGACTTAATTACTTCTTTTGATATAAAAATAGACAAAAAATGGACAATATTCTAGATCAACAAGTAGAAGAGAAATTGGAAGTGATGAAGGAAGATTCAAAAAAAGAATTTAGAAATGAAATACAGATTGTCAAAGAAATTGCAAATATTTTTCCAGGGGATTTTAAAGAGACACAAGGCCAGGTTAAGAAATTGGAGATTAAATCAGATTCTATTACTATGGAATATAATTTAGATGCTATTGTATTAGCAGAAATGAGAGAAGAAGAATTTATTTTGAGTCTGAGAGGAGCCCTGGAAAAATTAGATGAGAATATGAGAAAATATATAGTTGATACTTTAGTTCAATATTTAGAGATAGAAGAAGAAGATATGGACTCTGAGATAGATAAAATTTTCAGAGTTGACTCACGTTACGTTAGAGATAAGAAATTGTCAAGATATTTTGTGAGAAAAGTTACAAAAGAGCAAAATCTGAAGAAATATTACAGTGAGAGATCAAAAACAGTAGGGTTGGGTATAAC
Organism: Charina bottae; assembly: GCA_023362775.1. Lineage (NCBI taxonomy): Eukaryota > Metazoa > Chordata > Lepidosauria > Squamata > Charinaidae > Charina > Charina bottae. Next base: position 3,352,235 of record JALMGJ010000009.1, read on the forward strand.
TTAAAAGAATTAAATCAGAATTTTTTCTTTTTTGTTTGGAATCTGGGTTGTATAAATAGAAAAATTCTTTTCTTTTTATTTCTATATGCATAGTATAATAGTATGGTTGGGTATAAATTAAAAGACTTAAACTAGAATTTTTTATCTGGAATTTGGGATGCACAAATAGAAAAAAAAATTTCTCTTTACTTATATATGTATAGTTTTGGAAAAATTAAAGTGTACCAACAATACAGGAATGGATGTTGAAATTACTAGAAATGACAGAAAATGACAAATTGATTTGCCTACTAAAAGAAAATCTTAATTATTATTCTTTAATGAGTGGAAATTTTTGATGGACTATTTGCAAAAAGCAGGAGGAGTAAAGCTAAATATGGGGTTTTGATGATTAGATTATAGATAAATAGTATATAATAGACAAGGAAAAATATATGAATGTTATATGAATAGCCAGCATGTTAAAACAAACTATATACTTTATACTTATGACCATAGACGGATCGGAGGTTATCTAATTTCTATGTATGTCTTTTTCTTTATTTTTTTTCTTTTTTCTTTTTCTTTACTGCACTGTTCTTTTTCTTTTCTTTTAATTTGTATTTCTTTTTCCGTTTCATCTTTAACTTTTAGCTTTGTATATTTAAAAACCTAATAAAACTTATGTAAAAAAAAAAAGATAACACGACTGAGGGGGCGCTGCAATGAGGATAACTTTGAGGACTGGTCGTAACTACCATTCATTCAGCGCCATTGTAACTTTGAACAGTCGCTGAATGAATGGTCATTAAGCGAGGGCTACCTGTATGCTGATTCCTTTCTTCTTTTGAGAGCCAGTGTGTTAGACAGGTTCAAGTTCACCATCAGATAGTAACAAGCTCTAGGGGGAAGAGAAGATTGGTTCCTGAAAGAGAATTAACTCCAGGAAACTATTTACAGAACAGCATTTTTCCTACATGCATTAGCTGTCAGAGTTTTAAAGATTTTATGCTATGAAGAGACTTATACTTCTTTCATTTATATTTAAATTCTTTCCCTGATGAAGCACTTCTAGTTTACAGATTGAGGCATAATATAGGTTTAGTCATGTTGTTTAAGACATTTGTCGATGTGGATGTACATCACTAAAATTCCACATTTCAGGCAAGATTGTGATTTGGTGGGATATCACATCTCTGTAGCCACCTCTCTGTACAACTGTTTTCAGTCAGTACATGACCCTTTTTCATGCACTGGCTTATACTTATAGAATATCTGTAACCTTAATCTTCCTTATTTTGTTATCACTGTAGTGATAGTCTTGAAAAATTCAAATTATGGTGTTCTAAAAAAATCAAGTGGCTTTTTAAAAATCTATCAACTAAGGCTAATTGCCAGGATGAAAACCTATCAAAACATTCTCAAGTGGGAAAGAAAGAGAAGGGGGCTACCAGAATGTGCTTTTTAATAATGTTTTTCTATTTTTTGTCTGTTCGTTTTGCTTTCTTTTTTGAACTTTTTAAAAACATTTTTTTAAACATAACCATCATGCATGTAGGTTAGGCTGACCATATTTCCTTGAGACAAAAACGGGACATTGGGATGGAAAAAACGGGACAGGGGTCCCCGCCCCCCGGGTCCACGTGATTGGCTGCTGCCTGCAAACCCACCCCCAATCCGCGTGATTGGCTCCCACCTGCAAACTCCGCCCCCTAGTCCGTGCGATTGGCTCCCGCCTGCAAACTCCACCCCCTGGTCCGTGCGATTGGCTCCCGCCTGCAAACCCCACCCCCTAGTCCGTGCAATTGGCTCCCACCTGCAAACCCCGCCTCCTGGTCCACGTGATTGGGTCCTGCCTGCAAACCCTGCCCCCGGTCCACCCAATTGGCTCCCGCCTGCAAACCCTGCCCCCCGGTCCATGTGATTGGCTCCCGCCTGCAAACCCTGCCCCCCGTTATGCGCGATTGGCTCCTGCCTGCAAACCCTGCCCCCCGTTATGCACAATTGGCTCCCGCCTGCAAACCCTGCCCCCCGTTATGCGCGATTGGCTCCCGCCTGCAAACCCTGCCCCCCGTTATGCGCGATTGGCTCCCGCCTGCAAACCCTGCCCCCCGTTATGCGCGATTGGCTCCCGCCTGCAAACCCCGCCCCCCCAGTCCGTGGAAAAATTGTCTTCCACGAAACTGGTCCCTCGTGCCAAAAAGTTTGGGTACCCCTGCTTAAACAGATTACTGTTTATATAAAAAGACTTTTGATCACCCACAAAGTCTGGGTCAAGGTTCCCTTTTGCAATAGGGTGAGACTGGAAATATATATATTGACTGTCAAAGGGAACCTTGACCCAGACCTTGCCCTGCTGCCAATTGGTCCTATATTTCTAGTCTTGCCATATTGTCAAAGTTTGACAATACGGCAAGACTAGAAATATAGGACAAGGTCTAACTAAGGCACACTGGAGTTTGATATCCTAAGATGTTATGGACTGCAGATCTCATCAGCTGCGTCTATTCAGGCGGGAAGGGGCGCCCAGCCCACCGTGGCCCCAATGGTAGACTGTGCCTGTCCAGAGGGGTTCTCCCGCCAGCACCAGCACCGCAGACGCGAACATCGCCTCCCCTGCACCTGTTCCGAAGGGACAGAACAGGATGTAGCCGGCCCCACCGCCATCCTGCGTACCTCCAGCGAGGGCTGGCATCACCAGCAGCAGCAGCAGCTCCAGGAGGCGGAGGCAGCTCTGTACCCAGAGGGGCTGCATCCCACCGCGTAGCTTGGCGGTGCCCCGGCCAACCGGTTCCCTGGCTTGCTCTGTCTGGGACGGCTCCTCCTGCCCGGCGTGGACAGGTGGTGAGAGCGCTCTCCTCCCATCCCGGGGCCCGCTGCTGCTACCAGGGTGGAGGAGCTCAGAGCGCCACGCCGGGAGGCTTCCTGCCGTGCCTCGCTCAGTCCTCCCAGGGACCTGGGACAGCTCGGCTCAGCAGTGCTGCTGAAAGAGGAACTTCTCCGCCTGGCCGGAAGTTCCGAAAGGGTGTGTGACCGCACGTAAGCTAGGCTGGTTGCCGGGGCGGAGGGACTGGGGGCCGTGAGGCTCGGCTCGGCTGCAAGAGTGGTGGCGAGGCGAGGTGGCAAGACTGGAGCGCACGAATCAGGCAAAAGCGGTGGAGAGCCCAGCGGATTCCAGGGGGGAAGGCTGAGTGGGCGTTTGGACGCCGGCTTCTTGGCAGCGAGGCAAGGCTTGGCAGTGGAACTCCCGGCAGAGATGCAGGGATGGGATTCAGGGACCGGATCTTTGGTCAGGAGGCAAGGCTCAGGGTCAGGACTCACCACTGCAGGGCTTCGGAGCATGCGGCACCGACAGGATCAGGTAAGGAGGCAGGAATGGGGTGGACTGTGGTGCTAGTTCTGGCGATGGGCTCACACATGGTGAAACAACCGGGCTTCCAGGGCAGCGTAGAAGACCGGTGTAGACAGGTGTCTCCGGCAGCGCATGTTGGCTGCGCTGCCCCTTTTATTATTCGCATTTCGCGCCGTTTGTGCGTCTTGGCCAATCGAGCCAAGCAGTGCTCGGCCCGCCTCTCCACCCTCCTTTGCTGCGCGCTGATAGGCGGGAGGGCTTCATTTTCTAGGCTGTCTCCCAAAACGGGACAATACTGAGATTTTTGTCAAAAAGACAGTACGGTTCAAAAATGCTAAAATAACGGGACTGTCCCGTTCAAAACGGGACGTATGGTCACCCTAATGTAGGTGTTTGTGTGTGTGTGTGTGTGTGTGTCATTTTCCTTTGTTTTTGCTTTTTGCTTTGCATGTTATATTTAACTAATAAAAACAATGTTAAAAAAATTCCAAACACTTCATTAGATTTTAGATTACATCTTTTTCTATAAGAAATGATATTTCAGAAATGACTTCATTGCATTTATATAGAAAAGGCCTGGGTAAATAGCTGTGCAGTTGGAGATGCAGTGAAATGAATGCTTTATTTAAATATATGTTTCTCCATGTCCAACAATTATTTCATTTGGGAAAGAAGTTATTACATGCATTAACTTAACTTTGAGATTTAATATTTTCAGATGTTCATATTCTTTTGAAGTTGATTCCTATCACATGGGAGTTGACATCTAGGCAAAGAAAGTGGATTTTCTGTATCTTACTTACATCTGAAAGACTTATTGTTTAGCATTGGAAAGACAAACATGTGGCTCCAACTATTCAGTGGTCTGCAGAATTGATGTTAATAGCAATTTACAAATCAATAACCTATCAATTAAGATTAGCTATGGATGATTGTAACAAATTATGGCTTCCATTCATTGAAATGTTTAATGTACAACTTTGTGTCTGTGTCTTTATATACAGGATGTCTGCGAATATTTGCCCTCTATGACTTTTTTTAGCTTTTTTCTTTTATAATTTTGTGTATTCTTTGTTTTTTGTATTTAGGTAATAAAAGAATGAGAATAAAGTAGCAATTCCCATCACCAAAAATAAATAAATAAATAAACCTCAAGTGGAGAGAAAGCCAAGTTGGATTTATTTGCTGCTTCCAGTTATTGGTGAAGATACTCTCTGAAAGGTTCAAACTATGAGGATAATAGAAGATAACAGAATTAAGAAAACTACTGTACAGCAACTTAGATGTAGTAATTCATTTTCAACATCATTAAACAAGTTTTTTTAAAAGTTCTATTGTTTTTAAAACTTTTAGGTAAGTATAGACCGGACAGTTGCATTAACAGCATGAGAGCCTCTATGAATTTCAAAACAGTATTATGCCATTTTATCAAGAAGCCTAACTGTATAGCACTTCATATCTGATGGCCAAAAAAAAAATGCTTTTTGAGCATGTCAGAGAACTTGGCTAGTATCAACCCTCCCAGGTAAACCAGATAGGAAACATGACTAGATGAGCTAATTCTACTTTATTGTAAGGCTACATTAACAGAATCTTGCTAGTCTGATAATACAGATCTCCCATCTTCACTTTTAACAGCCTGGTACGTTTTTAAAGTTTTAAAAACTTTTTAAAGTTTCTTCCTTTTCCCGTTATGCAGCTGCGGGCTCCTCGCCCTTTTATCTGATCATTCCCTAGGCAGCATCTCTTCCCCTCATCCCTCAAGGTCATTCCAACATACCATTACAGGTAGCCCGTGTGTGCATCTTCTTAAACCAACATCTCTTTTCTCCAGAAGCCACTGCAGAAGGAGTATTAGGTATGTTCCCCGCCTTGAGTTACTTATAAAAAAAATAAAGGCGGGATAAAAAAAATCTAAAAAACCCCTCTATCTATATACCACTGAATTCTTGTGTCTGTTTGTAATCTTCAATTGGGCGAAACAGTGCATCGCAGGGCAACAATTTGTGAATCAATGTACCTCAAATGGGCTAACTTAAAGAATGTGTGCAAAATCTGGGACCCATTACTCCCATGGGATTGAAATTTGGCAAAGTTGTGGCCGCTTCAGCACCACACCTTCTGACACTTCCCAGAAACCCGTAGGTTGTGTGGTGCAAGGGAAGATGGGAGTGTATCCCTGCCCTCTTTCCCGCCTCTCTCTGGCCCCTGTGCCCAATCGGCTGATGGCAAGGCCCGATAGGCAAGTGGTGATTGGCTGCTTCGGAACCAAGGCCGATATCTGAAATCTCTTAATGGCGGTGGGCAGCGAGGGAAGGAGAGAACGGCTCGGATGACTGCTGGCAAGGTAGGGCTGGCTGGGGGGCACCAGCGGTCAACAGGTGAGCCCTCTTCCTCCCTGGGAGGGGGTCCTTGGAGACACACCAGGATGGAGAGTAGGGGTGCAGTTTTCCTTGTGGTCTGCAGCTCTTTGTTCCCCCTCACCCCAGTAAAGCGGCAGGCAGTTCTGCAGGTCAGCCAAGGAGGAGGAGGAATGATTTCCAACACTCCCTGCCAGCTTCCCACAAGCAAATTCAATGGGGAAACAGGCAGGAAGTCAGAAGTCGCTCCCACTGTTTTACCCACCCATGGTCATTCTGTTTCTCTGTTTAGGTAAGGAAGTATCTCTGAAAGGATGACCCAATGCGTCATGGGTTGTCTAGTATACTAAAGCTCGTGTCTGTTCGTAACCTTAAATTGGGCAAAACGGTGCATCATAGGGCAACAATTTTTGAAGCAAGGTACCTCAAATGGGCTAACTTACTGAACGGTGGGCCCCATTACTCCCATGGGAATGAAATCTGGCAAAGTTATAGCCGCTTCAGCGCCGCCACACTGCCATGGTCAGCTGCGGTCACATGAACGTCATTTCCAATGCTCCCCGACAGCTTCTCACAAGTCAATGGGGAAGTCAGCAGGAAGTGTAAATTCGATCATGATTGCTGATGCTCCCTGCCAACTTCCCACAAGCAAAGTCTTTGCCTGTAAGAAGCTTGCAGGGAGAAAGTCAATGGGGAAGCCAGCGGGGAAGGTTGCAAGTTGCTCAGCTAAGTCTCCCCCACCTGCGCACCCTCCCCGTCTCTGTGTTTGCACCATGGTGACCCTTGCTGCACCTGTTAGGCACCCCCTCACACCCCTGCACCCCCTCCCTGACCCTCACACCTCTTGCACACATCCTTGTTCCCTCCCCCATCCAGCAGCAGCCACTTACCTACCTGCTGTCCTTGGACTTGCAACTTACTGCTGGCTTCCCCACTGACTTTCTCCTTGCAAGCTTCCCACAAGCAAAGTCAATGGGGAAGCTGAAAGGAATTCTAAACTCTTCTGAGGTGATCAGCACTGCTGCACTGCCGCCGCTTTAGCACTGCTGTGGTCAGCCATGGTCATGTGATCCTCATTTCAAACACTCCCTGACAGCTTTCCACAAGTCAATGGAGAAGCCGACAGGATTCTAAACTCTTCTGAGGTGATGGCAGGGAGTTCCAGAAATATTGGGGGGGGGGGGGGAGGGAAGGAAGGGAGGGAGGGAGGGAGGAACAGGGAGGAAGGAAGGAATGGAAGGAGGGAGGGAAAGAAAGGGAGGGAGGGAAGGAAGGAAGGAACAGAGAAGGAGGGAGGGAACGAGGGGGAAGGAAGGAAGGAAGGAAGGAAGGAAGGAAGGAAGGAAGGAAGGAAGGAAAAAGTAACAAAAGTAGGATAAAGGTCAACCCTGATGAGAGTAACTTAAATGTTTGCCAAAATTATCACTATTTTTTTCAGAAATACATTGCACAGAATTTATGCTCATTAGAGTTCCAGAACCAGATGAGATACTTGATTGGAACAAAATAAAATTAATACCCCTCCTCAAAAGGGAACTTTTCCAATACATCTTCAGCACTGAAAACACAGAGCAAAAAGGCTATACCAACTCACCTCACATAAGACATTTTAAGCACAGTGATTCACGCATATATCCTGAGTTACAAAAAATGCACTGATTAATATTTTACACCTTTTGTCTCTAAAATAAACAGTAGTAACTGGAAAATTATTCTTCCAGCCCACATTTAATTTAAAAGGGAAAAACTTGACTCACATTCACTTTTCATAAAAAAAATACATACATGGATTTTGAATTTTGATGTCTATAATTACATTACCAAATATCTTGCTAGATGTGATCCTGCCCTCCATTTAGTTAGTTTTAGGTACATGTCATAAGGCTGAGATTCCTGTAGCTGCATTTTTAAAAAAACTAATATGAATTACTGTAGGTAAACACATATTCATCTAATATACACCATTTTAACTACTGTGGGTTTGAACATAGTCAAAAGTGAATTAAAATTTGGACTGCCAGCTATGAAGCAGAAATGATTGGGGCCTTTATTTACAATTAATAAATCACATCCACTGTGTCAGGCATTTATGGTAGCACACATACAATTCTTATAAAGTGAGCATAATAAAAACAAGAAACACAAGATCAAAAACCTTGCTTTAAAATAAATTCAAGAATAGTGCTCTTAATAAAATGGGAGAGAAAAATGCTGACTGCCCATCTGAAGCCAAGTAAAGGAGAAGCCAATCTCACCTATCTCAGAGTAAGCCAATAGTCAGGATGCAGCTAACAATAATGTCTTTACTCAAGTTCCTGCTGACCTAGCAACTCTGCATAGTAAGACACAGAACCTATGATAACTTCATACTTCGTAGTCCCAGTTCAGCATTTTGAACTTTGCATGGAAATGAGAAGTGAAGTTGATACAGGATATGAGGGCTGTAAAACTTACTCCTGAAAAAATATTCTGGCTTCCAAAATATTTTATTAACCAAAGCTTCCAGGCAGCTTTCAAAAGCAATCACTGTTAGGCTTATTTATCTAACACACCTAACCATGATTTATTTTTCCGGGTTCATGTGATACACTGATAACCTGACTATATTGGATGTATTCTCATGACACACTAAATACATGTTACCCAATCACATTTTAGCCTAATGTGTTGTGTGAACCCAATGACTGAACTGTAATCGCAGTATACAACATGCTAGGTTAGTAGTAATTTTTTGTATAGATTTTAACTTCTGCTATTTTGTAAACCATCAAGAGTCCCCTATTCGGGGAGATGGGCGGGGATAAATAAATTAAATAAATAAATGGGTTAAAATGCAGCTGGTTTCACTGTAGAGTATTTTGTGCTCCTAAACTAGGAAATACTAAGAAAATAAATATTGTGACCAGACCTTCAACAACTAAACTGATATCAATATTTACCCTTCCAGAATGGATGGCACAGGCAACCCATTAAATACTATTGGCTCCTCCCCACATCTTAAAAGCAAGCACCATTGCTTTACATGGAAAAAAAATCACAAAACCATTTTAGTATTTTTCATGTTTTAAGTAATAGTTTAATAAATAAAAATGAACTCTGGACATAAAGAAGGGTACACCCAATGCATGTTTAGCATATTTCCAAGCTGGTGCCCTCTAGCTATGTTGAAACTACAGCTTCTCAGTAACCTGCTATGCTGACCAGGAATTGTGGAAGTGATTGTTCTAACACAGAGCTTTCCAAACTGTGTGTCAGGACACGTTAGTGTATCGGCTGCAGTGTCTGGGTGTGTCGCCGCTGCTGCCTCGGAGCCCTGCCAGGATTCCACACAGGTCCTAGTGCCTGCCTTGTGCCCTGCTGCCTCCAAACCTGCTGTGATTCCGCGCAGGTCCTAGTGCCTGCCTTGTGCCCTGCTGTAAGAGTGTGTCGCAAAATGATGCATGTCTAAAAAGTGTGTCACCAACATGAAAAGTTTGGAAAGCTCTGTTCTAACACATCTGGAGGGTGGGCTTGGGGGAGGTTGACTTGCTGGTAAATTCAGACCCTCAAAGATTTTGCATATGCCTTAGTTGTGTTACATTAGCATTTTTATTGAAAAAAATAATTGCATCCCTTTTTTTCCTCAAACTGACATTGCTAATTATAATTTTTAAAAGCATACATAATGCAAGGGAGAAAAGAGGAATGGAGACAACTACATTCAGTCACAGAAAAAACACTACCTTCACTGCCGATTGTAAAAAATCCCTATCAGAAAAAGCTGTGTTCAAATTTCTCCCTATTGCCGGTTTCTCACGAAGCAATCCGTTCCCCAGCAAAAAGGTCAGAAATTAATCCTTTTCAATTTTTCACTGACTCTTCAACTACCTCTATTTTGCATTTCTTTGACAAGCCATATCCATTTCTACATTCTGCCTAAGCTAGGCACTAACAGCCAGCTGCAAAAAGATACGTGCGTTAGAACAGTGAACACGCACAAGTTGGACTACAGCATATATACACGTAAAAACATAAACACCACAAAGAGAACATAAATCAGTCAAAAACCTTTCTCTTCTGGGTTGCGCGGGTGAGGCTTGCGGTGCCCCTTAACACCAGACTACATTTTTTACTCCACATTTTGCAGGTCTTATTTATCTCAACCTTATAAATCTACCTACTTCTACCATGCAATAAGATCAAGGCTGCCATAACACGAATGTATGATGATATAGACTCAACAACTCGATGACCAGATGTTCTTGCTGATCTTAACGTTCGTGTTCCAATCGGCAAATCCTTTATTGGCGTTTACCCATCTTTTCCCCGAAAACGTTTCCTAATGCTTCCACAGTAGTAGCGGCGACTGCGGTTGCCTCTCTCCGACACTTTCCCAGCTGTTCGACCGCATTAGACCAACATACAGCTGCGAGAGTTCCGACTGGGTCGACAAAGGCGGGGTGAGAATGAAGGGAGTCGAGGAAAGATTCCGTTCTCCTTCTTATTGGTTCGTGCCCACGGGACTCTCCGGACTGCCGTCAGTTCATTGGCTCAAGTTTCTCCCATCCCCTGGAGCTAATTGGAGGAGCTTGAGCGGGGAGAAGATGGAATCCCGGAGGAGGGGTTGCGAAGCAGAAGCAGCCCTGTGGTGGAGGATTCATTCCCCGCTGGCCACCTGCAAGTGGGGCGTTCAGCGGCGGGCACGCGCACGCTCTTTGGCGCTGGCAGGGCAGGAAGGCGGGGAGGGGAGCGACGGGACTTCTTTACTTTTCCTTCTTTCTGCTGCGCCGGGCTCTCTCTCAAGGGGAATTTGCAGCTGAATCGGAAGGAACCGCAGCTGTCAAGGGAAAGCAAGGGTGGGGGAAGCAGGAGAAACAAAGAACATGGCGAGACATTGCAAGCAAAGAGGTGGAGTCTGAAGGGACGCTCCCTTCCCGCCCCCTTGGGGAGCCAGGAAGGAAGGACACAGGACAGTTGAGGGGCGGACAATGCCAAGCCGGCCGTACTCCCGAAGGAGGGAAAGCAGCGAGCAGGAGGAGGGCGGGGGGAGTTTCCTTCGGGCACTTAGTTTTGCTCTTGGGGCCGAACTACACGTGACGCCAAGCGCGTCACTTTTAAGTTGCGCGGCTGCTTTTCCAATGGCCGGAGGGGCGTCCTGGGGTAGTCTCGCTCTCCTTCCCACTTGGCGCTGGGGTCTCCGCTGCGACGTAGCCGAAGTGCGGCGGTGCTCTTCTCTGGTGGAGGCAGGGGGTGGAAATTGCGTGCGGGCGTAGGAGGGAGAGAACTTGGCGGACTGCCAGGCAAGGTGGGCTCTTGCTGTTGCGCCGCTAAAGTGCGGGGAGGGCGCGGGAGAAGGGCGCCCGGCGCCAGAGCTTCGCCACAGGTGGAAGGCTGCTGCCGCCGCCCGCCCTCCACGTTTGCTGCTTCGTTGGCAGTGCTTCAGAGGCAGGAGCGCCGTCGCTCCTGGGAGTTGGGTTTCTCTCCTTGCCGCTGCCCTACATCCCGTGAAAAAAAAAACTGGTCGGGGGGGGCGGTCTGCCTCGCTTTGCAACACACACGGTTTTTGTTAATCCATGTCCCGCCACCGGAGTAACAACTTTGTGGAGGCGCTCGCAAATTTTATAAAGGTCGTGTGGGACCACGAGGTGTGGCGGGAATTAGCCCTCGGCTTCCCTCTTTAAAATCATAACAACATGGGTTTGGCTTGGAATAGACACCTCTTTCCTTCCTTGGATCGTTTTGCCTTGTGTTAAAAAGAGCATGTCGATCGCATGGAAGGGTGGCTGGGTGGGATGTCTGGAGAGACAGATCTGGGAATAACAACAGCAGCAGCAGCAACAACAACAATAATGAAAAGGGACGCCTGATTCCAGAGTAACAAATCAAGTGGAAAAAGTCGACCCGGCTGGTTTGATTTTGTTTGGTTTTGTTTCAGGGGGAAATTACAGTCCCTTGCAAGCTCTGGCGTTGGTGACATAATGGAGCCAGTTCTGCAGGTGCAGCAACAGGTATCTTTCAAGGCTGAGTGGACTGAGCCACAGATCAAGTTGTTCCAGTTGTGCTGGGAATTTAGCTGTGCGCTCCGATCTTGTGTTTGTCTATTGTAAGGAAGCACCAGTTTACTTCCATGTCTGTGTACTTAGGATTGGATCTGAAGGGTAACTTCTGAACTCTTCTGTTGGGTAGCTGATCTATTTAATAATATAGTTGATGAGCTTATGTGCATAAAGAATTGAAAAAAGTGGTTGAAAGCGCAAATGAAGATGAATTACTGGACATTTAATATTAAACATCACATTTTAGTAGATTAAAAGTGCATTCCTCTGGTCTAAATGTGCTTGCAATCTCTTGAGTTCATGTGTTCTGCTAAGTTGTACTATATTTTGTTCTATGTTTTCCCTGCCTCCTCCTGTCAATACATTTTGAAGTCGCTTAGTGTCTTGAACTCATTGTGGTTGTTTGACAAGCCATGGCTTAGTATGATTCCAACTTTAATCTACTTCTGGTTTTAATTGTACTGTATTCTAAGATTTAAATTGTTGAGGGATCCAATGGAGATATCTTTAAAAAGGACAAGCTCCCCAATTTTAAAATGTAATGTTCATGTCTTGGCTCTTTCCTCCTTACATTGATCTCTGGGAGTTATCTATTCATCTTCTTTTTTAACACTCAATGTTAGGAAGACCATTAATACCACTTTATGTATTGGTTGACCTTGTAAGTCATTTCTAATGGATTTCAGAACAGAGGCCATACAGATTCATTATCATAGTGAAGGTTTATCATCTGTCCTTGGGAAAAGTGTAAAAAACATTCTTCTGAATCATTTATCCATCTTGACAAGATACTGTACTAAAAACTGCAGCCTGTTGAAAAGATTTCTCTTAACATTTTTTCTGATACGCTACTATAATTCAACTCCCAGTTCTAGCTGGGAGTTTGTTTTGCAGATTTTTTGAAAGCTTTTGCAAGTGTGTGTGTGTGTGTGAGAGAGAGAGAGAGAGAGGGAGACAGAGAGATTTTGTAATTCATTACTTATAGCATATTGTAAATATTCTCACTACTGCTTGGGGATATTGCATATATTAGGATATAACAAGGATACTTCTGGAGTAAGTTTCAAACTTTGTAAGTTTGTTTGACTAAGACCAAAGTCTTATGTGTGTTTGTATTTTTCAAATGAATCAAGTTCCACAGTGTTTTCTGTGCCCCTCCCCCCATCAGTTGTGCTCCAGGATTCTCAAGAAATTTATCATCACAACTTCTTCATCCTATAATATTCTTTTAAAAGCCCAGGGAAAGAAATATTTCGTCCCACTGTTTGCTAGTCTAAAACAGGGAACCATATCTTGCTTTACTTGATTAAACACAACTAATAACACTAACAGCATTCTATGCAGTGGTATAAATACTTAATATTCTTTTTCAGGAAATAGGTATCTGTTATGTGTGTGCATACGCAGATCTTGGTGTTCACGGAACTCTAGTAGTGAAATTCTAGCATGAAGAAGTTTGTGGGTACTATTGCACACTGACCAAATTTCAGCAGACTTTCTCTCCCCCTCAAAAGTGTTGACATTCAATTGACCTTTGAAGGCTCATTCTGTTAATCATACTCAGTGCACTAAAGCTATGGTCCACTGATCTGGTGTTCTTCCATTTAGCCGTGTTCAGCATATAAATTCTGCAGCCTAATTGCTACTTATTGAGCAAGAGTTTCTTTTCTTTTCTGAAAGTAGGAGAGGCTTGCCTTGCCTGAGGCAGGGCACTTGTAGAGTTCGAATTCAAACTGCTTTTCTGTCATGAGTTGGAGGGTGTGGCTTTAGTTAGGAAAGGGATGGAAATTCTTTTCTGATTAAACGTCTTTTTATGTTTCCTGAAGTAGTTTGCAATGATTAGATGGATAACCTTGAATATACTGTCTCGTACAGTGAAGCACGTATTCTTAAAAACATTTTCTGATCTCTAATTCTTCACATTTATTTTCCTGGCCACCTAGTTTTCTATTTTGAGACAAGTTAGGTTAACATATTAAATAAACATAGAAAAACAGTTATGCTGAATGCTCAAATATATTTCAAAAGTTAATGCTTACAAACCTGCAAATATTACAAGAACATCCATCTTCTACTTCCCTCAGTTCCAAAATACCGAAGTTAAAAATACCTGCTTTCATACCAGGGCTGCTTTTTATACACAGCTGGCTTTCCAAAAATCATGTATGTAAACATAGATAGATAAACTATCCTATTTGGAAGGGCAGCTACTGAAGCAATTAACTTGGCACTAGTTGTGTTATAAAGGTAGAACTTTGTGTCTCAGTTCAGTACATCTGGAGCTTGTCTTTTTCTCGGTTTAGGACATAATTATTTCCTGAATAACTAGATTTTGTATCCTTTTTGGTTGTGGTAGAACTTGAATGCTGTTCAGTCAATGGTTAAATTATTAAGGTGCTTAATAAAGATACTTGTACTTTTCATTCCTTGTTAATTTGGCAGTGTAGTTGAAAACAAGAAAAGTTGGGAAAGGGATATTGGAGTTCTACATTTATTTATTTCTAAGCTGATTTCACAAGTAGACCATAGAGGCTTTTGGAGATTTTCTCCCAAAATTATATTTTTGTGTGGCATGACTGAGACATTATCCTGGCATTAAGGTAATTGCAATTTAATGTAAATATGTGCATAGAAAAGTAGATACTAGTGGTACTAAAACTAGAGATAAATAGTTACAATCTGACCTCACAATATAATGTCCATCATATAAATCGGGTGGGCAACGTCAGGCCCGCGGGCCATATAAGGCCCGCGGGGCTCCCACCCACAAACCCCGCCCCCCAGTGCTTGTGATTGGCTCCCGCCCGCAGACTCCAGCCCCTGGTCCGCGGAAATCCCAGAAACCCTGCACTCCACCCCTCCCCTGGTCCCCGGTTATAAATATTCAAATGGCCCTTGGCTGAAAAAAGGTTCCCCACCCCTGATATAAATGCATAAGAAAGAGCCTAGGTTGTCATCAGTAAGATTAGGGGCTTAAGTCCTAATTGTGAAGCATTTCATCCATAGGTCCCTCAGAATTTGCAGTTTACTTTTGCTTGGTGCTACAATCAGTAAAATTGAATTTGTTCCCAAAAAATGAAGGATAGATTGTAATGTCTACTTCAGTGCTTTGAGTTTAAGTCACAAGAACTTTTGTTGTGTTTTGCTTGAAAGGCAACCTGATTGAGGCTCAATCTTGGTGTAAGTAAATCTCCTAGAACATGATGGGACTTTCCAATAGACTTGTAGAGATTAGCATTAAGAGCTCATAATATCAAATGGTTGAAGCATAGATTCTGTTTCTGCAGTTGACTTTGGGAACAAGATTCTCTAGCTAATGAGCTAAGTCACTCTCAATAGTTATTTATTTATCTATCAAATTTCTCGGCCGCCCATCTCGTATACATGCATAAATTATTTTTCAGTCATTTAAATCAGTCCCTTCAAACTTCTTATCTCTGTATGTTGTTACCTGTATCTATGGAAATTGATATGTAATAAATGGTCAAGTTGCAAGCTCCTTGCAGCTCTTAATAGGCTTCTGTATGTT
The DNA here is from genome assembly GCA_023362775.1 of Charina bottae. Taxonomy (NCBI): domain Eukaryota; kingdom Metazoa; phylum Chordata; class Lepidosauria; order Squamata; family Charinaidae; genus Charina; species Charina bottae. The sequence continues at coordinate 3,367,490 of JALMGJ010000009.1, forward strand.
CCCACCCTCTCTGCTGTCTGACAGCCCACCAGTCTTCCGCTAGTGAACTTTCAGAAAGTAATGCTGTTCTGTGTGGTCTTTGGCTGTAATAAAGTTTAAAATAAGTAGTGGTGTTGTGTTTGGGAACAGCAAGTCTGTAAGAGACAAAGTCTGTCAGACTGCTGTGTCATCTTTAAAAAAGCTTTATTTTCTAATTGTTTTTTTTATTGAACAAGCAAAATGTCAAGACAAAAGCTATCCCCCAACAGTTTAAACAAAGGAAAATAAAGAGCAAAAGCATATGAAAACCAGAAGAACTGGGGTCTGTCTGTTTTGGATATAATGGAGAAGTATAAACCTTTAAATTATTACTATTACATATTTTTCCCAGAATGACCTTTGTATTTATGAAGATAACTTAATAAGAAATTATTATTAATATAGGTAAGAAATTACTAGATTTAAATACATTTATTAATTATAGGGTTGCTCTGCTTTAAGTTTCATTTTAATCTTGCACAGAAGAGAATTTATATATATATATACTGTATATGTCTTAGCATGCAACATGTGAACACAATCTGTAAGAGTGAATGAATATATATATGGCTGCAATTCTTTGTAATTAATTATAGAAGATTAATATCTAAATCAATTCATTCTTACAGGCTGTGTTCACACATTGCACACTAAGCCATGCTTTGCATTTGCGGAATAAGTCATAATGGCTAAATGCATATACAAAGTGATAAAGGAATGGTCAGTAACCTTTTCAGATAGCACCATTATGTGATTTTTGTGGGCACTTGGAAGAAAACATTCATATTTATTTTTACTTTAAATAATTTTTGAAACTTAAGAAAAAAAGAAACTGATGAGATCTTATGAAATGTGAGAACTTACAAGACTCAGCTAACTTGTAAGATGCTGATCATTTTAATTAATTATTTTTTGAGTTTTGAGACTTATGAATTCCACTAAGTAATTTAACAAGTGCTACCTTGTTGACTACATGCTAAGCTATAAATCATAGTTTAAAATTATAGCAGCTGGATTTATACAACACAGAATCAAAACCAAGCAAATTATATAGCTTGGCATGGTATGTGAATTCAACCATAGGTTTGAGTAAATGAACTAAGCCAAAATCTTCTAAAACCTGACAGTTTAAAGTAGGTTTTGCTTTTGGAGGTAGAATCTGGATACTTTTTATTTTACCGTTCAGAGAAAAGTATGCCAAATCAAGAAAGCTAACAAATCTAAACAGACCATTCTGTGCTTTTCATTTTTTCTCTGTTAAAAATAAACACTTAAACCACATTGGTTTGAGGATTATAAAATGGATAACTTGGAAGTGTCTGCTTCTTTAAGGTGAATGCTTATGCTCCAATGCAACTGTCAGCTGCAAAACTACTTGGGGGTGAGGGCAATGAGAATTCTGAAGATACTACATCCTGGTTTAATTCCATAGTAAATCTTTTGCAGATTTTAAAGCTGCAAATTGTACCACAAGGTACATTTCAGTTATTGTGTAACAGGGCCTAAAAAACGCCTGTGTTACTTTTCTTCTCATGCAAGATTTTGCATGTGAATGCTCTAAGCTTGGTTAAAACATTCCCCACATGCTAATAATGTAGCTTCTAGTAAGAGTTAACTTGCAAGTGCACCAGGATAAAGGTGTACTATATTAACAGAATTTGAAGTACGTGACCTTGCAAATATAATATTGTCAATGCTTTAGATTGGGGGTTTAGTTAATGAACCATTAAAATGTCTAGGTTGTTAGCTATAGGCTCTTGTTCCTCCTGTAGCTTTGTGCGTTAAGTTGCACCCAAGAAGAAGAATTTCTATTAATAGGATTTATAATAAGTACCCCATACTAGAATATCTTTCAGTGAGGAATATTTCTTTTTCCTATCTATCATGTCTCCATAAGTTATAAAATACCAAGAACAAAGAACACTTTTTTTTTAAACCTTGACTGCAATGATAAATATTGGCTTGGTTTAATAAGTTACTAGAGCCAGTTTGGTGTAGTGGTGAAGGCACCAGGCTAGAAGCCAGGAGACCATGAGTTCTAGTCCCGCCTTGGGCACGAAGCCAGCTGGGTGACCTTGGGCCAGTCACACACACTCGGCCCTAGGAAGAAGGCAGTGGCAAACCACTTCTGAAAAACCTTGCCAAGAAAATCGCAGGGACTTGTCCAGGCAGTCTCTGAGAATCGGACTGCCTGGACAGTTTTTTAGAAGTGGTTTGCCATTGCTTCCTTCCTAGGGCTGAGAGAAAGTGACTGGCCCAAGGTCACCCAGCTGGCTTTGTGCCCAAGGTGGGACTAGAACTGATTGTCTCCTGGTCTCTAGCCCTGTGCCTTAACCACTACACCAAACTGGCTCTCTATATAACCCAGCCTAAAGTAGTAAAAGGTGTTTTGAGCCACAGAGGACATTTGTGCCTTACAGAGATGGATTTGAAAAACCTGAAGATAAGAACTTGATACTTTACCTCATCTACTATTGGTTGAACACCATTCCCATGGAAAAATGGTGAGTTGCCACCAAGTTCTGCTTGACTCAGGATAAATCTATGGATAAATGTGCCAACTATAGTAGTAACTCATGAGTCATCCAAAGAGAATTCTGTTAATGTCTTTTGTTTTCATATTTTTTATTTTATTAAATATTTAAAAACACAAAATCAAAGTAGGAAAAATAAAAGAGATTTAAAAGCATTATAAAATTAAGTAAATATTTCAAAACGTTAGCTTGTTTCTACAATTAAAATATCATTTTAAAACTTCAGATCTTTATTAAAATCAAGATAATATGCAATCAATAATAACCAGTATAATATAAATTATAAATCAAGATGAGAGATTATAATAATTTCTGCCTAGTCTAAAAATTCTATCCTTATTTTGCAAATTATAGAAAAACTTAAAACATGTTAGAAGAAATCCAAACTTCACATGCGGTAGAAGCCCATATGTGGAATTACAATCTAGGAATGGGTTCCATGTCAAATTGAATAATGTATCAGATTTATTTTTTCAGATAGGAGGTTATTTTTGACATAAATGCATACTCCTGCAACTTAATTTGCTATTTTTCTACAGAAGGGATTATACATAATTTCCAATGAGAAGCACAGAATATCCTAGCAGCTATAACCTATTACAAAGCCAGTTTGGTACACTTTGTGGAAATATGAGGTTTTGTAATAATTATTAGAAAAATAGCAAGTTGGAAAGAGAATTCAACAGAATTTGTTTCATTCTGTTATAAATCATTTTTCAGGACTGTTGTCATTGTCACCAAATATTAAGAAAATGATCCAACCTGATTATTAGATTTTTAACATTTTTTAGGGAATGAATTAAATATTTTAGCAATCAGTACAGGAGTAATATTCCATCAGTAAAATAGCTTGTATGAGTTTTTTCTAAGTGTAATATTCACTGTAAATTCAACATTTTTCTTCCATTGATATTCTCATTGTATATCAATTGCTCTGTTTAAATTCTGCACCCATTTAATACATTTAATTCCTGTAATCCCTTTAATACGTCCATCTACTTTATCTATTGTCTTTCACTTCTTGCCAAATGTCATCATTGTTTCTAATCCATCATCTGCTTGCATCAGATGCCCAGCAAACCATTTATGGGCAAATAAACCATTTTGTTAAGATTGAGCTTCAGTCTTTTTAGCCCTCATGTAGTCCATGCATTTGTCATGTGTCATGAATGCGTCATGCCGGCCACATGAGGGTGGAAGCATCTTCAGACAACGCTGGCTCTTCGGCTAACAAACGGAGATGAGCACCGCCCCCTAGAGTCGGACACGACTGCACAAATGTGCGGAGGGAACCTTTTCCTTTACTTAGTCCATTATTACAACTTAACCTGAAAAAATCATGCAAACTTCATGGTTTAACACTAACATAAATCTTTAACATTTCACTATTCTTATTTTGATTTTTAGGAGATTGGCTAACATGAACAGTGATCCTAAAAATGTATGAGGTGTCTTAAGAGTTCAGTTGAGAAGACTGCGTTTTTGTGAGTAAGAATTTGATTTCTTTAACAAGTAGATACTTTTCAGCTAAGTAAACTAATTTATTTTCCTCATTTAGTTCAGTATGGGTTTTAATTAATTAATGTTCTAGCACTCAGTAAAACAGTAGGTGTTGCTCCATGTTTCCTCTGTCCCAGGTTCTGTATAGTATTATTTTGGAATTAATCTACCTGTGAACATTTACTGTATGGCATGCATTGGCCAGGGACAGTGATATTCCCATTTCCAGAAATCTTTCACTGGAAAATATTAAATAGTTCAAGGAAGATTGATTCAACACTCAGAATTTGCCTCCCAGTGATGCACTCATTAGTGTTAAAAATATTGTAATTTTTGTGGGGAGAGTTTATATGAAAGGGCTGAAAATTTCCATGAAAAAAGAGGGTGATTGATAATCCAACTGATTGTAATCATCCATATGACTGTTTCGGGAAACTTCCTCTTGTTTTTTTTCCAGTAGTAAGGTAAAGGTAAAGGTTCCCCCCGCACAGTTGTGCAGTCGTGTCCGACCCTAGGGGCCGGTGCTCATTTCCAGTAGTAACATTTAACAAAATCAGAGAAGTGTAAAAGAACTCTGGGTTCACACATCACACTGTGCCGTAGAATTATCGATTTGCTTCATATATACAGTACGTAACTTTAGGGCATGGTTTACTTAATTATGACTGAATAAACCATAATTGGCTGGGAGTAATGAATCCCATGAGTGGTGCTTGATTACTGATAATTACATGGACTTGACCATATTGTTTTCTAAGTTACATTACAGAAGTGGTTTGTTACTGCCTTCTTTTGGAATATTTTTTTGACTTGCCAGTTTAGCATACAGCTGTGGAATTCCATGGTGTCCAAGTTCAAACTGGGCCTGACCTTTCTTAGCTTCCCAGCCCGACACGGTCAGCTTGGTGCAGCCATCTGCTGAGACGAAAAGAAAAAAAAAGTAATCTACCAGAATGTAAACTGATAACTTTTGGAAAATTAATTGTCTCATTTTGGTTTAAAAAATTTCCCCAAAGTTTTTAGAGCAAGGGCAAGATACAGTTTAATGCCTCTGGTATTTGGCAAGGTCTCAGCAGGTAGCATAATTGTTGAGTGACCTTGTTTGGGCTGAGAAACTAAGCAGAGTTGGCCCTAGTTAGTACTTAGATTGAGGCCTCCAGAGGTACCAGGTCTGTAGGCTAGACGGGGGCGTTGAAAAGACACCCTAGAAGAAGGCAGTTGTAAATCTCTTCTGAATTGTTGCCGCAGTAACTACATGGATGTGTCTGTGAAGCACTAAGAGCTGAACTCAACTCATAGGGGACTTTACTAAAATTTTGAAAGTTTACCCCTTCACTGCAATTTTTTAAAAATAATCTCTTTATTCTGCTTTGGTGTTAGTGATCAGGATTAAAAATGCTTTTTAATGTTAAATAGGAAGGTGTTGAAGCTTACTTTTGTTTCAGAACTAGTTGGCTGCATGGCAGAAGGGTCTGAATGAAAATTAGTCCAAACATCAGTTTGATTTATTTAGTCTTTGGATTCTGGTCATGAACTAGACTCTACAGATTAATTTAAATGAAAGTTTGTAAAAAGATTTCTTCTGATCAGGAGTGGTTGACTGTGGTAGCAGTTGAATTCATCTGTATGAAAGCAGTTTGTATTGCATTCCCTTGACCCTAAGTAATACTTTCTTTATTGGAATTGCCCTGCCATTCATCTGACAAATAACTTAATTTATTTGCTTTCTTTTTCTGGGATATAAAAAAATTAATGGCGTTGCAACTATTCGTATGTGAATTGCTTGCTATATAAATCATAGCAGAGGGAGGGAGTTTTTGAAAGCTATCTTCAAAATGAATATTTTTGCTTGTCTGAAATATTGTAGTAATGCTGAAACAGCATTTACAAATTGAAACAAAAACCGCCAACTTCATTGATTAAAATCAACAATACAGGAAAACATTGCACATTATAATTCTGTTGTCCTGCATAATGGAACTCCAAATGTATGCTGAAAACTGAAGCATTTTAGACATAACCTTCTACTGACTTTGGTACAGATACAATCTGTTTGACGTCAGAGAGAGTGGAGCCATACTGTACATGTAGAAAGTGAAATGGGGTATTGTTGACACAGTGCTCTTCAGCTAATGAGTTCAAACAATTAAGGACTGTTTTTTTCCTCCAGCAAATTAGAGAGAAATGATATACTTGTAGAATCAGAGGCTAATCTTTGTTTGTGAGGAAGCATAAAGTAGAAAAACCTGCCTCTGCTATGTGGGTAGAACAACATCTCTTTCTTTCTTTCTTTCTTTCTTTCTTTCTTTCTTTCTTTCTTTCTTTCTTTCTTTCTTTTTATTTATTTATTTATTTATTTATTTATTTATTTATTTATTTATTTATTTCATCTCATTTAGTGCTTTTAAAACCTCTGAGTTTCCACTAGGTGCTTTTCAGGCTTGGAACACTGTTAATGCAGAAAGTAATGTGTTCACCATATGCTGTATAGATTCTGTTACACCAAATTGGGTACCATAGCTTGAATCTCAAAACTAGGTTGAAATCTGTTCTAAGCTATAGAGAGAAAGTTGATCCTTGTCTGAAATGCTATTGGGATGCCAAGTGCTAGGAACGTCTGGAATGCATAGCACTGGAAGTTTGCTTTGTTCCCTTAGTGACTTGACTCATTGAGGAGGCTTTGATAGCTTTGACTTTCTAAAAGGAATCAATTTCTAGTACAATTTAGCTTGTTTTCATCTGCTCTTTGAAGGACAAGTTTTCTTAACCTTGGTGCAGAGAAATCTAACCTTGTCTTTTCCAAGAAGTGATTTATGAGGACTCTTTACATTTATCAGTTGAAGTAAATAACCCTGCAAGTTTACGCATTTCAAATAACTAAAAACATTTTCATGTATCAGCTTTCACTGTGAATATTTTACTGGGGAAAGAGGGGAATGGCCCAGTATCTTTCAAATGCCTTCATTTTGACTCTCTTGTTCAGCCTTTCTCAACTTTTTGACCCTGGAGGAACCCTTGAAATCTTTTTCAGGCCTTGGGGAACCCCTGCACATTCAGGCTCAAATATAGGCCAGAAGTTACAAAATTATTATATTCGTTTCATGTGTAGGCCTGTATAGATGCATTAACAGGGTTCTTAAACTAAAAATAAAGAATGAAACTTACCTCTTTAATGTGGAGTTGCCCGAATTTGAAATAATTTTTTAAATAAATCGTGATCTCCGAGGGAACCCCTAGTAACCTCTTGCGGAACCCTAGGGTGCCACGGAACCCTGCTTGAGAAACCCTGCTCTTGTTTATTGTAATTGTTATAATGGTAAATTCTTGCAAAAGAGTCTTTAAGGCAGAGCGTTCCAAACTGTGTGTCGGGACATGTTAGTGTGTCGCGACTGCTGCTGCCTCCGAGCCCTGCCAGGATTCCACGCAGGTCCTAGTGCCTGCCTTGTGCCTTGCTGCCTCCAAACCTGCCCTGCCAGGATTCCGCACAGGTCCTTGTGCCTGCCTTGGGCCTTGCTGCCTCCAAACCTGCTGTGATTCTGCGCAGGTCCTAGTGCCTGCCTTGTGCCCTGCTGTAAGAGTGTGTCGCGAAATGATGCATGTCTAAAAAGTGTGTCACCAACATGAAAAGTTTGGAAAGCTCTGCTTTAAGCAGTTGAGCTTATGTGGATTTCAACAGGAGAATTAGGATTGTTCACAGTAATCCAGGTTTGATATTCTGAATATATGTTGGGGTTATTGCAAAGCTTCTGTGAGTATAAAGCATCTTTAAAAAAATTAATGGAGATGTTACAGTGTTTGATAGCTCATTTCATATTTTTGGAACTATCAGTCAGAGTTGGATAAAGTGAATACCGTTTTTCTTCAAGTATGCTAATCTTAAGGAACAGCTGAAACGTATTACTCATTGCATCTTTTAACTCATTAGGAACATTATACTGGGGATATTACATCATATTGATAATGTAGGTTTCCGCAGATGGAAAGTTTTGGAAACCGCTCTAGTGATATAGCAACCCAAGGTGGGGCGGTGGGAGGATTCTCTCAGTCAACCTGCCTGGATCTAGTTGGAGGTTAATGCAAAAAAGAAAACAACTGAGGAATGAATATTGCTGTTGACAGTGAGCGATTGTAAACATCCTCGACTGGAAGCTGTGAAGCAGCAGATGGGGCTTTCAGTCGGATGTTTGCAGCTGCCAACTGCCACAGGCTTCAAACCTTCAGAAATCTTTTTAGCATGTTCCTAAAAAGGAAATAAAGTGGTCTTTATGAAATGCAAAATTGTCTAGGTTTCTGAGGGCCTAAAGTACTTTAATGTAGAAAGAATGCTTTGGGAGAGCAGAGTGAATGTCAAGATTACAGAATAGAGGTAAGAAATACAGGGGGCTTGCCATTTGTTTAGTTGGCCCTCAGAGCAGCTCTAGATCTCAACAGTATCTTACACTGTTTTGTACCTTAGCTGCTTTCTTCTTTGTGAGGGAAACTGCAAACCATGGACTCGGTAATCCTGGTACCAGGAAACGGAATTAGAATGCTTTTTCCCCCCTTGAATGCTTGTATGATGTCCTAAGCAGATTTTGGTGTGGGTGATCCTGTTTACTTAACTTTTGGTTTTATTTATTTAATATAGAGATGGAATGAAATGGTCATTCCATTTGTGAGTATCAAAGGGGACAAATTCTTCAACACACCAAGCTGTTTTGCTGGTAGGGGCTTGCTGTTACAGCTTGTGACATTAGCAGCAAAGTGCATATTCCTTCATTTTCTGCTGCAGTTGCTTTTTTAAAACTGGAGGAGGGATAGGTTTCCTCATCCTGTTAAGCCTCCTCCCTTTCCCGAGATGCATCATTTTGTGACTTGTCTTTTCATTCATTTATTCAACTTATATTTGTTCTATTTCTGGAGTCTCTGAGTGGCTTACAGTATTAATATTGGGTGATTAAAAGCAAAAATCAAGTCAATTATAATCAATCATTCTGATGGGCCACCAATAACAGTAGAATAATCTTATTCATATCCAGGTGAAGAGTCTGAAGAGTCATGTTTTTATACCCCTCTGAAAAAGTAGTAAGGAGGGAATGGTCCAGATAGCCAGGGATAAGCTGTTCCAGAGGAGCGGGCCTTGACTGAGAAGGCTGAGCCTGGAGTGCATGTGGTGGGATCTTCAGCAAGCCTTCTCTCCTATATATTACTGGATGGGCAGATTCAACTTGGACAAGGTAATCGATATCTAGGCTATGAGCCATGAAATACTTTAAAAGTGACATCCAGCACCTTGAACTATACATATAAGCTAACTGGCAGCCAGTGCAGCTCCTGCACAAGATGTAATTATCCAAAGACTCTTGTGAAGGCTCCACCTTCAGTTCAAGCAGGAGGATCCCAAAGTTGTGGGCTAACTCTATATGGGAAAGTATTGTCCCATTCAGAGTATGGATTGTCAGATTCTGAATCCATAGCTACTCTGTCTTTATAAGATTCTAAACCTGTTTCTCCCCATGTAGACCTCAACAGCCTCCAGGCCCCAAGTCAAGACCTCTGCTGCATCTCTTTCCCATCGCAGTGGAAGATATATAACTGGATATCATCAGCATATTGATGATTCATCACCCCTTGCCAGTGAATGACTTCTCCCAATGGCTTCATCTAGAAGTTAAACAGTAGGGTAGAGATGGCTGAACCCTATGGCATCCCATAACAAAATGTCTGAGAGCTTGATCTCTCTGTATCCACCAGCACTGACTAGAACTGTCTACTGTGTAAGCCCAGGAGGAAGTGACTACATCAGTATTATCTCCAAATTTGCAAAGATTGTTCTACTCCAGATTTCCTACTTCTGATACTGCTATTGTGAGATATAGCTGAATGTACTTGCGGAGCTCGATCTACGTTCTGTGGAGGGCTATCAATGTTCGTGCTGGGATTAAAGAAGTTTTCTTTTTTAGGAAAAGGTAAGTGCTAGTGTCCCTGCCTTTCAGATTTTTTTCCTGTTGAAAATTAGTTCCCAGCCAAGGATTTAAAACACAGTTGGATGCCCTGTAGCTTGTGTGCAGCACACCTGAGACTTTGGTGGGACCAATAGGTCTTTTCCACATTTGCCAGCAGAATGCAGCTTACCCCTGAAATCTGGCAGAAATCACATAAATGCCTATTCAGCTGTTTGAATTCCAGTTAGGTTGTTTTGTGATTTTAAAGAAGCAAGGAGGGCTTAGCTACTTCAACAACACAGTAAATGTTTTTCTTTCTCCCTGTCTTTGTCTGGCTTCTATTAACCTATTGAGACTATTTCAGATGTTACTAAAGTTAATAGGTATTGTGCAATTGTGCTACCCTGGATTAAGATTGTATTCCAACCTGCTGCCACTTGGGTTAAACATGTTACAAATATAGTTGAAAATTAATATAATGTTGGGATTTCTTTTTTTAACCTTTCCCTCTTTGGGGCCTTGCCTGCTTTTCCTGGCCCCATAAGCTTTTAAAATGCAACTATTGGAATGCTGTTCAAAGTTGTATGTTGCAACCTGATTTGACAGGGAAAGGTTGTTTTGAATGAAGGCCAGAAATTTTTAAAGTAGCCCTGCAGACACTGGTGGATGGAGTACTTAAGCCTGAAATGGTGGGTTAAAGCAGTGGTCCCCAATCTTTTTGGCACTAGGGACCGGTTTCGTGGAAGACAATTTTTCCACGAACCGGAGGGGGGGATGGTTTCGGGATGATTCAAGCGCATTACATTTATTATGCACTTTATTTCTATTATTATTACACTTACAAATAAGTGTCAGATTCCGACTTCTCATAAGGAGCATGCAACCTAGTTCCCTCGCATGCGCAGTTTACAGTAGGGTTCATGCTCCTATGAGAATCTAATGCTGCCGCTGATCTGACAGGAGGCGGAGCTCAGGCGGCAATGCGAGCGGTGGGGAGCAGCTGTAAATACAGATGAAGCTTTGCTCGCTCACCCACCGCTCACCTGCTGTGTGGCCCGGTTCCTAACAGGCCATGGACCGGTACCGGTCCGTGGCCTGGGGGTTGGGGACCCCTGGGTTAAAGGATGAAACTTAGTTCACTTATAAATAAGCATATACTGAAACAAGTGTTGATACAAACCACAATAAGCTGTTCAGTTCTCCCTTTAGGGGACTGACAATTGTGGAGTTCTGTCTTTTAGCCAGGAAACCAAACAAAACTCTTACTGCATACAGTGAGTAATACTGATCTGAGTTTGGGTAAGATTTGCACCCTTCAAGGAATGGACAATTGGTGTAATCACATGGTTTACATCTAATCATAATTCGTTTAAATGTTTAAATATTGTACAAAAATTGCTTTACAGTTCCTGATTTGTGGTTAGCTGGTTTATCATGCATTGCTGTAAATGCCTCACTTTACATACTACGCTTAACCATTACTTAATGAAACTCAGTGGCTTAAAACAATCTCTAGTGTTCTGTAATACAAAACCAACTTAAACTGGTAAATGAGTATGAAATGCGGTAAGCCGTATACAGTTAATTGGACAAGTGGACTTTAAAATTGGTGTTGAAGTTTCCTACTCTGCAAAATCCTTTGAAATGTTTCCTCTAATAATAGACAAAAATGAAGCCGCTGTGATATAAGAGATATATTCAGGGGAACACCAAGCTTTGCAGAAATTCAAAAAATAATGTTTAAAAATTCTCAAAAATTCCTAAGTGGGGAAATTCCCCTTAAAAAGAAGAGCTGCAACAAAGACTGAGCCTATGTAGTACCTACAAAATGTAAATGTTGACTTTCTCTTTAAAATATGTTAGATTTGTGCAGAATATCCTGCTTGAATTTCTTGCAGCTTTGGGTATCCTAAAACTGAATTCCACTTGTTAAAAATTAATAGACCTTACAGCATCTCTCTGAGAACAAAGAAAAATGGTGTGTGTGTGTCACACACATAGAATTGTTCAGAGAAGTGAACTAGTATTTAAAAAAAATTCTGCAAATTTACAGTCTGCCTCTCAATGCTTTATTTCACCTGATTTGACTTCCTTCATATAGTTTGGGCTTGTCTTCTTATCCATGCACAGCCTGGATCATGATTATCTCAGTTTATGAAACATATGCTTTGTGAATATGTTAACAATCATGTAAACTGCTGTGCACACCTAAAGTACTATGTAAATCTATTGAGTTGGGTCTCTCTGTTAGTCTTCATTTTACTTTTCAAAATTCAGTTAATGCCTGAAAAGATTGGCTTCTGCTCAGTAACTGAATTATATCATGTGGCCCTGAGTTTGGGAATTTTCTTTTTGGGCAAAGATATCAACTGAAATCCCGGGGGTGCGATGGCTCAGCGGTTAAGACGCCAGGCTTGTCGATCAGAAGGTTGCAAGATCGGCGGTTTGAGACCCTAGTCCCGCGTGACAGAGTGAGCTCCCGCACTCGCCCCAGCTCTTGGCAACCTAGCAATTCGAAAGCATACAAATGCAAGTAGATAACATCCCATCGGTGGGATGGTAACAGCGTTCTGCGCTTGTCATGCCAGCCACATGACTGCGGAAGCGTCTTCAGACAACACTGGCTCTTCGGCTAAGAAACGGAGATGAGCACTGCCCCCTAGAGTCAGACACGACTGTGCAGGGGAAACCTTTACCTTTACTTTTTATTAACTGAAATAGGGAAACCTGTTAGGAAGTTACAGTTTTCTCATGTTTCAATTTTTATAGGCTTATTTCAGAATACAGGGCCAATTTTAGTGAGTCCAAGTTGCTGCTTCTCTTGAACTGACTATAAATAGTTTCATTTGAGACTATTCTCAACGGTTCTCTATCCCATAATACAGCTACAATGACAGGTAATGTTTGTTATCCTTTCCTTGTGTGATCAAGATTGTTTCCACAAATCGATATACCAGAGGCAAGTGATTAGCACAAATGTGTCCTGATTGAGTCTGCTGTTTCCTCCATGAGAATTACATCTACAGATCACCTATCTGCAGGTTGTTCAGAAGTAAGTGTGCTGCGTGGCTCCAAGTTCCAGTTCATGCTAACCATACAGCTTAATATAAAACAAATCATAGGTGGAAGTAGAAGTCATATGATGTGCACACTTAGTCCATAAACAAGCTGTTTTGTAGGTGTGCCACTTTGTAGAAGGAAACGGGGCATATTTGTGCTAACTTCTTCATGTGCTATAGCACAAACACAGTCACAGAATCAGAATGGGAAGTGATTGTGATATTATCCATGATACTTCTAAAGGCATTTCTAAAGAAAGATTTGCTTCAAAAGATACAGAAAAAGGCAATAAAACGATTAGAGTACCTTTTCTTACCCATGAGGGAAAAAAAACACAGAAATTGATATTCAGGTTAGAAACAAAAAACTGGAAGCTACATGAGGTAGGAAGTCACAACCTCTGAAACACTTAGGTAATGAATGTTTTTTCCTTCCTTGTTTTGAATATTAACATTTTGGGCCAGCCTCTTAGGGACAGATTATTTATAGGGCTCTTACAAAGGTTATTTCAATAAGGCAATGGAATTACTGTGCCCAGACACATAATTAAGATAGCAATTAAGCTTAGATGGTTTGCAAGTATTATAACGAAGTCTTTCTATAATCTATTACTGTTTTCAATCCAATATCATGTCTAGAGTAGACTTACAGAAATCATTTGAACCAAGATTACGTAAGATACCTATTTTTGGACACTTTGAATTGAATAGGTCCACTTTTAAGGAAGACTACACCTGGAACCAGTCCGTGATCTCTTTCTAATTTTTGTATCATATTCATATCCCAGTTTTAAAAATGCTGCTTAGCCAGATTGATGGAAGATAAGACATTCACGGAGTGTCAGTGAGTGACTTATCTTCCATGCATCTGGCTAGGCAGCATTTTTAAATAACCTTACATCACAAAGCTGTACATTTCTGAGCTTCAGATACTGGGATCAAATGAGACCCTGCTATCGTCTTCCTACATTACTTGTGAACACCAAAGCCATCTGATTAGGTATTTGGGAAGAGAACAAAATACTGAAATAGTTAAAATTTGGGTTTGACCTAGCATAGCAATAAAGACAAGGAAATCTCTGCCTACTTTTTGGCACAATGAAAAGCAAATAGCAGAATTTATGTATAAATAGTATTATTTCTTATACATTATGCTTGTATGAAAAACGTCAAAGAAGGTCTTGTAAACTTCAAGGGAATAAGGCTCTGTTATTTCCTAGGGAATCTACTCAGCACACCAAACCATGGTTTTCTTTATTTTAGCTTAGTTGTGTCTATAAACTATGGTTTATGACAAAGGGGAATTGGGGGTTTCATCCCTCTGGTTTACACTTCAGTATGATATGAAGCTAGCCAACTGATTTCCTTTCAGGTGCAGTTCTTATGAAAGATACCTGGACTATATGAAATGCCATTCTCATGGTTAAGCATCATGTGTTCTCCTTTAGTAATTTATTTACTGATTGAAAAAAGGTTGGTCTGGCCTCATTACTTAGATCTTATCCTTATGGCACATCTCACATGACAAGAACATGCTCTATATTTGCCTTTCTGGATTAAAAAGCAACACTACTTTTTTGTAAATCATTCTGATTTGTTTGCTAAATTGAATGTATGCAGATAGGGACCACTATTTTTAACTATTGTGAAAAGTATCCAATTTGAAGTTGCAAAATGTTTTCAAACACCTACTGTATGACTTAATAGAATTCCTGCAGAGTTTAGTAATCAGTCTGAATTAAAATAGCACTATATGTTTAAAAATCTTGGGATTATATCCTTTTTTTAAAGATAAGAATATTGTCTCTGTTTAAAAAGACTTTAAAGGAGGTAATAGAAAACACTTTCCTAAAAACAGATGTTTACTGTGCTTGTTGGATATCTTGAATTACAAGGTAAAGTCATTGTACACAGTCATTTTCTCTTCCCCCAACCCCCCAGCTGTAAAACAAATAACCATTCTTGCTGAGTCCACAAATAGATTTTTGGCTGGCTGTTTGTTTCTAAAGTATCTTTGCTTTTCCTGTCCTTAAAATTCAGCAGCTGTTAATGGAATTATGTAGTTCAGTGTCTAGTGCAGTAATAGTCTTAAAAAAGTAGAGTCAGTATTTTTTCCCTAGACAAAAAAGTACTGCGTTTAGTCATAAACTTTATAACTACTGCAGTTCATACACAAGTGGTCTGTCCTACAAATTAGTTCACAAGCCATATCAATTTTATGATAATTCATTTTTTTTGTTTTACAAAAATATATATTTTTGTAAAATCTTTCTGTAAAATCTAATCTTTAGCTATAAGATTAACTGTTAATATTTGGGAATAAATACCTTAAAAACTTTATGAAAATCCTTTTTTCTTTGTCACTGTTAAGTAAATGGAACTATAGCAAATAAAAATCCATTGTGTTGCTACATAAAAATATGTTAAGCCACAAAGTTCCAGTAAACTACAAATTTTCCCTATAAATTGTTCTAGCTGTGCAACTTCGCTCCCATTCTGGTCCTAATCAAATGAGCCCTTAAAATCTAGCTCTTCCCTCAGACCTTGGGTTAGAGTGGGTGACAGACCCCTTTTGTGGTGTTTTGGTCAGATGTTTGTTTGTTTTCTGGACTTTTGCTTATTTAGGTTATGTACATGTTTGTTTTTACTGTCTTATTTTGTAAGCTGCCCAGAGTTGTGATAGATTGGGACAGTCTATAAATTTCATAAATAAATAATTAAATTTAGATTACAGAGATTAGAGATGCAGAGATGAATACTCTGTAGAAGACATGGCACATGTGGAAAGCACAACCATGTGGAAGAGGAACAGATGACAAGATGGGTAGGATACTGTCATCACACAAATGCCATCATTTGCATCAGACGTGCAAATAAATGGTGACATTTGTGTGATGATGTCATTGCATACGTATTGTCGTTTTAACATCATCATGGTTTCTTATGGAACCTGTTGAACAAACTCATGTCCTTGTAAAGCGATTCTGCACCTAAGTGATTGTTGTGCCAGTGGGCTTGACGCTGAGTTATACTACAATAAGACCTGGGGTACAATAAGACCTGGGGTAGGTAATCACGATGCATCAGCTTTGACCAGGCTCCTACAGTGTACTAAACTGGAGTGTGATTTGCTTGGTTTTGGTTTAGCGTATGTGCAAATTAGACAAGCACAGCTTATTTAATAAAGTATAGTTATGCAAACCTGATGTGTGAACTTGGCCTGACTAGGTTTGCACCAAATGCTAGCCTAAAACATGGATTGGCCCATTTCTGGCTCTGTTTTTTACTGACCCAAACAATGTGGTGTTTTATGGTATAAGGCATTCTGCAAACACAGGCAATTGGATTACTTTAACAAACAACATTTCAGTTATCTATATGTTAATGCATTGTGTGAACATTAGGCAACTCCTAAAATCTGAGGAAAACCTTTTTCACATTGTACTTTCCAGTGGAGAAAGCACAAGTGGAAAGTTGGCCATCTCTGGCACAATTCATTTGTGGAAATTACTGGTAAGTTCTTTGATTAGACATGGTGATGTATGAGTCAGAAACAAAAGGACAAGCCAGCAGGGTTGGGCTTTAGTTTGTAGGTTTTGTGTTTTGTTCTGGAAGAGCAAGGCAGAGACTTGAGTGGTTATCGGAAGATCCTATGGTGCCACTGACTTTCCCAAGATACTTGTGCAGTGTCTTTTGGAGGTTGGCAAATCATATATGCTCCCTGTAAGGGAACAAAACCTAGGGTAAACACTGGGACCTCTGAAATGAGACTCTTCGATCTATATTGGGCTGTTAATATTTCATACTTTCTTCATTCTCATTTAAAGCAAATATATCTTCTGTGCATATCAAAGAATATTTTTATTGGATCTCTTACCATATGATCTGTAGTTTCCATTCATAACATTTCTGTGGCCAGCCTGAATGACCATTGGAGAGAGTTCTAGTCTATACAACAAGCAATGTAGCTTTGATATTGGCTAAAGTATTGTGTGAATCTAGGCTTATTCATTAATCTCTCTCCCCACCACTACTTTGACTGCTGATTTTAACTAAAAAAGTCATTCATAAAGGATACCTTAAATGCCTAGGAGAAAGAATTGGAATGCACAGTGGGCACAACCTCGACATTCCTGGGGGGAGTGGTGGTGTTTCAGAGCTATGGATGTAGGAATCTACCCCTAATATGGTACATATTTTTCTTCTCCCCATCCCTTCTAGTTCTCCAAACTCTTTACTAAGGAATGGTTCTATTTCACCTGCTATGTATACCATTTTAGTCAACATAGAAATAACATATCAGAATAATATATTGCAAAAACATTCTGAGTGCTGGAAATGTTATGAAAGTACATTTGATAATCTTGCTTATGAATACATTATAGAGGTATGTGTTTTTTCCAAGCACCAAGAACAGAGATCAGATTTTGACAACTCTTTTGTATCTTTCTTAAATAAAGCAGTGCATTTCTCTGACATAGGCTTGAGGGAAATAAAAGAAAGGAAGAATTATTGGTATGAAATGAATTGCTACTTCATTTGTTCTATTTAGTGATTAAAACCAATACCCACATATATATTGTGCGTGGCTTCCTTTAGTTTGGCTGGCTCGTTTACAAGTATCAATTCTCTGAAGTTTACACATGAATGATATTAGGGTCTTTGTATGGGTGGTTGGCTCCTTCTAAATGTTTTCTTGGAGAACCAGCTCAGCTACTCCCTTCCAGCAGACGAAATGAGTTGATGATTTCACATTTACTCAAGTTTGCACATATCCAAAAAGCTGGGGAGGGGAATGGGAATTCTTATCACAAAGTCTTCATTGTGTTTGAAAGAAGGAGAAGGCAATTTGCCTATTTTATCAATTAGCAACTAACTTAGAGTGAGAGGCTTAACTAAATAATAGGATCGACCTGCTATTAATTGCCCGTGTAACATTTTATTAGAGACTAAATGCAAAAGAAACAATACGTTGGTATTAGGATCCAAAGAAGGGATGAAACCTAGCTTGAAAAAGAAGGCCTGGTTTTAATGTTTCCTGGTTTGTGTGTGTGTGTTTTTTTACAATTCATAGAATAAAAATTATATTTAGTAAAAGTGAAATGGCCTAGGTAGGTCCTTACTTTCCCTAGCTTATGTACTTATTTTTGCAAAGTATTTAACATTTTTATGTTTTCTATATACTTACAGTTTGATTTTATGATTTTGAGGAGCTGACTTCTTTGCTGATGAGATTATTATTTTATCACTCTATTAATGATGAATTTGTAATGCTTAGGTGAAAAAAAATGATCTGCCTTGCTGACGTTTTTATTTTAATCCTATAATAGCATAATCTAATGGATACCACAGTGCCAGGGTCATATAGCAATTTGTGAAATTAATGCAGTGAAAAAAATCTGACCCATAACCTAAATCTTGTGCGGTAGAGAAAAAGAAAACTTTCTCAAATTTTCTAGTCAATGTGACCAGAGCATTTATTCCTTTTATGGGAAACAGGCCTTCAGACCCTTATGCAATACCTAACTAATTATTTCCTTCTTTTTTTAATAAAAGCAGCTCAGTCCATCCACAGAATTCCTCACTATCTGTGTATATGTTCATTTTTAATGGTTCAGACTGCAGAACAGAAGGAGGGATTATTGTGAAGTGAGCTCAGAGCTAGAGTTGCGTAGCATGGGAACAGAAGTTGTGTGCAGTTCTGGTCTTTGTTTTTTTTTTTTAATCCATTCAGTCGTGTCCAGTTCTCGGAGACTGGACAAGTCCTTGCAGTTTTCTTGGCAAGTTTTTCCGAAGTGGTTTGCCATTGCTTTCTTCCTACGGCTGAGAGAGGGTGACTGGCCCAAGGTCACCTAGCTGGCTTTGTGCCTAAGGTGGGAATAGAACTCACAGTCTCCTGGGTTCTAGCCTGGTGCCTTAACCACTACACCAGACTTCCTCTCGCAGTTCTGGTCGGAAGCTATTCTTAGAACACATCCATTCTGAACCACTGGAAGTAAATTAAAAAAGAAGGTAAGTGCTTTCCATTTTAATCTGGATTATGATTTAACCACTGTCTAATCTAGCCTTTTGATATTTATATAGTTTATGGGGGTTGTATGTGCTAGCCTCAAATGCACATTTTTAAAACAGATTCTCTTACTTTTTCTCCTGGCCTGTCTGAGTTGGAGTAGTAGAGCAACATCAAATTGTTAACATTATTCTAAAAAATCTTTTAAGGACCCCCCCCCCTTTTTTTTTTTTACTGGGTCTTATGAGAGCTGAATTTAGTTGGAAGTAATATGTAAATCTGCTAATGAAAGCAATTAAAACATTTTCTGAGGTTAAAAAAAAGACATTCTTACCTAACCAAGATGTTTAGTGAAATGTAAAAAGAGCTGCAAGAACTGTTTTTGCTGAATTGTATAAATAGTGTGTTAGTTCAAGTGACAGCTCCTACTAGAAACTATATACTCCTGGCATATGAGCTGCTGATAACAATTCAGCAATTTCATTAGTAAAGCACGGTATAGGTTTAGGTTAGGGGTTTAATGTGGAAAACGTTTTACAGGGTAATTACATTTACAATTGAGAAAATTATGGAAGCTCCTTGCCAGAGATTTGCAAGCACTGTCTCCTATTAACAAAAAGTTGTGTCTTATAAAAAGCCTTGAAAATTAAATGTGACTTATTTCTTGGTGGTTTTTAGTACCTTTTGTCTTAAAACAGCTGTTATAATCTTTTATCTATAGAAAGTATCTTGAATGGTTGCTACATGTACTTTTTAAAGAGTTGATATCTTTTTGTCCAAAATCTTGGCTGTTTTGACAATTAAAATTGTACCAAGTTAGAGAATTATATTACAAATATCAGATATTGTTTTAAAGGTGTGAGTGTGCAAGTGATCTAGTTGCAAAAGTTAGATACGATGAGTTGCGAGATACTATTTGGAAATCAAATAATAGCATTTTATATAGATAGCTTTTAAGGTCATTTTGAAGCTGAATTTTAGAACTGACAGATAAAACAGACTTGACCATGTATCACCTAACAGAGTTACTCTATGGAGCAACTAAATATATTTGTGCTACATCAGCATAAAAATACATCAGTATTTTTAGTTCTAGTTTGATTTAGGGTATTTGCAAAGCTCCCCTCCTCCCAGTTTTTCCCCACATATACAGGACTGGAAAAGGTGGGATTTAATAAGGAACTTTTTTCCTTTTAAAAATAGATGAGAATATTTAAAAGAAAGAGAAATTGAAGATAAATGTTTTTCTTTTATTTTACTCTTTATAAATATATATATAGTTAATTACAAGGATTAATTACAAGTCAGACGTACTAACTTATATTGAACTCTTTTTAAATATAGGCATAAGCTTTACATAGTTCTATAAAACAAACACAGAAAAGATTTATATGAATTTTCCAAGCTGCCTTCTATCACATGACACTGTTTATGTTATAAATCCCTTTTCTTTTAGATGGTTGCCATGTGTATTGAGCTACGTGAATGATTTAGCTTGAAAGCTTCTATGAATATACTATTTAAAGCATGTATGTTCTTGCTTCAATTGTATGTTTGGCTCTATGCTCTAATTTGTTAACCCATAACTGATGCCATTTTATAAATGGTGGCATATTTATGTACCAGTGATGGCAGCATCTAGGCAAACTTGAAAACCTAAGTATCGTCAAACCTGGTTAGTACTTGGAAGAGAGATCACCAGGAATTTACAGGCTGTAGGCTAGACTAGGAAGTCAGAAAAAGTTCCAGAAGGGAGTAGCAAACTATTTGCATATTGCTACATGGATCTTAATGGATCCGTCCAGGAAGTAATCAGGAGTTGACCCTGACTGTAGGGGAGATTTGACTCACCCACAAAATCTAAATTGTTTTTTTCAGTGTTAATGGTGTCAGTTTTTATTGAAATAGTCAGTTCTACTTTGAGGAAAGCGATCCCATCTCTTTGAACTGTTTTTGGTATCTTCTCAAAACCACAAATCTATCAGCCTGAAAGGACATAAGGGAAAACTTGTTATGTAAAACAAGGAATGTAAAAAATGTACATGCTTCCTCCTCATAGGAGACTTTTAAGCAGAAGACGAGGGAGTGTCAGGACACTAGTACTGAATTAATTCTATCCATTTGTCCTCAAAAATATAGAAAGGGTGATGAGACTGTAGTTGTTGGATTCTGCAGTGTCTTGAGGTGTGATGTTGAAAAAGCGTTCTGAGCTTTACAAGTTGCTGGAATGTGTATCCAATTTCCTTGACCACATAATTTGTAAGTCTCCAAAATTGGCCTTGATGATTCAATACCAGTACTCCAGAAATGGAAAAGAATATTCTTGATCATCACCTCACAGATTGTCCATAATATGGAGGAACCTTCCATTCATGAACAGAAAATATATTCTCTTATTTTGGATGATCAAATTTACAAGTTGCTTACATCAAGTTGTTATTGTTCAGTTGTTGTTCAGTCGTTAAGTCGTGTCCGACTCTTCGTGACCTCATGGACCATAGCACGCCAGGCCTTCCTGTCCTCCACTGTCTCTCGGAGTTTACTCAAATTCATGTTCATTACATCGGTGATGCTATCTAACCATCTCATCCTCTGCCGTCCCCTTCTCCTTTTGCCTTCAGTCTTCACCATGCAATTTTGTGAGTAATTTCCATTTTCTAAGGGTACCATAACAACATAAATGGAACTTTTGGCATATTTTTAGGGGAAAGGGTAAATTTGTTAGGCATAGTTATTTAGTTCTACTTGAAAGGGATATAATACATAACCTCTCAGTTACACTCTTTGAGGAGGGAGGAGCCATAGGACTCAACTTTATGTTGGGTTAGAATAGCAATCTTCATAAAAGGGACTGCGGTGGCTCAGTGGTTAAGATGCTGAGTCAGAAGCCATTAAGGCTGAAAACTCGGCAGTTCGAAACCCGAGCGTGAGCCGCGTGCTGGAGTAAGCTTCCGGCAATTAGTAAAATCAGTCCCAGCTTCTGTCAACCTAGCAGTTCAAAAGCATGCAAATGCGAGTAGATAAATTAGGTACCACTTTGGTGGGAAAAATCACAGGGACATGAAAGGAGCCTCCTTGGGCGTCCCCCGGGCAACGGTGATGTCACCGGCAAATCCTTTCACTACAGAAGCGAAAGCTTCTGACACGAAACAACAAAAGCAATCTTCATTCCTTAATAAGTTGTGGAATGAACACCATTTTACTCCACATACTTTGTAAGGTAGGTTTTTTTCTTGTTCTTGGTCCATCCTTTTTTCTTTTAATTTCCCAAAATGTTCTTCTAGTTCCCCTTTTATGCCTATCTGCTATCTCCTCTTGTTTTCATGCTTATATTTCTTTCTTTTTCTCTTGTTCTCCTTGTTACAAAATATCTGGGAGCAGGTGATGAGTTGATTGCTTATGTAGTATAAAAGGAAGTTTAGAATGAATCCTGACTGCTTTGTATGTGAAAAGAGAAAGTCCAGTGAACTATTTAACTAAAGTGTAGCATCTAAATGTTTGTACCCTGTTTCTTCTTCAGGCAGTTCTAGATAACATCCCTTGGGGGGTCATTTTATTCCCAGACCAGATTTGTGAGTAGAGCCTGATAAAAAACATGCTGAGGTCATGATAAACACTGCTGATTTGCTTAAAGCCTAGAAGGGGTATTGAAAGTTGGAAAGAAACTTGAACCTGCTATTCCAGCTCTCTAGGCTTTCTAGATTCTGCCCCATGTTGTCTGTCACCACTCCATCCATTTTCAGTTGTGTTAGTTTGCCTTTGTCATTGTTCCTGTGTGTACAATGGATATTTGCCAAAAAGTAAGGCAGAAACGTTTTAGGGAAGGTAAACTTAGATCAAGAACATCCAGTTTATTAAAGAGGGAACTAGAGTTTCCAGTCTTTATTAGACAAAGCAAGATTTATTCCATTCTGTGGTTTTAGATTGGTCATTAGATAGATCAGAGTCAAATGAAAATATCTAGTGAAATGACAAACCAAATGTAATTAGTACGTTTGGTATGACATAGGCTTTTTCTTCTCAAGCTTTAGTCTTCTGTAATTGAACCATGTTTGTTAGAGGAATCCTCAAACATTGTTTTACAGATTTATTCGTCACTATGATTTACTTTTATGTATAAGAACAAGATAACATAACATTTTTTTCCTGTCAGTAATGTGATTAAAGAAATTGGCTTGTAGGTCGTTAGAAATTTGATTTGCTTTGACCATGTTGCAGTATTTCCTAATGTTTAATTTGAAGAGTTTCACTCCATTCATTTAAATCAGTATTATTCATATCTAGCTAAATGTTAACCCACTTTCATTGTCTCTTCTTGCTTTGGGGTTAGAAAACAACAGATAATCGTTTTGTGAGCTGATAAAATGTATTTCAGAAGCATGAAAGCAACGCTAATTTTGAACAAGGTCAATTAAGCTTCACTCTGAAAGTTTGTGTCAGAATCTATGGAACCAAAACATTTTTCAACTAAGCAGCCTGAGATTTTTTGCTGTTTCAGTTCCTTAAAACAAAGCTGGTGCTGGATATGTTGTTTAAATAATGATTTCCATGCTTGAATGACATTCAGGAAGGGAATGACTTCTTTTTGACTACTGGACAATGTTTTTGTATGTCTGGTTTAATTCTTGTTTCCTGGACCAGGATTGAAATTTATTTACATGTTTACATACACTTGTAAACTGTTAAACTATGCCTTAGTATGATGTGTGAATCTGGTCAGTGTTATTTAAGACTGGTTGCCCAGAAAGAAAATTAGTTTTGAATAATGACATGTTGTCACTGAGTCTTAGCAGCCTGAAGATTAGGAGGCTTAACAGTCTCATAATAATTAGTATTTGAGAATTTCTCTTCTTAAAAAATGGCACGACGTGCAGAAAGAATTGAGAAGTTGAGACTCATAGCACAGATGCATGCCACAAAGTGTCCCTTGCGGGCACCCTTTTCCCTGAAGGCCCACTCCTCCTGTAACCACATAGAAAGCTCCATGGTTCTTAGTACACAAGTACCTTTCCCCATAAGGGGCGTGGTGGCTCAGCGGGTAAGATGCCAGGCTTGTCGATCGCAAGTTCGAAGGTTCGAATCCCTAGCCCTGTGTGCGGAGTGAGCTCCCGCACTCGCCCCAGCTCTTGCCAACCTAGCAATTTGAAAGCATGCAAATGCAAGTAGATTAATAGGTACCACTTCGGTGGGAAAGTAACAGCGTTCCGCGTGGGTCACGCCGGCCACATGACTGTGGAAGCGTCTTTGGACAATGCTGGCTCTTCGGCTAACAAACAGAGATGAGCACCGGCCCCTAGAGTCGGACACGACTGCACAAATGTGCGGGGAGAACCTTTTTACCTTTCCCCATGTAGGAAAAGGCAGAGAGTAGTTGCATTTTATCTTTTGCACATTGCCCCCTGCTTCATTCTGCATAGAGAAGGCAGTCATTTTATTATTCCGTGTGGAGGGAGAAGAAGAAATGGAGTAAGGACTGTGGGAGAACATGGCTTTACTGTATGTCAGTTCTTCTACTATGGGGTACTGTATCCTCAGTATCTGTCCTTCCAATGAGCAGTCAGGGTTGATTTCCTTTAGGATTGACTGATTTGACCTCCTTTCAGTCCAAGGGACTCTAAAGAGTCTTCTCCAGCACCACAGTTCGAAAGCATCAATTCTTCGGCGCTCAGCCTTCCTTATGGTCCAACTCTCACAGCCATACATTACTACTGGAAAAACCATAGCTTTAACTATACGGACCTTTGTCGGCAAGGTGATGTCTCTGCTTTTTAATATGCTGTCTAGGTTTGCCATAACTTTCCTCCCAAGGAGCAAGCGTCTTTTAATTTCATGGCTGCAGTCACCGTCTGCGGTGATCTTGGAGCCCAAGAAAATAAAATCTGTCACTGCTTCCATTTCTTCCCCTTCTATTTGCCAGGAAGTGATGGGACCAGATGCCATGATAATGGGTTTTTTTAATGTTGAGTTTCAAGCCAGCTTTTGCACTCTCCTCTTTCACCCTCATCAAGAGGCTCTTTAGTTCCTCTTCACTTTCTGCCATTAGGGTGGTATCGTCTGCATATCTGAGGTTGTTGATATTTCTCCCGGCAATCTTAACTCCGGCTTGTGATTCATCCAGCCTGGCATTTCTCATGATGTATTCTGCATATAAGTTAAATAAGCACGGTGATAATATACAGCCTTGTCGTACTCCTTTCCCAATTTTGAACCAGTCAGTTGTTCCATGTCCGGTTCTAACTGTTGCTTCTTGACCCGCATACAGGTTTCTCAGGAGACAGGTAAGGTGGTCTGGTACTCCCATCTCTTTAAGAATTTGCCATAGTTTGTTGTGATCCACACAATCAAAGGCTTTAGCGTAGTCAATGAAGCAGAAGTAGATGTTTTTCTGGAACTCTCTTGCTTTTTCCATGATCCAGCAAATGTTGGCAATCTGATCTCTAGTTCCTCTGCCTCTTCGAAACCCAGCTTGCACTTCTGGTAGTTCTCGGTTCACATACTGCTGAAGCCTAGCTTGTAGGATTTTGAGCATAACCTCAAATACTTTGGCCACCTAATGCGAAGAGAGGACTCACTGGAAAAGACCCTGATGCTGGGAAAGACTGAAGGCAAAAGGAGAAGGGGACGGCAGAGGATGAGATGGTTAGATAGCATCACCGATGTAATGAACATGAATTTGAGTAAACTCCGGGTGACAGTGGAGGACAGGAAGGCCTGGCGTGCTATGGTCCATGAGGTCACGAAGAGTCCGACACGACTAAACGACTGAACAACAACAAATCCTCCCCCCCCCCAATAAAACTAATGGTCACATTAGAGTTGGGCAAGAAATAAATGTGCCATTTTTCATAATTAAATGGCAATGCACATATCACAATGTTTCTTGGACTTTGCAAACTCTGGGTTTGTGTGAGCAAAAGGAGGAGCAGAGCCCCGAGCGAGTTTTGACTGCGTTCCCATTTTGTCTGCTTAACCTTGATCGGTGGTGGTGGTGGTGGTTTTTAACTGTGACTCCTAAATTGCTTGTGAACTCCCAAGGGGTCCTGACCACGATTGGCAAACCCCTGCCAGGGCTGTGGCTGAGAAAAATCCAATTTTACTGGAATATGTTTCCCATTTGATAAGGTTTGATGAATAAAAGATAACTTTAACTGTTTCTCTGCAAGTGAAGTCAACTTGGTTGCTTTACATATCAATTTCTTTAAAAAATATTGGGGATAAATCATCCATTTATATTATGTTGGACTAAAGAATTGCTTTAATAGGCTGACAAAGAGTTGGGCAGATAACGTTTTGGCCACCTGTGTACCATTTTTTTCTTTCAAATGACGCTGGTGATGAAGCTGAAAACAGATCCTCAATCTTTTGGATGAGTGGGTACATGTAACATTTTGAAAGCATTTCCCAGATTCTCAAAGAACTGGACTGCGTGAGAACATGCCCATTCGCAAAATGACTGCACGTGGGGCCAATCCTCGGTCAGAAAGAAAATGGTGAAGTTGCTCCCTGTCATGTTCCATAACTTCCTAAGACACTTTGCCAGCTTAACTTTGAAAATGTGCCCACTTGCCCAGAAGACAGTTTTTATTTTCTAAGAACGTATCAGGGGAATATTTTATTTATTTATTTATTTATTGAATTTCTATAACTGCCCATCTCCCCCTCAAGGAGGGACTCTGGGCGGTTCACAGCATATCAATAAAATACAATAAAAACAATAATAAAAATAAAAATACAATAAAATACAATAAAATCCAAGTGGTAGGTGGTTCTTGCAGTGACGTTGAATATATTTAAAATATTTTAGATATTTAAGGCGGCTCTAGGGAATCAGCCATCCCCAGGCTTGACCACTTTCCTTTTTGCCCCAGGCGAGATCACAGAGCCAGGTTTTTAATTTTTTTCTGAAATCCAGGAGTGAGGGGGCCTGTCTTATCCCTGGTGGGAGAATGTTCCATAGGGCAGGTGGTGCTGCAGAGAAGGCTCGCCTCCGGGACCCCACTAGATGGAATTCTTTCATAGAAGGGGTCCACAGCATGCCCCCTCTCTGCAAGATCGGGTGGGACGGGATGATGTATTGGGGATGAGGCGGTCCCTCAGATAACCTGGTCCCGTGCCATGTAGGGCTTTAAAGGTGATAACCAACACCTTGAATTGGACCCGGAAGCAAACTGGTACCCAATGCAGCTCACGGAGCAGAGGTGTTATGTGTGATGATATTGGTGCACCTAAAACTGCCCGTGCAGCCGCATTCTGCACCAGCTGTAGCCTCCGGATATTCTTCAAGAGTAGCCCCATGTAGAGTGCGTTACAGTAGTCTATATGGGAGACAACCAGGGTATGAGTGACCGTTCGAAGGGCCTCTTGGTCAAGGAAAGGGCGTAACTGGCGCACAACACGAAGTTGAGCAAAGGCCCTCCTGGTCATGTCTGCCACCTGCTCTTCGAACAGGAGAATATGAATTCCAGAGACCTTCTTTGAAATAACTATATTTAGTTTGGTTTTAAAAAATAACATGCTAAACATTCTTTTCAAGTAGAGTGGGACAGGAGGCGTAGCATGTGGACTCATTGACACCCGCTGCCAATCTCAGGTTACTAATATTTCATAGAATCATGGAATGTAAGAGTTGAAAAGGGTTTTGGAGAACTTCTAGTCTAACCGCCTGCCCAGTGCAGAAATCCACTATTACAGTATCCCTGACAACTGGCCATCCAGCCTCTGCACGAAAGGACATCTGTTGCTTTGTTTTGCAGGTAAACTCATCACCATCAAGAGACTTGATAATATTTTGAACTGGAATGGTCTGGAGCTCGGAGACACAGATCTAATGTAAGCATACTGGATTTATTGTTCATTTGGAAATATTGGACACTTTTGGCATGAGAAACTTCTCCAAATTGTCTCTTTCTGCTTCAATAGATTTTTTTTTCTGGGAAATTTATCTCTTCTTAATGCTGTTAATATTTTTCCCCTTTTAGCTGCTTATGAAGGTTAATAATTGCTCTGCAATTGATCCAGAATAAATCCAAGTGATAGAGAGTGTAAACATCCTACACTCTCAGCTGTGTGGAAAAGAAGAAAGCTGGGAGAAGGCTGTTTACTCTCTTTGCATTGGAAAACAGCTGAAGGTGGGAAAATGTGGAATCCACAAAGGTTTTCTAAATTCTGTTTTTTGAGTTTTTTACATTTTTATTATGGAGTTACATATTTATATGTTGATACCAGCTTGTATAAATCTTGGCCACAACTTTAATTAGAAAAGAATGAATGTATAAAGCTTGCATTTATTATACACACACACACATATGTATATGGCATAATTTTATACTACCAAAAAACACGTTCCTGAAAGAATTACTATTTTCATATCCAAGTTAGAAAATAGTATAAGCATTGTTATCAAAGGACGGATAGATAGTAGCTTTTATTTCTGGGATTTGCTAAATGATTCTACAATGGAATCAAACATGTTTTAGGTTAAAAAGATGTGAATGAGAGGTATGGTGCACCTGTTTTCTTTGAATACATATAATATAGTGGTGTTTTTTTTCAAAAATAGGATGAAAAATAGTCTAATTGGCTTTTGGGATAAATTGTTTACAAATGTGAGTATAGATGGAGTTTTAATAAAAATGTATAAATAATAATTTGATTAAATATGATAGCCACATAAGTAGTAATAGTGTATACCTTTTTTGTATTGGGCTGATCAGATAAGGGAAATGCTGACTCACCGGAAGTGACGTCATAGTCCCTCCCCCCTCCCCCCCCCCTCCCATGATCCTCTGCGTGTTAGCCACCCCTCCCATCATGCAATGCGTGTTTTGCCGGAAGTGACGTGTCAGCCACCCCTCCCTGGACCAGCCGCATGTTTTGCCGGAAGTGGAGTGTGCCCTCCCCCACCCGCGTGCTAACCCAAGGCATGCTCAGGCATGCCCATGACCACATGTCTGTGAGGGAAGGGGTGGTTGCCTCAGCTCCACACTGCCTGTGTTTAAAGCCTTATCAGTTTCTAAGCAGAAGAAAGAGAAAAGCGGGGGGGGGGGCAATGCTTTTTCAAAAGGGGAAAAAGTTTTTCTTTCCTTAAGCCTGGCTGCAGGAGTTAAAATGCCACGGCTGGCATAGATGGCCAGGCCTGATTAGGAGGGAAGCATTTTTTAAAAGCAGGGTTTTCTTCTTCTCCACACATGCCAAACTGTTTTTAAAAGCCCAGGGGTAGGCAGCTTTCCTTTTCCCTAAGCAGGCAGTCACCCTGAAGGAAAATGTTTATAAGCATTTCTAATGCAGCAGTAAACAAGGAAGGGTCTAAACAAGGTTTAACATAAGTAAACACCGGGGTCTTTGTACTCACATGGGGATCTGGAGGTGTTAGGCAGACATAACAGCCCAGTTCTTAAGAGGAAAACTTTTTTTTAAAAAGCCGAGGTTTCTCCTGCACACAGCCACAAGTCCCGATAGCACGGGCAGCTTGACTGACAGGAAGTCGCATGCAACAGCAAAGGCCTGAGGGGAAGGGGCATCCCCCACTCCAGCCAGCTCCTAGATCTCATTGGAGTAGCCCTTGCAATGTCCAGCTCGCTGGCTGATAGCAGAAACTGCTGGCAGCAGGAGTTGAAATGGCATTTTTAGCCTCAAAAATGAGCCTGCACACCAGGCCTAGATTTACAGTTCTGAATGTGGAAAATTAGGCTTTAAATGCACAAAGTGTTGCCCTTAAGCAGAAACTGTGCCCAGGCTGAGGAAAAAAGAAACCTGTAAGGGGCCAGGAGAAAACTGGTTATTAAAAGCACAACAGAAAAAAGAGAAAAAACATGGGTATGTGCATGTTCAGGCATGTCCGCAGGCGTGGCTGTGACACGCGGTGTACACGTGACAGGGGCAAGGCTATGCCCAGGCATGTCTCCACAGCTTTTCAGGCTATATACAGATACATCGTTAAGTAGCGGTGCCCATTTGAAAAATACAGACACGTGCTTTGAAGATGGCAAACTCCGAAGCCCATCTGTTTGAAGACAGCTTAACGCCAAAGCCGCCAAAACGAAAATTTAGGGCAAGGAAAACGTCCGAAGCTCCTGGACCGAGCGACCTATTTGAGGAAAACGCTCAAGACGCATGTCTAATACCATGTTACTGTAGATTTTGTGCCTCAGATGGTGAGTTAAACATTGAAAATTAAGAAAAACACTAATTTAATTAGATAAAATTGTGAGTCTAATCCAGACTTATACTCTTTTCTTTAAGAAACAACATATCCATATGATTCGACCGTCGTACAGATTCTGAGAGCCTGTGTGATAAAAGTATTGCATCATTGTTTCATGGGGTGCATGCAAGCAGGAGGAGATCAGGTGGATTCCCGGCCACCCACCGAGGAAGAGCTTCTTAAGGCCTTATGCCCCAGAATATCGAGGGGCGAGATCCTATGGGTCATTATGAACATAGCGTGTAAGCTAGAGAAATTATATGTGACATGTGATACCCTTGATGAGCTTGTGGAATTCATGGAGTATATTGAGAGCAGCCCTAAGCCACAAGATATAATGGCGAAAATTGGTTCTGAATTACCAGTGGCTTTGAAGAGGCTTATTTGTCAAAATGTAACAACTATTAATTACCAGAAACTGTTAACCTCTACCCAAGGATTGTAATAATAAAATATTTTTACAAATAACATGTTGCCTGTTGTTCTTTCGCTGTCTGATAGCAGTAACTGCTGGCAGGATGAGTTAAAATGGCGTTTTTAGCCTCAAAATGAGAATGCACTCAGGGAGAAAGCAGAAAAAAGAGAAAAACATGGGGTATGGACATGTTCAGGCATGTCCGCAGGCGTGGCGGGAGAGCGCCGTATCAGGCTGCGACACGCGGGTAACACGTGACGGGGCAAGGCTATGACCAGGCAAACCTCCGCCACATTTCAGGCTATATACAGACCTGTCTTTTCCTTGAGAGTCAATGGACACAACTTTTTGTATTTACTATATTTTGGCATATTTAATTTTCTCCAGCGGCCGAGGCTCAACCAAATCCCAGGCAGAGAAAAGGTTTCTCTTTTGAAGAAACATGGCAAGAGCTGCTTCAAAAAATTTTAATAGAAAAATAGCGAAACCTAGTGCCGTATGCTCTAGCACAAGGCCGGTGCCAGTAGAATGCAACAAACTCTGTTGTCAGGATTTTGGTGAAGAAAACAAAGAAAATTTTATATTCAGACCTGTTTTGTATGGTTGTGGTATGGCATGTTGTGCCTTTACTGATGAGGCGGAGAGCGAAACAGAAGACTTCCCTTGTGATACTTACCGGGCAGCGTGTGAAATGGTGAGCTCCGCACCAACACCTTCCAGCAGTGGTAAGTAAATATGTTTTTATTGATGACAATGTAAATGTTGACGGGGCCCAGTTAGGGGTGCTAATAGGTTATGTTTTATATTTTACAGTACCTGAGTTACCAAGTCCTAGAAAGCAAAGATACCAAAGGAGGGCCGTATCGTATACCGGCGGCCGCACATCTTCTGACGATTTATCTGCTCCTGAACATGACAACACCTGTAAATTATGCGAAGACCTGTTAGAATGTGGCAAAGGGCGCTGTTGGGAGGGTACAGATGAATCAGGGTTTTATGGCTCTTTATCTTCTTCTTCTTCTTCTGATGATGATGATGATGATGATGATGATGAGGGATATGTTTCCGGATCCCTAGACAACCTCTCTCAAAGCTGTATCACCAATAAAGCATTGTATTAAAGACAAAGTGTGATCATTTTGCCACAGACCCTTCGTCATAATGAGGTATGAAAATATTCTAAAAGAGATCTATTACACACCGGGTAGGGTAGGGAGCTATGCTGGGGTAAACCCACTTTTTCAGGAGGGAAGAAAACATGATAAAAACCTGTCCATGAAGCAAGTCAAGACATGGTTGTCAGGACAAGATGCTTATGCGCTTCATAAACTGGCAAGAATTAATTTCCCTCGAAATAAAACAGTGGTGTCGGGTATAGATCAGCAATGGCAGGCCGATCTCATAGACGTGTCCAAATTTTCTAAGGAAAACCATGGAAAAAAGTTCATCTTAACAGTCATTGATGTGTTGTCTAAATATGCATGGGCATACCCTCTGACTGATAAGTCGGGGAGCGAGGTTGCTGCCGCCTTCCAGAATATCTTTGAAACAGGCCGGGCACCCCGAAAAATACAGACAGATGCCGGCAAAGAGTTCTTAAATACGCCTCTGAAGAAACTTTTAGCACGTTATGGTATTCAGCATTTTGTCACTCATAGTGAGACTAAAGCTGCCGTTATAGAGAGGTTTAATCGGACCCTAAAAAATAAACTCTGGAGATACTTCACAGCTAGAAACACCCACCGGTACGTAGACATCTTGGCAGCCGTTCTTCAAGGTTACAATGACACGTACCACCGTAGCATCCGGACTGCTCCTAGCACTGTAAATTTGTCTAATGAAAGGGTTGTATGGTTAAGACTGTATGGAGATATTTTAAAAAGTAAAAGAAAGGAAAAACATCTTAAGGTGGGGGATCACGTCAGGATATCCAGACTGAAGGGAAAATTTGAAAAGGGCTACCAGCAAACCTACACGGATGAAATATTCATCATCAAAGAACTGTTAACAAGAGGGGAAAGAGGGGTGTATAGATTAAAAGATTACACAGACGAGCCAGTAAAGGGCACTTTTTACCCTGAGGAGCTCCAAAAGGTTCCTGATGATCAACAACGTGTATACAGAATTGAAAAAGTGATCAAAAAAAGAGGGCGGGGAAAATATAGAGAGGTTCTAGTCAAATGGGTCGGCTGGCCAGACAAGTTCAACAGTTGGGTAAAAGAGGCTGAAGTACAAGACCTTTGACATGGCTGGCTTTTATATCACCCTCCCCAGCAACGCATCGGCAACAGCCTTCCCCAAAAACAAAAGTTCCAATTTTACTGTTCAACTAGCAAGAGCTCTGGACCTGCCGGGGTCATGGGAAGTGGGGCTGGTGGAGATACAGTACCCACACAGCTGGAACACGCTAACCACAGGTGGATATTTTGAAATTGCTAATGAAAAAAAGAAGTGGGAGTTTTCTTTGAGAAATGGGTACTATACCAGCATCCAGCAGGTATTAGAAAATATGAACAAGCTTATGACAGACGCTGAGAATCCGCCAATGGCGACCCTGCGATACGACCCAGTTGCTCGAAAAATTAAATTTAAAGGAGATGGGGCGTTTAGCATACTAGCTAGTGATGAACTAGCGAACATATTAGGTTTGAAGCCCCAAGCCCGCTTCAAAAAATTCCCCTTTGCGGCCGATGTGACAGGAGGATTCAGTACCATATTTATTTATACAGACATTGTGGAGCCGCAGATAGTGGGTGACTTCTATGTGCCGTTACTGCGCTGCGTGCCTGTGCGGGGGCAAGACAACATCATCACGGTAACCTATGACCAGCCCCATTATGTTCCAGTCAGCAAGCACGGCATCAGCACAATTACTGTAGAGATCAAAACAGATCAAAACAAACACATCCGTTTTAACCACGGGAAGGTTGTCGTCAAGCTTCATTTCAGGCCTCAGAAAAGTGAAGGATGGTTGTGATCAAGGAGTACGGGAGTCCTCAAGACTACGTGGCCTATTACAGGGCCCAAGCCGGAGCCGGTCTTGCGGGGTTCCGGGGAACACCCGTCATGTATGGGACAGGCCTAGGCGGTTTGTTCCGTGGACTTTTTCGAAAAGCAATGCCTCTTCTGAGGAAAGGGTTAGAAATCGTTAAACCCCACGTGAAATCTGCAGCTAAGAATATTGTCAGAGATATGGCAGGGCAGCTTGTATCCCGTGTTGTAGGGGGCGGCCAAGAGGGCTCGGGCTTGGTCGTGGCCAGAAAGAATTACGCCTTGGGACCGCCTATTCCCTCTAAAAAGAGAAAGAATGTGAGAAAGCGCCATCATACAAAGAGGAAACGTGCTCAGAAGAGGAAGCGCTGTGACAGCCGGGACATATTCTAATACAAAATGGCTTTTATCCACGAGGCATCGCAGGAGTGTGTTAAATCAGAACTGGACCTTTTTCAACTGTCACCTACTCAAACCAGTATTGAAAATAGCACGTATGTCGAGATCCCTCTATCAGCGCTAACGCCCAATGCGCCCCTGGAATTTTTTATCACAGGACACGGTGAGCATTACACAGATCTAAATAACACCCTGTTGTATGTGAGTTGCAAGATTGTAAAGGCTGATGGCACAGATATTGATGACGGTGCAAGGGTGGCCCTGACCAACTATCCTATAGCTTCGCTGTTTAATCAGCTGGATGTTACCCTGGGAGACCGGCTCGTAACACAGAGCCACCACTGCTATTCTTACCGGGCCATGATTGAGCTGATTCTGAACTTTGGGGCTGATGCTCTGGGAACCCAATTTACAGCTGGGGGTTTTTACAAAGATGAATCAGCGCTTATGGAGAGCACTGTGCTGGCAGCCGCGGGCAACGCTGGTTTCAGAGCGAGAGCGGCACATACAGCCAGGAGTCGTAAATGGGACCTGCTTGGGCCTTTGCACAGCGATCTGTTTTTTCAAGACAAACTGCTAATTAATGGGGTTGATGTGAAAGTCAAACTCACAAGAAGCAGAAACGAATTTTGCCTAATGAGGGATGGCAATGAGAATTACAAAG
The DNA here is from genome assembly GCA_023362775.1 of Charina bottae. NCBI lineage: Eukaryota > Metazoa > Chordata > Lepidosauria > Squamata > Charinaidae > Charina > Charina bottae. Next base: position 3,402,207 of record JALMGJ010000009.1, read on the forward strand.
TGCAGCTCCTGTCGGCGTCTCTCTTTGTAAAGCGTGTAAAAGTAGCAGCAGGCGTACGGCTGGGCCACGCAGAAGCCTTGCTCTCCTCCAACGCCAAATATCCCATTGATCGTGTGGGGATGAAGGTTTACAGCATTCCTGCAGGCAGCCTTGTGTGTAATCAGGAAAACCTATTTCTGGGCCAGCTACCTAAACAGCTAGTGATTGGATTTGTGGACAATGCCTCTTTCAGTGGAGATTACGAAAGAAACCCATTCAATTTTCAGCACTGCAATGTTAATTTTTGTGCCCTGTATTGCGACGGCGAACAGGTCCCCGCCAAACCTCTTCAGCCTGATTATGCTCGCGGTGTTTTTGTGAGAGAATACATGCAGATGGTACAAGTTTCAGGCAAAGGCATGAAAGACAGACCTCTCCTAATCAGCCGTGAAGAGTTTAGTCACGGATATAATTTATATTGTTTCGACCTGAGTCCTGACCAGGGGTGCTCGGAGCACTATTCTTTGATCCGGAACGGCAACCTCAGAGCGGAAATTAGATTTGCACTACCTCTCCCCAATACCGTCAATATGATTCTCTATGCAATCTTTGAAAACCTCATTGAAATAAGCCACACCAGGAACGTTCTTTTTGATTATATGTGAGGATGGACACCCTGCAGCTCCTCCGGCTGTTCTCTGGAAATCCCGACTTTCTAGGGGTCTACCCCTGTGATCTGCTACCCAAGAGGCAAATCTCCAAAAGACCTTTCGGCATAATTGTAAACACTCATCCTCAAACTCTACCTGGCGAACACTGGCTGGCTGCCTACTTCCCATCTCCCGGCTATGGTGAATTTTTTGACTCTTATGGAAGGCCTCCAGACAGCCCTGACTTTCCTGGAGCCATAGCGATATTCTTAGAGCGGCAAGCTAAGAAGTACACGTTTCACCAACTTCAACTGCAACACCCCAGCGCTGTAACATGTGGGCATCACTGCGTGTTTTTTCTACTGAACCGGTCTAAAGGCATGGACTATGGAAATATTTTAAAGATGTACTCCGATGATGCTGTTAAAAATGATCAAATGGTAAAGCTTTTTGTAAAATGTATAAAGGTGGGGAGGGGGAATGGAGCCTGTAACCATCACCAGTGCATGCAGACATGTATGCCTTACTGCAAAATAAAGAAAAAGACTTAAACGTTTTACTTCTTTCACTGTGTTTTTATTCATTTTACAAGCTGTACATACAACATTGCATGGCCAACAGGTTGAAAAGCATACGTTTTACAAATTGAGCCAGTTACCAAGCCTGATACTGCTTCTAGGCTTTACCATCAGGGGTCCAGAGGGCGAGACAGCAAACAGGGGCTTCTGAGTTCCAAAAGGGGCAGTCATAACAGTCAGGGCTAGTAGCAGCCTCCCCCTTAATAACCAGAGAGTCTTTCAACATTTCTAACTGCTCTTTAACAGCCGTAGAACCCAACACAGAGGTAGGGACATTCACCTCGGCCATAGCAGTCATAAATTCATCCCAGCCTTTAGGTTTCCGCTTCTCAGTAAGGGAGCGATGTTGCGAGGCGCCTTTCACCAGGTCTAAAATGTTAGTACCGGGAACAGGCATGCCCCTGTATAAAAACGTTCCACGTGTATCCCAGGATGATATGTCCTGGTGCTGTTTCATTTTGTTTAGCAAAAGTTCTGCATTTTTCCTATACCGGGAGCTGACGCCACTTAGGATCTCAGTCATGGCGGCGTCCTGCAGAGCGGCATGTGGAGGCTGTTCTGGCAAGCCTTGGGGTTGATGAGTCTCTTCTGAGGGGTAAATGAGATTCAGTCTGTCTTTTTCAGACTCGTTTTGTCTGGTCAGTCGTAGAAACCTCTGCAGCACAGAATTGTAGAGCTTAATCTTTTCCTCCTCGCCCAAATCAGCTCTCTGAAGAACGGAGCGCATCTCAACATCCAGCCGATTAGCAGCCACAGTCCCCATAGTAGGAGCCCTGCCCTGTAGTTGCCCCATCTGGTGGCGTGGCACCAGAAACATTTTCTCAGCATAGTCCATGGCTTATCCGGCTATCAGGTTAGCCAACAACGGTATAGCAGCCCCCAGCAGTGAACCAACGAAACCGCCCGACTGGCGAATGACCTGCTTCTTCTTTTTGAGGGATACCTTTCTATCGCTCAGTTTTTTGATGACACCTTTCTTCCTCTTTAAAGTTCGGTATTGTGAAGGCTTCAAAGGGAGGTTTTCTTTTAAGGTGTTCAGGGCTATTTCTGCTATTGCCCCCACCAGATCGTTATTAGCCTTGCATAAGATGGCCTTTCTCTGTTTTGGCCCAGCCCTTACTAAGATTTTTAAAACCGCCAAATTTCTGAGCACCCTCTCTGACATCCTGAATGAACTAGTGCTAAGGCATTCAGTCTAATGCTTTTTACTCTTCTTTTTCATAGTGTAAACAGCAGGCCAATCAGGGGGAAAGAGGCCTGTTCTCAACCGGTAGGTTTCTGGGGTGCTGGCTGCCAAATCTACCAAAAGGTACCCGTGCGGTTTGTGAGTGGCATCTTGGAACACTTCTAAAAAATACTGGGTGTTAGTGGGGTACATCTGGCGGCCCAGTGTGACAATTTGCAACTGATCACGAGGGCTGCGGAATAAAACCAAATATTTGGAATTCAGAGCTATAGTTCTCATCTTCTTACCTTGAAAAAACAGATTTTGAAGTATGAGAATAATGCTCAGGTTTCTGTGGTGAACGTACTGTGTAAAAGCCTTCTCTATTTGATCGCTGTCGCCGGCTGAAGCCATGAGGTCGTCTACCACAGCTAAATTGGTTTGGTTTGGTGGAAACAAATCATCATCTTCAAAGGAAGACGGGAGGCCCTCCATAAACTTAATATAAGGGAATTTATTAAGCAGTTCTTTGTACAGAGGTTGCCAGCAGCTATAAAACCATACAATATTTTGTGGCATTTGAGACATCACAGAGGTACCATGCTCTAACATTTGCTTGATAAAAAAAGATTTGCCAGAATTGGACGGCCCGCTTATAATGCAAGAGAAAGGGTGTACAAACTGTACAAGGTTTTCCATAATGTTCAATAACCGTACGGCAGTGTGCAGTAATCCTCGCTCTTTAGAGCCCTTTTATTATAGACGACCTTCAGGGTTTTCCTGAGGACTCTTGTTTCTAGGGCCCAATGTCTCTTAACCCTAAAAATACCCGTCTGTTCCACTTTGATCGATTTCTTTCTCTCTGGGCCGGTCAGGCAGTAATCATCCACCAGTTCTTTCAAGCTGTCAAAATTAACCTTTTCAGCATTGCCACTGTTTAGCGTAATACCCTTCACCTTTAGCACCGCTTCTCCGCTGGACAAGGCGTATCCATGTTTTGGGTCCGGCTGCCACAAACTCTGTGATTGAGGTGTTTGGTGGGATCTCGCTTGTCAGCTGCCCTAAATAGTCACCCAAAGGTGGTGTCCACGCCCCCTGTCTACTTATAAAAATGACTGAATCAGTGTCATGGTACAGGCATCTATCTCCCAATCCATCCAGTAGCCTGTATAATTCCAGCCGGGCATAAGCCGTTGTAAAACTGGCGATGAATATGTTAGTACATGTGGCTTTGGTGGGTTGGTTCTTGGCCATTTTCCACATCACAATGGCTGTCTCTGTATCCACAAACTCGCATGAGGAAACATCATAATAGGGCACAAAAAGATATTTGAATAATTCCTCAGGTTTTGTCACCACTGATGTGGTCAGGTGGTTGGTGTTCTGACCAAACTTGCCCCACAGAGAGTTTAAAAAGAGTTTGGCAATCTGCCTTTTAGCAGGATTTACTTTGATATGCTCACGCCGTAAGCGGACACCTTCCATCTTCTCATACTCCTGAATATATTTATCTTTATCCTGTTCTGTTTTGCACCAGGACGGGTAACCGCTGGCCTCCTGCTTCTGTCTGAGATGGGTGTTCATATACCCTGAAAATAATGTGACTGATGTTCTTTCAAAATGCCAGATCTCATAGATCTCAGCAATTCTGTAACCCTTTTCTATAGCCACATTCAATTCAACAGTACACCATGTCCCCGTCAGAGCCCTTTCTTCATCACTGTGTTGACGGGGCGGTTTGCAGACTTTCTGTGCAGGTTGCACACAGGCTAAACATTAATTTGCCCCCTGATTTGTGGGGTAGGACTGGGAAATAGAGGTTCCTTGGTGGGTACACTTTGACTTTGGCAAGCCCGAAATACTGCTTTATGTCCCCAAAGTTTTGATAGATGATTTGGGGGTGTCCAATTGGGTACTCCTTGTTCTTGTTCACAAAGGGGTACAAACTGGTGAAATCGTAATATAAGATTTGCTCCCCAGCTTTTGGCTTGTAGTACAGGCATGTGGCATTTGTTCTACCCCCAAAAAATGCATCTCGGGGGTTCAAAGGGGTTGGGAGCTTGTTCTCCATTAGAAACTGCTTCAAAGCGGGGTCGTTCTCCAGCATGTCCCGCCATTCGTGTTCCCAGATGCTACGTATGGCATACCCCTGGTCCCTGAGGTACTCTTCTTTAATCCTGGTACGATTGTGCAGACCCCCGTATGTTGAATCAAGTAATTTGTTGAAGTCTTTTTCAGAGTAGCAGACAGGACAGCCGTGAAAAAAACAGCCGTGAAATTCAAAAGCAGTGGGGACCCCGTTTATGACAGCAAACCCGTCCAAAAAATATTTGCCTACTTGCTTTTCACCACCCTTCAGAGCATGCTGGATATTGAGATTCTCAGTGTGCTCTATATGCAACAGCCATTGAATCGCTGGTGCTGAGTACCTTTTCTGAGTCTTGTGATAACTGTCTAAAGGGGCTAACGCAATGGTATTCCTCTTCAAATACATGAACAGGTACTGGGCCATGCAGACAGAGGCCAGTGTAATATACTGGAAGGGGTCAATGCAACGGATCTCTATCTCCTCAACAATCTCTCCCCCACCATCTCTGAGGCACTCGCGTTCTGTCATTTTCATGACTTGGTCCCTGAATCGAATACAGGCCTCCCTCAGAATCTCCACATCTTGTCTGCAGTAGTAAGCCAGGGCCTTCTTTAGCTTAAACACCGTGCCTGCATTATCTGCGTGCCATTTCAGGAATTCTTCTCTCTCCCCGGGCATCATGGTTTCTGGACTGTAATACTTGGCTTCAGGGAGCGGCCCCACATAGTCTTGATTGTCCATTGTGTTGAACAAATGGGGGAAATACCCCTTGTTGCCCCGAAAACCCATAGCTTTCGGTAGCTTGCTTAATTTAAGGGGCAAAAAGGAGAGGCTGTCAATAAACCGAATCTTATAATCCGGTAGGAGAATACACAGCAGCTTACCCCCTTGACTGATCAATTCAACACGCACTTTTTCCCGTATCAGCTGTCTCAGCACCAGGTACCCGTCATAACCTTTGGAATTGTGAGCGATAAAGGTACACCTTTTAAACTTGTGATTTATAAACTTCTTCACAAATTGCTCCAGGCAGCTAACGCCATGACAGCCCCAACTCACAGCCTCTTTGCCATCACCTTCCTCCAGCATATCCGTGGCATACACGTAATTTGGTATATGCACGCCCGTCTCTTGACAACATTCAAAATCATAAATGATGTATCTTTCACCAATTTGCGGGCGCTCCAAGGGCTTCAGAAAGCATAAATGCCCTTCCAAGCTGTCAACCTTCTCAGAGCACTGACCACACTTTGTTTTCTTGCATTTTGTGTGGGGAGTGAAGACATAAAGGCCACACTTTTCACAATATACCTTATTCTTACAGTCAACTTTCCCTTCCAATGCCATCTGTGTATGGCTTTCAAGACAGGCCTTAGACCGGCAAAACAATTTGCATATGCAACATCTTACCCTCTCTTCTGCCACCTCCTGGCAGTCTTGCTTCAGGCACGCTCGACAGAGGTATTGGCAATCGTGACTGAATTTGTGATGGTAGGCTGTGTGGCAGAATTCACAGAAATAACGCTCGCCCAGGAAGCCCTTGATGTTTTTGATTCCGTAGTAATGCTTGTCGTGTAACAATATAAACACCAATTTTTCTCGCTGTGCTCTGCCCGTGACAAAAAATCGCCACCCACCTTCGTTGTAAAACAAAATTTTTATGGTTATACCTAAAAGCTCTTCAAAGAGATGTATCTGTGAAAAGCCAATCCTGTTTTCTGTGGAAATGCCCAGTCTGGTGTGTAGGGCCCTGGCTCTAGTAGCAATTTCTTGATTTGTACCTTCTCCGCTGTCAAGCAAATACAGCACACTACCTGTGAAACACAGAAATTCACCCTCCACATTGAAATCCACCAGGTGCTGTCTTTTTGTATCCAGGACTTTGGTGAATATCACGGTGCTTAACTTCCTACGCCCGCCGCCCTCTTTGTATTTCACGATAGTGACCACTAATTGTAAACAGCCCCCCCACATCAATTCTGCTTTGCTCTGTAGAAGGTTTTCAACACGGGTCAGAAAGTCATCAGCATTTAAATCATGCATATGTCTCCTAAGGGTAAAGAGGGGTCGATTTAGACCATCTGCATCTAGGCGTAGTTGAACAAAATCATTCGGCTATATCACCCTAGAAACATTATTCAAAAAGGTCTGTACCACATTATGGATAACACCTATAGCCTCTACAAATGATCTGATACGTTCAAGATTAGCAAATCTATACCGTTGGTAGTATTCCACAGCTCTGTAATATAGGATAGGCCTCTCCCACTCCTGTATCATTTCTAGATACACATCATGCACATTCTGAGAGTTAGGGGTCTGTAGCTGTGACATAGAAGGCCATAGCTCCTCTTCCGGTTGAGGTTCTGACATAGGCTCATCTGTACAGCTATCGCTGTCTGTAGGGGCTGTGGAAAGGGCACCGCCAGACATATTTTTTGCTTTTTTTCCGGGCGGTTCTGGATTAAAAACAAGGGGAAACAATGCTTCAGTAACATTCTTTTTAATGTAATACTGCCCCTTACATTCTAAAACAGGTCTCAAGTAGGATAATACACTTGGTTATTTTACCTCCTAAAAGCATTCGCGTTGCATGGCTTGTACATGGCTGTGGGGTAGAGTTTATGCTGTCAGCCTCCAGAGGCTCTGGGGAGTTTGTAAACACTTGCTCATCTTCCCAACCTGAGAAACAGAGACATGAGAACCATTACAGCTGCTGTAGAAATGCCTCTATAACTAGACATTTTGTTTCTGAGGGCAAAAACAAAAGCAGCCTGATCTTAATACCTCCTAGGTCAGGCGGTGTTCCCTGTGGGGTCTCTGCAGGTATTGTAAAGTTTGCATACTCCTCATCATCTTCTACTTCTGTATTAGACATTTGACAAACATTACAACTGCTGCAGAAATATTTAAAAGCATCTAAGCCATACAGTTATTTAATTTGTATGAACTAAAAAATGTACCTAATAGAGCCTTCACACATTGCGTATCTGTTACAGAACCCTGGTGGAAACACAAGAACACCAGTAGTTAAATATCGTCACAAATGGGTACTACCCCCCCCCCACCTTCTGCCTCTCAAAACTGCTTGTGAAATTACTTACATTTCGGGCAGCCATCCCATCCATGTCATTACGTTCTAGGATGGGCTGTGTGCCTTGTGGGGGGTCTGCAGGCATCGTAAGGGCTGCATACTCATCATCATCTTCTACTTCTGTATTAGACATTTGACAAACATTACAACTGCTGCAGAAATATTTAAAAGCATCTAAGCCATACAGTTATTTAATTTGTATAAACTAAAAAATGTACCTAATTGAGCCTTCACACATTGCGTATCTGTTATAGAATCCTAGTGGGAACACAAGAATACCAATAATTAAATATAGCCACAATTGCTACAAACCCCAGCCTTCTGACTCTCAAAACTGCTTGTGAAATTACTTACATTTCGGTCAGCCATGGTGTCCAGGTCATTCTTTGCTGGCAAGCTGCTCCGTCTGTGGGTCTAGATAAGGTCCCAACTGGACGCTGAAAGGGACCTCGCCCACCATCTTTACGTCACCATTTGAGCCCCCACCCACCAATACATGGATAAACTGGTGTTAGCAAAAGAAAAAAAGCAGACAACGTATTATTTGTAAAAATATTTTATTATTACAATCCTTGGGTAGAGGTTAACAGTTTCTGATAACTAATTGTTGTTACATTTTGACAAATAAGTCTCTTCAAAGCCACTGGTAATTCAGAGCCAATTTTCGCCATTATATCTTGTGGTTTAGGGCTGCTCTCAATATACACCATGAATTCCACAAGCTCATCAAGGGTGTCACATGTCACATATAATTTCTCTAGCTTACATGCTATTGTCATTATGACCCAAAGGGTCTCACCCCTCGATATTCTGGGGCATAAGGCCTTAAGAAGCTCTTCCTCGGTGGGTGGCCGGGGAGCCATCTGATCTCCTTCTGCATGCATGCACGCCTTGAAGCACTGCTGCAATGTTGTTATCACACACGCTCTCACCATCTGTACAGCGGCCGAATCATATGGATATGTTGTTTCTTAAAGAAAAAGAGTATAAGGCTGAATTAGACTCACAATTTTATCTAATTAAATTAGTGTTTTCTAAATAATGTTTAACTCACCATCCGAGTCGCAGTATCGACAGTAACATGGTATTAGACATGCGTCTTGAGCGTTTTCCTCAAATAGGTCGCTCGGTCCAGGAGCTTCGGACGTTTTCCTTGCCCTAAATTTTCGTTTTGGTGGCTTTGGCGTTAAGCTGTCTTCAAACAGATGGGCTTCGGAGTTTGCCATCTTCAAAGCACGTGTCTGTATTTTTCAAATGGGCACCGCTACTTAACGATGTATCTGTATATAGCCTGAAAAGCTGTGGAGACATGCCTGGGCATAGCCTTGCCCCTGTCACGTGTACACCGCGTGTCACAGCCACGCCTGCGGACATGCCTGAACATGCACATACCCATGTTTTTTCTCTTTTTTCTGTTGTGCTTTTAATAACCAGTTTTCTCCTGGCCCCTTACAGGTTTCTTTTTTCCTCAGCCTGGGCACAGTTTCTGCTTAAGGGCAACACTTTGTGCATTTAAAGCCTAATTTTCCACATTCAGAACTGTAAATCTAGGCCTGGTGTGCAGGCTCATTTTTGAGGCTAAAAATGCCATTTCAACTCCTGCTGCCAGCAGTTTCTGCTATCAGCCAGCGAGCTGGACATTGCAAGGGCTACTCCAATGAGATCTAGGAGCTGGCTGGAGTGGGGGATGCCCCTTCCCCTCAGGCCTTTGCTGTTGCATGCGACTTCCTGTCAGTCAAGCTGCCCGTGCTATCGGGACTTGTGGCTGTGTGCAGGAGAAACCTCGGCTTTTTTAAAAAAAGTTTTCCTCTTAAGAACTGGGCTGTTATGTCTGCCTAACACCTCCAGATCCCCATGTGAGTACAAAGACCCCGGTGTTTACTTATGTTAAACCTTGTTTAGACCCTTCCTTGTTTACTGCTGCATTAGAAATGCTTATAAACATTTTCCTTCAGGGTGACTGCCTGCTTAGGGAAAAGGAAAGCTGCCTACCCCTGGGCTTTTAAAAACAGTTTGGCATGTGTGGAGAAGAAGAAAACCCTGCTTTTAAAAAATGCTTCCCTCCTAATCAGGCCTGGCCATTTATGCCAGCCGTGGCATTTTAACTCCTGCAGCCAGGCTTAAGGAAAGAAAAACTTTTTCCCCTTTTGAAAAAGCATTGCCCCCCCGCTTTTCTCTTTCTTCTGCTTAGAAACTGATAAGGCTTTAAACACAGGCAGTGTGGAGCTGAGGCAACCACCCCTTCCCTCACAGACATGTGGTCATGGGCATGCCTGAGCATGCCTTGGGTTAGCACGCGGGTGGGGGAGGGCACACTCCACTTCCGGCAAAACATGCGGCTGGTCCAGGGAGGGGTGGCTGACACGTCACTTCCGGCAAAACACGCATTGCATGATGGGAGGGGTGGCTAACACGCAGAGGATCATGGGAGGGGGGGGGAGGGGGGAGGGACTATGACGTCACTTCCGGTGAGTCAGCATTTCCCTTATCTGATCAGCCCAATACAAAAAAGGTATACACTATTACTACTCACATAATTTTAAGATTTTGCTATTATCAGTTTGCGTTGCTATGATCAATAAAAAAGTTGTACTAAAATGAGAGAGAAGAACTTCAATAAGAAATTCAGACACTGTTTTTGTCTTTCCAGGATAAAAATCTGAAATTATGTTACTCTTGAAACATTTACATTTAAAAACTGATTTAACAACTATTATACTAAATATGAATCTTCACTTCCTAAAAAGGATTTAATTGTAAATAAGAGGTTTCTTGGCTGCTCCTCCATCAGTTCTATAAAAAGACCAAAATACATGCAATTGTAGGATAGTGCTATTTTAAAACTAAATGCCCTCTCAACCCTCAAAATGTTAGGAAATTAATATTGCGTCTACAAAGATCATCAATTTGGTATTTAGAATAAATCTGGAAAAAGTACATTTCTGAAAAAATGAAAATAATTGCTTACTTCAGAATTTAGATAAGGGCGTTTTTTAATTGTTTAATGTTTTTCTAAATGTTAAAGGCGTGTATGTGTACTTAGAGGGAAAAGTTTTTCAAGCGTTCAGAGGCCTTTTTATAAACTCTGAAACAGTACAATTATTCTGTGCTTGTGGCATACATATCCTTGTCATTCACTAGTATTATGTAAATTAAAATTAGTCACATTCTAAGCATGTAGAATATTAACTTCCACAAATGGACTTCATGTTTCTATCATTTAAATGCTTGGGATAATAACAGGTACACTCATGTAAAAAATTAAGTAAAATTTAAGTAAAGATTAGTTTTGTTTTTAACATATGTGGACGTATCAATATTTTATCTTCATCCAAACAGTACATAAAGATAAATTGAACAAAAAGCCTATGAAAAATTGACTTTGCAATCATTTATTCCACAAAAATATAACAGACATGCTATTTCCTTCTGTGGGAAAATTAAGTGCACCTTTGGCTGTAATACCTGATATTGCCCCCTTTGGCAGAAACAACTTCAAGTAGGTGTTTCTTATAACTTCTACCAGTCTCTGGCATCAACTGGGATGAATTTTTTCCTACTCCTCCATGCAGAATTTTATCAGCCATGCAATGTTTGAGGGGTTTCTTGCATGTACAACCTGTTTCAAATCACCCCACAGCATCTCAATGGGATTTAGATCCAGGCTTTGACTTAGTCATTTCAGAACCCTCCATTTCTTTTTTTCCCCCCAGCCATTCCTTGGCGGATTTACTGGAATGTCTAGGGCATAGCTTTCCAAACTCTGTGTCGCAACACACTACTGTGTCGCCAGCAGTGTCGCGGTGTGTCGCGAGATGACCTGGAAGCGCTGATTGAGGGAGAAACCTGCCCTGCCGCGCCGCCGGTAAGCGCCGCTGCCTTGCCTCTCCCCCGCGCATGGACCGCTCCCCCACCCCGCTGCGTCATGGAGGCCAAATCCTGGGCTTGCGCGGCACCTTCCGCCTCGTAGAAGCGTGGCAGGGCGTGCAATCTTGCAATCCCCACCTGCTCGGGTCGAAAGAGCTCTGAGCCAGCCAAGAAGCTGCAGGTGCGCTTTGCAACCCTCCCGGGTGAGAGCACTTATTGTGAAGCCGTCAGCTGTAGCCTGCACGCCAGTCTTACCAGCCCGTCCCTGGCCGCTAAAGACCTGGACTCAAGCTGGCGCTTGCAAGGGAGGATGTGGGTGTCATGCAGTGGGGGGGACCAGAGCACTCACGGTTCCTCACCAGGTTCCGAATCCGAGATTTCTCCCTGGGCGGGGTGGGGGTGCGACTTGTCCTGGGATCAGCGGCGCGCGCGGCGGGTCAGTCTGAAAGTGGATCCCAACTGCTTCCCCCCGAAGCGCGACCCCAGGCACGCTGCCAGCCCGGGTGTTGGTGCCGTGGCTGCCTCTCCTGCCCGGCCACGTAACAGCCTCGCCTGCCGGAGTTGACACAACCCCCACGCGCACCACCTACTTTCACCTCCCCTCCCCAGCCTTGAATGCATGATGTGTGATGTGAATGTTGCTTTTGCTCTTCCCCACCCTGGAGAAGCTCTTGCAAGATCATCCTTGCCTTGCCTTGCCTTGCCTCGCCTCGCCTCGCCTCGCCTCGCCCCGCCCCGCCCCGCCCCGCCCCGCCTCGCCTCGCCCCGCCCCCGGCGGGAGGGGTTTGGAGCCAAATGCATGGCCCGGGGGCGGGGTTTGGAGCCAGGAGCCAATCACGTGGGCCAGGGGGCGGGGAACCCTTATTACTGTGTCATGAAATTATGCATGTCTAAAAGGTGTGTCACCAAACATGAAAAGTTTGGAAAGCCCTGGTTTAGGGTAATGGTCATGTTGCAACATCCGCTTTTGCTTGAGCTTCAGTCTTCTGACAGAATGTCCCACATTATCCTCAAGCACCCTCTGGTACAATGAAGAAGGATTCATAGTGGGTTCTATGATGGTGAGGTGCCCAGGCCCTGGTGCAGCAAAACGACCCCAAACCACAAAATTTCCATCACCGTGCTTTACAGTTGGTATCAGGTTCTTCTGGTGAAATGCTGTGTTGTTTTCACCAAACATGTCTTCTAGTACCGTGGCCAAATAACTCTATTTTTGCCAGAAGTCCTGGTCTTTGCTCAGGTGCTCATGAGCAAACTTTAGTCTTGCCCTAATGTTCTTTTTGGACAGCAAAAGTTGAAAAATTGAAATCTTCACTTGTAGATGATCTTCCAGACAGTGGAATGATTGATGTCCAGTTGCTTGGCAATCTTTTTAAATCCCTTCCCAGACTCATAGGCATCTATAACCTCCTTTCTGAAGGCCTCAGAGGCCTCTTTCAACCTAGGCATGGTGTTTCCACACTTCAACAACAAAGAGCAATTCAAACTAAATGTCTGAGGTTTAAATTAGACAAGTCCTCCCAGATCCTCTCTAACAATGTTCTAATCACTTGAACCTGATCTGGTGCACCTGATTCTAATTTTAGGTATTTGAGATAGTGATAAGTACAGGGGTATATTTACATTTTTCTGCTCTACATGGGGCTACCCTTGAAGAATATCCGGAAGCTATAGCTGGTACAGAATGCAGCCGCGCGGGCAATCTTAGGTGCACCAAGATCAGCACACATAACACCTTTGCTCCGCAAGCTGCACTGGGTGCCGGTTTGCTTCTGGGTCCAATTCAAGGTGTTGGTTATTACCTTTAAAGCCCTACATGGCACGGGACCAGGATACCTGATGGACCGTCTTATCCCCATAACATCGATCCGCCCCACCCGATCATGCAGAGAGGGCTTGCTACGGACCCCATCAAGAAAAGAACTCCATCTAACGGGGTCCAGGAGGCGGGCCTTCTCTGCAACGGCGCCTGCCCTCTGGAATATCTTACTCCCAGAGTTGAGGCGGGTTTCCTCCCAGCCTTCCGGAAAAATCTGAAAACCTGGTTCTGCCGCCTAGCGTGGGAAGGAAAAGGTAATAGCTCCTCCTGGGGGTGGTTAATATAATACCCTCCCTAATTCGCCAGATTGGATTTTATATTTATATTTTTATGTCATATTGTATGCATATTGTATTTTAATCTTGTTTTTATTGTAAGCCGCCCAGAGTCCCCCATTGGGGGAGATGGGCGGTCATATAAATTTGACTAATAAATAAAATAAATAAATTTTTCACATGTGAAATTTGCATTTATATTTATTTAAATTACACAGTGTACTGCAAAATGTAAACAGTGCATAATATTTGTTATATTCTCTTTATCTATCTATTGTTGAAGTGAAGATCACATATCTATGTGTTGAAAAAGTAAAAAATGGTGTACGTACTTTTTCACATGACTATATGTAAACAATAAACTGGCAGAAAGATTAGTACTGGTGTGCAACTTTTAAATGCTACGGTCATGTTCATGACAATGGCTGATTTGTTGCCAAATAAAGCAGTTGTGTAATACCTACAGTTTTCATTGATGTTGCCCATTTAAAAAAAAGCTTGGAAGAATTAACATTTTATGAGCTCCAATTTGTAAAGGCACTCTTGGTCTGTTCATGTAAAAATTGAGAAATTTCACAGGAAGCAGCTATACCTGCTAATGTCTTCCAATTCTGTCTAAATAGCATAAGTTTTTTAAATCTCCTACCCCAGTACATATTCATAACATAAATTATTCTAGCTTCAGTAACCCATGCCTATTTCTCTGAAACTGGACAAACTTCATCCTTTCAGATACTGAAAAGTGGGTACACGTATGTATTATGCCAATAGTTTTTGGCCTGCTTACTAGTGGGAGGAATGTAACTCACTTTGTATATGGTCTCTGTGGAATCAGCAGCCTCTGATCCATTCTCCTTCACACAGGCTAGTTTGTAAACTACTGCCAGAACTAAACCTTATGAGCAGTGAACATGCCCGATTCGTCTACCAGGAAGCATCAGTGAGCAGGAAGCTTTGATAACTATGAGAACATCTGTTATTCCTGGGTTAGATCCCAAGTTAGGGTAGTGGAAAAAATATGAAAGATTGCATTGTCCTCCAAGTGTTAATAGCATATCCACTGGTCTAAGCAACCTTGAGCGTAATGAATTGTGTAATGGCTTGTGTAACTCGAATCAAAATATAGAATTTCTGACTTGTGTAAGATGGGAAAAAAGGCTCCCAACAAGCCCTGGAAGCTTGGCATTAGTGGATTGTCATCATTGAGTACTACTCCTTGGATCTAGACTGACTCACAGAGCTATAATGAAGTACAACTGTAGTATCTGGAGAAGAAGCTTTAACAGAAAGCAATAAGTTGGTTTTGACCTTCCAGTTAACAATTACAGATACGCTATCCAGAGCTGGGTCTGACAGTGGGCTTTATAACACTGACTTGTAGTTGCCAAATGCATAAAGTAACCAGTTCTGTTTGCTTGAGACCCTAGAATTAGATTGTTTAAATATGTTTAGGTTATAAGTAGACTGAAATTATATGTAGACTGAAAGGGGACGTGGTGGCTCAGCGGGTAAGACGCCAGGCTTGTCGATCGGAAGGTCGCAGGTGAGGCGGTTCGAGACCCTAGCCCCGCGTGACGGAGTGAGCTCCCGCACTCGCCCCAGCTCTTGCCAGCCTAGCAATTCGAAAGCATGCAAATGCAAGTAGATAAATAGGTACCACTTCGGTGGGATGGTAACAGTGTTCTGCGCGCATCATGCTGGCCACATGACCGTGGAAGCGTCTTCTGACAACGCTGGCTCTTCGGCTAAAAAACGGAGATGAGCACTGGCCCCTAGAGTCGGACACGACTGCACAAATGTGCGGGGGGAACATTTACGTTTTTAGATTGAAATTGGGGAAGAAGCTACATATTGCTGTCAACTTACATTATGAAAATTGGGGAGCCCTAATTTTATACAGTATATAAAGCCAGTATTATGTATTGTTAATTGTAGAAACATGAGATATAAATTTGAGTGAAAAATTGAGTGCATACCTACCAATTTTCTCCCCAGCATTTCCTTCTGTAGAAGTTTTATGAAATACTTTCCTTTGATAAATGAGATTGGAACAATTCCAGGAAAAGTGCTGTGTTATATGAAGATTTGAGGAAAAAAGCAGGAAGGAAAGGGTTAAATGACCTTTGGTGGCCACATGGCTTCACCTACTGCCTATAGAAAATTTGCATTTTAAAAAAGGTGTAGAGAGTAAGAAAGGGAGCTGCTGCTGCCGACTGTTTTGCATGTCAGATGCAGCTTGAGTAATTATGAATTATAGAAGTGTTTCCTTGGCATACAGTGCAGTTGATCATGAACGGTTTGTTCGTGCTTGCTTCTATGCAATTCATGGGAAATAAAATAAGACTTGATTGAACTTTTTATTAGTGTTTTAAATTTTAAAAAAAGTCTTAGTCTTACACATATGCCAAGAGTCTGCATTCTATTGTGGTGGGATGTAAATGTGATATATAAATACATAATAAATATACTATTTTCTCTATGATGACTGTATAAAAGTGTAAAGAAATGTGTGTTTATTAAAAGTAGGTCTCAAACCACCAAAAACTGGCTTGATTAAAAAAATAGGAAATCTTATTACAGTATTACATATTACATAATATTATAGTATTACAGTAAGAGCCAGTTTGGTCTAGTGGTTAAGGTGCTGGGCTAGAAACCAGGAGTCTGTGAGTTCTAGTCCTGCCTTAGGCATGAAAGCTGGCTGGGTGACCTTGGGCCAGTCACACACACTCAGCCCAACTCACCTCACAGGGTTGTTGTTGTGGGGAAAATAGGAGGAGGAAGATTAGGTATGTTCGTTGCCATGAGTTATTTATAAAAATAATAAAGGTGGGATAGAAAATAAATAAATAAAAAAATGCTTCGATGTAGAACATGTGAATTGGTGCCCACCCTGAGAATTCAAATTCATGACTGATTTGCTAATATTGAAAGGAGCGAGTCAGGTTCTGTTTCCTGTAGCTCTGCAAGTATATCCAAGGTATGTTAAATTTACAATGGATGATTTATGTCCAATAAATTTCACCAATTCTAGCAAACATGAATCCATGAATGCAGTTATCAACAGAAGGCACTCTTTTCAATCTAGTGTGCTCAGTGATATACAGTATCATGCTGAACTTCAGGATATTCAAAACATAAGCCCTAGGAAGGAGCCAATGGCAAACCAGGAGACAGAGAGTTCTAGTCCCGCCTGAGGCATGAAAGCCGGCTGGGTGACCTTGGGCCAGTCACACACACACAGCCCAACTCACCTCACAGGGTTGTTGTGGGGAAAATGGGAGGAGGAAGGGGTATTAGGTATGTTCGCCGCCTTGAGTTATTTATAAAAATAATAAAGGTGGGATAATAAATAAATAAATCCCCAGAGTAGGCAACCTTCAGGCCACCTGTAACCTTTCTGAGGATTTATGTGACCTTTGTAGCCCATTCTTTATTTGCTCTGAAATATAGCAGAATGATTTGGGTAATAAATTACTTGGAATCAGTTAATACTTTTCTGAAAGGTTGAGGGTTACACAAAAGAAGTTGATAAGACAACTTTATATAAACTAATCTTCAAAAATATGTTGGAATTGCTTTAAATACCTTTGTGCCTTTTTTCCTAACTTCACTTGACACTTCAAGTTGTGTGGTGTTTAACAGTTATCTTCACTTCAAGCAATGGTAGTAAAATCAAAGTGCATGCTGTCCATTCTGCCAAGGCTGTCATGATCTCGTCTTTGTCCTCTAGCTGGCCACTGCTTTTTATTGGTTTATTTCCTCTCTTAAATCAGGGGTTCTCAAGCTTCTGAAGTGAGGAAGGAATTTGTGTGGATCTCCCTCCCACAAATAAAACTCATAATTTCATTGGGGTTAGGGCTGGCAAGAAAAAAGATGCCAGTTTTAATAACATTTTAACCTATCAAATAAAACAGTGATGGAACCTTGTAACTTTAATATTTCCATTGGAAACAATACCTTTAAGACCTTTATTTTAAATGGAAAAGATGAGTTTCCTGAAATCGGGGGTTCTGCTGCCCACTTCCCCAGGTAGAGCAGGGGTGAGTGCTGCCAGCAATCCAGTGTTGTGTGTGTAAGCCATCAGGCTGCTCTCAGAGCTGGGCTTTGCCCCCTGATTTGTGTGACTAAACCAGCTTCCAGTTTGTTGAGGCAACGCTGCAGATCTGAGTGATCCAGGCCCTCCTCTCCAATTTGCCTGGACAAGCTGACAGCCAGCCTGTCTGGAGTGACCCGGTCAGTGCTCCTGCTTTGCATGTACAAGCCCAAGAATCCGTACCCCCCCTCCTCATATTTTCCTATGAACCCTGGATGGGTTTCTGACCCACAATTTGAGAAGCCCAGCATTAAATATTTATGCCTGCCTTCATTCTATTGTAGCTCATCTATTTTCCTTCTTGCCCTGAGCACCCCACACACAACTGAATCAAGGTCAGCTATTCCTGATGTACATTTGAATTTCCCAGTTGCCTAAATCTGCATATGCATACAGACATGCACACAGAGTATATCTTTAGATAAGCAGTACACTTCCTATCACGTTTTTATATAAATAACTGTTAATGTTTACATTATCTAGTGTGTGAGCTTAGTTTTGTGTAAGTAGCTTTATGTAGGTTAAATATATCAGAGTTTGTCTGGATTCTGCAACTCAAAATGCAGGAAGCTTTCAAAAAATTGGACTTTATTGTATAAAACTCATACCTGATAGATTCTCTAGTTTCTGAATCTATGTGACTTGTTGTCGTTCAGTCGTGTCCGACTCTTCGTGACCCCATGGACCATAGCACGCCAGGCCTTCCTGTCCTCCACTGACTCCCGGAGTTTACTCAAATTCATGTTCATTACATCGGCGATGCTATCTAACCATCTCATCCTCTGCCATCCCCTTCTCCTTTTGCCTTCAGTCTTTCTCAGCATCAGGATCTTTTACAGTGAGTCCTCTCTTCGCATTTGGTGGCCAAAGTATTTGAGCTTCAGCTTCAGTATCTGTCCTTCCAATGAGCGGTCAGGGTTGATTTCCTTTAGGATTGACTGATTTGACCTCCTTGCAGTCCAAGGGACTCTCAAGAGTCTTCTCCAGCACCACAGCTCGAAAGCATCAATTATTCGGCACTCAGCCTTCCTTATGGTCCAACTCTCACAGCCATACATTACTACTGGGAAAACCATAGCTTTAACTATACGGACCTTTGTCGGAAAGGTGCTGTCTATGCTTTTTAATATGCTGTCTACTATGTCACTTGAGCAACTTTTAAAAATCCCTAGCAATTTTTGAAGCTGAAGCTCACTCTTGCTTCTGCCTGCACTGTAAACCATTGAAATGAATATGTTTAATGGTGTATCTATTTCATTGATCTGGCTTTGTGAAATATTCACTACCATTGTTCTTTCTTAGAGTATGTTAAGGAAAGCCGTGGCACTGTTGTGCTTTGAACTCGGTGTTTCCTGGAGTCTTTGTTGTAGCTCCATTTCTGCGGAAAGGAAATGGGAGTTGTTAAGTTTTTAAAAATACCTTTTATCCATTAAGACAGGAGGGAAATTTCTGGCATGATTTTTTTTCTTGGAATATGTACAGTACATTCAAGTAGCTGAGAGGGGGGAATGAAAAGTGAATAATGTTAAAGACAAATTGAAATTGATGCTTGACTTGTTAATCTCTGGAGTGTCCTGGACAAATTGAATGAAAGGTTTTTGGTTGAAGCTCAGAGAGAAATTATTTTAAAAATCTGAATGGATAGCAGCATGATTTTACATCCTTGTGTCCAGTTTCATTGCTGGCTTGCTGGTAATTCTTTATTTCTGGAGGAGTCCTGGGAGCAGAAGAGACGGGTCCAGTTCACAAGAGGCTTTTGCCTAGGAATCTATTAAAAAGAGCTCCACAGCACACTGGATGAAAGCTGCATGTCTGCGCAGCTTACTTTGTCTTCGTTGTAAAAGAATGTTTCATAATTGTGTTGTTTTCTTCCACCATGTACAGAAGATTAAATGCTTTGAAACGTGAAGCTGGAAGCAGTAATGTTTTTAACAAGTCTTTGATTTTGCAGATCATACAGATCACAGGGTGTACAGGCCTTGCTTGCTTTACGTGGTTTATTTTGACAAACTTATTCATACCTAGCATTGCGCTACAGCTGTGTTGAAAGCAAATGATACGTATCCTTTGGATATAAACATTTCTGATCCAGCCAAACACACATGAAATATTTATTTCACTTGTTTATTTATTGCTTTTGGAAACAATTGCTTTGCGCAGATCATACATTGTTTGAAACCGCTGTTGGTGCAGTTGCAATCTCATTCTTTGTTCTTAATGATTTGTAACCACATCCAGGTTGGTTTGGATTGGAAAGGGAGGGGCTCAGGTCCAGTCCCTTTGATTGCTAGCTGGCATTTGGGGCCCCTCCAGGATTTTCTTTCCTCACTTCAAAGGCATTGTATGCTGCAAAGAAGATGAATCATGCATAGATGATTCAGTACTGCCACCTACATTTTAAAATGGGCAATGTTGATCTGTGTCGCATTTTTGCCAGCAGCTAAATTCATATTGGCACTGTATTCATTTCTCCCTCCTAGTATCACCTTTGTTCCCTATTGATTTTTGGTCACTCGTATATCTCCAGAAATGTATGGTTTGGACTGACCTACCATATGTTTGTCTCCCTCCCCCAGTAGTACTGAGCAACTCAACTGGATCAAAATACATTCCTTTATATTAGCAGTGATTCAGCAGCCAGAAAACGTGCTCGTGGATCTTCTCAAAACGTTGGCCATAGCTTTATTTCCATAGAAAGACCTCAAAAATTATGAGGACCTCCAAATTAGTTGATGAAATCTAGGGATTTAAAATAAAACCACCATGGAATTTTTATGGGAGCAGATGGATCTGTCCAAATGGACTCTATCCATAACACAAAAAGTACATTCCACAGATTCTGAGTTTGTTGGTACTGGTCTGTCTCTGACCAAAACTGCACATGCCAATTGTAGAAGATGAATGCAACCCTCCCCCAAAGGATAATCATTTAAAAAAGAGTTTCTCTTGTAGATACTCCAACCTCCATGTGTACTCTCTTCCTCCCTCATCCCAACCCTCCCATAGTAAAAGGTAAAAGTTCCCCCACACAGTCGTGTCCGACTCTAGGGGCCGGTGCTCATCTCTGTTTGTTAGCCGAAGAGCCAGTGCTGTCCAAAGATGCTTCCGTGATCATGTGGCTTGCATGGTGTGCGCAGAACGCTGTTACCTTCCCACGGAAGTGGTACATATTTATCTAATTGCATTTGCATGCTTTTGAATTGCTAGGTTGGCAAGAGCTGGGGCGAGGGCGGGAGCTCACTCCATCACATGGGTCTCGGGTCTCAAACCTCCGTACTTGTGATCGACAAGCCTGGTGTCTTAATCGCTGAGCCACCATGCCCCCTCTGCCCTCCCATACACACATTCAAAAAATGGTGAATCAGAATATGACTAGAGCCAGTGTGGTATAAGATGTTGAACCAAAAGTAGAGAAACCCAGGTTCTTATTTATGCTGAGCCCCAGAAGCTTACTGGGTGACTCTGGGCCATTCTCTTCCTCTGAGGGAGGGAGGGAGGGAGGGAGGGAGGGAGGGAGGGAGGGAGGGAGGAAGGAAGGAAGGAAGGAAGGAAGGAAGGAAGGAAGGAAGGAAGGAAGGAAGGAAGGACTACTAACACAGTTGAAATGCATCTAATTTCTACTGATCCATACATCTCAATAAGACCCTTGAAATGAGATGAATATCTAAATAAGTGATTATTTAAAATGGTAATAGATGGCACTTAACATTGTACCACATCCCTAGTAGAAGAACCTGAACCATGGGGCTTAGTTGTAAAGGGGGTGGGGAGGAGAGCCGATGCTGTCTGGAATTAGTTATAAGGTGCTGATGGTATTACTAATGTGTTCTGTTTTCCTGCAGGATTAAGGAAAAAGGCATTCTCATTTCTGCTTTGCTATCAGTTAATAGCAATGATGTAGTAAGGCAGACAAGCTACTACTTATCCAAAGGCATAGCTAAACTCTTTGAGAGGCCTAGGTGGGAAACTGCCCTTGTAAATTGGACCCGTTAACATGTGTCTGGTTCCCCTTTTGACAAAGGTTGCTTAGTGCCTTCTAACTGGAATATTTAGAGCTTTCCTTGGAATAATGGACAAGATCCACAAAAGCTTCTTAAGATGATACAGCTCCTGCATTCAGTGTCACTTCTGAGAAGGCTCCCAAATATATTCCAGGAGGAGAATTTCTCTCTCTGAACACATTGGACCTTTGTTCTAAAACTCTTTATGACTTAACTGTGGAGAGGAAAGAGGTTTTTTGTCCAGAGTCCCCATTCATTTCAACAAAAGTCCATTTATTTATCAGAAATTACCACATCTCCATTATTAGATATTATCAAAGATGAAATCACTAGTGATAATTTAAATATGTCTATGAAGGTTCTCAGTCATCCAGGTGGAATTGTCTGTAGCTTGAATCATGTCAACTGGATTTCTATTTTCTCAGTGGAAACGTTTCGCTCCTTATCCAAGGAGCTTCTTCAGTCTGCTCAGACTGAAGAAGCTCCTTGGATAAGGAGCGAAACGTTTCCACTGAGAAAATAGAAATCCAGTTGACATTGGTAAGGGAATCCTAAATATGTTTCTAGGTAGCTGTGTGACCTTACACCTGGGGTCATGGTTATATTGAGATGTATTTTAAGTCCTTTTATTATCTAAAGGAGGATCGTTAAGATCACCATGCTGCTGTTGAGCTTGTGAAATGGTCTTAATCTTCCTAGGCACAGAAGACAGAGCTGGGAGAAAGATGGGAGAAAGATTGTGCCTGAGGCCCCCACCTCTATTCAAGGAAGGATTTTCCAAGTTGGCATAAATAGATTCCTTGACCCCTCTCTCAAACCACCTATCTTCTCTGTCTAAAATGTGAACATTAATGTCCTCAAATGAGTGTCCTTTTTCCTTTAGATGAAGATAAACTGCTGACTCTGGTCCTGTGGTGTTGCTCCTCCTGTGTTGGGCCATCCTCCTGTACAAAAGTTGTTTGGTTTCTCCAATGTAGAGTTCAGAGCACTCCTCACTGCACTGGATTGCATAAACTACATTGCTTTTCTTGTGTTTTGGAGTTTGATCTTTGGGGTGTACAAGCCTCTGTCTCAGTGTGTTGGTGGGTTTGAAATATACAGGTATGTGGTGTTTGCCAAATATCCATTTTATCTTTTCAGACACACCAGCCATGTAGGGAATGACCAGGTTCTTTCGTTTACTCTGAGTCTCAGCCCTATCTGTCGCTGTTTTAGGTCTGGTAGATTTGGATTTGGTGAAGGCCCAATTTGGATATCCACAGGCCTTCAGAGCTGTTCTCAGGTGCTGATTTTCATTCTTTTTGGAATCCATGGAGGTGGGGATGGTTTCTGCTCTGTGTGACAATGTCCTGATGACTCCTAGTTTGTGCTGCAGTGGATGGTGAGAGTCAAACATCAGATATTGATCTGTGTGTGTGGGTTTCCTGTAGATCCCTATTTCTAGCTTGCCACCGGTCCCAATGAGGACTTCACAGTCTAGGAATGCCAGTCTGTTGTCCTTGGTGTCTTCTCTGGTGAACCTAACACCACAGGACCAGAGTCAGCAGTTTATCTTCATCTAAAGGAAAAAGGACACTCATTTGAGGACATTAATGTTCACATTTTAGACAGAGAAGATAGGTGGTTTGAGAGAGGGGTCAAGGAATCCATTTATGCCAACTTGGAAAATCCTTCCTTGAATAGAGGTGGGGGCCTCAGGCACAACCTTTCCACTATCTTCCTTCCTGCTTTGTCTTCTGTGCCCAGGAAGATTAAGACCATTTCGCAAGCTCAACAGCAGCAGGGTAATCTTAACGATCCTCCTTTAGATGATAAAGGGACTTAGAAATAAACATCTCAAAATAACCATGACCTAGCCCCAGGTGCAAGGTCACACAGCCACCCTAGAAACATATTTAAGGATTCCCTTACTAACTTTACTCAGACTGAAGAAGCTCCTTGGATAAGGAGTGAAACGTTTCTACTGAGAAAATAGAAATTCAGTTGACATGATTCAAGCCACAGAGTATTCCCTCTCTTATGCTTAAGCGTACCACCAGAGGGCACTGTAGTTCTTTCACAAACTGAAACAAAATTGAACACAGAAAAACAAAGTTTATAGAATGAGGCCTTTACAGATACTGCTTTCAAGTATACTATCAACATGTGAGGGAGAAGCTGATTGTGAATTCATAACACATAAGCCTGACTTACAGAGGTGTGGGATTTGGGATTATGCACTACTGTTGGAGATGTAGTGTCAACTATTAAAAATTCATCACAGTTTTGAAGCTTCACAGTTGACTTTAGAAAAGAAAGTTTGCAGTGCTCTCTACCAGCTTTCATGTTGGAAGAGATAGATGGTAATCCTGGTTTAAAATGATAGGACCTTTAAAATGTTTTACTTTAAAAAAAACAACGGGCAAGCTTCCACCATATTTTTATTACAATATCCATCCAAAGGCTTTTATGGTTTGCTTTCAACATTAGTGAAAACGTTTGTGCCGCAATATGGCTTGTTTGTTCTTTATCACGGTCTCTATGATTCACACACATGCAATATGTTCCTGTGCAGATCCTTCTAAATAGTCCAGAATTGTTTCTGGGGAGACTTGCCCCCCCCCCCCCTTCCAGTATCATACAACTGTAGGTCTGGCTTCTGCTGAATCCCTTCAGTTTGTTTTCAGCCGCCATGGTGGTAGAACACCCATCCTGTTTTTTCTTCTGGTTTATCAGAGTTCTTTATTCCAGAGTAATTTGCCAGAATGCTTTCTCTTCCCATCACAGGCTCCTGATCTGTAGCCTTACAGCCTTTCACAAGTGCCAGCGTTGTAGGAGCAAGCTTCTCCTTGGATGGGCATAAACCATGCCTTGGTGTACAAGTACTGCCAGGCATTTACTAAACCAGCTTGTTGCAATCATTGTAATCTGTGAGCCCCTCTGGGAGTAAACTTTAAGGGTGGCAGATTCCAAATCTACTATAGCCACTTATCCTCATCCAAGCCAGCCACCATGTCTCAGAAATTGCGTAGAAGCTTTCTACAATAAATTGGTTGGGTTCTCTATTCCCTGTAGTGGATTCTCAGGTCTCTGCCATTATCAGCACTGAGAAAATTGTCCATTAAGGGATCAAAGCTTTCTGCCCCACTCTATTCTGTCTAGGACAAAAAGCAAACGAAAAGAGGGATAGAGTTGCCTTCCCCATTCTGGTTCTAGGAGCCTCAAATTCCTCCCCACAATAGCCTTTTTCAGCTCCAATATTATTGGTTCTACTGTTAATGGATTCTTCATACTGTTCAATCTTTATTAGCTTCTCTTCCAGCATGAGAATTAATCTCAAAAATGGAAATTTCCCTTAAGACATCTCCCCTAAGATCTACTTTGGTCTGCCCCCTTACCCACCAGGATAGTCAAAACTTATATCTTCCCCTTCAGCTGCCTCAAAATCACTGAAATTATACTTGGTCACTCATGGCCATCCTGTTCTGAAGGGTGCTACTCCCTGATTTTGGTCATTTCCGTTCCATCCCACTCTTCTAGATGGATTATTGATTATCTAAGCATCAAGCCTTTCGCATTCCCTGGAACATTCAAAAGATGGACAGGCCATTACACATACTGTGTTTGCACTCCATGCTCTCTCAACCTCTGCCATCTTATTCCGCTGGATGATCACATGGCAGACACTTTTACAATCATTGTTCCTTCACCCATGAGGAAATAAAAAGGACCTGCTTCAGAAGTCAAACTGGTGTCTCTTTGCAAAGCTGATGTTTATATGTTATACAATAATGTCAGAGATTTTAATACTTGCACATGTGTGAGCACACACTGTCTCCTGCCTTAATGGACAGAATCTTGGGATTTTTGAAGGAGGCTGGGGGATCTGCTTACCAGCTGTGTAAAATCTCTCCCTTTGTATGATTCCTTTTATAACTGCTCTGTCAATATACACTTAAGGTACATACAGGCTAAATATACAGAAAAGTTGTAGTTGCAGTAATAACACAGAATTGGACATTGGCAGCAAGTAAATGTAGTTGAGTGTGAAATTACGGTATATTGTACATATGTTCTGGTTTATCATAACTACTTGTTTTTAATTTGTCTTCTACACAGACATGATAAATCAAAAATCTGTACATGTTAAATATATATTATAGGAGCAAAGGAACTCTTCTAGTAATGGGTAAGAGTCAGTCTTGTGTTTGAAAAAATATATATAATGAAAAGATTCTGTCAGTCTTCATAGTTGTGTCACCTCCTGTGCCTGTCAATGGCATTCACTTCTTTAAGCAGCACAGCCTGTTCAGTTCTTACCTATCTGTGGTTGCCTAGGTAACTAACATGCAGTCCCAGAAACAGATTCCATACAATGGCAAGAAACCAAAAAGCCAAAAAACACTTTTTTGTAAAGTACTTTTTTAATGTTAGAAATTGTAAGCTGTAAAGGGAGCATCCCATGAAGGATTATAGTGGAAGACCAATGGAACAAAAAAAGGTGGGATGAGATGTTCTCTCTAAATCTTTGTCCATGTATGGAATAGTATTACCCCTGAGATCCAGATGGCCCCAATCCTGCCTGCCTTTTGTAAGGCTTTGAAGACCTGGTTTCTTCAGGCATTGGGTCAGTGGCCTTGTGAACCCACCGAGATTGTTTGGTTTTGATTGCTGAATTGCCTTTGACATAATTTGTTTTATGTCTCACTGTATTTTGATAGTTTATTTTTTTATAGTCTTAAAGTGGTTTTAATTGTATGCTGCCCTAAGTGGTATGTCAACAGGTTAGCTGTATAAAATAAATAAATAAAATGTTCTGCATTAATTGTATGCTGCCCTAAGTGGTATGTCAATAGGTTAGCTGTATAAAATAAATAAAATGTTCTGCATTCATTCTTAAAAAGGTTGTGATAATTGCTGAGGACCAAATAGGGCTGGGTTGGTCAAACCTGTTTTAGACTTCAATTCCTTTTTCATTTGGAATTTAGGCAGGGATATGCAAAAGAGGTTGCATTGGTTGCACTTGAAGATGATCTGTGGCAGATCTGGGAGTGGGGAGTGCAGCCCTGCTGGACATCTCTGTTTTAATACTTCACTTCTAGACCACCATGGTGGTAGTGGTGGTGGCACTGGAGGACACTGTTTTGCAGTGGTTCTTCTGCCTAAGTGGCTTTCCATCACAAGGGATGGGGGTGGGAAGAAGTCCAGCCCTCAAGCACTTTGGTGCAGGGTGCCACAGGACTTGGCCCTCTGCTCCTTAAATATCTGCATGAAGCCATTAAGGGAGGTCCCTGTTGGCATGGGCTGAGGTATCATTAGCATGCTGTACAGCTCCACCCTGGGCTGAACAGAAGATGCAGTCAGAGTTCTGTCCTGGTGCTTGAAGGTTGTTGGGGTTTAGGTGAGGAGAAAAGGGTTCAGGCTTAATCCCAGCAAGACTGGTTTGGAAGCAACCTGATTTCAGAGTTAGTGTACTGTTGATTCTAGATAAAGTTCTGCTTCCACATATAGAGCAGTCTGCAGTCATGTAGGACTGTTATAACTAAATCTGTCTTTCCCCATATTATGTTATTTTGAAATATAATAAATGTAAAGTTATTATAAAAATATAATAAAGTGTTATTTAACAATTGTACCAACATTATTTACCTTCACGTTCTGGCCTGGTGCATGCAGTGTGCTAAGTCATAAAGGAGTTTACTTGGCTTAGTTTAGATACAATTTGTAAATCATGGTTCATGACTTAGCATGTTGTGCAACCCAACCAATGTGTGGTTTATTAATTAAATTATGATTAAATCAACAATGACTTAGTTTAACATAGGAACCTATTCATAACCTAACATTCACAAGTAAATCATTTTTGATAGGCATTCTTATGGGCCAGTTTTATGCATCTGTAGGAACCTCTTCGGAAAGATGAAGTATAAATTTAGTGAATGAATAGAAGAGATTTACTCAAAAGTAAGTTCCATAACGGTATACCGTACTTCTTAGCAAGTGCTTACATATATTGATTTAGGAATTGTGGAGTCCTTGGTGCTCTCTGAGCTTGGTTGTTTGCTTGCAGATGTTTCATTAGTAATATCAGTGCTAGTGAGTATGGAGTTTGCTCCCTGTTTATATACAGTAGCTTGTCCTGCCAGTGTTGGTGGGGGTGTGGTTTTCTCCTTGGTAGTTCCTTTCTTAGGGTGTTGTTTTCTGCTTGATTGTCTGTTGTTAATCCCTGCTTCTCTGGGTGTTGGCTGCTGGAGGGGATGTATTCTGGTCTTCTTTGTTTCCTCCATAGCTTTTTGTTGTCTCTTTTGAATGGTGTGTAAATATGGTTTATTTCTATGTGTCTATTGATGGCTGATTTGTCTGAATGCCAAGCTTCCAGGAATTTCCTAGCGTTTTTGGATTTAGCTTGGTCTAGGATGCTCACAGTTTCCCAGTTGAAACTGTGGTTGAGTCTGTCCATGTTTTGTGAGATTAAGGAGTTTTCAATGTGTCTTTTGACTGTTAGTTGGTGTTCATAGATGCACTCTGCTAGTCTTCTTCCTGTCTGTCCTACAAAGTGGCTGTTACAGTCCTTACACTGTGTGTTGTAGATGACTCCTGTTTTTTCTTCTTGGGCTACTGGGTCTTTTGGGTTACTTAAGGTGTTTTGGAGGGCTTTAGTTGCTTTGTGTGCTCCAGTGATGCCATGTGGTTGTAATAGTCTGTTAGTTGTTTCTGAGATGTTTTTGATGTATGGTAGTGTTATCCTTTTCCTAGCTTGTGCATTAGTAGCAGATTCCAGGCCTGAGTAGGGGATTAGGCTACATGATCTCTGACCCTTTCAGGCCTTACATTCTCTGGTTTTTCTCCAGCGTAGTTTTCTTTAAGTCAGGAAGTAATTTCTCTTAGTTTTTTACATGAACAGAAAACAGGTTGTGCTTCTGCGTTTTAGCGGAGGCCGCCGCCGTGCGCCCCCCGCGCCGCTGCCATGCACGCCCCCGCACCGCTGCCGCCGTTGGTGTGTCGCCAATGGGCGGCACTTTGGAAAGCACTGTTGTAGAGTATATCAGATGGAGTGATCAGCTGTCCCATCCTGGCACCTTTCAATTATATTGGGATTGAAACTCTCAGACGTCCAACCAGCAGAGTCTTTAGTGGAGAATTCTTGCAGTTGTAACCCCAAAACATCTGGAGGGAGCCAGCTTGGCAATAAGTTGAAATAAGTGATTTGACCATGTGTCATGAAGATAAAGCCTGCTAGGTCTGTGAATGGGTTGTTTACTACTGAGTCTTTCATCCATGAAAAAGAGAAGCCCTCTTTTCAGCTCTGCCTAAGGGAATTACTTTCAGCCTGAAGTCCTGAAAGCTCTTTCCATGCCTTTGGCATAGTGGCTATGAAATAAGCATTTTTGTGTATGAAATACAGTAGAAATGCTGACAGGCTAGCATTTCTAGCTGCTGATGCAAACTTTCTAATCTTGGGCAATATGCATTCTGCTGATACTAACATTCTTCTTGGAACAGCTGGCATTGCCTACTGATTCCTTCCCAAACCTTTTGCATGTATATTTCTAAACATTTTTTGTAATATAATTATTGCCTGAAATAGTGACTTTCTAAAGGCAAGCATTTTTACATGTTTCTAATTGCAATTGCAATTGTTACTTGTTACATTAAATTTGTTGCCATGTCCTCAAAATGCATGTGTTGCCATAGTGTTGGTTTAAATCCTGTCTCTCTCTACGTTTGGCATATTTATTTGGCTAAGTATGTTCCCAGACAGATGGCTTTGGTGTTACCAATCAAAAAACATTGTGCAACTATTCTACCTTTTCCTCAATTGTTTTTCAGCAGTAAGATGGAAGGAAAATATGAAAGCATGACAAAGGGAAGATGTAGCCAGGAATCCCCCCCCCCAAATTAAAAATTCCGTGAATGAGATACCATTAAGATCCTGGTCTCTATGTTCCCTAAGTATTCATTTTTGAAAACAGTCTAGGTAAATTTAGTGGATGTGGCATAACAGTTCTTGATAGAGTTTATTGTCTTCAAAATGCAGTAAAGGAGTTTAAATAACATTAATTGTAGACCAAATAGAAGACTTTAAAGTCAAGACTTTGATTTAGTTTTATAATTTTGGAAGTAAAATCAAATTTGTTCCAAACAAGCTTGCCCTCGTATTTCTTGCTTATATTTAAGTCCTCCCCCGTTCTTTCTTGGAAGGCAAAAAACATTTCCCTTCATTCTTTGTAAGGTTTGTCAGCGCCAAACCTTAAAATTTGGGTCCACACGAATATTTGTCTTTTTTGTATTGACATTTGATGGAGTAAAATGCTTCTGTGTCTTTTAGTTAAACATACAGCCATACAACTGTCATATATTTCAGCTCTTTATCAGACATTTATGTTTAGCAATTATGTTAACTTTGCCTTGAAAACAATACCTTTTTTTTTTGCTGCTGTTTATTTATTTATTTATTTATTTATAATTCGATTTGTATTCACCGCTCCATCTCCCCACAGGGGGACTCTGGGCGGTTAACAAAGGCACTGAAGAACAGCTTCCCTGTTCTATTGATGGTTCAGGTAGTCCTCGGGTTAAGGACGATCCATACTTAAGAACAGAGCCTATTGTAGCAAAATTCAAGTTAAATACACAATGATTTGTGTTAAATACACAATGGTTTGTGTTAAATACACAATGGTTTGAGTTAATTACACAGTACTACTTATGTATATGAAAAATGCCTTTCGTTCATTTTTAATAAATTATTTAACAGAATTTTTGTGGTGGCAAGGGTGAGTGGATTTGGTAGTGTTTATTTTGGCCCTATTTTTCCTGTTTTTTAGAAAATATTTTTTTCCACCACAAGAGTCATCAATCGATTATTTCACTCTTTCTTACTAGTCAATCTTTTCTTTGAGTATTAGATTCCATACCACAAACTGGAAGGGGTTTAGAGGAGAACAAGAAACAGGAAGCAAGAAACTAAATCATATGAGGAGAGATTAAGGAAGAAGAAAAGACCTGAGGGATACCTGTTCAAATGTAATTTATTCAATTTAGGCACTGCCCAACTCCAAATTGACTCTGGGTGGTATACAATAAAACCAACAGAATTAAAGTCAATAGAATACAATAATTATGGGGAAAAAATAACAAGAACGGATGGTGGATCCAACTAATCACACCCACACACATCCAGCAGGGGTCCCAACCTCCCTAACCCAAGGGAGGGTGGTGGGAACAGCCAGGTCTTTAAGGCTTTCCGGAATGCCAGCAGGGTGGAAGCCACACAGGTATCAGGGAGAATTGTATTCCAGAGGGCAGGCACTTAAGAGGTGTCCCATAGAAAAGGTCTACAACTGGTTTTTATTATCCCAGTGTACAGGATTGGAATAATGGGTTTAAGTTGCAGTAAGAGGTATTCAACCATGGAACCAAGTAACCATAGAGAATGGGGGCTCTCCTTTGCTGGATGTGTTCAAATAGAGTTTGAATAGTCATCAGTCAGGAATGCTGTAATCTGGATTCTGCAAAGAACAGAGGGGTAGACTTGATGGCTTCAAAGGTCTCTTCCAGTTTGATGATTCGAATTGACATGGGCTAAAAGGGAACCCAAGTGTAGTACTGCAATAAGTGGGTGAAACCACACCAAAAAAAAAAGAAATTTAATTTAGTTTTAAGTTCACTAACATTCAGTACAGATAGTATAATTACTGATGGTGCATTTAATAATTTTTCCCTCTGTTAAATGAAAAATTACCATCAGATGATAATTTGGCAGTGAATTCTGGAAGTTGTCTCAAGACTTTAAGGAGCCTCACAAAGTCCTGGGACCTCGGATTGTCCAAAGAAGGCCCCAGAAGTAGACTTGCTTCTATATTATATAAGATTCCTTTTCTCCTTCATGGCCTCTGCACTCTGACAGATGGGAGATCAAATTCAAAGACAGAGCAATTCCTTCTCTGTTTTCTTTATTTGTTGGACTATTGGGTTTGCTCAAGAGGCTTTGAAGGGATTTTGTTGGTTTGTGAGCTACTGTGATGCCTAGCAGTTGAAGATAATGGGAGAATTATTCTTTTCATGGGTTGTGTTCTAGTTGGCTGCATTAAGACAGATAGGACAAGCTGTACACATAAAAAGCTAGTACTTAAGAATCACTAAACATTAATAATGTCTTAGATGCTGAGCAAAATTTACTGTACAGAATTAAGGGGAGTACTCCCAGTACACTATATATGAGAACTTTATTTTATTGTACTTGCATGATTGACAGGATTGCTTTGTTGCAACCTACAGAAATTTACCTTACTCTTAATAACTGAAACATCAAAACTGGAACAGAGGGCACAATCTGGCTGCAGTTCTGGAAGGAACAATTGCCCATGGCTTATCCTCACCTTGAGTCTGCTGAAGGCAATGGGAGAAATGGTGAGGAGTGGCAGACTCTCTATTGCAGTGGTATTCCTGTTACGGAATAATCGGGGATAGGTCATGGAACCACATGAAGGAACATGTACAAGATACAGATACATGCTCCCTCGGACCTCTGGCAGGGGTGGGTAGGTTGGATGGCTTCTGTGGTACCCTTATCTCGAGGCTAAGTTGCTGGGGGATGGGTGCCCAGGCCAGGTGCAGTGGGGAATTGGGGTGTTGCTGGGAGCAACAGGCTGGGGGATGCTTGGTTGAGCTGGAGACTCTCCTTTCGTTTGGAGGCCTCCTGCAATCCAACCTGGCTGCCCTGACACTGGGCTTTGGATCATCACCCTGTCAGGGCCTTATCTCTGGACCTGAGGGCCTGAACTGGGGTCAGCTGCCCAGTGATCTGGGTACTTTGTTACCCACCTGACCTGGTGGGTGTTGGGGGATGAGCATAGCCATGGGAAGGGAGCTTCCTGAGAGGACCAGGTTCCTCAATTGCAGAGTGCTGGGAGCAGAGCAGCTGGTGGGGGCTTAGGACATCAGGTGAAACCAGGCAGGTCACAGTGGTGATGGCGACGATTAGGTGGTCATTGTTGGGTGTGAGTAGGTGTGTTGTGTGGTGGAAGGTATGGATGGGTGGGCCTGGGCAGAGGGTGGGGTTGGACTTGGGGAGAGAAGTGAGGGCAGGTGGCATTAATGGTACTGTGACAGGCAGGGGTAGATATAGTGGGAATCTGAGGTTGGGGTGCTATTGGGGATGCAGGAATCCTGCAACGTCTTGTCCTCAGTATAGTAGAGCCAGTTTGGTCTAGTGGTTAAGGTGCTGGGCTAGAAACCAGGAGTCTGTGAGTTCTAGTCCCGCCTTAGGCAAGAAAGCCGGCTGGGTGACCTTGGGCCAGTCACTCTCTCTCAGCCCAACTCACCTCACAGGGTGGTGGTTGTAGGGAAAACAGGAGGAGGAAGGAGTATTAGGTATGTTCGCCGCCTTGAGTTATTTATAAAAATAATAAAGGCGGGGTAGTAAATAAATAAATAAATTCACCCTCAGGGCCAGGTAACTGGATTCTTGGTGGCCCTGGACTCCGGCTGCTGCTTTTGAATGAATGCCAGATTGGTGTGTAATAAATGTGCCCTCGTGCACAATTTATCATGGATGAGGGTGCCAATCTGAAATGCATAACTGAGACTTGGGTGGCCTTGAGGGGGATATTCCCCTCTTGGAAATATGTCTACCTTGGTTTCAGGTTTTGCATCAGCAGAGATCCTGGGGGAGTTGGGGTGGGGTGGCTATTATCATTCACAAGTCGTTAAGGGTGCTTAGAGGTTCTGTTCCAGAGATAACCAGATATGAGACCCTCTAGCTGAAGTTGGGTCCTCATCTTCAGAGAGCAGTGGCAGCTGTTTCTGCTGATTGCTGGCCAGCCGCACCTCCTCTGCCTGCTCAGGCTGCCGTTCATCTTATGACCCAGGAGCTGACTGCTCATTATTTAAGGCCACTTCTGAAGCTGGCTGCCCTTCTTTGTCTGAAGATTCTGACTCCGAATCTGAGCCCACCATGACAGGTCCTGTTTAGAGTGACCCATTTTCTGCTGGGGGCTGGGCTGCAGGACCATCTATAGGGCCACTGTGAGGAGTATTCATGCTATCTGCAGATAAAGTTGCCTGGATTTTCTTGGAGTTGGATCCTCATTGGGCAGGTCCAAATGAGTTGCCTGGGACACAGTCTTGTGAGGTTATCTGGACTGAGTTTGATTCTGTGACTCCTGAGGAATTGGAGAAGGTCCTCTAAAGTCCGGCCACCTGTTTGTTAGATACTGGCCTCTACTGGGTTGTTAATGCAGCCCAGGAGTGATGGGTCTATGTGATTGGATCATCCTCTTTGAGGGATGGAGTGGTCCCTCTGGCCTTGGAGGAGGAGGTGATGTGCCCCCTTCTCAAGAGACCACCACAGACACCTCCATTCTGGATAATTACTGCCCAGTTTCCAGTCTTCCCTTTGTTGTGAAGGTTGTGGAGAAGGTGGTCAAATGGCAGGTACAGAAGACATTGGATAAAACAGATTATCTGGACCCATTCCAGTTGAGTTTCAGAACAAGGTATAATATGGAGACAGCATTGGTCATGCTTGTTGATGGAGCCAGGATGGGAATGGTGCATTCTTCTTTCTGCTCTTTGATTTCTCAGTGGCTTTTGATACCCTCAACCATTATATCCTCCTAGACTGGCAGCAGGGGTTGGCAGTGGGGGCACTGAGTTGTGGTGGTTTGCCACCTTCGGTGGTCATTTCCAGGCGCTGTTGACGGGGAGAGATCACACCCACGGCCCTTGAGGCTCTCCCCACTGCTGTTTAACATCTACATGAAACTGTTGGGTGAGGTCATCTGTCAGTTTGGGGTTCGGTATCATCAGTATGCAGATGATGCCCAACTGTACATCTCAACCCCGTGCTGAGCAGGTGAAATTGCTAATGTAGTAACCCAGTACCTGGAGGCTGTTCATGCCAGGATGGGGATGAAAAGGTTTCAGCTCAATCCTGACAAGACTGAGTGGCTATGGCTGTTTGGGCTCCCTGGGTTGGGGATGTTTTCACCATTGATCTTGGATGGGGTTGAACTTCCCCATTCAGGACTGGTGTGCAACTTGCATAACTCAGTGAGCAGGTGGCAGCTGTGACCAGGAGGGCTTTTGCACAGATCCATCTTTTGCGCCAGTTACACCCTTTCCTCAACCCTTCAGATAGTCACTCATGACCTGTCACTGTGCAACTATTCTACTGCAGTGTGCTCTATATGGGGCTGCCCTTGAAGACTAGAGGCTATAGCTGGTCTAAAATGCAGCAGCGTGAACAGTAACAGGCACTTCTTGTGATATCCATGTGTCTTTGCTGCTATGCAAGGACACATGGATGTCACAAGAAGTGCCTGTTATTGTTCACGCTGCTGCATTTTAGACCAGCTATAGCCTCTAGTCTACGGGAGGAGGAGGAGGAGGAGGAGGTGGATTATTGTAGGATCCAAGAGAGCATGCCTCAGAATACTAGTTGGTATGGAGTAAGATCTCGGCATAGCATGCATAAATGCTCCATATCAAATATCATTTCTTCTAACTACACTTTGAAGCATCCTTTTCTCCTCCATGCATTTTCATTTTGCATGAAACTACCTTTGGATCCCACTTCTGTGAGTTTATAGTTACATGTACTCCTGAAAAGATTTTCTTTTGAAAAAGTTTTCTTAAAAGCATGCAGCATTTCTAAAGGCACCTCACCTGCTCTATTCCAATCCCATTGTGAGCGATAAAATGGAATCACTCCAGCCCCATAGATCTGCTGTTACAGGGTTTGGTTGCATTTTGTTTTGTTTTTACTAGCCCCTTCATGCCTCTGAAAGGAAGTTATAACTGTAATATTTAAACTTAAAGAGATTGTAAGTAGTAGTATGTTGGAAGGTGGTGGATGAAGAGCTCTCAGAACTTCTGCAGACTTCAGAACAAAAGGAAAACAGAATGAATACTGATTCAGAATAGGTCTCTCTGAATGTGGAGACAGCTGAGAAATGTTTGCTTTCAAGGTGGCTGGAAGTATATACAATTACTGCCATCATGAAATTATCATAACTAAGATTCTTGATCACTTACTGCTGAATGATCTCTTTGAAATACAGCTGGGATATGTTATGAATGGAAACATTTGTTAGATTGGGTGGTCTTTTTATTTTTAGTACAAGAGGTTATCAAGATTTTAGAGCACTACTTCCTGGCAATTTGACTTCAGCTCATGTGCAGTTGCCATTTTAAGTTTCAATCTCAAGTAATTTTTGACCTGTTGTTCTCAATAAGTGAGGCTTTCAAAGTTCCACCTGCTAGGCTCCTGGGAATCTTGTATCAATAAGCCATTCTAAACCCTCAAAAAATGAAATGTGTGTACTTCTTTCAAGCACCTCTGAGAATCAAGTAATTTTTTTAATTCTTTAATTTATTCAGTCACATTTTTCTACACATGAGATTTGTGTTGACGTTACTAAATTAAGCTGAGTTTTAGCCCAATTCAAAAGATAAGTAGAAGCAGCCCTTTGCTTTTTTGAAGTTTTAAATTAACAAAGATGTTATTTTTGCATGATCTTTGAAATACGCATGTTCACATATATTTTGCATAAGTACTCTGAATATTTTGAAACATTTAAATCTGTGGACCACTGCACTTGCTGCAGTACAGATTTGCATTGGTATTGTTTTGGTTCATGCACTAGTTAATGCAAATTATGTACACTGGATTTTTATTCAAAGACATTTTGTGACTTTATGAGGAGAAGCAGTCAGAAGCCCCCAAAGTAATGAGAACTAGATCAGCACAAAAGGGATTTGAGTATTTCCCTCCCACCAGGATCTTGGCTGGACTGCTGCTAGCCAAAACAAATTCCCTTGGGGCCCCAAAACCCAATTCTAAACCCATCTACTCAATAGCAAGTTCAATTTAACTTGAAGAATAACTTTTGGAATACCCAAAGAAGATTGAGAAATTTCAATGGCACTGTGTAAATTTAATCCTATCTGCAATATTAATAACTCTTTAAAAACAGTCTTGGGTGCAATTTTGGGTTATGCAGCCTTTATAAAGCTTGTTCATCCTATGAAAAATGGAATGAAAATGCCGTAAAGTCAAACTTGGCTATTGATTACTGTGGGGACCTATTGAAACAATGGGTGTCCACTGTCCACATGACAGTGCCTGCATGAAGATATAACCATACAAATGCTGCAACTTTCATACTTCCATGCTGATGCAAGTACAAAAGTCATGGCATTCACCCAACTAAAATTTGGCATCACTGCAGTTTGCTGCAGATGCTGCTGATTCAAGTAGAAAGATAATCAAACATTTGTTTCAAACTGACAAAGGACCACCCCTAAAATGCACCATTCACTCTTGTACCTCTTGTTAGCATGCACTGGAGTAGGGCTACTGAACCAGTGTGGCAATCAGGACAGATTAGTAAAAGGATTGCAGGCAGGCCTTCAGTTTAACCCTCTTCTAAACTCTTAGAACAGAGCTTTCCAAACTGTGTGTCGCGACACAAAGGTGTGTCGCCACACACAGTCTGGTGTGTCGCCACACAACCCGGAAGCGCTGATCATCATCAGCGCTTCCGGGTTTTCCCGCGGCCACACACCAACGGCGCTGCGCAAAAACTCGAAAGCGGCAGCAGCGCTTCCGGGTTTTTGCATGCTGCCGCAACGGCGGCACTTCCGGGTTTTCCCGCGGCGAAACACCAACGGCGGTTGGTGTGTCGCTGTGGGAAAACTTTGGAAATCCCTGTCTTAGAAGCTTTAAAACCAATCAGCAGGACTTTAAGCTGGCCATCTAAGTAGAGGGGCTGTTTAGATCTCACCACCACCACCACAAAAAAAGGTTTTGCACTACATTAAAAAGGACATGTATTTGCATAAAATACATGTTGTGGAGTCCATGGTGCTCTCCAAGCCTTGTTGTTTTCTTGCAGACGTTTCATTGCCAGGCTAGGCAACATCTTCAGTGCAAAAAGGGAGTGGGACTTGCTTTCTGTTTATATACCATGGCTTGTCCTGCTTGTGTTGGTGGGGGTGTTGTTCTCTCCTTGGTAGTTCCTTGATTGGGCTGTTGTTTGCTGCTTGGTTGATTGACTGAGTGAATAGTTCCTTGATTAGGGTATGTCGATGAAGGTTCTCAGTCATCCAGGTGGAATTGTCTGTAGCTTGAATCATGTCAACTGGATTTCTATTTTCTCAGTGGAAATGTTTCGCTCCTTATCCAAGAAGCTTCTTCAGTCTGAGCAAAGTTTGTAAGGATTCCTTACAAACTTACAAATCCTTATGTTTCTAGGGTGGTTGTGTGACCTTGCACCTGGGGCTAGGTCATGGTTATTTGAGATGTTTATTTCTAAGTCCCTTTATCATCCAAAGGAGGATCGTTAAGATTACCTTGCTGTTGTTGAGATTGCGAAATGGTCTTAATCTTCCTACACCCCAAAGATCAAACTCCAAAACACAAGAAAAGCAATGTAATGTATGCAATCCAGTGCAGTGAGGAGTGCTCTGAGCTCTACATTGGAGAAACCAAACAACCTTTGTACAGGAGGATGGCCCAACACAGGAGGAGCAACACCACAGGACCAGAGTCAGCAGTTTACCTTCATCTAAAGGAAAAAGGACACTCATTTGAGGACATTAATGTTCACATTTTAGACAGGGAAGATAAGTGGTTTGAAAGAGGGGTCAAGGAATCCATTTATGCCAACTTGGAAAATCCTTCTTTGCATAGAGGTGGGGGGCTCAGGCACAATCTTTCCCCTATTTTCCTTCCTGCTTTGTCTTCTGTGCCTAGGAAGATTAAGACCATTTCGCAATCTCAACAACAGCAAGGTAATCTTAACGATCCTCCTTTGGATGATAAAGGGACTTAGAAATAAACATCTCAAATAACCATGACCTAGCCCCAGGTGCAAGGTCACACAGCCACCCTAGAAACATATTTAAGGATTCCCTTACAAACTTTGCTCAGACTGAAGAAGCTTCTTGGATAAGGAGCGAAACGTTTCCACTGAGAAAATAGAAATCCGGTTGACATGATTCAAGCTACAGTTGATTAGGGTATATTGTTCTGTTTGATTGTTCCTCTGCTGCTAATCCTGGTGTTAATCTTTGCATATCTGGGTGTTGATTGCTGGCAAGGAGGGGTTCTGGTCTTCTGGCTTTTCTATTGTCTCTTATGAATGGTATGTAAATGTTGTTTACCTCTATGTGTCTGTTGATGGCTGCTTTGTCTGAGTGCCAAGCTTCCAGGAATTCTCTAGCATTTTTGGATTTGGCTTGGTTTAAGATGCTCACAGTTTCCCAGTTGAAAGTATGGTTGAGTCTGTCCATCTGTTGTGAGATTAAGGAGTTTTCATCGTGTCTTCTGACTGCTAGTTGGTGTTTGTGGATGCGTTCTGCTAGTCTTCTGCCAGTCTGTCCTACATACTGGCTGCTATAGTCCTTACACTGTATGTTGTAGATAACTCCTGTTTTTTCTTCTTGGGCTACTGGGTCTTTTGGGTTACTTAAGATGTTCTGAAGGGTTTTGGTTGGTTTATGTGCTACAGTGATGCCATGTGGTTGTAACAGTCTATTAGTAGTTTCTGAGATGTTTCTGATGTTTGGCAGTGTAATCCTTTTCATAGCTTCTGTTAGTTTTGCTGTGGTGGGTTGAGTAGTCAGGCACTTTTTGATAAAGTTGTGTGGGTATCCATTTTGCTGGAAGATGCTATATAAGTGGTCTGTTTCCTTTTTCTGGTGTTCTGGGCTGCTGCAGTGCATTTGTGCTCGTCTGAATAGTGTTCTTACACAGCTCCTCTTTGGGAGGTTGGGTTATTGCTTTGGTAGTGGAGCACTTGGTTAGTGTGGGTAGATTTCCGGTAGACTTGTGTTTCTAGAATGCCATCATTTCCTCTACTGATGCGTATGTCCAAGAAGGGTAGTGTGTTGTTGTTTTCTTCTTCCCTTGTGAATTTTATTCCTTTGAAGATGTTGATGGTTTCATGTTTTTCCTCCAGTTGTTCCTTTTTTATTATGACAAAGGTGTCATCTACATACCGGATCCATACGTTGGGTTGTATGCGTGGGAGTGCTATCCTTTCTAGACTTTGCATTACAATCTCTGCTATGAGTCCTGAGAGTGGTGATCCCATAGGTGTTCCTTTGATTTGTTGGTATATTTGTCCATCAAACTGAAAGTAGGTGGTGAGGCAGAGGTTGACGAGGTCCATGATTCTTGGTATTTTGATCTTGGTGTATCTAGTTAGGTCAGGTGTGTTGTGTAGAACTGCTGCCATGGATTCAATCACTAGTGCTGGGTCTATGGATGTAAAGAGTGCAGTGACATCAAATGACACCATAATTTCATCTTCATCTATTTTTAGGTCTTTGATTTTATGGAGGCAGTGTAGTGGAGAGTTGATAGAGTATTTGCTCTCCTCTGTGAGATGCCCAAGTTTTCTTGTAAGTTCTTTAGCTATGTTGTATGTGGGGGTCCTTGGTAACGATACAATTGGATGGAGCGGTATGTTGGGCTTGTGTATTTTGGGGCGTCCGTAGAAGCGTGGGATGATGGGTCCGCTGCTTTTCATCCGCCTCTTTTCTTCTTTTGTGATTTGACCTTTCTTGGTTAGGTCATTGAGGATTCTTTTGACCTGGTTGTCCAGTTTCTGTATGGGATTGGTGTTTACTGGGGTGTAGGTTTCTTTGTCCTCAAGCAAATCTTTGGCTTTTTGTATATATTGTGATCTGTCCATAATGACGGTGGTGCGGCCTTTGTCTGCTGGGAGGATGATGATAGTTTGGTCCATCTTTAGGTTTTTGAGGGCTGCTCTGTCCTCTGCTTTCAATTGGTTCTGTTTCCATGTCCTTCTGGTTTGTGGTATGATTATCTGTCTTACTTGGGTTTCTGTAGTAAGTCCTGTAGTTTTCAATGCTGCTTCTAAAGCTGCAAAGAGTTCTAATTTATTCGCATCCTCTGTGTTGTAATTGAGGCCTCTCTGTAGGATATTGTGTTCTGCAGCGGATAATGGGCGGCTGGACATGTTGACCACCCACTCTGGTTCCGGTACTTCTTTGTTTCTGGGGTTTAACTTAAGTAGTTTAGTTTGGAATTTAGCTTTCCTTTTTTCTGCTTGTCTCAGTGATGTGGTCTTGATGGTAGTAGTCAGCATGTTGATTTGTTCAGGGGTCATAGTCTGTTCTAGTTGTTCCTTGAGGCTGTCTATTGTGTGCTGATATTTGTTTAATCTGAGGTGGGGTCCATGATCATTAGCCGTATCATTTTTCGCCCACTTTGTTGCGCTATCTTCCATCTAGAAATACATGTTACTTCATATTGGGAATGGACATTTTGAAATAAAGTACAGGAAGGAAGCCAATTTTTCATACAAATCACTCCAAATGCATGTTTTCAGTTAATTTACATTTCACCATCAGATCATTCAAACCAATTTTTCTCCTATTAAATTATTCCAATTAATTTCCCAACTGCTTAGGTCTTTCTCTAAAATCGATTTCCCTTAAATACTGCTTATGTCACCTAGCATATCACCTCCCTCTAATTAAGCTTCATTCAGCATCCATCTTGTGTGCAGGATTCCCTTCAGAAGAGAGGTATGGTAAGGATTCTTCTTCCTTTGTGAAGAGGCAACTGGAAGGTGTTCTGATTTCTGCTTGCTTTTGATCAAGCTAATGACTAGCCAATAGCTCAGCTACTGCTGCTGCTACCTGCTCACCAGGCATAATGGGTAAAGTGAAAAGGGTACCAAGAAAGACAATGAGGATGATCAAAGGACTTGACTCCAAGCCCTACAAAGAGAAATGGAAGGCAAAGAGAATGGTTAGCCTTGAGAAGATGGGGTGGGGAAGTGGGTGAGTTGGGTTCAATAGCACTCTACCTGGAAGAAGACCAAGATTTATTTACTGTCACCCCAGAGTGCAAGACTGGAATAATGGATTTAGAGGAATATTAGAAAATGTTTCCAACAGTAACAACAGTTTGGCAGTGGCTTTTCTTCACTTGATGTGTTCAAGGAAGGCTGATAACCATCCATCAGGAATGCTTTAATTTGGATTCTTGCAAACAGCAGGGGCTTGGGCTCAGGGCTCATCTAAATAGTGTTTTCCAACTCTGATTCTGAGGAAGCTTTTGCATGCAAACCAGGTGTTCTATCACTGCTAGTGCCGTTCCCCTAAAGAGCTGGCCATGGTTGCTTTTGAATGGTATTCCCTTTGGTTTTGTTTCAATGGAGAATGATGCTTATACGTTATTTGAAGCTCCACTGCATCTATAAGGTGGTTTCAAACTATCAGATGCCTCTGATTTGCTTACTGTTTTTACTGTGAGATTATCATCTGATGCTCTGATGAATTTTCCAACTATTTTATAGACAAAATTCTTGTAGCCAGTTCTAGTTCAGAGGCACAGCATGAAGTACTGGATGCCAAATCTATTTCTGTCTATTTGGATTTGATTTTCGTGCCTCCATTGCTCATTAACACACTGGAATTCCTTGTAGTATTTCTATTGCTAGCAGAAAAATTCCAGAAGATGGCAAAGGTTAATTGCTTATCAGTATTATAATGAAACATGGGTCCTGGATGTAGGTAAGTAAAATCTTGACAAGACTAATGGTTAGCACAATCATTCATAAAATTAAGCCTTTCCTGACCATGCAATTTTTGGTGCCTGGAGCAACATATTGCAAAGGTAGCCAGGAGTGCTTTTCATCAAAACCTATTTTTCTTAGTTTTCTAGAGCTAAAAACTGATGCAACTATCCCAGTGCAGAGCTCATTGCATTTGCCTGAATGTGTTTTTTTTCCAAACACTTGAGTGTTAGGTGGCTTCATCAAAAGAACCTCTTGACAAGAATGGCTCTAGGGAGCCATATTAAACTGTATGGCTATGTAGCATTCATCCTCCAAAAGATGCTTCAGAGTATTCAGGAGTATAAATATAGCACCTGACTATAGCATCTTAAAGTAGCTGCATCTTTTCTTTGCATGATCCTGGGTAAAGATGGGGCTGCTATAAGAAGTTGCAGATATGTGCTATGCTCATCATACTCCTACACAGTCAGAAGCACTTTTTGAAGTCTGAATCCTAAGGACTGCCCAGCCGTATTAAATTGTGCAATAACATCTGAACAGGGAGGTTCATATATTTTCTATCATACCCTCTTAGACCTGTTAGATACTATACTGTGCAACTGGATTTGCTGATCACACTAAACCATAATATCACTTATT
This sequence comes from Charina bottae, assembly GCA_023362775.1. Classification (NCBI taxonomy): domain Eukaryota; kingdom Metazoa; phylum Chordata; class Lepidosauria; order Squamata; family Charinaidae; genus Charina; species Charina bottae. The sequence continues at coordinate 3,445,002 of JALMGJ010000009.1, forward strand.
TGATGTTGACTCTGTGTTACTGCTTGACAGCTTGTTTATTATTTTACAGGTAGGTGTGTTAACAACTCCTGAATGGCTCTTGGTGGCTTACCAAAACATACATAAACATGAAGTAAATACAGTCAGCACAATAAAGAATGATACTCTAAAAAGCCTCAGTAAAAGAAACATAAAAAAACTCTCCTAGAATGTAATAAATTGATGACAAGTCTCATCTCCAACGACAGTTTGGGCAGCAATATAGGCCTTGCAGTGAAAAAGCAGATTTGTCTGGTAATTTAAATGTAAAAAAAGGCACTCTGTTGAAGATTTGAGTGTGTGGAGCAGATTACAGTATACCAGAGTAGGTGGTCCTGCGGGTAACTTGGGGCCTAAGGCATGTAAGATTTATTGAATGAACCCTGCCATTGTGATTTATGTGAGTCTAATTGTGACTTACTGTGATGTGCGCCCCCAACCTGTCAAGAAGTTCAGACTCCTAGTATCTGTGGAAAAGCATGTTTTAGTCATTCCTATAAGGTTTCCTTTGTTGCTTACAAACTCATTAAAATGCTTGGTGTTTGCACTGCATGACTATTCTATTTGCACTTCTGTTTGAGCCTGGATTTGTTGGCTAACCAAATAATAGGGTTCTAATGTTTTCATTGTCCAGACTCAGCCAGATTGAAGTTGAATGAAATTGTGTGTGTGTGTGTGTATGTATGTATGTATGTATGTATGTATGTATGTATGTATTGTAAATACCAGCAGGAAGACTTGAAAATATGTAAAAACTATTTTACTATTAAAATAGTCTACGACACAGAGTATTTTAAAACATATTACTAAAATTCACTAATTACTAATTACTTATCCAAACAGACATTTATATGGATAGTGAATGTGATAGCAATGTAATGGAATAGGAGACATTTAGTTGGTGTATGTGAGTGTTTCGTAAAAGTTGTATAGAAAACAGTGCAAATAAGTTGGTCCAAGTGAGTGTGGGCCATTTATTATATATTCGAGCTAAAAGCTTTGCTGTAATACTGCAAGTTGCCTATTAGTAGATCTTTTACAGCATTCCTACATTACAGGGGAAAAAATCCAGGAACCAAAAGTCTTATCTTCTGTCTTCCTATCAGTATCAGAGACTTCTCAATTTTCATCCCTGCAATCAGTTGTCAGTAAGCTTAACGTGTTTGGGCACTGGAGCAGATAGCCTTGGTTGAGTAGCAATAAATATGTCTGTTCCCCAAGATAGTACATGGCATTATCTTTGAAAGGAGAGACTTATTCCAAGCCTCTGTTTATAATTCAGAATTGGAGTTGTCTTCTTTTCCACTCCATTTGTCAGTATCTATAACAGAGTCCCTTGATCCAGAAAGATGGTATTGGCTTTCCAGTTGCAGAATGACAGCCTAGAGGAAATGGGCACATTGCTCTGGACTGCAATGGATAAAAAGAGATTTAACCATTTCATGTTCACATAAACACTGACTGGGCTGCTGGGGTAAAGATCTAATAATCAAATCCACAAATGAAAGCAAATCAAATACGGTAAGCAAATATACTCTATTTTTCCATCTCTTCACATGAGTCCAGGATAGCTTACATCAAAAGAGGTGGCGTTTTGCTCTGCTGAAGCCAGTCTCATAAATTTGGTGGCATCTCAGTGTGACAGAATCCTATTCACATACACGTCTAGCTGCTGTCTGCTATTCCTTATGGCCTTCTGAAGAATATAAAATACACTTCCAAATGCATCTGCTTTGGACGCAGCTCAGGGCTATTTTAAACAGCCCGGAATAAACTTTCCAAGCCTGATTTGCCAGCCTCCACTGCTTCAATGCTATGTAATCTCATGCTGCTGTGAGAGGCAGATGCGTGTTTATTATATCTATACTCTTCCTTCCCCCCCAAAAGGTCAGTCAGGAGCTCACAATTCCCACCCATACTGTGAAGTTGGTAAGGTTGAAATGTTGACTGGCTCAGCTGAGGATTTGAATCTTCACTGTAAAGTAAGGCTGACTCTAGCCATATCCACGCAGCATCCTAACCCCAGCACAAGAACATCCCATCAACCAGTCCCAAAACATGTTTTCATACCCCTGCCTATATTTCAAGGCCAGCCCATATCTCGTGGCAGCCAATGCAAAACAGAAAGCCAAGCAAATGCAAATTTGAAAGGCTTTATTGATGTGTTGTAATAGCTGTGATAAAAGGTAAAGGTTCCCCCCGCACATTTGTGCAGTCGTGTCTGACTCTAGGGGCCGGTGCTCATCTCCGTTTGTTAGCCGAAGAGCCAGCGTTGTCCGAAGACACTTCCACGGTCATGTGGCTGCATGACGTGCGTGGAACGCTGTTAATAGCTGTGATACAGGTAAGTAATTAGCCAGATAGCACTTAAGACTTTGCTGGAGAAAATCTATGTGTGGTTGCTAAGAGTCAATGATGACTTGATGGCACATAATCAGAATTTAAAACTTAGAAAGTTAAAAGAGTCTGTAACTTGCCTTATAACTTGAGCTGCAGTGATCTAGCAAAAGAAAGGCACAGCCAAAAGAGTTGTCTGTAACAGTCGAGGGTTTGAGGGCCAGAGAATTCCACAAGCTGGTCCAAATGCAGCAAGAGTGATAGGAACTGAGTCCTAGAGTCAGAGTTGTTTTCAACAGGGGCCTGGAGGCTTCCCTTACATATAGCTCCAGCTGCTGCCATGGTATGATTAGGGGTGCTGCTGACCTTTCAAGAATATGGGTTGATGACTTTGTTTAGTTCTTTGTAGCTGCCAGCATGTTCTTGGGCTAGGTGCCCTGCCAGAATCTAGTTGTTCATTATACAAATCAGGTCTCACCGGCCCAGACTCATCAACTCTTCAGCTGCCACAGGTGTCTGATTGTCTGCTGGCTGGGCAGGCTGATGGTCTGTCTGTTGTGCCTCAAGGGGCAGAGTCAGCCTCTGCCCCTTGAGAAGGGGAGAGGCCAGTGGAGCAAGAGGGAATGCTGATGCATCTCCTGTATCCCTGAGTCCAGAAGCAGCCCTGTTGGGACCCTTTTCTGCCAGCAAGGAGGTCTGCTCAGCAGATGTGAATGCTAGGTGGTGTGAAGGAATGTAGAGCTGACTTTGGGGATAGGGAAGGAATGAATGAGCCACCAATAGGCGGGAGGTGGGGTGGGGACTTTCAGAAAAGATTATACAGTCCTGAGAAAAAGGAAAGTGTGAGAAAGAAACTCAAAATGACCCCACCAATGCGGAAGACCATTGTTATTTCGAGGAGTTTAAGTGACATATTTTGATTTTCTCCTTTACACGAAGATGATTAGAGTTTATTTTGAGTTATACTGATGTTTAACTAGCTTGTTTTTATTTCTGTGTGGAATGGGAGGGGGAAGATAAGGGAAAAACCCAAGATTAAAACTTTAAGAATAAGTCCACTCTTCCAGCAGCCCCTCCAGAAAATATTTCTGTTTGGAATGGACGGGGAGATAAGGGAAAAACCCCAAGATTGTTTTTGTTAAGCTTATCTGTAAAGCTTCCCAGGCTCTTGGAAACAGGTGCTCCAGACCCTGGGAACTATCCTGTCAAGGTCAGATCGTGCAACCACAGAAACAGGGTCACGAGGCTTTAGGGCCAGACTTTGATAAAACCTTAGGATTGATTGAGTTTTGGGAGCTTCTGCACAGACCTAGTGCTGGGTGCTGTGGAAAAAAGCCATCCTGGGGTATCTCCGCTGTCTTGATCAAGAGGCTCCTGACAGCTTAAGGGGATAGGATTTCAACTTGCCTGGTATGTTATGATTTCCTTTCTTTATGCTATGCTTTTTATGCTTCTGTTTAATCTGCCTAAACTCTTTCTGGTTGAACTGTGTTTCTGTTTAAATTTGTTTGCTTAAGTTTATAATAAAGCTTAAACTCTCTTTATCCACTGGTGTGCATACTGTCTCTGGATCTAAAAGAACCAGTTGTCTGAGCACCTGATCACTGCTTGGACACTTGGCAGAACACCTTGATTTTGTAAATATATAGTGGGGCAGAAGAAACTTCGACAGGCTTTCAAGATTCTGGTATTCTACCATACTACAAGAAAGAGCACTCCTGGAATCCCTGAAGTGCCTGTTTCTTGACCTGGGCTACCTCAAGGGGCTGACATCAACACAGAAAGTTTTGTGTTACTAGAAAGTCACAGTTCTACATAATCAGTTGTATTTTAGCAAATAGTTGATGTTGCAAAAATTAATGTAATGAAACCTCTCACAAAGTGAACAAAGTCATCAGCAACAACTGGACCCAAGCCAAACTGGACAATTTTAATTGGAAAACAAGGAAAGTAATGACCATCCATCACATACTACACCTAAGAAGTGACATTTACAGATTATACATACCAGGAATAGAGGTGGTAGAGAACTATTGCAAATAAACTGTGGGGGGAAAAACATAGAACCTCAGGAAAAATAAAGAGGAACATTTTGGAAAATTGTAAGGAAAGACTCCTGAAAACAACAAAAACTAAATTAGAAAACAAGTGATTCAAAGTGGGATAATACCTATCAAAGCAAACAACTCCATGGCCAGCATACACATGATATTGAAGGAAAAGCAGATCAACATCTAACGTAACATGATTGTGTTTGAAATCTGGAACACTCACAGAAGAAATTGGGGAAACCATCATGGCAGCTCAGTAACAAGGCCTGCGAACCAATGCCACCAAAGCCAAAACTGAGTATATTTCCAACACCGCCAAATGCCGAATATGTAGAACTAAGAGCAAAGCTGTAGATCATCTTATTAAAGGCTGTAATAAAATTACAGGGTTGCAAAAACTGTCCATTGGAATTTATGTAGAACATTTGGCATTACTCTTTGCAAAAAACACTGGGATGATGTGCCTGAAAAAGTTTTGCAAAATGAGATCAACATTTTGTGGGATTTCAAAATTCAAATGGGTAGGTACTTAGAGAGTACTATAATAACAGATATTACTGTTATAGAAAAGAAGGAAGTGTGGGTCATTGACGTGCAACCTCTGGAGATAATCAAAATGATGAAAAACAGAAGAAAATATCAAAATGTGTTCTACAAATAGAGATTGAAAAATTTTAGAGGGAAAAGTCAATTCTCATACTGTAAACCAATGAAAGGTAACATACTTTTTTCTCTATGTGGTGCTTCTCAAATACCTTTTGCTAAGGATAAGTTTGCCTTAGAGTCAACACCAAATGCTGGTCAGTAGGACCATTTTACTGACATCCTAGAGAGTGAAGTCAAGTGGGCCTTAGGAAGCATTACTAACAACAAAGCTAGCGGAGAAGGCAGTATCCCAGCTGAGCTATTTAAAATCCTAAAAGATGATGCTGTTAAAGTGCTGCACTCAATATGCCAACAAGGTTGGAAAACTCAAAACTCAACAGTGGCCACTGTGGGATATTGCTGGTATATGGGGTTCCAAGGCACAGAGTAAACAAAACAGACAGAGTGCAGCGTTTAGGGCTAAAAGTATTTTACTTGTAGCATAAGGCAATGGATATGAGTACATTATTGCAAAAGGAAAAAACAACATACCATAAGCAGAGTTCCATCAGCAGATGTGAAGAAAACCATGGCCTATACAAAAGGCCAGGCATAGTTACAGTTCAGGAACAGAGTACATGGCAACATGACAGACAGAAGTCAAGAAGCATAGACCCATAGTTCACAGCTGAGATATACACTTGTTCCAGCTTTCTGTTTGGAGGAAAACTATGGAGTCATGAGTTACATGCACTTAATGTTAAAACTAAAGACTGTTGCACATAATATAAAACGCCATGAGATGGCAGTGTTGCACATTGTCTCCCCCCGGGGAGCGGTTCTCACGGGACAGCCGATTAGCTAGCCATAACAAATGTCACGTGACGGGCCACCTGCTGTTATCAGTGCTTTTGTTATGGGAAACAGTGGAGCAAAGGAAAATTACAGTTTTTCACATGCTAGGGAATCGCAGTGGAGAACACCATTTGATTTGATCTTTACATAGCAACTCCAACAGCCACAGGATTGGAAAAGGTCAGTTTACATTCCAATTCCAAAGAAGGGCAATGCCAAAGAATGTTCAAACTACTGTACAATTGCGCTCATTTCACATGCTAGCAAGGTTATGCTCAAAATCCTACAAGCTAGGCTGCTGAAGCCTAGAGATCTAGGCTAGAGATCAGATTGCCAACATTCGCTGGATCATGGAAAAAGCAAGAGAATTCCAGAAAAACGTCTACTACTGCTTCATTGACTACGCTAAAGCCTTTGATTGTGTGGATCACAACAAACTGTGGCAAAGTCTTAAAGAGATGGGAGTACCAGACCACCTTACCTGTCTCCTGAGAAACCTGTATGCGGGTCAAGAAGCAACAGTTAGAACCGGACATGGAACAACCAATTGGTTCAAAATTGGGAAAGGAGTATGACAAGGCTGTATATTATCACCCTGCTTATTTAACTTATATGCAGAGTACATCCTGAGAAATGCCAGGCTGGATGAATCACAAGCCGGAGTTAAGATCGCCGGGAGAAATATCAACAACCTCAGATATGCAGACGATACCACCCTAATGGCAGAAAGTGAAGAGGAACTAAAGAGCCTCTTGATGAGGGTGAAAGAGGAGAGTGCAAAAGCTGGCTTGAAACTCAACATTAAAAAAACTCAGATCATGGCATCTGGTCCCATCACTTCCTGGCAAACAGAAGGGGAACAAATGGAAGCAGTGACAGATTTTATTTTCTTGGGCTCCAAGATCACCGCAGACAGTGACTGCAGCCATAAAATTAAAAGACGCTTGCTCCTTGGGAGGAAAGCTATGGCAAACCTAGACAGCATATTAAAAAGCAGAGACATCACCTTGCCGACAAAGGTCCGTATAGTTAAAGCTATGGTTTTCCCAGTAGTAATGTATGGCTGTGAGAGTTGGACCATAAGGAAGGCTGAGCGCCGAAGAATTGATGCTTTCGAACTGTGGTAATGGAGAAGACTCTTGAGAGTCCCTTGGACTGCAAGGAGGTCAAACCAGTCAATCCTAAAGGAAATCAACCCTGACTGCTCATTGGAAGGACAGATGCTGAAGCTGAAGCTCAAATACTTTGGCCACCTAATGCGAAGAGAGGACTCACTGGAAAAGACCCTGATGCTGGGAAAGACTGAAGGCAAAAGGAGAAGGGGACGGCAGAGGATGAGATGGTTAGATAGCATCACCGATGTAATGAACATGAATTTGAGTAAACTCCGGGTGACAGTGGAGGACAGGAAGGCCTGGCGTGCTATGGTCCATGAGGTCACGAAGAGTCGGACATGACTAAATGACTGAACAACAACAACAGGACCACTTTGCCTCTATACCCCAGCACATCATGAAACAGCCAACAATCTGGCTGATGAGGTTACACAAACTGAAAAAGTAGCTACCCTGGCAGCCAATGTAATTTTTTCCTCAATCTGGAGTAGCAAATGGTGAACAAGATGAGGCAGATGAACAAAAGAACAAGCCTTTGGAAGAATGAATTGCCTTGGAGCAAGAACAGGTTACTTGTGACTGTCAAGGTCATAGTTTTTTCTCTGTAGTGGTCTGACTAATAGATGCATAGCTTAGGCATGTAAGACAGTGTGGAGAAAAAAAAAAGTTTCAACTCCTTAGAATTGCCTGCATCTGGGAGGGAGGATGGGAGGTGGGGGGGTTCTTCTAGGTTTTGCGTTAGTTGCTGCTGGATTGAGAGGTGACAAGATGTGGAGCAGAGGACGCAGCGGCTGGGAGTGCCAGGAACCAGATGATCCATAGCCAAGGAGAAGAACCAGAAAGGAGCCTGAACCAGCTGAAGCCAAAGAAGGAATCTGCAAAAAGAGCAGCAGAAAGGAAAATGTGGAAATATTAAAGGAGATATTTGAAGAATGGAGCCAGAAATTAGTAACTACAATATCAACACTGTCAGTAATGATGTCTGCTTCTATGGATAGACTATGTCTAAAAAATGTTAATGAAGGAATGACAGATGTGGAACAAATTTTATCTGACAAGAAAGAGAAAGTACAGAATGTGGAACTACAAATGACAGGCCAAGAGAATGATTTGGAAAAAGACGCTTTACTGGATATACAAAAGAAACCAACTGAAGTTTTAAAAATTAAAAGGAAAATACAAATGATAAACCAAGAAAGTGACCTGGATCATTTTTTCTTACTGGATCTACAAAAGAGGCTTGTTAAAGCCTTGAAGAAAGCTATGAGATGGGATAAAGAAGAATTGAAGAGAAATCAAACCCTATGACAATAGTTGATTGAATTAAAGATTATGACTGTTAGAAGTAAAAGGAAGGTATATAAAGTTGGTTTATTTGATCAAGGTTAAAATAAGACACTTTTTTTTTGCAATGTTCTGGCAACCCTTTATGGACATTTTGCTGACATCAGGATTGAAAAGTTGATGTTTTATGGATTTGCTTATAGTCATTGGCGATCACTCGTAGCCGAGTAAGATTGTCTTCCAAAGGTAAAATTTTAACAGTGGATCCGTAAGTGGCTATAAAGGCCAATTCTGGATCCGCACAACCTCCCACAATGAGGGCATAGGTTTCCGGGTGGGAGACGGTCATGATGAGGGTTTGCCTGACGTGCCTTCCTTTTAGCTCTTTTCTCCCTTTCGCCCTGTACTCGTGCTTCTTCAAAGTCCATAGCGCCATTAATAAAGGCTGACCTCCAATTGAAACGCTCATGAGTTAGGGCTTCCCAGTTCTCAATGCTGATATTACATTTTTTTAAATTAGCTTTGAGAGTATCTTTGAATCTCTTTTGCTGTCCACCAATATTCCGTTTTCCATTCTTAAGTTGGGAGTAAAGTAGCTGCTTTGGAAGATGATGGTTAGGCATTCGAACAACATGACCGGTCCAGCGAAGTTGATGTTGGATGATCATTGTTTCAATGCTGGTGGTTTTCGCTTAATGTTTCACAGGCGTACAGAAGGGTTGGTAGTACAATGGCTTTGTAAACAAGCATTTTGCTCTCCCTGCGAATGTCCCAATCCTCAAACACTCTACACTTCATTCGGGAGAAAGCTACACTCGCAGAGCTCAGGCGATGCTGAATTTCAGCGTCAATGTCGGCTTTTGTAGATAGATGGCTGCCGAGATAAGAAAAGTGGTCGACATTTTCTAGTGACACACCTTTAAGCTGGATTGATGGCGCTGCAGAGGGATTGGTTCGAACTTGCTGGTAAAGCACTTTGGTTTTTTTAATGTTAATCGAGAGGCCGAGCTTTTCATATGCTTCTGCAAAGATGTTTAGGATAGTTTGAAGATCTTCCTCGGAGTGTGCACAGACTACGTTATCATCAGCATATTGAAGTTCTATAACAGAAGTTGTAATTACCTTATTTTTTGCTTTCAGCCTACTAAGATTAAAAAGCTTTCCATCTGTTCGATATATAATTTCTACACCAGTAGGAAGTTTCTCTTCAACAAGGTGCATAATCATAGCGATGAAGATAGCGAATAAGGTTGGAGCAATAACACATCCCTGTTTAACGCCGGATTCCACTTTAAATGGATCGCTTTGAGAGCCATTGTTATTCAGGATTGTTGCCATCATGTCGTCATGGAGTAACCGCAAGATGTTCACAAATTTATCAGGGCATCCGATTTTCAGAAGGACGGTCCAGAGAGCAGTACGATTTACAGTATCAAAAGCTTTAGTCAGATCAATAAACGCCATGTACAGAGGGCGGTTTTGCTCCTTGCATTTTTCTTGAAGCTGTCGTGCAGTGCAGATCATATCCACTGTTCCCCTGGAAGGGCGGAAGCCATTTTGCGTTTCAGGGAGGATGTCTTCTGATACAGATAGGAGACGGTTTGCGATGATCTTTGCCAGGATTTTGCCTGCTGTGGCTAGAAGGGAGATGCCTCAATAGTTTCCACAGTCTGTTCTATCACCCTTTTTAAAGAGAGTGATAATTATGGCATCCCTAAAGTCTGCTGGAATCTCCTCCTCCCGCCTTGGTTTTCTTCCTTGGAGCCTACGATGAGGGACAATCTTTATGGCCGTGGATCGAATTAATCGATGGTCTGTCCAGCAGTCATCGGCGCTCGTCATGGCTCTGGTGAGAAGTGGCTCGTCATGGCTCTGGTGTCATGGAATATAGCTGGCTGAAATAGGAAGAAGAAAGATGGGGAGTTCCTAAGTTTTATTGATTTATGGGATATTTTATTATTTCCAGAAGCATGGAACCAAGCACAAATTAATGTAAATGGCTATGAAATGTATTCTATGCATGCCTTTTCAGTTAATAATAAAGGTACGTCTAAGGCAGGACTAGCATGCTGTATTAGGTTGGCTCTAAATATAAAATAAATGAAATTACCCTATTGCAGAGCTTTCTAAACTGTGTGTCACCACACAACCCGGAAGCGCTGATCATCATCAGCGCTTCCGGGTTTTCCCGCGGCAACACACCAACAGTGCCGCGCAAAAACCTGAAAGCGGCAGCAGCTCTTCCGGGTTTTTGCGCGCTGCCGCAATGGCGGCACACCAACGGCGGTTGGTGTGTCGCCGCGGGAAAACTTTGGAAAGCCCTGCCCTATTGTTTCAGAGTATTTAAATCTCAAAATATTTTGAATTTGAAATGTTTTGCATTTACCCTACTAATCAGTCAATTATTGTACTGATTTATGCAGTTTTCACATGGATACATAAGAAACAGAGAACACAGGAACAGAAAACCAATTCATCAAGACTAAAAAACCTTGATGTATTTTATTTCACACTTTTCAAGAAATGAAAATACAGAAAAGGTGCAGGGGAGACCCAGTGTGGTATAGAAGGGAAAGGTGTAATTTGCCTAATCCACTTGACATCATGCATTTGCACTAGAGAGGATCCTGCTTCTACCCAAGTTCCCATGCTGCTTTATGGGGTCCTAAAGAGAAGGCTTCAGGGGAGTTGTAGAGGAATTGGCAAACAATCTTACCTTCTTTCTCCCAAGGAAACCTTCACTAGACCAATGAAGTTTCCAGCAGCAGAGGGAACAACTGGATACAACCCTTATATTGTATTTTCCCAAAAGCATATGAAAAGAAACATATAAAATAATTTTACTGGATAAAGCTGTGGTGGTGGTGGTGTTTTTTAATTTCTCACTTGGTTTCCATTGATTCAAAATAAAGCAACTGGCAGGGTTTTAAAAAGAAATGAATATACCATTCCATACAAAGGACCAAATATAGAACCAGCCATTAAAAGACATATGAACTAATTCTGCAGTGATGCTAACTCAGAGCATATATTCACTTTAATACGCCAGCATTAAGCTTTACGGTCAGTAGGAAAAAGGGTTAAACAAGCTAAATGTCTGGTTAAACAGGCTGCAAACTGCTGCTGACTATTCCTTGAGTGCTGCTGATTGCTGATGTTTCCTAATGGCTGTTGAATGTGTCTGACTGGAGCATTGCTCTTGCTGACCTAGCTGAGGCAGCTGACATAGGCATATAAGGAACCCAATTTCCAGAAAGTGAGCTAACAGAGAACAACAAGGGTTTGGTGGCAGAGGTCAAGGGAAACACAACTTTTCTTTTTTTTCTCTTGTATTTATTTTAACAATATTTGTAGTCCACTCCAATCCTGATGGATTCTTGACAGTGAAAAACAAAACACAAATAACAGAAATTGAAAAAAAAGAGTAATCAAACTTTCTATGATAAGCACTCACAAGCTACTAGGGCCAAAGAAATGGGTTGGGATCACTTGTACACATATGTATCTTATTTTAGGGATTTCTACCAGGACTGCATCCACTATAATTCTTTTCCTCTTTCCCTCCTTTTTCTTTGACACACAGGCTTGAACTGCTCACACTACAGATAGTCCTTGACTTATGACCATTCATTCAGCGACTGTTCAAAGTTATGATGGCACTGAATGAATGGTGGTTACGTCTAATCCTCAGATTTCCAGCTGTCCCAGTACCCCCGCGGTCATGTGATTTACGACCAGTTGCCAAGCGCCCCACAATCACTTGATCACCACTTGCAACCTTCCATGCTGGCTTCCCCAGAAAGTCAAAGGGGAAGCTGGCAGGAAAGATCACAAGTTGCTGGGGTAAGTCTCCCCCACCCACGCACCCTCCCTGAGCCTCTCTGCGCTCACGCTGCACCAGCCCCTTGTGCACCCAACCCACATGGCACCTCTCACACACTCCCGACCCATGTGGCGCCTCATGCGCACCCTCCCCGCCCATGTGACGCATCTCGTGCACCCCTGCACACCCTCCCTGACCCACATGGCACCTCTCACTCACTTCCTTGGACCCTTCCTAACCCACACGGTGCCTCTCATACACACCCTTGAACACCCTCCCCAACCTCCCCAATCCATGTGGCGTCTCTCGCGCACACCCTTGGACCCTTGTGCACACTCCCCAACCCATGCAGCGCCTCTTGTGCACCCTCTCTGACCCACATGGTACCTCTCGTGCACCCCCTCACACCGTCCCTGACCCAGCAGCAGCCACTTACCTGCCCGCTGTCCAGGGACTTGCAACTTCCTGCTGGCTTCTCCACTGACTTCGATTGTGGGAAGCCGGCAGGAAGCTGCCTCGCCTAACGACCATGGGATTCAGTTAACAACAGCAACCGGGACTTCAGGGATTGCTGTCGCTAAGCGATGCAGTCGCACTTTACTACCACATTGCTTAGCAACAGAAATTCCGGTCCCAATTGTCATAAGTTGAGGACTACCCGTTTGTAACTGCTCTCCAGCTGTAGGGTGCAATGTACTTTCTCCCTCAGCCTGAGTTCTAGTCGCTTTTCAGCCCCCCCAGGTTTGGTGGCCTTGGTTGCTGGCTGGTGTTTTCTAGACTTCTTGCAAGTTTCTCTTGCCTCTAACCTGAGCTGCTGTGGAGATTTTGGGCATCTTCCAGTTTCAGCTGGAAGGAGGGGAAGTTTGTTACAAAGCTCTTAGTGCTGCTTTAGAGGTTAGTTAGCATGGCTTCAGGGCTCTGCCTCTCTGCTCAGTTTGCAGCTGCTTGCACTTAGGAACCGGCTTCTGCTTCTTCTGTGCCTCCAGTTGCCCATTATTCACTGGCTCCAGTCCCACCCACTCACTAAGCCAGATTCTTCCTGGGAATCTTGTGTTTTGCTCTGCTCTGATTTGCAGCTTTTGCTTGCAGCATTCTCCTTTCTCATTTTCTCCAACACTCACACTTGCAACGGGGCGATTTCAATTATCTTGACATCTGTTGGAAGTCTAAATCTGCCAAGTCAGATATCCAACACATTCTTGTCCTCTCTTGCTGATAACTTGTCAGAAGGTAGAAGAAAGAACGGGAGGAGGAGGTGGTGGTGATGGTGGTGGTGTCTGCCGTCCTGAATTTAATCTTCCTCAAGGAGGAGTGGGTTGAAAAATTGGTGACTAATACCTTGGGGGGAAGTGGTTGCTTTATCCTTGAATTCATGGTATCAGTGGAGGAACTGAGAGGAGTCAGACCAGAAGAACAGATTCTGACATACTCCAAGGGAAGATAGGTCAGATTCAGTGGCTTGGAGGAATACAACCAGGAAGAGTGGGAAATCCTATTAATACGCTGAAGGTGCAATTGCAAAGAATCCTCACAAGGAAGAAAATGGGAGGAATTTGAGAGAGGCCACTGGGGGCGCATGCAGAGCTCTCTAAAATGCTGAAGAGGAAAAAGGAGATGTACAGGGAATGGAACAAGAGGAGCATTACCACAGATAATGTGTGTGGTAGTCTCCAGAAACTACAGAAACTGTCAGGCTAAGTCTGAGAACAAGCTGGGGCTTGCAAGAGATACTTAAAAACAATGAAAAAAGATACTTGGGATATGTTGGAAGAAAAAGGAAAGCCAAAGAGGACATGGGTATATTGCAAGGAGAAAGTGGTGAGTTGATAATGAGTGGTGGGAGGGCAACATTCATTAACACTTATTTCAAATCTGTCTTCTCTCCAAAGGGAAACGGAGCCCTAGCTGGTCGTCATTATGCTATTTTGGGGGGAGGGGGAGTGGCCGCAGCTTAGGTTAGGCAAGGAGTGGGCATGAGAGAACTTCGCTATCTTGACTGAATTCGCATCTCCAGGTCTCCATGGATGATAGCCTAAGGTACTGAAGGAACAGCTAAGGTGACTGCAGAATGGCTCTTGGTGATCTCTGAGAGCCCCTGGAGGACTGGCAAAGTCCTGGAAGATTGTAGGAGAGCAAACCTTGTCCCCATCTTCAAGAAGGGGAAGGAGGAGGATCAAGGAAACTGTAAACCTGTCAACCTGGCCTCTGTACTGGATGAAGCCCTCAAACAGATTATCAGTCAATGGGTTTGTGATCCCTTGGATAAGCATGATGCAAACCAAGCACCAATATAGGTGTGTCATAAAGAAATCATGCCTGACTATTCCTGTCTCCTTTGATAACTATCTTAGTAAACCAATGCCGTGGACATCAAGCACATGGATCTCAGTAAAGCCTTTGACAAAATGCCTCACAATATTCTCCTTTAAAATGGTAAAGTATGGGCTACGCGATATGACCGTTAGACAGACTCATTATTGGCTGACTGACTGCATTTGAAGAGGACTCATCAATACCGTTACTTCGGCTTGACGGGAAGTATTGAGTGGAGGGCTCTATCTGCGTATGCGCTCTTCAACGTTTTCATCAGTGACTTGGAGGAGAGGGTTGAGGGGCTGCTTATCAAGTTTGCAGTTGACACAATGCTGGAAGGGATGGCTACACCAGAGGGGGGAGTGAATATTCAAAAAGATCCACATCGACTTAAGCAATGGATCGAAATGAATATGATGGAATTAAGAAAGAGCGTTCTGCATCTCAGGAGGGGGAACATCTGCCTTGGCAACAGTCCATGTAAAAAGGATCTGGATGTTCTTGCAGACCACAAGTTAAACATGAGCCAGAGGTATGATGCAGCTGCTGGAAAAATAAATGCTGTGTTGGGGTGCGTTTACAGGACCACAGAATCCAGATCATGGGAAGTAATTGTTCTATTCTACTCTGCCCTGTTGCGTGTTCTGGGCACCACAATTCAAAAAGTATAATGATAAATTGGAGCAAGTTCAGTAACAACTGAGAGTAAATATGATAGCAGTCTTCAAATATCCAAAATATCCCTCTTATGTCATGCATTGGCTAAAACTACAAGAAAGTTGGTTTGTGCTAGATGTCTGGAAAAACTTCCTGACTGTATTAGCTGTCAGCAAGTTTACAGGTTGCCACATTAGGTGGTGAGTTTTCTTTTATTGAAGGTCTTCAACAGAAGCCGGATGGGCATCTGTCAGAGACACTCAAGTGAACTCTGTACTGAAAGTTAACCACGACTGTTTCTTTGTATGTAATGAAAAAAATACCCACAAATTATTAAAACAATCTTATTTAATTAAAGTTAGTTGAATTACAGTAACATAGGACACAATGTTAAGTCTTTTTGTAATATTACGTCTTATTCAGAACAGTTAAATTTTTAGCACAAGTGTCCCAAAGAGTTCCCTTGTAGGAATAGTATATAATATTAGATTTCTATGAGAGTATTTTCCTTAACAGTCAGAAAATGCCAGAGATTCTGACTCACAGTCTGAAGTTGATGCAAGTGTTTCATTTTGTCATGTGGTATTTGATTTATTAAGAAAACAAATGTCTGAAAAGGACAGAAGAAATGCCACATGCAGGTTGATAGAGGAGACCATTTGTGTGTGTGAAGTTGCATTCATACACTGCATTCCCATCAGGACATTTCCATCAGGGCAGTCACGTGCAGGGAACCCCGTGGGTGGGCAACGGCCACTCATTAAAGGCCTGCAAAATACTTCTAGGTAAATAGACTAGCAATCAAGGGAGCAGTGTTTTTTATTTTTATTTATTTACTATTTATTTACTTTATTTTTTTTATAAATAACTCAAGGCGGTGAACATACCTAATACTCTTTCCTCCTCCTATTGTCCCAACAACAACCACCCTGTGAGGTGAGTTGGGCTGAGAGTGTGACTGGCCCAAGGTCACCCAGCCGGTTTTCATGCCTGAGGCGGGACTAGAGCTCTCAGTCTCCTGGTTTGCCATTGGCTCCTTCCTAGGGCTGAGAGAGTGAGTGACTGGCCCAAGGTCACCCAGCCGGCTTTCATGCCTGAGGCGGGACTAGAGCTCTCAGTCTCCTGGTTTACCATTGGCTCCTTCCTAAGGCTGAGACACAGGGACTGGCCCAAGGTCACCCAGCCGGCTTTCATGCCTAAGGCGGGACTAGAACTCTCAGTCTCCTGATTTCTAGCCCGTTGCCATAACCACTAGACCAAACTGGCTCTTTCCTTTAAGTGAGTGCATGGATATGTAATTGATGCAAAACAATGTTTAAAACAAAATTTCAGTTCATTTTCACATGATGAATTCAGGATAAAGAGAGCTCTGCCTTTATCAGATTATCTTATTGTGGCAAACCTAATATGCAACATCAAATACAGTATTAAAATGTGTGGGTCCGTAAAGCTATTGTTGAGCTTTATGTGTTGCAGTTTCAATCTCCTCTGGAATTGGCACAAAACCCTAACTCAGAATTGCTCTAATAAAAATCCCTAAATCTGTATAAAATGCATTTGGAATAAGAATTTATGGGGTAAGGGAGTTCAAAAATTACCTAAAGTAAACCCAATATGAAATGGACCTCTGTTTATTCTATAAATCTGTTTTTATTAAAACCCTCAAAATTGTGAAAAGGAATCACTTTGTGCAAACAGAAAACTGCTCAGTGGTGTTATTGATAGCATGATATTTTTATGCAGAACATGATTGTATTATAGCTTTTATATCGGAAGGACTTCAACTTTGCATAAATAAAACTCAGGAGAATGGAACCTTTATTACTTGAATCCTGAACATTGTACAGCAGAAATAGTAAGACTACAGGAGATAAAACTCAAGACAGCAACCTTTTTAAAAACCAAAACAAAGCCAAATATACTAGCTGGATTAGAGAGAACACCACAACATGAATGACATTGGGTTTCCTTTCTTTCTAAACAGTAAGACTTTGAGCTGAACATGAATCCCAGACCCTGAATGCCTAACCAACAGTATTACTCTGTTTACTCAGAATTGGGTCTTTCTGTTGTCAGTGGGGCTTTGTCTCTAGCACAGGTGCAGCAAAATGCATCTATGGGCATGTCTGCTGACTGCAGCACGCTGTATAATGCAGGAGTCAAAAACCTAAATGTTAGAATATATTTCTAAAATTGTGAAACCGTTATTAACTTACATTATTTGGACCAAATTAATTTAAACCAAAGAGTCTGCTTCTTCCATATGAACAAAGCATACTTGTTTCAGTAAAAGCAACATTTTTTAAAATGAACAGTATGTGCTTATGTACCATAGTATGAGCCATAAGACAACTTATTACTCGGAAAGTGTGAACTACTCCAACACAGAACAGCCCGTTGCAGGCAGGCAGGCAGTGTTTGGGGCAGGGGGCAGGAAAGAGCCCAGGTCATTGGCAGCACTTCAGGGGAGGAAGGGAAAGGAACATGCTGGGAAGATCAGCAGTGGGCCAGCATACAGGCCAGGCAGGAGAGCACACTAGCTTTGCCCAACTTGCCTCGTAAGAACCCTCCGGATTGCATTCGGCTGAAACCCGGAAGAATCAAAATGTTCTGAGTTTTGGTTCTCCCAAACCACAGCCTACCAGGAACCATTTGGCAAAACTCTCAAAATACAGTGGGTTGAAAACAAAGCTTGTGTGTGTGTGTGTGTGTGTGTGAGAGAGAGAGAGAGAGAGAGAGATGCACACCTCTATTACATACTGAAATTTATTATCATCAAATAAGCACAAGATGCATATATAGTAATTGAAACTTGAGTATCCCAATGCTCAAAAGGAAATCAAAAAGCCTCTGAGGTGTCATGCTCCTCCTGGGGGATTTCTTGGCAGGATTTTCTGATTTTTGAATCCTCCCAAAGTCTCAACTTCCACCAGGAGGTATATGAGGTACTGGCAGAAGAAAATATACCGCCCAGAGTCCCCTTGGGGGAGATGGTGCGGTGATAGAAGTCGAAACAAATAAATAAATAAATAAAATACCCACCCAAGCACAGAAATGCCGCCTAGAGTCCTCCAGTAGGGAGGGGATAGGCGGGGTATAAATAAGACAAATAAATAAATAAATAAAATAAATACTTCTTGATTTTTTTAAAAAGATAAATTTTCTAGTCCAGTCATTGCATTCAAACAAACAGGTCAGACAAGCTCATGTTGTTGTTGCAGATATTTTGAAGTGTAGGTATCTTTCCTGTCACCTATTACATTTTCCCCTAATTAACTCTCACCTATATTTAAACGTCTCTTCTTTAATGCCAAAGTGGTTGTTGCAACTAAACAAAACAAAGCTATTTAAATACTAAATGTAAACAAATTGAGTAAAAAAAAGAGTGCTGGCTCTTCGGCCAAGAAACGGAGGTGAGCACCGCCCCCTAGAGTCGGACACGACTGTGCAGGGGAAAACCTTTACCGTTTTTTTAAACAAATTGAATTCTCAATGTCAAACACAAAAGAAATCAAAGTGGCATTTAATGAAAAGAAAGGCTTTGAGCTCTTTCCATCTCCATGCCCAGAACAGACAACGCATTCAGATACAACATGCCAAAGCTTAGGTGTAATCACTATCAAGGAAAACTGTTTTTGGCTGCCACAGCACCAGCACCATTAGAATCACAAGCTGGCCTGATCTTATAATTGATTGATGTGTGAGCCATGCAGAAGAAACCCGCCTTCAGAAACGGGGGACAACAGCTAAGATTTTAAAGCTTAAAAATCAGCATTTGAAGCCTGGGTTTAAAGGACTAACGCACAACATTGAGCCAGCAAAGATTGAAAATGGGATTGTATCACTTTTTCTGTGTGTGTGTAGGGGTGTGTGTGTGTGAAAGAGCGATGTAGTGCTTTACTACAAAATAACTTTAATATTCCTTAATTTAAGGAACCTTGAATTGTGCTGACATCTTTAGCATGGATGCTTGTTGTTGTTAGAGACTGCTGCATGCAAACACTGAAGGGAAGCCAAGAAGTGCCAGAGTGTGAAGCATTCATAAAGAGCTGCTTGGTTTTACAAAAAAAGGGGTCTGCAAGCTGCGTTGTGGTATACATGCCTGGCAAGTGCCTCAGCCACATGTACAGTATATCATCTAAAAGGATCACTACCAAAGCAGAATTTGTACCAATTCCCCACCTCCATGCCATATGCTTGGAAAACATCTACTAAACCAGATCCAAAGACAGGACTACAATTTTAATTATACTTTTGACATTAACAAGACAAAAATCAATCTGTACATTTTAAAAAATCTGTACATTTCAAAAAGGCAGCATTACTTATATTCAAGGAAAATCTGAGAAACAGCTGCCATCCCAGTGATCCAATACTGTTATATTTTAATGCATGTACTTTGCAAGCTTGCAGACATAGGACTACCCAATCACAGTTGGCAGTGCTGGTAGGATGGGAACAACAAACGATACAGGAAAGCTTCATTTGCAGTTACTTTTTGTTTCTGTGCATCACGCAGGTGGGAGGAACAACGAAAGATACGCAAGTATTCTCAGCACAGGCCCACAAATCTTTGCTGGTGCATTCTGCTGCTCACTGGATTCCAGTAATTGACAATTCACTTGCAGCTAGAGTAGAAAACAAATTTTCTCAAAGCTGCATTAAAATTCTTTTAACAGAAGATGGTGCCAAAAGCAGAATTTTCTGGAGTGGGGGATAATATAGCTTAACAGCACAGTCTTATTATCTGTGAGCATACTTACTTTTTCCGCTAGGTTAGGTGCTTCAGGACTGATGAGCTATGTTTGCATCGCAAAATTAACCCAGTCTAATGCTGCACTGTGTGGATGTCCATAAGCCAGCAGCAGATTACCAGTCAGGCAGTGAGTCACCGACTTTGTAGGAAGTCACAGAGGTGGCTGAGAAGCCTTCAAGTCCTGCTATTTTTTTTGTTTGTTTGAACTTTAGTGGCCCAACTGCAGTCAGGATTGGGAGAGGCTTCTCAACCCCATCCCCTTTCTGTCCATTTTACCCTACGTGGCTGCCGTGTGAGTGTTAGGGGCAGAGAGAGTAAAAATAAATAAAACCAGGAGGAAGTTCCTAGAATGGCCCTGACAGTGCGGGCAGCATGAAGAGACATTTAACCCTCTCTTCCATGGCCACACTATAGCACTGACTTGGAATACCTAGTTTTACACAAAACCAATGTGGGACAAGTGGATAGGGTTATCCACCTCTCCACCACCACCACCACTTCTCCTCTTTCAGCATGTCATGCGAACAGTCCTTGACATCATGCAAGCTCTTTCCTACTCTCAACATAAACTAGTATTACCCACTGAATAAGCCCAATCACATGGACAACCATGTTAACACACCTCTGCTCCTTTCTTCTACAAAGTATTTTGATTTTAGGTTACCTAAGGGACCGTCTTCATTCCCATTACATCGACCCGCCCCACCTGCTCACGTAGGGAGGGCATGCTACGGACCCCATCTGTAAGAGAATTCCATCTGGCGGGGTCTAGGAAGCGGGCCTTCTCTGCAGCAGCTCCCGCCCTCTGGAATATTCTTCCCCCAGAGGTGAGGTTAGCCCCCGCTCTCCTGGACTTCCGAAAAAAACTGAAAACCTGGTTTTGCCATCATGCCTGGGGCAGGGAGGGGACAGCCAGTCCTGGGTATAGCTGGTACCCTAGACCGGCTCTTTATATACTTACAAACCGAATTAAAACTCACCATCATCTGTATTTTATTGCATTTTATATTTCTATCTTTTATTGTATTATTGATAATTTGTATTGAATTTTGTTTTTATTGTAAACTGCCCAGGGTCCCTCCTTGAGTGGGAGATAGGCGGTGTTAGAAATCTGATAAATAAATAAAATAAATAATTTTTTGGCAAGGATAATTAAACTCCATATAGTGAGAGTGTCATTAAGACCTTGATAGAGGGCAATGCTTACTCGCTAGGAGGCCCCGGGCCTTTGAAAAAGAGTACTTTCTAGCTCTGGCAAAGTCTTCTTAGTCCTACTCATTCATAAACTTCACCTTATAGCCATGTAACTTCTTGCCTGGGAAGACTTGTGGACCAGAGGGGGAGAGGAGAAACAAGCAAGAGAACAGTGAGATTTGTTATGCAAACATCAACATGCTTAGAAGGTTTTCCTTATGTAGACTCCAACAGTGAAAATATTGGCAGGAATTTTCAGGAAGGCTGGGGAAAAATAAGATGAACGCTCCTCTCTATAAAGGGCTCTTTAAATCCATTCTGAAATTATGGGAAGAAAATATCATATGTAAAATAGTGTTTTTCTGCCTTAGTAGCTGGGTAGGCAATTTTTTTTTGTCTTTGCAATATTTAAAACATTTTACTGTTTTATTCTACAGGAATGAAACCTCTCAAGTGGAATTATCCCCTCCTACCAGTGATTGCTGCTAGGGAAAGTGGAAGGCAAAAGGAAGAGGGGCCGACCAAGGGCAAGATGGATGGATGATATTCTGGAGGCGACGGACTCGACCGTGGGGGAGCTGGGAATGGCGACGGCCGACAGGAAGCTCTGGCATGGGCTGGTCCATGAAGTCACGAAGAGTCGGAAGCGACTGAACGAATAAACACCACCACCAGTGATTGCTCCACATACTGAAGTAAACATGAATAAAATGCTTACCTTCATTCTCAGAGGTGTGCAACTCCATGCAAAGAACAACAACAAAGGAGGGGGATGAATTGGGATAATAAAAAATGGAAAGGAGAAAGCATGCAAGCAGAATACATTTTATCCCATTTTACCTTCACAAGAACTTTGCTGATGTATCATTAGGATAAATGAGTATTACCTGCCCAAGCTTTCATTGCAAATATCATACCTGAGCCAGGGTTTATTTTTTATTTAAAACTTTTAAATACTGTATACTCCCTTAACAGTTCTGAATCCTATTTTTCCAAGTCCAACACTTCATTCAGTACATTGTATTAGAGGAGACATCAAGATAAATGGCAGTAACAAAACTGTAAGAGTATGTTGGGGCAAAGGGTGCTGGTATGCAAACTGTAGTAATTTGCTACTTTGCTGTATTTTCTCGGACTAACCCAGGGAAATTATTATTCCTAATAGTCAAACTTGGAACTGAGGCTGAATTAATATAGCTTGCCCAGTGTGATTCAAGGCTGTGCTTGTACTTTCACTCAAGTCTCTGAGGTCCACTTTCTGCGTTAAATAAGAATACAGCTTTCTTCCAATTTTTAAGCAGTGGTAGGCACTCTAAACATTAGCATAGTTATCTGCTGAAGAGACACTCTGCCTTGGCTCCTTGAAAGTCTATCTGGCACCCATCGTTTGAAAAAAAAACCACACCTTAAAATTAATTAGAAGAGTTTAAATAAAATGGATGATAAAAATCAACATTGGGTATTTATGCATAGAAAACTGATTTAAAGGGAGGGTTTCTTTTCCTTAGGCTTAAGCATTATGTAGTTTGTAAGCTTAATACACAGCTGTGGGAAGTACAAACCATAAACAAATTAAAGAAGCCACAACCCCACAGAGGCTGAGCTGATATAGTCAGCACTGGGTCCCGTATCAAGACCTTCCATTCCTTACCAATTTTCTATAAGTGAAAAACCATTTTGTCATATTCAGCAGATTTCACTCTATATTTCTTACAGATGAGCTCACCAGATTTTTATCCTTACATATATTGTCTTGCATATCTGCTGATATATTTGTTGAATCATTTTTATTCTCACATGTATCTTTTTCTATATCTTCCAAATGTTTGCAGTCTTGGCTAACATTTTCCTTGTTTTTGCCTTTATGTTTTTTTAAATGGGAAATAGTCTCCTTCTGATTCAAAGGCTCAGCAATGTCCACTTTAGAGTTGTGACATTCAGCACTGCTATTTTTTACCATACTGCTCTGCTTAACAACTTCAGGGGGGCTGTGTTTCTTACTCTGATCACTATCTGTACCATTTTTAATATGCTCTGTCTTTTTCTCATCATTTGTTTTATTCCTTGAGTTACAAATTTCAGATACGTTCTTGAAATCCTTTGTCTTTTTATGTTTACAAGTAGAGCTGTTGCGAAGGGACACTGGTGAAGCCGGCTTTTTACTTGGTTTGCTTCCCTCCAACTTCTGTTTCCTTGGCGGCCCCCATATGAAATGGTCAGAGGGCGTGTAGTGCTGTTGGGCAAACCGTAGAAGTTTCCTCCTCTCTCTTCGATCTCTGATGGTATACACAAAATATTCCAAAGCACTCTGCTTAATGTTGGGGATTGTTTCTTCCACAAGAGCCTCATGAAGAATCAATTTTACAAGAGGAGGCTTGAAACTCTCATAACCAAGTTCACCAAGGCTCTTCAGAATTCGGGTGATTCTCAGATAATTATGTTGGGATCTGCAAAGAAAGATAAACCAGACTCAAGATGACAGGAAGAAAAATAATTATCTCAGAGAAAAAACGTAGCTGAAAAGTCATCACTACTTGTCCCCTTGATGGAAGGAGGACAGAGTGTCAAGTATCAAATGAAAGGTCTCACCCTGATAGCTAAATTGCAATAATCTGTTATACATGTTATGGAATATAAAAGCTGACAAAAATAGCATTCCTATCTTGAACCCTCCTGATTGATTGATTGATTGATTGATTGATGGTCACAGACCAATAAACAACAAAAAGAGAACTTAAAAAGTACATGGTAAACTAGACCTGAAACAATTAGTAATAAAAAGGGGATAACCAAAGGAATTTCTGCAAGCTATAGCTATTATTAAAAACTTGGCAACCTTTTTAGTGGTTGCCATATTTGGTCTTGTAGGAGGACGTCTGTAACCTGTTTGTCAGATGACCAAGATTTCTGACAATCAGGTTTTTGCCAAAAGCTATGAGTGATATAACAGACAATTTAACAGAACATAACTTACCGAGTCAACCTCTGTATCTGAACATACACAAATGTGGTTATCATTTGGAAGACTAATATATCTGCCTGTTATCATAATGGGTAATGCGTCAATTTAGGCCAACATAAATGTAATTATGCTGTAATTTTGTAATTTTATATTTTTAACTTATTGTTGTGAACCGCCCAGAGTCCCCAGGTATGGGGGAGATGGGCGGTGATACAAATTTAAATAATAAATAAAAAAAATAAAAAAAACTCCTGTGAGGATCATGTAAGATGTTATAAAAATATCTAGGGATTGTCAAAGAGGGATCAGCAGTTGCATGATAATGAAAATGAATAACTTTAGCCCTGTCATTTTGAAGATCAAAATCCCAAATCCTCCATTTACATTCAGTCAAGGCCTTATCTGGTCCAAAGAATGATATAGCAGGGAGGGAAAAGCCACAATACGCCAAATCAGAGTCAATTTGCCTCCCCACGGATGCTCCCCAGAACATTATTTTCAACCAGAATCTGAGATGGCAAAGTCTCAGGCAGGCCCGAAAGGAGATACAGCCAAGCTCTAACCAAATAAGGGCTTTTGAGGTTGAGGGAGGAACGTGAAGTCTAGTTTTTAGAAGTCTAGACTGAGTAGCTTCCAAGAGAGAGGTGTCCTTGTAAACACATAGCTGGGCACCATATACAGTAGCAGCAAGCCCAGAATCTTGGCTTTATAAAATTTAATTGCTGCATATTTAAGAATCATGTTGGAGGCTTTGGGGGCTCTTATACAGCATTCATTTTACTGTTTTAAATTCGCTTGTAAACCGCCCAGTCGTTGTTGAGATGGGTGGTGGAAAAATGCGATAAATAAATAAAAATAAATTCACGTAATTAATTATTCCAACAATGGAAGGTTGGAAATAGATGCCTAGATAGTTACATACCAAGTCCTTAATTTGGTCAAATGCTCTATTATTAATTTTCCATCTAATTAGAGACTGAAAGCACTTTACAGAGAAGACTCTATCATCATTCTATCATCATTGGCGATCACTCGTAGCCGAGTAAGATTGTCTTCCAAGGGTAAAATTTTAACAGTGGATCCGTAAGTGGCTGTAAAGGCCAATTCTGGATCCGCACAACCTCCCACAATGAGGGCATAGGTTTCCGGGTGGGAGACGGTCATGATGAGGGTTTGCTTGATGTGCCTTCCTTTTAGCTCTTTTCTCCCTTTCGCCCTGTACTCGTGCTTCTTCATAGTCCATAGCGCCTTTAATAAAGGCTGACCTCCAATTGAAATGTTCATGAGTTAGGGCTTCCCAGTTCTCAATGCTGATAATTACATTTTTTTAAATTAGCTTTGAGAGTGTCTTTGGATCTCTTTTGCTGTCCACCAATATTCCGTTTTCCAGTCTTAAGTTGGGAGTAAAGTAGCTGCTTTGGAAGACGATGGTCAGGCATTCAAACAACATGGCCGGTCCAGCGAAGTTGATGTTGGATGATCATTGTTTCAATGCTGGTGGTTTTCGCTTCTTCTAATACGCTAACATTAGTCCGCCTATCTTCCCAAGTAATTTGCAGAATTTTTCGGAGGCAGCGTTGATGGAATCTTTCAAGAAGTTGGAGGTGGCGTTTGTAGAGGGTCCATGTTTCACAGGCGTACAGAAGGGTTGGTAGTACAATGGCTTTGTAAACAAGCATTTTGGTCTCCCTGCGAATGTCCCAATCCTCAAACACTCTACACTTCATTCGGGAGAAAGCTACACTTGCAGAGCTCAGGCGATGCTGAATTTCAGCGTCGATGTCGGCTTTTGTAGATAGATGGCTGCCGAGATAAGAAAAGTGGTCGACATTTTCTAGTGACACACCTTTAAGCTGGATTGATGGCGCTGCGGAGGGATTGGTTCGAACTTGCTGGTAAAGCACTTTGGTTTTTTTAATGTTAATCGAGAGGCCGAGCTTTTCATATGCTTCTGCAAAGATGTTTAGGATAGTTTGAAGATCTTCCTCGGAGTGTGCACAGACTACATTATCATCAGCATATTGAAGTTCTATAACAGAAGTTGTAATTACCTTATTTTTTGCTTTCAGCCTACTAAGATTAAAAAGCTTTCCATCTGTTCGATATATAATTTCTACACCAGTAGGAAGTTTCTCTTCAACAAGGTGCATAATCATAGCGATGAAGATAGCGAATAAGGTTGGAGCAATAACACATCCCTGTTTAACGCCGGATTCCACTTTAAATGGATCGCTTTGAGAGCCATTGTTATTCAGGATTGTTGCCATCATGTCGTCATGGAGTAACCGCAAGATGTTCACAAATTTATCAGGGCATCCGATTTTCAGAAGGATGGTCCAGAGAGCAGTACGATTTACAGTATCAAAAGCTTTAGTCAGATCAATAAACGCCATGTACAGAGGGCGGTTTTGCTCCTTGTATTTTTCTTGAAGCTGTCTTGCAGTGCAGATCATATCCACTGTTCCCCTGGAAGGGCGGAAGCCATTTTGCGTTTCAGGGAGGATGTCTTCTGATACAGATAGGAGACGGTTTGCGATGATCTTTGCCAGGATTTTGCCTGCTGTGGCTAGAAGGGAGATGCCTCGATAGTTTCCACAGTCTGTTCTATCACCCTTTTTAAAGAGAGTGATAATTATGGCATCCCTAAAGTCTGCTGGAATCTCCTCCCTCATCCAGATTTTTTCGATGAGCTTATGAAGTTGTTGTGTAAGTTCAGGCCCGCCTTCTTTAAAGACTTCAGCAGGAATCCCATCAGGTCCACTAGCTTTGTTATTTTTCATTTGTTTAGTGGCTTTACTGACTTCCTCCAAACTAGGGGGTACTGCAAGCTCATCTCTTATTTGTTTTTGCGGGATTTGCAAGAAGACTTCATCAGCCACAGTAGAGTGACGATTAAGGAGATTGTAGTAATGCTCTTTCCAGCGCAGTGCAATAGACTCTTTGTCCTTTAGAAGTTTAGCACCATCTACTGAGCGTAAGGGATTTGTACCATGGTTTGTTGGTCCATAGATGGCCTTTATGGCATTAAAAAAGCCCCGTGCATCATGAGCATCTGCAAAATGTTGGGTTTCTTGGGCTTTTTTTATCCACCATATGTTCTTAAGTTCTCTAGTTCTTCTTTGGACTTCTGCCTTTGCACTGGCGTAGATTTTTTTCTTAACGGCACAGTTAATATCTTTTTGCCATATCCGGAAGGCTTTCCTTTTCTTGTCAATAATATGTTCAATCTCACTATCGTTCTCATCAAACCAGTCCTGATGTCTCTTAGTCTGGTATCCGATAGTTTGTTCACAGGCTGAAATAATAGAAGTCTTCAATTTAATCCAGTGTTCCTCAACATTTTCAGGGAGTTCCATAGGCAGATGTTCCTTGAGAGTTGATTGAAAGCAAGCTCGTTTAGTAGAATCTTGAAGGGCCAGTGTATTCATTTTACGCCTTGGTTTTCTTCCTTGGAGCCTACGATGAGGGACAATCTTTATGGCCATCGTGGATCGAATTAATCGATGGTCTGTCCAGCAGTAATCGGCACTCGTCATGGCTCCGGTGAGAAGTACATCACAGCGATCTCTAGCACGGACAATTACATAATCTAAAAGATGCCAGTGCTTCGACCGTGGGTGCTTCCATGATGTTTTAAATTTATTTTTCTGGCGAAATAGTGTGTTAGTAATGACAAGGTTATGCTCTGCACATTTGGTCAGAAGTAAGATTCCATTCGTGTTGCTGTTGTCAACTCCTTCTTTCCCAATGATCCCCGGCCACAAATCAAAGTCACTCCCAACTCTTGTATTGAAATCACCCAGGAGGATAATTTATCCTCCTTTGGTATCTCTGATAAGATGGTGTCCAGCTGGGTATAAAATTTTTCCTTGATATCCTCATCTGCATCTAGTGTTGGTGCGTAAGCACTTAGGATAGTTGCCTGTTGGTTTTTGGCGAGTTTTATTCGGAGAATTGAGAGTCGTTCGTTAATCCCAGTGGGAACTTCTGACAAGAGCTTCACAAGGTCGTTTTTGATACAAAGCCTACCCCATGTATTTGTCGTTCTTGTTTAGGCAGTCCTTTCCAAAAGAAGGTATAACCTCCTTTTTCTTCCTTCAACTGTCCTTCTCCTGCTCTTCAAGTTTCTTGGAGTGCTGCTATATCAATATTAAAACGTCTCAGCTCCCTTGCAATCATGGCAGTCCTACGTTCAGGTCGTTCACTATCCATGTTTATTTATTTATTTATTTATTTATCATATTTATACCCCGCCTATCCCCTCCCTATCGGAGGACCCTAGGCGGCTTGCAGTGTCCGTATATTCCATGTTCCAAAATTCATGAGTCTTTTACGACCGCTATATGGTGACCCCACTGGTCGCGGTAGTCCAGTCAGGGAGAAAATGAGGCAGACTATGTTTAGGGCACCTTTTCTAGCCCCCTCCCCATATGGGGTGAGCAGAGTGGATCCTAAATAGGGGTGCTCAGTCGTGGATACAGCTGCCGAACTACTCAACTGCCTCGAACCTTGAGTCAGGACGACTAAATCTGAATCCTGACTCAAGAGAAGACTAAAACCTTATTTTTGAATAGTTAATTTCAAGAAATTTCCTAAAGCAGAAAGTCACCAAAGCTGCCAAGCATCTATACAGCCCATTTGTGTTATGGATAGGATGGCTGCATGATCTACAGAAATAAGAATGGAAATAGATTAAAGGGCAAGAGTTGGAGGATAAAACTCTAACCCAGCAAGGACCATGACTATGGCATTAATATAGAAATTAAACAAAGTGTAGAGATAGGAGCAGTTAAACTGGATGCTTCTGGAGAACATCCGGGTCCCTGAACAGACAGAATTAAGATCAGGATAGGTCAATGTGGAATTCTACACCATTTAGCTGAGAAATACTTTAGCCCAGGGTTTCTCAACCAGGGTTCCGTGGAACCCTAGGGTTCTGCGAGAGGTCACTAGGGGTTGCCTGGGAGATCACAATTTATTTAAAAAATTATTTCAAATTCGGGCAACTTCACATTAAATTCATTTTTTATTTCCAGTTTAAGAACACAATGCATATATACACATGAAATGAATATAATAATTTTGTAACTTCTGGCCTATATTTCAGCCTCAATGTGCAGGGGTTCCCTGAGGCCTGAAAAATATTTCAAGGGTTCCTCCAGGGTCAAAAAGTTGAGAAAGGCTGCTTTAGTCCTTCTAAAGGGGCCTTTTAAGCTGTTGCTGAGTCAAGGATAGCCTTTGACTGTATTCTTGCTAAGAGACTTTGGAGAAAATTAGCTTCAACATCCATTGACTGTTGCCTTCTCTCTGATATGTATCACCTCTTGAACCTGCCTTCTAACATTTGCTTATCCTAGGAATAGCCAATGATGCATAGACAAGCAAAATTATGATGATATCACTGCTCAGGGCAAATCTTATTATAAATAAATGAGAGGAGAGGGAGAAGTACACAGGGACCCATTTATGGAAACCCCATGTTTCCCAGAACTGCCATTCCATTCTCATAGTGTCACTTTTATGTGAGATGGACGCCTATATAAA
Organism: Charina bottae; assembly: GCA_023362775.1. Lineage (NCBI taxonomy): Eukaryota > Metazoa > Chordata > Lepidosauria > Squamata > Charinaidae > Charina > Charina bottae. The sequence goes on from JALMGJ010000009.1 coordinate 3,474,496, forward strand.
TATGATAAATACATATATACATACAGATATGCACTTTTATCCAGCATTTGCAGGATAAAATTGCTCAGATTCGTTCTAAGTTGAACTCTAAGTGTGAAGCACAGACAGGAGAGATGCCAGGGGAACGATCTTGCCTTGTTATCTGGGAATGGTTTGATCCTGTTGGGCCTGAGGAAGTAGACAGGATCCTCCGGATTGTAAACACCACCACATGCCATCTGGACCCGTGCCCTTCCTGGATTGTAAAATCAGCCAGGGAGGTGAATTGCGGGTGGGTCCAGACAATAGTTAATACATCCTTGAGTGAGGGGGTGTTTCCGGCTGCCTTTAAGGAGGCGTTGGTGCACCCCCTCCTCAAGAAGCCATCCCTGGACCCTACCATCTTGGATAATTTTCGTCCTGTCTCCCACCTTCCCTTTTTGGGAAAGGTGGTTGAGAAAGTGGTGGTGTTGCAACTTCAGAGGATTCTGGATGAAGCGGATTATCTAGACCCCTTTCTGTCAGGTTTCAGGCCGGGATATGGGACGGAGACTGCATTGGTCGCATTTATGGATGATCTCGAGCGGGATGGAGGGAGTGCATCCATCCTGGCTCTCTTGGACCTCTCAGCGGCTTTCGATACCATCGACCATGGTATCCTTTTGGGGCGGCTTAGGGAGTTGGGGGTGGGCGGCGTAGTTTTACACTGGTTCACCTCCTTCCTCCGGGGCCGCTCCCAGTCGGTGCTGATAGGAGAGGAGAGATCCAGCCCGCAACCGCTCCTATGTGGGGTGCCGCAGAGTTCGGTTCTCTCTCCTCTCCTATTTAACATCTACATGAAACCGCTGGGTGAGATCATCCGTCACCATGGGATGAGGTATCATCAATATGCTGATGATACTCAATTGTATATCTCCATCCCAGGTGAAGTAAGTGATGCGGCCACTGCCCTATCTCAGTGCCTGGGGGCTGTAGGGGCCTGGATGGGGAACAACAGGCTTCAGCTGAACCCTGGCAAGACCGAGTGGCTGTGGATTGATGGCCCCTCGGTATCCGGGAAGTTGTCATATTTGGTTCTGGATGGGGTGGCACTGCACCATTTGGAACCGGTGCAGAACTTTGGGGTCCTCCTGGACTCATGACTCCTGCTTGAAGAACAGGTGGCAGTCGTGGCTAGGAGGGCCTTTGCACAGCTTCGGCTTTTGCACCAGTTACGCCCATTCCTGGACCGCGATGCCCTCCGAACGGTCACTCATGCCCTTGTCATCTCTCATATAGACTATTGCAATGCGCTCTACATGGGGCTACCCTTGAAAAATATCCGGAAGCTACAGCTGGTACAGAATGCAGCCGCGCGGGCAATCTTAGGTGCACCAAGATCAGCACACATAACACCTTTGCTCCGTGAGCTGCACTGGGTGCCAGTTTGCTTCCGGGTCCAATTCAAGGTGTTGGTTATTACCTTTAAAGCCCTACATGGCACGGGACCAGGATACATGAGGGACCGTCTTATTCCCATAACATCGACCCGCCCCACCTGATCATGCAGAGAGGGCTTGCTACGGACCCCATCAAGAAAAGAACTCCATCTAACGGGGTCCAGGAGGCGGACCTTCTCTGCAACGGCGCCCGCCCTTTGGAATATCTTGCCCCCAGAGTTGAGGTGGATTTCCTCCCTCCCGGCCTTCTGGAAAAATCTGAAAACCTGGTTCTGCCGCCTAGCGTGGGAGGGAAAAGGTAATAGCTCCTCCTGGAGGTGGCTAGTATCATGTTGTTGTTTATTCGTTCAGTCGTTTCCGACTCTTCGTGACTTCATGGACCAGTCCACGCCAGAGCTTTCTGTCGGCCGTCACCATCCCCAGCTCCCCCATGGTTGAGTCTGTCACCTCCAGAATACCATCCATCCATCTTGCCCTTGGTCGGCCCCTCTTCCTTTGGCCTTCCACTTTCCCTAGCATCAGCTTCTTCTCCAGAGTATCCTGTCTTCTCATTATGTGGCCAAAGTACTTCAGTTTTGCCTTTAATATCATTCCCTCAAGTGAGCAGTCTGGCTTGATTTCCTGGAGTATGGACTGGTTTGATCTTCTTGCAGTCCAAGGCACTCTCAGAATTTTCCTCCAACACCACAGTTCAAAAGCATCTATCTTCCTTCGCTCAGCCTTCCTTATGGTCCAGCTCTCGCAGCCATAGGTTACTACAGGGAATACCATTGCTTTCACTATGCGGACCTTTGTTCTCAGTGTGATGTCTCTGCTCTTAACTATTTTATCAAGATTTGCCATTGCTCTCCTCCCAAGAAGTAGACGTCTTCTGATTTCCTGGCTGCAGTCAGCGTCTGCAGTAATCTTTGCGCCTAGAAATACAAAGTCTGTCACTGCCTCCACTTTTTCTCCCTCTATTTGCCAGTCATCAATCAAGCTCGTTGCCATAATCTTGGTTTTTTTGAGGTTTAACTGCAACCCAGCTTTTGCACTTTCTTCTTTCACCTTCGTCATAAGGCTCCTCAACTCCTCCTCGCTTTCAGCCATCAAAGTGGTATCATCTGCATATCTGAGATTGTTAATGTTTCTTCCAGCGATTTTAACTCCAGCCTTGGATTCCTCAAGCCCAGCATGTCGCATGATGTGTTCTGCGTACAGGTTGAATAGGTAGGGTGAGAGTATACAGCCCTGCCGTACTCCTTTCCCAATCTTAAACCAGTCCGTTGTTCCGTGCTCTGTTCTTACCGTTGCTACTTGGTCGTTATACAGATTCCTCAGGAGGCAGACAAGATGACTTGGTATCCCCATACCACCAAGAACTTGCCACAATTTGTTATGATCCACACAGTCAAAGGCTTTAGAATAGTCAATAAAACAGAAATAGATGTTTTTCTGAAATTCCCTGGCTTTCTCCATTATCCAGCGGATATTGGCAATTTGGTCTCTAGTTCCTCTGCCTTTTCTAAACCCAGCTTGTACATCTGGCAATTCTCGCTCCATGAATTGCTGGAGTCTACCTTGCAAGATCTTGAGCATTACCTTACTGGCATGTGAAATAAGTGCCACTGTTCGATAGTTTGAACATTCTTTAGTGCTTCCCTTTTTTGGTATGGGGATATAAGTTGATTTTTTCCAATCTGATGGCCATTCTTGTGTTTTCCAAATTTGCTGGCATATGGCATGCATCACCTTGACAGCATCATCTTGCAAGATTTTAAACAGTTCAGCTGGGATACCATCGTCTCCTACTGCCTTGTTATTAGCAATGCTTCTTAAGGCCCATTCAACCTCACTCTTCAGGATGTCTGGCTCTAACTCACTGACCACACCGTCAAAGCTATCTCCAATATTATTATCCTTCCTATACAGATCTTCCGTATATTCTTGCCACCTTTTCTTGATCTCTTCTGCTTCTGTTAGGTCCTTACCATCTTTGTTTTTGATCATACCCATTTTTGCCTGGAATTTACCTCCGATGTTTCTAATTTTCTGGAAGAGGTCTCTTGTCCTTCCTATTCTATTGTCTTCTTCCACTTCCGCACATTGCTTGTTTAAAAATAATTCCTTATCTCTTCTGGCTAACCTCTGGAATTTTGCATTTAATTGGGCATATCTCCCCCTATCACTGTTGCCTTTTGCTTTCCTTCTTTCTTGGGCTACTTCCAGTGTTTCAGCAGACAGCCATCTTGCCTTCTTGGTTTTCTTTTTCTTTGGGACGTTTTTTGTTGCCGCCTCCTGAACAATGTTGCGAACTTCTGTCCATAGTTCTTCTGGGACCCTATCTACTAAATCTAGTCCCTTAAATCTATTCTTCACCTCCACTGCATATTCCTTAGGAATATTAGTGAGCTCATATCTAACTGATCTGTGGGTCTTCCCTATTCTCTTTAGTCTGATTCTAAATTTTGCAATAAGAAGTTCGTGATCTGAACTACAGTCAGCTCCAGGTCTTGTTTTTACTGACTGTATAGATGTCCGCCACCTTTGGCTGCAAAGGATGTAGTCAATCTGATTTCGGTGTTGACCATCTGGTGAAGTCCATGTATAAAGTCGTCTTTTAGGTTGTTGGAAGAGAGTGTTTGTTATGCACAGTGAGTTGTCTTGGCAAAATTCTATCAGCCTATGTCCTGCTTCATTTTGTTCTCCCAGACCATGCTTGCCTGTAATTCCAGGTGTCGTCTGACTACCCACCTTAGCATTCCAGTCTCCTGTAATGAAAATAACATCTCTTTTTGGTGTATTATCTAGTAGGTGCTGCAGATCCTCATAGAACTGATCTACTTCTGCTTCTTCAGCACCTGTGGTTGGGGCGTATATTTGGATCACTGTGATGTTAAATGGCTTACCCTGAATTCGAATTGAGATCATTCTATCGTTTTTTGGATTGTATCCAAGCACTGCTTTAGCCACTTTATTATTAATTATGAAGGCTACTCCATTTCTTCTGTGGTCCTCTTGTCCACAGTAGTAGATCTGGTGGTCATCTGATGTGAAGTGGCCCATCCCAGTCCATTTCAGTTCACTGACACCTAAAATGTCTATATTTAATCTTGACATCTCACCAATAACCACATCCAATTTGCCCTGGCTCATAGATCTTACATTCCAGGTTCCTATGGTGTGTTGATCTTTAGAACATCGGATTCGTCGTTCACCACCAGCACCGTCGGCCTCTAGCCGTCCTTTCGGCTTTGAGCTAGCTGCGTCATCACATCTGGGGCTAGTTGAACGTATCCTCTGTTCCTCCCCAGTAGCATTTTGACCATCTTCCGACCTGGGAGTCCCATCTTCCGATGGTATACCGACATATCTTTGGTTGTACTGATCCATTTAGTTTTCATGGCAAGAATACTGGGGTGGGTTGCCATTACCTTCCCCAGGGATCGTATTTAGTCTGACCTCTCTGCCACGACCTTCCCGTCTTGGGTGTCCCTTCACGGTTTAGCTCATGGTTTCATTGAGGTGCTCAAGCTCCAGCACCACGACAAGGTAACGATCTCCTTTGCTGGAGGGCTAGTATCATAATACCCTCCTTATTGTTTAAGATTAATTCTCCAGACTGGATTTTATATTTATATTTATATTTATTATGTCATATTTATTTATATTGTATTTTAATCTTTTTATTGTAAACCGCCCAGAGTCCCCCATTGGGGGAGATGGGCGGTCATATAAATTTAAATAATAAATAAATAAATATGCTATGCAGTGCTGTATTCATTACATTCCCATGTCTTGATAAAACTGATAATATTACACCTGCACCTCTTTCTTTCTAATTTATCTCTTTTTTAATGTCTGAGAGAATGTTAATATGTGAGAATAGGAGAGATAAGAGAGTAGGATTTCTGGCTTGGATTCAAAAAAAGGGGGAGGAAACACTATGTATACTTGCCCACTATGTATACTTCTCCTGCCTTTGATATCACTGAGCATATACATATGTATATAAAAGAAATAAATGCATAAAATTAGATATCTCACTGACAATCTGGGGACCTACAATATGATTTGAACGTGCCAATTTGAATTTTACACAAGTGCAATCCAAATACTGGGTCCGTATTTTGATGACTGGAGATGCTAGAGGAGAAAAAAGTATAACTAGAAAAACAAATCTGGAAAGAATTATCTGATTTGGATTCTGACAGTTCTCAAGCATGTTCTGCAAGACATTACTTACTCATTCAAGTGCTGGAATCTTTCTTGCCAGTTAGCAGCTCGTGCTACATTCCCAGTTTTATCAATTAATTTTATCCCAAAAAACTCCAGCATCATTTTGTAAGCTAACAGGAATCTTCGAATTGCTTCTTTTGTTTTTTTGAACTCCTGTAATACATTTTACAAGAATGTACAAACAACAAGAACATTACACATACAAAATTATTCTAGTTTAAATAATTAAATATTAGCATTACATTATGAATTAGATGCTTTACCTCAATTTCACAGGTTGTTAATTCTTTTGCATAGAAATTCAATCCTTGTTCTCTAAGTGGAAACAGCCTACATTCAAAACAGATGTACATGTTTCTATGAAAATGAAACAACTTAACCAGATTTATTAAAAATAAATTAAAAAGTAAAAGATACCAACCATTGTATGTAAGTGTGATTGTGTTCCAACTTTTCATAATCTCCTTTCCATTTATTGAGGACCTCTTCAATATAAACCCCTATAAATATACCAATGAACATACATCTTCTAAATACTATTTAGGAATTCAGCATAAATGTTAATAAAAGTGGTACTTTAGATTAGTACTTATTGTCTAAAATGAAATATATTGATATTCCTCCAATGTTTGAAAGACAAGGAAATGTATGAGATTACTATTGCCAAATCAAACAATGAGCCCTTGGCCCTTCTTTACTTGGTGAAATACATGGACGAGTCTCAGTGCTGCAAAGCTAACTTCAGAATCATGGTGCCTCAAAGACCCTTCAAAAAGGCATGAGATCTCCTGAGGCTTCTGGAGAACCTAAGTTTTATCCCAGTGGAATGATTTCCCACCTCTTTCCTCCACCATGTAGGACAGCAAATGCTCGCTGCAGTCACACACATGGATCTTAAGGTCACTGTAACGTCTCAAGGCCCTATTTTCTTGGGAAATGATGAGTACCCTGGCAAACAAGGTGAAGGAGAAATAAACTCATCTTCGTATGCCTTACTTCCATGTCGATATGCACAAGATAAAGCTGTGAAACCAAATGTAAGGTAGAACTAGCTTTAACTGTCCGATTTTCATAGATCTGAAACTGAAAAATATATAGATGGTACTTTGGGTATGCTACGCATTACTTACCATCAGGTTTAAAGGGAATTTTGTTCTTGTAAAAGCGGAGGTTGCATAAATCATTCTGATATCGCAACTCTTTAAAGTTCTGCTGAGCAGAAAGGAAGACAAAAGCAAAACATGTCTGTAAGAAATAGTCTGTAACTGAAATTATTACCAGTATGGTTTTAATAAACCCAGAGTGCAATTTGGATTATCCAAAATTTTGTCATAAACTAGACTGGAAACAAGGCAGATAGATAAAATGTTTCAGGCAACTTACTGATATCACATAGATATCATCATAGATAAGCCAATAAAATGAATATAGTAATAGTAAACATATAGTAAGTTTCTGAGTTATTAGGATATTTAGGGTACCATCCTATAGTCCCTTACTTAGAAGTCAGTCTCACTGAATTGAGCAAGACTGATTTCTGAATAGACACAGTATAAAATTGCCCTGTTCAGCTTTAAGTACAATCTCTTAAACATATATCTATGTGGTCGCTAGGAGTCGAAAACAACTTAATGGCACATAAGCAATCAATCAATCAATCAATCAATCAATCTTAAACATGTTCAGGCAGAATAAAGGACCACTGAAATTAAAGAAAGCTTGCTATCAAGTGACTGTATATATCTCAAGTAGTTAATTCAAAAAGTAAACAGTAAAATGATTACAAGGTTTTTTTTCAGCTTCTCCTCCTTAGTTTGTCATTTTTTGGATTTCCATTTGATATGGAGAGCCAGTTTGGTCTACTGGTTAAGGTCCTGGGCTAGAAACCAGGAGACTGTGAGTTCTAGTTCCGCCTTAGGCATGAAAGCCGGCTGGGTGACCCTGGGCCACTCCCTGTCTCTCAGCCCTAGGAAGGAGCCAATAGCAAACCAGGAGACTGTAAGTTCTAGTCCCGCCTTAGGCATGAAAGCCGGCTGGGTGACCTTGGGCCAGTCACTCTCTCTCAGCCCAACTCACCTCACAGGGTTGTTGTTGTGGGGAAAATAGGAGGAGGAAGGAGTATTAGGTATGTTCGCTGCCTTGAGCTATTTATAAAAATAATAAAGGCGGGATAAAAATAAAATTAAATAAATAAAAAATATGTAACAGATGCAAACTTTAATAATCTCACTGTAAGAGTTGTGTTATATAGTTCAGCTGATTTCTTAACGTCGAACCTTGGGCTTTGTTTTTCTGTAATAAACTTTTTTTTAAAATCAATATGGAAGTTACAGTAAACATCTGTATTACAAAACCTAAGAAACTGTAACTGTTGCCCAGCTTAGTTCTCTATACAGCTGTCATTAAGATAAACAATTCATCAATAAACATTTGAAATAAAATATACTTGTATTTTAATAACACCAATCACAATGGCAATAATGGGAGCCAGTGAAGTTCACCAATATCTCCCATTACCTATCTTCCAAGACCACTATAATTTTTTTTTTTATTTGAGGACCTCCACTAGAACTGCAAAAGTCTTCGGGACTTAAGTTTAGTATAGTCCTATTTTAATGAAAGCTCCAAGATTACAAAATGCTCTTACTGGATATTGATGACGATATTTATATAAGTCTCTTGCAGCATAAAAACTTCTCTTTGGTTTAGCTGTCACATCAATTGAATCGTCCCCCTGAAAGAGCAAAGATTTCAGTGAGAAGCAGCAGAATGAGCATAACCATTTAAGTTAAATCCTCATATATGGAGCATTTGGCAGCATGAACTTATATTATTCCTACATCTCCCTCCTTCCATCCCCCCACCTTGCTCTCTTTCTCTCTTGTTTTTGAGATCCTTTCCAACCAAGACTCCCTACATCCTTCACTCCAGATCTCCTGAAGCTTGGAGGATCTTCCAAAAGAACTCAACTTGATGTCCACAGAATCCAGGGATGACTGCCCCAAGAAAATATGTTAATGAACAACACAAGTAGGCAACATGGAAGTTTTACCACCATGTCAATCAGTAAGCTTTTCCAAGGAATCTTACTTGTCTTCAAGACTAATCCCATTCTATGGCTTTGATTACAAGCAATGGCACTATTCAGCTTGGTTACTCTCTCAGAAAAAAGATAGTTGAATAAGATAGCTTGAGTTAAGCTTATACATTGTGCTAAGCCACAATTCAAAGCTTACAATGACTAATCCAAAATGTAACATGCTAAGCCAAACACTGTGGCAACGTACAGTATACTTCATGAACCCAGTTTTTATATAAACAGTGTATAGATGTAAATGACACATATTTTATTATGGTGTTTATACTTTTTGAAACAGTTGTCATTATGGAAATCAGAGGAGCTGTATGTATCTAATTGGGGGGCGTGGTGGCTCAGCTGGTAAGACGACAGGCTTGTCAATCGGAAGATCGCAAATTCGGAGGTTCGAATCCCTAGCCCCGCGTGACGGAGTGAGCTCCCGCACTCACCCTAGCTCTTGCCAACCTAGCAATTTGAAAGCATGCAAATGCAAGTAGATTAATAGGTACCACTTTGGTGGGTAGGTAACAGCGTTCCATGTGCGTCATGCCGGCCACATGACCATGGAAGCGTCTTCGGACAGTGCTGGCTCTTCGGCTAACAAACGGAGATGAGCACCAGCCCCTAGAGTCGGACACGACTGCACAAATGTGCAGGGGGAACCTTTACCTTTACCTTATGTATCTAATTAATGTAGGAACTATCACATATACATTGTCATATAATTTTCATATAACTGTGGCTTTGCTGAAAACCGAAGGCAGTCCTGTAAACTCCTGTGGTGATTAAGTCAGAACAGCTATGATATATAAATAATCACCAAGTTTTGATTAATCAGTGACCAGCTATATTAACAAAAGAGTGAAACCACTCTATATTACAAATTAACATGATATATTTCCTTATTAACAAAATTCAAAAACATGTAAGAATTATGTAGCATTCTTATATTTGGAGTTTTTAAAGTATTTGATACATTGCTACTTTTATGAAACAGTCAATTTAAATCATGTGGTTTATGTAATTTCTTTCTTTCTCAACTCTTCTACTAGAATATGAAGATACTTAGAATTCTTGTCTAAAATCTGTTAGTTACTAATAGTTTTTCTTCATAGGGGGGTATTACAGTAAACAACCATTTCTGGTCCTGAAGCAGCATAATAAAGCTAACTAAAGTAATTGTTCATAGATAGCCAAGTTCTACAATTTACATTAATGTAAAGGAGCTCTGTGGTCTGTGTGAGTGCAAAAAGGAAAGTGTCATTCAATACCTCCCCATAACTAAGAGATTTTAGAACTCTAAGTATCTTAATAACCTGGAAATATGACAGAATTGATGCTATCAAATGGAATAACAGGTAGTTGCAACTGAAAACAATTATTATCCATGGAAAAACATACATTAATAAGTTACAAGATAGGATAAGATTCAGTGAATTTTTTCTGCTGATGTTTGGTTTGTGTCAATAGGGCATAATAGAGCACACATCCTTTCCCTTGTACTTTTAAAATCTGTTCTGGAGGTTTGCAGATCTTTCAGGACAGATCTCAGAAGGTATGAAGTGGGTTAAAAAGAGAGGTCAGGAGAAGAAATCACACTGTGCAGCTACATTATATTGGAATAAACTTAACTAAAAATTACAGGATTTGCAAAATTATACCTCAGTTTAAGAAACAGAAAACATAAATATTAGTATGAAAGCCATGGGGGGAAATACTGCTTTTGTGCCAGGCAATGGCAAGAGTACAGCTGGACTTCTGTATCTCCATTTTAAACAATATTCAAATATACAGAATTGGCTGTGAAACCTCAGAGCAATCTTTGGAACTTCTCTGTTTGCCGTATCAGCACTCACTAATCATGTCACATAGTCTGAGCAAATACTTTAAAAATGTTGGAACTGTTCACATGCAGAGAACTATTATGAGAACAACAACTAAACCTTTTTATGCACACTAAAGGAGATAAGCTTCCACTGGAGAAAGCTTCACTAGACACAACACAATACACTTTAAAATAGCAGTGTAAAATTGAATATTGCAAGTCTAAGCTTGAAACACACACTTATTTCTGGAGCAGGATGAATGCAGGTTTAGAGAGGTATCTAGAGCATGCACCTTCAATCACAGAACTGCCATGTACATTTGTGCACCTGCCCCCCTACTCCCCTACTAACTTGAATAAACTGTCAGGAATATCTCATTTCCTCATTATAGTGGGGACCTCATTTTAATATGTACAGTAAGTTGTGAGTGTAGGACTGAGACACTGGACCAAAACATTAACTATAGCTATTCAAAACCAACTAAATCGTTCAAAGTTTTTGCACCATTTCCTATTCTACTAAAACAAACAAACAAAACACACACACACATACTGCAGTTAGTATTAGGTCATTAATTTTTGTAATCATGTGCTTGTGGTCACCAAATAGTTTCCTTAAAGTATTTACAGAAGAACAAACACTTTAAAAATATATGTCTTTCCTCATGTTCTTGAGAGTCTGCTTAAGTACTTGATGCCACTGCCATCTCCTGCAGTTGGCTGTTAAAAAAAAATCTAAGCAGGATTGGACCTAGTTAGTTCTTGAACAGGAGACCACTAAGAAATAGCAGGGTTGTAGGCTAGAGCGGAAAATTAAAAATCTATCCCAGAAGAATCCAGTGGCAACCAAGCTATGTACAATTGCCAAGAAAATTACATTAGTGTGTCCATGAACTCACCAGTGGAGTTTGGTTTGAAGTAACTTTTCCTTTTAACAACAAGTATGATGTTACATATATTTATTCAGCCAGAGGAAAAGATCCCTAATGAAAATAAGGTACCTTAAAGGTTCTAGTGACTGAATCCATATCCTTGCCTATCTTTCATACAGAGAATGTGGGACTGACGGTAACACAATCAAATTAGGTTTCCTAAACTATTAGCTATTCCGATGGCTTCAGGAGACTAATTAAATAAGATGTACATGGATATATATAAATCTTCCTGGTGCCCTAAACTGACACTGTAGTCCAAGAAACACTTCGAGTAAAATATTTTCAAATATTAAATACCCTTGAATGAAGATTTTAAATGATCAACATAACTATTTATGAAAGGTTAAGAAAGAATATGCAACTGCATATCATTTCCAGAATCAGGGTTAAGTTGTTCTGCCGTAAGTAAATAACATTCACAGAGACTCCACTGGGGTTTGGTTCAGAGTTGCAGATTAAGAAATAATAAGCACTCTTATAGTACAATCCTACGTACAGTTTATCTATTCAGAAATCAGCCACATTGTTTTCAAGCGGGCTTACTCCCACATAAGTGCACACAGGCTTGCATCCATTCTGTTTCAGTGGCTCTTCTTTTCATTAGTCATACTTCTATTCTTAACCACATTGTAACAGATAAAGCACTTTAATCATTTTCCATCATTTTTAAGATTTTTTGCCTCCCAGAGATCCAGAATAAATCTGAGAGAAAGATTTGCACCTTGGCATCTCCACAATATTTAGCTAGTAAGGAACTTTGCCAACTACCTAAGATAGTCAAACTAATACAACCATTTTTTCTCTCAGTATCTCTGGCAGTGGTTACCTTCAGTGGCCAGGTTTCTAATGGCATCCTGCCCCTTAAAACTAGCATGTAGTAACTGAAAGAAATGAGTAAGGATTTCAGCAATATGATCCTAGTACCATTAACATTATACAGGTGGATTTAAAATGATTAGTGATATAGAAGTGTGTGCCAGGAGAGAGGTAGTAAATTTATAGTGCCAGACTAACTTTTGCCTGAATAATCCCAAATTAATTGAGCCTAATGCAAATACAGTCCCACAGAGTGTTTGGTACAGACAATTCAAGTCAAATGCAAGTTGAGTTCAAATCTTGAGGGCTTTATGGACTCATCCATATAGTTTTCTCAGTAGCAGCTGTGTAATTTGATTTTGTATCTTGCCTTTCTACCCATAATCAAAAGGTGAACTATCTAAAACACCTATAATGTTAAAAAAATGATACAGTAACTTTAATGCACTGATGTTGTGAAGTAGAGTTAAAAGAAATATCCGTATTACGCAGGAACTGAAAATTCAGTGAAGAAGCTACATTTTCAGAGCATTAAGTTTTCCTAAACCTAAAATTCAAATTTAGAAACTACATTATAGTTTGAAAATTGCACACTTATAATTTTCCAGTTTAAAAAAATAGAAACCAGTCTAGATGTGTACAGAAGATAGGACTGCTGGAAAATAATTATTAAATAAAATAGTGAAAAGTTTACAGTATAGCCTTTGTAGAATGTTTTCTTTCCAAAATGTATTCCCAATATTGTAAGAGAAAATGGTAATGTCTGAATTCTCCTATCAACACACAAAATGATACAGATTTATTACTATACATTTTAGTCCTTTGCCAAATTCCAGAAATATTTTAATTAAATATATATATATATCTGTCCAAAAGACATCATTTATGCATATGTCCATTGGGACTTCCTGTTGAGACATATATAGGATTGCACTGCAAAGCACTAATTGGAATGCTCTCAGAAAACAAATACAGGCCGATGTTTCCAATGTGCAAACAGAATACACACAAACATACACACACACACATTTTAATCCGTTCAATCGTGTCCGATTCTCGGAGACTGCCTGGACAAGTCCCTGCAGTTTTCTTGGCAAGGTTTTGCAGAAGTGGTTTGCCATTGCCTCCTTCCTAGGGCTGAGAGAAAGTGACTGGCCCAAGGTCACCCAGCTGGCTTTGTGCCCAAGGTGGGACTAGAACTCCTGGTCTCCCTAGCTAGCTATATAGATGAATGAGAATCTTGAATGGTAAAGCTCTCTGAAACTTGGCCCTGTTTCCTATACTCCTGTACTTTTTACAGGAGCCACTCTAGCATACTATATTCACATACAGTCAAAACATATAGTTTCCAATTATTTTTTCTGTCAACATGCTGTTAAGATTGTGAATTGAAAACACTACTGAAAGCTAACCTCTTGCTTGAGAGTTTTCTAGGAGAGTTTTATAAATAAAATATATATCTATTCTGAGTAAGGTGTTTTTTTTAACAAAAGAAACCATCTGAGAATTTGATAAAAACAGGAGGAGAGGACAGAGAAGATAGGTGGTTTGAGAGAGGGGTCAAGGAATCCATTTATGCCAACTTGGAAAATCCTTCCTTGAATAGAGGTGGGGGCCTCAGGCACAATCTTTCCCCCATCTTCTTCCCTGCTTTGTCTTCTGTGCCTAGGAAGATTAAGACCATTTCACAAGCTCAACAGCAGCATGGTGATCTTAACGATCCTCCTTTAGATGATAAAAGGACTTAAAATAACATCTCAATATAACCATGACCTAGCCCCAGGTGTAAGGTCACACAGCTACCTAGAAACATATTTAGGATTCCCTTACTAACTTTGCTCAGACTGAAGAAGCTCCTTGGATAAGGAGCGAAACGTTTCCACTGAGAAAATAGAAATCCAGTTGACATGATTCAAGCTACAGACAATTCCACCTGGATGACTGAGAACCTTCATAGACAGGAGGAGAGGACAGTAATGTATTATCTCTTGGAGACTCTCCTATGAGTTATTTTAGTTCTATGCAGTGAAACTCATATCCAATAGGTATATAGGTAGCAGTGGTGCACTCAGCCAGAATGTCAAGCAAATCTAGTTCTGAAACTGCATTTGGTCTCCACATACTAGAGGTTGCAGAGGGAGAGCCACGAGGACGACCATACCAAGAAAGCAAAGTGGATTAGGGATAGATACCTTGTAATTCTTCATTTTAAAATCGTCAGAATCTTTTCAATAAAGAATACGAGGCCGGTCTGTTCAGTCTGTCAAGGGGGAATAAAATAAACCTCAACCCAACTCTACACAGCTCCTCTTTCCACACCATGCCACAGGCGCAACAGGAAGGAAAACAAAATTCAGGCAAAATTAGCAGGCTGGGGCAAGAGAGCGCAAACTGCCACGCCAGTGTTTCAGGCTCCCGATATTTTCCTCAACCTCACAAACACGTTGAGCCCATTTTCTAACGCCGGGGGTGGGGATGATGTAGGCACGCCTAGCTTCCAAGTCACAAAGCATGCAAATATTTAAAGGCGGGAGGGATGCAGTGAAGGGGAGAAGCAGGGGCGCGGGAGAAAATGAGTCAGAAATCCCTGTCGCACGGACAGCCTCGTAACCTTGGCTTCCAAATCCCGCCATTCGCGCGTCCGTACAGAAAAGCGACGCCCAGCCTTGGAGAGATCCCGGCGCTTCCAAGGTGAGCGCGAATGGCCCCAACAAGAAGGCGCAGAGGAAGACCTCCAGCGCGCCCCTCACCCCGCTAACCCCCGGCAGAAGTTTGCAAGGGTCCTGGGTTACCTGTTCGGGGCTGGGGGCTTCGGTCTCTTCTTGCTCCCTGCCCTCAGGTTCGTCTACTTCTGCCACCCCATCTTCTCCTTCCTTTTCCTCCTCCTCCTCCTCCTCTTCCTCCTCGACAGCCCCTTCGCGGTTCTCGGCGTCTTCCGGCCGGCCGCCTGCCGCAGGGAGCGGTTCCTCTTGCTGCTGCTGCTGCTGCCGCCGGTGCTGGTCAGCAGCTGGGTCGTCGTCGCCACCGCTCGCCTGCTCCAGCGGTGGCCCTTCTTCCCCGCCGGGGTCCTGTAGCTCCGGCTCCGAGTCCGTCTCCCAGGTAGAGTCACAGTCCTCCACCGTGGTGGGCTCCTTGAAGCTGACTGCGCTCAGCCAACTGCCCATTGGAGAAGCACTGCGGGAGCCTGGCCACCCCGCCCCCCTCTTTTCTCCCCTCCGAAGATGGAAAGGGGCGCGCGTAGGGGGAAGGTCGGTTGGTCGGTCGGTCGGCCGGCCGGTCCAGAGGCGGACTCGGAATACGCTGCTACTGGAGGCCGGCGGTGGCCGCGCCGGGACGCCGCAGCCGAGGGGAAGAAGGCGACCAGGAGTGGGGAGCGGTGGGGGTGGGGGTCAGACGCAGAAGGCAGAAGCGACAACAGCCGACGCTTTCCTCCTTCCTCAGTCCCCAACCCACAAACACGCACGGGGGTGGGGAGGAATAGAGAGGAGGAGCTGAATGCTATGGGATTTCCACAGGAAATACCGAACCCGGCCCTCCCTTGGCCGCTGCAGCAGGTGCTGCCTGAATGAGGAACCTGAGTTTCTCGACGCACGTGCCTGCCTCTAGAACTTCTCTCGCCCACCCCCGGCCCCCCGCTCCTGCCGCAGCTGCCTTTAGACTGGTTGTAGGCCTCTGACAAGCCTTGGAGAGTCAGAGAGAGCAAAGGAGGGAAGGAGGCGGTGTTGCAACATCCACCAGCCCCTCCGCTCGCCGGCTTTCTCCCCCGCCTCGAACCGCGCTGACTTCTAGAGAAAGACCCGCTGCTACCGCACGGAGGGGAACAGGGGCGCCAAGTCGGACACTTGATCCATCAGGCGGTCGAGGTTTGAGAGGGGTCCTACGTGGAGATGCTGGGAACTGAAATGCAGATGGCTCAGCTTTGGGGGCAAAAAGGCAGCAGGACCACTTTTACTGGCAGGTCTCCTCCCGTGCCTACCTCTGTCACGATGGGTGGAAAATCAACAGGTGCATCTTCATGCTTGGAAAATATAATTTGGTGTTAACTTACAGCTGTTAAAATGTTGGGAGTGACAGCTTGAGCTCTGCATGGCCTCCAAATATTGCCTATTAATTAATTGCCTGCTGTAACTGCCCACTACTCCTTCAGCAGCAATAACAATTCATTACAGAAACTGGGTTTTTTGAGTCTGTTCCAATATGGAGATTTTTCTTCCCAAGCATAATCATCCATAGAATATATGAAAATGCCACTCTAGAAAGAATACAGAAATATAGCACTTTTTATGATACTCCTGTGTTCAAAAATAGCTGGCAGGTCAGAAGGGTATTCAAGAAATTGGACTAGTTTGGTATTTGGATGGGAGACTATCAGCAAATCCCAAGGCTGTAGGCTAGACTGGAAACTAAAGCGATCCCTCCCCCCTTTCATGGACATGTCGATGAAGTCACCAGACATCAAACCTGACTTAGAGGAGACTTATTTATTTAGTAAGTAGCTGCTGGAATGCCTGTTAAAACACAGAAAGCAGGGTAACATTTTCCTGGCGTGAAGACAAATGGTGCCACTGGAGAAGCACCAGAGGAACCTCTCTCCCCTCCCCCATGATGATGGAGAACTCCACACTGAGAAGTCCTCAAGTCGACTGTGAATACTACCTTCACTACTGCTGGTGTGGCCTAGGGTCCATAGGTAATGTAGAGAGTAAGGAAGATGACCTTGATGGATATCTTCAAGAACCATTACCTAGGCAAAAGGGGCTATAATATTTTTAAGTCCAGAGCAATGAGATAACATTCGGAAGTGGATCTCTATTCTCTATGTATAACTCAGTAAATAGGCATGAAAGCCGGCTGGGTGACCTTGGGCCAGTCACTCTCTCTCAGCCTTAGGAAGGAGCCAATGGGAAACCAGGAAACAGAGTTCTAGTCCCACCTTAGGCATGAAAGGCGGCTGGGTGACCTTGGGCCAGTCACTCACTCTCAGCCTTAGGAAGGAGCCAATGGGAAACCAGGAAACAGAGTTCTAGTCCCGCCTTAGGCATGAAAGGCGGCTGGGTGACCTTGGGCCAGTCACTCTCAGCCTTAGGAAGGAGCCAATGGGAAACCAGGAAACAGAGTTCTAGTCCCGCCTTAGGAATGAAAGGCAGCTGGGTGACCTTGGGCCAGTCACACTCTCTCAGCCCAACCCACCTCACAGGGTTGCTGTTGGGAAAATAGGAGGAGGAAGGAGTATTAGGTATGTTTGCCGCCTTGAGTTCTTTATAAAAATAATAAAGGCAGGATAAAAATTAAATAAAAAAATATCTAACCTTGCTTTGGCTTCTCACTCTTCTGTTCTCCTGTGTAGAGGGAATCGTAGAGGAACCATTCATTACTAAGAATGCAGTCTTGTGGTCTCTGGAGGGCATGCCAGGAACAATGTTATAATTTGGATCTCCTTTTCTGCAGTTGAGAGAGAGAGAGATCTATCTTTGGAGAGTCAGAAGCAACCTTGCAAGTCTCTTCCATGAGTCTGTAGCTGAACAACTACACACACACAAATATATTCTGGGAGTAATTGGGAGAGGAAGGAAGGAAAGGCCACATTGCCTTCATGCAGATAATACTTGCCTCGCTGGAACAATCCAAAAAAACATTAGTGCAATACAGTTCTTCCACTTAATCTGTTCTGTTACTAGACATCGTGTTTTGTACAAATTACCAGATCCCTGACTGCTAAACAATAAAATGAAATCTGAGATGGAGTATCTGGTTTCTAATGCTTAGGAACAATTTGTGAAGTTATTAAGAAGCCTTTGTAAAGTCAGACTATGAATCAAATAAGACCTAGAGGTTAGATTGGCACCCTTATTATTGGCCTTCGGAAATCTGTTAAAGACACAGAGATCCCAGAGGGCCTTAATAAATGGCCATTATTTTAGGATGCTTGTGTTTTTATTGGCCTTTATGTTGTATACCACCTATATCAGGAGTCATTTTTCTCGAATCCATTGGTATATAAACACAATGAGTAAATAAAAAACAAACAAGTTGGTACACACACACACACACACACACACAGTGGTAAGAACTAGATGTTTATATGATAAAAGATTATGTCCATATGAAGGTATAGAAAGGCAACAATACATTGCTAAGTATGACCTTTTTGTAAAAAAAATGGGTTCCTTCGATTCAGTTTTTTTTACTCCTGGTGACTACATGGACTAGTCCCTGCAGCTTTCTTGGCAGGGTTTTTCAGAAGTGGTTTGCCCTTGCCGCCTTTCTAGGGCTGGGAGAGAGTGACTAGCCCAAGGTCACCCAGCTGGCTTTGTGCCTATGGCGAGACTAGAATTCATGGTCTCCCAGTTTCTAGCCTGATGCCTTAACCGTTACACAAAACTGGCTTTCTAGTATGTGCTATAATCCGATAGAATTAGTGGATATCAGTTTTACACAAGTGTTTGCACTCTTATTGTTGCAAAGCAAAAAGACATTTAAGAATTATATAGCAAATTGCAAGAGATACTAAATGCAGCATCAAGAAAGGATATTGTATTATGGGTAATTAAATGCAAAAGTTGGAATAATAGAATAACAAGTCACATAAACATTTGGATAGAGTAAATGCAATAATTCAGGAAGTAAGTTAATAGAATTTTATGAAGATGGCAAGATTTCTGTATGCACAAAGGTGGAAGGATACACAAATTCCCATAGTGGAGGAATGGATGGTGAAATTAATGGAACTGACAGAAATTGCAAAACTGACAGCATTGATAAGAGAAAATAATTTTGCTGGATTTGTGTCTATCTGGAAACCACTTTTGGACTTTTTGTATCTGAGAAAAATGAAGTTTTGATTTTGGGTTTTGATTAAGTTGTTATAGCTTATAGAAATAATGTTTACTATGGTTTGTTCTAGAGTAAGAGATTAATGTATTATTTTGTACTTCTATCTGTGCTGGAGAAGGTTGGAAGTCACTTCTTTTGTATTTCTAACTATTTCTGCACTTTTTAGTTTGTCTTTTTTTCTTTTAGTCTTTCTTCAATCTTTTCTATATTTCGTATTTTATCTGTACTTTGAAACTTTAATAAAGTCTTATATATATAAAAAAGAATGTTATGAAGATAATTCTTCGTTTATTCTCAGTATCAGTTTCAAGCAATGCAGACAAGACTCTACACATGAATATCACTAAATGGACAATATCAGAATCAAGATGGATATATAACAGAAACAAGATGGAGAAATTCAATCCATTCAGCCAATATCACAAGGAATGATAAACTACTATAAGAAAAAAAAAGTAAAGGTTCCCCTGCACAGTCATGTCCGACTCTAGGGGCTGGTGCTCATCTCCGTTTGTTAGCCGAAGAGCCAGCGTTGTCCGAAGACGCTTCTGCGGTCATGTGGCCGGCATGACACACGCGGAATGCTGTTACCATCCCACCGAAGTGGTACCTATTTACCTTCCGATCGACAAGCCAAGCCTGGCGTCTTAACCGCTGAGCCATCGCACCCCCCCCCCATAAGAAAAAATAGTAAATAGTAAAAAATATTTGAAAAAAATAAGTGGTTCAAAACAAGAAAGGGAGGATGTACAGTATATTGTCCCCATATCTGATGATCTTATACAGTAAACATAAGAATGGCAAGTTTGGAAGAGATGACAGCTTGAATCAAAATTAGAGGTCAAAAATGTAATTATTGGCGATACAAGGATGACACCCCCTTGTTAGCTGGAAGTAAAGAAGAATTAGAAGAGCTCATGAAAATGAAAAGTGAAACACTGAGATTAATGTTAAAAATTAAGATGACAAATATAATTTCAATCAGCAAGCTTAGTCAATTCACAGTTGACAATGAAGAAATGAAAATGCTAGACAATTAATACTATTATTAATAATTATAATTAATTATTATTATTATTATTAAGATTAATACTTAATAACCCTATAACAATAGAGGAAATGGTAAAGGCTTTCAAGAAAATTAGTAGTGGAAAAGCACCAGGACCGGATGGCCTGTCGGCAGCTTATTATAAATGTTTTGAGGATTAATTATGTTTACCTCTGCAGAAGACTATGAATTCGATTTTGGAAACAGGAACAATGCCAGAGACTTGGAAAGAAGCACATAATAACATTGATTCCTAAAGAACAACAAGATTTGACTTTAACTAAGAATTATAGACCAATATCTTTATTGAATAATGACTATAAGATTTTTACAACTATATTGGCAGAAAGAATGAAAAATATTCTTAAAAATTTTATTCATTAAGATCAAGCTGGATTTCTACCTAAGAGACAAATCCGAGATAATGTCCGAAATATTTTAGATGTATTGGAATACTTGGAAAAACATTATGAAAAACAAGCTGCCTTGATATTTATAGATGCTGAAAAAGCCTTTGATAATTTAAATTGGCCTTTTATGTTTAAAGTATTAGAAAATATGAATTTTGGAGGAAACTTTACTAAATGGATTAAATCAATATACAGTATACTCCCCAATTTGCAAAAATAATTGTTAATGGAGAATTTAGCAAACCATGTGAAATTCAAAAAGGTACAAGACAAGGTTGTCCATTATCCCCACTTTTGTTTATATTGGTATTAGAGGTCTTATTGAGAGATGTTAGACAAGATGAAGGTATCCATGGTATTAAAGTTAAAAAAGAAGTTTACAAATTAAGAGCCTTTGCTGATGACTTAGTCTTTACTTTGGAGAACCCACTAGATGGAATTGAATTATTGATACAGAAATTGAAAGACTTTGGATCCTTAGCAGGGTTTAAAGTGAATTTACAGAAAACAAAAGTTTTGACTAAAAATATGGACCATCATCAACAAGAGAAATTGAAAGAAATAACCGGATATTCAATGGAAGAAAAAGTAAAATACTTGGGAGTATATTTAACAACTAAAAATGTTAAGTTGTTTAAGAATAATTATATCCCGCTTTGGACAGATATTAAAAAAGACTTGGATCAATGGGAAAAATTACAACTATCATTGTTAGGTAGAATTTCAGCAATTAAAATGAATATTTTGCCAAGAATTTTATATCTATTTCAAACATTACCTATATTGGCATCAGAAGAACCTTTCAAACAATGGCAGCGAGATATTTCTAAGTTTATTTGGCAAGGGAAAAAACCAAGAATAAAACATAAAGTCTTACAAGATTCAAAAGAAAGAGGCGGACTGGGTTTACCGGATCTGAAATTATATTATGCTGCTTGCTGTTTGGTATGGATTAACGAGTGGATAGTGTTGAAAAATGAAAAATTATTGAACTTGGAGGGTCATGAATTAAGATACGGATGGCATGGATATTTGTGGTATGACAAAGTGAAAGTTAATGTGGACTTTAAAAATCATTATATTAGAAGATCTTTGTTAAGAATTTGGAATAAATATAAACTAATTTTATGTTATAAAAGACCTTTATGGATTTCCACACAAGAAGCGTTTCATAGAACAGAAGTAAGAGCTAAAGATAAATGGCTGACTTACAGTATAAAGACTTTTTAAAAAAAGAACAAGGACAATATAAAATCAAATCAAAAGAAGAATTGGCCTTAGAAGGATATATCTTTCAATGGCTTTCTTACATGCAACTTGTAGAAAAATTTAAATCAGATAAAAAAGAATTTGAATTTGAACAAACCAAATCAGAATTTGAGATACAATTATGTGAGACAGATGACCATTTAATAGCTAAGATGTATAAATTATTGTTAAAAGGTGAAATGGTAGAGGAACAAGTTAAAGACTGCATGATCAAATGGGCAAAAAATATTGGACATAATATTCAAATGCAACAATGGGAAGATATGTGGATCAAAGGACTAAAATTTACTTTGTGTTATAATTTGAAGGAAAACTTTTATAAGATGATGTATAGGTGGTATATGACCCCACAAAAGTTAGCTAAAATGTATGGGAATGTTTCCAACTTGTGTTGGAAATGCAAAAAAAAAAAGGGGTCATTTTACCATATGTGGTGGACATGTGAGATAGCAAAGAAATTTTGGACTCTGATACATTTATTGATGCAAAATATTTTACAAATTCGAATTCCATTTAAACCAGAATTATTCTTATTGGGAATAACAGAAGAACAAATAGGAAAAAAAATTATAAGAATTATGCAATATATGATTACAGCAGCAAGACTTGTATATGCACAAAATTGGAAAAATCAGATTATACCTACAATACAAGACTGGATGTTAAAAGTGATGGACATGGCAGAAAATGATAAATTGACATGTTTATTAAAAGAAAATTCAAATTATTATTTTCTTAAAGAGTGGAAACCATTAACGGACTATTTGCAAAATGCAGGAGGGGCAAAGCTTATATGGGGATTTGAAGATTGAAATATATATAAATTGATATATTAGACAAGAAATGTTTTTCAATATTATATATAGACCTAGCATGTAAGATATTTTTTTTAAAGTAACCTGACCAGAGATAAATCGGAAGTTGACTAATTTCTGTTTCATCTTTCTCTTTTTTTCTTTTGCTTTACTACACTTTTTCTCTTCTTTCTTTGATTTGTACTTCTATTTCTTTTTCCTTTTCAAACTTTTATCTATGTATATTTAAAACTCAATAAAATATATTTTAAAAAAAAGAAAATGCTAGACAATTTTATTTTCTTGAGCTCAAGAATATTAAAAAATGGTTGCAAAGAAATTTTGGAATCAAATATATACCTTGATGCAGAGTATGCTACAAATACAGATTCCACTCAAACCAGAATTATTTTTGTTGGGGATATTGGATTTACAAATAGAAAAACACCTAGTCAGAATCATACAATATACGGTTACTGCAGCAAGACTTCTTTATGCACAATTTTGGAAAACTCATATTTTTCCAATGATACAAGAATGGTTGTTAAAATTGATGGACATGGCAGAAAATGATAACTTGTTTATTAAAAGAAAGCTCAAGTTGTTGTTATCTCAAAGAGTGGAAACCACTGGTGGACTATTTGCGAAATGTAGGAGCGGCGAAGCTTACATGGGGATTTGAAGATTAGGCTATAAATATAATAGGGTATATTAGACAAAGAATTATTCTTATCTATTGCATGAAAAACTAGCACTTAGGATGGATTTTCTGGTTCTTGTGACCAGGGATAGATTGGAAGTTACCTATGTTTCATACTTTTTCTTTTACTTTACTACACTTTTCTTTCTTTTTATTTTGTATTTCTATTTCTTTTTCTATTTCTAACTTTTAACTATGTATTGTAAAATTCTAATAAAAATTTATTAAAAAAAAGAATATTAAAAAATGGACAGTGTGCTAGAAAAGTAAAGAGAAATAATTCCTTAGGGAGGAATGCAATGACAGACAAGATCATAAATTATACAGATGTTTAATTGACAATGAAGACAGTATTTAAAGCACTGGTCTTTCCAGTGGTACCATCTGGTTATAAAAGCTGGACACTGAAAAAGAATGAGAGAAAGAAGATAAATGCCTTTAGATTATGGATTTGGAGACAGTTACTGAGACTACTATGGACTGCAAGAAGAACCAGCCAGCTCTGGACCAAATAAAGGCTGGCTGACTGCTCCTTTGAGGTAATGATTAGCAACCAGAAACTCATATACATTGGGCATGTGATGCAAGCAAATAATAAGTTAGACAAAATGGCTGTGTTTGGAAAAGTTGTGGAAAATAAAAAGAAAAGACAATGGCTAAGGTGAATCGATGGTATCAAAGAGATTACAGGAATGAGAGCCAGTTTTGTCTAGTGGTTAAGGCACCAGACTAGAAACCAGGAGACTGAGAGTTCTAGTCCTGCCTTAGGCATGAAAGCCAGCTGGGTGACCTTGGGCCAGTCACTCTCTCTCAGCCCAACTCACCTCACAGGGTTGTTGTTGTGGGGAAAATAGGAGGAGGAAGGAGTATTAGGTATGTTCGCCGCCTTGAGTTATTTATAAAAATAATAAAGGTGGGATAAAAAAGATATTTAAAAATATTGTTTTTAATATTGTCTTATGCAATTTTTGCTGTGGACAGAATCTAGTATGCTTCACCTACAATGTGACTGATAAAGCAGTCAGGGATTGGGATCTGCCTATATCTATTTGTCATACTAGGCTACTGTGAGCCGTTGAGGTAGGCCAGGTCAGGGAACAGGCAATGGTCTACTGGAACTCTAATGTTACAGGAATCAGAATCTTCAAAGCCTGCCAGTTTCTCTTGCCCCCTCTGATACCAAACAGAATCAAGGTGGGGTTGTTCTGAGTTTCTTCCTCATATTCGCTCTTTCCCAGGATTGTCATTTATTCTCTCTTAAGGACTCTTGCATTCTTTGGACAAAATTATCTCTGCAGTCCTCTACTGCTATTGAGATATGTCCCTTCCCCCCTGGTTCACCGGCCACTTCCCTCCACAGCCATTTAGCTTGGGCAGCAGGAGAGACCAGACACCTGACTTCTGCAGAGGCATCTGCCTGCATAACTTTCAGAAGCACTTGTCAAAATAGCGCTAAACCCATATAAATAAAATGCCACATAAGTGCTTTATGTGGAAATAAAATGTTTGAAATAGCACTAGACCCGTTTTTTAAACCATAGGTTTAGCACTTTTGAGTGCTACCCCTTTGCTGCACAGATTGATTTAAACAAGAAAAGAGCAGGGTGCTGCCAGTGGCGGGTTGCTGATTCTGTCACAGAGTGACAGAGTATATTTTACGAGCAAGAGGTTTTAGGTGGTGTACTTTAAAAAGTTTTTTATTACTTGGGGGAGCAATATCATTTCTAGGCTTCTGTGCCATGTTGCCTAATCCCTGGAGAACATACACATTAAGGTGTTCACCTTTACACTGCAACTTGGGTTTTGGCCAACTTGACATCTAAACCATCTACGCCCAACTCTGCCCTACTAAGCAGAGCAACTGGTTGTTTTTCTCACTGGCAAGTTATGCTCTGGGGAAAAAAAGTTGGGAAATTCACCAGTTGCTTTTCTTACTTGTCCCTCATTAGTAAGAACAGAACCACCCAGTAGTCTCATTACTGAGGCAGAAGAGGCATTGGCAAAGAGGACAGCACAATTTATTTAGGCATACTTTTCTGCCAGCGCACAGGCCAAAGAAAAACATGTTAACATAAGCCATATGGCTGCACCCTTAGATGATGTAGGCGAATTAAAGCAAGTCATTCTATTCTATTGAATTCTTTATTTGCTCTGAGGTATGTAGTGAATTGTGGTTTTTTTATCTTCGTTTATTTTCAGGTTGTTTTTATTCTTGCTTGTACACATGTGTGTATATTATGTGTACATGTGTGTACTGTAAATGATGTTGCATGCATTGTTTTGTGTTAGCAGTATAGATTTACTGTGTCACTATTGCTAATTGGTATACAAAGATTAATTTCCAAATGAATGTATTTAAATTAACCAATTACTTAAAATAAATCTTAAAACAAGAATAAATTAATTGTAGAAGTAATATAATCAATGACTTATTCTGTGTGTCTGTGTCTATGTGTGTGAAGCTTATTTATACAGTAGCATCTTCTCACAATTGTTTAACATTACCCTAAATGTTCCCCCCACACATTTGTGCAGTCGTGACCGAATCTAGGGGCCAGTGCTCATCTCCATTTGTTAGCCGAAGAGCCAGCGTTGTCCGAAGACGCTTCCATGGTCATGTGGCCGCATGACACGTGCAGAACGCTGTTACCCTAGGTTCCTCAAAATGGTGATAAAACCATGTGGGAGTCTTGAGCAATTGCTAATATACAGTAATATATTCCATTACCAATTGCTAATATACAGTAATATATTCCATTACTCCTTGAGGGGGAGATGGGCGGTGATAAAGATTTGATAAATAAAATAAATTATAATGCATCTAAAAGACTCATATTGATTCAAGATACATGGTTTACTTATTTCACCATTAATAATTGTTAGTTCACAACTATCTATAGAAATAAGGATAACTGATAGAATTATTTTTTTCTTTTTTATATATATATAATTTTTATTAAAAGTTTTAAGAACAATAATAAGAACTACAACAAAGTGAATTAGAACAGAAAAAGTGAAAAATAAAGAAATAACATAAAAAGCTAAAAGTCCAATCAGAAACAAAATTAGAAAAAAATAGAAAACGAAAGAGCAAGATATAAAGAAAAATATAAAGACATGAAGAGGCTTCCGATATTCTTCACAGCAGTTAGAAGTAAAATTATATTTTAACTTATCTCTCTAAAGTTACATCATGACTCTCTTCCTTCTATAATCTATCCTGTCTAATCATCAAAACCATAAATCACAAGTTCATTTTCTTTTCAGTTTTACGCCATAAGGGGTTTCCAGTCACCAATAAATGTAGATACTGTCTTTTCTCTAATCAAAGAAGTCAGTTTATCCATCTCAGCAAGATCTGTCAATTTCACCAGCCATTCCTCCATGGTGGGTAGTGCCGAATCTTTCCAACTTTGTGCATATAATAATCTTGCCACAGTAATCATATATTGAAATATTCTTCCGTAACTCCTTTCTAACTCATCAATCCTAAAAGGAAAAGTTCTTGCTTCAATTGAATATTAATCTTTAAAATCCTCTGTATCAATGTATGTATTTGTGTCCAAAATTGTTCAGCTTTTTTACATGTCCAACAAGCATGATAGACTGTCCCTTCATGTTGTTCACAAAATCACCCCTTCCAGCTTATCCCATCTAAATGGAATTTTCTTCTGTTTAAGTTTGTCTGTCAGGAAAAAAAAACTCTTTTCTCTTACGTACTATTCTAATTGGAATTTCCTTAAGTACAATTATGTCTGTATTATCAATCCTCAATCTAGTATTAAAATGCTGCTGCAAAACTTGATCTCTGGTCTTCTTCCTGACAAAGTTGCACAAGGACATCCTTTGGAACATTTCTTAATTATGCAAAACGTGTATTAATCCTGTAAACCTTATCAATCTCTGTCTCAGTGTCATCTTCCTCCTAAGTCAAGAAATTAGAGATTTAAGAATATTTTGTCTAATATCTTCCCTATGGTTTTCTGGAATTGCTCTAAATCTTAAACAAAATTCTTTTTCCCTCAATTCCAGTAATGCCAAGTTGTCTAAATCTTTCTCCACCTCTCTATTTATAACTTCTCTCTTACTTTTCAAAACTTCCACTTTGTCAGTAATTTGTTTTAGGTCTCCAGCCAATTGCCCTACAGATTCTTCAATCTTCTTAATAACTTCTTTCATATCTTTTTTTTTTATTCCTGCAAATCCTTCTTCCATTTCCTTTTTAAAAGCATACAAACTATTGGCAACCATTGCAGTCATTTTTTTTTGCCAAATTCCTCAGACTTTTTCTGCAATAAATCCAGTGAAATGCCCTTATCTGTAAATTGTTCTAGTGAACCTGTCTGTCCTTCTCCTAATTTGGCACCTTTTCTTGTGGTTGCCATTATGAGAAAGTGAAAGCATGTCAATTACTATGGTGAAAGTAAAAGGCAGGCTTCTCCTCTTTTTTCCCCCTGTTTTGCTTCTCTTTATCTTTAACACTTTAGTCCCAATTAGCTCTCCGTAGTTACAGTCACACAGTTTAGTTCATATTACCCTTATCTTCTTATTCTATAAAATCTACCATTTATTTATTTATCATATTTCTTCACCGTCCATCTCGTATACCAACGACTCTGGGCGGTTTACAAGTCAATAAAAAGAATAAAAGATTCATTATAGAATATAGGTAAAGGTTCCCCCCGCACACTTGTGCAGTCGTGTCCGACTCTAGGGGCCGGTGCTCATCTCTGTTTGTTAGCCGAAGAGCCAGTGTTGTCCGAAGACGCTTCCATGGTCATGTGGCTGGCATGATGCATGCGGAACGCTGTTACCTTCCCACCGAAGTGGTACCTATTCATCTACTTGCATTTGCATGTTTTCGAATTGCTAGGTTGGCAAGAGCTGGGGTGAGTGCGGGAGCTCACTCCGTCACGCGGGACTAGGGATTCGAACCTCCAAACTTGCGATTTTCCGATCGACAAGCCTGGCGTCTTACCCACTGAGCCACCACGCCCCTATACATACATACATACATACATACATACATACATACATACATACATACATATTAATTAACTGTGTTTGCCCTTAAAAGATCTCTCTCATTCTCTTTCTAAACATTAAGTGATTGCTAGGGAGAAGAATAAAGTTTGTCAAGGAGAATAATTTGAAAGAAGGTTGCCCCCAAACCTAGACAGTGTGCCTCTCTCTTCACATGTTTACTCAATATAATCTTTAATATGCTAAGTCTCATAAATGGGAATGGAATTCCATATCACATCAGAGTTCAGGAATTATAATATGGATAATGCCAGAGTCCTTTAAAGCAATTGGAGGAGGTTAGATTGCAATTATTCCTCAAACATTCTTTCCCAGATACTTCTTCTGCCCAGCTGCTTTTTTTCTCCCTGAGCAGAGGTTACCTCCTTACACTCACAGAAGAAAAACTAAGTAAAGAAAGTTGGGCAGGGCAAAGGTTTAGCGTCCAGTTCTAACAAAAAGGAACCAATGCTTTAATTCCTCCCCGTTATATTGAAGTTTTGAAGTGACCCTATTCTTCTCTTCACCAAGTTCAGTGTACTGCAGCCCCTAGAGTCGGACACGACTGCACAAATGTGCGGGGGGAACCTGTACCTTATTCTCTATTAAGGGTTCATAGGGCTGCAGTTCAAATGTATTCAAGCACACTACAAATTCATTCCACACTGGTGGAATGATAGATACTTTGGATATATTGCCATTTCATTTAAAAGCTCTTGAATTCTGAAGATGACTTACTTTCTAGGCATCTGGGTTTAAAGATCTTGGTACCATGAGTGGAAGCAAAATTGAGTTCTTTAAACAGCACTTTTGAAGAAGTTGAAGAACTGAAGAAGCTTCTTGGATAAGGAGCGAAACGTTTCCACTGAGAAAATAGAAATCCAGTTGACATGATTCAAGCTACAGACAATTCCACCTGGATGACTGAGAACCTTCATAGACTTAAACAGCACTTCTTTAAGGAAGAAGACCTTTACAACACAGTCTGATAGAACTCAAAGATAAATCCCACTAAGTTGAGCAAGACTTTAAAAAAGGTAAAGGTTCCCCCCGCACATTTGTGCAGTCGTGTCCAACTCTAGGGGCCGGTGCTCATCTCCGTTTGTTAGCCAAAGAGCCAGCGTTATCCGAAGACGCTTCCGCGGTCATGTGGCCGGCATGACGCACGCAAAACGCTGTTACCTACCCACCGAAGTGGTACCTATTCATCTACTTGCATTTGCATGTTTTCGAATTGCTAGGTTGGCAAGAGCTGGGGCGAGTGCGAGAGCTCACTCCATCACGCAGGGCTAGAGATTCGAACCTCCGAACGTGCAATCTTCCAATCGACAAGCCTGGCGTCTTACCCGCTGAGCCACCACGCCCCTTATCTATATCTATATCTATATCTATATCTATATCTATATCTATATCTATATCTATATCTATATCTATATCTATATCTATATCTATATCATCTATATCTATATCTATATCTATCTATAGAATATAAATATACATAAATATAAGAAATATAAAATATAAAGTAAAATTTTCCGGGGACAGTAATTATCTACTGTCCTTAATAATAAACAATCAGCATTCCTACAAAAGTCTGTCTAATTAATTTTGCTATTTTCAAAGGCACTTTCATCAGAATTTTTTTTTCTGTTTGCTAAAATTACTGTCCCTTTTATCCATTTAAATCTGTCTTGAATCACAATCTTGTTGAGCTTTTTGCTTTTAAATTAAAATCCTTCAGCATTTTTGTTCCTCTTCTTAATTCCAAAAAGAAGGTAACTCACTAAGAGTCTTTGATCTTCCCTGCCATTTGGAATATCTCTCTTAGGTTGTAAATTAATAAAATCCAAAGATGTTTAAGAAAGGGAGGCTTTTGCCAGTCATGTGTCTATAAAGGCTGCCCAGTGGCTAAGGGCGCGTTGATCATCCCTCAGCTCCCAAGCCACTTAACTTGCCATCGACCACAAGAAACTCAATTCCTGTGGTCTCCTTGCAAGGAGCAGCTCTTCCAGAGTGCAAGTGGGCGATCCCCCGACCTCTCCTTTTCCCTGGAGATATTTTCACCAGCCAGAACATGGCAGCTTCTGGCTGCCGATTTCGCCATGGTGCTGTCCCCACTCGCGGA
The DNA here is from genome assembly GCA_023362775.1 of Charina bottae. Taxonomy (NCBI): domain Eukaryota; kingdom Metazoa; phylum Chordata; class Lepidosauria; order Squamata; family Charinaidae; genus Charina; species Charina bottae. The sequence goes on from JALMGJ010000009.1 coordinate 3,504,989, forward strand.
GCCACTCACAGAGACGTCTAACCCATCATAGACCCTCACCTGGAAGCCATAGAATGATTTTCTCCATGATTAATTATACAAGGCTCAGTTAATATTTTGTTCTTTGATAAGATTGTATAGCATAAAGGACTTGTAATGTATTTTATGTTGGATATAGCAGTTCTCCTGAGAAAGCTAATAGTATTTATATTTGATGGAGCTGCTGTCAAACTGATACAAAATGGGATTAAAATTAAACAGTGTAATTATGTATTGTGCACTGACTAGTTGAGAGGAGACGTCAAATTGGCTTCTGAAATGATTATCAAGGATCACTGATTCATTAACAGCTTGGAAGGTGAAGGAAAGAATTGCATGGATCCAATAATAAAGTGATAAAAAGCTAGCAATGATTAGAGATCCCATGAAGGGTAGGAGCAGAACACAATGCATTTGGAACAAATTGGAGAAATTCAATATAACAAGTCTTGATAGAGTGAGATTTAATCAAGATCATGTAAATTATTTCTCCAAAGATTCTAAAATGTGCAAATGCTGAGCCAAGGCATGTTTGATAAACCGTGAAGAGTAACAGAAAAAATGCATGAGGGCTATTGTAACTCAATTTATCTTAGAAGAAATAATCTGAATGATCATCATCGTTGTTGTCCTCATCATCATCATGTCTCCTTTCTGCACATAGCACAACTCACATACTTTTGATGATCCCACAGAACTATCAAAGATATATTCAATCTTTCAGCAGAAATTCACTGTAGTTACTTTATGTGGAGCTTATAATTTGTCCCATTCCTGTAGCACTCAGATATCATCTTCTGTTTTCTGTTTAACATTTCTAATAAAATATTTTAAACGCTTTATCTGAACCCTGGAAATAAAATATTCATGCCAAAATGAATGAATATTTATATCCTAGCCTTGTTGAGTCTAAAACTGTTTAAATGCATCGCATTCAGCAAACTCTGTCTCTTTGGCACAATTAATACGTTGTAGGACTGGTTGCATTTCTTTAAAAAAAAAGGTTATGACCATCTCTTACTATTTTAAAAGTAAGGGGGTTTCAGCCAAATAGCAATGCTTAATTTAACTTTTATTTACAAAGATTTTCACTGCTAATCGGTCTTGCAAATTTTTAATCCTAATAAGACTGTAGCAGTGATAAAATGGAGCAGAAGAGGTGCACTTTTGCATCTCCATTCTGGGAGCGTGTCAGTGGGACCCAGCACTCCCAATAGGAAGTGGCATCTTACCACGTAACCGTGGGCTTCACTTCCAAAATATCACCCTCTGCTCCTCTGCTCTGCAGGGACGAAAGACATGTAAAGCAATGAACTTCATCACAAATATAACATGACCATTCAATAACTGTCAATCGATCTTTTGCCCTAGAATATTATAAAGGGTAAATCTAATCTCTCAGATTGCTCTTTGGCTGAGGATTCTGTTCCTTTGAATTCCATATGATTCAAATAAAGTAAAGGACAATGAGTGATAAAGACAATCTGGGATGTATAGTCGAAGGCTTTCACGGCCGGAATCCAATGGTTGTTGTGGGTTTTCCGGGCTGTGTGGCCGTGTTCTGGCAGATTTGGTTCCTAACGTTTCGCCAGTAGCTGTGGCTGGCATCTTCAGAGGACAGGAGCACAGCTAGAAGATTCTCTCTGTGCCCAAGTAGAGAGTGTGTGTTGCTGCTGGTGTTTATAACTGCTGAGAGGGTGTGTGTCTTCTGTGGGTCATTTACAAGAGATTAGGAGAGGGTTTATTGTGGTGATTAGGGGGTGTGGTGCTGTCCTGTGTGGGATTAGCACATCTATTGTGTGAGTTGTTTGTATATTTCTGTGGTTGAGTAGAGTTCATTGACCTTGAACACACACCCTCCACTTGGGCACAGACAATCTTCTAGCTGTGCTCCTGTCCTCTGAAGATGCCAGCCACAGCTACTGGCGAAACGTTAGGAACCAAATCTGCCAGAACATGGCCACACAGCCCGGAAAACCCACAACAACAATCTGGAATCTTTGGAGAATATGGTAATTGTTCTTTTGGTGAAAGAATTCTCAGGTGCATTATGGTCTGGATGGTTTTTCTGCATTCCTGCTGTCATATTTTGAAGCATTTTCCACATGTCATGACATCATTTAAGATATTTTTCCATCAGTGGCAGCCAACAATGTGAAATACAGTATGAAGCAGGTAGCCCTAGTGCTCTGAATTGACTGGAAATAATGCTCATAGATGTTACAGCAAGGAAGAATTTACCACTGAGATGCCATTTTGACATCATCCCTTCCCAGGAAAAGTGATTAGCCACTTCTCTAACCTTCCCTTCAAAGGAACTAAACAATTTGGCAAAATCACAACCTTAATGCTTCTGAAACCTGGATTCATCAAATCTTGCATAGCAGCTATAATTGGGCAGAATATTCAAACAAAAAACAAATTGCTGACTGATGGCTTTCCAAATATTATTACTATTTTCATAAATATTATTTTTTTCTATTTAATTTGTTTCCTGATGTTTAAGAAGAAATGGATATTATGACATGTAGCCAAAATGCAATTGGCAGCAGTTTTTAGGAATCTTATTTTTCCCTCCATAATAACGAGACTTTTCTGCCCCTTAATTCCTTGAAGCTAATTATTAATAATGTTGCACTTTCACTAAATGGCAATAAGAACAAGATTTCTCCTTCATAATATCATGCTCACACAAGGAGAGAAAAAAGCACACTTTAAAAGTCTTTTTAAAGTCTCATAATTGAATGCATACCTCAAATTTAATAAACCCTCATTAAAAAAAAATAACTGAATTAAATCAGAGAGCAGCTAACGATCAATCCATGAGGGGAATTAGAAACAATCAAAGATGATCCCCCAAATAACCTGGTCCTGTGCAATGTATGGTTTTATATGTGATAAAAAACACATCGAATTGCACCCGGAAGCCCACTGGGAGCCACTGCAGCTTGCAAAGCAGTGTTATATGAGCATATTGTCAATTGCCCCAAATTGCCTCTGCTGCTGCATTCTGGAAAGGCTGCAGATTCCAAACACTCTCCAAGGGTAGCCCCATGTAGCGTGCATTACGGCAATCCAAAGGGGAGGTGACTAGGGGGTAAGTCACCATGAGCAAAGCCTCCTGGTCCAGGAATGGGAGCAATCGGTGCACAACACAAACCTCTGCAAAAGCCTTCTTAGCCACATCTGCCACCTGCTCTTTGAGCTATGAGTCTAAGAGGACCCCCAAAATTGTGCACCAATGTCATTTGGTGGAGTACAACCTCATTCAGAGCTAAACTTGGAAACTTCCTAGATCTGGGGGGGAGGGGGGCTCAAAACCCACAGCAACACAGTCTTGCCAGGGTTTAGTGTAAACCTGTTCTTCCCATTCCAGGTCCCACAGTCCCCAGGCAGCATACCTGTAGAGCAGTGCTTTCCAAACTCCCGATACACCAGCGGCGGCGGCGCGGGGGTGCGTGCAGCAGCGGTGCGCATGGCGGCAGTGGCGGCCTCGTGTTTTGCGCTAAAACCCGGAAGTGCTGATGGTGCCCCGCTGCCGTCGCCACTGCTGCCACCGCCACATGCGCCACTGCCGTTGCCACGCGCGCCGCCGCAGGGGGCGGTGGCAACGTGCCATCAGCACTTCCAGATTTTGTGGCGACACACTAATGTGTTGCGACACACAGTTTGGAAAGCTATGCTGTAGAGAGTAAGGAAGATGACCTTGAGGGAAATATGCAGGAACTGGGACTTAGGGAAAAAGGACTGAAACATTTTTTAAGTCCAAAGCAATGAGATAATATTTGGAAGCTGCTCAGGCAGATGCCTCCCTAATTCACTGGCATATAAAAAGTGGGAGGAGGCACCGCACAAGCAGACTTGCAAGATTCGGTTATTGTAGCCATTCTCAATAAAAGTAGTTCTAGCCTTCCTGTGGAGTTGATTTCCTGGTTTGTCTACCTAGTGGGGTTGACAGAACTTCAGTGGCATTGCTTGGCTGACCTACAGCAGAGATGTGTAGTTAGGTATCATCAGTACAGTGATATCTTACCCTGTGTCGATGGATGACCTCACCCAGCACCTTCACATAAATGTTAAATAGGATTGGGGCAAACATAAAGCCTGTGGGACTCCAAAAAGCAGGAGAACTCAGGCTCAGGCTCTTCCTCCCTACCAACACTGACTGGAACTGGCTCTGGAGAAAGGAAAATTACTGCAACCACTTCAACATCCCACTCCCAATCCCCCATCCAAAAGGATGGCATAATCAGTCCAGAAGGTAACACTACTTTTTTATACGAATTTTATTAAGTTTCAAATAGGGATAAAAGCTACAGAGAAACAAAAAAACTACAAAGAAACGAAACTAAAAAAAGTGTGGAAACACGAGAATTTTTTTTTTTTAAGTTACAAAAAGAGGTGACTTCCGACTTTTAACAGCAAGGATATACAACAAATCCATAATCAATCCCTTACTCAATATTAGACCAAAATCACATTATTTCTATAAATCATACTAATGGCACATTATAAAAATCACTAAGTATAGCTGCTCCCTCCCCTTATATTAAAAGAAAAAAGAATATATATATATATATATATATATATATATATATATATACACACACACACACACACACACACACACACACATACACACACACACATACACACATACACACATACATACATACATACACCTCCTAATCAACTTCTTCCCCAAAGATAACATTTATTTATTTATTTCCTTCCTACTAGTATTATATGCATTCTTGTCTACTATAATAAAGATCAAACTAAAAAACATATACAGTAAATTGGCTACCATTATACTTGATAGTACAGCAATTTTAATAATCATGTCAGACCAAAAACCAAACATTATTTTTATACCTTAATAATCTTAATCCAAATCATTAAAGATAAATGAAATCAGCCAAACCTTAAAAGCAATCCAGATAAATATTCTTAAACCCTTATCCCACCTCAAAATAAACCAGGGCATTTACATATCCCCACAATACACACAAAGCTTTTTTCTTAAAGAAATCAAACAACCCAACAGCCCCCCTTAAAAACTCTGACTTCCCATACATAATAACCCCTTCTTTTCCATAACATTCCATCAGAAGATCAATTTCACTTATGACTTGCAACTCGATCTCTCCCTTTAATTTCTTCAACTCAACTATCCAATCTTCCTCCAGAATCTCAGCAGAAGTCGAAGAGACATTCCTGTCGTTGTTAAATTCCTCAATTTCATCCACGACATCCCCAACCAGATGAGACATTTTAAAGCTCCTATTTTCCACAATGTCCTGAATGCCTTGCATAAAAACTTGGTAAGAATCAGAAAAAATCTGCTTGAAATCTCGTTGGAAGTCTGAGAAAGTCTGTTTGAGGTCCTCCATGTCTCACACAGTAGATTATGGTGCCCCCTAAGAGTTTAACCAGCGAAAGTCAAAGATATGAAGGAATGTGTTTACTTAAGCGAGAGTGAGATTGCAGACAATTCCCCAGGGAAAGTAGAAGCAGAAAAGTGAAAGTTCAAAGCAGCCAATTCAACGTGTAGGAAAATGCTAATATCTTCAAATTTAGTACAAAAATAATAACAGGGAGACAATTATTTACTCTCAATCTTCCTTAATATTTGGATGGAAAACAAACCAAAACTTAAAATTTTTTTTTTTTAATTAATCCCAAAAATAACGATAAGCACCAAGGGAGCCCTCTTCTCCTTGCTGTAAAAAGCCTCTCTTAGGGTACACATACTTAAATATATATATATTGGGTGATTTAGAAATGGGGTGGCTGGACTTAATGTCCCTTTAAGGCTACAGCGCAGCTTGGAAAATGGTGACGTTCCAGCCTCCTGGTAGCTCTTACTAGTCGAGCACGAACGCTGTTTACAATCTCCTGGCTGCAAGCCGCCGTCTTGGAGGACAAATGGGGTGATTCCGAGCATTTTCCTTTCCCAGTAAAATGTTCCTGGGCTTCAGGAAAATCCTGCCTGAGCCCCAAAAAACTGCTGCATTGTCAGTTCTGCGCATGGAGCCTGCGAGCACAGCTGTTCAGTCTGCCATGTCCCCACTGGAAGTCCCAGAAGGTAACATTACTGATTGTATAAAAAGGTGCTGAGAGATCAAGGAGGGCCAGGATGGATGCACTATTTCCATCTTGAGCCTGCCAAAGATCATCAACAGGCATGATCAATGTCACCTCAGTGGTATAACCAGGTCTGAATCTCAACTGAAAGGGAACCACATAATCTGCTTCCTCCAGGACCCTCAGGAGCTGCAAGCCAACCATCTTTTCAATAACATTCCCTATAAAGAAGAGCTTGGAGACTGGATGAAAATTGTCCAGTTCCATAGGTTCCAGAGATAGCTTCTTGAGGAAAATGCAGACAACCATCTCTTTCAAGATGGGGGGAACCACCCCCTCCTGCAAAGGGCATAAACCACAGCATGGACTCAACCACAGGTCACCTCTTAACTGGCTACCTGCAGAGCAGTGCCCTTGCAAGCCATCACAGTTTCTTGGATGACAATAGCTACAGCCCTGCCTTGGCCCTGGACTCGCAACAGGCGCTACAGACAAAACCTGGCTAGGCACATCTCCAAGCGGGGAGTGATAGGATGTACGCTGGTTTAAAGGGAAAAATCAAGGCTTGAGAATAAACAGACAAGAGTGCAGCGTTTAGGGCTAAAAGTGTTTACTTGTAGCATAAGGCAATAAATGCATATATAGTTAAGAATAAATGCAAATGTTACATTATTGCAATAAGGAAAAACAAAAACAAACTTATAAGCAGAGATCCGTTTATTGATCCCAGGGCCAGAGCTCATGCCACGGCCTATACCCAAAGCCAGGCATAACTACGCACTGCCCAGTCTGCAGAAGTAGAATACACGTGAAGAACTACATGGCTAAAGACACAAAAAGTCAAGAAGCATAGAACACCATTTTGCATGATTAGATATTCAGTTCTTCCAGCTTTCTGATTGGCTGGAAGTTAGGTGTGACACACACCAGGCCTAAAGCATAGGCTATAGTACAAGGTGGCAGTGCTGTGTCTAAGCAAGCACGTGATCTCCCCCTCCCTGTTCTCCCAGGGCTTCCCACGAAGGCTTCAGGGGGAATTGTTCTCATGGGAAGTTCCCATTGCTTGTGTAGGCACTAGCCATAACAATACACACGTGACAGTTGTTATCTGGCCACCTGCAGTTCACGTCACCATGAGAACGCTGTGTATAGAAACCAATTTGCCAAAACAATTTTCATGTGGGAAATCTGACAGGGAGCCCCCCCTCTTCTGAGCCCAGCCAGAATTCGGTAACGCAAAAAGGTCAGCCCTCTCATCATAGATGAGAATAGCTTTGTGACAGACAGATTTCACATTAAGTGGCAACAGTCAGAAACCAAGGCCTCTGGAGCTCTGATAACCAGGCATTGAGGTATACCTCTCTCTGCCTGTCACTGCAATAATGCCCTTGCCTGACCTCTCTCTCCTGGGCACCCCAGCTTCCCCAACCCCATCTGTTCCCCCAAGTTCTAAGGGTCCCATCATACCACCCAAATCTCCAACCACATCACCAAGCAGGGGGTGCCGACTTTGGGAATGCTTATGCCTTGTACTCAGCATTCCCTTAGTCTGGATTATCAATTAACCCTCTTCCTCTCTCCTCTAACAATATACCAAACCATCCCCTCCCACCCCCAATCACCCGTTCTCACCTGGGTAAGGGGGTGGAGTCAGAAACCAAACTCCCCTACAGGATGGGAGAAATCCAGGGTGCACCCATGCAACCCCCATCTCTCACCCAAGGGAAAACAAATGATACCCTGGCTAACACCCACTCGTCAATAATTCCCATCTGTAAAGTCTGAGGGAAGGCCTGAAATACTCACTTCTCCCTGGAGCAAAATCTAAGGTGGAACCTTTCAGAACGATGAAACAGTTCCTAACGGGAGTTAAAATATCCCTTAAATCCCTTGTGAGTGATGGATAATCACCACCCCTGCCATTCTCTGTGTGCTTGAAAATGCACACCACAGATACCAGCCACCAGCTGTCAAACATCAGAGGGCAAGAGGAAACAGATTACTTTTCTTGGTTGCGCTTCATCAGAGTAAAACCTCTCCCTCTCCATAATACTGATCCCAGAATCCAAATGGACACGCTTGGAGGGGAGAAGAGATTTAATTCCAGCTCCCTGGCAATCCTGATCGCTCTGTGAATACAGTGTTCCCTGCAGGGAAATTAGCTGCATATGGGAGAGTGAAAGAGACCGTCTATGCCCTGCCCTCCACTTAAAAATGGTTTGCCATCCTGGTTTCCATCATATTGGAAAGAAAGGCACATGCAGAAGCAACAGAGGTGCTCTAGCTGCGGTGGCCGCATTTGATAGTCATTCGCTCTTGGCTCTAAATCTGGAAGTCCAAAGGTGATGTTAATCACAGATAGAACAACAATGGGTACTAATTGTGACTCAGATACTCTGCCATAATCTTAATTTAACTTATAGGTGGTATCCAGACTTCATGCTAAGCTAAATCATACTATAGTGTATCCAGTTTAAAACACGCAGATACCCCTCTTAGCCTGACATACTGGACAGTCAGTGACCGGCAGGGCAGACAATACAAGTATTGTATACAAGTATTACAAATATGCAAGTAGATAAATGGGTACCACCTTAAGTGGGAGAATTTGCTGGCGTCCTGTCAGGGGTCACCCACCGGAACGAAGAAGATCCCGTGAATGGCGGTGGAGACAACGGTGGCGGTGGAGACGACGGATCCCGAACAGCAACATCCAGGATGTCAGCAGCCGACTCTGAAGCAAGGTATTCTGGGACATGTAGTCCAATACCCACGGAAAGAGTCGGTTCCCTTACTCTTTCCCTCAGCGCGCGGTAAATAAATGTATAATATATATGAAATGTATAAATATATATGAAATATGTATGTAAGCCGCCTAGAGTCCTCCATTAGGGAGGGGATAGGCGGGGTATAAATACGATAGATAGATAGATAGATAGATAGATAGATAGATAGATAGATAGATAGATAGACAGATAGACAGATAGACAGATAGACAGATAGACAGATAGACAGATAAACAAACAAACAAACAAACAAACAAACAAACAAACAAATGGGCTAACTGGACAATATATAAGTCAGTTTCCTTTGTTCTCCTCCCTGATGGCAAGAGGTCTTATTTTCCATTTTTTCCCCTTCAATTTTCAGTTTTAGAAATATGACTTGTTTTTCTCCTCTTGAAAATTTCCCTCTAGAAATCTCCTACCCTGGAGAAGTGGTAGGAGGAAATTCAACTACTAGAATTCTGTGACAAGCATAGGAACTCTGCCAGTGAAGGAATGGTTGTACCGAAGAAGTTTATCTGGTGCAGCATGTTGTGCAGGAATGAGAGGCAATTTATCAGTAAAGGCCTTTATCGGTGAAGATATGCTGACCAGACGCTTTGCTAATAAATGTGTTAGCTTTTCTTGACTTTGTTAAAGTATTATTGTATTGCACCTAGCATTCAAGCCCTGTTTTGAAATATAAATGATGGTTACATGACCATATATCCCTAAGTATAACACAGCCTTGATATACAATCATGGTGAGCTCAGTTCTGTGAGTATAGAGCCAGCACAGCAATTCAGATGGGATGATGGAGAGAAGCAGTGTTGTAAAGAACAGCCTGGAATCTATATCAGAATTGCACAGCTTGGCTTAGATTGAGGGCTACGCTTGGCTGCTTGGATAGCATGCCGAGAACTGCCCTCCAAAAAGTAAAACAAGGCCAGGACAGAAAATGCAATTTACATTTAAATTAAACTAATACAGCTAATATGATTACTCTCCATGTACTTTTCATCACAATAAAAATTACAATTTGGTGGTAACGTTTGAAGGACTCTGAAGGCTATACCCAGAGCTCTGGGGAGCTATTTCTGGTCTACGTCGTGGGAAAAGATCTCTCTAAACAAGCTGGTGATGTACCCTCTGTCCACAAACTATCCACCTCAAGGAGGTAGATGTTTTAGTTTCTGTTCAACAGCCCCAGCTGCCTGCCCTTCCACAGTAGCACAAACTCTGCAAACTGGATTTGAGCAGGAAAGGGTCAGGTGTGTAAGACTGGTCTTCAGCCCCCACATTTCTTGGCCACCTGTTTTCTGCTGCTCAAAATAGTGCATTGCAGAGGAAAGGGGATGGACAAAGAAATAAAAGAGTCCTAATTTTAAGAACACAGTATTGTGGTGTTTAAAAGTAAAAAATAAATCTGCAAATGTAGATTTTCTTATTTAAGAATTGATTTTTTTTCCTGTTTAAAATCGTAATACTGTGTTAGCAATAGAGATGTAGCTATGCAAAAAATTAAAGAAGCTATGAGGACCCACAGTATCCTTTGACATAATAATTTAGTTTGGTGTGGCCCTGAGAAAGGGAGGAGATGGCAGGTGTGCATGTGTCAGGCAAAGGCTAGTGTGAAAGGGGATCTGTTACATATAGGGTATTTTAATAAAGAAACTTTGCTTCAGATCTCCATTGCTTGGTTCATATTTTAGTGGATCGCATTTTCTACAACAATGTTTCTGGCGGATCTAATTTTACTTTATATTGTTCTGAAATCATCATTTGCTGTTGAAAATATATTGCAGTAATCTATGCACAGAGTCATACAATTGAAGGAATCTTAAAAGTAAAGTAGATCAACTTCCTGCCAATTCAGGAAACATAGCAGTATTCCTGATAGGTGGGAACCACCCTTCATTTAAAGCCCTCTCATTAAACAGAGTGTATTACCTTTTGAGGCACTCTCTCCACTGACAAACCATTTTGAAACTCCTTTCATTTATTCTTTCATTCTACCTAGAATTAAGAGATGTGAGGTGTAGGGTGAGGAAAAACAGAAGCCCTCACTGTGAGTGATTGCTCCATCTAGAGATTACTGGAGTGTCACAAACAAAAGCCATGGAGATGTGATACAGCACAGCAGCGGCATATGTTAATTGTTCTATCATATTGCATCTAATTCTGTCTTTCAGGCATAATTCTTTCGCCTTAAATAATTTCTGTGGAGAAAGTCAAGCTATTTGCTTATTAATGATACCCATGAAAAATGTACAGCTATAGGGGAGATTATGTAAGATGTTCCATATATAAATACTGGTTCAGTCTTGAAAATTACCTCTCACTTAGGATTTTGTATTTATTGTCACAGTGATGACCAACTGTCTATGTTTCAAAATTGTATACCCTTTAATGTTCAACAATACAGCATTGAAGACATGAGTTTGTAGAGAAAAGTACACTTCTGGAGCCTTGCCTGTAGAATAGTAGCTCCTGAGAACTGAGAAGTTGACTATTCCTTTTGTACTCACTTAGACAAAGCCCAAAGAGTCTATACCCACATACATATTTTCTAGCAGACATCGACTGTGGGAAGAACCTATTGCATCTGTCACTAGTAATGTCATTAAAAGTGTCAATAAGATTTGTACAGTGGTCAAAAGTAATGATTTGGAAAGCTATCCAAAGAGGTTTTTCCCCCCAGTTAAATGTCATTAAAACTTTAGCTCAGAAAATGTGGATGCTTTTCTGGGTCACCTAACAGTGGGAAAGTGAGGATGAGTGAGAAAAACAGGAATGGAAAGTCATCCATCCATCCATCCATCCATCCATCCATCCATCCATCCATCCATCCATCCATCCAACTTGCAATAATCTGCTAAGATTTCTGGCAGTTAATGAACAAATATATCTAACATTAAACACCCATGGTAAATGTAAATAAAAATTTAAACATAAATAACAACATCCTAACCAAAACTAAATCAAATCAGCCAGGTCAATTCTGGTTGGAGAATGAAGTCATGGAGGTGGTTCCCAGTCATATAGGGCTTTATAGGTCAAAGCCAGCACTCTGAATTGCACATGGAAGCCTACTGGAAGTCAATGAGGGCCTGCAATACAGGTGTATCATGATCATGACAACATGTGCCAACAGCCAATAAGTCCCAGGAGAAGCTGTTGGTAGCCCCTCACTTCTATGAAGTAACCAGAGGTGAGGCACAAAAGGGCTGCTTTTCTGTGGCAGTGCCTGCTCTCTGGAACAGCCTCCTGGTGAGATCAGGTTGGCCTCCTTTAGTGTGTTAGTTTTGGATGATAGTGAGGACAGAGTTCTTCTGAAGAGCTTCTGTGGACTGAGAGGTTGCCATCTGCATTTTGAACCAACTTCAGCTTCCAGATGGTCTTCAAAGTGAGTCCATGTAGAGTGATAAAGAAAGAGTAACAAATAATTCAAAGGGCAATGCTATGTATTTGCCACAGTTACTACTATGGTCAGGAACATTTTTGTTTTTAAAGAATACAACAAATGCATGTTGTGTAAAATAATGTAAGCTCTAGCATGTTATGGTAGAAAGCAGTCAGTATTGCTTTGTACATAAAACACACAATAAGGACCAGTAAGCTTATTGTGCTTCTCCTGTGCGCTAAGGAAGCAGTCATTTGTTGTGGAACAAGCTAATAATGCAGAACAAGACTCCATATTCTTAGAAGACTGAATATGGTGAATTAGAAGGTTATTAGAAATGGTGAAGTTTATGTACTTTAATTCAGAGAATTCTCAAAATAAATGTACAATTGAAACCAGAGGCTTTCCTTTTAGGTTTGATGGATAAACAGATTGAAAGGAAACATGGGACTTTGTTCTTATATATGATAACAGCAGCAAGACTATTATATGCACAGAGGTGGAAGGACCAGAATACCTACAATGGAAGAATGGATGGTGAAGTTAATGGAATTGGCCGAGATGGCGAAACTGACTACTTTGATTAAAGAAAAGACTTCGTCTAGCTATGTTTCTACTTGGAAACCACTTTTGGACTTTTTGCTTGAAACTGAAAGAAATGAAACTTTAATTTTAGGATTTGATGATTAGAATTGTTTATGATTATAGAAATACTGTGTACTATTGTTAATTTTAGAGTAAGAGGTTAATGTATCTTATATTTGTATCTGTACCAAAGAAAGTCGGAAGCTATTCTTTTTCTATTCTTTTCTTTTTCTCCTAATTTTGCTTTCTTTCTGATCTTTTCTTCTTAACTCTTTTTTCTGTTTTTTAATATTTTATCTCTTGTTGAAATTTAATAAAATTTTATTTAAAAAAAAGAAATGGTGAAGTTTAGATGAATTCATTGAGCAGTTGATAAACCAGCTTGACTAAAATCCAAGATGGCGACCGGGAGCGGACGCGGACGCCGTGAGCTGCTTTGAAGGGGGTCTTTAGGGCTCGGATTTGGAGTCCAGACACCCACCTCTAACATATCACCCCTACACATCAACGTTCCAACCGGTAGGGAGGTGGTTAGAGGAACCCCTGGTTTCCAGACATCGGATTCCTACCGGCTTTAATAACGTTTGCCGGAGAACGGAGAGGATAGTGCTCCCCTGGGGGAAGGGAGCAGAAATGGCGGCTGCAGCTCCTGGACGGAGAACTGGGGCGCAAATTGGGGCACAGAGTTGGAGTCCAGACCCCTACCTTTACTTACCAACTGGTAGGGAGAGACAGCGAAGGAGTTGGGACGGAGTGGTTGCGGTGGAGCTCCACGGAGATATCTGCATTTGGAGTGTAGAGCTCGGTGGTGCGGAGGTTCTCGGCGTGTGTGTGAGGGCCGGGAGCGTTTCCCTTTCTTGAAGCCTGCAAGAAACTGCAGTAGCTGGAGGATTGGTGGAGCAGCGCGGCCTTGGTTAGCCCTTAGTAGCTTTTGGCTTATGGCCTTTATGGTAGACTCTTTGGCCCCCTCAGCGAATGTCCAGCTCAGCTTTGGGTGTGGCAGTGGCAGCGAATCTTGGCGCAATGGACCCTCAGCCCTTGGTATAGCAGCGAGCAATGCGGCAACCCAGCAAAACGTTGACTCCCTCCTACTCTATCAGCTCATTAATTTTGACTTAGGAGATGTCGGAGATCGGGGCGATTTTGGAGAAGAAACCCGAGACTCAGACATTCTGGACGCTGTGCTGGCCTTAATATCTTATGCCAGAAGGAGTAACAACATAGAGGACTGTCTTTTATAACATAGTGACCCTGAGTGAACCATCTATTCCCACCCAGGCAAGCGGCAGTGGGTTAGGTCCCTTAGTGTGAGAGGCGTCCCCCCCAGTAGGTGAGAGATACTGGGCGGGGGCCAAGAGTGTTTGATTGTAAGAGTACCCCCTGAGCATAGGTCAGTGGGGTAGGAGTGATTGAGGTGCCCCTCCTCTACTAGTGAGAGAAGTTGAGGGGGGTGCATAGTAAAAGTGGAAGTATAGTGTGCGTGAGGGGGGTGGTTGGGTACCCAACGGTGCCGAGACCGTGAGCTGGTTGCACTGGGGGGGCTCACCACCACCTAGGGTTGATTGTGGTTGAGAGGATGAGTGTGTGGGGTAAGGGACCTATGTTTAGACCCAGGATTTCTGGGGGTTCGGGAGTGGAGGCTACTGACCTAGGAAGCTCTGGGGGCTGCAGGGCGGGCCAACTGATCAAAGTGGTGACAGGTCGGGGATGTTATAACGGGAACTGGAGGGCAGGCCATCTCTGGGGAAGATGCCCCCGGTGTTTGGTACCGGTGGCATGTTCCGGCCCTCCAAGTTCAAACCCAGGCCCTGGACGACAGATCCTTGAGAGCTCTGGTCTCCGGCTGCTGCTTCTCAATGCCAGGTCAGTGAACAACAAGGCCCCCCTCATATGTGATTTGATCACAGAGGAGGGGGCAGACCTGGCTTGTATCACCGAGACCTGGCTGGGCCCTGAGGGAGGGGTTGCCCTCTCGGAAATGTGCCCAGTCGGGTTTCAGGTGTGGCACCAGCCGAGATACCGGGGCAGGGGAGGCGGGGTGGCGGTTGTCATCCAAGAGTCTCTAATGGCTCACAGGGGCATTGCTCCACAAGTGGCCGACTGTGAGACCCTGTTTTTTAAGTTGGGTGCCCGAGAACAGTTGGGAGTGTTGCTGCTGTACCAGCCTCCCTGCTGCGTAGCAACCTCCCTGCCTGAGCTGCTAGAGGCCGTCTCGGGGTTGGTGGTGGAGTTCCCCAGGCTTATGGTTCTGGGGGACTTCAATCTGCCATCCCTGGGATGGTCCTCGGAAGCGGCTCGGGAGTTCATGGCTACCATGGCAGCCATGGGCCTGTCCCAGATAATTTTGGACCCAACTAGAGACAGTGGCCTCACCCCGGACCTAGTTTTCTTGTCGGAGCAATGGCAAAGTGATCTGAGGGGAGAGTTAGATCTGTCCCCATTGTCATGGTCAGACCACTCCGCAGGGAGGCTGGACCCATTCGATTGGTCCGCCCCCGGCGACTTATGGACCCAATGAGGTTTCAGAGGGAGCTGGGGAGTATACCCGAGGATCTGTTGCACGGTCCGGTAGAGGCCCTGGCGGCAGCCTGGAATAGGGAGACCGCTGAGGCCCTGGATAGGATCGCACCTGTGTGACTTCTCTTGCCTCATTCAGCCTGTCACTCCCCGTGGTTTACGGAGGAGTTAAGGGTTTTGAAGAGGGTTAAGAGACGTCTGGAGCACCGCTGGAGAAAGACGAAGGCTGAATATGATCGGACACAATCTAGAGCCGCTGTTAAGGCCTACCTTGTGGCAGTAAGAGCGGCAAAACGTGAATATTTCTCCGCTCTTATTGCCTCCGCAGAATGCCATCCAACGACCCTGCAAGATTACGAGATCTCTTCTGGATCAATCAAAATCAGTGACCCATTTACAGGGTCGTTCGGAGGTGTTTTCTGAGCATCTGCAGGAGAAAATTGCTCAGATCCATTCTAAGTTGGACTCTATGCATGATACACAGTCTGGGGAGATGACAGAGGTACGTACTTACCCTGTTATCTGGGAACAGTTCGATCCTGTTGGACCTGAGGAAGTGGACAGAATCCTCTGGATTGTGAAGGCCACCACTTGTCATTTAGATCCATGTCCCTCCTGGCTAGTAAAATCGGCCCGGGAGGTGACTTGTGGTTGAGTCCAGGCAATGATTAATGCATCTCTTGGGGAGGGGGTGTTCCCAACGGCCTTTAAGGAGGCAGTGGTGCACCCCCTCCTCAAGAAATCATCCCTGGACCCTACTATTCTGCACAACGTTCGTCCAGTCTCCCACCTCCCCTTTTTAGGGAAGGTGGTGGAGAAAGTGGTGGCGTCGCAACTCCAGAGGATTCTGGATGAAACGGATTATCTAGACCCCTTTCAGTCAGGTTTCAGGCCGGTATATGGGACGGAGACTGCATTGGTCGCACTTATGGATGATCTCTGGCAAGGGCGGGATGGAGGAAGTGCATCCATCCTTACCCTTTTAGATCTCTCAGCGGCTTTTGATACCATCAACCATGGTATCCTTTTGGGACGGCTCAGGGAGTTGGGGGTGGGCAGTGTGGTTCTGCAGTGGTTCACCTCCTTCCTCCGGGGCCACTCCCAATCAGTGATGATAGGGGAGGAGAGATCTGACCCATGGCCCCTCTTGTGTGGGGTGCCACAGGGCTCGGTGCTCTCCCCTCTCCTGTTTAACATCTATATGAAGCCGCTGGGTGAGATGATCTGTCACCACGGGATGAAATACCACCTATATGCTGATGATACTCAGCTGTATATTTCCATCCCGGGTGAAGTAAGTGATGCAGTTGCCGCCCTGTCTCAGTGTCTGAAGGCTGTGGGGGCCTGGATGGGGAACAACAGGCTTCGGCTGAACCCTAGTAAGACGGAGTGGCTGTGGATTGATGGCCGCTTGGGATCTAGGAAGTTGACATCTTTGGTTCTAGATGGGGTGGCACTACCCCATTCGGAGCCAGTGTGGAATTTGGGGGTTCTCCTGGACTCACAACTCCTGCTTGAAGAGCAGGTGGCAGCTGTGGCCAGGAGGGCCTTTGTGCAGCTTCGGGTTGTGCGCCAATTATGCCCTTTCCTGGACCGGGATGGCCTCCGAACAGTCACTCACGCCCTTGTCATCTCCCATATAGACTATTGTAACGCGCTCTACATGGGGCTACCCTTGAGGAGTATCCGGAAGCTTCAACTGGTTCAGAATGCAGCTGCACAGACAGTTACTGGGGCCAGAAGATCGGCCCATGTGACACCGCTGTTGCGTGAGCTGCATTGGGTACCGGTTTGCTTCCGGGTACAATTCAAGGTGTTGGTTATCACCTTTAAAGCCCTACATGGCATAGGGCCAGGCTACCTGAGGAACCGTCTCATCCCCAGAACATCGACCCACCCCACCCGATCAGTCAGAGAGGGCTTGCTGCAGACCCCATCGACCAAAGAGTTCCATCTAGCAGGGTCCAGGAGGCGGGCCTTCTCTGCAGTTGCGCCCACCCTTTGGAACATCTTACCCCCAGAGCTGAGGCTGGTTTCCTCGCTCCTGACCTTCCGGAAAGGCTTGAAGACCTGGTTCTTCTGCCTTGCCTGGGAGGGAAATGCCAACAGTTCCTCTTGGGGATGGCTGGTCCCATGAAGCCTCCCAGTACTCCATTTTTAATCATTGTTTATACTTGGATTCTATATTATTTATTTATTGTAATTTTATATTTATCTTTTTAAATTATGTTTTATTGTGAACCGCCCAGGGTCCCCGACAGGGGAGATGGGTGGTAATATAAATTTAATAAAATAAATAAATAAATAAATAAAATAAAAGCTTTTGATTGGCCATTACATATACTGGCTCTGATGGTTTATTCATGTGCTAAATAGGTCCATGCTAGCTCTCTTGTCATCACTGTTGACAGTGTTGACATTGCTGTTACTACTAGTTCCTCCTTGGCAGCAAAAGTTTTCTTGAGGCAGCAGAGAGGCAGACGGTTATTTTGAAGAAAACGAGGGGTTCCCCTCACCCCTGTCCTCTTCCAAAATCATATAGCCACCGCTAAGACAACACAGAAGACCAGAGCAGGATTTTCCAACTGGCTGCAGGCATGACTATCAAAACTGTTAACTTCTACAGCAGGGCTTTCCAAAGTTTTTCCCGCGGCGACACACCAACCGGTGTTGGTGTGTCGCCACGGGAAAACCCGGAAGTGCGGCAGCACACAAAAACCCAGAAGCGCTGCTGCTGCTTTCGGGTTTTGCGCGCTGCAGTTGGCGTGTCGCCGCGGGAAAACCCGGAAGCGCTGATGATGATCAGCGCTTCCAGGTTGTGTGGCGGCACACCAGACTGTGTGTGGCGACACACTTTTGTGTCGCCACACACAGTTTGGAAAGCTCTGTTCTACAGCTATCTGGGGCCCTCTCTGCCTGGTAGGAGTGTCACACGCTCAAAACCAAGAAACAGTTTAGACTGACATATAAGCCCAGCTTCTATGGTTGGTAAATTATGGCTTATGGTTTAGGAAGATATATCAATTGTGGCTTATTCAGCAAGTCCAAACACCCAAACTGTTACTCTCGATTTCTCATATAAACCTTCAGGTAGGAATAATTTAGTATCCTCCAGAAGTTCCCACAGTCCAGTCACTAGCCCTACAGATGGGGAATTGAAACCAAAACTTCTGGGAGACGTCAGATTGGCCTTTTTTCTGGGGTGCCTTTCTCCTATTTCCCAGTTCTCCTTCACACACAACCAGTTTTGACTGTCTTTGCATGAGAATTTATAACAATCCTGGAATTAGTAATTTCTTGTCACAGGCTTACTAGGTGGCCTTAGCCTATGGACTGTTTTCTCCCATCAATCTTTCACCCCTGTGAGAATATTCCAGTGCTCACCTATATTTCCTGTGTGTTTTGTGAGCAAATATTTGTATTTATATGTAAAGATGATAGAGAGTCTCTCTGTGCATACAGCCCAATGGGTCCCCTGCTTCACAGAGGATGAAGCACAGAAATGATGCCTCGAGCACCGCCGGAGCAACTCCTACTGAACACAGGTAAGAGCCTTTTTTATGGCAATAAGAACAGCGTACGCTTATTTTCCATTCTTGTTCTGTCCCCTGAGTTAAGGTGACCTACTCCCTCCTGGGTTAACCCCAGGAGAGGTGCTGTGAGGACCATTCTTGGCACTTGATAAAGTCACTCATATTCACTTTGTGTTGGACTCGACTATTTGTTTTATTTATTTTTATTATTTATTATTTGGATTTATCCCCGCCCATCTCTACCATGGTAGACTCTGGGCGGTTGTAGATCCTACAGAGTCGACTGAGACATATTCTTGCTTGATTACCTGAGACGAGGCCAACCCTGTTAATCCTGAGGAAGTGAACAGAGTCCTTGGGGATGTAACCACCTGCGTTTTAGATCCATGCCCCCCCCCCCCCGGTTTCTCAAGGGCTCCAGAGAGAAGGCGTGTGGGTAAATGCATCCTTGAGAGAAGGGATGGTTTTGCCAGCTTTGAAAAGTGGTGGTCTGTCCCCTCCTCAAGAAGCCATTGCTGGATCGAACAGAATTGGACATTTTTCATCTGTCTCTTACCCTCACTTTTTAGAGAATGTTGTTGAGAATGTGACTGGCTTGCAACTCCAAAGGGTCCTGGAGAAAGTGGATTATCTGCCCCTTTCAGTCTGGATTCTGGCTGAAACACAGTATCAAGACAGCACTGGTCATGCTTGTTGATATTCTTTGGAAGGCTCAGGATGGGGGAAGTACATCCATCCTGGCCCCCTTTAACTTTTCAGTGGCTTTCAGCACCACCAACCATGGTATTCTTGGCCCCAAATGCAGTGGTATTTAAGGTGCATCTTGGTATGCCCACGTAGCACCACTACTTTTCAAGCAGCGCTGGCTACTGGTAGGCTTTGGGTGCAATTCAAGGTACTGGTTACATGGCACAGGACTGAGTTATCAGCAGGACCACCTTCTTCCAACTTTATCTGCTTGTTCCACATGCTTCTAATAGGATGGGCATGCTTCAGGTCCCTTCCTCGAAGCAATGTTCTCTGAAGAGACTTAAGAGGTGTGCATCTTCCATTGCAGCATTTGCCTTCAGGAATAATCTTCCTCCCCACAACCCCTGACATATGGTTGGCCCCAATGTTTTTGGCCTTTAGATGTGCATTAAAAACTTGATTCTTCCTCTGAGTGTTGGGGCCAGGATGATAGGAGTTCCTGCCTGGAGTAGTGTATATTGTGGGTTTCTGATTACCTATTAACTGTAGCTGTTGTGATTTTAATTGTAATTGTATTTTTGTTTCTTTCAGATGTATGCTGCCCAGAGTCATATTTATCCAAATTGGGCAGCCATATAAATGTCTTAAATAAATTAAATAAGTAAATTTTGGAGAGTCAAACCCTTGTAGGCTACCTCATTACATAGCTGACTAGATACAAAAGATAACTGGTTGTCTCTAATATGTTCCATTAAATAAAACAAATAGCTTATATGTTGCATTGTGGCATGTACAGTATATTGTCTTTGTATATTACCAGACTTAGGATGGCGCTTTAACTTAATTTAATTAAGTTAATTAAACAATTATTGTTTAAAAATCTGAATTAGGCATTATAGTTTTCCTGATGTATTGTCACTTGAAGAAATATATATTATAGATTGTTTATTTACTTAATTTATTTCTCATATTTCTACACCGCCTATCTCGCAAGTGACTTTGGGTGGTTTATAATTTAGTTAAAATAACAAGAGATTAAAAACATAAAAACAAATACATCATAAAAATATAAATATAAAATATAAAATATAGAAAAATATTTAAAATTTATATAAAATATAAATTCCTTGAAGCCACATCACGGCGCCAACCACCCCCATGCTTGGCTATCTCCCCTCCCTCCCCCCAAAAAAGGAAAAGGTAAAGGTTCCCCCCGCACATTTGTGCAGTCGTGTCCGACTCTAGGGGCCGGTGCTCATCTCCGTTTGTTAGCCCAAGAGCCAGCGCTGTCCGAAGATGCTTCCACCTGGGGGTAACATGTTATAGATCGTTTAGTTTACATCTGAGAACAACTACAGTATACATATTATTCAAGGGATTCACCCCCCCCCCCCAAATGAATATACAAATTTGTGTACACATATTTAATATGAAGCATACAGACACTTTGGTAATCTATAGTATATAAAGCTTAATAAATAACATTATGAAAATTGATTGTTTTAAGGAACATGGGTGCAATTATCAAACAACAGAAAATAGCAGTATAATTTCCATTCTATTTTTAACTGAGCAGAATAATGTCTTTTGATGTGTTTGATAACAGCTAGACAAACCAGCTTCTTTTTCAGTTAAACCAAAGGTGCACTTTGAATTCTCAGCAACTGCAGATGTATAAAAGACAAATCAACAATATTTACATAATGGAAGGAAAGAGAAGTTGCACTCACAGATCAGGTAAGAACAAACTAGAACTTAAATGCGTAAGATTGATTTTATAAAGACTGCATTTCTCAGTAATTACATCTAATAATTCTATACAAGTAATCTCGGAGATATAAGCTAATGCAAACCAAGCATGGTATCTATGGTAACAAACAAGCCATAGCTGGGCCAAAAGGTTTTAAATGCCATTAAAATTGTTGCATCATAGACTCGGTTGACTGCATTGAAATAACCAAGAATAATTGTCTCACCACTTGATAACAAGCTGAGGCCACACTTCATAAACAGTACAAACAGGAAGAAATAGGAAGAAGAAAAAGACTAGAAAGTCATGCAACATCTGAGGCGGGATCTCCTGAATTAGAGCCAATCCATATGTAGATAGAGATATCCTGGACATCCCATAATGGTTTTTAAAAGTTTTAGCCCAAGGAATATCTGTATGTAGCTAGAGCCTTGAAATCATTACTTGGTTTCCAGCATCTGGAAGAAGAGTAGGGGCTATTCCAACTGCTGCTCCTCAGTGGTCTTCTTGCTGCAACTTCAAAACAAGGACAGCAGAGTTGCTGCCCTCCTGGGAGGATCGGGTTAGGGCTGCCCAAAGCGGCTGTAAGGGAGGTGTGGAAGTAGTGGGAGGTGCAGGGAAAGGGAGGGAAATTAGGAGGGTGAAGGATCTCCACCCAGTTTTTGGGTGGAGTGAAGAGGAGACTCTTCAGCAAGAGCAGAGGCTTACTAGAGAGGAGATGAACACAACAGCAGAGGGTACTGGTAGGAATAGCAACCTTGTGGATTACTTCCATGAGATCCTATTCCTATGTAATATCAGCATTGAGAACTGGGAAGCCCTAACTCATGAGCGTTTCAATTGGAGGTCATCCTTTATTAATGGCGCTATGGACTTTGAAGAAGCACGAGTACAGGGCGAAAAGGAGAAAAGAGCTAAAAGGAAGGCACGTCAGGCAAACCCTCATCATGACCGTCTCCCACCCGGAAACCTATGCCCTCATTGTGGGAGGTTGTGCAGATCCAGAATTGGCCTTTATAGCCACTTACGGATCCACTGTTAAAATTTTACCTTTGGAAGACAATCTTACTCGGCTACGAGTGATCGCCAATGATGATGATGATGATGATGATGATGATGATGACTCCTACTAAGATGAACAAGATGAAAAAAAGAAAGTATTAGTTGGCAGGGAGGTTTTGCTCTCCCCAGCAGCCCAAGCAGAAATGGCCATGGTGGTACAGAGCCCCATGGCCAAATGGGAGAGGGTGATCTCGCAGAAAACCATCTGGAGCCATGCCAGTCGCCATCCTCCTCAGGCTGCTCCTCCAGGTGAATCACAGGTGGTTGCCATGCATTTTCCAATAGAAAACATCACTTTCCTGCAGGATCACTGTGGCAGAGGCTCTCTTCTACAATCCTACGATTCTATGACTTGTTCTCAACAAGTGGTTAACAGGCCACCTCAGTGCCTGGACAAGTGGAGTTTGTAGATGAGGCCATAGAGCATTGGGGTGAAATTGCTGGTAGGCAAGTGTTTCAATGGGGACACATTTCCAGGATTTTGTTTAAAGCAGAGGAAATTCTCCAGGGGTTGCTTGTTGGCGGTGGCAGGGGGGCATGTTGGGGGAAGGAGTGGAAAATTGACTTCAGAACAAAAGTACCTTGAAAGTTTTCCTGACACAAAATAGAATGTTTATTTAAAAAAAAAAAGAATCTGGACAAGTCCCTCTCAAAACTCAAATCTGGCCTCCTCCATACTTAAAGTTCTAGGAACTTTGCTAGCTGGCCCTGGTTATTTGGGAGTAAATTCTGTCAGAAGGGCAGTGGAGCACAGCATCCCACCACAAACCAGCTTCTCTCTGACCCTAGTCATGATTTTGATTCAGTAATATGGGGAACTTTTCCATGCTGTTATTACACAAGCTCGTAGAATTTATACTGGTCCTACCAGAGCTAGGAGGTCTTCTTATATTTGCAGAGGCCCAGGCCTTGGTATTAGAATGCCAGAGGGGGGTGCATGGTGAAGGAAGCCCAGGTATTAATGATAAAATAATAGAAGCAGAAGTTAGTTAGGGATGAAGATGCTGCTGCAAGTTGGCATCTCCTTGGCAGCATATCTCCCTCCCACATACAAGAGAAAGACCAAATGGGAGACAGCGTGTGTGTGTGTGTGTGTGTGTGTGTGTGTGTGTGTGTGAGAGAGAGAGAGAGAGAGAGAGAGAGAGAGACTAAGCATGGGATTGAGAGAGTGGGAGACTGAATGAGAGAGAGAGATCATTTGCAATTGTTTCGCAGGTGTGTGTGTGTGAGGCAGGGCTGCTGTGCTTGATCCAAGGGTCAAAGAGGCAGAAAGCCCCCACCCACCCTGCGGATCATGTCCATACAGATAGCTAAATTCACGGGTTAAGCCATCTGTGAAAACTCACTCGTCCCTCCACCCCCAGCTTCAGCCCCAACTTCAACCCATGATGGCAACAGTGATTAGGGTATTTTTCCCATCAGCAGGAAACCCATCAATTTCTTTCCTTAACTTGTCCCACATTAAAGCTACCAGGACAGCACTTCTCCCCAGCCTTATTACATAGACAGGTTTGAGCTGCTGGGAGAGAGAAAAGTATGGCACCACACCTTTGTGCTGCCTGGCGGACTTGAGGATAGCACATTAAAGCAGCTATCTGGGTAAGCCTAGAGTCTGGACAATCCAATTATGGACCTTCTCAAATCTTCTCAAAATCTGTCTTCTTTCATATGTATAATGATTGTGCTGTGTCTGTGCAGGCCCTCTTACTCTTGATTGGTTCCCTCACTTATCCACAGCTTGGTGGTGCCATGTCCTTGGGAATGCCCTCGCTGGTTTTAGGAATCAATCCAATTGTGGAAATCAACATACAATGAGGGACTCAGTATTTGCTCTGGGGTGCCTTGCTTGGTTTTTTGGTTCTTGTTCTTATTCAGTTCCTTTCATCTGGAGAGCTTCCGTGATTCTTTTCCCTCTGTCCAAGGTCTCCACTCTCCTCCTTTCTCACTGAAGTGTCTGTGTAAATGTTTCCTGTAACACTAAGTAAAAAGCCAAATAGTCTTCACCACCTAGTCTGAGCCAAGAGGGGAAAAAAACGTACTTGCCTTCCTGCCTCATCTAGGGATAGCCCGATAGTGATAGCTCTCAAGTGTCTGGGGGATAAAATGAAAAATAAAGGGCACTTGTAAATTTAAAAAGTTGCCCCCAGAGATATACAAAAGAACAGGAAATGCTATTAAAGCTTTGTATTAATGTCATGGCTCTTCTTCATTTTTACACTTGCCATTTATTGTACAGAATTATATGTAACGTACTGTACCTGTTCGGTACTAATGCAGTCCCACCTTCATAGTCACATTGAAAAATAGCCAGCTGTTATTGATGCCTGAATACATGGTAACATATCTCTGCTCTTTTCACAGATGGGTACATGCCAATGTAGAGAAATCTCAGTATTCATGAAAGTATTTGCAGTCTTTGATTTCACTACAGGTTTGGGAATCATGGAATAAATGGGAGAGAAAACCCCCGAAATGTGATGATTGTATAAACAGCTGACAGATAACTTGACTTTGTGAGTTTATTGCTGAAAATACTTTGTTTTGAGTAAACCTCTGTTACAGAATATTTTTGACAATAATTTCATACGTTTCAAGTTTCCATGGAAACAAGGGAATGCATTTGTTCTTTAGACAGTGGTATTTTAAATAGGAGGAAGACATCTATTTTCTGTGTAAGTTAGTCTTATAATTGGAACTATCAGTTCTTTTGATTTCATCAACCTGAAGGCTGACATTTTATTCTGGAGTAAAAAAACTATGCTGTTTTTGCTTTTTGTCAGATTAAAGTAAGGAAAACACATTCGGTCCATAATTCTGTACTGAGCAGTGTTCTAATTATAAGCTCTTTTTGTGACCATTAATATAAATATTTTTGTGGCTGTTTTGCATCAGAAAGCCACAAACAGGTTTGGAAACCTAGTGGAACATCAGTCCCATATTTTTTTTTTCTACCAAGGGTATGAAATGAAATAATAAACAGTAGATATTTATGGTGTCTGTGTGTGTGTGTGTGTGTGTGTGTGTGTGTGTGTGTGTGTAAAATACCATATTTCTGGATGATTTTAATGAAAGATCGTAGTCCACCACAAGATCTTAATCAATCTCAGTTATGGAACAGATCTGGATTGTAAAAAGGAAGCCTTTCCTGAAGGTGAGTTGTTTCATATCACTAGCCCATCATAAATGACAAGTTCCAGATATTTAATTATGCCTTAGTTTTTCATCTTGGTCACTCTAATCATAACCCTGTAGGGTTCATTTTGTGAATATGTGAATCTATTGGACAGATAGAATTCATTAAATAAGAAAAAGCAACCATGAATTAAGTGGTCTGAAAGCATTTCAACCAGTTCCAGGCTAAAGCTTCTAATTATTTTAATATTAATATTCTAATAATTATTAGGCCACATGAGAATTTTCCCATAGAGAAAATTTTATTCATTTTAATTTCACAGGAATTGCTGCAGGATGGATCCTTTCTAAGCTAATGAGTAATGCTACAAGTTTCAAGGGAGTATCTATACTACAGGGTCTTTCTTCTTCCAGTCTGGGTTGTGTGGCTTCAGACATCAGCAAGCACTTTGTGTAAACCGCCCAGAGTCCCCTCTGTGGGGGGAGATGGGCGGTGATATAAGTATGATAGATAGATAGATAGATAGATAGATAGATAGATAGATAGATAGATGATAGAGAAAGAAAGAAAAAGAAAGAAAGAAAGAAAGAAAGAAAGAAAGAAAGAAAGAAAGAAAGAAAGAAAGAAAGAATAGGAAGGAATTTAACTATAGGAGCTCCCTGCCCTACAAAAATAAGTCAGAAGGAGAAACACATAAGGTGCCAACCTAACTTCTGCTAGATTAGTTTTCACTATAATGTGTTTCCTTGCCTAACATGACCTGATTCCTTCAACTATTAATTCAGTCCTTCTGTTGGATCCATTTTGGCTGGAAGAAGCCACATAACTGATAAATATCAGGCTCCATCAGGGAAAATGTATTAATCTACTGGTTATACCATTAAAAAGTTAGTGGATGTCTAGAAATGTATTGAGCGCAGTTTGCTTCTTGATTGTAGCTCAAGATTTATTATTCTTGTGTGGGTGACACAGTAGATATGACTCTGTTTTAGCAGGCTACCACTCAACCTGCGTAATGGTTTGACATGAGGTACAAAAGGCATGCTTACACATACTTGCTGACTACTGGCAGGTGTAGCAATATGATAGGGACTACTGTACCTGCCAACAGCAGCCTGATGACTATGTGACATTAGACATATTATTGAGGAACAAGTCAATTATAATATGGGGCACTTTTGTCATGATGAAAATAATGTAGCAAAGGCAGTAAACTGTAATGGAATTCTTTGAGGAGAATTAGATAATGCTGCCTATGGATTCTCCTTTTCCATAATGTTCAGGGACTCTGGCCAATTTATTATGAAAAACAATTGGAAAAACAATATTTAATTTACTTGATGATAAGTTAGGATGTTTTTTTATTACTAATATCCAGATGAATTTATTGTCCAACATATGGCTCTATCATTTAGAATTTTTTCCCCATTATTTGGTGTCTAATTTAGTTTTGGAAGGATACCAATTCCATCTTTTCAGTATTCACTTGTACATTAAAATAAGATAATTAACAATGCTCTAACAAGAAAGTCACCCCTTAGCTTTATTTATTTACTGTATAATCTCAGAACAAGTTCTTTTCTTGGGAGAGATTTAAGTATGAGTTGCCCATAGTACACAACTGGATTTGTATGTAACAATCAAAGAACCCCCCTTCCTCAACCCCCCACCTCCAATATTCTTCCATTGATAACTGGAAGCATAACTTTTGAATTAAGTTAAGAATACAGATATATTGGCTAGATTTAAACAGTGTGCTAATACAGAATGTTTTTAATGTTGGCTTGTTGAATAAACAAGGGTGGGTTGGTTTACAGGTAATGGTAAAACATAATTTGATTGATTGATTGATTGATTGTATACTTGCATGATGTGAAAACTGTTCATTATGGCTTAACACCATGTATGAGCCAAGTATGGCTTATTCAGGGAAACAAGACTAAAATTTTAGCCTTATGCAATGAATGAAACTACGTGTAGCCTGGCATTGCTGTATCCTCATCAGACTCCTGAAATTCTCATAGTTTGCTCAGCATTCTTTTATTGAGAAAGTGGATAGAGAGTAAACTTGGCAGACTAAAAGGTAGAAACTCTCTCATCACATTTCTACTGCTACTGCAGAATACTTGCTTCTTATTCCATACTAGGACATAACATGGTTCACTTGGTTTTTCCTTGGTATGTTATGTAAACCCAGCCACTGTGACTTTTCAACCAGGGGTTATGGTTTAGCATTTTTGTGAACTTAGCCAATGGTGGCTTATTTTAGGGTTACTAAACCAGCCTGAAAAAATCTGGATGACCACTAGGTGTCAGCAAAAGATGTAAAAAACCCTCAAACTTTGGTACCATTTTCCTGATGTTCTTGAAAATGGTGGATATATGCTCAAGGTCATGTTATTGAAACTGGTTGACTTTCTTCTTCTGCTTTAGCTTAACCTGGAACTTGCACAGGAGCAGTTGGTGATCTGTTCCACAGTCAGCCCCTGGCCACGTCTTTGCTAATATAACTGAGCTCTTCCACCTCTTTCTACCCATAATATAGTCATTTTGATTTCTTTGTACTCCATCTGGTGATGTCCATGTATAACAAAATATAGGTGTCATTTTATTTATTTATCAAATTTTGCCACCGCCCATCTCCCCCCAAAAGAGGGACTCCGGGCGGTTTACAATAGAGCTAAAAAATTAAAATACAAATAAAACCACAATTAATACATAAAATATAAATATAAATACAAAATATAATTATAAGATAGAATCCAGATGGCAGTAAAAAGTTCTAATTCAATTCATGTGTATATGAGGACCACTTTAAGGTGCCAGCCATCCCCAAGAATGACTACTCCCCTTCCCGCCCCAAGCGAGATGGCAGAGCCAGGTCTTCAACTTTTTCCGGAAGGTCAGGAGAGAGGGGGCTTGCCTCACTTCTGGGGAAAGAATGTTCCAAAGGGCGGGGGCCACTGCAGAGAAGGCCCGCTTCCTGGACCCCGCCAGATGGCATTCTCTTGTGGACGGGGTCCATAACACGCCCTCTCTGCATGACCGGGTGGGGTGGGTCGATGTAATGGGGATGAGACGGTCCCTCAGGTAACCTGGACCAAAGCCATGTAGGGCTTTAACGGTAATAACCAACACCTTGAATTGGACCTGGAAGCAAATCGGTACCCAATGCAGCTCTCGCAGCAATGGTGTTACATGTGCCGATCTTAGGGCACCTAAAATTGCCCGCGCGGCCGCATTCTTGACCAGCTGTAGCTTCCGGATACTCTTCAAGGGTAGCCCCATGTAGAGCGCATTGTAGTCTATATGGGAGATGACAAGGGCGTGAGTGACTGTTCGGAGGGCTTCTCAATCCCGGAAAGGGCGTAACTGGCACACAACACGAAGTTGAGCAAAGGCCATTTTGTTTGTTTGAAGACTGTTAGCAATGAAAAAATCACTGGATGGGCAGAAATTGGTATCATTCTCCTGCTTCATTTTGGTTTCCTAGACCATACAGTCCAATTACATTTTCTGTCTTAATGTTTCCAACTTTGGCACTCCAGTCTTCAATCTCAAGGAGCACATCTTGCTTATGTGTTCTGTCAACTTCAAATTGAACTTGATCATAAAATTCATTGACCTCCTCTTCTGCATCAGTAGGTGGAGTATAAACTTGGGTAATCATCATATTAAAGGATTGTCCACAAACTCTAATTGATATAATTCAATCATTGATTGCATTGTAGCCAAGTACTGTTCTTGCTATACTCTTCCTAACTTTGAAAGCAGCACTGTTGCTTCTTTGTTTTTCATGTCCTGAGTAGTAAACAGTGTGATCTTCTGACTGAACAAGTCCAATCCCAATCCATCTCAATTTGCTGATGCCTAAAATGGCATTGTATAGTTGATACATTTCATCTTTCATTGTGTTGAGCTTTCCCATATTCATGCATCTTATGTTCCATGTTCCCAATGTAATTCTGTCCTTGCAGTTTCAGGTTGTTTTTTTCCCCTTCATGACAACACCAGGAACTAGATGTCCAGAAGGCTTTAAACTAGCAACGTCATAAACACCATTAGTACTCTGAAAGATCCTCAGCTCTTCCTCAATAGCAAGTGCCCTCCAGCCTGATGGGCCCATCTGGTACTGTACTGTCAATCATTTATATTTTTATCCATGTGATTTTCTTGGTAAAATGCAGGAGCGGCTTACCATTGTCTTCTCCCGCATGCTGTGAAATGATGCCTTTACTGTTGTCACTAAAATGATCTTCTGCCTCTAGTATCTTCCTATATCTTTGCTGCCTGATATAGGTGACAGCATGCTTTAACTGAACAGCTGAGATAATCTTCACACCTTGGGTGACCCTGCTGGGATTATATACTCTTGGCTTACACTTCCAGCATTCTCTCTCATCGGCATGCTCATCTCTCCTAGGAACACCCCTCCCCCCACCACAAAGAGACAGAACAGCAGGAATGGGGGGGCAGTATGGTAGTCATAGCTTATTCAGTAAACCATCATTAAACCAGCCATAGGTTAACATGATATGCTAACCAGATCACAGCAAGCTATCCCATATAGGGGTGTAAGGCCCCTGCTTACACTGTTTTACCCAAGTTCCTGAAGTTACCAATAATAGTCTTGAGTCGAAGCTTGGAGATATAAAATAATAGCATTTATTTTGGCCAAGACAGAGCTGGTTGAGGTCTCCACAGGCATCATGACAGTAAAATGCCTGGGAAGACCCCCCCCCCCCACACACACAAGTACAGTACTTATATAGGGTTTACAAAGCTTAGTAAGAAAGCATAATGAACTCTCCTCCTAGTAACAGGGCAAGGTTCCTAAATCTGCATCGCTAGTAGTAAGCATTGCAGAAGCCTCCAGGGGCAGTCTGCATGTCTCCTGGTATTCCAAACAATCCTTGGAGAGCATTATCTCCCTAGAGACAACAACAAAATCCCTGCGTCTCCTTTCACCTAGTTTCTAACAGCAAGCAGTTTCCAAAAGCAAGATGGCATAGGTTATGCTAAGCTAACCCTTACAGGGGCATACGAGTACTATGGCAGAAACATCAGCTCAACAAAAGTATTCCATTCCAAGTCTTCCAGTCCACTGACTCAAAGTCCCTTTTACTTGAGATCTGTGGAGCTGTGCTGCCCTCTCAAAGCATAGTTTACAGGTCTCAGGTGATGTCCTGCGCAAGCCAGAATTCTTATACCCATGAATAATTTTTTTGACCTTACTCGGGTTTTTAGATATGCACAATTTTCCTTATGTCTGGCAGCTATGAGTCCAGATTAACATGCAAGCAGCATCCCTTAAAGTTATTGCAACTGTTTAGTTTAACTGAATTGTGCTGCAGCACAGAACTAGTGCCATCTAATTTCTCTCTGTGTAACATTTATAGAACTGAAGGTGCAGAACAGAAACCAGACAGAAAAAGTAGAGTTGGCAATCACTGATGACGCCATCTGGGACTCTGTGATTTTATATTCATTGGCACTAAATTCTGAGTGTAACACTTGAAAAAAGTTGGCTGAAAATAATAACCCAGAAGTGAAAAGCCTTTAAGGAACTTTGGCAGGGGTTTGGCATAAGTGCCAGCATACCAGCTGTCCAAATGCAACACTCCATGGGCACTTCATTGTTCTGGTCAACCCCCTGGAACAGCTGTCACCACTTTAGTCAAGAAAGCAAAAGCTTGTTATGGCAACTAAAACTTGTTATTTGGCATGGAGGTAGTCTGAGTTTGCTCAGATTGATTGCTAAGAAAAGATCTGTATTGCTACGGTTGAGAACATTAATATTTTTGAGCTATTGTCTCCCTAAAACTGCAATTCATCTGTAGAGAGTTGAAGTCAAACCAGGCAGATTTGCTATTTGTATTGAGAAACAGACTTGGGAGAGGGGGGGAATGGCAAGCTTAGTGAAGTGCAGCTCTTTCTACGAAAATTGGATGGCAGATTGTCTGATCTGCCTACCATATACGTAGGCACCCATTGGTTTCAAACTAACCTGCTTGTATATTTGTAAGGAAAACAAATGCTGTGATGACAGCCTAAATTTCCAGTGCTCTTATTCTAAGGAATTGCTTCAGGGACAGAACCGGGGAGCTAATAGCAGGAAGATGATAAAATCCTAGAATGGAAGATGCTACGATTCCATATATTTCTTTACAGAAACAGTCTAGGAGCACCTTTTTCATCTAACACATTTTATAAAAAGGCTTAAGCTTTCATGAGTTGCAGCTCAGTTCAGATTGTCTTTCTGGAATTACTAGTGGTGTCTCAGCAGCCAACATAGCAAAAAATATACCTTACAGCAAGGTACCATTTTAATTACCAGCTGAACTGAATGTGATATATGTTTATGTAGAATAAAACCCTGAGGCCTATACCCTTTGTTTTAAAAGACCAATAGTGCTATAGAAAGTCACAATTTAGAAATGGGGACTATGGCCAGGCTCGTTAATCCTTCCCCCCTCCTCCTGACAATTTCTTCATGAGATGTATTAACAAAAAGGAGCCTCAGCCACTGAAGTATCGGGATGACACCCATCATCAACAAGTACCTTCAGAGTATTTTCAGCCCCAGCTGGTGGCTGATTCTCTTGGAAGTTCATGACACTCCCGTTCCTGGCAATGGAACTTGGATTTCCACTCATCCCTGATACTTTCCAGTCTGTGGCAGGCTCTCTCACCTTTCAGCCCTCACATATTTGGATCTGCCTGGCAGTGCTGCAGTCAGTGGAGAGCCAGTCTGCTGAATTAAAGATGGAGCTAATTATGTCTAGTCAACTCGGCAACCTGTTCTCTTGAAAGCCTTGCAATTATGTAGCTTCCAAACTGAGGAAGTGTATCATAGGAATGCAGTAATGGTTTAGAAGGCATACTGTAGGCCCTGTCATACTGAGCTCTGCATGGAGCGAACAGGGGTACGGCCTCCGCCACCTGTTACGATCTCTAACAGCCGGCAAATCAGGCCCGCTGTTACCTATGGGAGCAATTTGGCCCTGGAACTTTCAGAAGTATCTTTGAGCCTGTCTGTGAAACAAAGCTCACTGGGAAACCTGTCTTTAAAAAGGTCTTTTGGAGCAGTTGGCGTTTGAAGGCGAGAGGAACTGAGCTCCAGAAACAGGAGTAAACAAAGCAATCTTTTGGAGGATAGCAATTACCCATTGCACAGATCTTATTCAAGATTGTAAATGACTTATTCAAAAATCATATATTCAAACAATTGGCTAGGGAATATTCCATACCTTAAAACTCAGTCCTTAGGGCAGAGCTTTCCAAACTGTGTGTCGGGACACGTTAGTGTGTTGGCTGCAGTGTCTGGGTGTGTCGCGGCTGCTGCTGCTGCCTCTGAGCCTTGCCAGGATTCCGCGCAGGTCCTGGTGCCTGCCTTGTGCCTGGCAGCCTCCAAACGTGCCTTGCCAGGATTCCACACAGGCCCTAGTGCCTGCCTTGTGCCCTGCTGCCTCCAAACCTGCTGTGATTCTGCGCAGGTCCTAGTGCCTGCCTTGGGCCCTGCTGTAAGAGTGTGTCGCGAAATTATGCATGTCTAAAAAGTGTGTCACCAATATGAAAAGTTTGGAAATATCTGCCTTAGGGCATGCATGCGTGTGTGTGTTCCAGCAATCGAGTACAACTGTATGAAGAAGAGTAAACCAAGGTTCGCATTTGTAGGTTTGAACCAGCAGGAGGTAATCCATTCAATCCACATTTTTCTGACAACCCAGGAGGATTGATAGACTGCCAAATCATATTTATGCATTCTTTCATTCTCTCTCTCTCCGTCCCTCCCTCCCTCCCCCCGCCCCTCTCTCTCTCTCCTGGGATATATTTCACTCCCAAAGCCAGCCACCAAGAGAGCATTCTCAACCTGCTGAGCAGGGGCAGCCGTGGATTGTCTGCATCGTGTGAAGCTGCTGCTCCCGGTTGCTTTGGGCACCCATTTAGCTCTAAAGTCACAAAGTATTTCACCTCTAGGAAGTAGATGAGCTAAATTTGTTTTCATCCTTTGTTATTTACTGTTCTCTGTGCTTTTGACCTTGATTCCAGCCAAGGTCTGCTGCTAATCCCACTTTTCCTGCACTTTGTGTTTCTATTTTTCTGTTCCTTTTGTTCATTTCTAAACAGCATAGCCATGTCAATACTGCTGTATCTTCAAAAGCAATGAACAATAATTTTATTGAAAGCATTCTTCTTGACTTGGACCTTATCTAATCTAAAACTGAGGTATAAAATGATTTGCCATTCTTTTTTTCAATCTGAAGTAAACAATTTAATCCAATGGTTCTCACCTGAGCATTCTTTTTTTTTTCCATAAAGCTTTTCTAATTTTCAAGATATAATTAAAACACAAAATACAGAATATAGAATAGATAGAATACAAGTCTAAAAAAGAAACAAGAGAAACTAAAGCAGTGCAAGAATAGACAGAAAAACATAAAAGACAGGTGACTTCCGACCTTCTCCAACACAGATATAAAAGCACATAAAAGTTATTATCTTGCTGTTAATTAAACATTTAGTAACATTATTTCTCTAAAATCAAACCATTTAATCATCAAAACCCAAAATCAGAATTTTTTTCCGTTACAAGCAAATAGTCCAAAAGCAGCTGCCAAATAGAAACAAATCCAGTTACAGTATTTTCTCTTATCAATGCTGTCAGTTTAGCCATTTGTGCCAGTTCCATTAACTTAATCATCCAGTCCTCCATTGAGGGAATTTGTGCATCCTTCCATCTTTGAGTGTATAAGAGTCCTGCTGCTGTTATCATATACAAGAACAGAGTTCCATGTTGCTTCTCAAGCTGTTGGTCCATCAAACCCAAGAGAAACAGGTTCGGTTTCAATTGTAAGTCCACTTTGAGAATCTTTTGAATAATAATACATATTTGATTCCATAATTTCTTAGCTTTTCCAGAAGTTCACCATAAATGATAGAAAGTTCCTTCACCCTGTAAACATTTCCAACAAACATTTGATACCCCATTATACATTTTGGACAGCTTATCAGGAGTTAAATACCAACGGTACATCATTTTATAAAAATTATCTTTCAAATTATAATTCAAAGTAAATTTCATACCTTTGTTCCACATATTCTCCCATTGTTCAAGCATAATATTTTGCCCAAAATTCTTAGCCCTTTTAATCATACAATCTTTAACATATTCATCTTCTAAATTCAATTGCAATAACATTTTATACATTTTCTCAATAAGATGCTCATTGTTTATACAATGAGCAAAGTTCCATTTCAAATTGTGTTTTTTCATTAACAAAAGTATATTCCTTCTTTTCCAAATCAAACCGTTCTGACAATTGTGCATAATTAAACCAGTGACAAATAAGACCTTCCAATTCTAGTCGTTCCCTTGTTTTACGTTTAGGTATCTCTTCTTCAAAATTCAGCAAATCTTCATATCTTAACCATCTTGGTTTGCCTGCCATCTCTCTTCTAAAAAAAGCTTCTTGAGGGGACAACCACATAGGTACATTAGGAGATATTGGTTTATATTTATTCTAAACCCTCAGTATGGCACGCCTAACAAAATGATTTTTAAAATCTTTATTAACTTTAGCTTTATCATACCACAAGTAGTCGTGCCACCCAAATCGGAGATCATGTCCTTCTAATTCCAATAATTTTGTGTCCTTCAAGGTCACCCAATCCTTCATCCATAGCAAACAGCAGGCAACAAAATAGTTTCAAATCAGGCAAACCTAGACCTCCTTGTTCTTTGGCATCTTGTAACAATTTATACTTGATTCTTGGTTTCTTCACTTGCCAAATGAACTTAGAGATATCTTTCTGCTAGTGTTTAAATGGTACAGTAGGTCTGTTGTCAAAATCGGTATTGTCTGGAACAAAAACAACATTCTAGGCAAAACATTCGTCTTGATCACAGATATCCGACCCATCATTGACAGTTGTAATTTTTCCCACCTTAACAAGTCTTTCTTAACATCACTCCACAATTTAACATACTGTAGTTATTCTGAAACAACATACAATTTGTGTTTGTATCTGACCTTTTTTCAATTATAAAACCAGTCTTACCCATCAACATTTCTTGATTGTGTGTAGTCATATTCTTGGTAAACATTTTTGTTTACTTACTTTAAGTCCAGCTAATGACCCAAATTCCTTTAATTTCTTCATCAAATGTTCAACAACATTCAAAGGGTCTTGTAATATTAAAACTAAATCATCAGCAAAGGCCCTCAGTTTCAAGACCTCCTTCTTTATCTTCAAATCCTTTATTTGATCATCTTGTCTAATGTCTCTATTCAGGACTTCCAAAACTAGGATAAAGAGTAAAGCTGACAAAGGACAAACTTGCCTTGTTCCTTTCTGTATATGACAAGGCTCAGTTAAATCGCCATTTACAATAATACACACTTTTTGGGGCACATAAATTGATTTAATTCCTTGAATAAAATTATCTCCAAAGTCCATATTTTCCAGAACTTTGAACATAAAAGTCCAGTTCAAATTGTCAAAGGCCTTCTCTGCATCTAAGAAGATGAGAGCTTCTTGCTGTTCATTGTGGTGTTATAGATATTCTATAATGTCCAAAACTATTCTCACATTGTCTCTTAATTGCCTTTTGGGTAGAAACCCACATTGATCTTGGTGAATAAAGTCCTGTAAAATTTTCTTCATTCTTTCAGCCAATATTGAAGCAAATATTTTATAATCATTGTTCAACAATGAAATTGGTCTATAATTCTTAGTTAGAGTAACATCTTGGCCTCTTTTTGGTAAAAGTGCAATATTGGCTTCTTTCCAAGAGTCAGGCATTGCAGAGCCCTGCAGAATAGAATTCATCAATCTTTGAAAGGGCTGAAGAAGCTGATCCTCGAAGCAGCTATAATACAACGCAGGCAAACCATCTGGACCTGGTGCTTTCCCCAGTTTGGTTCTTTTTATAGCTTCCACTATTTCAAAAGTAGTTATAGGATTGTTCATTAATAATTTCTGTGATTGTGAGAGTTTTGGTATTTTTTGTTTCTCCAAATACTCATCTATCTTTTCCAGAGAAACTTCTTGCCTTTTATACAAATTGGAAAAAAAGTTGTGAAACGATTTCTTAATTCCTTCATTATCCATTAATTCAATATTTCCTTCTTGAATTTTTAATATCATTTTCTTTTCTCTTCCTTAATTTATAGGCCAACCATCTTTCAGGTTTATTGGCAAACTCAAAATGTCTCTGTTTAACATAATTCAATTTTGTCTCAATTTCCCTCACAGTCAACATACTGTAGATAATTGTTGCTGTAATAATTTAAGTTGATGTAAAATACCAGTATCCATTAGGTTTTTCTGTAACTTTTACTTTAATTTGATCCAAGATAGTTTGCATTTTTTGTTGACACTTCTTTTTTATATTACAGTTATGGTAAATAAAATAAGCTCTCATAACTGAAGATCATTCAGTGGCCTGTTAGAACCAGTGAATGGAGCAGAGCTTAACGTTGTGTAAACTCGTGGGTAGAAAAAGGAATATTGTTTAAAAACACAGCCTGTTAGCACGTTAGAGAGATTCAGGTTCTTATTCTTACACTTTTAGCCCACCCAAGCATAAAGAAACACATGCTTAGACATTGCAGGTACAAAAAGTAAGTACAAAAGAGTTCTTACATTTATTTTGTCCAGGTACAGCCATTTCAGTAGAAAATTGGTTTTAGTTCTTCTTTCTGTTCCCTAAACTGAATACCTCTGGCCCTGTTTGCTGCCAGAGGCTGCGTGGAGAAAGGAAGAAAAGCCTCTGGAGTTGAGGCCTAGCACATGGCCTCTCCATGGAAGGAGCTAAGGCACGTGTGTCCTACCCCATCGGTGGAAGAATCAGAGAGAGAGAAGAGGAAGTAGGAGGGGCAACAAGCAGCTTCCTCTAGCACAGAGTTTGCCTCCTAGAGCAATCACCCATATGCTAATGAGGCATGCTTGATTTGCTGAATTCCAACAATAACTGCCTTACTGGTGTCCCAAACAGTTTTTAGGTCAGTTCCTTTGTCCAAATTGATGTCAAAAAATATTTTAAACTCCTCTTGCAATCAACCAAAACTTTTTCTCTTTGTAAAATAGCTTCATTCAATCTCCATTGAAAAGCCATAGAAGATCTCTTTATTTTCAAACTTACTGGATTGTGATCAGAGAAAGTCTTTGGTAAAATATCAACCTTAAAAATTTTATTGGCTAAATTATTTGAAATCCATATCATGTCAATTCTTGAAAAGGATTTATGTCTTTCTGAGTAAAATGTATATTCCCTTGCCAATCCATTTTTGTGTCGCCAGGAATCTACTAATGCCAAATTGTCTGTCATGTCAAAAAAGGACTGTGGGAGTCTTCCTTGTTTAAACTTAATTTCTCAGATGTCCTGTCCAATTGTGTGGAAGTTACACCATTCCAATCTCCTAGTAGACACCAGCTTTGATATGAAAAAGACAACAATTCATTCAGAAGATGTCTAAAAAATTTACTTTTATCCTCATTTGGTACATATATCCCCACAACAATAGATTTAAGTCCATTAAGCTCGACTTCCACTGCTACATATCTGCCATATTCATCAGAAAGCAATAAACTTGGTTTAAATTGTGGTTTAACATATATTACAAGTCCATTTATCTTCTTCAAACCTGCTGAAATAAATTCCTCTCCCAAATTTTTATTCATCAAATATTTAATATATTTTCCCTATATGAGTCTCCTGTAAGCATATGACATCAAGATTTAATTTCTTCAAATAATGGAAAAAAATTCTTTTGTGCAGGGCATTTGCCCCATTCACACTCCAAGTAAGGTAAGTACAAGCCATGATTAAGCAGACATCTGATCAAAGTCCTTAGATGTAGCACCCATATCTACACCTTTTAGAGCAGATTCTTGGGGTCTAGTTCCAGGTACAGGTTTCTCATCTACACCCCAATCCAAACTATATCCATATCTAGCAAGAAAGTCCTTGGCCTTATTCTTTTTTATATTACAGTTATGGTAAATAAAATAAGCTCTCATAACTGAAGATCATTCAGTGGCCTGTTAGAACCAGTGAATGGAGCAGAGCTTAACGTTGTGGATGGAGGTCAATGGATGGAGGTCAATCTGAATCTTTGCTGTTGGAATATAAAACTTACACCTTCCAATCTTTCCCATCGAAAAACAATTTTATTCTTTTTCAGAATCTCTGTTAAAAATGCATAGTCTTTTCTCTTCCTCAAAATCCTTACAGGATTCTCTTTCAAAACAATTATATCCACATTGTCAATATTTAATCTTGATTCAAAGTGAGTTTGCAAAACCTGGTCTCTTATTTTCCTTCCAGCAAAATGAACCAAAACATCTCTTGGTTTATTATTTACAGCTGCATATCTTGAGTTGATGCAAAAAACTTTATCTAATTCATCCTCCATTCTATCTTCCTCCCAATCCAATAATTTTGCCAAAGCCTGTAGGATTTTTTCAACAATATTCTCCCCTTTCACCTCAGGAACTCCTCTCAGTCTCAGACAATAATCCATGTCCCTAAGCATTCTTTCAGGTATAGTGCAGAAATAGTTGAATGACTTAATGCTAGTGGGGGGGGGAATCCTTTAAAAAATATAACAATAGCATAGGAAATATTGTTGGAAATATTAACTTTTGCTCTCAAAATTGTTAATAGAATATAGAGTGTGAGGAGTTCATTTAGTACTATTGTGGAAAAATAGTATGAGATGGACATTTAAATGACAGGAAATCTGTATTGGGGCATGACCTCATCAAAAGCTGACAGCTCATATATTTTCAACTGATTTTCAAGTGACTACAGCTTGTTTTGTCAATAACTGACCTTGCAAAACCAACGACATATAGTACCTTTTCCATAAAGTACTATATTTGTCAGGATTATTAGGGAAGGGACGTGTATGTTACAGGTCAGAGAAAACAGGAAACAAAATCTTCTCAAGCAGCATACTATTTTTTTGTTCTTATTTCTCTTCTTATACCATATTTATACCCAACTTTTCAAGAAAATATTCTAAGTTAATGTCTTCCCCTCCC
The DNA here is from genome assembly GCA_023362775.1 of Charina bottae. NCBI lineage: Eukaryota > Metazoa > Chordata > Lepidosauria > Squamata > Charinaidae > Charina > Charina bottae. The sequence goes on from JALMGJ010000009.1 coordinate 3,544,585, forward strand.
TATACCATGTCCCTGATTTCATTTGAACGAATGACTCCCAAGCTATTTGCTAGAGTTCACTTTTCTATATTATTTAAACTGTTGCTTGATTGAAAGCAGACAATCCGTCATCTGAGAAAGGTGCAAACCTACTTTTCTGGCTACAGAAGGTTCATCTGCATGATCCACTTACTGCAGGCAGGCCACACTTCAGCAATCATATTGAGAGGGGCTTGAGATGCCGTCACCCTTAGCTCTCCCCTGTCCCAATATGGAGACAGCCTCCAATCGTGCCCTGCTTCAAAAGTGGTGTTTTCTGGCTTGTGATAGCCATGCAGTTTCTCTTTGGGATGTCTGCATCCAAGGAGATGACCAAATTACAGCCTGAACTGTGCTGTGCTTTGTGAGGCGGGTCTCAGGCATTACATGGGCTCCTTCTATATCTTCAATAAGCAGTGCTCTGAAACACAACTTTGCTGCTTCCTATCCTCAAATACAAGTACTGTACAAATGATTAGGGCAAGTGATAGCTGGTCAGAGAGGACCAATGAGCCACTGGATATTCCCCCCCCCCCACACACACACACACAATCACTGGGCAATCCTAGATCATCTCCAACAGCCATGTTGCAAAAAAATCCTTACAAGATTTTCTCAAAATTCTAAATGCCAGCTTCCTGGTGGGGGGAAAATGGCGGACTGATGCACCTCTACGAAGGAGATGATGCTGTAGTGAAGACTGGTGGCTGAGTGTTAAGCCCAGGTCAACGGTGCCTCTCTGGACAAGGAGAGGCTGGAAGATTGCCCACTTGTGCTCTGAAAGACTGCTTCCCGTGAGGAGACCAGCAAGATCTGAAGAGATTTTGTGGGCGTCTCATGAGTTTCAGCACCAGGAACCATGGAGGAGACAGCAAGCTCACAGCCGCAGCACAGTCTGCATAAGGACATTGGGTTTGTAACCCCCCCTTTCTTAAACACATTTGGAAGACAATTATCTTAAAGTTAAATAGATCTTCAGAGCAGCAGAGCAATTAAGCCACCCAATGAGTGATCCTTCATCCCACATTAAAGATAAGAGCAAAGAAACAATTAAAAGGATTTAAAAATAATTAAAGGCAAAAAGCTTGACAAAAGTTTAAACTAAGAAAGTTTAAAATGAATTAAGGGGACAGATGAATTTGGAATTATTGAGTTTAAAATATTTTTGAAACAATTAAACAATTATTATATATCTCTGGGAAAGAATTCTGTTTGGATTAATGGGAAACAACGATTTGTTAGCTTTGCAAAACAAAATATAAGGGGAAGTTGTTTAAGACAGTCTGACTACAGAACTATGGAGTGTTGAATGGGACTAAAGACTTAATGATCTAGAGAAAGGGGTGGGTAGAGGAAAAAAAAGTAAAAGAAAAAGCTCTTCTTTTACTTTTATTTCCCTTTTCTTGATTGAAATGGCTGTTACTAGAAAAGTAGTTAAACTTACAGAAATGACAGAAAAAGGTACTATACTTGAGACATTCCAAAGGAACTTTGAGGAACTGGGAAAGAATGTTACAGCTACAATAACAGCATCAATAACTGCTTATGTGAATGCATCATTTAAAAGCGATCTGAAAGAAGAGATGAAAAATAACCGAAGAATCTGCAGGACAAATGAGTGGAGAGGTGAAACAAATTAAAGTCAAGGTGGAAATTTTGGAAAACAAAACAGAAATAAACAGAGAGGAAATATCTGTAGCTTGAATCATGTCAACTGGATTTCTATTTTCTCAGTGGAAACGTTTCGCTCCTTATCCAAGGAGCTTCTTCAGTCTGTCTTCAGTCTTGACTGAAGAAGCTCCTTGGATAAGGAGCGAAACGTTTCCACTGAGAAAATAGAAATCCAGTTGACATGATTCAAGCTACAGACAATTCCACCTGGATGACTGAGAACCTTCATAGACAGAGAGGAAATACAAATACTAGATTAAGTCAAGAGATGAAAAATGATGTAGATAAAGGACTATTACTGGATTTACAAGAAAAAGAATCTTGTTTGAGACCAAGAGTATTTATAGAACAACTTGGTGAAAACAGTAAGGAGACTGGTGTTGAAGCCTTAAAAAAAAATTAGGGTGGGAGGAAGAAGATATGAACGGAGATCAGATCTTATGACAACATCGTAATGTCAAGTTATGGATTAATAATGCCACAACTCTGTGTAAGAGAAAAGAATACACAATTGTTTGTTTGATCAGGGATAAGATAACAAGTACTTTTACAAAATATTAGAAACCCTTTATGGACTTTTTGCTGAAAATGGATAGAACTGAGTTAATGACTTTTGTGTTTGCCAATTGAAAGCGGTTGGATATGGGAAGAAGTGATCTATGCAATGTAATCTCAAAGGGGAAGGAGTGATATTAAGTCTGTATCTGCTGTAAAGTAGTAACCTATGGCTGTGAGAGCTGGACCATAAGGAAGGCTGAGTGAAGGAAGATAGATGCTTTTGAACTGTGGTGTTGGAGGAAAATTCTGAGAGTGCCTTGGACTGCAAGAAGATCAAACCAGTCCATACTCCAGGAAATAAAGCCAGACTGCTCACTTGAGGGAATGATATTAAAGGCAAAACTGAAGTCCTTTGGCCACATAATGAGAAGACAGGATACCCTGGAGAAGATGCTGATGCTAGGGAAAGTGGAAGGCAAAAGGAAGAGGGGCCAACCAAGGGGAAGATGGATCGATGCTATTCTGGAGGTGACGGACTCGACCTTGGGGGAGCTGGGGGTGGCGACGTCTGACAGGAAGCTCTGGTGTGGGCTGGTCCATGAAGTCACGAAGAGTCGGAAGCGACTGAACAAATAAACAACAAAAATCTGCTGTAAAGAAGATCAGAAGTCACTTCTTTAAATATCTTTTTTTCTGTTTTTTTCTTCTTTTACTTTCTGCCCTTTCTATTCTTTCTATTTTTCTTTTCTCTGTCTCTTTTTTCTTTTCATCTCATTTTGTATTATCTTTTATTATTGTTAAATATTTTCAATAAAATTACTTTTAAAAAATCTAAATGCCCTTACCAGCCCAAAAAGATTAGTAAAGGTAAAGGTTCCCCCCGCACATTTGTGCAGTCATGTCCGACTCTAGGGGTCGGTGCTCATCTCCGTTTGTTAGCCGAAGAGCCAGCGTTGTCCGAAGACGCTTCCACGGTCATGTGGCCGGCATGACGCACACGGAACGCTGTTACCTTCCCACCTATTCATCTACTTGCATTTGCATGCTTTCGAATTGCTAGGTTGGCAAGAGCTGGGGCGAGTGCGGGAGCTCACTCCGCACGCAGGGCTAGGGATTCGAACCTCCGAACTTGCGATCTTCCGATCGACAAGCCTGGCGTCTTACCCGCTGAGCCACCACGCTCAGATTGAGGTACCCTAATCTAAGCCATATATGGTTTGTTTAGTTTTGGCTTAGCAATTGTGTGAATCTAACCATTATAAACCAGTTTATGACTTAGCTCAAAATAAGAATCCAGTCAATTATGATTCATTTAAGAAAGCATGGCTTACCCTGATGTGTGATCTGGGACTAATGAATATAAAAATAGCTGCCAATATTGTTAAAAAGTACTCCTTTTCTCATCAGATTCAAAAGAACAATTTCAGTCCACTGGCTCTGTATGTGGGCTAATCATTGTTGTTTTCCAAGTTAGTTGGTTTCTCATTGCCCCTATTCCTCCCCTTGGGTTGCTCAGCTGAATGGCTGGGTGGGGTTAAACGAGGTTCTCCTTGACCATATGTAATCTTCCAGAACATTAACCCATAGTTCATCCTTCCACTGCTCCGTTTACTCCTCCTGAGCCTATACAGAATAAATTCGGAAAACAATATAGAATACCTATGCAGATCAGCAGTTATGCAGGTCAGTCTTTAACAAGCTGACAAGAAAAGAAATGGCAACATTGTGTGTCTATGTGTACACGTGGTACACAATAGGGCAGCAATTGCAGAGTTCCTAAGTATCCTTTTGGGAAGTCACAGCCCTTTACATCCTTATATTATACTATGCCCATTGACCCTTACATTAAAATTGTTCCTGATACAGACATAGCGCCTGATTCAGCGATATAAAGACCACACGAGCAAGAAGGAAAACATTTGAACCACATGATATCTAAGTGGGCTGTCTCCTCCAATCCACTTGGTATATTTTTCTTTTTCCAGTCTATGTGCCATGTTGTTTTGCTAATAATGTCTTGGTATCACCACAGGGAAAGGCCATGTTTTCCATCCTGATGATTTCTTGACGCATGATTTCCATTGGAAGTGAGCCTATTCACTTTTAAGTATAAAGCCATGCTGAGTGTGATGGCATTTGTGTTTACTGCCTAAGAAAAGCAAATACCGACTTCTGTAGAAAACTCTAAGCTGCACCATTAAGGACATCAATAAGCAAGTTCAATCAGGCATATAAAGCTTTGCAAATGAACATAATATGGCCAATGAAAGGTGCAAGAAGGGAAGTAGAAACATACATCTCTTCAAATACCATTTCAACTTGTATCTGTCCTTCATAGGCATTCATGGGGCAGCACGTGGGGCAGGCAGGGTGTCCACAGGGGGTCAAAAAAGTCAAAATGGCAGCCACAACCATGCAATCAAAGCCCCACTCTTTTTTACATGTGTCACATGTCATAAACTGTAGTTTATAAGCCACAGTGGCTAGAACCACACAAATGCTGAAGTGCCACCTTGACTTTTTTGACCTCTCCCTGCACCCGCAGGGGCAAGTGACAAAATGCAAATCATGACATCATGTTGCAAACCCCGTGACTTAAGAACTTACATCCAAAATTTGGGTGCAAGTACAAAAGATTGGGGTTTGTGTTGGGATACATATTTTGTCATCAGCACAATTTGTAGTGGGTGCCTATGCTGTCATTCCACAGTCTCAAAGGCATTAGAGCTAAAAGAAGAAAAAATGTTCAAGAGAAATTAAATTGCATATGGGAGCTTCCTCATTCCAATGTCTACTAATGTGTTTGACTGCAATTCCCAGTATATCCAGCAAGATGCTGACTGGGAATTCCTGGAACTGCAAACCAACACATCTGGAAAGTGCCAGGTTCTGGAAGATCATTACAAGAAAGGAGGTGAAGAGCCTTGATGGAATGGGTTGGGAAGGCTACTGGAATAAATATTAGGAAGGAGAGCTACAGTGAGAATTATGGCTCCCATCTATTAACAATTATGGAATGTAAACTATAATTGGATAGTCACGTGCCAGTTTTTTTCCTATTATGGGAAATCAATTCATACAGAAGAAGTGTTTGTGACAGTTCCTTTTTATTTTTTGCTCCAAATCTGTTTACAGATTACGATTAACTAGCAGTATTTATAATGAAACATTTCTGGTTGTACTGTTAAACAACGCGAAAAGAAAACAATTCCTACTGAATAAGGTTAAATTCCAGCATCGGCTAAAATAAAAGGGTGGAAAATATATATGTGTATGTGTATGTGTATGTGTATGTGTATGTGTGTGTGTGTGTGTGTGTGTGTGTGTGTATGTATGTATGTATGTATATGTATATGTATATGTATATGTATATGTATATGTATATGTATATGTATATGTATATGTATGTATGTGTGTGTGTGTGTGTGTGTGTGTGTGTGTATATATATATATATATATATATATATATATATATATATATATATTCTCCACCCTTTTATTTTAGCCGATGCTGGAATTTAACCTTATTCAGTAGGAATTGTGTGTGTGTATACCCACCCACCCACACACACACACACCCACACACACACACTGCACATGCTGTATATAATCTTTTTTGTGGATAAATGGTAAAAATGGAGCTGTGCTCCTTATGTTGTTTTCTATGCCTGACGTGAGTCTTTCTAAAGAGAGGAAAAGGTTTGAATAAATGTATGTGGTTAGAATACCATTCACACAACTGTGATGCTGCATAAACCCACTTGGAGAGCTGTTCTTGAGGATCACTTACATTCATGTAGGCTGAAATGGCTTCACTGAGACTCCAACAATTTGAGTAGCCATTGAATTCTTCCTCTAAGTTGTTAGCAGGTTGAGATGAATGCCAATGATACAGCAGTAATTTCTTATTTCATTAGAACAAAGCCTATCCCCCCCCCCCAAAAAGTATTTCCATTATCCCACTAAATGAATTCCATTTACTTTTAAATGGATTTCAAATCTTTTATAAAATACTCCAAGGGGGTATCTGCACAGGGTGACTTATCCTCAGCATGAAAGGCTGACAGAAAGTTGGCCCACTTCTGCCTTCCTGATTCTTTTATTCTAATTCTCTGTTTCTCCATGTGAAAAATCACAGGGAAAGTTAGAATTTCACGCTTACAGCAGGAAGCAAAGAACAGGACACAAAAGGACATAGTCTAAGAAGTTGGATTCAAAGAGCAAGACCAGCAAGACGTATTACTCATGTACATGATAAGAAATGATCCACAAGATTGTGTGTCTTTCATTTGGTGTTTCTATTATGCAGCGCAGCATCTGTGGCCCCAGTTCTCAGCTGATGACATAGGATGGAAGAGTCCTTGACGGGGTCCCTCATGAAAAATGTTTCTCATCAGAGAGATAGAAGGTTAAGGAGAAGCTTAGAACAACTTAGAAGTTGTTCCCAGATGTCTAATATGCCAGGAGAAGGATTCAGTCATATAAGCCCTCCCACCCAAGTGGTTTGAAGTGACCCCGTTCAAACACTACCTTACCTGTTGGGAAGATTCTTGATTAGGACCTCAGTCCACATTCCCATGAGGGAAAGATTCTCTCTGTCACATAGATCCCCGGCTTCTGCTTTGGCTGGATAAGGGAAAAAAATAAAACTAGTGGAAGAACTCCAAAAGTGGTGAAAAAGTGGTTGTTGTTTGAGAAACCAAACAACCTTTGTACAGGAGGATGGCCCAACACAGGAGAAGTAACACCACAGGACCAGAGTCAGCAGTTTATCTTCGTCTAAAGGGAAAAGGACACTCATTTGAGGACATTAATGTTCACATTTTAGACAGAGAAGATAGGTGGTTTGAGAGGGGGGTCAAGGAATCCATTTATGCCAACTTGGAAAATCCTTCCTTGAACAGAGGTGGGGGCCTCAGGCACAATCTTTCCCCTATTTTCCTTCCTGCTTTGTCTTCTGTGCCTAGGAAGATTAAGACCATTTCGCAAGCTCAACAGCAGCATGGTAATCTTAATGATCCTCCTTTAGATGATAAAGGGACTTAGAAATAACATCTCAAAATAACCATGACCTAGCCCCAGGTGCAAGGTCACACAGCCACCTAGAAACATATTTAAGGATCCCCTTACTAACTTTGCTCAGGCTGAAGAAGCTCCTTGGATAAGGAGCGAAACGTTTCCACTGAGAAAATAGAAATCCAGTTGACATGATTCAAGCTACAGACAATTCTACCTGGATGACTGAGAACCTTCACAGACATAGGGCACAGGGTGTGTGCATGTGTGCGAGTGCAGAAAAGCTGGGAAAGAGGGCATGGGGTACATGTGTGCATGTGCGCGAGTACAGCGAAGCCCGGGAAGGAGGTGGTGGTGGGTGCATGCATGTGTGCGAGTGCAGGAAGGCTGGGTAAAGAGGCCTTGGGGGGGGGGTGCAAGTGCAGGGAGGCTCAGGAAGGAGGACACTGATGGATGTGTGCGTGTGTGCGAGCGCAGGGAGGGTGTGGGGTGCGTGCGAGGGAAGGGGGGAAGGAGGATGTGATGTGTGTAAGTGAAGAAAGGCTGGGAGGGGTGTGGGGGAGAGTTACCCGAGCAACTTGTGACCTTCCCTGTACCCATAGCCACTTAGTCTTAGTCAGGGTTGGCTTTAAGCCTGTTTTTGCCCATCCAGTCCTGAACAGCCTTCATACACTGGGACAAGATCTGGACGGCATCACTTGGTTGACCAGGGGTTGAGCTATTCAGCTGAATATAATCAACATACTAATCTATGTCAGTGGATAACATCACCAGTAGTTTCATCTAGATGTTAAACAGGAAGGACAAGACCACCAAACCTTGAGGCACCTCACAAACCATTTCTCTGTACAACTGTGTGTAATCTCACCCTTTATCCTTTCTTCAGGCTGGACACAAAGATATTAATTTTATTTATAATCTTCTTGGGATCTATAATAATATAAATCCCACTCCAATCTCTTTACAGTGAGTTTTTGTTATTTGTAGCAGACTAGAGGCATCTTATGATCTAACATTATATTTTCTTTTTGGATTTTTCTTCTTTCTTTTAATTAAGTTGCAGTGTTGTATTACCAGAGTCTGGGCTGAAGGATAGTTTTTCCCCTTAGGGTATGTTTGAACCAGATACAAGGACACATTCACATTGAAGCATAAACTGACAGATATAATAACAGAGTCCAATGAGCAAAAAGCCTAAAGAGGGGTGAGGTTACAAGCCCTCTTTATAGAATTATACAAATCAGTGCTTCTGTTTCATTGGTTTAATTGCAATTACAGTCTATTAACAGCCATTTAATAGGTCATTTTAATCTCAATAATGGATGATTGGGTTATTTTCTTTCTATTAAAATTATAATAAAGGGTGGTTACAATGAAATCATCCCTCTCTATACAATGAAATCATCTTTCTCTCTCTTAAGCACACCTTGAGTATCTATAATCAAATTGTTATTTTTGCTCAACTATTATCTAAAGAAACCTTGGTTCCCAGCATAAGATGTTAGCAGTTCCTACCTGCCTAATGTACTCCTAGCAGCTAGTTTGCATTTTTGTGGTTAACTTTCACTTACGTTGTTAGCACTTTGTAACCTCAGGCAGAGCTATTGTAATGGTCTATGAGAATAACCTTGGGAGACAGGAGGAAGAGCCTAGACAATGGCCTGATAAGAGAAATGAGTCCAAAGAAGGAATGGGGTGGAGAAAGTGTCTCAGAAGGGACCCTCCCTAGTTCTCTGGAAAGTAAAGGCAGGGGGAAGTGCTTTCAGACTTGCAAGGTTGATGTAAGAATGCAAGTAGATGAATAGTACCACTTTGGTGGGTAGGTAACAGCGTTCTGCGTGCATCATGCTGGCCACATGACCGTGGAAGCATCTTTGGACACTGCTGGCTCTTTGGCTAAGAAACGGAGATGAGCACCAGCCCCTAGAGTCGAACACGACTGCACAAATGTGCGGGGGGAACCTTTACCTTTACCTTACAGTAACAGAATCTTGCAACTAGGGGACCATTACATTTATGGATTCAAGGAACCTGATTGCTTCTGCTGAATTTACAAGGCTTGTTTGTTAAAACTCATGAAAATTGGGGGTTCAGATTAAATCCCCAGAATTTGTCCTACAGGACACCCTGCAATCCATCTTCTAACATGGAATATATATGCATTTTAATGTTTAAAGTTATAAAGGGAAGTTGTTTCCCCCCCCCCAAAAAAAATAAAGTTTGATTTTATTTATCTCTTGTGAGATTGATATGACTCTCAGACATATGGGAAAGAACAGCTGAATCTTTTAGCCACACATATCTTACATTTTATGGCCAGGAGTCTGCATTATAGACTCCTTTTTATCTTTCAATTATCTGTCAGAAAGGCAGCACAGGTTGTAAGAGCCCTTTCTCTCACGCAGACTAGGGTTAGGAGTGACACCATATAAAGCACCCTCTTGAACACAGAAAATTCCAAGCCACTACTTTGAAGCAGTGTGAACACCTAGAGGGAGCTCTAGTCTTCCAATCTACAGGCTCAGATATTCACTGTATCATTTCACCTTTTAACTCGAAAATGGGCCTTTATTAGGTAAAATTGAAAGCTAGGATCATAAGTCCATCTGCAGTTGGTCTTTGAGCTAAATTCCAGAACTTGGAAACCCCAGTTAGTCTTCAACTGAGCAAAGACTGGCAAATGAGGGAAATGATAACAAAGATAGCGGTGTCATCTCCCAGGCCGGCATATGTAGCCCAGTGCCCTTTGAGGCTAAGGCTGGTTGCTGCAGCCTTCCTTCATTTTTATTCATTCACTCACTAGTTCCACATGTAGCGCTACATCTGTATCAAAAAACAAGTCTTATTGTATTAAGCTATAGCATAAGGAATATGGATGGACAAATGGTAGCTTTTCCCTACTACTCTTGGAGACTCCCTCTGTGGGTTGGATCATAATTCCATCTTGCCCTGTGCTGTGTACTCTGACTGAAAACAGCTCTTTTGCTAAATGCCAACGGTTATAAATTCATGATGAAATAATGAAGTTTGTTCTGAAATGATTAAAAATTAAAACTTCATAATTATATATCCAAGGCTAGAGATTCAAAAACCATTTTCAAATTATGCCTTACTCCTGCGACTGTCAGGTCAGCAATTAACCCCAAGGCCAAACCTTGGAAGCATTTCAAAGTTAGCATTCAGCATCTTATAAAGCTTTTCTCATTCCCTTTGAATGAAAGTCAAGCACAGATCTGGTCATTTTCACTAGAATAGCTGATCTGAGTGAGGAATAATTTTCTCAATGAGGACAGAATGGCTTATAAAAACTCTCAGAACTCTCAATAGCAGCTTTTCCAAATGAATAAATATTTCCACAGAATATTATCTCATCTGATTCAACCCACCTGTGAATCTTAGCCATTTCAAAAAGAACATGCCCTTTGAGATTTCTGTCCATCAACTGAAGTTCCAACTGATGGAAAATTACTGTGAGTAATTTCTGGTTTAGTTTGCACCCAGCACACTCCCAGGCAATCCCTATATCCAGATTAGGGCAAGCACACGTGCCACTCAGTTCAGCTAGAAAAAATAGAGCTTGATGTTTATTTATTAAACATCAACAGATATCAAAAACAGTCAACTGGCAAAATGGGACAAAAAAAACAGGAAAACGCAGGGAGAAAGACAAACAATGGGCAACAGCTAAAAGGACAGAGGACTTAATATCAACAATCTACATTATCTCTACAACAAAAGACACAGAACTTTCCAGAGCCACTGGAAACAAGACCGTGGGTAATTAATGTGGACAGTCCCAAAGGGAACGGCATTTAGTTATTCTGTGTGCAGAGCAGTAACAGAGTAGAGATGGAAACCAGGGGATCCCTTCTCTGTTCTGCACCATGAAGGAAACCATTTGGTGAATGGGGATGATGTAACCAACACCAGCAAGATCCTTCTTACTGATTGGGTAGAACGCAACTGACACCATCAGAATAGCCTCTCTTGAAAGGGACTGCCAGGCAGATCTAATCCATTTTAGAACTAATCTGGCAGCTGCTGCAGCAACAACAGCATTGAGGACTCTGTTTTGCCTATATCCTTAAAATGTTGGGATTTATAAGGAACATCTGGAATTTTCTGTGGTGGTTGTTTCAAAAGTTTTAAAAACTATACTTGCCCTGGATGGAATTCCAAAATCAATGCACTTTAACATCTGAAATGTGAATGTGATAGAATCTCCTGCCCTCTTCCTTCCTTCCCCATACTATTTGTGAAATTTTCTTTTGAGGTTCAGTCTGGAAACAACGGGAAATAACGGGGCGTGGTGGCTCAGCGGGTAAGACGCCAGGCTTGTCGATCAGAACATTGCACGTTTGGATGTTCGAATCCCTAGCCCGGCGTGACGGAGTGAGCTCCCGCACTCGCCCCAGCTCTTGCCAACCTAGCAATTCGAAAGCATGCAAATGCAAGTAGATTAACAGGTACCACTTCGGTGGGTAGGTAACAGCGTTCCGCGTGCGTCATGCCGGCCACATGACCGCGTAAGCGTCTTCGGACAACGCTGGCTCTTCGGCTAACAAACGGAGATGAGCACCAGCCCCTAGAGTCGGACACGACTGCACAAATGTGCGGGGGGAACCTTTACCTTTACCTGGAAACAAAATTATTTCAGAACTTTCCCTGTTAACCCTGAGAAACAATTCTTTGGGTCTGTCTTGCTTTCCAAGCAGGGTTAAGAAACTTAATGTATTACTGGTCTTTTTTTTTACATTCTGAAAGGTTTCTAATGGCCTTTTAGCCTGTCCCTTCCATATTCAATCCCCCATCTCTTGCTCTGCAGCGCATTTCCTCATTCCCACCAGTCTTGGCTCACCCATACTCCAGACACACACACACACACACACACACACACACACACACACACAAACACACTTACTAGTGCAGTATTCTAAGGTTGATGGTGACTTTCCTGCTGACTTCCAGTGGCCTACCCCCAGTGGCTGCTCTATTGAAATGCCATTCTTGCTGCTGTTTTTATCCTTACTGGCTTCATTTAAACCCAGTTGAGGAGAGGAGGGGATCTCAGGTGCCATCTCCATCCAACTGGAGCTGACTGAGACAAACCTCCCACAATATTATTCATTATCCAATATTATCCAATATGGGTCACAATTTCAGTGCTGGCACCAGAAACAGCAGAAGGAAAATTTGTTGAGAAGGGCGTACACTCCACCACTGAAGTAAGTAGCAGCTGTAAAAGCACACAAGTGTTTTTAGAGTTAAAGACCTCGCTAGGTAAATCTTTCCATGCTGATATCATCACTGTACACTGATTCCTAGATGTGTTGTGTTGTGGCCAAAACCCAGCTCACCCAAAGCAACCAAATCACTTTGACGATACAACATAACTTTATTAGCATGCATACAATACAGTGTACACCGGGATCCCAGCAAAGCATTGGCAGCTTGCTGAGCAGCCCTGAGCAAAGGCAGAACCAGAGCTTATATGCCCTTGGCCTACTACATTGCAAAGGCAAGACAAAGGAAAAGGCAGACACGGTGTAAATTACAGCATGGCATTGGAATGTTTGTGATAAAGCCATCTGGGGGACCTTCTTATTATTCACCCCTCCCTACGAGGTCAGCATCTCAGCTATACTACCTCTGAGATATGGTCAGTGAATAGAAAAAAATTGGTTTCCTGGGCCACAGGTTCCTGACTGAGTCTTCCCCCTGTTGCCACTCAGGGTCAGTTCAGTTTGCTGTGAATGCTTTCTCATGAGGGTACTTTCACATGTATTGGGAAGGGGAGGGCATCTCATAGGTTTGATAGTGAATGCAGCTCACATTTGTATGGAGGGAGGTACTTTTTACCACCACAGTTGGAAATGTAAGCGACAAGTGAATGGATCAGTCATTTTCAGACATTGAATTGGACATTTGTATTGGAATCTACAGCATTCCTGTGTCAAGATCAATACACTGCTCTTTCCTCTCCTGCCCCCATTCCTATCTTGAAAACACCCCACCACACTAATAGGCTAAAAAAATATTGATCACTTCTCTTCTGTTGAGGAAGTCACCATGTCACCGGACAGCTTCCTGTGGCCCTTCAGAAGATGGGAAGAAGAAGAGATTGTATTTGTCATTAAATTGCTGGGGGTAGGGAATGGGGGAAGAGCTCTCAAAGTGGTATTCATGTGGAAGGTTGTGCTTCAAGAATAGTGTATTATTCACAGAAGAGTTCAAGAGAAGGAAAATTAGTATCTACTTCAGATATTTTTTCCTGAAAAGCCATTGGAATAATAGTGAGCCAACATAACTGAGCAGGATCATTTCTGGAAAGGACATAGATTTGCTTAGTAACAAATAAAAATGGGAATTTATTTATTTACTTATTTGCTTTCAGATTTATATTCTACCTTTTGTTCAGGAGTTCAAGGTGGCAAATGAATAGCATCTATTAATTCCATTCACTCATCTTATGAAAACAAATGACAAAGCAAAATATTACTTCTGAATGTCACACATTCATTTATTAGTCATTCATTAGTCATTTCAATCTCATTCATTTTCCTCTAACAACCATCCAAGCCAGCATATGTCAGATACTGGAGGAGTTTACAGGAAGGGGGAGAGAAAGCAGGGGAAATGACATTGCAAATTGGCTGCTCCAAACACATTTTAGCAAAGTGTCAAACATTTAAATAGCTTTTCTTTTAACACAAAACTCTCCAAGGCCCTGATGAAGGAAAAGAAACCTGTACTTTTGCATAAGAGGGAAATCAACATTTACATACTAGAATAAATTATTTTCACTCTGAATTTTGAGAGATTTTCCAGATTCTTCTCTTGGGTTTCTTTGAGCAAAAAACAAATGATCACCTCTGTCAGTTCTAGCAAGCCTTTTCAGTGTATTTCTCTAGCTTTTCCTTTATTTTGTGCTTAAAAGCAGTTCATAGCTTGTTTAGAATGAGATAAAGAGTCTGATCTCTATGGTCACATTCACATACAAGTGGAGCAGACAACTGCAGTGAAATGAAGAGCCGGTGAGTAGACCGGCTCTTTGTAATTCCTCTCCAGACAAGGAGAGGACTTGAGATCTCCCACAAGTGCTCCAGACAGTTGCTCCTCGTGAGGAGACAAGGTAGTGGTCTCCAGTGAGTTTAGAGCTCTGGGAGATGAGGGAATAGCCATCTTTTTTCTCAAAATGCGGTCGGCGCCTTCAAAAGGACACTAATCTAATCACTTTTGGAAATTGCTTGTTAACTGCTTTTCGGCTATTAGGAACCTTTGGGTGGACAAGTTTTACAGAACTGGGCGAGTTTCCTTCAATCCTTAGCAAAATAAGTTTTGAATACAAGTTTAAGGACTTTTTTTTCCTTTTGGAATAAACAGCAAAAGGGTGGTTAGAACATTGATTTTGGAAAGTTACAAACGGACTAAGGGTCCAGATGGATTTGAAATAAGATTTTGGAATTAATTATAAGAATACTGCCCATGGGAAAATGCTTTTGTTTTGAATTTGCTTAAAAAAAACATGATAGGATGAGACTTTGAAGGTTGGACACTAGAGGGAACCAGAAGGAACTAAAGATTACAATTAAAGGAGAAGAACACTCAAATTTGACTTACTAATACAGAATGGAGCAAAATATTTTGGCATTGGACATACTGAAGGATATTTTTGAACAATGGACCCAGAAGTTAATAGAGTGTCTGCCTCTATAGATAGACTATGTTTCAAAGATGTTATGAAAGAGAAACAAGTTTTACCTGACAAGATTGAGATTGAATTGAAAGTGGATTTACAAATGACAAGATACAAGAATGATATGGAAAAAAATGCTGCACTGGACATACAAAAGAAACTGGCTGATGTCTTAATAATTAAAAGGGACATACAAATAACAAACCAAGAGACTGACCTGGATAAGTTTCTTATATGGGATTTACAAAAGAGACTTGTTGAAGCTTTGAAGAATTTTGTGAGAAAAGAAAAAATGAAAATAAATCAAGTTCTAGGACATTATTTGAAGGGACTAAAGATCAAGATTCTTAAAAGTAAAAAGAAGGAATATAAAGTTGGTTTATTTGATCAAGTTTAAAATAGATATGTTGTTATCTCTGGTAACCCTTAATGGACTTTCGCTGATCAGGACTGAACGACAAGGCTTTAAGGATTTGTTTATAGATAAGAGATGAGATATGGGAAGAAGAGATCATTTGTTGTGTTTTAAGAGAAGGTGATAAGTAACTAAAATTGTTTATACTTGTTGTGATGAAGTCACATCTGTATATTTCTTTTCTTTTTCTTTCTATATTCTTATTTTTCTTTCTTTTCTATTTTTCTTTCTATTTTTTCTTTTCTGCACTTTCTATTTTTTCTTTTTATTCTTTTATTTTAATTTGTATTAGTTTTTATCTTTTTAATTGTAATTTTTAATAAAATTACTATAAAAACAAACTAAAGCATAATATGGTTTGTTTGATTTTGACAAATGCTGGCTTAAGAAAATCTGTGATCTGGTCTAGAAGTCATTTCAGTAGTCTGAGAGAATTGGGCAGATTCTCAGTTGCAACTTGAGGGATAGAACATACAACAGCCTCTGCGCTGAATGGTACATGCAAGGGTCTTTCCTGAAGGCAATTTCTATCTAGGCACAATCTGACATAATTTCATACTGAAGGGATGGTGGGAAGAAGGGGAGATTTTGTCATTAGTGACTGGGGGGGAGTGGGGTAATAGCTCTCATAGTGGTATTCATGTGGAAAGGTGTACTTAAAAAATAGTACATTCTTCATAGAACAGTGCAAGTGAAGGGCTTCGTAGGAAATTTAGTATCTACTGCAGAGATTTTTCCTGAAAAAGCCAGAAATAGTACTTTCATATTTAGTAGTTATCCGAAGGGCCAGCATTTCAGCTAGTGTTGGAACTATTTTTTCTGAATTCATCCCCAAACAATCTGGTAGAAGAAAATGCCAAATGTTACAAGGTGCTCCTTGGGCAATTTGGAATAGAATATTTCAAATGGCTCCCTTCCTTTCCCAAATTTGAACTATAGACTTGAAGAAAGATATTTTAAGTATAAAATGATTTATTAGTTGTTTGTTTAATTTACAATATTCATAATATTCATAGGGGAAAAACAAAATAAAACCCAGATACCAATCTCATCATTAAACAATCTAAAACATCATAGGCACCATGAAATCGAACAAACACCCACTGGAGATAACACTTTGATTGAGCTTTGAAATGCCAGTAGAGGGGGCCGTCCAAACCTCCAGGAGGAGAGTGTTCTATTAAAGGGAGGCCACCACTGAAAATCAGAATTTTTTGTGCCTTTCTAAAAACTATGTTAAAAAAAAAGTAACATTGCATCACTGGAAGGATGTACCTGCTATATTCACTTTTTATTTTTAATCTGTAAACAACTGCACATAGATAATAAGTATCTTCTGTTCACTTAGGGATTCACTGAAACATACAATTTGATAATGCGTCTGTATGTATGTGGATGGGTGTGTGAATGAATATTTGAATATATTGAATATATTTATTCACACACACCACACACTTGTCTTTCCACTCATAAGATAGCCAGGCAATTAACAGTCTAAAATAAAATCTAAAACATTAAAAAACAGGATTTAAGACTTCCAGTGGGGACATGGCAGACTAAACAGCTGTGCTTGTGGGCTCTGCGCGCAGAACTGACAATGCGGCAGTTTTTTTGGGCTCAGGCAAGCTTTTCCTGAAGCCCAGGAGTGTTTTTCCAGAAAAAGGAAAACACCCGGAATCACCCCATCTCTCCTCCGGACAGCTGCTTGCAGCCAGAAGATTGCAAACAGCGTTCGCGCTCGACTGGTAAGAGCAGCCGGGAGGCTGGGATGTCACCATTTTTCAAGCAGCACTGTAGCCTTAAAGGGACACTAACACCATCCACCCCATTTCTAAATCACCCAATTTATATTTCTTTTAAGTACGTGTACCCTAAGAGAGGCTTTCTATAGCAAGAAGCGGGTTCTCTTGGTGCTTATTGTTATTTTTGGGATCAATTTTTTAAAAAAATCTTTTTAAGTTTTGGACTTTGTTTTCCATCCAAATATTAAGGAGGATAGAGAGTAAATAACTGTCTCCCTGTTATTGTTTTTGTACTAAATTTGAAGATATTAGCATTTTCCTACACATTGAATCAGCTATTTTGAACTTTTAGTTTTCTGCTTCTACTTTCCCTGGGGAATTGTCTGCATATCTCACTTTCACTTATGTAAACACATTCTGCAATTCTTTCATATCTTTGACTTTCACTGGTTAAGCTCCCATGGGGCGCCATAATCTACTGCATGAGACATGGAGGATTTTAAACAGACTTCCTCTGACTTCCATTCTTTCTGATTCCTACCAAGTTTTTATGCAAGGCATTCAGGACATTGTGGAAAATATGAGGTCTAAAATGTGTCATCTGGTTGGGGATGTTGTGGATGAAATTGAGGAACTTAACAGTGACAGAAATATTTCTTCGACTTCTGTTGAAATGCTGGATGAAGATTGGATAGTCGAGTTGAAGAAATTAAAGGGAGAGATTGAGTTGGAAGCCATAAGTGAAATTGATGTTCTGATGGAACGCCATGGAAAAGAAGGGGTTATTACTCACTGGAAAAGACCCTGATGCTGGGAAAGACTGAAGGCAAAAGGAGAAGGGGACGGCAGAGGATGAGATGGTTAGATAGCATCACCGATGTAATGAACATGAATTTGAATAAACTCCGGGAGATAGTGGAGGACAGGAAGGCCTGGTGTGCTATGGTCCATGAGGTTAAGAAGAGTCGGACACGACTAAACGACTGAACAACAACAACAAATTATGTATGGGAGGTCTTCTGAAGAGAAGTTGGAGTTTTTGAGGGGGGCAGTTGGGCTGTTCAGTTTTTTAAAGATAAAAGCTCTGTGTGCATTGTGGGGATATGTAAATGCTGTGGTTTATTTTGAAGTGGGATAAGGGTTTAAGAATATTTATCTGGATTGCTTTTAGGGTTTGGCTAACTTCATTTATCTTTAACAATTTGGATTAAGATTATTAAGATATAATAAAAAATAATAAATGTCTGGTTTTGGGTTTAATATGATTAAGATCATTAAAATTGTATTATCAAATATAATGGCAGACAATTTATATGTTTTTTTTTAGTTTGATCTTTATTATACTAGACAGAAATGTATAGAATAGTAGTAGGAAGGAAATAATTACATAAATGTTATCTTTCGGGGGAAGTTGATTAGGAGGTGTGTGTATGTGTGTGTGTGTGTGTGTGTATGTATGTATGTGTATGTATGTGTGTGTGTGTGTGTGTGTGTGTGTGTGTGTATATATATATATATATATATATATATTTTAATATAAGGGGAGGGAGCAACTGTATTTAGTGATTTTTATAATGTGCCAATGGAATGATTTATAGAAATAATGTGATTTTGGTTTAATATAGAATAAGGGATTGATTATGGAAAATTGTTGTATATCCTTGCTGTTAAAAGTCAGAAGTCACCTGCTTTTGTAATTTAAAAAAAATTCTCTTGTGTTTCCACACTTTTTTAGTTTTTTCTTTTTTTCTTTGTAGTTTTTTGTTTTTCTGTAGCTTTTATCTTTGCTTGAAACCTAATAAAATTCTTATAAAAAAACAGAATTTAAAACATTTCCTTCTTGTGAAAGTGACAGTAAAAATTAGGAGTATAGAGTGTTCCTTAATTAATATTCATGAGGGTACACTGAAAAATATCATTTTCTAGGTCCATTTAGTGGAATATAGAAAATAATATAGAATTTTAAAGAGAGAATCCAGTCACCTTTCCTTGAACTTTCTCTAGTTTTGTTCTGATTTATCCATACTGTAGAAACAATTATAATAGCAGTTGTTGATACTATATTCCAATGAGTTTAGTAATGTTTGACCTTTTCTCACAAATGAAATCTGTAGACAATGTGATTTTCAAAGCCTGGGGCAATTTGCTGTCATGTTAAAGCACATTTCATTAGCCGTGTGACTGAAAATGTTTTTGCTCAGCAAATGGCTCAGCATGGAAATGTACAGGATAACTAAAAACAGTAGTTTAGGTTGAAATCTGAACAGTATTTTTTCAAAGGTATTCACTCAGATGGGGAAAAAAACATTTTCTGCTGAATGAATAACCACAATTGATGCACATCAATACATTGGTGGCCTTGTCCTACTGTGCGTTGCTAACTATCTCAAAAGACCAGGCAAACAGTGAATAGACCAGAAATTATATTTCTATCCCCATTTGGTAAGGACAATTGATTTTCAAATAAATGTACAATGCGGTGTGTTGAGAGCATTTGAACATCTTTTGGGAAGGGTCATGGTTTCCAAGGGCATAAGATGCATCATATTTATCATTCTCAGAACATTTACCTGATATTGTGTTGATCACAAGGTGGAAAGAGAGAGAAAGAAAGAGAGAGGAAGGTCATGAATGTTTTATGACCAGGAGCCAAAGTTTTCAAAGGACATACAGTAGCAGCAGCACTGCAGCAGCACTGGAGAAGATCGTTGTATAACTGTGGAGTCCTTGGTGCTAGAGAATTCCTGGAAGCTTGGCACTCAGACAAAGCAGCCATCAACAGACACATAGAGGTAAATAACATTTACATACCATTCATAAGAGACAATAGAAAAGCCAAAAGACCAGAACACCTCCTTGCCAGCAATCAGCACCCAGATATGCAAAGATTAACACCAGGATTAGCACCGAGGAACAATCAAACAGCACAATATACCCTAATCAAGGAACTATTCACTCAGTCAATCAACCAAGCAGCAAACAACAGCCCAATCAAGGAACTCCTAAGGAGAGAACAACACCTCCACCAACACAAGCAGAACAAGCCATGGTATATAAACAGAGAGCAAGTCCCACTCCCTTTTTGCACTGAAGATGTTGCCTAGTCTGGTAATGAAACGTCTGCAAGAAAACAACAAGGCTCAGAGAGCACCAAGGACTCCACAGTTCAACCGTGAGCTACAAATATTCTCTTCGATAGTTGTATAACTGTTGCTCTCTTAATAATATCAAGGGGCTTGAGTTTTTTATTATTATTAAAAGGAGTGTGATGGAATGTTTCTCTGAGGGAGAAAGTGATGTTATGGAGATCGCGGGCAAAGGAGTAGGGGGCGCCTTCCAGGGTGAGAAGCGCGTTCACAGCCTCAAAGACCTTGGGCACCTGTCCAAGAAGGTCATGCCAGACCCGCCTTAGAGTGCCTGGGGTTTTTCCCCAGAGAGCTGCTTAGTGTAGCTTAGTTTGGCAAGATTCTATGTAAGGTAGAACAATAAAGATCTAGAGCTTAGTTCAGAGGCTCGGCATTGTTCTTCGCCTAACCACAACAAGGAGTGTGTTTTATCCTTAAGTATTTAGATTGAGTTCTGGGCTTCAAGGATAACTTTTCTTCTATTTCACTGAATGCACGTGGCATTTGGGGACCACACCATTACACTCTTTCACACACAACTGTAGGGTGCTTGCCCCTTCATAAAGTGGCAGCCATGGGGAGTGTGCTCAGTCACAAAATGCCCATCCAGCAGAAGACAACAGATGAGGATCTCCCAGACAATCTTTTAGGCCCCCTCTAGTTTCACTTTTTTTCAGAAACTGTTGGCCTTCTGGTAAATGTATGTTTTCTGCTGACTATGGTGTCCATGAAAGCAATTTTGTGAATACACACAGCCCCACAAACTCCATTGTGTGTGAGAGTACCCACAACAGGCTGTCAAAATTCTCAGTGTGCTTATCAGCCAAAAAAAGATGCCTTTCCTTACAAGTTCATTAAAATAATTCTGTGGGCATTATTTAAAAATAATTATTAACTATGAGTACAAAACTGTGGAACAAAAACTGCTGTCTGTAGATTAATTTTGAAATGATTTTAGTATCTTTTTTTTTTTTTTGGTGGTTGTTAGATTTCTATCCTGCCTTTCTTCCAGGGGCTCAAGGCTGTATACACAGCACCCCTTTCTCTGCATTTTCTGTAG
This sequence comes from Charina bottae, assembly GCA_023362775.1. Taxonomy (NCBI): domain Eukaryota; kingdom Metazoa; phylum Chordata; class Lepidosauria; order Squamata; family Charinaidae; genus Charina; species Charina bottae. Next base: position 3,565,826 of record JALMGJ010000009.1, read on the forward strand.
AAAAAAACACACCTCTAGATCTTTCCATTTTTAACAGCTACAAACCTATCTCTAACCAGAGGCATGCATGGGAAGGAAGGTGGTCCAAAAAAGTCAAGATGGTGGAAGTGGCATCATGATGCAAGCCCCACTCCTTTTGTGTGTGTGTTAAAGGCATGTACAAAAGTGTACATTGTGATGGCACTTCCGCCATCTTGACTTTTTTTGACACGCACTGTGGAGACCACTGACTCTAGATGACTATTCTTGGCCAAGGTGGTTGAATGCCTGATAGCTAAACAACTTCTGGTGTTTCTGGATGATACTGATTATCTAGATCTGTTTAGTTCTGGTTCCAAGATATGTCTTTGGTTATTCTGATGGATGACCCTGTCGAGGCCTCTGGCTAATTGGGAGGAGGCAAGAGTAAACACGCAGAGTGCAGCTTTCAAAGCTATAAATCTTTACTGTAGATAAAGCAGATCATATACATACGCAGAAAACAGCTTACAAGCAAAAGATACAGATATATTTCTCACGTGTTGCTTCCATCTGATACAAGACTTAAGGAACACAAAACCTGGCAAATACTAAGCCAGTTGGCTACACTTCAAAGTCCTTCATCGAGAGCAAAACACTTGGTAACGGCTACCAGACAAGCAGAGTCAAGAGCAAAGGAAACCATTTCCCATAACCCAGTTATACTTTTCTGACTCAAATCTGATTGGCCAGGCTTAAGATCTGGAGACTCTGAGCACAGAGTATAACCTGCCAGTAGGTGGCAGTGTTGCATCTAGCAAGCATGTGTCTTACCCCTCCCTGCTCGTACCCAGCAGGCTTCTCACGGAGTGTAGACATAACAATCTCATATCGGCTCATATCAGCCTGTGAAGAGAACGCAATTTACATCTGCTTTCCCATGAGAAATCTGACAGACCCATTACCTCCTGTGTCAAATTCGAAGTGTTTGACATTGAAATTCCTTTAGAGCTTAGGTCATCTCTGCTTAATGGGAATGCTTAATTTCCGGTCGGAATGGCAGCGCGATAAGTTGGAATTTTTCAGAGCGCTGAAAACCCGGCTAACATTTCCCTGTTTGCGGTGGTCCCTAGAAGGGGAAAGACCACCGGAGTCTTCCCCCGAAGAGGAGGGGGCCAGAAGATTCCTCACTAAGCCGTTAAAACTGCTCCCCTCTGCTCTTTCGGCTGTTTTCCACCACGGAAGGAGCGGGGGGTGGAAGCAGCGAAGACGGCATGAGAAGCCAGCCGGCTCTGCAGGGAACCGTAAGTCTCCTAATAGAGACGCAAGCGCAAGAAACCGACTCTTAGATCACTTTATTTTATTTTTATTTTTAGTTTATAGTGTCTTATTATTATCTAAAGTCTATCCTTGGACAATGCTGAAAATGTTAGTAAAATCTTTGCTTTCTTTGCTGTGTTATTCGTGGTGGAAGATTTAGATGGACTTTGCTTTTGAAATACAGTGAAACGTCCTCACCCTTCTTTTTACTAGAGTGATTTGCCTCTCACTTGGAAGTATAAACTTTGTTCAAAACCTCATTGGATTAATGATTAGTGATTTGGGGAAAAATTATATACATTGACTGAGTTTTATTGAATATTTTTCATTGGATTAATGAGTAATGAACCTGTTTTTTTTCCTCTTCTCTTTTTGTAGTGGCTGAATTTTTTATTGAATATAGATTGTTTGAAATACTTTTCTCTTTCCTATTTTTGTATATTTTTCTTTTTTCTTCCAAGAAACTTTTGTATTTAGGTAATAACCCCCCTTTTTTATATTTGGTACTTTTAGATCCTGTTGACAATTTTCTATTTGAGTGGAGCAGTTGTTTATTTTCCCTCTGGGAAATTTTTCTGTTGTGTCTATAATCTTTCCCCCACCTGTTCCCCCCTTTTCTTTGTTTTTGGTTTTTTTTGTTTCTTGATTTTTTTTCCTCTCTCCCTTTTTTTTTATAGAGCTTACTGTACATACTGGAATATAGAAGAGACGTCACGGAAACTTACAGTACTGGGTTAGCAGAAGGAATAAAGGGGGGGAAAGGGGGGAAAAAGAAGAAAGAAAATGGCAAATTCAATAGGAGAGTTGATTCAGGATTTTAAACAGGATTTTAAACAGGAGATTAGAGAAACATTTCAAGAAATTAGAGAAACACTGAAAAGTCTCTTGTTTGATATTGAAAACATGCAGGGTCAGATACAAAAGACAGAATCTGAATCAGAAGAGGTTGTGACATATATTCAATGAAAAGGGGATGCCACTGAAATGATAGAGGAGAAAAGGGAGAAAGAGATTTTAAATATTTTGTTACAGTTGAGAGAAAGAGAAAGAGATTCGAATTTAGAAACTGATAAATATTTTAGAATTGATTTACTTAGTGCCAAACAAAGAAAGGTTCAGAACAAATGTAGTGTCAACATGAGACAGATAACAAAACAGATTATACCTTATATTACAACTTTGGTATAACTTGAAACAGAAGATCTTAAAAAAAGATATATGAAGGGACATAAGGCTATAATGAACCCATGGATTCTAACTGGAAACAGATTATTTTATAAATGCAAATTAAGTTTAAACTAGTAATATAATTGTTGGGAACATTAAATATTAAAAATTTGGCAGGAGAAAATGTATTGAAAATATGTATAAAAATTTGATATTTTAAATGAAGGATATAAGGTTTTAAAATCAGATACCCTGTATATAAATGCATGTTGATGTCATAAATTAAATTGAAATTAGAATTATTTTTATGGAGATATATAAATGGAAAGATATTATAGTAGAACTGGATGTATAAGGATGTAAAGAAAATAGGGATTTAAATATATACTTCAATGTGAAATGTATTATAAAACATAAATGTATCTGTCAATTAGTTAAATGTGCATGTAGATGTTGAATATAGTACAAATATAGTACAAATACAGATTATGTTTAAACTAGAATTATTTCTATGGATATATATAAATAGAAATATATTATATTAGAAATAAATAACATATGGTTATAGCAATAAGATTTTTCTTTTTTTCCCCTTTTTTATATGCATAATTCAAGAAAATTGGATTTTACGTAGGATATAAATATAGATGTAAAAATGGAAAGACTGATCAAAAAATGTCAAATTGATACGTCGTTTAAACGAAAAGAAAACTTAAATTGCTATCACTTCAAGGAGTGGAAACCACAGATGGACTATTGGAGAACTGCAAGAAGGGCGAAGTTTATATGAAGATCAGAAGATTGGAACATAGAAACTAAATTGTATTAGACAAAGAAATGTTTTTGTGTATTGTATGAAGGACTAACATTTAAAGCAGAACATTGTACTTAATGACCAGAGATAGATTGGAAGTCATCTATTTTCTATATTCTTTTTTGTTTCTTACTTTACTTTACTTCACTTTTTCTTTTTCTTTTTCTTTTTCTTCTTTTTCTATTTTGTATTTCTATTTCTTTTTCTATTTCGAACTTTTAATATGTATTTTAAAATTTAATAAAACTTATGGGGGGGAAAAAGGGAATGCTTAATTTTCAGTGATGGATGGATTGGATCTTATATGTCCTCTTCCTCTTATTATGTTAATATTACGAAGTTAATATGTTTTACATGTTATTTTCATTAAAATTAATTGTTGGTTAATACAATTTAACGTGGCGTTGTAAATTGCTAGGGGCTTGAGTGCCAGAAATGTACAGATACACATTGGACAATAAAACTGAAACTTTATTGGAATGAAATTGAAATTGGAGTAATCCTCAGGAGGTACTGTACCTTATTTTACTTCTTTCCTCTCTTTTCAGAGATATTTCCCACATCATTCAGAGAAATTGGCCCTCTGAGATAGAAGGCAGAGGTCATCTGTACAGTGGGTGGCCTCTGCTTGCCTGCCTGCCTGCCTTCCTCCTTTATCCTGCACACTTTACTATTCTCTTTACATGCATAGATATTTTTCAGTGCTATCTGGAAGCTTAACCTCTCAGTTCCCCTTATGTAGAATGCTGGACACCTGTTCTCTTTCTCTTTCTCTCTCCCTCCCTCCCATTCTCCTACAGAGACATCCCTATAGTAAGATTAATTCTGCCATCCAAAAAAAGCTATAACACACCCATCTTAATAGTTCAGCAAGAAAAATTACAACTATTTGTGACCCTATGATGTACAATCTATACCTTCTAAAGAGGAAAACCCAGTCAGATTTTCTGACTGGCAAGAAGATTTAATAAAATAGCATCAATGTCCCCACTGAGCCTTCCAAAACATTAGACTTGCTCTATTTAATAAAGCAAGCACCATGTGCTGTATCCCACTTCTCTATCTCCTTTCCGTTGCCTATAAGATGGAAACAGAGATCAGCTATCTAGGAAAGAACATCTTACTCAAGACATAGAGAAAATAATAGCAGAACTTCATTGGACTCTCCTTCCTTGCTCATTAAAAGACAAGGCTTTCTTCAGCTTTATGATTACATTTAATACTGGAGTTAGATTAGAGTGTTTTAATGGTTAGTAGCAGCCCTAGGTGTCTATTAAGGTTGGAATGAGTACTGGTGTTTGGAATAGTTAAAGTCTTCATCTTGGAGGAAGGATGAATTTTGGGTTAGAGTTAGGCTTCCTTGAATTTCTTCAATAAACTTAACATCAGGATTATGTTTAGAGTGAGTTTTTATGGTTAGTGGAAATCCTGTGTTTTTGTATTGGTTCAGAGTGACTGCTGGTGTTTCTAATATAATACATATTTGCACTGGCAGGAGGATTAACATATGGCTAGAGTTAGGCTTGATTGAGTCTATGATTTAATTCAACATATATCTAGGACCTTGATAATTAAATATTAGGTCATGATTACATTTTGGGTGAGTTTTTTATTATTAGACGAAGCCCTAGGTATATATTATGGTTGGGTCTGGTTGCTGGCATGTAGTATAGGGTAACTGGTGGTAGAAGGCACTTGGGTTAGACTCCTTTGAACTTGTTGATTAAACATGTTTGGATTATATTTACAGTGAGATTTTAGTGTCAGATGAAGTTTAAATTATGGTTGGGACTGCTGCTGGTACTCAACAGAGGGTAAAGATTTGTATGGTCGGGAAGATGGATTTAGGGTTAGGGTTAGGCTAACTTCAGCTCTTTCATTTAATATCATGTCAGGTTAGATTTTAGATGAGTTCCTATTGCTATTAGGAGCCCTAGGCTTGATTTTTGTTGGGGAGATGGTTCTCACGTATATTACTGTTGGGGGTCTATGCTGATAATATTTGTATGCTGGGTATGCTGGGTAAATATTTGTATTGCTGAGTTGACAAACATAGCATTAAAGTTAAGCTTCAACGAGTTCTTTCATTAAATATAATGCCAGGATTAAATATAGGAAGCGTTTTTAAGCTTGCTGGAAGTCCTAGTTTTATATTTTGGTTGGAAGTGATTGCTGATATAAATGTTCAGATAAATATGTGTGTTGTGGTGTTGATGAGTTGAGTTCTGTGGTTAACTTCATTGTCATGGTTAGATTGAGGGTGAGTTTTTAGTAGGCTGACCATATTTGCCTGAGATGGAAACAGGACCCTAACAGGCACACGTGCGTGTGCCGGCACGCACGCGCAGGCACGCATGCCAGCACACATGCAGGCACACGCGCAGGCATGCATGCTGGCACACACGTGTGCACGCATTCCATCCCTTCAAAAACGGGACGAAATTGAGTTTTTAAAGAAAAAGACGGTACGGTCTGGAAAAGGTAAAAAAATGGGACTGTCCCGTTCAAAACAGGACGTATGGTCAGCCTAGTTTTTAGGGAAAACAATAGTCTTAGGTTGATGATTTGGTTGGGAATGAGTCTTTGTATTTATTTTTGGATAGGGTTAGGCTTCCTTACATTCTATTATTCCTTTCAGTGTCAGGGTTATATTTAGGCTGTATTTTTAAGATTAGTGGTAGTCTTTGGTTGATGTTAGAGTCTAGAGCAGTGCTTTCCAAAGTCCCGCCATTGGCGACACACCAACGGCGGCGGTGGCAGCAGTGCAGGGGCGCGTGCGGTGGTGGAGTGCACAGCGGCAGCAGCGGCAGCGGCCTCATGTTTCGCGCTAAAACCCGGAAGCGCTGATGGCGCGCCGCTGCCGCTACCATGCGCGCCACCACCATCACCGCGTGCACCGCCGCAGGTGTGGCGGCGACACGCCATCAGCACTTCCGGGTTTTGTCACAACACACTAATGTGTCGCGACACACAGTTTGGAAAGCTATGGTATAAAGTGAGTTCTGATGTTATTGTTGTAGCTTAAATTTCTATAGGTGTCAAGATAAAATTAAGGTTAGGCTTCCTTGAGATCTATGCTTCAATTTAATGTAAGGCTAGATATAGGGTGAGCTTTTTATGATTAGTGATAATCTTAGGTTCATGTTACAATTGGGAGGGAGTGGTGTTATGATGGATATTGGACTATTTGGATTGGAATGAGACTGAACAAGGTTAGGTTTTAGGCTTCCTTTAGCTCTATGGTTAAATTCAACATCAGAATTATATTAAATATAAATTTGGATGGTTTGTGGTATTCTTAGATTGAGGGTGATGGTTAAGATTAGGGTAAGCATGCAGATCATAATTTCTGGAATTCTTTCCAACTTCTCAGGAAGCAGTGGCTGTAGGAGGCATCTCATTTTCTTCTACATAATGAAGTGACATGATTTATGTTTGTGGGTGAGTCTGCTCTCCCCTCTTGATGTATCTCTCTGTGTGTTTGTAGGAATGAGGACACTGGGAAATAGAGAGTAGGCTGCAGGTACCACTCTCTGGCTTATGTGACTGGTAGGAAAGAGAGAGGGGGACAAGAATGGAGCAGTGCCAACATTCTGAGACATTGTCCAACATAGGAACATTGTCCCATAGGAATACATGAGGGAACATCCATCCATCCATCCATCCATCCATCCATCCATCCATCCATCCATCTTACAGGCCATATCAATTGCAGTCACAACTCTAGGTGGCTTACAAAATATAAAAAATTAAAATAATAGTAATAACTTATAGCAAAGGGTTACCAAGCAACTGAGTCCTGGAAAAAATGAAAAACAATGACAGAATTGTAAAAGTAGGGAGCAGGATCACAACCCACTCTATCTCAGGACCTGTTGAAATAGTAAGGTCTTTAAGGTTTTGTGGAAGCACAACTAGGTTGAGGCATATGGACTTTGGGGGGAATGCTGTTCCAAAGGGTAGGCATAGCCACAGAGAGTAATCTCCAAGGTCCCACAAAATGATACAACTTTACCGATGGGACCTGGAGTGAGTCAGCCAGCCAGACCTAACCAGATGGCCAGAAACAACTAGAGACAGGTGGTTCTGTAAGTGTCCAGGCCCTAGACAGTGAAGGGCTTTTTGGTGACAACAAACACCTTCGATTGCACCCAGAAGCCAACTGGTAACCAGTGGAGGTTGTGAAATACTGTTGTTAAATGGGTGAAATGGGATATATCCATAACTATTCACGCTACTGCAATCTGGATCAGCTCTAGCTTCTGAATGGTCTTCAGGGGTAGCCCATGTGGAGTGTGCTGCAGTAATCCAGAATGTGACTGGTGTCCCAATCCAGTAAAGATAATAACTGGCACATCAGATGGATCTGTGCAAAGACCCTTTAAGAGACAGCTGTCACTTGCTCATTGAGCAAAAGCCAAAATCTAGGAGGACTCCCAAATTTTCTGGATTCCCCCCCCCCCCAGCAGCCTCCAGCTTGATCTGACCCATTTTTAAACTCATTTTTTTTAAAGAAAAAGAAACCCATTTTTTTTAAAGAAAAAAAATCTTTCTTTTCCTGGTTTCTCTCCTCACTCCCCCACCTGAAAAGCAATTTGGTCGTGTGTTTTTGGAGTGTTTTCATACAGATAGACAGATAGTTAAACAGACAGAGTCCTGATCAATTTCTTTCCAACATTCCTTTCGGGTTGAAAGGAATAGAAGTGGTGAGTAGCTGCGGCTCAGTACTTCCTTAGGAAATGAGTCTGATTGCCAGAAAATAGACAGAGGTAAATTTATTAATTTGCCTAATGAAATAAATAAATTAAATTAAATAGGTTTTGTGACTCCCCCCAACTATTAAGAAAGCCTCTTCTGAATGGCAGGCATTTTGTAAGAATGATCACAACATGTAGATATTCCAAATATTCCCATTATTCCGAAATGGCTGCCCATGATAAATGTTATTACCCTATTCTGGCTTTATATAATTTTATTGTACCAACGGGGCGGGGGGAGCCACCTGCCCTAGTATACAATCCCCAAATGTTATCCTTCAGTTTTTGTGTTAATTGCTTTCAGATTTCATCTGTTGCTTGTTCTGATTTTTAGAATATGGGAAGTACTGAATTACAAATATCATCACCATTCCCTAGATGAAGGGCAATGAATTAATAATAAAAAAGGTAAAGGTCCCCCCCCCCGCACATTTGTGCAGTCGTGTCCGACTCTAGGGGCCGGTGCTCATCTCCGTTTGTTAGCCGAAGAGCCAGCATTGTCTGAAGATGCTTCCACGGTCATGTGGCCAGCATTAGGCAGGGGTTATTTTAAGCTATTATGTACTTCTTTTCAGTGTTTAGTTAATGTCTGCTTTATACTGAGTATTACACAGGATGCGTAAGTACTGTAACAGCCCTGTGCTGATGCCACTCAGCGTACTATTGAAATGACACACCAAAAGTGGTTTCTGCTTCAGCCGGTTCCTTCACAATCAAAATGCCCTTGCATGACTTCTTTTTCCATGCCATAAATAACAGACTTAAAGAGAGCGGGCTCAAAAGGTTTAGACCTGGTTCACACATTTGCTACAGTATAATGTGATGTCTTTGGTTTTAGCTTACTTACTTACTTTGTTTGTTTGTTTGTTTATTTGACTTACAGTATATGGCCACCCATCTTATGAAACACAACTCTGGGGAGCTCACAACGGTAATTGGGTGAACACAGACATTATGGTTTGTAAACTATGTCTAATGATTAGGTCTGTGGCTTATTTAACAAACATGCTTAAGCAAACCAAGGCTTGGAATGTGGAAACCCAGCTTGATTTTGCAAGTAAGTAAAATGCGTATGATAAAATTTCCGAGTAAGGATTAATGGGTAGCACGCAGCAGAGACTTTGTAAAGACAGCAAAAATCATGGAGTGGAAGAAACTTAGTGTCTTCTCCTTATACTGATGAATAGATGCCAGAAGCTATATCTGACAGAAAGAGTGAGCAAGAGAAAATGAGAGAGAGGCTCACACAATGAATGTCTGCTAATTCTAAAATAGATCTGTCATAGCACATCACTTAGAAAATTGTAATTTAAATTCAGTTGACTATTTTAGATTGGAATCGGATTTTGTTGTGTTTTAAATTACATTGAATATTCTAGTTGAAACTAGTGTCTTCAGCTAACACTGTTCTATGTTTCAAAGTTCCAAGGTGCAGCTTGCATCGGCATAGAGTTCTGCAAGTTTAAAATCTATTATATGCAAATGGGTTTTATATTCACTCAATTATGTGAATGAAGATGAATGGGCAAGTATGGAAGAGGTGTACAAGCATACAGATGCGTAGAAAAGGTAGTAAGAGCTGTGGTGGATTTTTCTGTGCATTTCCAATACATGGCTTTGAAATTCTAAATAAGCTAATGAATGACTAGATGAACAGGCTTTAAAAATCAAACCAGAAGGAGACTGCCATGTGTCAATAAAAATTGGAGGATCAGTTCTTTGTTTAACTCTCCTTTCTTCTCAGCCACACTATATTCTGCTTTGTAACCATAACTACTCTGGAACAGAGATACCCGAAGAAAAAAAAAAAGAGAGAGATTTCAGAAAAAAGCTGCCGTGAAAGATGGCTGATTCACAAATGACTGCCATAGCTAGTGTGGCCAATTACAAACCTTTAATTTACCAGAAGATGTAAACAGGCAGGGCTTTGCTCATACAGTTGCACCTGCCATCTCGAATGTTTTGATCTCTCATGCAGATGCCTCTGCAGAAGTCAAATGTTGAGACTGCCCCCCATCACCCCAGCATACCCTCTAACTTTCAGTTTACCTTTGCCTCTTATTTTTTCCAAGCAAGGGGCATACTTTCCAACAATGGAGCAGGCTGCAGCTATGCATCACTTTTGTTTTCTAAGAATACCTGTAGTCTCTATGTGGAGTCAAAAGGCATTTAGAAGTAATGATGAAAATTCAGGATGTTGTCAACTTCCAATGTATTTAATTGTTTTTAGTTAAAAATATTTTAAAAAGAAAAATATAAAGGGGAGGGACCCTATCAGGTACTAAGGGAGCAAAGGTATTTGTGGGGTGGGGGTCAAAAAGTCAAGGTGGTAGTGGCGGCCATGTGATCAAAACTTCACTCCTTCATTGCTCAGCCAGAACAAACCATGGGCTGAATGCAAAGAATGCTTGTCAATCAATCTTTGCTCTCTTTGTTTCAAATTTGTTAATTGCTAAATTTATAATCTGCTCAGCACATTAAAAGCTTTCAGTACTCTGTGAATTATCAAGCAACCCTTGCCCCTTATTTCTCAGAAAGAAAAACAAATATGCTTCTAGCTCTTCCCATCCACACTCACACAGAGTCCGTGCATCGCTTCACACGCATTTGTGGCATTTTTTAAGTGGTATGTACAATACTTTTCTTAATGAGACAGTTATAAAGGAAGATTGATTTTTGAAACTATGATGCTATAATGTGTATAGTCTTATTATAGGAGTCTGCAATAGTTCCTTAAATATTTTTTATCAAATAAAGATAAATGTAAGCAAGCTCCACCATTCTATCAGGCCAAACACTGTCAGAAAATAATGTAATCTCAAAAACAATTTTACGGAGCATTATAGTGCACCAGGAACGTTAGGTACAGAAGCTCTAGGGAGAAGTAATATACCCTGAATTGCCTGCATAGCCCTTACATATATCTATTTATTGAAAGGTCACAAACCCATGTCTCACACAGACTAAATCTCACTTCAAACATTAGATGCAAAAACATAAGGAAAATAGATCCAGGTTTCACAAAACAGTATGCTGAAATATCAAATGATTCATTCCACAGCATGAAGAGAAAAAGCAAGAAGAAGATTTGGCATTCCAACCAAAATATACAGCATCTCACTGAGAAATGAAGTGGGGAATAGTTTGTTCTTAATGTTATGATACTTTATGTGAATAAGATCTCATGTGAGAAATGTAGTAAGCAAGATTACACTGATTTTTATTCTACAAATGCTTTATTCTTCTTTCTGCACCCACATTTTATTTCTTTCCTAAGAACAAATACAGATAACTCAAAGAAAATGAAAACATAAATCCAGAGAAGAGAAGAAAATATCACTGGTGCATTATAGCCAAATTAAATTAAAATAGACCTCCAGAGAATTTCATATGAAATGTATTCAGAAATTAGATCTCTTGAAAAAGAATTGAGTATATTGGAGGAATTCTGTACTTAAGAAAGATTGTCACTATATATGCAATAAACATAAACCATCTGTAAATATATGAATCCACTATTTGTTCATCAGACAGACACCAATTTTAGGTAAAGCATTATCCCATAATGTGCCATTGACTCTGATCCACTCTGCTTCACAGAACATGTCATCAAGTAAAACACCTGCCAAACATATTACTGTAATTCTTTTCTTGCAAGGTGCAGAACAGTTACAGCATGGCATACTTATTCAAACATGCAAGGAGCTCTCAGCTCAGCTAATTCTTCTAGCAAGGCAATTGTCCCAATTCTCATGCTGATGCCTCTTAGTTTTTCTTGGTCCAATGAAGCATTTTCATGAAGCTCTAGCAGCTAAAATATGGCTTTAGAATAACAAATTGTGTTTGGGCCTGCCAGAAAAGAGTACTTACTCTGCCTGAATAAAAGGAGAGAAGGAATTTTCAGATTCTGTGTCATTAGGTACATAAATCTCTTTTCAGAGGGGTAGCTGTGTGAGTCCTTTGCAACCGTAACAGGAGAGTATTATAGCATCTAGTGTCTGTTCAGCTGAGAAATCTCTTGGGCATCCTATTATTTCTGTGATGATAACAATTAAAGAAGGTGTGCACACACAAAAAGAGTCCCTCTTTTGGGGGGAGATGGGTGGTGGCAAAATTCGAAAAATAAATAAATTAAAAAACAAAAAGCTAGGTTATTTCAGCAACTTGTTTTGCCACTTCACTTGTGAGAAATCTAGGCAGCCCAATTTATACTCTCTTTACTCCAAATAAGCAAACTGCCTAAAGTTCATTGGATGCTTTGGACAACAGCAGGGGACACAGAAATATGATGGATCTCTGATGAAGGTCATTCATGTTTTTTAAATCTCCATATTCCACCAGAAATCTCCATATTCCACCAGAAATCTCCATATTCCACCAGAAAGAATGCACTGAAGTCCAAGTGCACCAATATCAGGAGCATAACCAAGGGTTCTTTGGTTCACTGTAGTTCCAAGTTCTCCTAAATGAAAATATTACTATGCAAATTTAATTTCCAAGTTAGTGTTTTGGCCACCATTCTCCTCTGTTTCTTCATTCAGACTTTCACCAAAGAGGCCTATAAACAAATATATTCATACCATTGGATTTCAAGCACAATAAAGCACTGAAAACCTATTCATTCATTCATTCATTCATTCATTCATTCATTCATTCATTCATTCATTCAATTTCTATCACCGCCCATATCCCCCAAAAAGGAGGACTCTGGGTGGTTTACAATGAAATCAACAATTAAAACAATAAAAGAGATAAAAACAATACAATCATATAAATAAATAATAAATTAAGTATAAAATCCAAGAGGCTATCAGATCGTATTTAAAAAGGGCTCTATGGTGCCAGCCACCCCCAGGAGGAACTATTACCATTACCATCCCAGGCGAGGCAGCAGAACCAGGTCTTCAAATTCTTCCGGAAGGCTGGGAGCGAGGGAGCCCCTCGCACCTCCGGGGGAAGAATGTTCCAGAGGGCGGGCACCACGGCAGAGAAGGCTCACCTCCTGGACCCCACCAAATGAAATTCCCTTACCGACGGGATCCATAGCATGCCCTCTCTGCATGACCGGGTGGGACGGTTCCTAAGATTTACATTTATCTGTAACATATTTCCTATTTATTGCTTACTGTACTTTTATATTTTACTTGCTCATAAACCTTGAATTAATTTATCAAAATATTCCCAATTTTGGTTTTATATTTTAACAGATGGTTGAACAATATTAGAGAAGCAATTTTACCATAAAATTTCATATATTTTTACATTCAAACTGAAGAGCATCAAAGGAGAAATTGTTAGAAATAAAAACTTTGCTGCTTTTTAAAGCAAAATATGAAACACAGAACACTTCTTCCAGAAAATGGAAGATCTTTCATATCAGAAAAAAAGTAGCACAAACTTTAGCAAAAGAAATGAGGATTGTGAAAAAAGGAAATCAATGGGGATATTGCTAAATACATTGTGATCAACTAAGACAACACTGAAAAGTAGCCAATGAAACATCCTTTAAAAAAAAGTAATCAAAATAGGGGATGTGATCCAGATTATTTCAGACCTCTTAACTTTACATCTATTCTGGATAAATTTGTAGAAAATGTTATTTTAAAAAATTACCAAGCATATACCAGAACAATCCTTGATAAAGAAATATCAGCATGACTTTTGCAAAACTAAGGCTTGCTTTACTAAACAGAGTGTATTAGGAATGTAAAAGAGGTGACTACAGCAAATTTAATAGACAGTGTGTTTTCAGGCTTAATCATTTTACAGGTAAGAGATAAAAGGGAGGCACTTTTGTATAGAAACTGCATTTGATTCAAGAGTATGAAGTAAAAGAGTAGACATAAATTAACATTTCTTATAATGTAACAAAATAAATAGGATCCTTCAAGAATCTGGTGATTTTAATTGTGTTGATAGTGGTGCTTTTATTTTTATTTATTTATTTATTATTAAAATTCTATGAATTTCTATTTTTAAATGTGTTCATCACTGCTTAGTATTCCAGATGAGCAGAGAGATAGCCAAGTTCATGTATGAGTGGTGAAACGCAACACAGAGAGAAGAATTCCACGTTCATACTGTATTTGGAGAATAGACAGTAGTCTGTCAGTGTCTGGTGGTGTAGAACTAGGAATTTTGTCTGAATTTGTATGTATAGAGATGGATAGTGATAGAGGGGAAAAGTTCTTGGGCCATCCAATGTATCTGTCAAAAGCTGTCAAAAAGGCCATTTTAAGTGTAGCAAAGGATTTGTAGTGAATATGGAGGCAACCTCCCTCTTCACTTTCTCTTATAGCCAGAAGTATCTAGTTGCAATCCACATTCACTCACTTCAAACACGGAATCCATATCTGTGTTCCCTGGGTCATACATAAAGTCAGTTTACTAACTCCCTTTTTGCTAAGAGAAACACTTTTAATTTAACAATGCATGTTTCAGCCTAATTTATGGTCTCTGGCGATTATTGTCTAAGTTTAGTCCTTATGTGTTTTGTGCAAGTTGGCACCTCTTCACATCAAAATTGTTTTTAAATAGGAGCAGATCAGCATCACCTTGGGATCTGCTCGGAGTCTTATATTGTCCTGTACAGTTTGCTACTGGAGGTTCTTTTCAGATGCTGTTTGTGTTTTGAACAGCTCTAAATTTTTAATTCCTTTGCCACTGAATGTTTTACATGTGACTACATTCACATCCAAAAATGAATTTTTACATTCATTTTGATCCTATTTATCTCTGGTGAGATTGGAAGAAAGGGAAAAGGGGCTGGTATTCCAAGTTGCACACTTCAGTGCTACAGGCCCAGGAGGTGGCAACAGATGTTTTTCTCATGTTATTCCTTTTAAATGGCCAGAATTGTACAGCAGCCCTACCTGTCTACATCAGAGTTAGATGGAAAACACCCATCAATGGAGGTGAAGTTGGAGACTTCCAGACTTCCACCATAAGGGCTCAGCCCTGACACCACAAGATTGTTAGGAAATGGAGCAAAAATAAAAGGGTTGGTATCTCAATGCCTTTATTCAAATATAGGATGCAAGTGTATTAGGAATACTGTGCACAATTGTGGTTACCCATCTCAAAAACGAAGTAGAAAGTATACAGAGATGGAAGGGCCTTAGAAAGAAAGTCTGTAGCTTGAATCATGTCAACTGGATTTTTATTTTCTCAGTGGAAACGTTTCGCTCCTTATCCAAGAAGCTTCTTCAGTCTGAGCAAAGTTAGTAAGGGAATCCTTAAATATGTTTCTAGGGTGGCTGTGTGACCTTGCACCTGGGGCTAGGTCATGGTTATTTGAGATGTTGAGCCCCAGGTGCAAGGTCACACAGCCACCCTAGAAACATATTTAGGATTCCCTTACAAACTTTGCTCAGACTGAAGAAGCTCCTTGGATAAGGAGCGAAACGTTTCCACTGAGAAAATAGAAATCCAGTTGACATGATTCAAGCTACAGACAATTCCACCTGGATGACTGAGAACCTTCATCGACTTAGAAAGAAAGGTTATGGTAGGTATGTGAGAAAAAGAACTTGGCTGATTTAGCAGGGTGTTTCTTGTGTTTTTATACTTCCTGCTATTCATTACATATGACACGATATTCAGTTTATGGCCTAAGCTAATGCAGAACTCAGCTTTTAAAAGTAACTGTTGATATATGCTGGAAGGTTAAATTATTTCTGTAACAGAATCAGCCAAATTTTAATTTTAATCAAAAATTCTGTATAGGAAAGAAAATACTAATGAAGTTCTTGCAATTATTTATGTTTAGTTTTGAATATTATATAAATGCTAGAATATTGAAGGGGGTGTTTCTATATTTGGATTTTCCTTTTTCTTAAATTGCTGAGTACTGTAACGATAGAATAAAACCTTAAAGAATAAAACGGAACACCAGGAAAATTCCCAAGCATCTGTAAAAAACTTTCAGAGGGGATGATCTCTTGTGCAATTAAAGCAGGTCAGAGAGAGAGAGCAAAGAATGCATAGCCAGAAAGAGCTAGTTCTCATTGTGAATGAAGATGAATATCAAGTGCTCCTCTGAAAACCAGGAGTATTAAATGTATTTCTGAAATGCAGACTGAACAATAGAAATGGTAGATAACACCAGTAGTATGAAATGCGAGAGATAGAGATGATAGATAGAGATAGAGATAGAGATGATAGAGATAGAGATGGAAGTGGACAGGATCCTCCGGACTGTAAATGCCACCACTTGCCAATTAGATCCATGTCCCTCCTGGCTGGTGAAGGCAGCTCGGGAGGTGACATGTGGCTGGGTCCAGACGATGGTAAATACATCCTTGAGAAAGGGGGTGTTCCCGGCGGCCTTTAAGGAGGCGCTGGTGTGCCCCCTCAAGAAACCATCGCTGGACCCTACTATACTGGACAATTTTAATCCAGTCTCCCACCTCCCCTTTCTGGGGAAGGTGGTTGAGAAAGTGGTGGCACTGCAGCTCCAGAGGATTCTGGATGAAACAGATTATCTGGACCCCTTTCAGTCAGGTTTCAGGCCCGGATATGGGACGGAAACGGCATTGATCGCACTTATGGATGATCTCTGGTGGGAGTGGGATGGGGGCAGTGCATCCATCCTTGCTCTTCTTGACCTCTCAGCAGCTTTTGATACCATCGACTATGGTATCTTTTTGGGGCGGCGTGGTTCTGCGCTGGTTCACCTCCTTCCTCCAGGGCCGGTTCCAATCAGTGTTGATAGGGAGTAAGAGATCCAGCCCGCGGCCTCTTCTTTGTGGGGTGCCGTAGGGCTCGGTACTCTCTCCGCTCCTTTTTAACATGTACATGAAACCACTGGGCGAGATCATCTGTCACCATGGGATGAGGTATCAATATGCAGATGATACCCAATTATACATCTCCATTCTGGGTGAAGTAAGTGATGCCGTGACCACCCTTTCCAGGTGCCTGGGGGCTGTGGGGGCCTGGATGGGGAACAACAGGCTTCGGCTGAACCCTGGTAAGACAGAAGGCTGTGGATTAATGGCTCCTTGGCATCTGGGAAATTGTCATCCTTAGTTCTGGATGAGGTCGCACTGCCCCAGACAGACCCGGTGCGTAACTTGGGGTCCTCTTGGATGCACGACTCCTGCTCGAAGAGCAGGTGGCAGTCGTGGCCAGGAGGGCCTTTGCTCAACTTCGTGTTGTGCACCAGTTATGCCCTTTCCTGGACCGAGAGGCCCTTCAAACGGTCACTCATGCCCTGGTTATCTCCCATATAGACTACTGTAACACGCTCTACATGGAGCTATCCTTGAAAAATATCTGGAAGCTACAGCTGATCCAGAATGCAGCCACGCGAGCAATTTCAGGTGCCCCAAGGATGGCACATATAACACCTTTTGCTACACGAGCTGCACTGGGTCCCAGTCTGCTTCCGGGTCCAATTCAAGGTGTTGGTTATTACCTTTAAAGCCCTACATGGCATGGGTCCACGTTACCTGAGGGACCGCCTCATCCCCATTACATCAACCCGTCCCACCCGGTCATGCAGAGAGGGCATGTTACGGACCCCATCTGTAAAAGAATTCTATCTGGCGGGGTCTCAGAAGTGTGCCTTCTCTGCAGTAGCTCCTGCCCTCTGGAACATTCTTCCCCCAGAGATAAGACAGGCTCCCTTGCTCCTGGACTTCCGCAAAAAATTAAAAACCTGGTTTTGCCAACATGCCTGGAGTGAGAAGGAAAATAGTCATTCCTTGGGATGGCTAGCCCCCTAGAACAGCCCTAAAATAACCCTTTATACGCAGAAACTGATAGAGAACCATCAGCCATCTGGATTTTATCATATTTTATATTTTTATTGTGTACTTATACAGTATTTATATTTATTGCACTTGTAATTGTGTTGCATTTTAACTGTGTTTTTATTGTAAACCACCCAGTCCCTCCTCGGGGGGAGATGGGCAGTGATAAAAATTTGATAAATAAATAAAAATAAATAAATAGATGATAGATGATAGATGATAGATGATAGATGATAGATGATAGATGATAGATGATAGATGATAGATGATAGATGATAGAGATATACATAGATGATAGATAGAGATGATAGAGATAGATAGATAGATAGATAGATAGATAGATAGATAGATAGATAGATATGATAGGTAGATGAAAGAGAGCCTTAAGTAGTACAAGAGAACCTTAAAAATAATACAGCATCCTGAAAATAATTATTTTGGAAATGCTTTTTAAAAATGTCGCTATTTGAGCATAAGAAGGTGGATAGAGGGGGTGGGGAGGCACTTGTCTCATTAGAATAGCAACAAATTATGTTTTGTCTCAAAATTTCCAGACAAGTAGCCACTGTGAAATACTCAGTTCAAAGCAAAGTTAACATTTCCCTTGCTTTTATTCTCTTGAGTCAATGAAGCTGAATAGGCAATTTTTGAAATAGCCTTGGTCTGAGCCAACAAATTGCTCCCTGTGGCAAAACCACAGTGAGGTTTGGGTGTGGGCAGTGGAAATGTGTCAAAGAATACAATGTTATTTGAATGTGTAACTTGCCGTTGTGATGCTACCACAAGGTTCTCGTGTGGTGTTCTCTTTTAACATGTGGTTGGGCTCACTTGTTAAAACTGGAACTGGAACTATTGTTTGACAAGCCACATCATTTCAGTATTCCCAGTACTTTAAGAAATAAACATAAAAGTGGGAGATATATAATAAGAAATAGCTTTATACTGAATTGTTCACAAAAAATACCATTTGCATGATATATGGGACATTCTCATAAGTCCCTCAGCCACATCATAACTAAATAAAAACATGAACACTACAATCCAATCACAAGGAGCAAATTCTCTTTCTTAAATTGTAAAAAAAAATACAGGAAAAAATCCCTGCCCACTACTAGGATAAGCAACCTGCCTTGTCTGGCTGAATATTGCATTACATAGCTTACTTTTATTGTGGCAGACTCTGAGTCAAGAATAAATTAAGGTACAAATAGATTTGATTTTGAATTTAAAAGCATACACATTGTTGGTCCCCTAGGTCTTTATTGGCCAAGCTGTACATTTACCTAAAATTATCTTCCATTAAGAGGATATATTTTTCCATATTATTGAGCAGAAACTGCCCAAAACTGCCTCAGCCTAATGCCTTCTCACAAAGCATTTAATTTTAGATCTGCAATTAAATACAAACTTCTATTTATGAAGACTAAATGAAAATTTTATCATGGTCCCAGAACAATAGAAGCTAATACAACCAAACCCATAAAAGCTAATATAAGAAATTAATACATAATAAGAATTTGGAGCCAAAAGGGAATTCTTCCTAGCTTGTACTAGGAAGAATAAAAAGAATTTACTTTCCCACTAAGGTGACTATTGGCATACCTTTAGAAAGATAGCAAAGTTTCAGTGGGCCTTCCAGGAATACAGGTAGTCCTCGAGTTACGACCATTCATTCAGCGACCGTTCGAAGTTACAATGGGCTGAACAAAGGGACTTATGACTGGTCTTTGAAGTTCCAGCCGTTGCAGCACCTCTGCAGTCACATGAACAAAATTCGAACACTTGGCAACCAGCTCACAGTTATGACCGGTTGCAGCATCCTGTGATCACGTGATCACCATTTGAGACCTTCCTTGCCAGCTTCCCCCAAGCAAAGTCAGTAGGGAAGCCAGCAGGGAAGGTTGCAAATTGCTCAGGTAAGTCTCCCCCACCCCAGCCTTTCTTCGCTTGCATGCACCACACCCTCCTTCTCCTCTTCACTCACACGCACCCCACGCCCTCTTTCCCCAGCCTCTCTGCACTTGCACACACACACACACACACACCCCATGCCCTCTTTCCCCAGCCTCCCTGCACTCCCCCCCTCCTCTTTCCCTGGCCTCCATGCACTCGCACACACCCCACACCCTCTGACATTGCACTTTACAACCACATCGCTTAGCGACAGCAATTCCAGTCCCAATTGCAATCGTAACTCGAGGACTACCTGTATTTCTTAGTAGAGGGATAGAATCAATCTTTATCTGGGCTTCTTATATAAATTGCAGTACAAAAGAACAAACAACTGAGTTTTAATTCTGCAGGGACAAATTCCTTCCTTATGGAGGATCTTGTTGAATTGGCCAAGTAGCAGATTTCCCTATAAATTGGTACTATTATTATTCACTGGTTTGCACTTTAAAAATCCACTGACAGTTACTGAGAAATATAGTTTGAGTATAGAGCATAAGACTATTGATCTACAGTACATAGGGATATTTTTGACCTGCTTCCCTGGACTGCTGTAGCCCTTTCTTAAGCTAAGATACTCCTTTCTAAATTGTGGCACTGCAATCTGAACCTAGCTGTGTTTACTCAGATGTAAGGCCCACTGGCTGCGGTGGAACTTATTTTGTAGTAAATATGGCTAAAGATATCATTAGTGTGAGTGCTTACACGGTTCTAGCTGGCAGGAGATGTGTTTAAGGTGAAGGTCCTGACGTTTATCACTTTTATATCTTGATACTTTGTATGTGTTTGCCTTTTAAAATAGCCACAGACTTTATTTACAGCCTGAACACTAACAATGAATGGGAAACTTGTGGCCCTTCATGTATCCTTCAGCATCTTCCATTCTGGCTGGGCTCCTGGGAGTTGTAATTCAGCAATAACCCTAAGTTCCCATCCCTGCTCTAATAATATTCTGGCTGGGATCCAGGGTATTGCTTTTAATTCATACAGAGATTCCACATATAATTTTTTGTACTGCACATATACCTTGTATCGTCAGTTGCTGAAGGATTTCCTGGCCCTAAACATGCTTTGCAAGGGCATCAAGAATGAGAAAACCCTACTGCATCAAGGGGATTTCATTTTTACTTCTCTGATTGAAAATGATATACCTTGATATACAATCATCTCTTCCTTCAACGGGCCTAGGACACATTACATTTTTATTTATTTATTTATTACTTAAACTTACTGTATATTACCGCTCATCTCCCCCAATCGGGGGACCCTGGGCAGTTCACAATAAAAACAAGGTTAAAAATACAATACAAAATCATCATCAATAAATAAATATAAAATCCAAGGGCGATGGGTGTTGATACCAAGGAGGGCATCATGGGAGCAGCCAGCCCCAGGAGGAACTGTTGACATTCCCATCCCAAGCAAGATGGCAGAACCAGGTCTTCAAGTTTTTCTGGAAGGTCGGGAGAGAGGAAACCAGCCTCAGCGCCGGGGGAAAGATATTCCAAAGGGCGGGCGCTACCGCAGAGAAGGCACGCCTCCTGGACCCCGCTAGATGGAATTTTAAACGGAATATTCATCCAGATAGACTATTACAGATTCAAAAGACATTTTTTGTCTTGCTGCCTACCGTGAAATACTTGTAGAGAACTGAGTAAACTCTGCTCTTTAATACAATATATTTGCAGTGAGTACTGTATCTCTCTTTCGCTTTGTGTTACGTTAATCTGCAACAGTACCATTTCTTCTAAACGTTTTCTGGTGTAGATTTATTTTAGCATCAGCTCTGAAGATTTGCACAGCAGGTGTTCTCTGTACCAGAAGGTTTGTATTCTATGATCTATTCTTCATATATTTCCCTAGAAAGGCATAACAATTTCTATTTTCAGCTCATTGTTCTGGTGAAGAATATAATGCAATATTCCCTAGATTTAGGCTAGACTGATAAATAAACAGACAAATAATTCCAGAAAAAAGGTGATCGCAAACTACTTCTGTACGGTTGTTGCCACGAAAATTATATCAGGATGTGGGCTCAGTTCAAAGGACTTTTTACTTTTATGTTACAGTATTATTCAAATATTCTACAAGCAGGCTGTCTTCAGTCCAATGCCACATTTTTGTAAACTGAAAGCTGAAGAGTGATCTCTTTCTGGCCATCATTTGTTGAATGCAAATTGATTTGGAAGCTCTTCAGACGGTAACTCTTAGCACTAAGGCTTTGCTAAAGGGTAAAGAGACAAGCTTGACTCCTGGTGACTGTATCCATGCAGATTTCTTGGTAACATGACAGAGATGATCTGCCATTGCCTTCTTCTGCAAAGTTTTCAAACTTTTTGAGCTTAATTTTTACAGCCCTGGACTAACTAGGACTGAATTAACTTAGATCAACCAAGGTTGGTTAGGTGGTACCACTTTCTGAAGCTATAGTATTCGCTACAGTGGTATGATATGCGGTCAGGTTGCTAATGGGATGTTCATACCATTGACCTGTTCTTGTCAGGATGGAGGTTGAATCAGGTTCAGAGGAGGAAGGACTGTTGTTAGAGGAAGCCAGAATTAGTGATTGTGGCGTGAAATTTGAATCCGAGTCAGAGCAGCTGATTGGAGACAGCCCAGAGGAAGTAGAGCCTCCGCCTATCAGCGCACGAGAGAGGAGGTGGGAAAGGCAGGCAGAGCAACACAAGCATTCCCAGCATATAGCCTTGAGATATCTTGCTGATCTCCCACCCAAGTACCAACCCAGTCTGACCCTGCTTAGCTTTTCCAAGATCAACCAGAAAATCCCACTGCCTAACAGCTGTTCTATGTCATACTGGAAGCATCTGTAAGTATAAAATGACAGGAGATAGATGTCACATAGTGCAGAAATAAAAGGGTGAAGATGGAGAAATGGAAAGAATGGGGATGTGGTAAGAAAACATATATATTACAAATTGATGGGGAAAATAAGTGATGTGGAAATTCTACATCTTGGTACATAGCAGTAATATGATGGGTTTCTTTGTTTAAGACAGCTTTTCTGTTGTATGGAAAGCAGGATGAGGATTCACATATATTGAGCTGACTACTTCATGATAGCAACATAGGAATCACTTTTCTTTTTATCCCTCTAATAGTAACCCTGCAAGCTAGAGTATGTATGTATGTATGTATGTATGTATGTATGTATGTATTTATCTATCTATCTATCTATCTATTTATTTATTTATTTATTTATTTATTTATTTAAATTTATTTCCCGCCCATCTCCCATGGAAGGGACTCTGGGCGGGCTACAATAATCAAAATTTAAAAACCATACAAAATAGAAGATATCTAAAAAATATAAAAAATAAATAAAATCCAAGATGGATTGGGGACCGTAGCACAGATCGTACTGCTACGGGGCCAGCCAACCCCAGGAGGCACTACCGCCTCTGTCGTCCCAGGCCAGGCGGCAGAGCCAGGTCTTAAGGGCCTTCCGAAAGGCCAGGAGTGAAGGGGCCAGTCTCACCTCCGGGGGCAAGATATTCCATAAGGCGGGCGCTATCGCAGAGAAGGCACGCCTCCTGGACCCCGCTAGATGGAATTCTCCTGTTGAGGGGGTCCGAAGCATGCCCTCCCTGCATGCACGGGTGGGGCGGGACGATGTTATCGGGACGAGACGGTCCCTCAGGTACCCTGGCCCTATGCCATGTAGGGCTTTAAAGGTAATCACCAACACCTTGAATTGGACCCGGAAGCAAACTGGCGACCAATGCAGCTCGCGTAGCAGAGGTGTTACATGTGCCGATCTCATGGCACCCATAACTGCTCGCGCCGCCGCATTCTGTACCAGCTGAAGCTTCCGGATACTCTTCAAGGGTAGCCCCATGTAGAGCACATTACAGTAGTCTATATGGGAGATGACAAGGGCGTGAGTGACTGTTCGGAGGGCCTCCCGATCCAGGAAAGGGCGTAACTGGCACACAACTCGAAGTTGTGCAAAGGCCCTCCTGGCCACGACTGCCACCTGCTCTTCGAGCAGGAGTCGCTAGTCCAGGAGGACCCCCAGATTCTGCACTGGATCTGAGTGAGGTAGTGCAACCCCACCCAGAACCAAGGATGACAACTTCCCGGATCTAGGGGGGCCATCAATCCACAGCCACTCCGTCTTACCAGGGTTCAGTTGAAGCCTGTTGTTCCCCATCCAGACCCCCACAGCCTCCAGACACTGAGATAAGGCATTGACCGCATCACCTATTTCACCTGGGATGGAGATGTATAACTGGGTATCATCAGCATATTGGTGATACCTCATCCCGTGGTGACGGATGATCTCGCCCAGGAGTATATTGAGAGAAATGACTGAGCAAAGTCAACCAGGGAGATTCCATGGCTAAGAGTGGATTTGAACTTGAGTGGGACTTAGGACTATAGTATGTGGGAAAAATTATTTGATTGTATAAAAATTTTTTAATATATAATCTATTTTCCGCATCAAAGGAATCACAAGTAAATGTGTGTCAAATACAAATATGTCACATCCACATGAGCAAGTCTATACCATTTCCAGCACAGGGTGTTGTCCCTTGGTCTTACACAATACTGCAGATGTCAAAACGTAAGCTTTTAAAAAAAACTAAAATGGGCAAAAACTCCTGAAATTTAAGCACTCCCACTCTCTTTATGTTACGAAAATGCAACATTCTGACCTAAAATCACATGAGTTTTTAGATGAATATAAAATTGATCAATCCTGCTTTTTTAAAAAAATAATATTTATTTGTTTAAGTTTATTTTACTTTGGACTTTCTGGATGCCATCTGGGGGTGTTGTAGATACCCTGGCACTTGCAGATGTAGTTGCTAACTCCTCTTTTAGGGATTTATTTATTTATTTATTTATTTATTCGATTTCTCACCGCCCAACTCCCTCAAGGGACTCTGGGCGGTTTACAAATCATCAAAATTACGAATATTAAAGATTAAGACGTTAAAATAACCATTTAAAATACCATACATATAAAAATTAAGAAGGCGATGTGTTCTTTCAGCCTTGGAAGGGCTATTCTAGGACTATCTTACTATACTAGCCATCCCCAGGAGTTTCTGCCCTCCTTTTTTTCATTATCGTTATTTTGTCTCTTTTTATGATCATAATGGACTGCTTCCAGCTACATCTTTCAGTGTGCAAATGTGCACACTTCATTATGCCAATTTTGCAAGGGATCTGAACAATGTCACCTTTCTTTAATCATCATCCCATGTTTTAGTTCATTTTGTCTGGTTTTTTTTCTTGCAATGGCAATAACCCATTTAAGTAGAAAGAACTGGAACAGGAAAACACATTTCCAATGTGGATGTTCTATTAAGCTTCATCCCTTAACAGCTGAGTGGTAGTTTCAATTTTCATCACCTTCCCCCATTTCTCTCCTGAACACCACAGTAATTGTGAGCATGTACAAAGGTGTCTTAAACACCTTAATTGCACTTCTGTTTTTACATTCTTTTACACCATCTCAGAACCTTGCCTTTACCTATTTTTTCACCTTCCACATTTTGAGTAGAAAGAATATTTTCCTGCATAAGTGTACAAAGATGGATGTTCTACTTGCAGATAGACACTTTTTTGCAAATAAATAATACAACATAAATCCTATATGTCTATGATAACACTGATATGAGAAGCAACTGCAAGTCTTGTATATAATGACTAAACCAGAGCTTCCTAAGGAAAATTCCTTTATATAAATCTGCTTGAGCTGACTTCATGAATCCTGTTGGTAAAATAGGATTCTCAATAGCAGCTTCTGTTATTGCTATGCAAACATAGAAATATTGATAATATGCAATATGAAATCATAATAGGAAGGCTACTTTCATTGCAGCAAAATACAGGCATCCCAATGTTATGATAAAAGGATTAATCAAGGGACCCTTAATGCTTGGGAAATTTGGACATTCTGGAATTCTGTGTGATTCTGCTCTAATAGTATACATGCAAATATTTTGTTCACAATGATGCTTACAATAAGTAATGTTTGGGGGGATAAACAGGAGAAATATGGGAAAGAAGAGAAGCTGAAGCCCTGAGATTTCATATGAAGGAATCGGCTTTCACCTCACTATAATCTACCCACTCAAGTAGGGAGTATACATATAGAGATGCAACTCCAGATGTATCAATGGTTTCACCTTTTATCCTATTGATTATTAAGGGGAGTAAGAGTAAAGAGAACAAACAGGACACTCCATCTTTGTTCCTCTCTTTGTCTCTGCCCTGCTCTCCCTTGACTGGAAGACTCATACTGCTATGTTCTCTCTCTTTCAGCTTGCATCTTACAAGAAGAATAGAGTACAGGTAGTTCTCGCTTAACGACCACTTGTTCACTGACTGTTCAAAATTACAGCAGCACTGAACGAGGAGACTTATGACTGTTCCTCATAGTTGTGGCCATCGCAGGGTCCCCACGGTCATGTGATTGCAATTTGGGTGCTTGGCAACTTGCTCACAATTATGACAGTCGCAGCGTCCCGCAGTAACATGATTGCCATTTGCAACCTTCACTGCTGGCTTCCAACAAGCAAAGTCAATGGGGAAGCCAGCAGGAAGTTGCAAATGGTGATCATGTAACATTGCGCTTAATGAGTTTGTGGGATTTGCTTAACAACAGCAACTGGAACTGCCCCAACTGCCGTTGTAAGTTGGCATGGTCATGTGATGCGCTTTATGATGGCGTCACTTAGTGATGTCACCTAAATCATATCCCTTATGAATATACAGTGGAGGTGAGGAATAGATTTAAAGGATTAGATCTGGTAGACAGAGTGCCTGAAGAACTATGGATGGAGGTTCGTAACATTGTACAGGAGGCAGCAACTAAAACCATCCCAAAGAAAAAGAAATGCAAGAAAGCAAAGTGGCTGACTGATGAGGCTTTACAAATAGCTGAGGAAAGAAGAGAAGCAAAAGGCAAGGGAGAAAGGGAAAGATATAAACAACTGAATGCAGATTTCCAGAGAATAGCAAGGAGAGATAAGAAGGCCTTCTTAAATGAACAATGCAAAGAAATCGAGGACAACAATAGAATGGGGAAGACTAGAGATCTCTTCAAGAAAATCAGAGATATCAAGGGAACGTTTTGTGCAAAGATGGGCATGATAAAGGACAAAAAAGGCAGGGACCTAACAGAAGCAGAAGAGATTAAGAAGAGGTGGCAAGAATACACAGAAGAACTATACAAGAAAGATCTTAATATCCCTGATAAATACGATGGTGTGGTCACTGACCTTGAGCTGGACATCCTAGAGAGTGAAGTCAAGTGGGCCTTAGGAAGCATTACTAACAACAAAGCTAGCGGAGAAGACAGTATCCCAGCTGAGCTATTTAAAATCCTAAAAGATGATGCTGTTAAAGTGCTGCACTCAATATGCCAACAAATTTGGAAAACTCAACAGTGGCCACAGGATTGGAAAAGGTCAGTTTTCGTTCCAATTCCAAAGAAAGGCAATGCCAAAGAATGCTCAAACTACTGTACAATTGTGCTCATTTCACATGCTAGCAAGGTTATGCTCAAAATCCTACAAGCTAGGCTTCAGCAGTATGTGAACCGAGAACTACCAGAAGTGCAAGCTGGGTTTCGAAGAGGCAGAGGAACTAGAGATCAGATTGCCAACATTCGCTGGATCATGGAAAAAGCAAGAGAGTTCCAGAAAAACATCTACTTCTGCTTCATTGACTACGCTAAAGCATTTGATTGTGTGGATCACAACAAACTGTGGCAAATTCTTAAAGAGATGGGAGTACCAGACCACCTTACCTGTCTCCTGAGAAACCTGTATGTGGGTCAAGAAGAACAGTTAGAACCGGACATGGAACAACCGACTGGTTCAAAATTGGGAAAGGAGAATGACAAGGCTGTATATTATCGCCCTGCTTATTTAACTTATATGCAGAGTACATCATGAGAAATGCCGGGCTGGATGAATCACAAGCCGGAGTTAAGATTGCTGGGAGAAATATCAACAACCTCAGATATGCAGACAATACCACCCTAATGGCAGAAAGTGAAGAGGAACTAAAGAGCCTCTTGATGGGGGTGAAAGAGGAGAGTGCAAAAGCTGGCTTGAAACTCAACATTAAAAAAACTCAGATCATGGCATCTGGTCCCATCACCTCCTGGCAAACAGAAGGGGAAGAAATGGAAGAAATGGAAGCAGTGACAGATTTTATTTTCTTGGGCTCCAAGATCACCGCAGATGGTGACTGCAGCCATGAAATTAAAAGACGCTTGCTCCTTGGGAGGAAAGCTATGGCAAACCTAGGCAGCATATTAAAAAGCAGAGACATCACCTTGCCGACAAAGGTCCGTATAGTTAAAGCTATGGTTTTTCCAGTAGTAATGTATGGCTGTGAGAGTTGGACCATAAGGAAGGCTGAGCGCCGAAGAATTGATGCTTTCGAACTGTGGTGCTGGAGAAGACTCCTAAGAGTCCCTTGGACTGCAAGGAGGTCAAATCAATCAATCCTAAAGGAAATCAACCCTGACTGCTCATTGGAAGGACAGATGCTGAAGCTGAAACTCAAATACTTTGGCCACCTAATGCGAAGAGAGGACTCACTGGAAAAGACCCTGATGCTGGGAAAGACTGAAGGCAAAAGGAGAAGGGGACGGCAGAGGATGAGATGGTTAGATAGCATTACCGATGTAATGAACATGAATTTGAGTAAACTCCGAGAGACAGTGGAGGACAGGAAGGCCTGGCGTGCTATGGTCCATGAGGTCACGAAGAGTCGGACACGACTAAACGACTGAACAACAACAACAACAACACTTAGTGATGGAGTTGCTGGTCCCAATTACTGTCATTAAGCAAGGACTACCTGTACTTCTTTCCATCTTCTCTTTTTTCCCCCAACCCTGAGGACAGAAAGCTCGAGATACAGGCTGTCTATTAGAACATGTAACTTCCTTAATATACTTGACTTCTCCTTTTTGACCTTAAACAGCTGTCCTAATAGGGTCTCAAACATTTGCTCTGCTAAATATGTAGCCCAGGGAAT
Source organism: Charina bottae (assembly GCA_023362775.1). Classification (NCBI taxonomy): domain Eukaryota; kingdom Metazoa; phylum Chordata; class Lepidosauria; order Squamata; family Charinaidae; genus Charina; species Charina bottae. Next base: position 3,594,574 of record JALMGJ010000009.1, read on the forward strand.
GTATTGGATGGTTGTAAGTAGGGTTACTTCAATCTTCCTTATAAGATAGTGACTTTCTTAGCAACAAAACACGTAAGAGAAACAAACGGTGTGGATGCTACATTGCAGTTTCACAAGGAACAAAACATGAAAAAGCAATGGCATAATGCAAAAGAAGGCTTGCATCACAACAACCCTCACTTGCACTAATGATGGTTTATTGTCTGACAGTGCTGGATGTTCTTAGAACTGGGGAATCAAACTAATTAAACTGTTTACACTTGAATAGATTGAGCTGATTCAACACCATATGCAGAATTACAAAATGTCCTTGACTATGCAGAACCTTGTGTCCTACAGATGCCAATTAAAACAGTAACAAATTTCATAGCCTCTTACTCCTTCTGCTTTCCCTGGAAAGGGGTAATATTTATTTAGCACTCAGACTGCTAAGAGTACAAATCTTTTTTTCTGGCAAGTAAAATGCAGATGTATAAAAAACATGGATTTCATCCATAATTTCTAATAAAGGGCAAGTCCAAGATTTTGACTGCAGAATTCAAAACTTGTGTTTTTTAAAGCACAGCCCACCACCTTTTGGAGTCCCATATAAGATACAATCTCAAAGTTATAAACAAGATGTAGCAATCTTCCCCAACTAGGTCAGATGGTTTGCTCTTCAAAACCTAAGAAAAGGTCTGCTGGGGCATATCAAAGGTCTGTTCAGTTCAGCACTTCAAAGTGAATAGTAGTCAATTAGTTGCTTTCAGGAAGTTCACAAGCAAGGCCAAAGAATGATACCCATCTTCCACTGTTACTATCACTGAGTATTTACGGTATTCTAACTTTAATACAGGAAATAATATGTAGCCATTAACACTAATAGTAGGCTGACCATATTTCCTTGAGACAAAAACGGGACATTGGGATGGCAAAACAGGGCAGGGTCTTATGTTGTATTCTGTATTCGTGAAAAAGACAGGGGTCCCCACCCCCCAGTCCGCGCAATTGTCTCCTGCCTGCAAACCCTGCCCCGGTCTGCACAATTGCCTCCCACCTGCAAACCCCGCCCCTGGTCTGTGCGATTGGCTCCCGCCTGAAAACCCTGCCCCCCCCGGTCCACACGATTGGCTCCCGCCTGCAAACCATGCCCCCTGGTCCACCCTCCTTTCTGCCTCTCTGCCCTCCTTTGCCACACGCTGATAGGCGGGAGGGCTTCCTCTTCAGGGCTGCCTCCAATCGGCAGCTCCGGCTCGGATCCTCCTTCTGCGCCATTCCCGCCGGGTTTAAAAAATGGGACAAAATTGAGATTTTTATCAAAACGACAGGACAGTTGAAAAATGCTAAAAAAAATGGGACATATTGTCAGCCTAACTAATAGCTATCAGGAATTTGCTTAGCTCACTTTTATCTAAACCAGAGCTTTCCAAACTGTGTGTCATGACACAAAAGTGTGTCGCCACACATAGTCTGGTGTGTCGCCACACAACCCGGAAGCGCTGATCATTATCAGCGCTTCCGGGTTTTCCCGCGGCGACACACCAACAGCGGCGCGCAAAAACCGAAAGCGGCAGCAGTGCTTCCAGGTTTTTGTGCGCTGCCGCCACGGCGGCACTTCCGGGTTTTCCCGTGGTGCCGCCGTGGCGGCAGCGCACAAAAACCTGGAAGCACTGCTGCCGCTTTCGGTTTTTGCGCGCCGCTGTTGGTGTGTCGCCGCGGGAAAACCCGGAAGCGCTGATAATGATCAGCACTTCCGGGTTGTGTGGCGACACACCAGACTATGTGTGGCGACACACTTTTGTGTCATGACACACAGTTTGGAAAGCTCTGGTTTAGATAAAAGTGAGCTAAGCAAATTCCTGATAGCTATTCAACTATCAACTATCAGCTATTCAACAGCGGTTGGTGTGTCGCCGTGGGAAAACTTTGGAAAGCCCTGATCTAAACTGATCATTATTTCCACATACTATGACTGTAAATTCCACACTTGAGACAAGTGAGATAATATGTCTTGCCGAAGCTTTGTAAGTTCTTCTGTGTGAGTTTTTTTGTTCTTTAATATGATTGATGATTTTCTCCTTCTTAATTATCTCCACCAGTTTACTTGCTATAGTTGCTATGTTAGGTGGACTGTAATTACTATATCCCCACCCCAATTCTCTTTTTACTAATTGCAATTACACTGTCCTTTTTCTAGAATTCACAGATAAATCTCAGACTTAGGGAGAAATTGCATATATTTTGTTAAGAGAACTACAATTTCATATTTGAGTTATTTACTGTAGGAACTCAGGAGGGACTCGAGGATTTGTTTATTTTTAATTTGTCAATTAACTAAAACTCTTTGCACTTCTACTTCTCTGTATGTTTATCTTTCTGGAAAAGCCGTAAGATCTTCTCCATCTTCCATATTAAAAGCAAATTCAAAGAATTCATTGACTTTTGCTGCAATTTCCTTTTTACTCGCATGCCTTTAATATTTATGTCATTCAAAGGTCCAAGATTCCTTATTTTAAATACGTTAATCTGTTGATTTAAGAACTCTTGGTTTAGGAGACATCCATTGCAAAGATAAAATCTATCGCTATACTGTGTGCTTCTGCACTTGCATAAAATCTGGTTTACCATTTAGCACATGCACAAAATACAGCAGGTCCCTGGTTTAAGAACAAGTTCTGTTCCTAAGTCTGTCCTTAAGTCGAATTTGTATGTAAGTCAGAAAAGTTATTTAGCATCAGTTAGTCAAATGTTTGTCTTAGTATATAGTATATATTTTACCTTTCTATGCATATAAAACACTTAAAAAACACTTCCAAATACACTAAAATATCTTAAACATAATAATACACAAAGTAGTATTGTGTATTCAACACGAAACATTATACTTAACTCAAATTTTTAATATAATACTCTTTACGGCAGTCCGTTCTTAACTAGGAGTCGTCTGTAAACTGAGATGTTCTTAAACCGGGGACCTGCTGTATATAAACTGAGTATGCATAAAGTACACACACATTTTATGCATGTGTAAAATAGGTAAAGTATGTATGCATAGAACTCCATTATGATGTACTGGACATTCTGCTTTAACAGACAATCCATCTCTGCTATTGGTCCATTAAATTGAGGGCTTACTTGGATATTCTTTGCTTGAAGACCAGATTGGTCCCCTGTAGGGCCCCAGCTGCAAAAAATTGGGGTTCAAGTGTAGGATAGGTTTATCGACCTGTGGCCACATATAATTTATTAGATCAGTTTTCATTTTAGAAGAAATAACACACATACACACACAGAGAGAGAGAGACACACACATGATTTATTTCATTATTTCATTATTTTGTGTTCAGTCTGACCAAAACAATGTAGCTGAAGGCATCTAAACAATTGGCCCATCCATGTGATGTCAACCTGTTCCCCAACTGGATAGGTTAGAGGAACTCTGCTATGCTAATGCATTAACTGGGGAGTCACTGTGAAAGGATTTTCCTGTGTGCCATGTTATTCTCTTCATAACAAACACCTGAATACAAGAAATACTCAAGTATGTTCTTTCTCTATTTGGTTTCTCTCTCCCCCGCTCACACTGTGGATTTTCATGAGCAGCGAGGATTAGCATAAATCCAAAAAGATACCCATTTTTCAAAAACAGATTAGTGCTGCCTGCATTCCTTCAGATTATCCTTTTCCTACCTATAAAGCACATGCAGGCAAGCTCTACATAAGTTGCCCATCTGTCTCTCTCACTCACCTTCTTATATGCACAGAGAGATTTTTATGTATGTGTTTCTTACCAGACTTCATTCAAACATTTTCTATAAGACACATTTTTGTTTTATTTTCAATCAGTATGATTATTTCATTTTCTTTCTTTCTTTTTTCCTCCACAGCTGTGAAGTTTCATTCTTAGAAATGAACATTCATCCTGAAAGAAACAATGTTGATTCATGGATCTTGGTATATATTTGTTTCTTCCCATAAACACTGATAATATTTAGTAGGGAAGACTGACAAATATGGTATAGAAAAGTAATGCAATCAAATTACAGGAAATGTTTTAGCATTATTCTTCCTTCTTATTTAACCCAATAAAAATGCAATTTTTTTTTTAAAAAACCCTAGAGTTTCATTGAGGGGCATGGTGGCTCAGCAGGTAAGACACCAGGCTTGCCGATCGGAAGGTCGCAAGTTCGGAGGTTCAAATCCCTAGCCCTGCATGACAGAGTGAGCTCCCGCACTCGCCCCAGCTCTTGCCAACCTAGCCATTCGAAAGCATGCACATGCAAGTAGATTAATAGGTACCACTTTGGTGGGATGGTAACAGCGTTCCACGTGCGTCATGCCAGCCACATGACCGTGGAAGTGTCTTCGGACAACGCTGGCTCTTTGGCTAACAAACGGAGATGAGCACTGGCCCCTAGAGTCGGGCACGACTGCACAAATGTGCGGGGGGAACCTTTACCTTTTTTAGAGTTTCATTCATGTAAGCTACACCACACTTCTACCCCAAAAATGTCAAGTTTGATTGCACAAAGTGTCTATTTTTTTCTCCTTCTTTATTTTCTATGATGCTGTTGAACACAGGTCACCAGGATCCACTCTTCTTAAAGAGGGAATCAGTTGAGGGACCGCCTCGCCCCAATTACATCCACCCATCCCATCAGGTCTGGCAGAAGGGGCCTGTTGTGGGGCCTGTCAGCCAAGGAGCTCCGTTTGGTGGGGCCCAGGAGGAGAGCCTTTTCTGCCATGGCACCCGCCCTTTGGAACATCAATCCCCTTGAGGTGAGGTTGGCCCCAACCTTGCTGGCCTTCCAGAAGGCCCTCAAAACTTGGTTTTGTCATCGGGCCTGGGGATCCCATGGAAGCGTGGAGCCCATTAATGGCTGATATAAGTTTGATTGCATTCTTCCCTGTCTTTTGTTATTATAGTTTTTAATTGTTTTTAACTGTTTTAATGGATAAATTATATTGATTGTTTAGTTTTGTTTTAATTGTGTACAGTGCCCAGACTCACATGCAAGTGAGATGGGTAGCTATATAAATAAAATAAATAAAATAATAGTGAAACTGGTGAAATATCAAGCAGTTCGGTTCCAACACTAGTAGCTTTGACTGAATTTACAGGTTTTTCTTATGCAACAGAAATTAATCAACAGATGTATGCCAGGTTGCTTATCAATAGTACAGTAAGTACTCACTGTAATTATTTTGTATAGTTTAATTCTTTGTCTGTATTTCTGGCATTGCTTTTCTGTCTGACCTCACAGTTACTTTTCTTTTCCTTATATCCATGAGGATATACACATATACAGTATGTGTATGTGTACATCTGCCATCTGAGAATGACATTCCTTGCATTAGAAAAGTGACATCACTGATAAAATCTTATACCATTATACATGTCTTAGTTTGTATATGATATAATAAAAACAACCAAAGTTCAAAAACAAACAACTCTTCTGGAAATCCACATGCAAGCTATCATTCCAAATGTTTGTTTTTTGTATTTTTTTAAAAAGATATGTTTAGCATTTCATTTGATCCTTTGCCTTCTTGCCAATATGGGAATCTCTTCTTTTTTCCAAGTGTTCTTACTCAGTGGACTCAACTGAGTGGCTGAATCTAATTCCTTTCTCATTATTACTTAACATTATCTTGGTTTTATTGTTCATCAGGTATTCAATTTAACTATATTTCTTCGTGGCTGCCAGTATATTGCCCTGTGCAATGTTAGTACAACAATTGTTCAAGGAGAGCAGAGCTTTGTAATCCCAGTACCATGGTTACAAACTACCCTTTTTATGCTGAGGCTGAAAGTCTGAAGGGGGGCATTGTAGGTTGATTTATGAAATGTTACTGCTTGGAAACAGGGAGGCACACAATTAAGTATAATTCTATTAGTAAAATAAATTTTCCAAATAAAGATTTATTTATAACAGAAAAGTTTCATTTCTTTTTTTTCTTTCTTCTACAAATTATGTTGCTATTTTGGGTTCTATTTCTTATCTCCTATCTTACGTTCTATTCTCCTTTATTTATGACTAAGTCTCTCTATCTCTATAGTTCTACTTATTCTCTGTATTTCCTTACTTTAAATTTTATTATTTCTGGCCCTTTGGAACTCTAGGCCTATCCTTGGTGCTCCCTAACCCACCTGTCCTATAGTGTGGCGTTTGTTTGTTTGTTTGTTTGTTTGTTTTCCCATTCATCCATTCATATGGCTGCCCAACTCACAATGGCAACTCTGGGCAGCTAACATCAGATTAAAAACAAATAAACAAAGATAACAAAATTAAAAAAGAAAAGCAAAGGCTCTCTTAAACTGTTACAGAACAGGGTCATCTAATATCCCAGCCCAATATCCAATCTAGGGTCCAGGGTTGTCTCTGCTTTGACTGTCCCTGGAAGGCTGTAGCTGATTTTCTGGTTATCCAGGTGGGTGATGATGGTGGGTGCTGCTGTGGTGAGCCCAGATCAACGGGTTAACAGGAGCTGGTTAGGCAAAGACAACACGTAAAGAAACAAACTTTATTCCAGCAACCTGGAAATGAAGAAATTTAAGCTTGAGCTCTGCAACATCAGCCCAAAGTTCAGTTCCAACCATCAGATGATCCTTACTTGAGAAACTTCTCACCTTGACATCAGTGGAGTTTGTACTCTCTGCCACCTATCATCCTGACTGTCTTTACAGTTTAGAAGTGGCTCAGCTTTGGGATTCCATATAAGAGGAGAAGCTCCTTGCAGCTGGAGGGAACTGGTCCAATCAGTGCTCCCAATGAGAGCAACGGGCCATGGATTTCCAGATACAATTTTCAGCTTGCTGCCAGGGAGCTCAAGATCTTTCCTGAAGAGACAGCCTCTGGAAAAGGCATGACACCGCAGCTCTTTCATCTCATGTTTGAATTGTTAAGAAGAAAAATTCTGAAAGGGATGTAGTTAACCAGACAACTAAAGCTGGAAACTAGCAATATTTAAAAACAGCAACACTAAGAGCAAAATTGCTTATCCTAGCAACACATTGGCAAAGCAGTTTGCTGGGGGGAAAAACAGCATTAAGGACCTGTGAAAGTATCACACTGCAGAGAAAGGTGGCGACAATTATTTTGACTGCACCTGCAAGGCAGAATTGTTTTTGCCATCAGCTTGCCAGAATGATTACAGAAAAGAGCACGAAAAGCTAGAGTCGTAAGAACAATATATTTGCAAGTTAAAGAACTTGGAGAAGCACACAATACTGCTTCCCCAGTTTATTCCAAAACTGTACCTCTCAGCAATTTGTATCTCCAAAGAAGCTAAAGCAGACTGATGTTTAAGTCCAACAGAAGTGAGGAATGTGTTTAGCATTTAGCATTTAGACATCAATAGTTGCAATTAATTTAGATGACTTGCTAGAGCAGAATAGAGGGTGATGTGGAGGATGCAGGGTTTTTGTGCTCACCCATATTGAGAGTTGGAGTTGAAGTATGTTGTGAGGGGTGTGTGGAGGTGTTTGGTGGTCCTCGCTGGAGCCGTGGGGGACCAGCAATGGTGGACAGTCTGGAGAGCTGTTTGGAGTTGGCAACAGCAGCGGTGATACAGCCGGTCGCAGCCGCGGCAGTGGACTAAGCGGCTGCCGGACAACAGCGCAGGCCCGTTGGGGCCTCCCGGGGTGGTGAAGGAGTGGAGTGGCAGCTGGCAGCAATTTCTCTGCTGCAGGGATGTGAATGCAGCGGACTGGCTGTTGGGGGAGCTTGGCACCGCCACAGATCAGCCTGCCTTGAAGGAGGCAGTGGTGGGACCCCTTCTCAAGAGCCCATCCTTGGAACCAACAGTGTTAGACAACTTTCGTCCAGTCTCCAACCTTCCCTTTTTAGGAAAGGTTGTGGAGAGGGTGGTTGGTGCTCGGCTACAAAGGGCCCTGGATGAAGCGGATTATCTGGACCCTTTTCAGTCTGGGTTCAGGCTGGGGCACAGCACTGAAACAGCATTGGTCGCACTTGTAGATGACCTTTGGAGAGCTCGGGATGGGGATAGTGCAACCATTCTGGCCCTCCTGGACCTCTCAACGGCTTTCGATACCATCGACCATGGTATCCTTCTGGTCCGGCTTCGGGGGTTGGGAGTGAGGGACACTGGGTTATGGTGGTTCTCCTCCTTCCTCTGCGGCCAGTTCCAGTCACAGTTGGTGGGGGAGGAGAGGTCGCACCCTAGGCCCCTGCAATGTGGGGTGCCTCCGGGCTTGAGCCTTTCAGCTCTCCTTTTCAACATCTTCATGAAATTGCTAGGGGAGATCATCCAACAGCATGAAGTGTGGTATCATCTGTATTCTGATGGTACCCAGTTATATATCTCCACCCCTAGCCAGACAGGTGATGCTGTTGTGCTGGTTGAATGCCTGGAGGCTGTAAAGGTTTGGATGGGGAGAAACCGGCTTCGACTCAACCCTGGCAAGATGGATTGGCTCTGGGTTTTTGGCCCCCCAGGCCTGGGTGATAGTCCATCTTTGACTCTGGACAGAGTGGCACTCCCCTGGATTGAGCTGGTGTGCAATTTGGGGGTCCTCCTAGACTCACGGCTCCTGCTCAAAGAGCAGTTGGCAGCCATGGCTAGGGGGGCCTTTGCACAGATTTGTCTTGTGCACCAGTTGTGCCCTTTCCTGGACCAGGAGGCCCTATGGAACACCCTTCCCCCTGAGGTTCGGCAGGCCCCCACCCTTTTAACCTTCCAAAAAGCACTTAAGAGCTGGGTTTTCCCCCAAGTGCTGGGATAGGGTGAGATTGATGAGATGAACTTGTGAGCTGCATGTGAAAGTTTTGCATGTGTTTTGTTTTGGTTTTAATACTTGTGGTTTTAATATATTTTTTTAATATGTCTTTTGTTTTGAATCAGGAACAAAAGAGACTCACCTGAAATTTTCTGTCAATTTGTTTCCGCCGACTGTTTTGTCAGAGCAAAACTTGAAATGGGTTGAGTTTTCTGTATTTCACCAAACATGAAATGCTTCTACTGTTCCAGCCATTTAAAAAATGGAAACTCTGAACCAACTGCTACTCTCTTATTTTTCACTCCGAAAGTAGTTGGGGTGGCAGCCCATGCCGAATGCTAGTTACCACCCAAATTGCAGATAGTGGCTACATTGCTCCAACCTCAACAACATGTCCATCCAACCAGCACTTATGCACATACACAAACATATTTGCCTGAAAAATAAAACACGGCACAACACTCCCAGCATCCATCCCTCCATGTGAGCTCTAACGTCTTCATAGCAAAATTATTTTAAAAGCTGCAGTAACTTGGCAGGCTGGCAGGCATAAGGGGCAAAGAACTGTCTTCTTCTCTCTGGTTATGTGCTCAGCAGCTACTTTCCTCTCAACACTCCAGTCCAACATCCCTCCCACCCAGTTTAAGCCAGCGCAGGCTAGTGCTCGAGAAAGTTGGAATACTCGGAATGATCTAATTTTCATACTGTACTTGGAACAAAAGAAGTGTCTTTTGTTTCACATAGAACTCTCATACCAGCCATATTGAAGTCAGAATGTTTTGAGGTTTTTAAAAAATGGCAAATGTAAATTTATGCTAAAATTTCAAGCAAATTCTATCTACTCAGATTTACTTGCAAACATCTAATACAGTGCTTTCCAAAGTCCCGCCATTGGCGACACACCAATGGTGGCGGCGCAGGGGCGCACGTGGGGGTGTCGTCGTGCACGGCGGCAGCCTTGTGTTTCACACTAAAACCCAGCACTTCCGGGTTTTGTCGTGACACACAGTTTGGAAAGCTATGATCTAATATTTTCTAACATTTGAAAACAGACCCTTTCCAGTCAGGTTTCAGGCCGGGATATGGGACAGAGACTGCATTGGTCGCGCTTACGGATGATCTCTGGCAGGAGCGGGATGGAGGGAGTGCATCCATCCTGGCTCTCTTGGATCTCTCAGCGGCTTTCGATACCATCGACCATGGTATCCTTTTGGGACAGCTTAGGGAGTTGGGGGTGGGCGGCGTAGTTTTACGCTGGTTCACCTCCTTCGTCCGGGGCCGCTCCCAGTCAGTGGTGATAGGGGAGGAGAGATCCAGTCCGCAACCGCTCCTGTGTGGGGTGCCGCAGGGTTCGGTTCTCTCTCCTCTCCTATTTAACATCTACATGAAACCGCTGGGCGAGATCATCCGTCACCATGGGATGAGGTATCATCGGTATGCGGATGATACTCAATTGTATATCTCCATCTCTGGTGAAGTAAGTGATGCAGTGTCCACCCTGTCCCAGTGCCTGGGGGCTGTGACGGCTTGGATGGGGAACAACAGGCTTCAGTTGAACCCTGGTAAGACCGAGTCGCTGTGGATTGATGGCTTAGCATCTTCTGGGAAATTATCATCTTTGGTTCTCGATGGGGTAGCACTGCCCCGTTCGGAACCGGTGTGTAATCTGGGGGTCCTTCTAGACTCACGAGTCCTGCTCGAAGAGCAGGTGGCAGTCGTGGCTAGGAGGGCTTTTGCACAACTTCGGTTAGTGCGCCAGTTATGCCCATTCCTGGATCGCGACGCCCTCCGTACAGTCACTCATGCTCTCGTCATCTCCCATGTAGATTATTGCAATGCGCTCTACATGGGGCTACCCTTGAAGACTATCCAGAAGCTACAGCTGGTGCAAAATGTGGCCATGCGGGCAGTTTTGGGTGCGCCAAGATCTGCACATGTAACACCTTTGCTCCGCGAGCTGCATTGGGTGCCGGTTTGCTTCCGGGTACAATTCAAGGTGTTGGTTATCACCTTTAAAGCCCTACGTGGCATGGGGCCAGAATACCTGAGGGACCGTCTTATCCCCATTTTATCGACCCGCCCCACCCGGTCATTCAGAGAGGGCCTGTTACGAACCCCATCAATTAGAGAATGCCATCTGATGGGGTCTAGGAGACGGGCCTTCTCTGTGGTAGCGCCCACTCTATGGAACATCTTGCCCCCAGAGTTAAGACAGATCTCCTCCCTCCCGACCTTTAGGAAAGAGCTGAAGACCTGGTTCTGCCGCCTGGCATGGGAAGGAGGAAGGGATAGTTCCTCATGGGGTTGGTTAATCCCCTAATTTTATAATGTCCTTCTTTTAATTAATTCCACCGTCCATCTGGATTTTATAATTTTATAATTATTATTAGATTGTATAATTGAGGTTTTATATTTATATATTTTAGATTTTATTTTAACTTATCTTATTGTGAACCGCCCAGAGTTCCCCACAGGGGGAGATGGGCGGTCATATAAATTAAACAAACAAATAAATAAATTCGTGAGTATTTTCTAGAGAGTAGTGGGTTAGTTTTCAAGCAAACACAACAAACAGCTGTAGTCCTATATCCCTCAAAAGATTATGCTGTACTAAAACAAAACTCTTTGATGCCATCAATATCTTACCATCAAGAGTGCATGCATCAGAGAAGCAAAAGAAAAGAAGGAATAAGAATGCAGTTGCCATATTTTTTTAAAAAATGTATCCTCTGTTTCTCAATGTGGCTTGCAGAAAACAGCTAATAATATAAAAAGTGGAGCTACTAAATATAAGTGGCAAGATCTAGACAGCCATTAGATGGCAGCAATGAATGGAGTTTTCTGTATATCTTTCTGCCATCTAGTGGCCATATGGATTTCTGGTTGTTCCGATAAAATTCCCATGCTGTAGGACAACTATTAACAGTTCTAAGTTACGGGTACTGCCAAGCTGGCCTTTCCTGTAGCATTCTGCTATTTCAGATGCTTCCTCTCTGGGCCAGAAAATGCAAGAGGACAAAATGTGCAAGCTAAGATAAAAAGATATGCATTAGGTAAGGAAGCTATAGCCAAAGCTCAGAGGGAAAAGGAAAAAGTAAGATGAGGATAGGATTTGGGAGCAGAAAGCGAGATTTGGGATAGGAAGGAATCAAAATGGAGTAAGGGCAGATCTGATGTCAGCACTTGGAACCTTGGAAAAGATGCTAAGGCCAGACCAACCTAACAGATGGCTTTGGGAGTCTCAGTGTTAATGTCCCATACTTAGGTTGGGCATGCCAAGACATTGTAGAAAATCAAAATGGCAGCTTCTAGCCAACTTGGGCATCACTAATGCAAATGCATTCCATCAGGTGGAAGTCTTTGCCTTAAGGCCCTCATTTTCTGAAGCTGACACTGAGTTGGGGGGTCTGGCTCTATGGGAAAACAAGATGTGAGATAGAAGGGAAAGGCTAGAGTAAGATGCAAGTGATGTCTTGCAGGAAAATAGGATCGGGGTAGAAAGCAGGTGGAAGAATGAGGATTAGAGCTGTATGGGAGAGAAGGATAAGAGATCAAGAAAGCATGAGGAAAGTATATTAGCTGTTTGAGCCCAAACCTGGGTTATGGTCTTAGCTAGAATTTATTTTCTGCCATACTGACTTCCTGCTTCCCCCCCCCCCCGCCCCCCACATTTCACTTACAAATTCTGTGGGGCTTAAAACTAAAACAGAGTACAAAAATGGTGAATTTAACCACCTTAAACTGAGTTGCTTAAATTTTTACATTTTCAAATAAGACATAGGGCTATTCAACGGCCATCTTTAATTTTGTTTCCCATTTGTGAACAAAGTGGGCATTTACCTTTCCTCAAGGAAGGAAGACTCACTAGTATCTCTCTCATTTCAGAGATACTTGCTACAAGAAAGACTCACACATTATCCAAGTTTTGGCTGGAACTCATCTCTGCCATGTTCCCATTTTTTTATGACTGCAAAAAGGTGCGTTCAATGAACCCAAAGTAACAGAATCAGCCAAGATGTTTCGAACATACTTTGTGCCATTGTATCTTCAGTGGTTTCATAATGAGAATCAGTGTGACGTAGCAGCAGAACTAAGGAAATCTATATTCAAACACCCCACTAGCCATAAAAAATCTCTAGATGACTTTGGGCCACTTGGTTGCCCTCTCTTAGAAACCTCACAAGGCTGATACAGAAAAAAGGATCTGTCCTGCCTTGAGCTCAGGGAAGGAAGATAGCATATAAATGTTATATACAGTATCAGGAGTTTTAGCAAAATAAATAGATACATAAGGCTTTGTGGTGATGTTACTTCAAATGCACCGTATATTTTCTTCACCAGCAAATTTCTTCCAAGAAGAAGGGAATGCACCACTTTTCATCTTGTTCCTTCTTCTTCTCCTAAATTAGGTATGACCTTTCCCAGCCTGAAGGCTGCTGCATGACAATTGAGTAGCAATTTGTATTTTTGAATGATCTTGCTTTTCCAAGAGTACCTTGGGGAAGATTTCTATCACTATTTGCTTTGCATTACTGTGATTGATTAGAGCAACACAGACCTTTGCCCACATGTCAACAAATACCCCAACAGACCCAAGCCTTCTTATATGTTTTATTAGAAAATCTACTGTTGGAACAGATAGCTCATTTTCCAATATGATGTCATGATGCAAATGATAGACCTGATTTGTGGGCATGGAGAGAATAAGCAAAGCACTGACAGCGGCTGACTTCTTCTGCAAAAGTGCCATTGCATATGTTCGCTAGGTGAACTTTCTGTAAGCTGCTTTGGGGGTCTTCTAGCCCAACCCTCTGCCCAGCACAGGAAATGAGTAGGTTGTTTTCAACTGTCAAGTCAGTCATGACAAGGAATCTGATTGTTCTCATTTTACAAATGGGGACTTGAGACTGAAGCAGAAAGTTTCTCTGGGACAGAAAGAAAAAGATAGGGCTCCATTTTACAGCCTGTAAAAATCTGGATAACTTTTAGATGGCAGTAAAGAAATGAGGAAAACTCTCTGCAGCTTGTATCTTTTTTTAAAAAAAGGAAAAAAATCATTACACGTTTTTAAAAAATAAATATAAAAATTTTAAAAAACCCCAAAAATTCTTTTTAAGTTTTGGATTTTGCTTCCCATCCAAATATTAAGGAAGGTTGAGAGTATGTAATCATCTCCCTGCTATTATTTTTGTACTAAATTTGAAGATTTTAGCATTTTCCTACACGTTGAATCTGCTGTTTTGAACTTTCAGCTTTCTGTTGCTACTTTCCCTGGGGAATTGCCTGTTATCATACTTTCACTTCTGTAAACACGTTTCAGAATTTTCCTATTATCTCCCACATTCGATGGTTAAGTACCTAGGGGGTGCCATAATTTACTGCATGAGACATGGAGGATTTCAATCAGACTCTCTCGGATTTTCATTGAGACCTTAAACAGATTCTTTTTGATTCCTGTCAAGTTTTTATGCAAGGCATTCAGGACATTGTGGAAAATATGAGGTTTAAAATGTGCCATCTGGTTGGGGATGTCATGGAAGAAATTGAAGAGCTTAACAACAATAGAAATGTTTCTTCTAATAGCAAGATCGGGGCTTCTGTTGAAATGCTGGATGAAGATTGGATAGTCGAGTTGAAGAAATTAAAGGGACAGATCGAATTGCAAGCCATAAGTGAAACTGAATTGCTGATGGAATGTTATGGAAAAGAAGGGGTTATTATGTATGGGAGGCTTTTTGTTGAGAAGTCAGAGTTCTTAAGGGGGGCAGTTGGACTGTCTGATTTCTTTATGAAAAAAGCTCTGTGTGTATTGTGGGGATATGTAAATGCTCTGGTTTATTTTGAAGTGGGGTAAGGGCTTAAGAATATTTATCTGGATTGCTTCTAGGGCTGGTTTGACTTCATTCATAGTTAACAATTTGGATTAAGATTAATAAGGTATAATAATAAATGCTTGGTTTTAGGCTTAATATGATTAAGATTATTATAAATGTTGTATTATTAATTACATATAACACCTCTGCTCCGTGAGCTGCATTGGGTACCAGTTTGCTTCCGGGTCCAATTCAAGGTGTTGGTTATCACCTTTAAAGCCCTACATGGCATGGGACCAGGTTACCTGAGGGACCGCCTCATCCCCATTACATCATCCCGTCCCACCCGATCTTGCAGAGAGGGCATGCTGCGGACCCCCTCTATGAAAGAATTCCATCTAGCGGGGTCCCGGAGGCGAGCCTTCTCTGCAGCACCACCTGCCCTATGGAACATTCTTCCACCAGGGATAAGACAGGCCCCCTCACTCCTGGATTTCAGGAAAAAAATTAAAAACCTGGCTCTGTGATCTCGCCTGGGGCAAAAAGGAAAGCGGTCAAGCCTGGGGATGGCTGATTCCCTAGAGCCGCCTTAAATATCTAAAATATTTTGAATATATTCAACATCACTTTAAGAACCACCTGCCACTTAGATTTTATTGTATTTTTATTGTAGTTTTATTGTATTTGTATTTTTATTACTGTTTTTATTGTATTTTGTTGATATTATGCTGTGAACCGCCCAGAGTCCTTCCTTGAGGGGGAGATGGGCGGTTATAGAAATTCAACAAATAAATAAATAAAATAAAATAAATAATTGCAGTCAATTTATATGCCTTTTAGTTTGATTTTTATTATAGTAGACAGAAATGTATAGAATAGTAGTAGGAAGGAAATAATTAAATAAATGTTATTTATTTATTTATTTATTTATTTATTTATTTATTATTTCTAACTTATATCATCGCCCATCTCCCCCCACAAGGTTATCTTGGGGGGGGGAAGTTGATTAGGAGATACAGTATATATATATCTTTTTCTTTTAATATAAGGGGATGGAGCAACTGTATTTAATGATTTTTATAATGTGCCAATGGAATGATTTATAGAAATAATGTGATTTTGGTTTAATATTTATTTATTTATGTTTCGACTTCTATCACCGCACCATCTCCCCCAAGGGGACTCCAAGGGGACTTGGTCCAAGGGGACCAAGGGGAATATAGAGTAAGGGATTGATTATGGAAAAATTGTTGTATATCCTTGTTGTTAAAAGTTGGAAGTCACCTCTTCTTGTAATTAAAAAAAAGAATTTCTCTTGTATTTTCACTCTTTTTGTAGTTTTTTTTTCTTTTTGTAGTTTTTTTCTTTTTTGTAGTTTTTATCTGTCTTAAATCTAATAAAATTCTTATATAAATTTTTTTAAAAAAACCAAATGACTACAAAAAATACAAAAACAAACAATAAAAATAAAAACATAATTAATAATAAACAATAACAAGGAAAACAGAAAAAAAAGAAAAATATGAACAATCTAGGCATATCTCCTATATGTCAAGTATTAAACAATATATAGAAAAATAGAATTAAAAAGAAAAAAACTTGTTGTAAAATATCATGAAATCTGTGCCAAACTTATTGCGTCATTTTTTGATTAGTAGAAAAAATAGCCTTTTCAAAAATGGATAGATTGCACATGTCTTAAACATAGTCCTTAATATTCGGAATAGTAGCGCTTTTCCAATTTCTCAAAATAACTCTCTTAGCAATTCCCCAAACCCAACATAGCCAAACTTCCTCAAAAACAATCACATCCCACATTTTTGGAATATATTTCAAGATAATATCAACAATTTTAACATTAAGATGATTTCGCCATAAATCTACTTATGTATATTAAAATATTGCTCCAAAAAGATGCCAATAACTCACAAGACCAAATCATATCAGTCAATATTTCAAATACTTTCCTTGTGGTGTCCAATAAACTAAAAATAGAATCATTTGATGAATCAGCTTCAGTCTTAAACCTGGTGAGACCAATGTAACATTTTTAAGACTTGCAACCATTGGTGTTCCATTTTCAGATATTTCAATCAATTATTCCATAAGTAAATATAATAAATATGAGTGATTTAAACTTTAAAAATGTTCTTCAATTTTTGAAACAAACACAATATAGGTTTGGTTTCAGAAAAGGACTCCATCAGAAGAGAAAGCATCTCAGGTTTCTTTGAAGCAGCTAAATCATCTGGTATGAACTGACCTGTCAAGACATGCTTGAGTTGATTATATTTCTACTGTTGTGAATTAGGCAACTGAAATTTTATCTGAAGTCAAGAGAAATCCTTGAAAGGAATATTACAGAATAAGTAATTTTAAAGTAACTATTCCAGATTCTGCGCATACTTTCCAATAGAATGTCTTGCCACCTATTTTTAAAGTCAACTTTTTCCATAATTAAATATTCATAAGTCTCACTTCAAAATCCAATCTATGATCCAAAAGAGCCCAAACATATTTAGCTGCTCTCAGTCCCAGAAATGAGAGGCCCTTAGTACTATAAATTGACCCAAGTAATTGTCAAGTTCTTTGTGGAAGTAAGTAATAATTTTCCAATAAGGCCAACAAGGTTGGCAGTCTACTAAATTTTTATTCCACATAAATATAGCCAATAAAATGAAAGCCCAATCATATTTTTGAAAATCTGGCTTTTTTTCTAATTGTATAAATCTTTCGCTACTGCAGCTTGGATCTGGTAGTCCTAGATAATAGAATATACCAGATATTAGAATCTCAAACTGAGGTTTCCACCAATTAATAGACAAAGCAATAGAAAAAACTGTCCTGGACATTTTTACTTCATATAAAGAAATGGAATGCTTGAATATTCTCTTGTACAGTAAAACTGTAAAACAAAAAGAAAACTTATTTGCAGATATAGGATCAACTAACATGTGAGAAATAAGGTAATGTTTGAAGGCAGTCTCCGACATAATAATCTATATGCAAGAAACACATGAAGAAAAAATTAAGTCTTTGATCTTCAAAATAATGCATCCTAGCTACAGCCACAGAAACACAAAGCAGTTGATTATATAAAGCAGTGCTTTCCAAACTTTTCATGTTGGTGACACACTTTTTAGACATGCATCATTTCGCGACACACTCTTACAGCAGGGCACAAGGCAGGCACTAGGACCTGCGTGGAATCCTGGCAGGGCTCGGAGGCAGCAGCAGCTGCGACACACCCAGACACTGCAGCCGACACACTAATGTGTTGCGACACACAGTTTGGAAAGCTCTGATATAAAGTTATGATTCGCCATTCATTACCTTATACTGGCTTTGCAAAATGAATGTAGTTTGTATGTTTAGTCTGGATTCATAAACAGTAAAATAGATTTCTATGCGCAGGATCAGAATCATCTTATTACTCACATATGAGAAATAATTACTGATACTGTATATGCTTACAGTAATATGGGTATTTATATTTGCCACCAAGAAAAGAAATATTGTATTCCTCATCAGTTGTATTAGAATTATTGACATATATTCTGGAAAGGTGTTTTGCTAACAACTGGTGACTTTCTTGATTATTTACAGGTATACTGAGCGTGCAGCCAGCAAATTCTGAGCAACTCTGTCCCTATAAATAACATTATTTAATGGTTTGCTTTTTTTCCTCTATCAGCATGGAGTTCTCCTTACCAGTAATAGTCTGCTGCCCCCCAGGGGCTAAAAATAACATGAAACAGTGATTGTATTGTAATCTGTATAACCCAGAAGTCCCTAGCATTACCCAAATGTTCTGGATTTTCACTATTAGGATAAATTGTCTTTAAAACCACATTGTTGAGAAAGCTAGTGCTGGTTGATTTGTACTATTAAAATTCAATATGGTGATATTAGTACACTTTTATTGATCCAACTGCCTTGATAAACGTTGGAATAATGAAGCACATGTAAAAAATGCACTTGTTTATGGAAGCAGAACTAGTAATATCAAGAGCCATCCTGAGAATTGCCAATGAGCAACCACTGGAGCAACAATATACTTGCTTAAACAAAATGGGTAGTAATTGTCCTCTATCCTTCCTGATGAACAGAGTAGCTTTGGGGGGGTATCATTAAAATACATGAGGCTAATCTACATTACAACTGTCTGCATGATTCTTCTGAATAAACAAAAGTTCAAGCAACACATCAGATCTGCCTTGTTAGCACTCATTCTCCAAAGGACATCTGAAAGTTAGAATCAACATTTTGAAAGCCTGAGATGGAAAATCCCTCATTTGCTTTTCACAGTGCATAATGATTTTATTTCATTATTTGAATCCAACCCTTCCAGACAGCCTAGACTGGTTTATTCCAATTTATCCTCACAATAACCTTGTAAGGATAAGGTGAGAATTGCAACTTGTCATATGTAACTCAGGGAATTGAAGCTGTATCTCCAAGTCTTTGTGTTTGTCTTTGTCTTTCTCTTGCTTTGTCTTTTGCCTCATACTGGTTCCAATTCCCACTAGTTCTCTTCTTGTCTCCTCTCCTCATTAACTACATTCTCTACAGTACTACAGTACTTATCTACAGAATTTGCACAATACCATCAATTCAAAGCAAATAATTTGTATCACTGCCATATCAATCATCTTTGATATACAGAAAGTTGCACAAAATCATAAATACATACAAATGTGTTTAATAACTGATGGATCTATATTCTGCTGTTATTAAAATATATTAATGCAGATTTTATTTATTTATTTATTTATTATTAAATTTCTCTACCGCCCAACTTGCGTATAACGACTCTGGGTGGCTTACAGATAATAAAAATAACAATTGCCGAAAACAATTCAATATAAATATAAATATAAATATAAATACATATAAGTACAAATATAAAATATAAATATAAAATTCAAGATGGGAGATGAGATCTTCTCTTTGGCACCCTCACGGTATTAACCACCCCCATGCATAGCTGTCCTCCCTCCCATCCCACACAAGGTGACATAACCATGTCTTCACTCCCTTCCGAAAGGCCGGGAGAGTGGGGGCCTGTCTTACCCTTGGGGGAAGCTTGTTCCAAAGGGTGGGTGCCACGGCAGAGAAGGCCCTCCTCCTGGACCCTGCCAATCAGCAGTCCCTCATGGACAGGGTCTGTAACATGGCCTCTCTGCCTGACTGGGTGGGAAAGGTAGATGTAACGGGGGTGAGGCGGTTCCTCAGGTAACCTGGACCCATGCCATCTAGGGCTTTAAAGGTGATAACCAACATCTTGAATTGGACCCGGAAGCAAACTGGCACCCAATGCAGCTTGCGCAGCAGTGGTGTTATATGTGCCCTTCTAGGGGCTCCTAAGACTGCTCACGCAGCCACATTTTGCACCAGCTGTAGCTTCCGGATACTCTTCAAGGGTAGCCCCATGTAGAGCGCATTGCAGTAGTCTATGCAGGAGATGACCAGGGCATGAGTGACCGTTATACATATTTTGTACCTTTCCTCTTTTTTTTCTTTTAATAAGAAATTTATTGAGTTTAGAGCAAAGATAAAAATTACAAAAAAGCAAAACAAAAAACAAAAAAAGGTTTTTTTGTTTGTCTCAGGGTTTGTTTTGAGAACGAGATGGCTCTGTTATGTGAGAAATTTTCTGCTGACTTTTTAAGGGGGGCAGTTGGATTCTTTGATTTTTCTATAAAAAATACCCTGTGTATAATATGGAGACTAAATGTTCTGGTTTATTTTGAGGTGGGATAAGAAATAAAGAATAGGCTGTATGATTCTTTTTTTCTGTAATGATTTAAAGTTTGTTTTTTAAGGTTTAATAGGGGTAAGATTGTTACAGTAGTATTAAGCATAAAAGTAGATAATTTAAATGTTTTTTAAATGTTTTTATAATTTGATTGTTAATATAGTGGCCAAAATACATATAATAGTGATAGGAGAGAAACATTTTATAAATGGGTTTCTATGGGGGTGGGGAAGTTGATTTGGAAGGTTATATATTTGTGTATTTTTCTTTATATATAAGGGGAAGAAGCAATTGCTTTTATTGATTTCTACAATACCTATGGGATGATTTATAGAAATAATGTGATCTTGGTTAGATTTAAAGTAAGGGATTAATTATGGAAATTGCTATATATTCTTGTTGTTGAAAGTTGGAAGTCACTTCTTATGTAATCTTTAATATTTTGTACCTTTCCTGACTTCATTTGTAAACAGTAAATTTTCTACATAAAAATGCTCAAGACATCAGAAGGAAGAATATCCAGTGGTTTCTTCTGCAAAGGATAAGATCTCTTTAAATAAGTATACGGATCTGTGGCACTGTAGATCCACAAACAGTGCAGTTTTCTTGTAGTTAAGTCAGCCCTAATAGTTGGATCAGTTCTGTGGTGACTATACCTGCACGCATTTCCGTGGAAAATTATGCATAGTAATTTTTCCTGAGACACTATAGCCTTTGCATAAAATAACTGTACTCATAGTTGGCCAAATTGAATGATATGGGCATATTAGGCCAGCCTTCCCCTCCAGATGTATTGGGACTACAACTACCAGAATCCCTATCAAGCATGATCATTGTGGCCTCAGCATATTCAAACTGAGGAAAACTACATTACTTCCAACATATATTAGGATAAATTCTTCTGCCACACTATGTTCTCCTCTAAAATTACAACAGTCCATATAAACCATGAATAGGCCAGAGGATCTCCAGATGTATGGGAATTTACTCAAGACCCATCATCCATCAAAAAACACTTATTTATTTATTATCTTATCACTTTCATTCACTGGTCATGCCCATATATATATAGGTATGTCCTTCACACACACTACTGCAGTCCTGCTTAACCCCCAAACTATTCACACTTGAAGATATATAGTTGGGGCTAGGCACTGCAGCTCTTGAGAGGACTAAAAAATAAGCCTCAATAGTGTTACCCCTTGGTTTTGCAATCAGAGTTATAACAGTTTAAAGTTATTACTACTTTATTTATTTATTTATTTATTTATCCTATTTATACCCCGCCTATCCCCTCCCTACTGGAGGACTCTAGGCGGCTTACAACAACATCAGTACATTTTTCCAATTATACATCACATATCATTTGTAAATTTACCGCGCGATAGGGAGGAGGGCAGGGAACCGGCTCTTCGGCTGCAGGCACTGGACTACAAGCCCCAACATGCCTCGCTTCTGTGCCGGCTGCTGACGTCCAGGAAGCTGTTCTTTTTCCGGATCCGTCGTCCTCCGCCGTCATCACCGGGATTCCCTAGGTCTTCTTCGGAACGAGGACGACCCTCCGCTGGACGCCGGCAAATTGACCCACGAAGTGGTACCCATTTATCTACTCGCATATGCTTTCGATCCGCTGGGTGGGCGGAAGCTGGAGCTAGTGGCGGGAGCTCACCCCACCCCGCGGTTTCGAACTGCCGACCTTATGGTCGGCAGACTAACGGCTCAGCGGTTTAACCTGCTGAGCCACCGCGCTCCTACTTGTAGTTCATGTGAGCTGAACTTTGATCAGGTCTATTGAGATGGAACCAAATCTGTGGACTAGTGCTGTGTGAATGAATCCTGTGCATCTGTGTCCATTTTTATACCTCCTTCCTATTTTAATGACCTCTCCTTTCCAATATACAACTGATTTGGACAAAACATAGTTTCTAGAAACCATTAAGTTACCCACAGACTGGGACTGCAAAATCAGTTCATGGCATGTTTGCTGTCCAAGTCTGCATGCTAGTCATAATTTGCACATATCAAATTATGATTAGCAAAATTCCTGTTTACCTATTTTAAATGTAGCCAGAAAGTATGGTTTCTGGTTACATCAGGAATGAAGGAGAAAACCACTGTGTATCAGTGGAGGAGGTAGTACCTGAACATCAGTCTTGTGCCAAATCTAATTATCTCTTCTGCCTGTCAAAGCCAATTTGATCCCAAGTAACAATAGGCAAGCTGTTGGCCCTATCTAACAGGGACCAAGATTTATTTTTGATCAGAACAAGAGAAGAGCTAAAGGGACAGGTTTGGAAGGAGTTCCCAGGAACTGTTATTGGCACTCACAGAAACTGTGCTTGAGGACTGATGAGAAGAATATATTAAACATTTTGAAATGCTTTGATAACAAGGACAATACACACCTTATTTTCTGTCTGTTGGGGTTTGTATATACCCAGGAATTTACAGTTAGATAAATTATACTGGAGAGGCTTGATATCTAGGTGAGAGGGGAATTATTCTGCAAGTCACCCAATTAGCAGCCATTGTTGTAGGGATGATGTGGCAGCAATGACTCATACTACAGGTGCTATCATTTAGTTGGGTGTGGCAGATGATGAGAGTGACCTATAATGTGATTGGTCAGTTTATGTATATAAACAGAGAATATCTGGTATTCTTTCTTCTCGTTTGCTATAACTACTCATCGCTGTATCATTTGTTACCCGTGTGGATGTATTCTGTAATACGTATGTATATATAGTAAATAGGATATTTTATCTAATCTCTGCTTTAGTGTCTATTTACTGCATAGAACGTGAATCACTGGTGTCTTGGAAAATAGAGCAGGCCGCTCCACCGCACGCACTCTGACACTGTCCTACATAGGATTCCCAATGAAGTCTTTCTATTACATTTTTAATGCCGATACTCATATACTGTAAACTCTGTGAAGTAAGATTCCATTAAAAGCTACCTTCTTTTAAATAAAATGATTCTAGAAGTGTCCAATGCTGTCACTGATACAACAGGCTAGTTTTGCATGGTGCACCAATGATTTTAATCCAAATGTAATTTGCTAAAATGTGCCACGCAATGAAATTGCAAAATATAACTTTAAAATGTCTATCAGTTTCCATTTGTATTTATTAAAAAAATTAAACTATGGGTATGAACTCAGAAGAAAACACATTGCAAATAGAAAGTATATGTGACATAGGGAGGTCCTTCTTACATTAATTTTCATTATTGGTGAGATGAAGTTTGAAATTAGATTCAGATTGCAAATTACAGTTTTATTTGGCCTCCTATTGCTGCCTAAGAAAAGCTTAGGTTCCTAAAGATGAAACTAGTTTGTTTCCTGTAATAGAGCTGCAAATTCCATATGTCCCACTGGCAGAAAAATAAGTTGATGGTTTGAAGTGAAAGACCCAGGTCTTTTTTATTCAACTTGATAAACAACCAGGATTATATTAGACTAGAAAATCAACAGCCATGAAAAGAAAATGTGTCAGGCAATAGACTTAAAAACTCAATCACAAGGATCAGATGTTTTGTGTTTTTCTATTTATCAGAATCTCATTTGACAAACAGGTGTTGAAACGCATAGAGATGGTTTATCAATAGTTTTCTAAAAAAAAAAAGGTACTGATTATTTGACCTTCCACATGCTGCTATTAATCTGTTTAGAGAAGTGATTGTGTATACTGGTGCAATGGATTTGCATTCATTCTGGGGGTGTTCTTTTCCTCAAATATCACTTTGCCAATAAATTAGAATGCTTCTTTCAGCTGATAAATATTTTAATGTTCAATTTAATTTGAAAAATATATGCACAAGAGTTTCCCAATTGCTTGCTTTGTCCATCTATAGAAAATATGACTTCTCCTTCACTTACCATACTTGTTCCAATAGTTGGAGAACTAATACGATTTAATTGGCAATGGTGACATTACTCAGCATACACTATTTTAGAACCAATTAAACCAATTCAGTTTAAATAACTGTGTGTGAAAAGTTCAATATAAATGATTTTTGAGGCATAATTAAGCCAGTTCATTTACCGGACAAATCACCATTTGCTGGGTTTACTTATGGCAGTACGTCATAAACCAGGGATTTCAAATCATCGTGATTGAGTTTTGACATAGAAGTCAGAACCAAATATGGATCACGGCATATTGTTTAGTCTTTAAAATAGCCAGAGAAGTGGGGAGCTTCAGTTTTGACCAGAGCAGCAGCATGTCTTTCAGCATAAGCATGGGATTCTCTCTAAATATAATGCAATTCATAGCCATTCATGTTTGTGGCTATGTAGAGCCAAACCATGGTCTCTACATAGCTACTCTTCAAATATCAGAAGCCACAAATTCATCTGGTGTGCTTGGAGTGTTTGCAGGGTCTGGGTTATTCTAAATAAGGCTGCTTGGTAAAAGTCTGCAGATGCAGTAAGCGCAGAGAAGAATTTGTGTTTTGCTACTCTTCTTGATGCTGTTTAGATTTACATGTAAGCTGTTACCAATACTTGGTCATGTCCTCTTTGGGTTAGTCACCAGTGTTGCTCTAAGTGTCTTTTCTGTCATTTCACTTTTCTTAGCTCCTCAGTAAAACAAAGGAGACACATGGGATCAGCAAGTGGGCAAAGCAAAGTTCTACCAGGCAAAGACTGAATTGCTTGTAAAAGTGTCAGGGAATTCCCCAGGCACCCTTTGGAATTCCCCCAGACCTATTACACACCTGGGAAGACCAGTCTAATCTAATTGTGGATGTCCAGGGTTTCTGTGATTTGCAGTTTGACCATAGCAAAAGGCAGATGTAATACCCTGCATCTTCAGATTACATCTCATCTGCTCCAAAGTAAAGTCCAGATCAAGCATGTGCCCACTTATGTGTTGGGGCTGCAATTTCTTGTGACAAGCCCATAGTTGCCATGCAGGCCATGAACTACATCCGCACCACTATTTAGCCAGCCAGGTCTCAATAATACATGCCAGGTATGTATATCCATTCACTATCATACTGTAAATGAATGAGGTCTTATTATACATAGACCTGGCATTTACCAACAAAAGCTGGAGACCAAGACAATCCAGCCACTGTTAGTCCTGAGAGGTAGTCCAGACAAGAATCAGAACCAGGAGTACTAGTTCTATCTTTATTGAAGGTTACACTAACAGACTCTTGCAAGACTGAAAGTATTTCTCCCCTTCTTTCCTTTTACTCCCTGGAAAACTAGGGAGGGTCCCTTCTGAAATGTTTCCCATGTCATCCCCCCTTCTGTGAGCTGAGACATCTTTTACATGCTGGTTGTCTAATCTGCAGCTCTTCCTTCTGTCTCCCAAGGTCATTCCTAAATACTATTACAGCCACCAGGGCCCAGGACAGGAATAAGTAACTTAGAAGTTTGGACATGCACCATTATACGAGTTCCTCTTCTTCTGCCACAGCCCACCAGAACCTTCCCCCCACCAATATCTTCCTCTGCCATAATGGTCTCAACTGAAGCCCCCATGATATAACTCCTGTGATCCAACTCTGGCTTTGTCAGGATGGAAGCTGAGTCTGAGGAGGAAGGACCAGTAGCAGAAGAAGCGGGAAAGGATGGGAATGGCGCAAAATTCAAATCAAATCCGGCAGAAGACTCGCCTCCACCTATCAGCGCATGAGAAAGGAGATGGGAAAGGAGGGTCGAGCAATGCGAAGTGCGATTGGCTTTGGGACGCAAACGGCGGGAAACTCAAGGGATAAAAAAGAGAACGTAGCTGTCGCCAGTCACCAGAGACAACTGTTCACGTTCCGTACTGCAACCTGGAGTGAATCGTGATCCCATCGCCATGCCAGAATTCCTACTCGGGCCTTGCCTTGCCTCTACGCCAGAGCCTCGCCTCGCAACCCAGCCGAGCTTCGCACCAGAGCCTTGACTCGTCGCTGTGTCTAGCCTTGTGCTGGAATTTTGCCTCACCTCTGCGCCAAGCCTCATGCCGGAACCTTGCCGCGCTTCCGTCCCACCGGGCCGCACATCGGAATCTTGCCTTGCCGTTATACCAAGCCGCACGCCAGTGTCTTGCCTTGCGGCCCCTCCAACTACTGGGTGGACTTCTTGCCCGGGGGCCGACAGAGACTCAGGACTGTCACCTTACATCGCAGCCACGTGGTGGCTGCCCACGTACGTGTCAACCAGAAACTGATCACCGCAAGCAACTTAAATTCCGTGAGCACCTCGTGTCACCTTCTATATAAATATTGTGTGTTTTATTGTAAATGAAAGACTATATTCCACCCCTTCCTGCTTCGAGTCTAAGTCTGGTCAGGACAGGCCTCAACCCTCCAGGCTTTCCAACATGCTCCAGCCCAGCATTCATTAAACAAGCATTAGCCACCATATGCTGCAAGGAACTTCTACAGGCCTAGTCTGGTTGCAATCATTCTCAATCCATTCATCAATTTATACCTCACTAACTAGCTTAGCCAAACTACCACCTAACTACCCCAGACAGATCTGCTATGGCACAGTTCCTGCTAGAAACAATACATTCCCAGGTTTTTTTTTTTAAATCAGTTTATAAATACAATGGATGGATGGATGGATGGATGGATGGATGGATGGATGGATGGATGGATGGATGGATGGATGGATGGTTTCCAGACCTCCAAAATGATGGTAATCAGGTCTGAGTAAAATGGTAATCTACGAACCTCAATTAAAGAGTCACATGTGAAGAGGAAAATGTGAAGTTGCAAGTACTCATTAACGGAACTTGACAGTGTAGTATATGGTGCAAATGCAACCAATGCAACAATGAATTTCAGTCTGATCTGGAAGTTATTTTCCAGTAAAGAATGTAGCAGAAATCATTATCTAGCACTGCTGTTTTATATGAAAACTATATCTGTGTGTCTTCATGTCCAAATATGACTTTTATTGAAGACACAATATAGACCAAATATGGTAAAGATATGGATTGAATGCTGTACCTAGGTAAATTATAAAAATCAACATTTCTTTTCCTTTCTGATATTTTGCTTTAAGAACTACAGTAGGTAGAGGTTAAATATAAAATACAAAATCTGCACAAGCAGTGAAACAAAGGGCAACTTTGCTTTCTTCGTTGTTTTTCCTTTAATTGAGAAAAATGCTATCTCCTCCAAAACCTTGATATCGCTTCTGGAAGAAAGACTTTCATAAAATTAAATATCACCTCTCCCCATTAACTTCACTGTAGTCTTCTACTTTATCTCAGCTCTCGTATCTGTAAATGCAGCCCTTGATTTTTCTGTACTCCTATCATTTCCTAGGCCTAAGCCATTACTCAGACGCAGGGCTAATTCACTAGCTGTCTTAGCAAATTCATCACTCTTATTGTGTCTGCTTCCAGCTATCTGGATTTGTAACAGATATTTCATATTTCACTTCCCTCTCATATCTCTTTGTCCTTTCTTAATCACTAACCCCCACAACATTTGCCACAGGTACATTTCTCCAGCATTCAGTTTTCTTCAGCATTCAGCATTCATTTTTTCCCCTTGATGCAATTTTATACTACCAACTTATACAAGCTACATTGCTCTAAATAAGTAAACCTTTGCATTTTCTTCCTCCCCACTTCTCTTCAACCCTTTGGTGTACCAACAAAAATTTCAGTTTGGTTTTACTTATGGCCCAACTCCTCAGGACCCAAATAAACATTATAAGAAAGATATAAGCCAACCTAGCAATTCGAAAGCATGCAAATGCAAGTAGATGAATAGGTACCACTTCGGTGGGTAGGTAACAGCGTTCCGCACGCGTCATGCCGGCCACATGACCATGGAAGCGTCTTCGGACAACGCTGGCTCTTCGGCTAACAAACGGAGATGAGCACCGGTGTATGGCCAGCCTTCCTGTAAAAATCTGAAATCCCATACTACCAAACAGAGACTTCAGATCAGAGGTTTCAAAGAATACAGCTTTAATTATTTGGCCAAAAAGAAAAGCCGGGTGTGACACACACACATGGAGTCTAACAACAGATTGTTATATAGTTACAGAGAACAAAGAAATTTACATTTTTAGCATAGGGACCAATCAAGTGGTTTCTACAGACATTAAACCTCCCCTTTTTTTGGCATCCTGGCATTCTCCAGATGTATGTACAGAAAGAAAATACTTGGTAACTTTGTATGTTTCCTCCCCTGGCAGTTCCAAAGCAAAAGATAGTGAACAGGCCTTTTATCAGAGATAGAGAGGAATCTTCCCAAATCGTTATGCTTTTGATCTTCCAAGGGGAAGTTAGAAAACCTTGGAAACTTTGTTCTTAACACATTCCATTCCTGTGAGCGGAAAAAAAACAACACACTCTTATCTTCCTTCTTTATGGCCCTACAGTGGGGGCCCCCTTTCCTCTCCAAACAAACAAGACACTTACAACTTCATTCAGGGAACCTTGCTAGAGTGAAACAGAGTGCACACACTTGTGTTATAGAAACTATATAAAGGTGTTTAAAACTACACAGATAAAACTATATATGCTAAATATATATATCAAAACTATGGGGGGACCTAAATTGCCCCCCAGGGCCATATACCGGCCCCTAGAGTCGGACACGACTGTGCAGGGGAAAACCTTTACCTTTTACCTTTATAAGTAGACCACCACTCTACATGTCTCCATATTTGCTTTCCTATGTGATCTTCCAAAAGTGAGGTGAAATAGCATCATCACATTGCTTCTGTTAAACATTCTTCCTCACTGAGAGTTCATAGAGTCTAACTCTAGTGTCACTAGTCAAAAGACAACTATCTTTCCCTCATTAATATTTTTATGAAGAAAGGAATTCTACAAAGCTGTTGGCAATCACAGTTATAAATGAGACAGCATTTCCCACCCACTCCCCATACAAATGACACCTACAAGCAAAAGACATCAATACAGGTGTATTATCCCCATAATGCCCTGTGAATCAGACAAGGCAATTACACAAGCAAAGGATTAACTGGAACCACCTATAGAGTGACAATAATAATCTATAGGCTCTGAGGAAAGCAATTGTGCCCATATGAGAAAGAGAAGGGGAGAGAGAGAGAAACACACTAACAATACAGTGATATTACTATAGTAGGGAATACCCACCCATGCCCACAGTGTACACATGTATCAATTAACAATTAAAGCCTGAAAATAACTACCAAACTTACACAGCCCAAATTTGTGTTACATTTGTTGTTGTGAGTATTAAGAAAACATATCCATTGTGCTGTACCCTTCCCCCTTATCTTCCGTGTGGATAAGACACAGCTCTTTCCCCACAGAATATGCAGTTCATAAAGACAGGATACACAAGCAAGATAAACAATCCCAGTTCTGAAATGAGTGCAAATATGACTGATTAGGGAGGAATTCTTGCAATTAAATCTCTCTGCAGGATTTCTGTGGCAGAAGCCACGGGAGAGGTTCTCAGGTAAATGCTATTATCAGAGTAAAGGAGCAGCCGTAAGATGTAACTGTGATGGCTGCTAGACTAACAGCGCCGTTATTAAAGCCTCAACTGCATTTAGGCAACATGGGCAAAACCCCAAAGAGACAGGGGTTTCCTCTCTGTTTTCAAAAGGACAGAAAACAGCCAGCATGTTTTTAAAGTAGGCCTGGAGCCTAAATATCAGCCTCAAGGCAGTACAAGTGGGTGCTTCACTTCAAGGAAGGTTCAACGCCCCTCAACACACACACCCCATCCTCGTGGTGAGGAGAAGTGACATGCTGTACCATACTCTCTTGCTTTTCTCTGCTTGGCAGATGCAAAAGCCAGAAGGGGTTTCTGCACGTCCCTCTGCAGAAGCTCCTTGCAGCCTTGGAGAGCCCTGGAAGAACGTTCTACCCTCAGTGCTCTCCAACAGCTCTTGCCAAAGCCCTGTCCGCTCTGGCAATGTCACTGTGTTCCTGCCATGCCCACTGTGGCCGGTTTTTTTAGGGAGTGCCGCTCCCATCTGAAACTCCTCCCTATTTCAGTTGTCCAGATAGCAGCCATGCTGGTTAAAATGGTTTTAATGCTGCAAGGCCCCATACATGTAACCTCTACACCAGGGCTTTCCAAAGTTTTTCCCGCAGCGACACACCAACCGGCATTGGTGTGTCGCCGCAGGAAAACCCGGAAGTGCGGCAGCGTGCAAAAACCCGGAAGCGCTGCTGCCGCTTTCGGATTTTTGCGCGCCGCCGTTGGTGTGTCGCCACGGGAAAACCCGGAAGCGCTGATGATGATCAGCGCTTCTGGGTTGTGTGGCGACACACCAGACTGTGTGTGGCGACACAGTTTGGAAAGCTCTGCTCTACACACTGGCATTCTCTGCACCTCAGGTCCATATAACCCACTTCCAGAGTCCTGGGAGGAGCTAAAATGAGAGTCATCACCTGTATTGATGTCTTTTGCTTGTGGATGTCATTTGTATGAATTGACTGACGACATGGGAATTTTTTTTTAGATGATGTGCCCAGTAATTAAAGCACCTGCAGAGAGAAGTACTTTCCAGAAGCCTCACTGTTGAGCCAGTGTGGTTTCAATCAGACTTTGATATGGCAGGATTCTTGACAGCCTTTGGGCCATGCAGTGGAATAACAATCTTCTCAAGATAAGGGTATTCACATTGTGTTTTTTGAGTGTGGGGTTTGCTCCCTGTTTATATACAGTAGCTTGTTCTGCCAGTGTTGGTGGGGGTGTGATTTTCTCCTTGGTAGTTCCTTGATTCAGGTATTGTTTTCTGCTTGATTGTTTGCCTGGTGTTAATCCCTGCTTATCTGGGTGTTGTCTGCTGGAGGGGATGCGTTCTGGTTTTTTTTCCTTCCTTCTTAGCTTTTTGTTGTCTCTTTTGAATGGTGTGTAAATATGTTCTTTATTTCTATGTGTTTCTTGATGGCTGACTTGTCTGAATGCCAAGCTTTCAGGAATTTCCTAGCATTTTTGGATTTAGCTTGGTCTAGGATGCTCACAGTTTCCCAGTTGAAATTGTGGTTGAGTCTGTCCATGTGTTGTGAGATTAAGGAGTTTTCATCATGTCTTCTGAGTGCTCGTTGGTGTTCACGGATGCGGTCTGCTAGTCTTCTTCCTGTCTGTCCTACAAAGTGGCTGTTACAGTCCTTATTATAGATGACTCCTGTTTTTTCTTCTTGGGCTACTGGGTCTTTTGGTTTACTTAAGATGTTTTGGAGGGCTTTAGTTGTTTTGTGTGCTATGGTGTGTGGGAGTACTCTAGTTTCTAGATGCTGCATTATGATCTCTGCTATGAGTCCTTAAAGAGGTGATCCCATGGGTGTTACTCTGATTTGTTGGCATATCTGTCCATCAAACTGAAAGTACGTAGTAAGGCAGAGGTTGATGAGGTCCATGATTCTGGGTATTTCAATCTAAGTGGATTTGGCTAGGTCGGGTGTGTTGTGTAGTACTGCTACCATGGATTCTTTGACTAGTTCTGGATCTATGGATATGAAGAGTGCTGTGACAGCAAATGAAACCATAATTTCATCTTCTTCTATTTTTAGGTCTTTGATTTTCTGGAGGCACTGTAGTGGGGAATTGATAGAATATTTGCCCCCTTCTAGGAGATGTCCAAGCTTTTTCATAAGTTCTTTGGCTAGGTTGTAAGTTGGGGTCCCTGGCAATGATTCAATTGGATGAAGAGGTATGTTGGGCTTGTGTATTTTTGGGCATCCACAGAAGCATGGGAGGAAGAGTCCACTGCTTTTCATCCACCACTGTTCTTCTTTGGTGATTTGGAAAAGGTTTGCTTGTATATGCTGTGGAAACCTCTGTGGGGTCCTTTGTCTTGCTTTGTGCCACCTACTAACACTGAGCCAAATTCCTCTCATTTTGGGATTTTGGGATTTCTCTCACTGATCCAAAGTTGTGCTTATTTTCAAGTAGGATGATTTCACCACATCTCCATTCAAAGTCTTCAGAGCAAGGAAACAAGCATTTTAGATGAAACAGTTTTATACTCATTACTGTCTCTACATTGCCCACAGACAGTAACACACTCCATTAGACTTCCATTTCCCATCCTGGCAACAAGTGAATAGCCATATTTTCCACAACATCAGTAACTTGATTGTGCACTCTGACAGAAGCTACAGTTGAAAAACCATCTGCTTTACCCCAAATCTATTGACTTCTATGCAAAAATTTGTTTTAAAAAATACTTTTTCAGGACAACCCAATGAAATTTGTCAGATTGTGTGCAGTGGTGCATACTCCCAGACAAAAGGCATGCATAGTGAGCAATTATTTAGATCACAGTGGGTGAAATTTTGGAACAGTCTTCCTGATGCTAATAGCATTTTCACTCTTGAATGCAACTATATTGTGGTTTTTAAAGAATTATAGCTTCAGATAATGCTACACGTGATGCTGTCTTAAAATAGTAAAAACAAAAACAAACAGAGCTTTAGCCGAACAGAGTCAAACCAGAATGTATGATGCTCCAATATAACTTCTTAAGCTGCAGTCCTCAGCATAACGTAGGATGGAAAGGCTGCTGAATCCCATGGGACTTTCCTTACATCTGGGTCTTCTGTTTCTTCTGTATTTGTTCATGGTACATAAATGTAAGGAAACATGCTTCCATAAATACCTTCAAGCACACTCTAAATGTTACTCTTTTTGCCCCAGGCCATTGCGCTCTATGACTGAACCTTGCCAGAAAGCAGATGCGCTCTTCATACTCAAAGAGGCAATTGAGCCTTGCACCTACTGTGCATAAAATTCCCTCTTTAAGATGACAAGTCTGCCACCAAGTCAGACCAGAAGCATCATGACATTTTTCCACTCAGCAGAAAGATGCAAATGTCTGAGCTGCTTAGGCCTGCCAGTGGCTGTCTTCATGGGCTCTCTGCATGAAACCAAATAAACAAACCAGCAAACTGGAGGATGGGGATTCCTTTTTTTCTTCTTTTTTGCCTAAGGCATTCTGAGTGTTGTCACTAGTGGCTTTAGGATAATATGTTTAAACCTTTTCCCACAGATCCATTGAAATCCTATGTTTGCATAAAACCTGGAATGACTTTGGGCCAATTTTCTAATATTGGGAAAAGCTATCATATGAGCTAGGCCCTGGACAATTACTCCACGAAAATCACTAATAATTAAAATAGCTACTGTGTCTTGAAAGAGGAACAGTTTTTCTACAGTTCTATACAAGTTTACTTGAGATTCATTCCTACTGTGTTTTGTTGGCCAAAGTAAAGGTAAAGGTTCCCCCCGCACATTTGTGGAATCGTGTCCGACTCTAGGGGCCTGTGCTCATCTCTGTTTGTTAGCCGAAGAGCCAGCGTTGTCCGAAGATGCTTCCATGGTCATGTGGCCGCATGACGCACACGGAACGCTGTTACCTACCTACCGAAGTGGCACCTATTAATCTACTTGCATTTACATGCTTTCGAATTGCTAGGTTGGCAAGAGCTGGGGCGAGTGCGGGAGCTCACTCCGCACGCAGGGCTAGGGATTCGAACCTCCGAACTTGCGATCTTCCGATCAACAAGCCTGGCGTCTTACCCGCTGAGCCACCAGCTCAGCTTTGTTGGCTTACCTGTGAATAAATATGCACCAAGTTTTGGCTTAGCCTGATTTCACTAACATTTCCTTAGATAGGTCATGGAAAGTTTTCATATAGTGACTGGGTTCATATTTTGTACCAAGCCCTAATGTGATTTATTTGGCTTTGGCTAACATGTTGTGCAAACTCAGCCTTCGTTACTTATTCCACAAATCCTGACCACTAAAATTAATGTTACTAGGAAGTGCTCAAACTTGGCTAGATCATTCCAACAGTAGTCTACATCTGAATATTTTATTGGCATTAATTAGCAATCCAATTTTTTGAATGAAACAAGTAGTCCCAGTTCATAATCCAGCTAGATGCCATGCTGAAATAGCATTGGACAATGCCCAAGATCTCGTGCCCCAGGTCTTGGGTGACTGAAAGAGCTGCCAATGTATGATTTTATTCCCTTTTCAAGAATGAATGGGTAGTGGAGACTGAATACAGGAAATATATGGTTTTGTCATATACTGTATGTTATATGACAATATATGAAGATCAAATCACATGCCTACAAACAAAGTTATGAAGCGACTGAGAAAGAGAAAAGACTAAGTTATGGTTGGATGAGCTCCTCAGAAAGAAGGGGATGAAAAATGTAAAGACCAAAAGCAGTGTATGAAGTAGGACATGTACATGATGGAAGAAGGATGGTTTCCAAAAGAAGGATGGTTTCCAAAGAAAGAAAAGTATGGGAGAATAGAGTGAAAGGTGTGAATACAAGCTAGCTTTAATTATATTTCTTCTTTTTTTCCCTTATCTCCAGTGTCCAAAGTGTTTTGATTACTGTTCTTTTTTCTGTGCTGTGCATGTAGCTTTTACTGGAAAGCAATAGTATGGTGGATGTATCTGTAAGTTTTCCTGAATGGCAAAGTCACTCAATCTGGGCCATCTGACAGGATTCATGAAGAGATCCCAGTTATGTGATATCAAATGAACTATAATTGTCTCTGACCAAATGCTTGTTTCACTCTATTCTTCCATACTTTTCTTTCTTTGGAAAGCATCCTTCTTCATGTACATATCCTACTTCATACACTACACTACTCAATACTGCATATTTATATCTTTTCCAAGCCCTACATTTGGTTACAATATCACCAAATTAGGTAACTGAGTACTGGGGTTGGCTTAGCTAAATATCTATTTATTTGATTTAATTGCCTGCAAGCAGGGATGGAACTAGGGTCTGTGTCCAGGGAAAACATGGATTCCGTCACCCCCCCCCATGGGTTATTTTGTCATTTTGGTGCACCCCCAGCGCGGCGCCCGGGGCACATGCCCCGCTTGCCCCCCTCCCCTAGTTGTGGCCCTGCCTGCAAGGCTACAAGTCTTACACTTTGTACAAATCCATTAGTCTGCCTGCTCCGCAATTGGAATACTAATTTTATTAAAGCACTTTTTGTCAGTATCTGTGACACTCTATATAGTATATGACTTGTTCATCTATGCATTTTAAATATATATCTCTAGACATAATTCTATATCTGTCCTTCACTGAGCTAGTTTATCTATATAATTGTGTCTGTGCATGTACAGTATATATGTCCTTTACATTAATTTATCAATGCACGCATTTTATACAAAAAGAACAATACGAGAATTTCAAGATGACTGTATTCCTAGTATACTCCTGATGGCCTAGCTGCTCCAGATTTATAGGAACACTATTTTGTTGTTAGAATGTGATAATTTATTTCAGATACATTGTTTAAAGCAGCACATTTTAAATAATGGAATATATATTTTGTCTGTAGCATATTCCCATTCTTCCCCGCTGCCAGCAACTCCATTGTTTCCCCCCCTTTTTTTTCTCATTTAATCATTACAGGATTTTTGGAAAGGGACATATTAAATTAAGCTTCAGTAATACATGGTGTCTTATCTCTCTCTTGTTTTCTTTTGTTTTTTATGAAGCAGGGCATGTTTTATTAGCGGGAATCTAGTCCACACTGAAGGATACTGGTCCTCTACAGTTGTGTGTGTATGAGAAATGTAACCACATGGGACTACTCCAGAGAGCTTTTTTTAAAAAATGTATCCATCATGGTGCTCTACAGCAACTCCATGGAGCACAGGGTTTGGCATGGCAGTTTGAGGACTGTCTCTATCTCAGCAAAGAGCGTTTGCTCTACCGGTAAAAGAGATTCAATCCCTACCTTCTGCAGAAATGAGAAAGATCCCTGTCTGAAAACTCTAGGCTATAAATATACCAAAATAAAAGCCGTTCCAAATGTAGTTTCAGAGAGGGGCAAATAACACAGGACAAGTGAGAGTACAGTAGGCATAACTGTATTCATTAGAGCAAGTATAAGGTTGGGTGAAGCACTAGGCCTGGATCCAAATTCTATGAATTTTCTGGCTGCAAAATCTAATCCCAGGGAACTAGGAACTATCAGGGATGGCAGATTGTGGACACACGCCCATGTGAACAATTCACCTGTTTACCTGCCGTCATCAGGCAAGAGCAAGCTAAAATGAACCACTCTCATCTTACCAGTCCTTCCATTCCAGGGTTGTAGGTATTTCTCCCTTGCTTAGCCTCTCTGTGGATCTGGCCCAATGACACAGCTGCCAGTACCAATCATGCACTTGAGATTAAAGTACTTTAAAATCCATGTGCATTATTATAAAATATAGAGGAATAGATGGGCAAGGAAGGCCCTTGCTATAAAAGTAAGAGAGGCTGAGCCAGCTCTCTAGAAAGCTAAAGATCTATGAAGCCGCAGGTTTAGTGTTGCCCATCTTCCCTGACCCATCTTTCCCGTGTGCAAGGGGTGGGGGGGTGGACCTCATCCTCAATTGGCGGAGGCAGGGATCTGTTCCCTATGGCTGCTATTTCAGTTCATGGCTTTCCGTTAATAGATATTCTGGGGAGTTTATGGAGCAGGCAAACTAATGAATTTGTGCAAAGTGTAAGGCTTCGTAACCTTACAGGCAATTAAATCCAGCAAATAGATATTTAGCTAAGCCAACCACAGTATGCATTTAGTTAATTTGGTGACACTGTAACCAAACGTAGGGCTCGAAAAGGATGCAAAACATGCAATTTTGAATAAGATAAGCAAACATTTAGTCAAGGCACAGTTATATTTCAAATTTAAATTGATTTGATGTCACATAACTGGAATTTCTTCATGAATACTATTTGAAGACCTAAACTGCAATCGTAATGATAGAGATACATTCAAATGACATCTGAAGTCTTATCTAAATAGCACCTGGAAGGCACCAGGTTGGCAAAGCTTCCCTAGCAGTTTGCTGCATGAAGTCCATGTTAAGAACAAAGAGCTGTTAACTCCTTGACAAGCGAGGAGTAGCTAAATGGCTCTGTCCCCTAATTTAGAGAATGTGGGCTTCTAATGGTTTCAGTCCTCTGTTTTATACTGGGGACGTTGATTTCTGGAGCTAGCTGCAGTCATGAAATAATGATGCTATGTGCATGGTGACAGCATAACACAATCCCTGTCCTTTGGTACTAGCATCCTGATATTCAGGGATGGAACTAGGGTCTGTGTCACCCGGGGCAAACATGGATTCTGCGCCCCCCCATGGGTTATTTTGTCATTTTGGCACCCCCTGGGCGTCATTTTGGTGCACCCCCCCCGCGCGGCGCCCGGGGCACATGCCCCGCTTGCCCCCCCCCCCTAGTTGCGGCCCTGCTGATATTGGATGGAAATACATAAGTCATGGGATTCATATCAGGACATCATAATGCAGGTTTCGTCGTTTGTTCCCCATGCCCTCCTGCAGATGCCTATGATGGGGATGCCCAGCTGTTTGGGGGTTCAAAGCCTTGGAGTGGCATTTTGAGAATGCATTCCCAAAAATAGGCAGAGCTAGGACAAAGAAACTGAGGGGGCCAGAAAAGAACTGATTTGGTTTATGCTGAAATGTAACCGAAATGAAATGAAATGAAATGAAATGAATGGAATGCAGTGAATATGGCTATTCTCCATAAATGTCAGTTCAATGATAAGTTTTGGAAGAGTTCTCAGGATTGTAGGTTTTGGGGGACACGTGACTCTGGGGCCACGAGGTGTGCACCCCGTTTTACTGTGCTTTTCTTAAAATATTGTATAGCATCCTGGGTCTGTTCAGGCTGAGTGGCAACTCATTAACAATAGCTATACTGAAACAGCTATGTTGCCATTATCATTGTTCTGGATAGTAATATGAAATGCTGCTATCCCAGTTAAAATAATATGGGTCTGCTGCTGGAAATACCATATGAGATCAGGTGGCTGTGCAGAAAGACAGCTGAGTGCTCA
Source organism: Charina bottae (assembly GCA_023362775.1). Lineage (NCBI taxonomy): Eukaryota > Metazoa > Chordata > Lepidosauria > Squamata > Charinaidae > Charina > Charina bottae. The sequence continues at coordinate 3,632,678 of JALMGJ010000009.1, forward strand.
GAGGCTTCAAAAGGCAGATCTTGGCAGTCTGAGAGGAAGGTGTAGTAGTGACAGCAAACTCTGCCTTTCTTTTTTCTGGCTGCAAGGAAAAGCTCAAAACCTTGTGACTTAAAGGCCTCTTTAATAATGAAGTATGAACAGTACAGCCACTCAGACGGATACACCACAGTGTTTTCAGCTAAGCTGATAAGGCCTCATTAGGCAAGAATTCTTAAAATTATTAACCTTCATGGCATTTAGAAGATAACCAAAGACAGTTTTGTTTTACTAAGCCTTCAGCTCTAAATAAACATCACTGATGTCTACCTTTGGGAAGGGAGGCAGGGGAAGGAAATGGTTTGTTATGATTTATTGATGTTGTAGTTTTCAAAAATGTTAATGTGTTGTAAACCATCCTGAGTCCTTTGACTTGAGTCAGCTATAAAAACTGAAATAATAAAGAAAATAAATAAATCAGTCATTAAAATAATTAACTATTAAAAGCTTGATGAAAGAGATGTGTTTTTACCATCTTGCTAAATATTGAAAGAACGGGAGCATTCATCCTGAGGGAGGGCATTCCCTAGCCTGGGTGCCACTTTCCTGACTATACCCTTTCTTGAATATCTGATAGTCAAGCTTCTAGCAGCACAGGCATCTCCAGATCTACTCATCCAAGTAACCTGGTAGGTTCATGACAGGAGAGGTGGTACCACAGATAATTAGACCCTAAATTGTTTAGAGTTTTAAATTGTGCCCAATAGAACATGGGTAGCCGGTGCAGATCTCTCAGTGCAAGCATCATATGCACCAACCAGCAGCCATCATATTTTGTTCCAATTGCAACTTCCAGTCATTTTCCAAGGGTATCTCCAGATAAAGCGCATTGCAATGGTTGAGATGGAATGTAACCAAGGTGAGGATAACTGCTATTAAGTCTGAACAGCATAGGAAGGGTCAGAGTTGATATACTAGCCATAATGGTCTGAAAGTGCTCCTCACCACAACAGCTCCTTGCAAATCAAGTGAGAACTGGAGGTCAAGAAGCACTGTGAACCTGCTCTTCCTGGGAGATTGTGACCCCATCCAGTACAACCTTCAACTCATTCCCAGAGTCTTGCCTTTTCTTTACCAACAGCACCTCCATCTTGTCAGCTCCTTCTCCCTCATCCAGACCATTTGGGCAACTCAAGAGTACTGATAACTTTCCAGGTGTTAGAAGGTAAGGAGTGGTAGAGCTGGGTGTCATCAGCATACTGATGGCATTCCAGTCCATAGCCCCACATAACTGCTAGGGGAGGATAGGAGACCGTGAAACCCCAGAGATCAACAACTTAGGAGGTGAACTGCTTTCCCTCAGTACCACCTTCTGGGTATGTCCTGACAGGAAGAATTAGAATCATTGCAACACAGTGTCCCTCAGATGACTGCCAATGGGCCCAATAGGATACTATTCTCAATGGTATTGAAAGGCACTAAGATATTCAGGAGAACTGGCAGAGCTGCAGTTCTTCCCTTTTAGTTTCTGGTAGAGATCATCTCCCAAGGTGGCCAAAGCAGTCTTAGTACCATATTCTGGATGAAACTCAATTGAAAAGGGTCCAAAAAGTAATTTCTTTCTTGATCATTACTGTTTCTGCACCTTCAGAAGGGAGCTGAAGCCCTTTGCAAAGCAAAACAGGACAAAGGCCCATCTTGCGAACTAATTTTAGCTGTGAATTTGGTGCCTCAGCATCAAATTCAGTACAATACTGCTCACTTGAGCATAATTCAGGATAATACAAATGAAAGCAATGGCACTGGAGGGGGAAACTAGGAAAGACACAGAATTAGTTTACTAGAATTAAAATATGGTGCTTATTCTAAATTGCTTCCAATTTTCTAAACTACAATTGGGTTGGGGAGGAGTTTTCTTTTTGCTTTCTTTAAAAACATAATCTATTCAGGTGGTAATTTCTCAGGGTTTTGATATTGCACATTACAATGTAGAAAAAGCAGGACTCCATTGGGAGTGGACTGGCTTAGAAATGCTATAAAATAACTAAGTAAGTACATGGTTTTCTGGGTGGGAAATCTTCACTCATTGCATGAGCTACAAATTTCAAAAGATAACCAGGGCAGTCCAGATTTGTGGAGAGAGTGACTCTCCCCTCATCTCCTCCTCCATATTAGCAGCCATGCACACCTAAAGCCTTTTCTCCAAAGGGGATTTCCAGCTCACTTTGTGGGTGAATTCTGAGGGCATAACAGTAAAGGTTGCAAAGAAGAGGAAATCCAGAATTGGATTGCTGTAACCAGTATTACCTCCAGGATGGCACCTACAGACACAGGTCAAGGGCCCTGAAACCCAGAGGGCCCTCAAATTCAGTAAGTTGTTTCTTAAAATTTAAAATTTAACTTCCTTCCCTCCCTCCCTCCCTCCCTCCCTCCCTCCCTCCCTCTCTCTCTCTCTCTCTCTCTCTCTCTCCTTTTCTCCCCCTCCTCTATTCCATTTGCCAGATGGGGGCAGGAATCCCCTGGAGCAATGTTTCTCGACCTTGGCAACTTTAAGACGCATGGACTTCAACTCCCAGAATTCCCAGAAGTTGAAGTCCACACATCTTAAAGTTGCCAAGGTCGAGAAACATTGCCCTGGAGCAACTGAGCTACCTGGCCCCAAAGCAGCTTCACCCTGCAATGCCCTTTCAACACTTGAAAAAATGAAAAAGGGGGTGATGCCTGCAACTCCCTGTTAAATGAAGGCAGTGGCAGGGAGAGTCAGTTGAGATATGGGAGAAGGGTGAACTTGGGAAGTGAAATTGGGGGTGAGGGAATAGAGCCCTCAGAAATAGGTGGGACAGATAGGCAGGGGGCTTCTTATCCATGGCTTACTCATGCCTGGCAGAGTCTCAGCCAGAATTTCTTTGCTGAAAAACTGGCCCTTTAGTTTCATGAAAAGATTATGCTTATTCTGGAAATAATCCACCCCCAAGGAAGTCTTTCTCGGTCCTTTCACTATCAGTGTGAAGGATAAGCCTATACTTAAAACTGTCTCCATGACATCGCTATGGTTTTATAACATTCATTTTGCAGGATTGTGTTTAACAGCATCTGCAGGAGCTTGCTGCGTTTGACAAAATGACAAAGGCAGCACTGTGGCGTCATGCCACAAGTTCCGCCCCTTTCATATGTGTGTGTGACATCATGATACATGTAGAAGGGCTGGCTTGCGTTGCTATGCCACAATGCTGCTTGCATCATTTTGACTTCCCTTGCCCCACTCTGTGGACACTGGTAATTGTGTGTGGGTATTCTACAAAAATTCTATAGCGTATAATACTTTACAAAGTATGAAATGAGGAAAGGAGAATAGAGGAAGAAAGTTGTGACTGGCTGCTAGTCATGAGCCCTCTCTCAGGATCGGAAGCTGCTCTGAATGCCAGGCGCAGAGAAGTTCCAGCAGAAGAGACTTACCAGCCTCGTGTTCTGCTTGGAGGCTTCCCATTGGGACATCTGGTTGGCCCTTGGAGGAACACAATGCTGGACTGAAAGAGCCTTTGGCCAGAATCTTCAGAGTTGTTCTTATGCAATTATTGGTGAATGAGATATGGATAATCAAGTGGTACCAAGAACTTAATGAAAAGGTAAATGCTGAAGGAAGATCTGTAAAAACACTAGAGCATTGCCGTATTTTCTCACAACACACAAAGCTTTCCTTAGCATGTATCATAGATACGGTGACCATATTTTCTTGGAAAAAATGAAGGACAAACTTGAAAAAGGAGCAAACCTGAAAGAGATTCATAAGGATAAAGTGATTCAATTGTTTATGTTTATAACTTTGCTTTACAAAGGAAAATTCAAGAGCAAAACCAAGAAAAACTTTACAAACATGCATATTCTAATAAAAATATCTAAAATCAAACAGTATATGTGAATTTATTTAAAAAGATAATTCAATTTCCATATTTTTCACATGAATGTGAAAGACTGTGCATTAAAATTTAAATGACCAAAATAAAAGATGAAAGTGAGTTTTTGAAAAATAAATAAATCTAAAGGACAGTTTTCCGAAATAAAAGACTGTCCTTTATAATAAAGGACGTATGGTCACTGTAATCATAGGTAAAAAAAAAACTTACACATGGTTGTTGTGCAAGACAGTGCCCCCCCCCCTCAGCAAATCAGGGTCTCTATCACTAGGTGCAGGGCTGGAAAAAGCAAATCCCACCGTTGAACTCCCTTCAGTAAAGCAGGCATGGAGCAGGGAAGTTGATACCGTAGGAACGGGCATGGAAGCTGAATCTGATAGTGAACCTGAGTATGTGGAAGTTGAACCTGCATATGAAAATATGCGTAGCAGGCTTGCATATGAGGATATCTGCGTCTGTGCTGGAAACTGTACTGTGTCCTTGTCAAGAGTGAAGTATTCATATCCAATGACATGTATATGTAACTTTTAAAAATAGTTATGTGCTTTATGGCTTCCTTGTGGCTCCCTTGCTTGTTTTTGTAATCTTTAAACTTTAAATATAACTATATTATTTGGCTATTTCCTTTGTATCCTTGAAGATAAAGATAATCGTGTGATTTGTGATTTCCTGGTATGTATTAGATCCTAGAACAGGGATGAAAGAGACCAGCTGTGGCCAGTCTGATGAGATGGGTCATGGCTTGGGCAGCTGACAGAGCATACAAGATCTATAAGTCTGTAATTTTATTTTCCTGAGAGGATAAGGGGAAGGAGTCCGGATTGAGATAAGTTTAAGATAGATAACGAGTAATAATTAATGTATAGCAAAGAGGATGATCCAGAGGGCACGGGAAGCAGGATGTTGTGTAGGACACAGAAATGAAGTCACAGTGACCTGGTGAAATAGATAACTTTGCAAGAAACACCTGCAGATGTTTGTAAGAAATTAGCCAGCTGCTTTATTCAAACTGTCACGTGGACCCTGTGGAGAAAAAGTATATAAACGGTTTGAAATCTGTAATCAGGTCTACCTCCATTAGCTGGGAGTCCCCGTTTATTAAGAGCTCAGATAAAAGGGTTACCCTATCTCCGTCTTGGTGTGTGTCATTGGGGACCATGCCAAGGGAAACGAACCATTGATTTCGTCCTAACAATACTGTAACAGCAGCTCTACCGGGTGGTTGCTCTTGCACATCATTTCATGTTCCTGGAAGACTAAAGATAGCTGATCCATTAGTCCTGATTCAGATGACATGCAAAACCATAGCTGGGTCAGGTAAGCCAAATACTGTTAGTACTGTTAATACTGGTAGCAGTTGTGGTTAAGGTAGAGAGCTTTAGCTACAGTCTTGGCCTTGATTAGCATTCAGAGAACATGCTAAGGCAACCCATGAGATGGCTTAGTGGGTGGGTAGCAACCCCTTTCTTTCCCTGTTAGAACCCCCTCTGACTCCACTGCTGAATTCCAGCTTTTGGAGAAGACATTCAAAAGCTATAGCATAAACTTAAAATGGGTTTAAGAAGGATAAACAAACAAAAATTTTGCCCAAACAGAAAACAAATCCAGAAAATTCCAGCCAAATTAATCTGTATAATGGCACCCCACTCCCCTCCATTATTAAATGTAATCTCTGTCCACCAAAATATTGCCCCTCTTGGAATATGATAGTGTGCCAATGTCACCATTATATCACATTTGGGGAGGCAGTTCCAGCTAAAAGAGGGGGTGGAGATGTTTTTGGGCTCAGAGATCATGTCTATTTCATACCCTGAATGTTTTGGGAATCCTTATATAGTATGCAGCAATCCCTTGCTTTTGCACATGAACACTTTTCTTCAGCAAGGGGTGATGAAAGACTTAGGGTTACTTCTGACAAGCCTGACTTATGCAGGCCTCATCCTGAAGACCTCTCAGCAAAATTCATTTGGAAGCTCAGGGATGCTTTGGAGAAGATGCTTTGAGCAAAACTTTGCATTTTTTGTCTAAAAAGGATCTTTCTAGCAACATTACAGATATGTTAGCATTAGGAATGCTTTAATCCTTCATCCACAATTTTATCCTGGCTGCTTATTTAATTTTTGTTGTTTATTCGTTCAGTCGTTTCCGACTCTTCGTGACTTCATGGACCAGTCCACGCCAGAGCTTTCTGTCGGCCGTCACCATCCCCAGCTCCCCAATGGTTGAGTCCGTCACCTCCAGAATGCCATCCATCCATCTTGCCCTTGGTCGGCCCCTCTTCCTTTTGCCTTCCACTTTCCCTAGCATCAGCTTCTTCTCCAGGGTATCCTGTCTTCTCATTATGTGGCCAAAGTACTTCAGTTTTGCCTTTAATATCATTCCCTCAAGTGAGCAGTCTGGCTTGATTTCCTGGAGTATGGACTGGTTTGATCTTCTTGCAGTCCAAGGCACTCTCAGAATTTTCCTCCAACACCACAGTTCAAAAGCATCTATCTTCCTTCGCTCAGCCTTCCTTATGGTCCAGCTCTCGCAGCCATAGGTTACTACAGGGAATACCATTGCTTTAACTATGCGGACCTTTGTTGTCAGTGTGATGTCTCTGCTCTTAACTATTTTATCAAGATTTGCCATTGCTCTCCTCCCAAGAAGTAGACGTCTTCTGATTTCCTGGCTGCAGTCAGCATCTGCAGTAATCTTTGCGCCTAGAAATACAAAGTCTGTCACTGCCTCCACTTTTTCTCCCTCTATTTGCCAGTCATCAATCAAGCTCGTTGCCATAATCTTGGTTTTTTTGAGGTTTAACTACAACCCAGCTTTTGCACTTTCTTCTTTCACCTTCGTCATAAGACTCCTCAACTCCTCCTCGCTTTCAGCCATCAAAGTGGTATCATCTGCATATCTGAGATTGTTAATGTTTCTTCCAGCGATTTTAACTCCAGCCTTGGATTCCTCAAGCCCAGCATGTCGCATGATGTGTTCTGCGTACAGGTTGAATAGGTAGGGTGAGAGTATACAACCCTGCCGTACTCCTTTCCCAATCTTAAACCAGTCCGTTGTTCCGTGGTCTGTTCTTACCGTTGCTACTTGGTCGTTATACAGATTCCTCAGGAGGCAGACAAGATGACTTGGTATCCCCATACCACCAAGAACTTGCCACAATTTGTTATGATCCACACAGTCAAAGGCTTTAGAATAGTCAATAAAACAGAAATAGATGTTTTTCTGAAATTCCCTGGCTTTCTCCATTATCCAGCGGATATTGGCAATTTGGTCTCTAGTTCCTCTGCCTTTTCTAAACCCAGCTTGTACATCTGGCAATTCTCGCTCCATGAATTGCTGGAGTCTACCTTGCAAGATCTTGAGCATTACCTTACTGGCATGTGAAATAAGTGCCACTGTTCGATAGTTTGAACATTCTTTAGTGCTTCCCTTTTTTGGTATGGGGATATAAGTTGATTTTTTCCAATCTGATGGCCATTCTTGTGTTTTCCAAATTTGCTGGCATATGGCATGCATCACCTTGACAGCATCATCTTGCAAGATTTTAAACAGTTCAGCTGGGATACCATCGTCTCCTGCTGCCTTGTTATTAGCAATGCTTCTTAAGGCCCATTCAACCTCACTCTTCAGGATGTCTGGCTCTAACTCACTGACCACACCGTCAAAGCTATCTCCAATATTATTATCCTTCCTATACAGATCTTCCGTATATTCTTGCCACCATTTCTTGATCTCTTCTGCTTCTGTTAGGTCCTTACCATCTTTGTTTTTGATCATACCCATTTTTGCCTGGAATTTACCTCCAATGTTTCTAATTTTCTGGAAGAGGTCTCTTGTCCTTCCTATTCTATTGTCTTCTTCCACTTCCGCACATTGCTTGTTTAAAAATAATTCCTTATCTCTTCTGGCTAACCTCTGGAATTTTGCATTTAATTGGGCATATCTCCCCCTATCACTGTTGCCTTTTGCTTTCCTTCTTTCTTGGGCTACTTCCAGTGTTTCAGCAGACAGCCATCTTGCCTTCTTGGTTTTCTTTTTCTTTGGGACGTTTTTTGTTGCCGCCTCCTGAACAATGTTGCAAACTTCTGTCCATAGTTCTTCCGGGACCCTATCTACTAAATCTAGTCCCTTAAAGCTATTCTTCACCTCCACTGCATATTCCTTAGGAATATTAGTGAGCTCATATCTAACTGATCTGTGGGTCTTCCCTATTCTCTTTAGTCTGATTCTAAATTTTGCAATAAGAAGTTCGTGATCTGAACTACAGTCAGCTCCAGGTCTTGTTTTTACTGACTGTATAGATGTCTGCCACCTTTGGCTGCAAAGGATGTAGTCAATCTGATTTCGGTGTCGACCATCTGGTGAAGTCCATGTATAAAGTCATCTTTTAGGTTGTTGGAAGAGAGTGTTTGTTATGCACAGTGAGTTGTCTTGGCAAAATTCTATCAGCCTATGTCCTGCTTCATTTTGTTCTCCCAGACCATGCTTGCCTGTAATTCCAGGTGTCGTCTGACTACCCACCTTAGCATTCCAGTCTCCTGTAATGAAAATAACATCTCTTTTTGGTGTATTATCTAGTAGGTGCTGCAGATCCTCATAGAACTGATCTACTTCTGCTTCTTCAGCATCTGTGGTTGGGGCGTATATTTGGATCACTGTGATGTTAAATGGCTTACCCTGAATTCGAATTGAGATCATTCTATCGTTTTTTGGATTGTATCCAAGCACTGCTTTAGCCACTTTATTATTAATTATGAAGGCTACTCCATTTCTTCTGTGGTCCTCTTGTCCACAGTAGTAGATCTGGTGGTCATCTGATGTGAAGTGGCCCATCCCAGTCCATTTCAGTTCACTGACACCTAAAATGTCTATATTTAATCTTGACATCTCACCAATAACCACATCCAATTTGCCCTGGCTCATAGATCTTACATTCCAGGTTCCTATGGTGTGTTGATCTTTAGAACATCGGATTCGTCGTTCACCACCAGCACCGTCAGCCGCTAGCCGTCCTTTCGGCTTTGAGCTAGCTGCGTCATCACATCTGGGGCTAGTTGAATGTATCCTCTGTTCCTCCCCAGTAGCATTTTGACCATCTTCCGACCTGGGAGTCCCATCTTCCGATGGTATACCGACATATCTTTGGTTGTACTGATCCATTTAGTTTTCATGGCAAGAATACTGGGGTGGGTTGCCATTACCTTCCCCAGGGATCGTATTTAGTCTGACCTCTCTGCCACGACCTTCCCGTCTTGGGTGTCCCTTCACGGTTTAGCTCATGGTTTCATTGAGGTGCTCAAGCTCCAGCACCACGACAAGGTAACGATCTCCTTTGCTGGAGGCTTATTTAATACATCCTTGGTATTTGCTAAAGGGCTTCATGCTAGTTGATGCTGTTGATCTGCTTACAGGTATTCCTGCTTGCTGTAGAAATAACTTTTTCTGCCTGCACCAGCACCCGCACCCCAGTCCCAAACAGGATAGACCACAGTGATGTCAAGGCTGCTGTAGAGAGGTATTTCTTTGAGTTGTAATTTTTGCTTTTTCAAATATAATGTGAACATAGTTAGAGCTTTTATTGATTTATCTACCTGGAGGCCAGTAGTAATTCTACTGCAACTAGTTTAAGGGAACAAAGGAGTGTGAAAAGATAATATTAGGGCAGTGACAATGTTGCTATATGTTAAATACTTGGGGAGGCAAAATAACGTTGTCAGTTTTCTTTTTTTACTAATAATGCTGAGTACACTTGTTACTATGTCAAGGGAGAAGCCTACCATTTCATCACCTCCAGAGATTTTGTTTTTAGTATCCACAATAACCAACTGGCTTGACCAGCAATTTATTTATTTATTTAGAAAATTTATAGAGCCACCCCATCTTCAATAGATAGGTCATACAGAAAAATATCTCCTAGACTCTAATACCTCCTCAGTGTGAACATTCCCTTTATTTAATCATCATCATCATCACAGACGGTGCCCTCTCTCCTGGGGTTCCAAAAAGCCCTTGAAACCTGGCTTTGGTCCCAGGCCTGGGGTCAGTGTGTTGGGAGGGCAGGGGAGCTGTCCTGCTTGCTTTTATTGGTTGTTTTTTAGTCCAGGGTGTCTCATTTCATCTTGTTTATGTTTTTATATGTTTTAATTAGTATTATATTTTGTAAGCCGCCCAGAGTCCACTGGAGTGGGCAGCTTTATTAAATCTAATAAATCATCATCAACAACAACATCTTTCTGCAGAGTAAATTAACATGTAAGAAAAAGGCCACAATATAATCCTGCTTCCTGATTTGTTTTTCATGAGAAAACATAACACACCTGATTATCAATCTATGGTAGAATCCAAACAACATGCAGCAACTCTGTATAGTTAGGGAATAGTTATGCCTGAGTGAAGAATCACATAATTCAAAAAGGCAAGATCTGTCATAGGGCTTCCCGCTTTATTTATCACCAGCTTTTCTCCAAATGGCACCAAAATGCCAACAACTAACTCTAAAATACAGCCCAATCATAAAAATAAATCCCATAAAAACAGTTTAAACCAGTGAATTCCTCGTTAAAAAGTACCCTATATAAGAGAGCAACAAACGCTTTTCATGAAAGAAGCAGCTGGTTTCTTTTTGGAAAAGACTACAGGCTGGTCATTCAGAGAAATCTCCTTTGGAGAAAGGCTTGCAAAAAGTATGTCCCACTCTCAAATGTCCTTCTGGATGGGAATATTTTTTTAATAAAATACCTTTAATCTTAATTTTGGTATTTTGGTATTGTGTTACTTCGATTGGTCTGTTGCTATTTGTAATCTCTGATAGGTTTGTATTTCAAAATCAAGTGACAGGAAATTCTTGGATTTTTTATTATTTTTATAGTACATTTTAGATGTATAGGTTTTTAACTTTTTATAATGTGATTGTAAACCGCCCAGAGTCTGCCATGGTGGAGATGGGCGGTGATAAATCCAAATAATAAATAAAATAAAATAAAATAAAATAAAATAAAATAATAATAAAATAAAATAAAATAAAATAAAATAAAATAAAATAAAATAAAATAAAATATAACTAAGTATTACCTATTAAAATATATTGATAGAGTGAAATCCAGTCATTTCCCTTTCCTTCCTCCTTTCTGCAGCCTCCCAAACCTTTTCCGGCAGGCCTCCTGACTCTCTGGGACATATTCTAAGGGTTTGGGGGGGGGGGGGCGGGGAGGCTACTCCTCCTTGTTCCACACATGGGACACTATTCCACCAGCAGAAGAGGCTAACTGAATAACACCCATAATTGTTAAAATTTGCCTTCAACAATTATTCAACAAGATTGCAGCGCTAGACACATTTATCTGAAAGTTAATTCCGCTGAACCCAGTTGGATTTATATCTATGTAAATGCTGCAAAACTGAGTTCCTATGCATGCCTCCTTGATCGTAAATCAGTTGGATTTACTTTCAAGTTGACAAGCATTGGCTTGCAGCAACTGTGTTGTTTTATTATCAGTTAAGCACTTTTCTACGCTATCACATTCAGCAGGGCTTTTTTCCTAGTATGAAGATAGCTCTATGGCAAAATATCCTTCTGCATTTTAAAAAAACATTATTTTCAATACTGTCTGATGTTGGGTGGGGGGAAGCTTCCCAGGGTTTTTTTTTTCCAAAGGAGAAGAAATTGTGGGATAAATGTTCATGAATATGGGGATGGGTAACAACCCTTCCATTAGTTACAATGTGGTCAAACCAATGTTCTATCTTTCATTATCCAATAATTTTGGAGTGCTCTGCAACGTCTCTGGCTACTACCACTTTAGTTCAATGCCAAGGGATAACCCTTCTGAAGGAACTTCATCTCTGAGTTTTTTTCAGGTCGGGAAGAAGGAACAGCCAAAGAATCTTAACATGAGATGTGCAAGCAAAAACACAAACCCCAAGTGAAACTCCCAGCAGCACAAGGTAAACACAAGTATGTCCCTAAAAAGAGAATTCTAAAATGTTAAAGCATCATTAACAGTAAAGTATAAAAACTGAAATCTCATTTTTAGGAAATAAAAATGGGGGGAGAGATTCATATATATATTTAGAAATAGAATTAGTTTAGAGTCGCATTCTATTTCAGCAGGCAAGAAAGAGAAAAAATCTTTGTTGCATAAAATAAAACCCTGTGCTGACACACTTTACAAGAAAACACAATAGAATAACAAAAAAATATATGCGCAATTGCTGCTAGAGATAAGAATTTAAAAACTATGTTACACTCAAATACGGAGAGACTTTTCTGTTCAAGTTCAGTGAGGGCAGATCAACATGTCTTAAGAGTAGACAAAGGAAATCTTCCAATTTTTCATTATTTGAATGTAACATTTGAAAACATGTCAAGCAACTCACTAAATATTACAGTGTATTTATGAGTGTTTTTCTAAGTCTGATCCGGCATAGTAGTAATGGATATTGGAAGGTCACTCCTATTCCACCTAGCTAATGTATCTGGAATCAATAATTAGCAATATTGTGTTGCTTGCATTAATAATTTATTAAAGTGTGTCTGCCCTGAAAAAGAAATGGAACAATTAGCTTCACATTTTGATCAATTAATAGCACTCAGGACAGTAGCTTTCTGAATAGTTCTGAAGCCCTAGGAATCAATCCGTTTTTAGGAAGTCCATTAAGGGACATAATACAAGCAACAGCTACTTCATCCTATTTATTTTTACAAATGGTTATCATTGCTGGATAATTATTGCTTTATGATTCATTGGAGATGATTCATTGGAGATTACCCCAAATACTATGTAGTGGAATGGCATGAGTAATTTTACTATTGCTTCAATGAAGGAAAATGGATGCTGTGAATGAACCGAGGTTTCAGGAAAGAATGCTTTTAGGGCCATCAATGAGTAATAAAAATACAAAAGTCATAATCCCTCCTGCAGCTCTGAAGGATAGTTATAAGGCTGTGCATGTTTCAAGTATGATTTGAAAGAAGTGGTTTAGACCTTGCATGAGCACTGAATTACTCTGTTCTCCATTAAGGCAGCCCGACTTTTTTCAAGCTGCCATGTGAGCCAGAAAAAGGTGCTACTGCTTCAAAAGGCACACTAACTTTAATGAGTGGACTCCTGAAAGCAGCAACATCTCTTTTCTTCAGGCTCATGGAAAGGCTACTTTAATGAATAGCAGAAGGCATTGTGCTCCCACTTGTCCAAGGTGCTTTCCATCACATCCAGGAAAAGCAAGATGTTCTGTCAACTGCCTGCCTAGGACGTACCCACCACCCTATCTATTTCCTAGAAATAACTTAGAAGGTGGGATGAGTCAAGGGAATGCAACTGAGTTAAATCAATGCAACTTTTAAAGCCAGAGCACCATTTTTCAAATTCACACACAAGCTGGAAAAAAGTCAGGCTATTTTAATGAATTGCAAAGACGTGCTGCACTTAGACAGTGTAATGTCCAGAGCACTGCTTCCTCGTCATTTTTTGAAGTGCTCACAGTCCTAAATGGTTGGTATTATTAGGATTGGTAGGATACAATGTGCTGTACACGTTCACAGTAAAACGGTAGGATGTCAAAGAGCTTTTAGAGCTCTGTTGCATGTTCAGAAAGATGAATAATGCCACAATCATTCATGTTTGAGCTATAGTTTTTTAACTCACGATGTCCATGGTCATTGTCCAGCACCAAAAAACAGAAAATGTCTAATAGCAACTATCCTTCCTCATAGGCTAAAGACTATGGACATAATAACAACCGATAACTGAGCACCATTTCAAAAGCTACAATGACTTCCTGAACTCATGTCCTATTTTTTCCCAACATGACAACTGGTGTGGCTCTCCACATGACCAAAGAGCAGTTTGTGGCTATTAGGTCAGCCAAGGTCAAATGCAATCAATTCCTGCCTTCACAATATATCAGACTAATTCTCTTCTAAACTTCTTTTACTCATAAAATATGCCTTCCACAGTTGCAACAATTCCAATTGCCACTTTGTTCATTTAATCCAGTTTGTATTTTCATTGTTTAGCATGGGTGACCCCCAAACTGGAAAATGCATCACAAATGTTATTTCAGTGAGTCCTTTGCAGAGAGAAAGAATCATATAACTGTAATGCTTGCATGTAGACTATTGAAAACCTGGCTGGTCCATTGTGAAAAATAGCAATAGGTGATTAAAAGATGTCTGTCTGGGTCCCTGGATTACATACAGATAAGCTTGTTGTTTGCCTCAGGTTTTCTTAGACCTGTTTTTAACACCAAGAACAAGAATTGGTTTTAAAAGAGGTTCAATTAAACATGCTTTGGAGTTAGATCACCAAAAGTTTGATATAATGAAATTAATGGTAACTCTTCAGTGCCTTGACTTGTCTCCTTGTGTGCATCTGAAGGATGATACTCTGAGAATATGTGATTCTGGGATAGCAATCTTGGATGCGATCATTGCTTTAGATCATTCTCAAGGACTGTAAATTAAAGTTCCTGTAGCAGAACTATTTACAATACGTTTCATGAAGTACATCTTTCCTCATACAGTTGATATCAGGCTGACAGAATAAAGAAGAGAATGGGTAAAAGTATGAGACGGGATGAAGATCCTTTGAGCTTGCTAAGCTTTGATAAAATAGAGTTGTCACATCCTGAAATAAGGATGTGATACTTACCCATTTATTTCTGCATTTTAAAGCTTTCGATAGTAAATAAACGTTGAATAGCAAAACACTCTTGCACACTTTACCACTTTATAGGTAATCCTCATATCTATCTGTTTTCTATTTAAGAGCTTAATAACTTTAGAACCTTTCCTAACAGAAAACACATTGCAAGAATAAAGAATCGATTATATCCATATTCCTGATTACCTCTGTGTAGCGTACTTACCATGACAAGGTATTCATTTTTGTAAGATGCATTCCATTTTTCTGCCTTATCTTACCCCTTGCTCTTTCCTGGTAATACCCTACATTGGATAGAAAGAAAAGAGCTGAAATGAACTCTATTCATCCATTCATCCATCCATCCACCTAATTTCTTTCTTTCTTTCTTTCTTTCTTTCTTTCTTTCTTTCTTTCTTTCTTTCTTTCTTTCTCTTTCTTTCTTTCTCTTTCTTTCTTTCTTTCTTTCTTTCTTTCTTTCTTTCTTTCTTTCGAAACAGAGCACTTAAACACGGGCTTTGGTTACAATGAAGTGCTATTATTATAATCTCAGAAAAAAAGTAATGGGGACAAATCGTAATGGTGATATATTCCCAATTGTCTCATTATTTTATTTTCAACAGGTTTTTGTTCT
The DNA here is from genome assembly GCA_023362775.1 of Charina bottae. NCBI lineage: Eukaryota > Metazoa > Chordata > Lepidosauria > Squamata > Charinaidae > Charina > Charina bottae. The sequence continues at coordinate 3,647,842 of JALMGJ010000009.1, forward strand.
TCATCCTTGCAGTTTTTTAAACATGCCAATACTATATATTCTACAGAGGATATGTTTATGGCCTACAAAGATATCATGTCATGAATAGCAGATGCTATAGCTTTGTGACATCTTACGAAGGAACAGTTGCACATTTTAATTAAAGGCTTTGTCCTTCACTAAACAGTAATTGGTAGAATGGATATCTAGTCCTGCATTTAGAATTAGAGCACCCTCTTTGGAAATATTGCGTCACAAACTAGGGATTCCTTAATAAATCTGACTACTCTGGGGCTCTCCAGCTATTTTGAACCTCAGTTCCCAGCCAACACAGCCAATGGCCAAAGGGGGGAAAAAGTTTCAAGCTGTAGCCCCAAGAAATCTGGACAACTCATGCTGCTTACCCCTTCATTTCATTTCCCAATGCTACCTTCTGAAATTAAGACCTTGGTCTAAATGCCTAAGCAGGCTGAAACAGTTTAAATTAAACTTAATTAAAAGAATGTTTTAATACCCTGACCCTATTTCATAGAGGATTTAAAACTCTCAAAGGCCTATTGTGACATTTTTGTGAAGTACTCTAGGGGCAAAAATCTCCTTTATCTGTTCTGATCTTGAATCCTTTACTTAGGGTTAGGAATGCAAATATCCAGTCTTCTTTTGGACACGGTTGGTGCTACTCATAAATATCCCTGTCCATGTATCCATTTGTATGTAGGGCACTTGTGGAGACAAAGGGCAATCACACTTTATTTCTGGCTATGTCCCTAATGTCACATCTTTCACTGAGTACACTTCTGTGCCTTCTATTCTTTCAGCAGGGGGATGTATTTAAAAACACACCTAATGGAGCTTTTTCTCAATACTTAAGATGAGGGAAACTCAAGACTAGTGTCCTAGTTTTAATTTAAATGGGCAAATAGGCAAAGAAGTTCTGAAAACTCCTGAAGTAAGTGAATTATTTAGATTAATTTCAATCTGGTTTCTGTTCAGCAGTTAAAGTTGTTTTAGCTGACCTAATTGATGAGTTTTTCCAGGATATTCTTCTGAGTTCATACATCATAGCTTTTTTAACCATGGTTTGTTACATAAGCTGTTTGGGTCCACAGTTCTTTCTGGTAATACATCTTGGCTGAAAAAACACAGTGGCATGGTTCACATGATGTGATAAGGCAAAACCAAACAAACCACTTTATGGCTGAAGGCAATGTGTGAATTCAACAAGACTGTGATGCTATTTATTCAGATAGACCTATTGTTAATTTTTAAGATGTCATTCAGCATCTAATATTTCCAACTCTCTTACAGGACTGAGGGCATTCCTTCCTCATTAAGAGGTTAAAGGGTCGGTGTAGGAATACTGTAGCTATTCCAATCTTAGGGGATGCTATTGCAATCTATTTTGTTTCCCAGGTTTCAACTTCTACATGAAACTTCTACCTAAACATTGATGAGGTTCTGGATGTGAATAAATTGAAACTAAATCCAGACCAAATGGGCAAAGTGGTGAAAGATCACTCTTTTCCAAAATAGAAAAGGACAGAAACTAAATTGGCTCTATTAACAGATCACTGGGTGATTTACAGTAGATTGACAAGGATTTTCCATTTCCAGTTGTTTCATCAGAAGCAATTAAATTTGCTAATTAAAATAAAAATCTCTGCCATAGTCAGCCTTATGCTAATCACTTATCTACGAGAATATTTGTAGCTCAGGGTTGAACTGCGGAGTCCTTGGTGCTCTCTGAGCCTTGTTGTTTTCTTGCAGACATTTCATTGCCAGACTAGGCAACATCTTCAGTGCGAAAAGGGAGTGGGGCTTGCTCTCTGTTTATATACCATGGCTTGTCCTGCTTGTGTTGGTGGGGGTGTTGTTCTCTCCTTAGGAGTTGCTTGATTGGGCTGTTGTTTGCTACTTGGTTGATTGAGTGAATAGTTCCTTGATTAGGGTATATTGTGCTGTTTGATTGTTCCTCTGGTGCTAATCCTGGTGCTAATCTTTGCATATCTGGGTGTTGATTGCTGGCAAGGAGGTGTTCTGGTCTTTTGGCTTTTCTATTGTCTCTTATGAATGGTATGTAAATGTTGTTTACCTCTATGTGTCTGTTGATGGCTGCTTTGTCTGAGTGCCAAGCTTCCAGGAATTCTCTAGCATTTTTGGATTTGGCTTGGTTTAAGATGCTCACAGTTTCCCAGTTGAAAGTATGGTTGAGTCTGTCCATGTATTGTGAGATTAAGGAGTTTTCATCATGTCTTCTGACTGCTAGCTGGTGTTCATGGATGCACTCTGCTAGTCTTCTGCCAGTCTGTCCTACATAGTGGCTGCTACAGTCCTTACACTGTATGTTGTAGATAACTCCTGTTTTTTTCTTCTTGGGCTACTGGGTCTTTTGGGTTACTTAAGATGTTCTGAAGGGTTTTGGTTCGTTTATGTGCTACAGTGATGCCATGTGGTTGTAACAGTCTATTGGTTGTTTCTGAGATGCTTCTGATATATGGCAGTGTTATCCTTTTCATAGCTTCTGCTGGTTGTGTTGTAGTGGGTTGGGTGGTCAGGCACGTTTTGATAAAGTTGAGTGGGTATCCATTTTGCTGGAAGATGCTGTATAGACTATCTGTTTCCTTTTTCTGGTGTTCTGGGTTGCTGCAGTGCGTTAGTGCTCGTCAGAATAATGTTTGTTTGTTTGTTTGTTTGTTTGTTTATTTATTTATTTATTTATTTATTTATATGTTAACTTGTATTACCGCTCCATCTCCCCCGAGGGGGGACTCTGGGCGGTTTACAGTACATGTTCTTATACAGCTCCTCTTGTGGGAGGTTGGGTTTATTTATTTATTTATTATTTATTATTTAAATTTATCCCCGCCCTTCTCCCCAAATAGGGGACTCTGGGCGGTTTACAACCTATCAACAGTTAAAATCTATACATATAAAATTACAATATAACAATAAATAGATAAAAATTGATAAAAATCCAAGAGATGGTAAAATCAGCTATCAGGAGGACATTATGGGGCCAGCCACCCCCAGGAGGTACTATTACCTCCCTCGTCCCAGGCAAGGTGGCAGAGCCAGATCTTAAGAGTCTTCCAGAAGGTCAGGAGCGAGGGGGCCAGCCTCACCTCCGGGGGCAAGATTCCACAATGCGGGCACTATCGCAGAGAAGGCTCGCCTCCTGGACCTCGCTAGATGGAGTTCTCTTGTTGAAGGGGTCCGAAGCATGCCCTCTCTGTATGAGCGGGTGGGGTGGGTCGATGTTATCGGGATGAGACAGTGACTGTTCGGAGGGCATCCCAATCCAGGAAAGGGCGTAGCTGGCACACAACTCGAAGCTGCGTAAAGGCCCTCCTGGCCACGACTGCCACCTGCTCTTTGAGCAGGAGTCATGAGTCCAGGAGGACCCCCAGGTTCCGCACTGGATCTGAATGGGACAGTGCTACCACATCCAGAACCAAAGATGATAACTTCCTGGATACAGGGGGGCCATCAATACACAGCCACTCCATCTTACCAGGGTTCAGCTGAAGCCTGTTGTTCCCCATCCAGACCCCCACAGCCCCCAGGCACTGAGACAAGGCATCGACTGCATCACTTACTTCACCCAGGATGGAGATGTATAACTGAGTATCATCAGCATATTTGTGATACCTCATCCCGTGGTGATGGATGATCTTGCCCAGTGGCTTCATGTAGATGTTAAACAGGAGAGGAGAGAGAACTGAACCCTGTTGCTTTGGTAGTGGAGCACTTGGTTAGTGTGGGTAGATTTCCGGTAGACTTGTGTTTCATCATTTCCTCTACTGATGAGGATGTCCAAGAAGGGTAGTGTGTTGTTGTTTTCTTTTTGAATTTTATTCCATTGAAGATGTTGATGATGGTTTCATGTGTTACCTCCAGTTGTTCCTTTTTTATTATGATGAAGGTGTCATCTACATACCGGATCCATACTTTGGGTTGTATGTGTGGGAGTGTTATTCTTTCTAGATGCTGCATTACAATCTCTGTTATGAGTCCTGAAAGTGGTGATCCCATGGGTGTTCCTTTGATTTGTTGGTATATATGTCCATCAAACTGAAAGTAGGTGGTGAGACAGAGGTCGAAGATGAAAGTATGGTGTCATTTGATGTCATTGCACTCTTTACATCCATAGACCCAGTGCTAGCAAAAGAATCCATGGCAGCAGTTTTACGAAACACACCCGACCTAGTCAAATACACTAAGATAGAAATACCCAGAATCATGGACCTCATGAAAGAGGAACCCCCAGCTCATGAACTTAATCCAGCCTGCTAGGTTTCAGCCCCACTAGATAGACTGGACTGGGAGATCAACTCCATAGGAAAACTAGAACTACTTTTATTAAGATTGGCTATTATAACAAACTCCAGCAAAGGAGATCGTTACCTTGTCGTGGTGCTGGAGCTTGAGCACCTCAATGAAACCATGAGCTAAACCGTGAAGGGACACCCAAGACGGGAAGGTTGTGGCAGAGAGGTCAGACTAAATACGATCCCTGGGGAAGGTAATGGCAACCCACCCCAGTATTCTTGCCATGAAAACTAAATGGATCAGTACAACCAAAGATATGTCGATATACCATCGGAAGATGGGACTCCCAGGTCGGAAGATGGTCAAAATGCTACTGGGGAGGAACAGAGGATACGTTCAACTAGCCCCAGACGTGATGACGCAGCTAGCTCAAAGCCGAAAGGACGGCTAGCGGCCGACGGTGCTGGTGGTGAACGACGAATCCGATGTTCTAAAGATCAACACACCATAGGAACCTGGAATGTAAGATCTATGAGCCAGGGCAAATTGGATGTGGTTATAGGTGAGATGTCAAGATTAAATATAGACATTTTAGGTGTCAGTGAACTGAAATGGACTGGGATGGGCCACTTCACATCAGATGACCACCAGATCTACTACTGTGGACAAGAGGACCACAGAAGAAATGGAGTAGCCTTCATAATTAATAATAAAGTGGCTAAAGCAGTGCTTGGATACAATCCAAAAAACGATAGAATGATCTCAATTCGAATTCAGGGTAAGCCATTTAACATCACAGTGATCCAAATATACGCCCCAACCACAGATGCTGAAGAAGCAGAAGTAGATCAGTTCTATGAGGATCTGCAGCACCTACTAGATAATACACCAAAAAGAGATGTTATTTTCATTACAGGAGACTGGAATGCTAAGGTGGGTAGTCAAACGACACCTGGAATTACAGGCAAGCATGGTCTGGGAGAACAAAATGAAGCAGGACATAGGCTGATAGAATTTTGCCAAGACAACTCACTGTGCATAACAAACACTCTCTTCCAACAACCTAAAAGACGACTCTATACATGGACTTCACCAGATGGTCGACACCGAAATCAGATTGACTACATCCTTTGCAGCCAAAGGTGGCGGACATCTATACAGTCGGTAAAAACAAGACCTGGAGCTGACTGTAGTTCAGATCACGAACTTCTTATTGCAAAATTTAGAATCAGACTAAAGAGAATAGGGAAGACCCACAGATCAGTTAGATATGAGCTCACTAATATTCCTAAGGAATATGCAGTGGAGGTGAAGAATAGATTTAAGGGACTAGATTTAGTAGATAGGGTCCCAGAAGAACTATGGACAGAAGTTTGCAACATTGTTCAGAAGGCAGCAACAAAAAACGTCCCAAAGAAAAAGAAAACAAAGAAGGCAAGATGGCTGTCTGCTGAGACACTGGAAGTAGCCCAAGAAAGAAGGAAAGCAAAAGGCAACAGTGATAGGGGGAGATATGCCCAATTAAATGCAAAATTCCAGAGGTTAGCCAGAAGAGATAAGGAATTGTTTTTAAACAAGCAATGTGCGGAAGTGGAAGAAGACAATAGAATAGGAAGGACAAGAGACCTCTTCCAGAAAATTAGAAACATCGGAGGTAAATTCCAGGCAAAAATGGGTATGATCAAAAACAAAGATGGTAAGGACCTAACAGAAGCAGAAGAGATCAAGAAAAGGTGGCAAGAATATACGGAAGATCTGTATAGGAAGGATAATAATACTGGAGATAGCTTTGACGGTGTGGTCAGTGAGTTAGAGCCAGACATCCTGAAGAGTGAGGTTGAATGGGCCTTAAGAAGCATTGCTAATAACAAGGCAGCAGGAGACGACGGTATCCCAGCTGAACTGTTTAAAATCTTGCAAGATGATGCTGTCAAGGTGATGCATGCCATATGCCAGCAAATTTGGAAAACACAAGAATGGCCATCAGATTGGAAAAAATCAACTTATATCCCCATACCAAAAAAGGGAAGCACTAAAGAATGTTCAAACTATCGAACAGTGGCACTTATTTCACATGCCAGTAAGGTAATGCTCAAGATCCTGCAAGGTAGACTCCAGCAATTCATGGAGCGAGAATTGCCAGATGTACAAGCTGGGTTTAGAAAAGGCAGAGGAACTAGAGACCAAATTGCCAATATCCGCTGGATAATGGAGAAAGCCAGGGAATTTCAGAAAAACATCTATTTCTGTTTTATTGACTATTCTAAAGCCTTTGACTGTGTGGATCATAACAAATTGTGGCAAGTTCTTGGTGGTATGGGGATACCAAGTCATCTTGTCTGCCTCCTGAGGAATCTGTATAACAACCAAGTAGCAACGGTAAGAACAGAGCACGGAACAACGGACTGGTTTAAGATTGGGAAAGGAGTACGGCAGGGTTGTATACTCTCACCCTACCTATTCAACCTGTACGCAGAACACATCATGCGACATGCTGGGCTTGAGGAATCCAAGGCTGGCGTTAAAATCGCTGGAAGAAACATTAACAATCTCAGATATGCAGATGATACCACTTTAATGGCTGAAAGCGAGGAGGAGCTGAGGAGCCTTATGACGAAGGTGAAAGAAGAAAGTGCAAAAGCTGGGTTGCAGTTAAACCTCAAAAAAACCAAGATTATGGCAACCAGCTTGATTGATAACTGGCAAATAGAGGGAGAAAAAGTGGAGGCAGTGACAGACTTTGTATTTCTAGGCGCAAAGATTACTGCAGACGCTGACTGCAGCCAGGAAATCAGAAGACGTCTACTTCTTGGGAGGAGAGCAATGGCAAATCTTGATAAAATAGTTAAGAGCAGAGACATCACACTGACAACAAAGGTCCGCATAGTTAAAGCAATGGTATTCCCTGTAGTAACCTATGGCTACGAGAGCTGGACCATAAGGAAGGCTGAGCGAAGGAAGATAGATGCTTTTGAACTGTGGTGTTGGAGGAAAAGTCTGAGAGTGCCTTGGACTGCAAGAAGATCAAACCAGTCCATCCTCCAGGAAATAAAGCCAGACTGCTCACTTGAGGGAATGATATTAAAGGCAAAACTGAAGTACTTTGGCCACATAATGAGAAGACAGGATACCCTGGAGAAGAAGCTGATGCTAGGAAAAGTGGAAGGCCAAAGGAAGAGGGGCCGACCAAGGGCAAGATGGATGGATGATATTCTGGAGGTGACGGACTCAACCATTGGGGAGCTGGGGATGGTGACGGCCGACAGAAAGCTCTGGCGTGGACTGGTCCATGAAGTCACGAAGAGTCGGAAACGACTGAACGAATAAACAACAAATTATAACAAAATCGACTGCTCAGACTTTCAAGTCTGATTGTGCTGTATTTCCCTCCACCCCCATACTCCAGTGAATCAGAGAGGCATCTGCCTGAGCCACTTCCAAATATTATCTTTTTTCTCAGGGCTTAAAAAATATTTCAGCCCCCTTTGCCTAGGTAACAGTTCTTGCACATTTCCATCAAGATCATCTTCCTTACTCTGTACACTAGGCCAGCCCACCTAGGCCAAAGGATGCAAAGCAAGAACTGCTGGCATGCCATTCAAAAGCAAAGCATCCCTGGCAGATGTGTACAGCCCTGACCTAGATAGTCAAATCATCTGACTCAGGATAAGACATTTTTTGTGACCTACAACAACCTTCCCTAATCTGATGCCTGAAGAATACAGTCTTTCTCAATAGCAACCCTCCAATATGACCTAGTGGTACTAAAATTCCCATTATCACTGACCATCAGCCCGACTGGATGGAATTGATATTGGATGTTGTAATCTCACAACTTCTGGAGGCTCCCAGGTTGCGGAAGGCTGCCCCAGCTGTTAGAACATAGCTCCCATTGTCTGACTATTGGTCAGGCTACCTAGGAACAATGGGAGTTGTGGGATGTTTGTGGACCGATCATAAGCTCTGTATCTAGGCATTCCAATTAAGGGCTTTCAGATAGTAGGGCTGGGAAAGAACCTTGCCAGAGTACTTGAAGTCCTGTTAATAAGTCAGAGTAAATCAGTTTTCCCCAACCTACTCCAGGATGGCTGGGAATTGTAGCCTAAAATATCTGGAGGCGGCAACTGGAGTAAATAGCACTGGATTTGACTCAGTAGGAGGTAGCATCTTGAGCCACCTTCTGCAGTCTTCAGTGCCTCCTGTTAGTGTAGCTTCTCATTTTGTGAACTCTTGTGTTGCTTCTTTCAAAAGTCTGTGGCCTAGCCCCCAGGTAATGCTAAGAAATATGACTGATTACAACAACCAAAGAGTACTCCCATGTGGTGCTAGAATATTTTCACTGAGGTGGAAGAAGAAACCTTGACATCTGCCTTCCAGCCACACAATGGCAGGGTAATTGGGGATAACTCACCAGGCAGTAAGACTGGAAAAAGAGCCAGAGTCAGCAGCCTTGAACGAATCCATCAGGGAGCCCAGCTTGAGTCAGCAACCTGAAGCCTTTAGTAGAAAAGTAAACAAACAAACAAACAAACAAACAAAAAGGCAAGTGCCACCTTGGAAGATATTAACAAAAATGCTGCATCCAAGGCTAGGGGGAAAACATACAGCCTTGATCTGCTTTACTTTGTCAGCCTTAGTAGGAACTCTGCTCTATTTTTGGTCACCACATTGTAAGTGTGTGGGCAAGCATTGTCAACACTCAGAGTTAAATGTGTGGTTGGACTTCATTATCTGGAGCTTTTAGAACAGCTTGGAAATGAAATCAGGACTGGCAACATGGCCTACAGGCAGGGTGGCTTAATTATTTGTGCAGTACCACAATCCCCACAGAAAGGCTGCGTTCACACATCACCCACCCCAGCTGAAAGAAAGGTCCAAGCAAACAAGCTGCATTATGGTTGAATGAGATGGCCTGGTTCACACAACAGGAAGCCAGTGCTGCACAATCCTTAGGTATCTTCCTCCTCCCCGGAGGATTTTTCTTTTCTTTTCTTCTAAAAGGTGGGACATTGCTTTACTAGTGGTAGTAAAGAAGGCCCATCACTTTTTTTTTCATTACTTCCCAGTTAGAGGTGAGTATACAAGATTAGAAAACAAAAAGGAAAGCAAGCTGTAGACGCTGGAGTGAGTCTTCAGTCAGAACTGGCCTTATCTCCTGCCCCTGTGGAGGACAGAAATGGGCATCACCCTCTATCAATGCTCCTTCTGCATTGTTCTGTTTCATGACAAAAGTAGACTTTGCCCCAGTAGGTCAGCTTGAGTGGCCGCATCCATCTGGGCCACAGCAGTTCCATTTGCTGCAGGCTAAGCTCAGCAGTTGATTGACTGCTTTGCGAGGAAGGACCGCCCCTTCAGCTAAGCCAATGCTTATTATGTCCTCTAATAAATGATGCTCATTGGAAGGACAGATGCTGAAGCTGAAGCTCAAATCCTTTGGCTACCTAATGCGAAGAGAGGACTCACTGGAAAAGACCCTGATGCTGGGAAAGACTGAAGGCAAAAGGGGAAGGGGACGGCAGAGGATGAGATGGTTAGATAGCATCACTGATGTAACGAACATGAATCTGAGCAAACTCCGGGAGACAGTGGAGGACAGGAAGGCCTGGCGTGCTATGGTCCATGAGGTCACGAAGAGTCAGACACGACTAAATGACTGAACAAAAATTGATGCAGTAAGGAAATGGTGCAGCGGTTAATATCTTTGTTTAGGCAAGCAAGCAAAGGTTGCTGTTTTGAAAGCCATCAGAAACATTTTTCTTGTTTAAATTATTACCTGCCTGGGATAGGTATTTTTCCCTCTTTGCTTTTTTTAAAGAAAATAATAATTAAAATGGCAGAGTTTTACTGTTGTACCATTTTCTAGCCACTTCAGGTAGAAGGCTTCCAGCCCCACCTCCCACCTCACCCAAAGATTTGTTTGAGCTATTGGGGAGCTGGGGGTGAAAGCCTTCTACTTCAGGTGACAGGAAAAAATGGTAACATGGTAAAACTCCTGGCATGTTTTTCCCTCATTTCTTTTTTAAGTGGAGGGGGAAAAACCACTCATTCCAGAAAGATTGTAATAAGAAATTAAAAAATCCTGCTGGGCTTCAAGCCACCGATGTTCTCTTTGCTAAGCAATGATATTAACCACTACACCATTTTCTTAATGATGGTAAGGGAAGGTATAGAAATAGAATCTAGTCGACTGTATGCTGGAAATATATTTTTTTAAAGGTGCATGTTGCGCCTTTTTGTACTGGTATTTTGATGCTTTAACATGCTAAGTGTAAATATAACAACTTTGTATGCATATATGTGTGTATTTATATTTTATTTTTATTTATTTATTTATTTATTTATTTATTTATTTATAGTGATATTTATACCCCGCCTATCCCCTCCCTAATGGAGGACTCTGGGCGGCTTACAATCATATATACAGTTCAATTATACAATACACCAAATTTCAGATGTACAGTTCACCGCGCGTGAAGGGAAGGGGGAGAGGGAACCGACTCTACTAGGCTCTGGACTACAATTCCCAGGATGCCTTGAGCCGGCTGCTGACGTCCTGTAGCTGTCACATCCGGGTCCGTCGTCACCACCGCATTTTTTATCTTCATGTATGTACACACACACACACTTATTATTATTATTATTATTATTATTATTATTATTATTATCATCTTGAATCAATCTACTGCAGGATGAAAGCCTCTTCGTTGAACATTATGGATTATAACCTACCAAGCTAGTCCAGTGTGAGGGTTGGTAAATAGATTTTGTTTTACTTCTAGTGTAGGGCTGATAAAGAATGGCTGGCCCAAAGTCACCCACCTAAAGGAGATTAGCGTTTGGGTCTCCTCACTTCCAGTTCAGCACCCCAGTGCATTACCCTGGCACAGACAGACACACACACAGAGTGGACATATATACCTAGCAAGACTCAGCCACACAGGAAAGAAAACAGTTGGTCATTGCTTTCCTGGATGAGAAAGGTGGGAGGGCACAGCCTCAGGAAAATTGTCCAATGGTAGCCTGCAGTCCAGACTGAATACCTTGCCAGCTGTGGCCAAAGTGGCCAAAGTATCTTAGGCAGGCAGGATTTTCTAAAATTGTCTTAGAATCAAGCCGGCATCACCACAGGACAGGAGCACCTTAAATGCTCAGTGTGGGTATACCCTTCCCCAACCTATTGTGACTACAGTATAGACCATCCTGTAGGTTCTGCACATTTCCTTGGAAGGTTTCACTTCAAACTGCAGGTAGGAGATTTGCATGTTTGAATGTTCACTCTTGCAGAGGAAGCCAAACAGAATAATCTTCTCTGACGTGTTAGGTTTCAATATACAGAGAGTTTTACTTCTAATATACTACTCCTTGCCTGCAGCTTCAATTGGTACTATTACAACTTTATAAGTGGACTCCCTTTAATTCAGGCTTTTAAATCCTGAATATTATGCTTAATTTGCTTTGCTTTTTTGGCTACTCTTGGGCACGATGGTGGCCTGCTCACTAATCATGAACACGGAACTAAATGTGATATACAGTAATGCCCTGGGATAAAAGGACAGCATGTGCATAAAAATCATACTAATCCTTGCCTGATTTGTTCTCTGACTTGAGGACTGACTATCCAATCAGACACACAAATGTTTGCGCAAAAAAAACAGTGTGAAGAAATAGAGGGGGGGTCATTTGTCATTTCTACCCCAAAGAAGTTCTTAGCATATTCCATTGCTTGGGACTGCTCACTTTGGATGCTGGGGTAGGATGTGCTTACTTTGTTTAGGAATACCTTTCTCACATGTAGCATACATCATTTTTCATTACAGGAACTGATTATAGGGAAGCACTTGGGTGGCCAAGAACATAGTCAAAGAAATGCAACCTACAGAAGTTGGTACAGGAGGGTGGGAATCAGCTTTATATGCCCTGGCTTTCTGCACCTATAGACCTACTGACCAGCAGATTAGCAGCGGTCTTCTGCATTTACATCTCCTTCCATTGTATAACATACTTATGTTGCATGTCTCTGCATAACATGCCTCCTCTTGGGGAGACAGATATTCTCAGGACTTTTATCACCACCTTCCTCTCTCAGTTCAATCCTCTTTCTCTTCTGACTGATTGTGCAGTTGAGGTTATCATCTGACTTTCTCTTTCTCTATAATGGAGGACAGCGCCCATAGGTTCTTCACTGTAGATAAGCCACTTAGGCTTTCCTACCACCATGTCCCTTCTTAAATAAAACTTATCTTTTTTTTTCTTTCTGCAAGCATTGGCCTGAAGGATACTTTCTTGCAAAAATTATACTCCTAACTCCTACTCCTAACTTCAGTGCTTCCCTCCCTACACATGCTTTCTGCTGCAGAGAGCTACCTGCTATCCAGCAGTTGGCAGGCCTGCAACTAGGGTCTGTGTCACCTGGGGCAAACATGGATTCCGCGCCCCCCCCCATGGATTCCGCGCCTCTCCGCAGGGTCGAGTCCCTTGTCCCCCATGGGGAACAGCAGTGTGGTGGGATGTGGGGGAGGAATGGGACCCTCCCCATCCCCGGGGGTGCCAAGGCTCCCACTGGCTGGCATGGATGGGGCAGGGGAGGGTGCCGGGGCAGCCCCGGCGCGGCCAAGAAACGCCGCCTTCCCCCCAGGAGTGCCCCCGCTGGCCTACCGCACAGCCCAGCAGCTCGGGGGCTGCTCTGGGCAACAGCGGCGGCCCCCCTGGAGCATTGGAGTGGTGGGACCACCCTGAGCCTCCCTCCCTCCATAGCGAGTGCCGGTGAATCAAGCGCGGTGGGCGGGAAGAGGCGCCTCTGCAGAAGCGCTCAGCTCAGCGGCCGGGGCATGCCTGCGCAGAGGCAGGCTGGGATTGAGGGCGGTGCTCAGCAGACATGGATTGGCTGCGGCCTCAGGGAATGGCAAGTGCACGTGAGAGCCGCTCGGCCTCCTCAGGGCAGGGGGTGGGCCGGTCGGCCTGTCTCCATGCTGCCCTGCAGCCAATCACTGCCGGTGGGGGCAGTCCCCCACCATTGCATGCTGTGCCCTATCAGCGATCGCTGTCAACACAACACATGGTATTCAAGTGCCAGGAAACAGTCAGTATACAAATACTATTTTGTCATTTTGGCACCACCCCCAGCGTGCCGCCCAGGGCACATGCCCCGCTTGCCCCCCCCCCCCCAGTTGCGGCCCTGCCAGTTGGTTCATATGTCAGGAGTGGGTGGTGGGTGGGGGAGTCAAATTCACTGACAGCCCAGCAACTTCATTTCCTGGGAAACACGGGCTGTTACATAATAGAATAATGTGGGCTCTGCAGGACTGAAAAGAGATTGGAATATTTTGGAAGGCCTACAAAAAATTCCTTGTGCTGTGAGATGGAATTGGATAACCCCTAAGAAAATCTGCATGCCCCAAAGGTCTTTGGTCTTTTTCTCTCTGCCTCACCAGAAAATGCTAACGTAATATTTACCGTCTCACCTACAAATGTGTCCATAGCTATCTCCAGGAAAGCCACCCATGGAATTTATGTTGCTGTGTATGTGTGTGTGATATGTGGTCCTGCAGCCTAAAAGGATCCATGTGGGGAATACTTGGTGAGCACAGGCCTGAAGCCTTCTTCTCTTCTGTTGTAGACACCTGCAGCAAATTGCCTTAAGTGGGCAACCAGCCACACTATCTCATAAACAGGGAGAGATGGAGATGACTAAAGTACCGTATGTCTCCCTGTATCTGGTAGATCATTTTTTTTGTAGATACCTTAGAGCAGTGAATCATCTACTAACTGTAAGAGAGCCATGGCATCTTGCAGATTATTATGGCATAAGTTTTTGTGGAAGTAAGGTCCAACTTGTTTGCTTTATGAAAAACATCCTTATATTTGTGTCCTGAATAGGCTGCCAATATCATTCAGGGGCCCTCGGTTCTCATATCTTCAGAGGGTGAGGAGAAAGCCCCTTCAGAGAGCAGTATGTTGTAAATTATAGAACCCGAAATGTTTTGATTACCATCTTTAAGTGATCCCATGTAGCCTCTGTTTTTATGCAGGTGGAAGAGGTTGGGTTTGGGGGTGGTTGGCTTTTGACTTATGTCTCCCAAAGATGTCATCTTCTTCCCCACTGATATTCAACTATATGAAACTGGTAGTAAAGAGTTCCATGAATTCCACAGTATTCTAGAACAACCAGATCTGGGTTCCAAGCATCCTGACAACTACTAGATAAAAGCAGAGGCAGAGGGTTTTTTCTTCTCTCCCTCCTGCCATCTAGTGGTCTTCCAGAATTTCTGCAGCCGAAATATGATAATGAGTATATTGATAACAGTGTTCCGCGCTCGTCATGCGGCCACATGACCGTGGAAGCGTCTTTGGACAGCGCTGGCTCTTCGGCTAACAAACGGAGATGAGCACCGGCCCCTAGAGTCAGACACGACTGCACAAATGTGCGGGGGGAACCTTTTCCGTTACCTATATTGATAAAACCCATCTCTTTTGCATCTCCTCTTTCAAGGAGGCTGAGGGAGCTCTGAATTATTAAGCAAGATAATTCACTAACTAACTGAATACAGCAGAGCTTTCCAAACTTTTCATGTTGGTGACACACTTTTTAGACATGCATCATTTCGTGACACTCTCTTACAGCAAGGCACAAGGCAGGCACTAGGACCTGCGCGGAATCCTGGCAGGGCTCGGAGGCAGCAGCAGCCGCGACACACCCAGACACTGCAGCCTACACACTAACGTGTCCCGACACACAGTTTGGAAAGCTCTGGAATACAGATTTCTTATTGGTCAGGAGGGCTACTGAATCAAGGATACAGGCTTGTCCTGGTTTAGATGGCTGTACACTGACTTGAAAATTTTATTTATTTATTTATTTGTTTAATTTAATTTATATGACCGCCCATCTCCCCCAACGGGGAACTCTGGGCGGTTTACAATAAAACAAGTTAAAATAGAATATAAAGCATCAATTTGTACAGTAAATATAATAAATAGTTATAAAATCCAGATGGGCGATAAAATTAATAAAAGGAGGGACAGTATGAAATTAAGGGATTAGCCACCCCCACGAGGAACTATCCTTTCCTCCTTCCCATGCCAGGCGGCAGAACCAGGTCTTCAGTTCTTTTCTAAAGGTCGGGAGGGAGGGGATCTGTCTCAACTCTGGGGGCAAGATGTTCCATAGTGTAGGAGCGACCACAGAGAAGGCCCGTCTCCTAGACCCCATCAGGTGACACTCTCTAATTGATGGGGTTTGCAGCAGGCCCTCTCTGAATGATCGGGTGGGGTGGGTTGATAACATGGGGATAAGACGCTCCCTCAGGTATTCTGGCCCCATGCCATGTAGGGCTTTAAAGGTGATAACCTTTAAAAATCAGGTTCACACTTCTAGATGCAGCTCACATTAGGGTTTTTTTCAGGTTACATCTGATTAGTTCAGACAACATGCACCCGCATTTCCCTGATTCTATTTCTCTCTAAATATACCATTTATAGAGATGCAGAAAACATTAGCTATTTGCTGCCATCTACTGGTCATCCAGATTTTTGCAGCCCAGATTTGGTAGCCTTAGTTTAACTAACCTGAACAGAACTGCAGCCATGACTATAATAAATTTTGTTTCTATTGATTCTATCAAATTTTCTTTGCAGTGTGAAAAACCTATGTGCTAGTAGAAAAACACAATATTTTATTTGGAAACTACATATACCTGGTTTGCTGAAGATGATAACAGCACTGCTTCTTGTTTGTGCATACGGCCATCATCATTCTCCAGCTGATGCATTTGATTTATGACTCTTAATAACTTTGAAGTAATGTTCATGGTAATTGCAGTGGCACTATTGATTTTTGACAAAGCCATTTTATTCTATACAAAACCTTGGCTTTCAAATCAATGCCATGCATTGCTAGTTCAGCTGTAATAGTGTTAATATTCTTATAATGCTTAGTTTCATACTTTTGTCAACAGCTCTTGTTTGTCATACACAACATCTAAAGCCCAGAGAAGCAGCTAAATATAAGCACTGGATGTTCACCAATTCATGAGCCTATGTCCCACTGGCCTTTTTTATTTCATGCAGACCAAAATAGTCTTCATTAACCAGGTCCTCCTGCAGAAAGGAAAAAAAGGGGCTTGTTTCTAAGGGAGTTTAGCATGAATGAATATCAAGCATCTTGAAAAAAAAGTACTCACACACTCCTATTTTTTTTCAAAAGGTTAGAAAGAGCCAAGGGGAAAACTTTAATTACAGTAACACACGAAAATAGCTGACAAAGTTTTAAAATTAGATCTTTTCCAGTTAATACCAAAATGAAAAGCAATGGGTTTTCCCCCATCATACTTATATTAAATTTAAAAGATTTTAAATCCATGCTTATTTAATTCACAAAAATCTTAATTCTTTTGCTGAAATTAACAGTATTTGGCAGCCTTTTAAACAGGATAAATCAGAACAGCTTTCCCCAAGCTGATATCCCACAAATGTGTTAGAATGCAGCTTCTATAATCCCAGTCACCATTGCCCATGAGCAAATTAGACAGTTAGAGATTTTTGGAGCTGAAGTTCAACATGTCTGGAGGACATTAACTGGGGGACACTGGTCTGGAATAAGGAACACAAGAAAACCAGGGAGCATCTACTAGTAGAATGGGGGTGGGGGGAGGTACAAGGAGTTCCAGAAACAACTGGAGACAAATAAAGAGAAATAATATGCATGTTTTAAAATGTATATATTGCAGCTCATATAAAGATCTTTCAAAGAGGCAAACTATAAGCATATCATAGATTCATGGGCTAATTCACAGTATAGTGTGATTTGTGATTATTGCTCCTGAAGAACGACTGTGCATGGCCCGTAACACAGAAGCCTTTTTAAGTACTCATGTTGTGTTCATCTCCATAAAAAAAATCTTCTAATCCCCTGTTCCTCCAGTGTTTCGCTTTGTGGAAGAAATAAACCTGTACGTATCTGGAAAACATCTTCCCAGTCGTTCATAGGCCATGCATTAAAATGGTGTACATCTCTCCACTTCTGGATAGACCAATCCAAACTAAACAGAATGTGAGGGGGGGGGGAGCTGAAATTAATTTAGAGATCAATAACACTGACCATAAAGAACACTTGAATTACTTTGCATTTTTCCTTCAAATACGATTCTGTATAGTTTTGTAGACCAAGAGCTTTTTTTATTATTGGACATTGAATACACTTCCTGATGACATTGGATTCTGTACAAAACCTCTGTCACTGCTCATGTCACAATGTTTGGCAACATTGGCAGGAGGTGAGCTGAATCAATCAAGTTCCCAAGCAATGTCAAAAATTAGGAAGTCCATTCAGTAGCAACGTTAGAAAGACAGACCATTCTGACAGAAACAACCTTCTCTCGGCATAGTACAGTATATACTCTAGCTGTGAGCAGGGTAGGATAAAGGCAAATTCAGATTTACTTCTATGTTAATTTGTAGCAGAAACACAGGATTTCATGTTTATGAGTAATAAGGTTTTATTCTTTAAATTACGACGTTAGCATCTCTACAGTTCACTCCAGTGCAGAATCCACATGAAGATCAGTCATTTAAAATAAAAATCAACTTTTATTTTTCAGTCACTTAAATTTCACTAACTTGTACTATTTATTGCAATTAGACTTTAATTCTTTTTTTTTTGCAAAATAATTGTTGTTGTTGTTATACCCAATAAATAAGAAATGAATTTCTAATAACCTGTGACACATGCATGCAACCACATCATAACAATAATTGGAGGAAGCAGTTTAACTAGGGAGGAGTTCTGCCCCAACAAAGATGATAATTGAAGTCAAATACAAATCAATAAGGCAGTAAATCAGTATTTGATCAAAATCATGCCAACAAATTAATAAGATCTTCCAACAATCTTCTAGGAAGGATCATCTGAGTCTTTCCTTATGAGCAATAATAATGCAATAGGAAATATTCATAGAAGATATATTTAAAATGATAGGCCATAATGGTAAGAAATATGCTCTAAATCAGCGTTTTTCAAACTTGGCAACTTCAAGATGTGTGGACTTCAACTCCCAGAATTCCCCAGCCAGCATGCTGGCTGGGAAATTCTGGAAGTTGAAATCCACACATCTTAAAGTTGCCAAGTCTGAAAAACACTGCTCTAAATGTTTTTATGTTTTGAAATATCAATATTAGGGCTAACAAATCTGGGAGCAAAAATCTGGATAACTGCTAGATGGCAGCAAAGAGATACAGAGAACTCTCTCTTTATTGCAATCCTAGTGGTCATCCAGATTTTTGCAGCCCAGATCTGGTAACTCTAAGCAATACTTCACAATGCACAGAAGGAATAAGAATGCACACCAGAATATATTTGTTTATGCTGTTGCTAGGCATCTACATTTTATAAGTAATCTTAAGTGCTATGTAAAAATCCAATGATTCAAACTCTATTTCTTTTAGAGTTGAGCAAAATGGTAGAAGATACACAGTATAACACTATACCCTTTGACTCACACTGCCAAATAGGCATTCTTGAAATTGCAGCTTAAACTGACCATAACTCATTTAAACAGGTGGAAAAGTGATGTGGTATTTCTGTATGTGTGGTTTTTTTTAAAATTGGACATCCATTTCCTTTTCTGACCTGTTAATATTTACATTTTGTTATTAGCATTATTAGACACAGGGATCAATTCTCATTTCTTACCCTCAAAATAAGAGTTCATTGCCCACAGCATTTGTAAAATTTGGGACTGTCATCTGGCATGGATTTTCCTACTTCACCTCCTTCTTCTCATTGTGCTTTTCTCTGAATGAGCATCTCTGAAAGCCGCCCATTCCTTGTACATTAAAAATGACAAACAGTGAAGACGGGTGTCTGCAGGTATGGTCAAAAAATCAAGATGGCGGCTGCAACAGTGCGATTGAAGCTTCGCTGGTAAGATGCACATAAAAAAGAGGCAGAACTTTGATTTCACTGTCACAGTCACGATCTTGACTTTTTGTGCCATATCCCGTGGACACCTCTGAGTGAAGACATCACACTGTGGTTATTGAGAGAGTGAGATCTAGCCTACGTATTGCACTAAGCCAGGTATGTTTAATCATGTCTTATTAATAATTATAGTTAGTTTGATTCTAAGCAAAGAAATCATGTGAGACTATTACTTTAACCAGCTTTTACTATAGAGAGGTTTCACTGACCTCCCTGTTTCAATGGCATACATTCTTTGGAATAGGCTACGTAAGGGCCTATCTTGAATTCACCTCCTTTCTGTTACAGTTCATTTTGGCATATTTTGTGGTAGGAGGAGAGCCTTGTTTAGTCTGCGGTTAGTCTATGGAAACAAAAAATCAGGAGGAGTCTGATAGCCCCTTTTCCGACTAACAAATTTAATTGAAAGGCAAAAACTTTTGTGAAGCCTTTTGCCAGGCATTTGATTTGATTATCCCTTTAAATAATATGTGATAGTGAAAAAAGTTGCTGCCAAACCCTTCTGATTTTTGGCATTCTTCATCGTAACCAAAACATGCCAGAAGAAAAGGATTAAGCCAGGACTGGGCCTTAGGGCCGAACTCCTGGAGACCTTGAAGTCTATTTTTCCCCCCAATTGCTGAGTTTCTTTTCCCGTCTCTCTATTTCTTGCTGAAGATAATGTGATTAGGCAGTAAAAAGATAAAGGATGTATACAATCTGAAGAGAAACCAGAGTGTACATCAGTCAATATCAATAACTTTTCTGTACATTGGTTATTGTCTAGGAATTAATCTGAAGGGATCCAAAGGGACTGAGAAACCAGCTTTTAATATGATTTTTTTCTCCACAAAACTAGTGATATATATTAATTGCACAAAACTAGTAATAATTAATGTTCATTAAATTCAGAGGCCTGGGTAGCAGCAGCCAGCTTTCCAGCTCTGTGAGTTTTATCACAATAGCATTCCTTCCTGGGCTGAAGGATCAGTGCTATTTGTTTTATTAAAGTCTGATTTTCCACAAACTAAAATGCTCAAGTTGATCCACAATAGACATGTTGGTAGCTTTGCTGTAAAAATATATATATGCATAGTTCAAACATAAGATAAAAATGAGTCTCCACCTTTGCAGAGACTTCTTTTTCAGATGCCAAGTGTTCCTAGGCTGAAAATGTAGAATCAGCAACTTTCTACAGGAAAAACAATGTGGGTTCTGCAAGTTGCATGGCAAAAACTGTGTTTCCTCTGCAAATCAGCTCACTCCTTCTCACTAGATGGTGCTCTAGGCTTTATCACAAGGCTGATGGGAAAACATAAGGAAAACAGGGCTAAGAAATCACTGAGAAAATGGTGCAATGATTACATTCCCATTGCGACACACAGATTTAGCCTTCCTCCCTCATCCAAGTAGCAGCTTATCCCAATATCCCTTTAACCTAATGAACAAATAGTGATTAGTCTAAGTATTTACATGGTCACTAGCTGTAAGGGACACAGCCATGGGTTTTTAGAAGTTCAAAGCCCTGCGGAAACACCAGTGCAGGTATTTATTCAGGAAATAACAATTATTTCTTCTGAATAAAATAAATGCTTTATTCCTGCTGCTTAAAATATTTATGGTCTCCGGGGTTGACTTTATAAGCTTAAAAGCACAGCAGGGATCGTATGTGTTTCTTCAGAGGTTTATTGACTCTGCCATCTGATTAAATTCCCAGTGTGAGAATCAGGTTCAAAATCATAATTGATCGTACAAGTTGAGCATACATCCTTGCATTATGCAATAGCCACAATTCTTTCCTAGGAGCAGATGTCAAAGATTAAAGTTCGATCTAACCTAACAGATTGAGGTTGACTTGTTATATCATATCAGAGACTACACCCCACTGAACAAACTGGCATTCATTTTTGTGTGTATGATTGCAATGATAAATTTGTTATTTATTTATTAGATGTATACTCTGCCATCATGGTGGTGTGCATAGCACTCCCTCCTCTAGGCTTTTTCCACAACAACAATCCTGTGAGGTGGGTTGGGCTGAGAGAGAGTAGCTAGCCACAAATCACTGCCCCGGTGAGCTTCTGTAGCTGAGGATGGACTAGAAGCTGGATCTCCCTAGTGCCAGCCCAAAACCTCAACCATTATACCTGTAGAGAATAAGGAAGATGACCTTGAGGGAAATATGCAGGAACTGGGACCTAGGGAAAAAGGACTGAAACATTTTTTAAGTCCAAAGCAATCAGATAATATTTGGAAGCCGCTCAGGCAGATGCCTCCCTAATTCACTGGCATATAAAAAGTGGGAGGAGGTACAGCACAATCAGACTTGCAAGATTCGGTTATTGTAGCCATTCTCAATAAAAGTAGTTTTAGCCTTCCTGTGGAGTTGATGTCATTGTCAGGTCTATCTAGTGGGGCCGACAATACCATGCTGTCATTCCCACTAAGTTTGGGGGCTATTTTTAATAATACTTTTTTGGCCTCAATCCAAATTAGAATCTTCTTTGGGGAAAATGTAATAGTCAACAGCAGGGGATGAGCACTAAACAACAACAACAACAACAACAAAAATCTGTTTTGTTCCAAACCTCAGACAAAACAATGCATTCCAGAGGTTCCATTAATCCATTTGGACCAACCGTGTCCAGATGAAATAAAACCTGACAGAGTGGGAACATGGATAATCCCTCTTGCTGTACTGGTCCAGACAGGAAAATTCAAAAGATAACAGCCCTATTTCCAGAAACAAGGCAACCTCTAGTCATAGCAGCTGAAACAGACTGGAACATTCAAAAGCTGTTTTTCTACCCCAAACAACCACGTTTTGGACCATATCCAGAAAAAAAGGGCCATTCTAATCTGTGCCTGGACCAAAACATCCCAAACAGGCATGTTTCAGTTTGTGCATGGACCATCCTAAATGGGTGGTTTCGGGCATGGAATAATTCATGCACGGGATATTTTCCAAATGTGTACATAACAGTTCTGATACTTTTGGGGTTCTGCCTTCCCTAACCTGATACCTCCCAACAGTTTGGCTTTCAATTCCCATCGTCCTTCATCAGCATCTCATCCACCTTTCCACACGAGGATTTTACATCAGATTGAAAGCTGCCTGGACTTCTGGGCTCCACCAACATCAGTGGTTTTGGAGAGCTAACCTGATATATTTCTGGCTCAGCTGCAATGTAGTTGAAATTGCATTAAATTTCAACTACTGGATCCATTTGCAAATGGAGATAACTTTTGCTTCATCCTTCCTTCCAGTTCTTATGGTTCCCATCCTTTAAGGGAAATGCTAGCTTGAGGCTTTGCAGTTTCCCCTCATTAGTCCAGAATAAATGAACCGAGATATAACTAACAAGAGTTTTGTCACTTTCCCTCTTCCAGCAGCAGAGAGGGTTCAGCTTGCAAAATACCAAGAGATTGTTTCACCCTTTTCCTTTCCCCTCCCTTTTTTTTCCCCCCTGCTGCAGAATCTACAACAGTTCGAGATGGACCCCTGATTTTAATTTTTTGTTCTCAGCATTCCAGGTCAGAAATTCATAGAACCACTGGATGACAGCAAAATGATACAAAGAACTATAACTCTGCTGCCACCTACTAGTTGTCCAGATTCTTGCAACCCAGATATGGAGCCCTGGTTGATGCAGTCACGGATCACCTTGACATTGCTTCTGAGGGGTTGGAGAGTAAAAATGATGGTAGTGTGGGTAGTGCCATTGTTTTACCTAAGAGTAGTGCCAGCCCTGATACACTTTTTTTTTAAAAAAGAAAGTGACTCTTCAAGGACTATGGGTGACTTATACTAAGCCATGGTTGTTTAATCAAGGCTTATTGAAAAGTCATGTTTGTCTGGATTTACCAAGCAATGCTGTGTCATAAACTGTGATTTATACACTACAGTGGAATAACACACACCTTAAGCCAAAACCAATATAAACACTTAATGATTTCCTGTAAAGCTAGCCATTGCAGCAGACCATCAGATTTGGCTTCAAAGTGGGCCAAGCCCCATTAGACAAATTGTTTGCCCTTCCCCCATTTATGAACTCCATGAAATTAATAATATGAATTATTCCTATTTCAAACGTCAATACAAAGGGCTGTGCACTTTGAAAATGATTCAGAGGAAGTGCTTTGGATCTTGCACAACTATAACACCCTTCTACTACTAATTAAATTGAGCCATCATTTTTCAGGCTTCTGTGTGAGCCTGAGAAGAGAAAGAATTAACTTCAACTTAAATGAGCACAGCCTTTTGGGATACATCTTGGTCACCCAAAAATTCACTTTGCCTCCTCTGGGACTCTCCCTAATTTTTTTTCCTAGTGCTGCCACTGCAGACTATGGGCCTTCACCCAAGTTCAACGTTATTGACACTATCCCGCAGCTCTCCAGCTTTTTATTTATTTATTTATTTATTTATTTATTTATTTATTTATTTATTTGATTTATCACCACCCAACTCCCCCTAGGGGGACTCTGGGCGGTTTACAACAGATTTAAAATCATTAATATACATTTATAAATAAAATAACATACATAATAAATAATAATTTAAAATATAATAAATAAGATGGAATCCAAAGGCAGAGTATTCTTAAGTTTATAAAAAGGGCTCCTCAGAGCAAATCTAAGGTGCTAGCCATCTCCAGATATCTCCAATCTCCTTCTGACCCCAAGCATATTGACAAAACCAGGTTTTGAGTCTTTTTCGGAAGTCCAGGAGTGAGGGGGGCCATCTGATCTCCGGGGGGAGAATGTTCCAAAGGGCAGGGGCAACAGCAGAGAAAGCACGCTTCCGAGACCCCGTCAGGTGGAACTCCCTAACCGATGGGGTCCGTAGCATGCCCTGTCTGCATGCCCGGGTGGGACGGGATGAAGTGATGGGGATGAGGCGATCCCTTAGGTATCCTGGTCCCATGCCATGTAGGGCTTTAAAGGTGATAACCAACACCTTGAATTGGACCCAGAAGCAAACTGGAACCCAGTGCAGCTCGCGCAGCAAAGGTGTTACGTGGGTCCTCCATGGGACACCCAAAACAGTCTGCGCAGCTGCATTCTGGATCAGCTGTAGCTTCCGGATATTCTTCAAGGGTAGCCCCATGTAGAGCGCATTACAGTAGTCTATGTGAGAGATAACCAGGGCATGAGTGACTGTTCGAAGGGCCTCTTGTTCCAGGAAGGGGCGTAACTGGCGCACAACTCGAAGTTGTGCAAAAGCTCTCCTGGCCACGACTGCCACCTGCTCTTCAAGCAGGAGTTGTGAATCCAGGAGAACTCCCAAGTTACGCACCGGATCTGTCTGGGGTAGTGCAACCCCATCCAGAATTAAAGATGACAATTTCCCAGAAGACGAGCCATTAATCCACAGCCACTCCATCTTACTAGGGTTCAGCTGAAGCCTGTTTTTCCCCATCCAGGCCCCTACAGCCCCCAGGCACTTGGACAGGATGGTCACTGCATCAATTACTTCACCCGGGATGGAGATATACAACTGGGTATCATCGGCATATTGATGATACCTCACCCCGTGGTGTCGGATGATCTCTCCCAGCGGTTTCATGTAGATGTTAAAAAGGAGCGGAGAGAGTACCGAGCCCTGTGGGACCCCACAAAGAAGGGCCCGTGGGCTGGATCTCTCGCTCCCAATCAACACCGACTGGGCCCAGCCTCGGAGGAAGGAGGCGAACCAGCGTAAAACCACACCGCCCACCCCCAACTCCCTAAGCCGTTCCAGAAGGATACCATGGTCGATGGTATCGAATGCCGCTGAGAGGTCAAGAAGAGCGAGAATGGATGCACTACCTCCATCTCGCTCCCACCAGAGATCATCCATAAGCGCGACCAATGCAGTTTCAGTCCCGTAACCCGGCCTGAAACCTGACTGAAAGGGGTCCAGATAATCCGTTTCATCCAGAATCCTCTGGAGTTGCAATGCCACCACCTTCTCAACCACCTTTCCCAAAAAGGGAAGGTGGGAGACTGGGCGAAAATTATCCAGTATAGTAGGGTCCAGCGATGGCTTCTTGAGAAGGGGGCGAACCAGCGCCTCCTTAAAAGCCGCCGGGAACACCCCCTCTCCCAAGGATGCATTCACCATCGCTTGGACCCAACTACAAGTCCCCTCCCGAGCTGCTTTCACCAGCCAGGAAGGGCATGGATCTAATTGACAGGTGGTGGCATTTACAGTCCGGAGAACTCTGTCCACTTCCTCAGGTCCAACAGGATCAAACTGTTCCCAGATAACAAAGTAAGTATGTTCCCTGGGTATCTCTCCAGACTCTGACTCACGCTCGGAATCCAACTTGGAGCGAATCCGAGCAATTTTATCCTGCAGATGCTTCGAAAATTCCTCAGCACGGCCCTGCAGATGGATTTCGACTCCCCTTTCCCCAAAAGGGATCGGGTAATCTTAAACAGGGCCGTCGGACGGCATTCTGCGGATGCAATAAGAGCGGAGAAATATTGACGTTTCGCCACTCTTACCGCCACAAGGTAGGCCTTAATAGCGGCTCTAGATTGTGTTCGGTCGGATTCAATCTTTGTTTTCCTCCAGCGGCGCTCTAGGCGTCTCTTAATCCTCTTCAAAACCCTCAACTCCTCCGTAAACCAGGGGGAGTGTCGGGTTCGACTGGACAAGAGAGGCCGCACAGGCGCGATCCTGTCCAAGGCCCCAGCCGCCTCTCTATTCCAGGCAGCAGCCAGAGCCTCCGCTGGACCATGCAGCAGATCTTCCGGTATAACCCCCAGCTCCCTCTGGAATCCTAACGGGTCCATCAGTCGCCGGGGGCGGACCAATCGAATAGGTCCAGCCTCCCTGCGGAGGGGGGCAGCATAGGAGAATCTCAAGGTCACCAGGGCGTGATCTGACCATGACAAAGGGGAAAGATGTAGTTCTCCCCTCAGGTCACATTGCCACTGCTCTGACAAGAAAACTAGATCCGGGGTGAGGCCACTGTCTCGAGTTGGGTCCTGGATGATCTGGAACAGGCCCATGGTCGCCATGGTGGTCATGAACTCCCGTGCTGCTTCCAAGGTTCGTCCCAGGGAAGGCAAGTTAAAGTCCCCCAGAACCATAAGCCTGGGGAGCTCAACTGCCAACCCTGAGACGGCCTCTAGCAGCTCAGGCAGGGAGGTTGCTACGCAGCAGGGAGGCTGGTACAGTAGCAATACTCCCAACTGTTCCCGAGAGCCCAACTTAAAGAACAGAGTCTCACACCCGGTCACTTGTGGAGCAGGCCATTAGAGATTCCCGGATGACAACAGCCACCCCTCCTCCCTGCCCTGAAGTCTCGGCTGGTGCCAAACCCGAAACCCGACTGGGCAAATCTCAGAGAGAGCAACACCCCCCTCCGGGCCCAGCCAGGTTTCTGTAATGCATACCAGGTCTGCCCCCTCCTCTATAATCAGATCATGTATGAGGAAGGCTTTGTTATTAACCGACCTGGCATTGCAAAGCAGCAGCCGAAAGTCAGGGTAACCACAAGTCTGCTGACCAAGCCCTTGGGTTGAGCATGGAGAGCCGGAACACATCACTGGTAATAAACACCGGGGACGTCTTCCCCTACAATGGCCTGCTCTCCGGCTCTCGCCATACCATCCCCTACCCATCACCACCTCAATATTCTGCCCAGCCCTATGACCCCCAGAGTCTCTAAGTCCATTAGCCTCCACTCCTGGACTCCCGAGATTCCTGGATAAACTCAGTAAACCCTCCATCACTCAACCAACAGACTTACAACAATCAATTCAAGTGATGATGGGTCCCCACCAGTGCACCAGCTCGTGCTCTCGGCAATGGCTGGATCCACTCACCACTCACAGAATTAAACACTCACTTCCTGTGCCCCCCCATTGACTTCTCTCACTGGTCCATAGGGGGGCACTCCATACACTACCCCTCCCCCCGTCTTTCACTCAGGGGGATGAGTGCACTCATATTCTACACCCAACCCAATACTCCCTCCCACGCCTCTCACTCCTGAGAGGGAGACTGTCATTCACTTGAGGGATCCCGATAATCTTGGCTATATAGGGTGATTAGGATGATTAGAGATGAATTAACCAACTTTCATAGGGCTTATCTTAATAGTCCGTGGTCCATAAACCCTGATAGCATTATTATGCTTCCGCCAGTCTATGGCAACGCTCAATAGATCGTCAAGGCGTTGCTGCGCCCACAGTTTTGTTTCCTAAACAGACAGAGTTCTTAAACTCTGCCAGACGCTAGGATTGACTACTGGTTTCTCAGGGTATGTCCCTCTGTCTTCAGCCAGTGTGTAAAGCCGTTGTGTTACCGAAATGGTCGACAACTCCAGATACGCTCTTCTGGGAGGCAAGGCAAAGTCCATTGTGTTGTTGAAACTTATACCCAACAGATCTATTAGGGGCCAGCGTCCAAGCAATTTTGAGGCCAGTCTCTCACACCTCTGGAATCTGTTCACCCCCTGTAGAGATCTTTTACAGCAGAGGTGAAATTTGCTTCTACTACGGTGAACACCCCGCCCAGAATCTGTCCCACTATCAGGGCAAATCCCGGGGCTCACCGAATCAGGGTTCGTCGGGGTTTGTTGTCGTCGCCCTCGCCAGCACCACCGTCCTATTCGGGTCCCAGGCTCACCCGTATTCGGCTTCTCAGCAGCAAGAGGCTTACCTCCTTGTTCAAAAAACGCTGTTAAACTCTCCTCAGCCAGACTACAAGCCTCGCGTCGCCCTTCTCAGTCCGTTGCGTCCCACCGCTCCGTCCAGGGGGGGCTAAACCCCCAACACAGGTAAAATGTTTTAGACATTTTTTAGTTCTCTGAAGCTTTTGCTCTACTTTCTCTTTAATGCTCGCTCTTAATTTTATCTGTTTTAATTACTAGTTTTTATTGTAACCAAGTCTGGGAGTTCTTGAAAATCTAAATGTGGAATAATGCCACATCATATTTAGCAATGTGTGTCTTATAATATACTTGAGACTTTTGAGCAGTGACAGGTACCTTACTGAGCTAAAGGAGACTGACCACTCAACCGGAACTACAGCACAAGGAAAATCAATTTAACTTTGATTTAAATGCAGTAAAACCTTGATTTAACAGATCATTTGGGAGGAGGAGGCATCCATTGCTCCTGAATGTCTGTTAAATTTAAATTTACACATTTGTGTCAATTTATGCTATTTGCATTATGCAAATGATATAAATTGATGCAAATGACTTACATCTACATAAATCTCCCAGGCTGCTTTGGATACAATGGATTATGCCTATTATTGGGGGGATATCTGGACACAAATTTGGTCTGTTGATTCAAAGTCTGCTCAGAGGGTTCCATTAATAGACAAATGATGAAAATCATAGAAGAGAGCCAGTTTGGTCTAGTGGTTAAGGTGCTGGGCTAGAAACCAGGAGTCTGTGAGTTCTAGTCCCACCTTAGGCATGAAAGCCCGCTGGGTGACCTTGGGCCAGTCCCTGTCTCTCAGCCCTAGGAAGGAGCCAATGGCAAACCAGGAGACTAAGAGTTCTAGTCTCGCCTTAGGCATGAAAGCTGGCTGGGTTACCCTGGGCCAGTCCCTGTCTCTCAGCCCTAGGAAGGAGCCAATGGCAAATCAGGAGACTGTGAGTTCTAGTCCCGCCTGAGGCATGAAAGCCGGCTGGGTGACCTTGGGCCAGTCCCTGTCTCTCAGCCCAACTCACCTCACAGGGTTGCTGTTGTGGGGAAAACAGGAGGAGGAAGGAGTATTAGGTATGTTTGCCGCCTTGAGTTACTTATAAAAATAATAAAGGAGGGATAAAAATAAAATAATTTAAAAAATCTGAGAAATATACAAAACCAACTAAACTTTATATTGAATAAAGATACACAACCTATTTTGTGCAGGAAGACTTTTAGAGTTTTGAGAGTAAATTGTGGGCACACATACAAAATGACCACCATGATGGACTTGGCCAGATACAAAGCACCCATTTCTTGGAAGGTGAACTGGTCTTCTATGATGTTCTCCCTACCCTGCCAGTGGGATCTTTATGGGACCCAAAGACATTCCTACAAATAAAGTTCATTTCAGAGGCTGGCACTTTTTTTTGCATAATGCCAGCTTCCTATAACTTTTTAAATTATAAATTATAATTTATTATTATAATTTATAATTTTTAAATTATAAATTAAAACTATATCTGGAAAAAATGGGACAGAAAACATTGTCACAAGGGAGATGCTTGCAGGCACTATGTTGCCTATCTCTGATACAGAAAACGATTAAAGAATAAAAACAATTAAAATGTAATGCATTAAAGGAATAATCATATTAAATAATAAAGGCAAAATAGATGGCAAATGGAATTTTAAAAATAAGGCAATATTGTCTAATACCATTTACAGTCCATTTAATTTTACATTAGATGAATTGTATCTACTACTGCTATGGAGAGTTCAGGATAAAAGTTAGGTCAAGTTAAGAGTTCCTCCTAAATAATTCAAAAGTTAGAGAAAAGTTGAAAGAAGTAAAAAAAGAGAAAATATGTAAAAACAAATCATCTCTCTTCAGCAGACTGTTAAATTCCAATATATCCATGAAAGAAAAGTTATCAACAACAAAGGTTATGTAAAGCTAAATGCATTAAAATTAAAACAATATTTTTAATTATTCATTTAATTGGAAGAGCTATTCAAAGGCTCGGCGACAGCCACTGCAAACCACAGGGATGCCCAAATGACAAAACATGTATCATGACATCGTCATGCAAATGCCACTATCATGTGGTTGTGTTCTGATGTCTGATGCCAATATCTCTCTCACTGCATTGGTGTGATAGCTTTGTCAATTGCCTTCTGTCATTTGTCCCCCACCCACTGCAAAGGTTGCATTAATTCCAAGAAAATGACACGCTTCCATGGTCTCATCGAATTGCAAAGGGGTATCTGGTTCTATCAGCCTTATGCCTTTGACGTTCAATACAGGACACAGGATTTTGGATACATGACATTCTATAGGATACTTCCCTACATTTTCAACCTGTAGTAAGCTTCTCTCTTCAACTTCACATCTTTGAGCTGGGATAGAGGATGGCTCTTAAAGCAAGGTTAGGTTTGTGTAATGCATGAAACCACAAACTATAGTTTACAAACCTCAATTGCCAGATTCATAAAACACACTAATTCACAATCAAGCAAACCTCATAATGATTTGGGATAAAGTGTATACTTCTACATATCCCTCTAAGCGGTTTGTTTGGTTTGGGTTTAGTGCATTATACAAAACAAGTTTGTAAACCAAGGTTTATGGTTTAGCACAAGGTGTGAACTCAGAGCACACACATGCACCAAAAGGTTTAAGCCTAAAAAGAAGAGATAGTAAATCTTGGAGCTGACTGCTGACTGAGATTAACAATAGACACTATAATCTGGGCATGCCTATGGATGTGTTGATGTGATTTAGCTTCCAGCATCCCTTACCACTGGCCATTCTGACTGGGACTACAGGAAGCTGTAGTTCAGCAGTGTCTCAAATGCTACAGATTATCTAGTTCAACAAATCTGGATAATTATAGGTTCCCCATCTACATTCTAAAGTGCCATTAATTTTTATTTTAAAGTAAGTTATCTAGTATGTCAGCTGGTAGTAACTTGTCCATTTTAGGGATGTGCATGAAACAAAGAAAAGATTTTATTTTGGAAGTTCTGCTGAATTTATTTATTTATTTATTTAGATTTTTATTACCGCCCATCTCCTCGAACGGAGGACTCTGGGCAGTTCACAATAAAAACCGTAATAAAATACAATAATAATCAAAAAATAAATAAATAAATATAAAATCCAAGAGCAAAGATGTTAATACTAAAAAGGGTTTCATGGGATCAACCAGCCCCAGGAGGAACTGTTAGCATTCCCCTCCCATGCAAGGAGGCAGAACCAGGTCTTTAAATTTTTTCGGAAGGTCGGGAGTGAGGAGACCTGCCTTAGCTCCGGGGTCAAGATGTTCCAAAGGGCGGGCGCTGTTGCAGAGAAGGCTCGCCTTCTGGACCCCACTAGATGGAATTCTTTGATCGATGGGGTCCGTAGCATGCCCTCTCTGCATGACCGGGTGGGGCGGGTCGATGTTCTGTGGACGAGACGTTCCCTCAGGTAACCTGGTCCCATGCCATGTAGGGCTATAAAGGTGATAACCAACACCTTGAATTGGACCCAGAAGCAAACTGGTACCCAATGCAGCTCGTGCAGCAGAGGAGTTACATGTGCCAATTTTCTGGCTCCAATAACTGTCCACGCAGCCGCATTTTGGACCAGCTGAAGCTTCCGGATACTCTTCAAGGGTAGCCCCATGTAGAGCGCATTGCAATAGTCTATATGGGAGATGACAAGGGCGTGAGTGACTGTTCGGAGGGCATCCCGGTCCAGGAAAGGGCGTAATTGGTGCACAAGCTGAAGCTGCGCAAAGGCCCTCCTGGCCACGACTGCCACCTGCTCTTCGAGCAGGAGCCATGAGTCCAGGAGGACCCCCAAATTCCGCACTGGCTCCGAATGGGGCAGTGCCACCCCATCCAGGACCAAAGATGACAATTTCCTGGATTCCGAGAGGCCATCAATCCACAGCCACTCCGTCTTACCAGGGTTCAGCTGAAGCCTGTTGTTCCCCATCCAGACCCCTACAGCCCCCAGACACTGAGACAGGGTGGCGACCGCATCACTTACTTCACCCGGGATGGCGATGTATAATTGAGTATCATCAGCATATTGATGATACCTCATCCCGTGGTGACGAATGATCTCACCCAGCGGCTTCATGTAGATGTTAAATAGGAGAGGAGAGAGCACCGAAGCCTGCGGCACCCCACACAGTAGGGGTCGCGGGTCAGATCTCTCCTCTCCTATCACCACCAATTGGGACCGGCCCTGGAGGAAGGAGGTGAACCAGCATAAAACCACGCCACCCACCCCCAACTCCCTGAGCCGACCCAAAAGGATACCATGGTCAATGGTATCGAAAGCTGCTGAGAGGTCCAAGAGAGCCAGGATGGATGCACTCCCTCCACCCCGCTCCCGCCAGAGATCATCCATAAGTGCGACCAATGCGGTCTCCGTCCCATGTCCTGGCCTGAAACCTGACTGAAAGGGGTCTAGATAATCCGTTTCCTCCAGAATCCTCTGAAGTTGCAATGCCACCACTTTCTCAACCACCTTTCCCAAAAAGGGAAGGTGGGAGACCAGATAAAAATCGTTCAAAATAGTAGGGTCCAGGGATGGTTTCTTGAGGAGGGGGTGCACCAGCGCTTCCTTAAAGGTCGCTGGAAATACCCCCTCACCCAAGGATGTATTAACCATCGCCTGTACCCAACCACACGTCACCTCCCTGGCCGATTTTATTAGCCAGGAGGGGCAGGGGTCTAACTGACAAGTGGTGGCATTTACATTCCGAAGGATTCTGTCCACTTCCTCAGGTCCAACAGGTTCAAACCGTTCCCAGATAACAGGGTAAGTACATTCCTCTGGCATCTCCCCAGACTGTGCTTCACGCTTAGAGTCTAACTTAGAATGAATCTGAGCAATTTTCTCCTGCAGATGCTCTGCAATCTCCTCCGAATGGCCCTGCAAATGGGTCACCGATTGCATTCGACCCAGAAGCGATCTAGTAATCTTAAACAGGGCCGTCGGGTGGCATTCTTCGGAGGCAATAAGAGTGGAGAAATATTTACGTTTCACCGCTCTTACTGTCACAAGGCAGGCCTTAACAGTGGCTCTAACCTGTGTTTGGTCAGATTCAGTCTTTGTCTTTCTCCAGCGGTGCTCCAGACATCTCTTGACCCGCTTCAAAACCCTCAACTCCTCCATGAACCACGGGGAGTGATGGGCTGAACGTGGCAAGAGAGGTCGCACAGGCACGATCCTGTCCAATTGTTCTAGCAGGCAAAGGTTCAGAAGATCTAAAGCTCAGAACATTTTAGTTCTTCTGAATTTGGGTTGGAATAAAATCCAGAGGGGTCTTACAAGGAAAGGAGGGCAAGGCTATGTTCTCCCCTCCTCTTCTGCTTGTCCTGTGTGCAGCCTAGCCATCAAGCTTCTCAGAACCTTCCTCTCCCCATCTTCCCTTAGTATCTGCAGATATCCTTGTGTGGCAAATCCAGCCAACCCACCAGCTTCCAACCTTCCTAGCTCCCTCAAGGATACCAGTGACAGTAGCCAAGGTGAGATAGTAAATGAAAAATGCTGGGAAGTTCAGGGGAGTAGCCAAGCTGGTTGGATATGCCATCCTTGAAGCCCAGGACATTGGTGGTAGCTCATTTGGCTTCAAGTACAATGTTTCCAACCAGCTTACTTCCCCAATCGTCCCTGCATCTTCCTTTCCATGCCTCCTTTCAGCTATCACAGCTGTGTGCCATTTTCAACTTTCTTGCAAGTCTACCCCAAACCATTGTTCTGTGCATAGAATGTTTTATGCCCAGGATGGTTTGCACATCACTACTCTCTATCTGGTTCACACAAAGGATAATTTAATGTATTGAAGACTGAGAAAGTGAAATGGCCTCTCCCACTACAAAAGTAACACATGCTGAGAATTGGAACCCACTAATGATTGAAGTATTGTGTTTTATGCCACCCATGGTTATACCAAAATAATAGTAATGAGGACAGTCTTTATATTGCATCTACAATGGTTGGATAATGCCATAAGACATAATAAATTGCTAGTTGGGATACTGCTAAAATCTCTTTTGCCAGCAGCAGTGTTGCCCACTCTGCTAGTTGGAAAATGCCTGCTATTAGTACATGGGTTGAACTTGCATAACAGAGATGGAAATCCTGTTATAGGTCCACAGTAGAGTACCACTCAAAATCAAGTCCATTACCAAAGTGCTCCATTATCAAAGTAACAACCCAACTCCCATAAGAGGAGTTATGTAAGAACATTATTCAGATGAGCACAAAAGCACTGCAGCAACCCAGAACAACAGAAAAGGGAAACAGACCATTTATACAACATCTTTCAACAAAATGGATACCCACACAACTTTATCAAAAAGTGCCTGACCACTCAACCCACCACAGCACAACCAACACAAGCTATGAAAAAGGATAACACTACCATACATCAAAAACATCTCAGAAACAACCAACAGACTATTACAACCACATAGCATCACTGTAGCCCACAAACCAACTAAAGCCCTCCAAAACATCTTAAGTAAACCAAAAGACCCAGTAGCCCAAGAAGAAAAAACAGGAGTCATCTACAACATATAGTGCAGGGCTTTCCAAAGTTTTCCCGCGGTGACACACCAACCGCCGTTGGTGTGTCACCGCAGGAAAACCTGGAACTGCCACCGTTGCGGCAGCACGCAAAAACCCCGAAGCGCTGCTGCCGCTTTCGGTTTTTGCGCACTGCCGTTGGTGTGTCGCCGCGGGAAAACCCGGAAGCGCCGCCATTGTGGCAGCGCACAAAAACCCGGAAGAACTGCTGCCGCTTTTGGGTTTTGCGCACCGCCGTGGCTGCGGCACTTTCAGATTTTCGTGCGCCACCGTTGGTGTGTCGCCGCGGGAAAACCCGGAAACACTGATGGCGCGCCATCAGCGCTTCCGGGTTTTGACGCGACACATCTGGGCCCCGCAGGCGACACACTTTTGTGTCGCGACACACAGTTTGGAAAGCTCTGATATAGTGTAAGGACTGTAACAGCCACTATGTAGGACAGACAGGCAGAAGACTAGCAAACCACATCTATGAACACCAGCTAGCAATCAGAAGACACAATGAAAACTCCTTAATCTCACAACACATGGACAGACTCAACCACAATTTCAACTGGGAAACTGAGCATCCTAGACCAAGCTAAATCCAAAAACGCTAGGAAATTCCTGAAAGCTTGGCATTCAGACAAATCAGTCATCAATAGATACATAGAAATAAAAAACGTATTTACATACCATTCAAAAGAGACAACAAAAAGTTAAGAAAGAAACAAAAAGGCAAGAACACACCCTCCCCAGCAGCCAACACCCAGATAAGCAGGGATTAACACCAGGCAAACAATCAAGCAGAAAACAATACCTGAATCAAAGAACTACCAAGGAGAAAACCACACCCCCACCAACACTGACAAGGCAAGCCATTGTATATAAACAGGGAGCAAACCCCACACTCACTCGCACTGAGGATGTTACCTAGCTGGGTAATGAAATGTCTGCAAGCAAACAACCAAGCTCAGAGAGCACCAAGGACTCCACAAAATAAAGTAAGTCATCGGGTTAATCATCAACTCAGACCCTTAATTAGGAAAAACAACACTTCCAAAGTTACATGAAGTCTTGAAGGCAAAATATAGCACCAACCACTTGGTATTAGCAGGAGGGGGAAGTTCATTAAAAACCAAAGGGGGCCATTTTGTTCTTGAAAAAAGGGTCTGGAGCTGAGAACAGCAGTTCTCAACTCATTGGACAAAAACACCACTTCATATATTAGGGGGCACTTAAGAATATCAAAGAAAAGATCAACAAACTTTTTATGTGGTTTATTATAAGTATATTGCTTGCTTTGCACTTTACAGTCACAGATTACTGCAGACAATACACCCTTAAAACATTTTAATCCCTCATTTAAGGGTTCTCTTTGCTCCAAATCCTGCCTTTGTTTTTCTTTTAATTTTAAGAAAGAGAAAGCTTTACCCAATATTGTCCCAATAGAGTCCTTTCCTAATTGGAAATAGGAGTCACGATGCTCCCCGGCTACTTCAGCCTATCCGGAAAAGAGATGGCTAAACATTTCTCATCATCACAGAAACAATGAGAGGGATACAATGAATAGAGCAAACAGTGAAATCCTACAGAAGTTTATTCAGCAGTAAGCTCCACTGAGTACGAGGGGACTGCCTCCTATGTAAATAATTGTAGGAGTGATTTCAGGCAAGGCAGACCCTTCCAAACCAGGGTTTTGTAGAAATACATTGGGATGAATTTACCAAAAAAGAGGAACTTTTGCAGGATGCACAAATTATCTGCATGGACCATGGCTGCACCATTGTTTGGGTTGGAAGCCTAGCAAAATGTGTGAGAGGCAAGATAGGAAGAGGACAAAAAAGGAAGTGGGTGTGATCAAGCCCATGTGTGTCTAGAATTAAAACTGTCTTCAATCCTGCCCATTGTTATTTCACAAGCTAGCCTCTCCTACCCTCTGTCTCCTATCTTATCAGTTTTAAAACTGTTGATTTTAATTTACATTACATAAATCAGTGGCAGCTGAGTAGTGAGTGGGAGCACACAGAAACCTTTCACACACCATTCAAGAATTCATTGAATTGTATTCCTTATGAAGTCAACGGGAGAGAGGTACAGGTAGAAGCAGAGAGGAGAACCAAGGAAGTATATTTTATCATTAATTTATTTCATCAATCACACCTTAAAGGAAAAAGGTAAAGGTTCCCCCCACACATTTGTGCAGTCGTGTCCGACCCTAGGGGGCGGTGCTCATCTCCGTTTGTTAGCCGAAGAGCCAGCGTTGTCCAAAGACACTTCCACGGTCATGTGGCTGCATGATGCGCACAGAACGCTGTTACCTACCCATCGAAGTGGTACCTATTCATCTACTTGCATTTGCATGCTTTCGAATTGCTAGGTTGGCAAGAGCTGGAGCTAGTGCGGGAGCTCACTCCACACGCAGGGCTAGGGATTCGAACCTCCGAACTTGCGATCTTCCGATCGACAAGCCTGGCGTCTTACCCGCTGAGCCACCACGCCCCTTGCCAATCACACCTTACAGATTCATAATACTGGCTGTTTCCCCAGTCCAGCATTCCAATCATTATATGGTTCCAATAGAAGAGAATATCTGTAGTTCAGGGTTGAACTGTGGAGTCCTTGGTGCTCTCTGAGCTTGGTTCTTTGCCTGCAGATGTTTCATTACCTGACTAGGAAACATCATCAGTGCTAGTAACAACCAAGCTCAGAGAGCACCAAGGACTTCACAATCATTATATGGCCTGAAAGAGCTTACAAGTCAAAAAAACTTGTTCACCTTGTGGTCCCTTTCCTATTCCTACCATTCTTCAGCAAAGCAAAAGATAGAAAAAATGAAAAAGAGCAAGCCCATGTTGTTTTCTTGACAACAACATGGAAATCATTTGCTATTGTCTACCTCTGGACTGTGTTTGATTTTTCAATCATCCTACAGCTCTGTCGTTTCCTGATGGTCTCCCATTCAAGTCCTTGTTAGAGATAGGATTTTCAACCAAGCACGTCTCACACACAGACAGCCTCTGCTGTAACCTGATCTCACTTGCTGTGTGTGGGAGGGGCTGAATCCCGGTTTCCTGTTTCCTGTTCCCTTCTCTTTCTCTCTCTCTGCTTGAATCTCCGACCACGGAGGGTGGCAGCCATGGCTGCTGCCACATGTTTCTCATACTTCCAAACAGCAGGCCCACATTAGAAGACTGTGGGTTTGGTCAGAACCACTTGCTCGCACGCATGGACCGTTTCTACTAAGGAACTGAGATGGCGACGAGGCAGCATTTGCTGGGAAGAGTTCCTCTAAAGTTTACTTTTTGGTAGTTTATTTTTATACCTTATTTTAAAATTTTTATATATTTAACTATTTTTAACTATTTTTAACCACTTTTATAATTATTTTATAATTATTTTATGACAGAGAGTTAACTTTTTAGTTTTAATTTATCAACATTTTAAATTAGCTCCCAGGAATGGGGAAAAGGAAAAGGAGGCAGCGTGCGCACTCCGCAGCACAGACTTCATCTAAGCCACTGGAGAAGCAGAAAATGGACAATTATATAACAAGTGAAGAGACTGCTGTAGTAAGTGGTTTAACCTTGGACTCCTTATCGGGTGGAGCTGGCTTGCAGAGCTCGGTGGAGTGGGATTTGCGGATAGAGCTGGAAAGTCAACGGCTCTTGGAGCTTTCCTCCTGCCTTGCAGAGGATGTCTCCCCCTCCCAGACTGCAGCGGCTTGCTCGGCAGCTTGCTCGTCTCGGGTTTATTGAAGGAACGGAATTTTCAACTTGACATTCCTATACCTGCCTCAGTTTGGGAGGATTTCTATACAAGTTTATTTACTGAGTCAAACCAAAGCCCCCTGCAGGAAAGTATAATTGATTCTACATATTTTGAAAACCTCCATCTTTGGCCCTCAGTGTCAGTGGCAGAAGTCAAATCTATCATCCATTCCTTGAAACCCAACAAGGCTCCAGGAGAGGACTTTTTACCACCAGAACTCTTTAAAACCCATACTGACTGGTGGGCACCATTACTTGCAGGTTTGTTTTCTTATATAAACAACACAGGATTCATTCCAGTTGGATGGGAAGTAGCAGTTGTTGTCCCTATATATGAAAAAGGAAATAGGACTGACCCACAAAATTATAGACCAATCAGTCTTATAGGAATTGCTGCGAAAATGTATGCCAAACACCTCTTGGGCAAAATAGAGGACTGGTTAATTAGGACAAACCTCCTTGCGGAGGAACAAACTGGTTTTAGACCAGATCGCTCCACAATAGATAATTGTTTCACCTTACATCATCTTATTTCAAAACAATTGGCAAATGGCAGAAAAGTGTTTGCTGCTTTTATAGATCTTACCGCAGCTTTTGATTCCATAGATAGAAACATTTTATGGAAGAAATTGATTAATTTAAATATGGAGCCCAGACTTTTGTTCCTGGTAAAGGCCCTCTATTCAAATACCTATCTAAAAGTAAGAACTGGTGTAAATGGCTCTTTAACTAAAAGTATTCCTACTCATAGAGGTGTCAGGCAGGGTTGTATCTTAGCTCCAATGCTTTTCAATCTTTATATTAATGATATTCCAGGGTTTATGCGTACCGTAGATACTCACATGTTAAAAATTCATGGCATATTTGTGAATGTCCTATTATATGCAGATGATATGATTTTGATGGCACATTCACAAGTCGGCCTGAGAAGACTCCTGAAAAAGTTGAATGTCTATTGTGTTCATAACTCTTTAACTATAAATAAGTCTAAATCTAAAGTGATGGTTTTTAGTAAAAGAAAAAGGATGAAATATAAATGGCAAATAAATGGGGAGCCTATAGAACAAGTGAATTTTTTCACTTACTTAGGAGTGGTTTTTACTGATACTGGAGCCTGGGACAATCATTTCAGAAGGACCGCAGGGAGGGCTGAGGTCTGTGCCAAAAGTCTATCTAAACTGTATAACTATAAATATCCCGGCACTTTGACCCCTATTCTGAAAGTATTTAGAGCAAAAATTGTCCCAATGTTGACTTATGGTGCGGAAGTGTGGGGTCTTACAAATTCTGCCGCACTTGAATATGTTCAAACCCGCTTTTTAAGAAGTATACTGGGAGTTGATAAAAACACATCAGCACCTGCGATTAGAGCAGAAACAGGTATCCACTCTATACATAGCCAGACAGTAACAAAGGTCTTTTCTTACTGGCAGAAGGTCCATTCAATGGACCATGATAGGTTTCCCAAATTATGCCTATTTGAACAAATAAGTATGGATTTTACCACATCCTGGCTAAAACATCTCACCAAAGTTATTACACAATACGGACTTTCCATTCAACAGGTACTCATAACTGCACCGCAGGCAAAGGATATTTTTAAACAGCGAGCCCTGGATATCAGTGCTCAATTGGACATGGAGACATTGGCAAAAAACGGTTCATTAAAATGGTTAGCTAAGAATAAAACTATTTTTAAATTCGAAAAATACCTGTCAATGAGTCTAACTCAAAATCTGAGAAGGGCCTACTCCAGAGCTAGGTTTGAATTGTTGGACTCTATGGTTAAATATTTATTTTATTTATTTTTATATATTTTATCTTATTTATACCCTGCCTATCCCCCCCCTAATGGAGGGCTCTAGGCGGCTTACAATCATGTAAATACATATATTATACAATCATATATTATTACAGTTTTTACCGCGCGATAGGGAGGAGGAGAGGGAACCGGCTCTTCAGCTGCGGGCATTGGACTACATGCCCCAGAATGCCTCGCTCCGCGCCGGCTGCTGACATCCAGGAAGTTGTTGTTCCGGATCCGTCGTCCTCCGCCGCCATTATCGGGATTCTCCAGGTCTTCTTGGTTCGAGGACGACCCTCCGATGGACGCCAGCAAATTGACCCACGTGAGTGGTACCCAATTTATCTACTCGCTTTCAGCTTTCGACCTGTTGGGTGGACAGAAGCCGGGGTGAATGGCGAGAGCTCACCTCGCCACGCGGTTTCGAACTGCCAACCTTGTGGTCGGCAGTCTAACGGCTCAGCGGTTTAACCCGCTGAGCCACCGGGCCCCAAATATGGATGTTTCCATCGTTTGCCATATGATGAAAGGACCTGTGTATGTGGGGACCCAGCCATAGAAGATATTGCCCATATTTTGTTCGACTGTAAACTATATGATTCACTTAGGATTAAATTCCTGTCTCCTTTGTTGGAAAGAACAGCACACTGGGATTCTAATCACAGATTATCTTATTTTCTTTCGGGCTCAAATACTTTTATTGTGAATAGGACTGCCAAGTTTGTAGACAAGGCAGTTCAGCTGAGAGCCCGTTATATTGAACAGATTGGAGTGTCATGTAGGGGTGATGAACTCATTTGAATTTTGACTTGATATACACGTATTGTATTTATCATTATTTCAGGTTATTTAATTATCACATTTCCTTTATCAAAATGGAACATTTTGGTGTATTGTTATCAATTTTATCAGTTAAATTGTACTCTTGTTATCTCGTTTTATCTTTGATATGGTCATAAGACTAATCAATAAAGTTGTTGTTGTTACTAAGGAACTGTGAGTTACAATAAAATTGTAAACTCTCTTTTTATGTAACTTTACATTTAACGTGTGAAGTGTGTTTATTTTGTGTTTTGAACTGATTAAGCCTTGTGCAAGTTTATGGGAATGCTTCTACTCTGCTATATACTAATAAGAAGCTGCGTGGAGTTCTGATACTACCATATCAGAATTCCTACAGTCCTAATCTGGTCCGACTCTTTAGTTTTCTTCCCCTGCCCACAATCCACCCAGGTCACCATGGGTGTTCACCTTCTTTGATGTTTTAGATAAGTTTAGATACATTTCTAATAAAATTTAGAAAAAGTTTAGGTTTTACTAATAAGACAGAGTGCATGTTTTTGGCTTTTTTGCATCCTACATACTTAAGAAGAAAAAAAGAGAGAACAAGCTGCTTTCCCTGCTAAAAGCAGCAGCTGCAGCAGTGGAGTCAGGAGAAGCAGTGAACAGAATAAGGATAAATGCTGTCATGGTCTCACCCCACCCCACCCCCTGCCCAGCGATGCCAACAGTGAAGGCCTTTGGGGCAGAGAGTTGGGGCTCCAGTTGGCCAAATGAACAGCAAAGCCTCCCAATTCAGCAGGCCTAGTTTACTGCATTTTGAAGTTATCAAAGCAATCCTCTAAAGAGCCATGTTCCTGCCTTCCACCCCATAAAATTGTTGAGATGGAAATGTATTTAAATGCTCTCCCGTCCATAGCTTGGATGCAGAGAAGCGTCATGCCTTTCTGTCATTACCAGCACCCTGCCCTCTTTCCTGCCTCCCTCCCTCTATGCCTTATATGTAGCAACAACAGTAGCAGCATGAAAATGTCTGGTCAACATGCTCCGGGTTCTACCTCACCACTCTGTCCATCTCCCCCCTCCAAAATGGACGCCTGCATCCATTATGCAGCTGTGGGCTATGCTGTCTCTTATCTGACCATTCCCTAGGCAGCATCTCTTCACCGTTTCTCAAGGTCCCACATTGACAATCCTTGCTCGTGAACTGGAAGAAAATGATTCACAGCCATGTGGGAGCAAAGACCTTGTCCTGCTGCAGTGATCAGCTGGATGGGGGGTGGAGCTCCCTAAGGCTCAAGGGGGCATCCAGAGAGTAGTTAAAGGTGATGGGTGGCCTACAGACTGCAGACTGGCTTTGATCAAATAAGCCTCACCAAAGCATCTTCTGCCACTCTACCCACTTGCCCACACAGGGCCAAACAGCTGATGCCTTGGCACAGGTTTTCCTTCTGTCCTTCCCACCAGACAGCTGCCTTTAGAGAAGCAAGGTGGGGAACAGAAATATTAATTCAGCACTTGGCCTGAGATAAGAGCGAAGGCTGAATGCTACAAAGGGAAGGTGTCTTTCAACTTTACTCTGCCCGTCATTAGGAGCAGGTCCCAAAGGACTGAGGCTTGAAGGAGAGGATGAAAACATTGGAAAAAGGCTTGAATCAGTGCAGTGAAAGTATCAGCACCATCAAAGCCTATTTTAATAGCTCACAGACCCCGGGGAAAACTTGAAGAAAAGGCAATTTAGTCCTTTGCTAGGAAAATTAAGGCAGCAAAAAGACATTTTAATAGATATTCCTAAAACTAATGTGAACAGCTAAAGAGAATTCTCCTGGAGTTCTAGAGACAATTCTTGAGATTAGAATCCACATCTTCTCTTGAGTCTGTAAAAGTGCTTTTCTGACCCATTGGACCAGCTGCAGTGAGTGAAATTCTTACTTTATGGCCACCAAAACTGTGAAATCGAAATTACTTAACTATAAATCACTTTAAAAATACTGTCTGAATATGGTTTATATTGTGGCCGGAAGAACTGGGGAGTTGGGAATTGATGGATTTATGAACAGATCGATTGTGTGACTTGCCAATGCTAATCTTTTCTGACATTCAAAGAACAGAAAATGGGGCTCTGTTTTTACCTAAAACAAAATACTAGCTTTTCTGCTAAATAGTTTATGGGAGAATATATTAATAGAGGCAAGTGAGGGTTTTTTTCCT
Organism: Charina bottae; assembly: GCA_023362775.1. Taxonomy (NCBI): domain Eukaryota; kingdom Metazoa; phylum Chordata; class Lepidosauria; order Squamata; family Charinaidae; genus Charina; species Charina bottae. The sequence goes on from JALMGJ010000009.1 coordinate 3,690,819, forward strand.
GTCTAATCTTTGCTGGAGGTGTGCTTGGCAGGAATTATCTCAAACTCAAGGTGAACTTCCTTTTGGGCAAATGTACTATTTTTGTTGTTAGAGGCCTTCACTGAAAAATGCTTTTATCATTATTATCACAAAGGGACTAGCTGCATGTTTTCTAAAAGTAAAAAACTTACAGATATGGGAAAGAATAATGGTCATAGCCTTGGCTGATGCAGGGATGGGTGATTTAAGCCATCTCTCCCCAGCTATGATCTCAGTTTAAAAATAATCAATCCTCCCACTGGCACTAACTTTTCTCTCTCCCTCCTCCTCACTCCCTTCTGAATGTTGTCTGGTTTCAACTTGCCTTTAGATACAGCCCAGGCCAAAGGAAAATATAAGCTCTATAAATAGAACATTGCCACTCTACCTGGGCACAGAGATTTTGCTTCTATCTGTGCTCCTGCCCTCTGAAGATGCTGGCCACAGATGCTGGCGAAACGTTAGGAACCACAACTTCCAGAACACGGCCACACAGCCCGGAAGACCCACAACAGCCACAGAAAATATAAGCAATTGTCCATGACAACTAGATGCATCTAAGCACTTAACAATGCAAAAATAAAGGATTCCACTTGTTTTTAGTCACTCCAGTATATTGTTCACTCTCTACACAGAAGAGTCTTTTTTTAAAAAATAATAATTATATATCAGATAATCACAGCTGAGTGCCAACCCATATTTCTGCAAGCAGAAGGTAATAGTTCCAATCCCTGACATCTCCAGTTAGAACAGGGGTGGGGAACCTTTTTTCTGCCAAGGGCCATTTGGATATTTATAACCGGGGACCGGGGGGGTAGGGGGTGGGGTTTCTGGGATTTCCGCGGACCAGGGGCCGGAGTTTGCAGGCGGGAGCCAATCACAAGCACTGGGGGGTGGGGTTTGTGGGCGGGAGTCAATCACGTGGAAGGGGTGGGGTTTGCAGGTGGGAGCCCCGCAGGGCTTAGGCAGGAGCCCCGCGGGCCTTATATGGCCTGCGGCCCTGACGTTGCCCACCCCTGAGTTAGAAGGTTAGGGAGCAATGAGAAGGGAGATTTTTGTCTAATAAGAACCCAGAGAGTCCCTATCAATCAACAATAGAGTATATTGAATTATGGGGAAAATATCTGGATAGTATAGGTATCTATAGGTATCTCTGCTTACATGCAGTATTACATGAAAACTCTGTCACAATTGACCAAAAAAGATGTTATTCATAAACAGCATTGTAACCTGAGACTTCAAAAATCAAGAATCATATACGGATAGTAGGATCTTTTCCAAAAAAAAGTTGTCCACTATATTCATTGGAATTTCTGCCCTCTGGATGGAAATTCCAATAAAAGAAAACATATTTTGAGTTATTTATCCCACGGGCTTCCAGGATAAAACAGATATAATTAAAATATTCATATAATCTATCACAGGATGAAAAAATGTCTGTGATTCCTTGGACAATATCTAAGATAAGTTAGTATGGTTTGAGGCAAACAAACAAATAGAATAAGATTTTTGGGACATAATTCAGTGTCAGCTATGGACTTTTAATTCATGTGAATTTGAACAGGAGAGATTAAAGAATTAATTAAGAATATTTTAATTAAATCAGTGGTATATAAATATGTTTATTTCTTGCTACACTGTCCCATTAGTAGTTGTTTATGTAAATGATGAAGATGGTACTAACAATTGGTTTTGATCCAGCACAGCTCTTCTTATGATCTTACCTTTCTATAAAACTGATAGCACTGAATTATTTTCCAGGAAATATTCATCACTTCAGAACTTCTTATTACCCTTCTAAAATAGGTCTGTTTGGTACAGATGATTGCATTTTGTGATGGATTTTGCTACCACTTAACCTTATTCAGTCCAATCTGAGCTTGAGAGAGGTGACCAGAAATGCTAAATTGCTTCCATGTTACACTTTCCTTTCAGGACAAAGGAAAAGTTACATGTGAGTGAGGAGGAAATTATAAGATGCCAAGAGTTTATTTGCTTGGGGCCAGGTGATGAATGGCAAGAAGTGAAAAGCAGCTCACTTGCTGTGGAGCATTGACCGAAAGCAAGAGCACAAATGCAAAAAACCCCAAAAAACAAAAATTAAACAGCTTTCTGTTCAACTAGCACATCTGTTATTTTATGAATTTACAGGGTAAGTCTCATTTGTATGCAGCACATAGGCTCCTTGTTTAACTGAATCAAAGATAATTTGAGATAATCAGGGAGACCAATGTTTTTTAAAAAAAGAAAGGGGGAAACAAAGCATCAAAGAATAATGACACTGTTTTTTGCTCCTGTTTCCCTGAACAGCAGAGAGCTCAGGGCTAAAATCCTTGGCACGTGGCCTTGCAAGCAGCATCAGAGAATGGGCATCCAGGTCTTGTTCTTGAGCCAAAGAGCAGAAGGACTTTGGGAGTTCAGAAGTATTCAGGACTGAAGCAACCATAACCGGACCTTTTTATGCCAGGTTAGGCACAGGACAACACGTACTGACTGTAATGGCGATCACGTGACTGAGGGATGCTGCGAAGGTCGTAACTGCAGGCATTGGTCACAAAGTTATTTTTTCAGCACCGTGGTAACTTTGAACAGTCACTGAACAAGGCAGTTGGTAAGCGATGACTACTTGTATAGTGTACTCTTGAGGACAAGGAGATGTTCAGGGATTCCTATTTTTTTAAGGATATTGCACAGTGTGACATGGTCAACACAATCAAAGGCCTTTCTGTAATCAATATTGACTCTTTTATTTGCATTCTTTGGCTTTCTCAATAATCTAGCATGCATCAGCAGTGATGTCTTTTATTCCTTGGCCTTTTGTAAAATCAGCTTGAACATCTGGCATCTCCCTTTCTATTCAAAGGTCTAATCCTCATTGAATGATCCTAAGCATTATTTTGCTATTGTGTGAAATTAAGGATATTGTACAATCATTTGTTTTCATACTCTCTTAAGCCTCTTTTCTTTGGTATTGGTATTTACACCGACCTCCTTCAATCTGTTGGCCATTGTGTCATTCTCCAGATTTGCTGGCATAGCTTGGTGATTCTTCTTCTGTTGTTTGCCATATTTCCATATTCATTCATTGGCGATCACTCGTAGCCGAGTAAGATTGTCTTCCAAAGGTAAAATTTTAACGGTGGATCCGTAAGTGGCTATAAAGGCCAATTCTGGATCCGCACAACCTCCCACAATGAGGGCATAGGTTTCCGGGTGGGAGACGGTCATGATGAGGGTTTGCCTGACGTGCCTTCCTTTTAGCTCTTTTCTCCCTTTCGCCCTGTACTCGTGCTTCTTCAAAGTCCATAGCGCCATTAATAAAGGCTGACCTCCAATTGAAACGCTCATGAGTTAGGGCTTCCCAGTTCTCAATGCTGATATTACATTTTTTTAAATTAGCTTTGAGAGTATCTTTGAATCTCTTTTGCTGTCCACCAATATTCCGTTTTCCATTCTTAAGTTGGGAGTAAAGTAGCTGCTTTGGAAGACGATGGTCAGGCATTCAAACAACATGGCCGGTCCAGCAAAGTTGATGTTGGATGATCATTGTTTCAATGCTGGTGGTTTTCGCTTCTTTTAATACGCTAACATTAGTCCGCCTATCTTCCCAGGTAATCTGCAGAATTTTTCGGAGGCAGCGTTGATGGAATCTTTCAAGAAGTTGGAGGTGGCGTTTGTAGAGGGTCCATGTTTCATAGGCGTACAGAAGGATTGGTAGTACAATGGCTTTGTAAACAAGCATTTTGGTCTCCCTGCGAAGGTCCCGATCCTCAATCACTCTACGCTTCATTCGGGAGAAAGCTACACTCGCAAAGCTCAGGCGATGCTGAATTTCAGCGTCGATGTCGGCTTTTGTAGATAGATGGCTGCCGAGATAAGAAAAGTGGTCGACATTTTCTAGTGACACACCTTTAAGCTGGATTGATGGCGCTGCGGAGGGATTGGTTCGAACTTGCTGGTAAAGCACTTTGGTTTTTTTAATGTTAATCGAGAGGCCAAGCTTTTCATATGCTTCTGCAAAGATGTTTAGGATAGTTTGAAGATCTTCCTCGGAGTGTGCACAGACTACGTTATCATCAGCATATTGAAGTTCTATAACAGAAGTTGTAATTACCTTATTTTTTGCTTTCAGCCTACTAAGATTAAAAAGCTTTCCATCTGTTCGATATATAATTTCTACACCAGTAGGAAGTTTCTCTTCAACAAGGTGTATAATCATAGCGATGAAGATAGCGAATAAGGTTGGAGCAATAACACATCCCTGTTTAACGCCGGATTCCACTTTAAATGGATCGCTTTGAGAGCCATTGTTATTCAGGATTGTTGCCATCATGTCGTCATGGAGTAACCGCAAGATGTTCACAAATTTATCAGGGCATCCGATTTTCAGAAGGACGGTCCAGAGAGCAGTACGATTTACAGTATCAAAAGCTTTAGTCAGATCAATAAACGCCATGTACAGAGGGCGGTTTTGCTCCTTGCATTTTTCTTGAAGCTGTCGTGCAGTGAAGATCATATCCACTGTTCCCCTGGAAGGGCGGAAGCCATTTTGCGTTTCAGGGAGGATGTCTTCTGATACAGATAGGAGACGGTTTGCGATGATCTTTGCCAGGATTTTGCCTGCTGTGGCTAGAAGGGAGATGCCTCGATAGTTTCCACAGTCTGTTCTATCACCCTTTTTAAAGAGAGTGATAATTATGGCATCCCTAAAGTCTGCTGGAATCTCCTCCCTCATCCAGATTTTTTTGATGAGCTTATGAAGTTGTTGTGTAAGTTCAGGCCCGCCTTCTTTAAAGACTTCAGCAGGAATCCCATCAGGTCCACTAGCTCTGTTATTTTTCATTTGTTTAGTGGCTTTACTGACTTCCTCCAAACTAGGGGCTACTGCAAGCTCATTTCTTATTTGTTTTTGCGGGATTTGCAAGAAGACTTCATCAGCCACAGTAGAGTGACGATTAAGGAGATTGTAGTAATGCTCTTTCCAGCACAGTGCAATAGACTCTTTGTCCTTTAGAAGTTTAGCACCATCTACTGAGCGTAAGGGATTTGTACCACGGTTTGTTGGTCTATAGATGGCCTTTATGGCATTAAAAAAGCCCCGTGCATCATGAGCATCTGCAAAATGTTGGGTTTCTTGGGCTTTTTTTATCCACCATATGTTCTTAAGTTCTCTAGTTCTTCTTTGGACTTCTGCCTTTGCACTGGCGTAGATTTTTTTCTTAACGGCACAGTTAATATCTTTTTGCCATATCTGGAAGGCTTTCCTTTTCTTGTCAATAATATGTTCAATCTCACTATCGTTCTCATCAAACCAGTCCTGATGTCTCTTAGTCTGGTATCCGATAGTTTGTTCACAGGCTGAAATAATAGAAGTCTTCAATTTAGTCCAGTGTTCCTCAACATTTTCAGGAGGTTCCATAGGCAGATGTTCCTTGAGAGTTGATTGAAAGCAAGCTCGTTTAATAGAATCTTGAAGGGCCAGTGTATTCATTTTACGCCTTGGTTTTCTTCCTTGGAGCCTACGATGAGGGACAATCTTTATGGCCATCGTGGATCGAATTAATTGATGGTCTGTCCAGCAGTCATCAGCGCTCGTCATGGCTCTGGTGAGAAGTACATCACGGCGATCTCTAGCACGGACAATTACATAATCTAAAAGATGTCAGTGCTTCGACCGTGGGTGCTTCCATGATGTTTTAAATTTATTTTTCTGGCGAAAGTGTGTGTTAGTAATGACAAGGTTATGCTCTGCACATTTAGTCAGAAGTAAGATTCCATTCGTGTTGCTGTTGTCAACTCCTTCTTTCCCAATGATCCCTGGCCACAAATCAAAGTCACGCCCAACTCTTGCATTGAAATCGCCCAGGAGGATAATTTTATCCTCCTTTGGTATCTCTGATAAGATGGTGTCCAGCTGGGTATAAAATTTTTCCTTGATATCCTCATCTGCATCTAGTGTTGGTGCGTAAGCACTTAGGATAGTTGCCTGTTGGTTTTTGGCGAGTTTTATTCGGAGAGTTGAGAGTCGTTCGTTAATCCCAGTGGGAACTTCTTACAAGAGCTTCACAAGGTCGTTTTTGATAGCAAAGCCTACCCCATGTATTCGTCGTTCTTGTTCAGGCAGCCCTTTCCAAAAGAAGGTATAGCCTCCTTTTTCTTCCTTCAACTATCCTTCTCCTGCTCTTCAAGTTTCTTGGAGTGCTGCTATATCAATATTAAAATGTCTCAGCTCCCTTGCTATAATGGCAGTCGTCATTAAAATAAAAATAAATAAAATAAAATAAAATAATATTTCCATAGATACTCTATTTTACTCTACATATTTTATAATAATATAGATTATATTATATTATATATACTATATTATATACTATATAATATATATACTATATTATATATATACTATATATAGTATATAATATATACTATATTATATAAAATAATATAGATTATTTTAATCTACATATTTCCATAGATACTCTATCAATTCCTGTAGTCTTCTGACTTGGTAATGACCATAGTGCTGATCTAACTTCCTCTTCTAGTACTAGAGGTTCTTGTAAGTAGGGAACATCTTCTAAGGTATCTTAGATGTTACATCTCTATTGTACAGAATTTCACAGAAATTATGTTGTACAGAAATAGTACTGGCAGCATAAGAATTCCCTTATACAAATGAATGGTAGGACCACACTTGGAGCATTCAGTACAGTTCTGGTCACTATAAAGGATATTATAGAGTTATAAAGATGCAAAAAAGGAGCCACCAATATTATTGTGGCAGGACTGGACCTTTTTACTGGAAGTGAAGGAGGGTAAGGGGAAACTTGATAAAGATATATGCAATCATCCATGTCTTAGATGAAATGAAATTCTCCCTTTCTCAAAATGTTAGAACTTGAAGTAATCCATTGAAACTAAGTGCAGGAAGATTCAGGACTGACAGAAGGAAATATTTTTCACACGGCATTGCCATCATTTATGGTAGTGGCAGCCAATTTGGGGTTTAAAAAGAGACTAGACAGATTCATGGAGGATCTAGCTATCCAGAGGTGTCTGCATGGTGGCTCCATGGGTGGAAATGAAGAAGCCAGCATTGTGTCATTGTTGCACAAGTTCCACTCCTTTCGTATATGTATTGAGAAGTCACATACACATAGAAAAGGGGCACAGTTCGCATTGCAACGGCTTTGAAAGATTATGCAGTGAATGAATATTTAGTGTAATATTTTCAAGTACTACCACCTGAAATAGACATAGATTTTCTTCACTGTTTTATCCACAGTAGAATGATGGTCCCTTTATATGTTTCTCTAACTGCTTCTATTTCCTGAAGGAGTGAAATAGTTTTCTCACACAGAACAATCAATTTTAATAGCTATTTCTCCCCAGTGCTGTTATCTATAACCATAATTTCAGAGGGCTATACTATCAGGTCAGAGAAAAAGGAGAGACAGTGGGAATCCTAATGCTGCAAAACCAGGGGAAAGCAAAATCTAGAGACAATTCACAGGGCCATCTTCTCATCAAGGGATAGCTTTAGGGAGATTCAATTTGTAATGGAAATTACACCAGGGCTTGTTCTTGTGGTTGGTTTAATGAGCGAATAATTGTTTGCCAGCCTTTAGGATTCTGCCAGAAGAGGCCATTTCAGATTGTGCAAGAAATGCCAGCAGGTTCACTGTATCACTCACTAGTTCAGTCCCAGTCTTCAGCGTTCCTTAACATCTAGTCTCATCTCCTACTTTCACAGAGACTTTCACAGAATCCCTTCCTTATACACTCCAGCTGCTATTTCAGAGCACTATTGCTAGCCCCAATGAGGATGATAAATATTTATTTAATAGATTTATATCTCAGCTCTCCTCCAGGAGCTTAAACAGCTTACATACACAAAATTCTGTGAGGTAGGTTTGGCTGAGACTGACTGTCCTCAAGCCCCCCAAGAATTTCCATGGCTGAGGACAAACTTGAACCTGGATAACACCCCGCCCCGTCATAGTCCAACAGCTTAACCACTATACCATCACATCACCAAAACAGAAGATTAAAAAAGGCAGAGATGTGTATGAAATTTGATCATATGTATATGCAAATTTAGCAATTGGGTTTAGCCATCATGCTCTGATTAAGGCTGATTTATAAAATAAACCACAATTATGTGGGTTCACAAAGTATCAGCCAGAGCCATCATTTACAATAATAATGGAAAGATTCATACAACATGCTAAGCCAAAAGCAAACCAACTACATTTTAACTCAAATAGAAATACAATATACACAAGTACGCTGAGGAAGATGATGACTAGGTGACCTGTCAGAACTTACTGTTGATAGGCAGCTTATGGTTCTTTAGCTCTAACTTCAATTGGACATACTGTTGAATGGAGGACTGCCCTGTGCCAGACTTTGAATCAAAGGAATGTGGATTTTTTGTAAAAGAGGACACATGGTTGTTTGTGTCTCACAATGACCACTTGATGTACAGAGAAGAGGAAGAGCTCTCATAAATCTTCAGCTGTTCTGCATAGCATGGAGGAGGAGGTGATTAAAGAGCTCTTTAACAGGGCCTTAATTTATAAGGAAGACAATAAGCAAAGGGCATAATAATGAGTATTTGAGATGAGAATGCTATGAACCTGCAGTCTGCCAATGCCTTACTGCTGATTATAAATTATGGGAGCTGAAATCTCATACATCTGGAGGGCAAAGAAAGAGCAACTTGGAATACCTGATGGCTAAAATATCATGGACTAAGCACTTTGACTCCCCAAATACCATCTCCAAATTTGGGGAATTTTCAAGATGGATGAAGGTCACTTTTACTGTAAAAGTAGAAAAAATTAAAGCATGTATATATCCAATTCATTCCAAAATCCAATGTTTATTTTGATTTTTAAAGTGTTATTCCAAGTAAGCAATTTGAGTTCTCAAAGGGCTCTCAATATTGTATGTCCTTCCTTCCTTCCTTCCTTCCTTCCTTCCTTCCTTCCTTCCTTCCTTCCTTCCTTCCTTCCTTCCTTCCTTCCTTCCTTCCTTCCTTCCCATCCATCCATCCATCCATCCATCCATCCATCCATCCATCACACAACCAAATATTTCTAGCTCAGCAACTGTAGGAAATCTGTACATGGAGATGTAGGCAAATATTTGTAAACCTACCTACTCAGAATTACAGCTTGGAAAAAATAGTTATTGCAATCCCCTCATGCTTTTTAAAGCCAGTAATAAAATCCCATAATGCAACCAATTCCATGAACAAATTGTTTAGTGGATTTAATCTCTTAAATTGTGTTTGTTGACATCAGGCTCCAACCTCAGAAGAGAGAAAATGGAGAAGGATGGTTGAGATGAGGGAAGGGGCATTGGAAAGAGATGTTGCATGGAAAGCCTTCCCACCTCTTTGTTCTAGCCATGCTCTGTAGCAACATCTGGTCTACATTTTAAGTGGTCTAAAATATTTTTCCCCGCCAACCTGCATTTGGGATGATGATGATGATGATGATGATGATGATGATGATGATGATGGTATCTCTTTGCTTTCACTCCCAGTTTGTTGATTGGTTGCTGGACAGTGGAAATATCCTGCTCCTGCTCCAACAGAGGAAAGATTATTGTCCTATGCACAGAGCTATTTTGGAGATATATTAGAGTTATATTTTATTTATAAATTATCTATGTTTGGTCCTTGGTATTCCAGTGTATCTTAGGCAGTTAACTATTTGTTTTTCCAATCCCTAGTGAGATAAATAGATAGATAATTTTTAAAAGGCTGTTCTAACCTCTTCTTTTAATACAGTAAAGGGGCCCTGTAAAACTAAGCTACAGTAGCTGCTCAGCCTCTAGAGGTGACCTCCCACTTCCTGTGGTACACACTGAGGTAAAACGGGACAGGAAAAAACCAGACCAAAGAGGAAGGGACAACCTGCCAGTCACCAGTAAGGGAGCTGGGATTCTGCCCATGTAGACTGCTTCAGCCATCAGTTCTTTTGATTATTTGCCCTGGATCACTTAACTTTGGTTTCATCCAGACTAGGGAAGGTGTGTAGTGCATAAGCAACTCTACATAAGCCAGTCTTGGTATATCTCTTAGATTTGGTAAAGGTAGTTTTTCCCCTGCACAGTTGTGTCCGACTCTAGGGGGCGGTGCTCATCTCCGTTTCTTAGCCGAAGAGCCAGCGCTGTCCAAAGACACTTCCGCGGTCATGTGGCCGGCACGACGCGCACGGAACGCTGTTACCATCCCACGGAAATAGTACCTATTTATCTACTTGCATTTGCATGCTTTCGAATTGCTAGGTTGGCAAGAGCTGGGGTGAGTGCGGGAGCTCACTCCGTCACGCAGCGTTCGGGTCTCGAACCGCCGACCTTCCGATCAACAAGCCTGGCGTCTTTGGTATACTTGAGCTAAAATCTCAGGCCAAGGGTATACGGATCCTGTTGGCTCATAGGAAGCATCAGACTGCATGTGGCATGTTAAGGGCCACACTGAAAAAATGGGTGATGCCAAGATCCATTTTGTCAGAGGGTTTGGGGTTTTAAGGGGACCTTTGGCATGTTCAAAACTTACAGACACTCATTTTGTTCCTTTACCTGCTCAAATTTTAAAAAGCCCCTAGTTTTGGCCCTACCTAATCTGGGGGTTGGGAAGGCTACAAAAAAGATGCTAATGCCCCTCTTGTCCCCCCCCCCCCACCAAGACACACTTTTTGCATCTGTTCTTTAGAGTGTTCAATCAAATTATGGAATGTATGCTTTAAAAAAAGAAGCCAAATACTACTGATGCTTTTTACTAGTTCCACTTTAACAGGAACTTAGAGATAGAGTTAGCTGGGGTATAAACCAGATTTGGCTGAGTTTGCATGATGCAGAAAACCATAAGCATAATTTATCCGCCACAGCAGTAACATTGAACAAAAACCAAATAAACCCTGTGACTGTGTAGAACGGGCTGATGTGTCTGGACACTGTGCTAAAGTGCAAGGGAAGGATCAGCCACCAACTCTATCAGTTCATTATGCTTGAACTTTTCCTTGGCACTTTTGGTTTTCCTCTTTCCTGTTTTATTCTTTCTATTGTACTGCAATAACACCATGCATGGATGGTTTCAGACTTGCCCTTGCTTTTGTCAGTGCAACGGATTTGAGCTTTGCTGACTGCATCCTTAATTCATATGCTGAATTCAGCCATGGGTTATTTGCAAAACAGAAGCAAGACACGGACAGAGACAGGCACATATGCATATATACACAGAGCAAACGGAGGAAACTACAAGATGCTTTCCTATTTTGAGAGAGATGCTATTTCCGTTATTGGCCTTTAGATAAACTGCTTCAGTACAAAATGGGCCACTATAATTTCAGGACAGAGATTCTCTGATTGGGATGTATTGAACTATTTATATTTGCTTCATCCCTCCTATGTCCTTTCATTAATCACAGAACAGGTCTTCTATCTCTCTACAGAACACGCTAACTCTAATTATCTCTCCACTGCACAGATGTTTCCTCATTTAGATGTTTGCTGTGTGGCTATTTACTTTGATTTCACATAGATTTCAGTTTGCATTATACCACTCTAATATCTTTGCTGCATCTGAGCCCTCAGGGGTTAGTACGAACTCTCTGAGCACCAAAAAGATGGATGTGGCCTAGATAGGTGCCTGTACAAAACTATACAGGGACTGTTCTGAAGAGATCTAATGCTTTGGGCTACAATTCTACACACATTACTGCTATTTCCCTGAAAAAGCCAACCTGAAGAAAATATTGTCTTCAAACATATTATTACTTACAGCAATTTCGGTTCTAGTTAATGACAGATACGCAGCATATTCATTTCTGTTAATGAAAACAAGGAAGGAGACCATCAAGAATTGGATTTTGTAATGGCAGTGGAAAATATTGAACTCAGCAATTGAATTTTCCTGCATGGCTTTACTTTTTAAAAGTAAATATTTCCAAATCACCTTTGTCCTCCTGCAAAATTCAAATTGATAAAGTTTTATAAACCCATTGCCTATGAGGCTTCATTTGCAGTCCAAGCCTATGCATATTCATGAAGAATAATGTGACATTGATTCAGGGGTGCTCTCATGAAAGAATGCCTCAAACTGAAGTCTAAGCACAATTACAAAGGAATAAGAGCCAGTGAATGAAATTTAATTATTAGGACTGCAGATGCCAAGCAAATTTATTGTGGTATGATTACCTCTGAACTCAGAAGTCCAGTAAATATGCTTAGGAATCATATTTTATTAATTTTTAAAGCTAAATATTAGTCTCTTTTATACTGCATGTTTGCAGAATTCTACTAAATACTAGTTTTAAAAAATCCCTAGAATTTTCACTGGGGCTTGCTATCAAGTAAACGTCCATGGGATTCCAACCTAGCTGAAATCCTTTTGCATTTGTTTCCACCATCTATTACACTGAACCACAAAAAGAAAGCTGTGTGATTTGAACCCCTCTCCACAGGGGAAGACTGCCAAGTCCCTGCTTGGAATCACCTATCAGGCTGTCTTGATGCTATGTGTACTTAATCACCCACGTTTACTTGATAGCTTAGTCATGTTTTTGTTAGGATTTTAGCACCTCTCTGTATGGTGGCTCAGTGGGTAAGACGCCAGGCTTGTCGATGGATCGGAAGGTTGCAAGTTAGGCGGTTTGAGACCCTAGCCCTGCGTGACGGAGTGACCTCCCGCACTCGCCCCAGCTCTTGCCAATGGCTCTTCAGCTAACAAACGGAGATGAGTACCGGCCCCTAGAGTTGGACACAACTGCACAAATGTGCAGGGGGAACCTTTACCTTTACAAAAACAGCCAGTTTTTCCCTTCCATCTCCTTTCTGCAGGAGCATGGGATATGTGTGAGATGGTGCTGCTTCCAATATCTATCCTAGGATTTTATTTTTCTTCTCTAAATTAAAAACAAATACAGAAAATATATAAAGGTGAGCCAGCAGCTGCAAAAGTAACTGGGACACCCGTCAATACTTTGTGTCCTGTGACTAGAGGCCATACAAAAGGAGAGGGAAGAGGATGGATTTGATTTTTGTTCTTTATTCGTTCAGTCGCTTCCGACTCTTCATGACTTCATGGACCAGCCCACGCCAGAGCTTCCTGTCGGCCGTCACCACCCCCAGCTCCCCCACGGTCGAGTCTGTCACCTCCAGAATATCATCCATCCGTCTTGCCCTTGGTCGGCCCCTCTTCCTTTTGCCTTCCACTTTCCCTAGCATCAGCTTCTTCTCCAGGGTATCCTGTCTTCTCATTATGTGGCCAAAGTACTTCAGTTTTGCCTTTAATATCATTATATCAAGTGAGCAGTCTGGCTTTATTTCCTGGAGTATGGACTGGTTTGATCTTCTTGCAGTCCAAGGCACTCTCAGAATTCTCCTCCAACACCACAGTTTAAAACCATCTATCTTCCTTCGCTCAGCCTTCCTTATGGTCCAGCTCTCGCAGCCATAGGTTACTGCGGGGAATACCATTGCTTTGACTATGCGGACCTTTGTTGTCAGTGAGATGTCTCTGGTTGTATGGATTTGATTACCTCTTCAGAAAGGTGCCTTCTGCACCACTCTGGGCCTGATGCTTGGACCTTGACTACCCTGACTTAGGAAGGCAGTCTCTGGTTTTGGAGCATCAGTCCCTGACAAGCTATAAGGCTACGGGGTTATGGATAGAGAGATCATGAGGTTTACTTAAGTGAATTTAATCTAAAGACAAAGTAGCGTTGCCTGCTTGAGCAAAGTATGTAAATATATTAAAACTGAAGTCAGTACAGTTTCTAAGATATACTGGGCTTTGACTTTATCTTTTGGAAGACAGAAGTGAAAACCAGCCTACCTTGTTTATTAGACATCAGGCAGTTAATTGAATTATCCTGCAGTTACTTAAATGTCAGGCTGTACCTTACAGTACTTTAAACATAGATTTTATTATTTTTACCAGGGTCCAGAGTTTCGCATAATTTTGATTACAATTACCACTGCGTGTTGCTTATTAATTTTTGCCTATATATTTATTCATTCATACAGTGGCTGAAACTTCATGGATATGTTTCCCAAGTACTCCTCTGGAAAGTTGCTTAAAAGTTTGCAAAAGACTTCCTTGGGATAAAGCCAAATCCCAGCTCACTGTTTTTGATCCTCTTCCAAAGACTTCAGTCCAGGGTGGAGGGCTGTTTAATCAGAAGTACTGGAAAGTGAGAGAATTAAATTATTTCTCCCTTCCCTTCCCTTCCCTTCCCTTCCCTTCCCTTCCCTTCCCTTCCCTCTCTCTCTCTCTCTCTCTCTCTCTCTCACACACACACACACACACACCATGATGCAAAGCAAGTTAGTCAATCAGAGTAAGTCTCCTATTTGGATGTTGATTTCTGTTGCCCTGATCATCTCCACTACATAACCTTGCTCAGAGTTCTCTTTGTGCACAGGAAAGAACTTTTCTATCACTGTGGGGAGACAATATCCTCCCCTATGCTGTTAAGTTTTGAAACAGGATGCGTTTTCCCAACTGCAATGAAGCCAAATAAACTGTTAAATGCTGGCAGACCGAGTCCCGATGAACACAGAAATAATTTATGTCTATTAAGATTACTTCCAGATGAGGCATTTATTGCAAACTTGCCTTATCCGCAACATATACAGGTAGGGGGGGAGGGGAATGCTGTTGTTGTCGCGTTCGTTTGTAGCCATTCTGGATTTCTCCTATATTAAGGAGGGACAGGCGGAATGGCTGCAGCATTTGCCCAGAAACGCTAAGAATCGCCTGTCTGAAAGCAGTCCTACAGTACCTGCAGCAGAGTAGAGCTGAAAACGATTCTCCTCCAACTCTAAAGGCGGACGAGTGGAATCTTAACACACACCCCCACCTCTTCCCCAGTTCTCCCTCCCCGCCCCCGTTAACAACTGCGAAGGCAGGCGGGCGGGCGGGCTAGCAGGCTCTCGGAGGGAACCCAGCAGTTAGTCCTGTGGGCAACCCTCCGCTCATTTCTTTTTTGCCTTTGGGTGGTTGCCCTGTTCAACCCCATCCTTCCAACACAATAGCCAAGCGTTTAATTCACTCGGCTGTTTGGCTGAAGATCAATACCGGCATTTTTCTTCCTCAGGGGGTGACTAATCACCGTCACAAGCCGGTACTTCCTCCCCCTTCGGGTCTCTGGAGTTTATCAG
Source organism: Charina bottae (assembly GCA_023362775.1). NCBI lineage: Eukaryota > Metazoa > Chordata > Lepidosauria > Squamata > Charinaidae > Charina > Charina bottae. The sequence continues at coordinate 3,706,014 of JALMGJ010000009.1, forward strand.
CACGCGAACCTCTTCTCCCCTGTCTATTCTCCATAGAACCCGCAGCGAAAGGGGCGAACAAATTAGAGCGGCGGCAAATCCTCCCCTGGAGAGGAGGCATCCTCTCCCCACCCCTGCGCCGCATCAGCCCCGAGGGGATCCCTCCCCCTCTTCCCCCACACGCACACACCGCCAGAACCGCCCGGCGAAGCAGCTTGCCGCCCCGAAGTCTCCCTCCCGGCGGAGCTTTCTTCTCCGCCTCTCAGCTCCGATTGCGCCCACCGGGACTCCGACGCGCTTCCAGGGCCGCCCCTCTGGCAGGGCCGGCGGTGGAGGAGGCGGCAGCACCTGAAAGAGTCCGACACCCTCGCCGTTCCGTTCCCCTCCGTCTCCAGCGTCCCGCCGCTTCGGGAGTGGGGAAGGCGCCAGGGAAGGGATGCTGACCGGGAAGAGAGGAAGAAGAAAGCAGCGGGAAGCCTGAAAGCGTCGGCAGAAATCCGGAGGGTCTCCAGGAAGCGGCCGGGGCGCGCGCCCCCCCTCCAGCCCGGCCCACCCCCTCGCTTCGGGCTCTGGCAAAGAAAGCCGAGAGTTCAGGGGGGGTCCCGCTTGCCCTGCGGCGCCTCGCCCACGGGAGGTCACTGGCCCGCCCCCCACTTCATCCAGAAGGCTTCAAGAGAGGGGCCCCGCTGCCGAGGCGCGACGCAATCTTCCCCACCCGCGCCCTGCTCTCTCCAAGGTGTTGGGACCAAGGCGGCCGGTCCCCTCCCCTCCTCGCCAGGTGCCCGTTCGCCTACGCTGCGCCGAGCTTCCCAGCGTCAGGAAACCGGGGCTCCCTCCTTGCGCCCTGCCGCCCGGTCCATGGCGAGGGCAGCACAGGCTGAATCTCCGCGCAGGGGGAGGCGGCGCCGGCGGGGCAAGCATGCGGTCCACTTTCCCCCGCTGCCACTGCCACTGCTGTGAGGGTTGTAGTAGTGGCGCCCCGGCCGGCGAGGCAGGGGGGCGGCGCGGTGGCGGCGGTGCCAGCATGAAGTCGCTAATCTTCAGCCGCTTCTTGGTGCTGCTGCCCTGGGTGCTGCTGGTGATCCTCATGCTCGACACGGACGGCGGCAACCGGGCGCCCCGTCCGTCGTCCCGTCTCGCCCGGCGGCCGCCGCCTCCGCTGCACGAGGAGGCGCCTCGGTGGCGGGAGGCCGAGCTGCAGCAGCTGCCTCTCATTTATGCCATCACACCGACCTACAGCCGGCCGGTCCAGAAAGCGGAGCTCACGCGGCTGGCCAACACCTTCCGGCAGGTGGCGCGCTTGCACTGGATCCTGGTGGAGGACTCGGCGATCGGCACTGAACTGGTCAGCCGCTTCGCCGCGGGGCTCGGCCGAAGGGGCGGCCCGCCGTGCACCCACCTGCACGTGCTCACGCCGCGCAGGTACAAGCGCCCAGGGCAGCCGAGGGCCACGGAGCAGCGCAACGCAGGCTTAGCTTGGATCCGCCAGCGGCACCAGCATTTGCCAGCCCCGCAGCCGGGGGTGCTTTTCTTCGCCGACGACGACAACACCTACAGCCTGGAGCTCTTTGAGGAGGTAACGGAGGCGGGATAGGCGAGCTTCGCTAAGGGTCTGGCCCCGTCGAGCAAAAGCGGCCGCCTCGCATGGCCAGGCCTTGGCGTGCCTATTCCTGACCCCTTCCCCTGAATTCAGCGGGGCTCACTCCTTCATAGGCCCGCGGTCCTGGGTCCCAGGTTATGAGCATTTCACTCTTCCAAAAGAAACTCCGCACCGGCCGGGCAAACTCTCTCTCACCCTTCGCTTGGCGGCCTTCAGCGCGCCTTTGGAGGCTGCTTCCAAGCCGAAAGTTGCCTTTTGGACGAGCGCTTCTGCAAGCGCTTCCACGGCTTTGAATCCTTTCGGTCGGCGTCGCGATCCGCGCGGCTTGTCTGTGGTCCCGCCTGTCCGTTCCCCGTCCCGGGCTGCTCGGGGATCTGCCGGCTCGGGCGGACTCGCCAGCTGGCGGGACCCGTTGTCTTTTCTTAAGCAACTAATGTGACCCGTACATCTTCTTGTGCTCCATCCCATTTGAACCAGATCGTAGGTATAAAACTTAATTTCAGCGCCAGTGTTGTGACATGTAAAAACAATGGGATAGATTTTTTTAGTATTTGCAAAGTATCTAGCAAAGAGCTCCTTCCTTCCTTCTAGGATTAAGGGAAAACGTTTCAGATCGACGATTTTGACTTCCAGCTAAATTTAGAGTCCAGGCACTGCAGTTAGATTTAATCCCCATATCTTTTTCTCACTCCAAGCCAAACCCTCGAATATTCAGATACCCCTTATACAGTGTCAGGGAACAGTTTGCCACCAAATTGCCTTTCATTCTTTTTCTCCAGCAGCATCTTCCTGTTGTTTCCATCTCCCAAGCATTTAGCCGTATTATGCAGACATTTTCTGCAGCATGGACAATGTCAGTTTAATGACATTGCGAGATGCGGGGTGCAGAAATGTAAGAAAATAAACAAATAAATAAAATGTTTTTTTTAAATAACCAAGTTTGATTCCTTTTCCCTTGCAGAAGTAACTTCCCACAAAGCCCTCACATTAAGCAAACATTAAAAAAAAAATTAAGGTAGGTCTTTAAGAGGATCTCACTTCTTAATTTTTTTTCAACTATTACTCATTTTTGCCTTCTTTCCTTTTTCCTTTTAATTTATACACGTGACTGATTATTTCCTTTTCTGCAGAAAGGAAATCCTCCTGTCAGTATTTTAGGCTTGAAAGCAAGGGAGTGGGTGGAGGGGCTTTCCCTCTGTTCCTTGATGGCAAGCATTTCTCAATAGCAAGTTTTTTCATCCTTTTAAATAAAAGTTTGGGAAGTATTTGGGAGAGAGTTGGAGGAAAAGAGTGAGAGGTTAGCAGGTGTCCCCCCCCCCCTTTCCCCTCTGGCAGGAAGAAACCTGTTAAAGGAGAGGTATCAAAGTGTTTGCAAGAGCTGCCTTGCCAGCTGCTGTATATTGTAAGAGAAATCCTCTAACACATAAATCCCCTGCCCCCTGAGTTACAGATGAGTAGAATATAATTCCCACCTCCATATCTGAGAATCCTCAGATGACCGACAGAACCACGTGTGGCGTTTCTTTTCTGCTTTGGTGACCCTGGGTAGCGGCAAGTATTTCCCGCCCCCCCCCCGCCCCCGCTGTGTGTAACAGATTCCTCCTTTTTGCAAATGGGTGCATTAAGAATCAACAGATTAAAGCCAGGCACTGCAGAAAGATGCAGAACACATCAAGTCCCCGAGAGCCTCTTCAGAAGGCTGCTCAACCCTGCTGATAGGTGTTTAGGTTTTAAAATGAGTTTGGGTCTCTTTCCGCATGCTTGCTTTTGGCAGGTTCTGCTGCTCCCCTCCTCACCGCACAAGAGCTTGGCTTCTCTTCCTTGTGTGGCAGCTTTTTGCACTGAAGCTTTTATTGAAAGTGGCTGAAAAGAAAACATTTAGCTGCTTCGGTTTCTTTCCCATTAAGCTGTTGGAGGCTGCTTGGAACTCTTGAAGGCAGAGAAAGTTCTGGCGCTCATTTCTTAGCTGCCGCCCCTGTGGATGCACTTTCTTTTTGAACTGGTGATTTACTCTGAATACATCTCCCACATTGGGCTGCCTGAAGTGGTAAAAAGGTAAAGGTTCCCCCCGCACAGTCATGCAGTCATGCAGTCGTGTCCGACTCTAGGGGCCGGTGCTCATCTCCGTTTGTTAGCCGAAGAGCCAGCGTTGTCCGAAGACGCTTCCACGGTCATGTGGCCGGCATGACGCATGCAGAACGCTGTTACCATCCCACCGAAGTGGTACCTATTCATCTACTTGCATTTGCATGCTTTCGAATTGCTAGGTTGGCAAGAGCTGGGGCGAGTGCGGGAGCTCACTCCACACGCAGGGCTAGGGATTCGAACCTCCGAACTTGTGGTCTTCCGATCAGTCGACAAGCCTGGCATCTTACCCGCTGAGCCTGAAGTGGTACTGAGGCATAAAACCTCCGGGGAGAGACCACCTCCACTCATTTAAAGCCTAAATGAATGAAACTGCAGTGGCGACTAGCAAAGAGTCCACACAGATCCACTGAGAACTTGGCTGAGTAAACCTGCAATGATGAATCTGCCTTTAGTCTGTTGTTAGTCATGTCTCCTCCTCTTTTTTTTTTCAATTTAATGAGCTTTTATAAAAATAAGAATTCAAGGGAGAGTCTCTTTAGCATGCTAATTATTGGCTAAATTGCGAGGCCAACCCCTGCAAAAACATAGGGTTGCCTTAGTCCTCTGAATTTTGAGTCCCTGGTGCACAGCTTTGAGAAACCAGGCTGATTCTCATCTCCATCCTTTTTAGTGTCTTGAGGGGAGTCTGGTGCATTGCAAAGGCAAGTGTTGGCATCTGGGTCATCTTTATTTCTAAGAATGCCTCTGGGCTCCTGTGTGGGCTAAGAGGCTTTCTTAGAAGGCAAAAATGGTGGATGGCTGCAGCCCAGTGATTCAGTTTGAAGCGTGGATGGTTGACTAGAAAAAGAAAAAAAGCTGGAGGTGATTAGGAACATCCTGGAGTCTCCAGGCTAGAGACCATCCTGGTGGGCTAGAGGAGATGGTAGGAAGTAAAGACAGCTTTTTTACTTGTCTGAGTGTACTTGGTCTTGAAAGGTTGGTCAGGTCAGTTGACTTTTGTTCGTTTGGACATGGTGTGTGTTTCTCATCTTTTGTGGATGTAATGTCCCTCTGCTTTTAATTCAAATTTACTGCATACAGCTTGTGGAACATTCCTGAACAGAGGCAATTTTGACTAATCTATTTTACCCTGGCAGGATATTCCGGGAATTGTAGTTGGGAGGAAAGTTGAATTAGATGTAAGAGAACAGTATTTTCTATATTGATCTGGTGCCTTTCAAAATAAATATATGGCAACTCTTTGAGAATGTCACAAGCACATTTTACATCCTTAGCAGAAGGAAGGTGAGAATTGTTTTTCTCCAATCGATCATTCATCAGGGTTTGTATTGGCTACTGAAAGCTTGGAAAATAGTAAAGAGTTCTGAGTCATTGCCTTTTCTGCCTCCAAGACCTGGATCCATTTACAAAGCTGTATTGCTTTTCTCTCTGGGTGAAAAATCCTAACTTCTGAGTACATCCTGTGTGGCAGGGATCCAGTCATGATTTCTCTCGTCAAATTGGAAAACAGGCGTATGAGAGGAAATTGATGTTCACATCCTTCCAATAGCAATTCTGACTGTTGATGCCCTCACCAGGACCATTATTGTGGCTTACCAAAGGAAAATAACTTTAACATTCTCATGACCTATTTCTGCCTTTTCTTAGTGAATGGATCATGAGCTCTTGCTTGTAGCTTTCAAGCTGAATGGGTAAAGTGAGAGTCCTTCCAAACCAGTCTGCATCTATGCATTACTGCTACTAAATTTAGCATGAAACTAAGTAGGTTTTTTTTCTCTCAGCAGTTTGTTTGGGTTATGATAGGAGAGAAGAGTGTTAAACCTTCTCCCACAGTATTCTGTAAGTCCTTATACATGTGCATCTGTTAGGAAAAATGGGAATAGAGACTAAGCATCTCTATTGGGGCAATATCTGGTTTGTATTTTTAAATTTTCATTTATTTATGAAATACTATGAAAGTGTACAGACTGGAATATTGTATCATTCCTTTTTTTATATATCAGTTCTGAGGATTTAAGAGTTTATCCTTCTGAAGCAAACAATAAGATGTTTGTTCTGTGTTCTTTTGGTTTACAATGACCACAAGAATATTTGACAGATTGGAGAAAATCTGGTTAACAAAGCTGTTTGGAAAATAGAACACATTAAAATTATTGTATTACTGATCACAGTTTTCTACAGTGGTAGGATATAACTCAGGATCTCAAAAGAATTTTGTACTTTTGATAACAGAATTATAGCTCCACCATTTTTAGCCTAGTGATCATTTTCAGATACTGGAATATGTAATGTTGCACCTGTGTATACATCTTTATTTACTTAAGAATAGGATATAGTTCCACTGTAAATTGTGACAAGTTAGGTGATGGAGAACAACTCCAACTCCGGCTTCATAAAAATCTAGTCTAGAAATACCTTCTGACTTTTGGATGAGTTCAGACCTTCATGGATTTCATCTCGGGATATTGAAACAACTTGCTTGTGGCTTGGTTGAAAGTCTGTTCATTATCTTGCAGAAATTGTGGAAAGTGGTAAAATACTAGATGAGTAGGGGAAAGTAACAAAGAGGAACAAAGGAACTGCAGTCAGTTTGACACCAATATCTGGGACAGCTCTAGAGAAGATAAAGATTGATCTTAAGCACTTTAACAGCATAGTGATTACTAGATGTTAGCATGGGTTTGTCAAGAATTTAGTCTTGTAGGACTGTCTCATTTCAATTTTTTATGGGTGTCTTTCTTAGTAGACAGTGGGAATGTCTTGACTTCAGCAAAACATTTGATAAAGTATCCCTTGACATTCAGATTAGCAAGCTAGTTAAGTATGGGTTTCCTTATGAAACTGAAGTGAGTTATCAAGTGTTTTGCCACAGGGTTTGAGCCTGGGATCGATACCCATCATTTTTATTAATGATCATACTTTTCAAGTATCTGAAAAGATGTCACACAAAATAAATTTAAGAGCTGCTCTCAACCATTCAAGAATGCAGGACACAAAATAATGGATTTAAATTTCATATTCCAATGAAATGTTAGATAAAAATGTCTAACAATAAGACAGTGAAGCCAGTAATTAAAGAAATTAATTACTGGGTATTTTCAGTGCTTTAATTTGAACCCAATGACTAAAATGGCCCCTTCCAATTCTAGAATTCTATGGAATGTATAATACCTCCTGCCCCAATATCTGAAAAACTACATAATATTTTTGTCTTTTTTTATAGTAAATTTTATTAGGTTTCAAGACAAGAATAAAAACTACAAAAAAAAAAAAAAAAAGTACAAAGAAAGAAAAAAACTAAAAAAGTGAGAAGCACAAGAGAAAAAAATTTAAATTTACAAAAACATGTGGCTTCCGACTTTTAACAGCACAGATATACAAAATTTCCACAATCAATCTCTTACTCTATATTAAAAGAAAACACCACATTATTTCTATAAGTCAGGGGTGGGGAACGTTTTTTCTGCCAAGGGCCATTTGGATATTTATAACATCATTCGCGGACCGGGGGGTGGGGTTTGCAGGCAGGAGCCAGTCACGCGGGAGGGGGCAGGGTTTGCAGACGGGAGCCAATCACGCAGAAGGGGGCAGGGTTTGCGGGCGGGAGCTCCTAGATTTATTGAATTTTGAGTCTCGCCTGCGGTTGCCTTGGCAGGGCCAGACCAAATGATTTCGCAGGCCTTATAAGTCATTCCACTTTAACACATAATAAAAATCACTAAGTACAGTTACTCCTCCCCCTTATATTAAAATAAAGAAAAAAATTCATATAAACCGCCTAAACATCTTTCTCCCTTCCAAAAGATAAAACATATTTAATTATTCACTTCCTACCACTATTCTATACATTTCTGTCTACTACAATAAGAATCAAATTAAAAAGCACATAAGTTGTCTGCTATTATACTTAATAGTACAACTATTTTAATAATCCCAGTCTTAATAAACCCAAAAAACAAAGACAATTCAAAACAGTAATTTGTTTATTTATTTATTTAATTTATTTATTAGATTTATCACCGCCCATCTTCCCTGAGGGGGACTCTGGGTGGTTTACAACAGAATATAATTCATTAAAATACAATTATAAATAGACTAAAATACACCTTAATTAACAATCTATAAATATAATAAATATAGTAAAATCCAAATGGCAGAATCTTCTTAAGTCCGTAGGAAGGGCACTCCAGGGCCACCCTAAGGCACTAATTCCATATCTTTAAAAGGGAATGACATCAATCAAATCCTTAAAGCAATAATATTTTTGTCTTTGAATGTGTTTGTTTTGATGAAAGTTCACAATAGATTGACTATGCTACCTCACTACCCATTTGTTGTACTAATGATCAATTCTTGAACTGGGGTTGAATGGTTGCCATGGTAATATGAGTTCCGTAGTTCCAATTTGAGTGCTCTGTCTCGGTCTTACCATCTGTAAATAGTCTAACATAACATGAAGTTGCCTTTTGAGAATAGGGAAGACCAATTATAGAACATAATTATAGCATAACATTTTAAAGGACTAGAAGAAACACCATCAATGTGTTATTTATGGTCTAAAACCACAGGTACCAGCAGATGGAAATTTATTTGGCTTTATTACTATAGTGCTTAGAATGTTAAGGGGCTGAACTTTTGTGATAAGTTGCTGTTTTCCAGTAATCCTCACTTCCTTGACAGTACAGTACTCTTGCAGGACTTGTATATAGAATCCAGGAGTGCACTATTGAGCTAGGGTGTGTAATAGGTTTTTATTACACGCATGTACAACTAGTATGCACACTGGGCACACTGTTTCATGTTGTAATCCAAACATTACCCCTTTCCCCCATATAACTCTGTACACAATTAACAAAAACTGGATAAAACTCTGGTAACTCCAAATCCATTTCTGAGCACTTTTAACTAACCCTAAGAAGAATTTAAGCCTAGACATTTGACATGCTAATCAGGCTTGAGTGATTAGTGATATTCTTGCAAGTGCAGCCAGGGGAGAGTCAGGTAGGTGGGCTTGTGTGCTGACCTTAACTTTTATTTATTTATTTATTTATTCATTTATTTATTTAATGTGTACACTGCCCGACTCCAGGAGGTTAGGTGGTAATCCCGAACACATGTCTCAGGTTTCTTTAATACTGTTCATGATGTCCCCTTGATGTAGTTTCCTCATTGGTCCATACTTCCATGCACAGACTATGTATGGCTCTGTCTTCTCCTCCTTTTAATCTTCAGGTTGGAGAGGACTGTTCTATTATAAAGTCATGCTGGCATCCAGTATGGCAGAGCTTTCCAAACTTTTCATGTTGGTGACACACTTTTTAGACATGCATCATTTCATGACACACTCTTACAGCAGGGCACAAGGCAGGCACTAGGACCTGTGCGGAATCACAGCAGGTTTGGAGGCAGCAAGGCACAAGGCAGGCACTAGGACCTGTGCAGAATCCTGGCAGGGCAGGTTTGGAGGCAGCAAGGCACAAGGCAGGCACTAGGACCTGCGTAGAATCCTAGCAGGGCTTGGAGGCAACAGCAGTCGGGACACACCCAGACACTGCAGCTGACACACTAACGTGTCCCGACACACAGTTTGGAAAGCTCTGCAGTATGGCTTCATTTTAATTGTCTTCCTTGGTAAGTAAGTGCAACTTAAGTATCTCAGGATGAGTTATGCACTGCTTCTCAGTGATTTTCTGTTTATGCAGAAGTAATATGGAGGCTGTGTTCTAGAATAAAGGCTTGTTTTTAAAAACATACAAGTCATGAGATGCTTTATTAATGTTTCAATGACAAGAAAAAAATCAATCAGTATTTTAGGAACATGCTAGACAAAATATTTTCCAAATAATAAATGAAGTAAGTCCTTCTCAGACTACGCTTATATTTCAAACTAATAGATAATTTCTACATGATTTTTAAACTATAAAAATATGAACTGGTCTTTTTGGGCCTTGCTGGATATGGATCTGTAAAGGCCAACACTGCCCATTCAATGGTTCACACTCCCTTTATTCTTTAAGCATTCAGTTCACTTCCTTAAGAAAATGTTAATTTTCATTTCAGAACAACAGAAGTCATTTTAACTTGTGGCTTGTTCCCTGGTTGTATTGCTTCAACTAACTGAATTCAGTAGCTTCCAAAATTTCCTCATGTTCTGCTTGGAGACAAGAGAGCTATTATAAAAGCTATAGGAGATTCCTTGCGATTACTGGCATAATTTTAATAATACTTGTGTTATATCTCCAGGTAGAACCCTTAAAAGGTGAATAGGTCATGTAGGTTGGTACATAGAAGTAATTCAACTTAACTACTGAAGTCTAAAGAAACTTAGTACAAACTAATGGCACAATCTATTCAGGTGAACCTTCTGGTGAATTTTGTTGTCTCAGTAGTGCCAATCTCTGCTTACAGAACTGTAGCTGAAAGCCCAGTATTGTCAACACTTGTAACATCAAGGTTTCAGGCAGGAGCCTCTGTCTCTGCTCTACCTGGAAATGACAGGGGCCCAGTACAGGACCTGTTCCATATTAAGCATGGCCTCAACCATCGAGTTTGACTGTTTCCAAAGAAAACCCCCATGTGAAAAACAGTATGTATCAGAGAAAATGGGGCTTGGATTAAAACTATCTGTCTTTGTATTTCTGTACCAGAGGTAATACATTTTTATTTCTTTTTGCTTAAGTGAGAATTTGCAAGGACCCAACAGTTAATTTGCTAGACAAAGCTTGAGAGAAACTCAGCATGTCAGTAGTTTTCATGAAACCTTTTTATTGAATCCAAAGTCCCATATTGACCACTGAATAATGATATCTAGACGTTTTAAATGAGACATTTCTATATTGACATCCACTGTTGTAAATACATTTTGAAATGTTGTCTTCCTTAGCTCTTTGGGTCAATAAAATATATTTTAAATCAAGAAGTTTAAAATTTTGTTTATAGAACTTCAGTTGCACTTGATTCAAAATTGTCATTTTAACCTTCAGAATTTTCCTTCTTAATTTATGGATGCATCCGATTCATTTTGCTTCGGACAAAATATTTTTGGGAATTCAATTTTGGGAGATTTAAATTAAATAGATTCTTTTTACATATATTTTTAAAAATTCTTCCTACTTTTGGAATGGTTTGGAAAGAGAGTCTGCAAACCTAATGCTGCTAGGCTTGAATTCTGTTTTGTTTTTTAATTTGAAATTCTTAACATTTATGAACTAAAGCAAATCAAGTCTTAGAAATTATCTTCAAAATTATTTATTCCAGATGTTGATCTCTAGGGTTCTCCTTATGGATGTTGACTTTTATGGGTGAATTAAGGTAATTCATGATACGTGATGAAACAAAAACTGCAGTATTGAGGTTTCTGGATAGCTGATACAATAGGATTCACCTGACATTTACTGCCACTTAACTTAACTTTGTGCAAGAATTCTGTAGTATCTTCATTCTTAGGGAACAACAACCATTGTCTGAAAACAGATGAAAACAGATATATTCTGATTCAGCAAGGACAATTTGCATATACAACTGGTTCTTCCCTCACCTGAGTTTTGCTCTAATAGAACATAAACTTGCTAAATCCCCGTAGAAGACAGGCAGTAGCTTGTAAGAAATGGCCTTGGCGTGTAGCTCATATTTTGGAGTCAGAGTGGAAAGAAGGCGGTGCGCTACCTAGGTCAGGTTGCTCTTCTCTCCCCTGTCCTCCCCCAGAAGCTGATTAAGAGGCAGTACCACTCTCCTATAGCTCTCTTAGAGAACGGTGAGCAGCCCAGCAGATGCTTTATAGCTACTGCACTGGTGATTCCCTAAGTCAGTCCCACCAGGTATAATGTCAGCTCCCTCAAGGCTGGAATGGCAAGCTTTTACAAGCCAAATACAGATAGGCGTGTGAACAGGATACTGCTCCAGAGTTCTTCACTGAAATCTGGAGGAAAATACTTTGTGAAGGACCCAGAATTTATTAGGCACTCTCTGCTCCCCAAAGATACTTGTTTGGCTGAATGTAGGTGGATTGTTGCAGATAAGACCAACCTAGATTTGATGTTGTCAATGTGTAGTCAGTCTCCCTTTGCTGAAAAGCAACTGTTGGAGATGGTATAATTTCAGACACTAACAAAAATGCTCTAGAAACTGAGGGCCACCCTACGCAAGGCAGCAAGAGCTACTGTACATCATTCATCATCCCAAGGGTTGAATTAAAAACAAACATCTGAAATACAGCTTTTGCAGGTTCTAGCTGCATTCACACCTTGGGCCAAACTATAGCTTGCTTTAACAGTGGTTTGTGGAACAAGACGTGTTTTTTTGGACCGGACCTGGGATTAAACAAGGTACGCTAAATTATAAACCATGATTTACAAACTGTAATGGCAATATGCCCTGTGTCATATTGTATCAAGTAATCCCTATTCATCCAGACAAACATCATTACAGGACCAGACCATATCTAATAAATTCTTGCAAATTCCTTCACAAAGGTGCCACAAAACGGCTTAGGGCACTGTTTGGCTACATCCTGTAAATCTGATGGAGCAGTGGCACGGATGCTTCACTCTCGCCTGTGACAGTTTTTGTGGGGGAAAAAAACATTTGATTGAAAATAAGCCCACAGTGGTTTTGCATGCTGCCCTGCTTTATCTTCCGTTCAAAGTCTAGAAGTTGAGTTTAGTATGTACCCCTTGAAGTAGAAACCGAGGTGGGAGGCAGGCTATGAGTCAGTGAGTGTGGCTCACAGTGAAGGAATTCCATAATAGATACGAAGACATGAAAACCCTGGGTTTAGAAATTGTGCACCTTCTGGCATTTTGTTAAATATGGCCTTAAGCTTCAGAATCACCTGGGCCAGAACTGGGCACTAAACTGTTACAGAGAGATAGCAAGAACCATTCATGCTTTCAACCCTGGGAGAAAGTACCATAGAAAATAAGAGAGAAAAATAGAAAGCAAGCAGAGGGACCTACAAAACTGTTTTGTCTAAAAACCTAATGAGCAGATGGCTGTTTGGTTCAAGGTTTTTATAGACATGTTTATAATCTACTATATATTTGTTACACACAAGCCAGCAGGAAAGAGGACAGTACGGCTATGTTCACAATGAATGAAGAAAGTGGCTGTACATTGGGACATGGAAAGCTGAGCATTAAGAGCTAAGAGAGGAATTTTGCTTTTACTGTATATAATCAGCTGAAACACAATACACTTTTCAATTTGTTTGTAAACCAAGTTTTGATTTTTTGGGTTTTTTTTAATGGCACTCTCTTTTTTATGTTTCTAAAGCTCTGTACCAAATTGGTTTTAGAGGAAGGTTAAATAATACATGAGAGGTTTACCGAAATGCTTGAATTCTTGCATTTTATTAAGTACAAGAGGCTAGCATAATGTTTTACAATGCCTTGGTGGCCATAGTATTTCCAAGGCATACAGTGTTTACATCTTAAATGTTAACACAAAGGAATTATCTGTTACTAACTTTAAAAATGTCTCTTTTGAATTAACCTTAACTCTTGGTGACCTCATGTCCATGTACTGTAGTTTTCTTGACAGTTTTATTGGAATGGTTTGCTGTTGTCTTCTGGGATATTCCTTGGTACTCTTCCATACTATTAACTAGGTTATGACAAAATGTGGTCACCTTGAAGACATCTAGACAGGCATTGATGGCATAATCCTTTAATGACATGTTTTTTAAAATAAATCTTGCAGTGGCAAAGGATTGGACTTGATGATCTCCAAGGTTCATGCCAATGTTTACATTCTATTATTTTGTGAATATAAAAACTCACTATTATCTTTCCTGATTCTATGAATACATATATAGAGAGAGTGTGATCATATTAGATAGACTTAATTAAATGTAAATAGAAATGAAGGGAAAAAAAGGTTTTGTCATAAGTTCATCCTCTACATTTTGGAGTGTGTCTCCTAATGGGATCCTCTATCTAGAAAAAGGTCTGTACCATTGTGGTATACCTTTCAGAATAGATATAACATCCTGAATTTAGTAAAGTTGATCTTTTCTCCTGTAGACATAAGTCATATAAACGTGATTTTGAAAAAAATCAGTTCATGCTAGAATGACTGCATTCAGAACCAGCAATAAACCAACAATTTAGCACTTCAGAACAAGTTGCACAAGCATTGTGCTTGACTGCTTTCCTCCTCTCTGGCCATCCTCTAAAGGCTTTGCTTCCATTTCCAACTAACTTCAACTGTTCATTTGCCCCAAATCAGAACTGTTGGTAGTGCTAATAAAGGATTTTCTCGACCTTGGTGTAAAACATTATGCTAGCCTCTTGTACTTAATAAAGGTGTTTCTCAACCTTGGCAACTTTAAGATGTGTGGACTTCAACTCCCAGAATTCCCCAGCCAGCACACACCTTAAAAGTTGCTAAGGCTGAGAAAGACTCCTTTAGAAAAGGGTTGAGGTTGGCATGTTTTCCTGAGACAGAGTTGGGAAACTTTGGAGTTACGTAGAGTCAGAATATATCTGGAAGGCATTAGGTAAGGAAAGAGACAGTACTTAGGGCCCTGTCATTAAAGATGTGACTCTTCTTTCCACAGTGCCTCTTCATTAAGAATCTGTTTTGAAAAAAGATGTTCTGCTTTCTTCTTATAGATGCGTACCACTCACAAAGTCTCTGTGTGGCCTGTGGGGCTGGTGGGGGGACGACGCTACGAGCGCCCAATAGTGGAAAAAGGCAAGGTTGTTGGCTGGTACACTGGTTGGCGGGCAGGTCGGCCTTTTGCCATTGATATGGCAGGTGAGTAATTCTGGAGTCTCAGCTATTGATATAGAACATGCACAGTAGATATTAGCAATTCTAGGTACTGAAGTAATAAGCACAAGCATGCAAACCTCTGGGTCTTATTGTGAGAAGATTCACTTAGAATTCTGGTAGTTATTTATCAGCAGCACCTTTCTGATCCGCAAGAGCGTCAGGCAGAAGTTTGTAGATATTGCTGGGGTTGGCATCTTAATAAACTATGAATTTTAATTCAGTAACTTTAACTGCCTTTTATTGTAAGGAGCATCCCTGACAACATTCAATGACCTTTTTTAATAGACCACCAGAGGTTTGTCCAATTAAAGCTTTCATATAACATTTTTAGTAAAGTACTGAAGGAATAGCCTAGGTTACCAGGATTAATTGTATCCAATTCCCTGCTCAGTTTATGAATTGTATCACAGATTTTGGGACATCTTGGCCAGTATATCACAAACCGCACCAAAGCCCAGTTTTATCCTATGTATGCTGATGCTTTTTTTTTTAAAGGATCTCTAATCTAGAAACTGTCTTGCAAGGCAACATACTGTTGCCAGTATTCCACCAATTAAGAGGCACTTCCTGTGACTTTACGTGTAGAAACTGCCAGTTCATCAAAAAATGAATAATTTTGCACAAACTGCCAGAAAGCCATGGCTGGAGTGACTTGTAGGCAGATAAAAGCTTGAACCACTTTGCTTAAGGGAGAAATTGACAATAGCCAGAAAAGCAGGAACACTTCAAAAATTAATCTTGTCAGTCTTCAGCTGTATCACAGACTGCATGGCTGGGGCTAGCAGTTAGCCTGCATGCTTGGTCAGTCTCTTGCAGATGCTAGAGGCATTTCGGGCACTGTCAGAATTGCTTTTGATGTAGTCACAGATCTGTCCCTGCATAGCTATAGTTTTGTATTTTGGTTCATTGGTGTGTGCGTAGGAGTGAGGTGAGCATGGAGGAAGGGGCAATACATGTATATGATTTGTATTTCTTGCTTTGTAATTTATTCATGTACTGCTGGTGAAATGATCCAGCTTATTTAAAACTTTCTATAAAATGCTTAGCAAATTAAAATAACAGTAGTAGAATTACTGCGGGTAACTTCGCCCCAGCACTAGCCTGTGTACTTGTTAATTGTGAATAATATTGAACAAATTGAAATTATCCAGTGCTCTAAGCCATAGTTTGTTTAATCATGTTTATTGAATAAACCATAATTTTTTGAGTTCCCCCAACTTCTATTCCCCTTTCCTCAGGCCCTTACTACAAATTATTCTATGGGAAGGATTCTAGAAATGTCTTTGTTTTCATTTAAAATTGTTTATGTTGCTTGTAAGCTGCTTTGGGAAGGTTGTTATTCTGAAAGACAGGATATAAATAATCATAATAAATAAGTAATGTGCAAAGCCATAAGTCATGCTTTATAAACAATGGCTGAGTTTATATAACAAGCTATGCCAAAATTAACCAAATCACAGAATGACCTAGTAGTGTGTGTGAATCAGGTTTATAGCTTGCATTCAGTCATAGAGGTGACTGTCAAATTCTTAGGTGGATACTGTGAAGAAAGCAACTTGGAACCTGACTGAATGTAGGCTGTTACATGCAACAATCCTGCATAAAGACACCTCAGGGACTAGATTTGCATGACTTCCCTGATCAAGCTGCTCCCTTGGTGAACAGATTCATCCCCTGTGCTAATGGTACTTGATTACTGATGACTCAGTCAACTGGCAGTCTGAATCCTTGGAGCCACTACCAAGAAAGCTGGTGAACTATTGCACCCCACCCCACCAAAGTGTCTGTTTGGAAGTAGGAAGACCAGCTTCATACTTTCTACCTTGTTCCGATGACGTGGCCGATACATGAAGAGTCAGTTTAGCTCCAAAACCCCCCAGGTTGTTTCAGGCTAAAACTGACCACCTCTGGGTTGGTTTCTAGAATAGGGTTATGGAGTAGAAGGTGGTTGTGCTTACATAACACCTTACTCGAAAACCAGGTAAAGAAATAATTGGAACACGGCCATTCTGTATATATTCTTGGGAGCTGTGAC
This sequence comes from Charina bottae, assembly GCA_023362775.1. Taxonomy (NCBI): domain Eukaryota; kingdom Metazoa; phylum Chordata; class Lepidosauria; order Squamata; family Charinaidae; genus Charina; species Charina bottae. Next base: position 3,722,489 of record JALMGJ010000009.1, read on the forward strand.
TAGTTGTAAAGACACTCTCAAATTGAGCTCAGTGCCTGGGGACTCTTTTTTTGCAGAGTTGTGTAGATGATTTCTTGTAGACTTATTCTAGGAAGTTTTTAACAGAGTTAATTTTTTCCCCAACTTCTTTCAACAGCTCTGGAATTTCCATTACCTGCATATTAATATGTGCAGCAAAAACAGTTGTCACAGATTAACATTTGTAGCTCAGATTTCACACATTAATTCCTACATAAAGTACAGGTAGTCCTCGATTTATAATCACAATTGGTACTGGAAAACTCATCATTAAGTGGTGCGATCGTTAAGTGAGGCATCATGTGACCATGCCCAATTTTACGACCTTTTTTGCCCTGGCCGTTAAGCAAATCACTGTGGTTGTTAAGCAAATCTGGCTTCCCCATTGAATTTGCTTGTCGGAAGCCGGCTGGGAAGGTCGCAAATGGCAGTCACGTGACCTTGGGACACTGCAACCATTGTAAATTCATGCTGGTCACCAGGTGCCCAAATGATGATCACATTACCACAGTGATGCTGCGACGGTCATAACTGTGAGGACCAGTCGTCACTTTTTCCAGCGCTGTTGTAACCTCAAATGGTTGCTAAATGAATGGTCGTAAGTCAAGGACTACCTGTAAGTTGTTCATAAGTGAAACCAAAGGCCATCTTGAACTTCCCACTCGGGACTTAATGGGGGAAGAGTTACATTCTTCCCTGTGCATTTGATACTGATTCTTGGTATTTTTAAAACTAATACAACTGTTAAAAGTTATATTTAATTTTCAAGTTTTTGAAAGCCAACTGGCTTCCTTCAGGCTGTCATTACACCATACATAATTCTAGCTGCAGTAGGCTGACCATATTTCAGGATGGCAAAATGGGACGGGGTCTTATGTAATATTCCGTATTCATGAAAAAGACGGGGGTCCCCACCCCCTGGTCCGCACAATTGGCTCCCGCCTGCAAACCCTGCCCCCGGTCCACGCGATTGGTTCCCACCTACAAACTTCACCCCCGGTCCGCACGATCGGCTCCCACCTGCAAACCCCGCCCCCGGTCCACGCGATTGGTTCCCACCTGCAAACCTCACCCCCGGTCCGCACGATTGGCTCCTGCCTGCAAACCCTGCCCCTGGTCCGCACGATTGGTTCCCGCCTGCAAACCCCGCCCCCAAAATTTTCTGGACTATGGGCTACCCTGTTTTTGGAATGGAAGGCCAAGGGCTACTTTCCTAAAAGTAGTGGGGCCAAAACAAAAACTAAACTTGAATGTATTTCATTTACATTTAAAATCAATTAAGATAAAATATAGTTAATGAGATTACTTTCCAATCATTTAATACTGTTTTCTAGTGTCCCATTAAAAAGTATAATTTGGTTAAGGTCTCAAAAGTTTCAAGTTGCACATGCTACTCTATAGAGAGGCACTCCTTGCAACAAATCAGCTGATTTTTTGAAAGGAAAGATTAACAAAACCAGAAGTACTCCATAATAAACAGTACTTTTTAAGAATCTGGTTTTGTATCACTTAAGAATTACATCATTTAAGGATAGGCTATTTTATATATGAAAGTTGTCATGACATGGGTATTGGCGTTAGTGTAGATGAAAAAAAAATTGTATGTAAATTCGGTCAGATTTATTTTTGTCTTAACAATTATATTCACCTCAGGCTTAAATTTTAAATTAATTACACAGATGGTGCCAGGGAAGGAAAATTGGTTGGTCTGGTCCTTTTAAACCTCACCTTTCCCCACCAGCCAGCCTTTTCCTCATAGGGAAACTCCAACTGCTTATGATGAATGTCACTATTTACATTTTAACAAACCGTGTAAAGTTGTTAAACAGATATGGAGGAACACAGCTTGTAACTTTTCAGAATAAAAGTGGCCTGTAGCGTACCAGTTAGTTTGCATATGTAATAATGTGATAGACCATTGCATGATACTGAGTAAATACTTGGGGACTTGTTTGAAATGGTAAGGTTAACCCTCCCCTCCCCCAATTAATTCTAGAGTTCAGTGAAATATTTATGAAATGATTTTAATTACTTAATATTTGATTTCCAAAGGGTTTGCTGTAAGCCTTCAGGTGATTTTGTCCAACCCTAAAGCTGTATTTAGACGCCACGGCTCACAACCGGGGATGCAGGAATCTGACTTTCTGAGACAGATCACCACAATGGAGGAACTGGAGCCCAAAGCCAGCAACTGCACAAAGGTATCCATGTTGTTTTTACAATGGGCATTAGTCCCCAGCTCAGTTTTGGAGATTCATTGTAAACTAATGTTTTTATTCAACTTTTTCCAGGTTCTTGTATGGCATACTAGGACAGAAAAGGTAAATCTAGCTAATGAGCCAAAGTATCACCTGGACAATATCAGAATTGAAGTGTGATCTGTCAGCATAAATGGGACATACCATAATTAACGGATGCGTCAGACATGCTTACCATATTCAGACTGTACAGATTGCTGTTGTACAACTACAGCCTCTAGCAGCCTAATGGAAGACTACTGGCAGATAGCTGAAGATGTATCTACTTAGGCTTCACTTACTTTGCATGCATTTCTCTGTACTGCTTTAATTTTCTAACTGTTCACATTTCCTTTACACATGTTCAGTGAAGAGGTGGTAATGCACTGAAAAGTTACTAGTCTAAAAAAATGAGAAGCTTTTACATTGTGGCTTCCAGGTTTATTCCTGAATTTAAAAAGCTTTGTTTTTAAGAATAGACACAGTTCTTAGAGAATAAAATAATTACACCATGTTTATGGATTTCTTTAATATAGGGACTGATTATCAATATGAGGCACCATAAAATGTAAACACAATTTACTGGCATAAACCTGGATACAACTGCAAAGACAAAATTAAATATATAATTTGAGTTACCCTGTATATATGCTGTGTGGTACACTTCAGATTAATCCTGTACAGATCTTTGCTGTCAAATCAGCTTCTTTTGACACAGGCAACTCAAACAGTGGAAAGAAAATTGATGGAGCCACAGTGCCATCCAGGTTTATCTTTCTCTTGCAAACCATTTTCCCTGTTCATCACATCATTATAATATCACAGTGAAATGAATGATGAAACAAAATCATTATCACACAAGGAAATGCATACTTCGATGATACAGGTACACTCTTATTTATATAATTAACATTTTGTTCATACAGTACCTTCTACAGGATTACTGGGTAATTTGCAAGGTGGAGTTTACATTTTAGAGATAGCACTAACATGATACCTATTTCCCTTATATGGAAACATTTGCTCTACAAGATAAAATAATTTGAGTATGCAGTTGGTCACGTAGCTCTTCTGAAAAGTAAGATTTGCAAAATCAAAACATATTGTGGAATGAAAAAGCTGCCAATGTTTTCAACTTGCTTTTCACTACATCAGAATTGAAGTCAGTACAGACCACAACACGGTCAGTTAAGATTACTTTTAAAATGAACGTTTGAGGGGGTAGTGTACATGGATAGAACAGGGAAACTAAATGTATTTGAGCATGGAATGTCAGGTCTTTGATTTAAACTTCTATTGCCTTTTCACTTCCAGAGTTGCGTACTGAGGGTCTGGCCCGAGGAACTTCCAGTCCATCCTGCCACTGTGTTTGGTGGTTGGCCAAAGCCCATCATATTACTGGAACTATTCAGAGTCATTCCAGCCATTTGCTGATTCATCTGTGAAATGCACACATAAGACTGTGATTAGGTACAGGCACCAGAATGTTCAAATTTCATACCGAAGCCCACATTTCAGGATAGATATATAGACAGACAGGTGATAGATAGATTTGCTTATAACATTCATTTCTCACAGCTAAAAGGTTTCTAAAAATTTATATAAGAATGCAGTAGTCCTAAATACAACCTTTTGAAAATGTTTGAAATTTGACTGAACAATGTACTTTTAGATTCTGATTTCTATGAAGAGGATTGTCTATCAAGAAGTTTACCAAGAGCATATAGGGGTAATGTATAGATTACAAGCCATGTGCCTGTCATGTTGTTCCACTAATATCTGCAGGAAATAATCATGGTTGAATGACCAGTGTCACAATTTCTGTACTATCAGTAGCAAGGCTGGCATGGAAAGTAATCATACTCAAGGAACTGTTTCCTGCAGAGTATATCAAAGCACTGAAGTAGCACTCCGGCAGCAAATGGAATGGCTTTTAGTTAAAAGGTAAATATAGTTACATTCTGCCTTTCCAACATCTACATAATATTCACGTTCCAGATAAAAAGATCAAACCTGGTTACTATGTATTTTAAATGCCTTTTATGAGAATACACAAGTACTAAAGGGAAACCCCATGATATGCCAAAATTTGCCTTTCGTTGTCAAAAGTAATAGTGAGTAAATGGATTTGCTCGACTCCAACTAGTTTTAATGTATCCCTGTTGGGGTAGTATTTAGATTGAAGAGACTGTAGTTACATAGATGCAAAGTATACCACCCAGAGTTGCTGGGAGCCAGGGGATGTAAAAATGTAATACAAACATTAAATTTAATAAAAATAAATTATTCAAAATGTAAATTATTCAGAAAATATCCACCTAATCAAGAGGTAGAAAAACAGTGGCCTAATCTTGCTTATTTAAGGGAATGGAAGAAAACACAAAACCAGAGGAGCAGGATTAGACTGGAGGGCAATGGCTGGACACTGAAAAAGTATATTCTATTGCAGGCCTCTCTTGCTCTGAAAACCTATTAATATTCTTGATCAGATCTTGATTTCCCACCCCTCTAGAGGCTTTTTCCAAAAGGGTCCACCAGAAAGGATGTTTGACTCGGAAACCTTATTAGCCCCAGTCAGCATAGCCAATCTTCAGGAATTATGGACTTGGAGCATGTAAGAAACAGCACATTAGCCACCTGCATCTTCAAGGTTTTGTATGTCATGTTTGGTCCTTTGTTCTCTACATTACAACTATGTTGGAGGTGTGGGAAGCTGGCAGTCATAAGCAAGCTGAAAAAGTGCACACCACAATGAACAGGCCCAATCCAAGAACTGATATAAAAAAATGAAAACCATCATAGGCCATATATAGTGAATACCTCTGCACTAAGCAATATCCTCCATCTCTTAATGAATTTGGAGAAGCCAAGGTTCGCTGGCTGGCTCCCGTGTAGCACCACTCCTGCTGTCAGTGCCTGCCTCTTCCTTTTCAACAATTTGATTGGTCCCTTCTCACTACTCCCTGTCCCTTTCTTTGCTTTCCAAGGTGTTTGCACACACGGATGCCTTCACTCCCCCCCTGATATTAATGCAGGCCTTTTCTATTTTTCCATTTTTCCCCCCCTTACGGTTCCATGTTGCTCTGATGCTACAAGAATAAAAACAAGACAGAACAGATGGTTCTTTTGCACCTCCATTTCTGGGTAGGTCCATGGAAACTTTATAGTAGCTTTACAGAAAAGAAGTAGCAATATTCCTAGGTTGCAATTTAAAGATGTTAGAAAAAAAGGAAAAGGAAGCTGGGAAAGCAAGCCTGGGCAGAAACCGAAAGGGTTCCTTCTGAGAAATGCAAGATTTGAATGGACATTGAGCTTTTAGGATTGAGGATAGTTCACTGACTTAATAGGACATCACTGGATCAACCACAAGATTATTTTTTTTAAAAAAAAAACAACTGCCTAGCAGCAGCCTAGGATGAAACCGCTGCCCAGGGCAGCAACCGGATCCTGGAGAGAAGGGGCCTGTCAGGCCCTGCAGCCAACCAGAACTGGGGCTGATCCTGGAATTGAACAAAGCTCTTCAGATCATCTGCTCCGAAGGGCTCAAGACAGGTCCAGTCAGAAAACAACAGTTTTCTGGGGGGTTTTCCCCCCAAGTTGGAAAAAACAGTGCAGGATGCATTTGCAGTGGGCTGAGAATGGGAGGATAGCAGTGAGTGATGGCCAAGCAGAAAGCATGGATCTGCACTTAGTTTTCTCAAGCACATAACTAGAAGGAAAAAAAATATGTTTTTTGTTTTTTTTTTGGTATCTCTTATAGCTAACTTGGTATCATTTTAATATACTGCTTTACTTAATTGTTTCCATTTAATTAATCCCAACCACTGCCGTTTTAATCCTAAACCTAAATCCGCTAGCCATCCATGTTCCCTCCTACTCCTGTATGAATAGAAAAAGCATTCTCACCTGAGAAAGGTTCCACTGGGCTTGTTGTGTTTGCTGCATACCGTATTTCTGTGGCGGGGGTATCTGTCCCAATACTGTTCCTTGGGACCCACCGATATTTTGAGGGAGTCCCAAACCAGCAGTCTGTGTAGTGACTGAAAAGCCATTTGGCATTCCCATGCTCACCATCATGCCTACATTCTGTCCAATTACAGGCACTGGTGGGGCCATCATATTTCCCATCATTGCAGGGGCTGGCGGCACCGGTACCGACACAGGCACAGGCCCTCCCATGGCTGGAAATGCTTGAAAATGTGCTGATGGCTGCACAGCAAAGGGCAAAGGCTGGGGCCCCATGAACACTCCTATCGGAGGCAAAAGAAGTGAAAGGAAAAAGAGGAGGTTTATGCCAGTAAAAGCTCACATTTCAGTTGTGTATATATATATATATTCACAATTGCTATCCAAATAAGATTTGGGAGGAATGAGGAAAATTTGCCCCCAAATATTACATTACATTATTTTTAAGAGCCATGTTTACCTTCCAATGCATGTTGCAATCTGACTAGAGTTTTCAGGTTGGGATGGGCGTAAAAACCGTTAACAAACAAATAGGGAACATTATGAACTCAGTTATCCACTGATGTCTAAACGTGAGTTTGGTGATTTTCCACTGAACAACAGGATAGAAAGCCGGTTTTCCTCTCGCTTTGGCCGTCCTTCCTTTGATCCTTTGTTCACTCTCTCACGATATAGGGTTACCACTATAATACAGGGGGCCTTTGTTATTTGTAGGGCTTCTTTTCCAGCCTAACAAACCCAGATTTATTTACTTATTCATTTTATCCCCGCCCATCTCCCCGAACAGGGGACTCTGGGCGGTTTACAGCATAATGAGTTCTTGAAAAAATACACATTGTTTGCGTATCTGTAACTTTACAAAAGCATGCAAAATATACTCATCCAAACAAAATAATGTTACAAAAACTGCTGATACATGAACCCCTGACCATGGATAATGGGGTATCATTTATATTCATCAAGCATAGATCCGTGAAACCAGGGGTAATGGAACTGTGGATAACAAAGGCCATGGACTACATAATTCTCAGGCCAAGGCAGAGGTGATATAAATGAAAAACCAATGGACTAACCATAATCTCCTCCATTCCTGCCCTTTAGCAGGCTAGCTTCATCTTATTAATAGCAGATGAGATAAAGAAAATCAATGATTGGGCAATTACTGAATTTTAAGAAACAGCTTCCCTCAAACACTTTAATGGTGAGCTATTTAATTACTTATGGTTTTTCTAAAGCAGTAGTTGAAAATCTTAAGCCTTATTTTAGGTGATCCTTAACCAAACTTCAAACGCCCTGTAGAAAAAAATCAATCCAGACTTCTGGCAAAAGCAGTACATTTCTACCTACTGTAAGAAGTGGGAGAAGAATGTGCCAGGAAGAAAAGTAGCAGTCCCACTTCTGTTTGGCTCTAACCTCACTCCTCCCACTATTGGCATGCTATTATGTCTGTGGCCTAGACCAAAAAAACAAAGGTTGCTCACTTCAACTTAAAGTTATCCTAAATAACTTTAAGTTGGAGGAGGGATGTCCATTAGTCCCAAGTCCCAAATGTCTGTTAAATCCAAATTCTCCATGTAATCTATGTTAATTTACATCATCTGTGTAATGTTGTAATTTCCATTACTATACAAATGATGGAAATTGATGCAAATAACATACATTTAAATCATTAATACAACAAGTTTAATCTGCTATTTCAAGGAAATGTCTGGATTCAGACATGTCTGCTGCACCTGAAGTCCAATAAACAGCAGCCTGTTAAATCAATTTTACTGTACAAGCAGAAGCCTTTATTTCAAGAGTCATGTCATCTCTCTTAATTCCTTTATTTTCTTGACTGATGTTTTCTTCTAGTTAAGCTCTCTACTTGTTCATCACCTTTTGTCTCAGAATATTATTTTTTCATACAATTCTTTTATCATGTGTTATTTGCTGCTTACTTTATGTTCTAATTTTTTCCATGCAAGTCCTTTCTTCTCCATCCTTTTCCTCCATCCCTTCCCCCACACTTTTGGGGATTAATTATATTAAAGTGCAGCAGAATATTAAATCTGAATCAGGACATCCTGAATTTAGCCCCAGAATCTCTTTTAATTTGCCGAACTCTGCTCCAGAAGGTATGCAAGTATAATGGCAAAAATTATACTAGTAGACATTACTATAGTAACAGTAATACAATGGGAATACCAATAGCAGTACAATAATAGTGACTTGCAACGTTCTTCTGATATGCTAGTGAGGAATTTTAACCAGTTATCTATTCCTTCGGGAAGTCTTCCCAGAATGGAGGCTGTAATTTCCATTTAAGCATGACTCTGAATTCACTATATGAAAGGAAGGCAGCACTGAGAAGCCAAGGAGAATGAAACGCCTCTTCTCACCAGGTTACTGAGCACTTAATGCTCAGTGATACGTAATATTTATGTAAATAAAAATATTCAAGACTGGGCATTTGTTTTAGATGTGTGTTTCATAATAACTTTTAAAATGTAAATCCAGACTGACTTCTACAGGGGCATCTTTTTCTGGAGGGAAGACCCAGCTGTGGGTTCTTAGTAGTCTTTTAATCAGTGCACACTGGACATAGATCAGACAACTAATTACCTGGGGCATTCTGCTGAGGAATAGTGCCTGTGCCATACAGTGACAAGATGGAATCTTTGGAGAGCTGTTTCTTTGCTGACTCTTCCAATTTTGTTTGTTCAGTAAACAGATCAAGATCTCCAGATGCAGCAGACAGCGTGGCAGCTGCTGGGTTGGTGGAAGCATTCTGGGAAATAAAAGTCAAAGACTGATGAAAAAAACAAGTGAAGATAGAAGTATGTTGTTTCAAACCAAATAAACAGCAATTTTAGAAACAAGTAGCAAAGTTCCCAATTATTAGTGTCACAAACATTTATTTGCACTACATAAATAACACCAGTGTCAATGCTTACATATATATGTCATATGTAGGCTGACCATATTTCCTGGAGACAAAAATGGGACATTGGGATGGCAAAACGGGACAGGGTCTTATGTAATATTCCGTATTCATGAAAAATACGGGTCCCCGCCCCCGGTCCGCGCAATTGGCCCCCGCCTGCAAACCCCACCCCACAATCCACGCGATTGGCTCCCGCCTGGCCAATCGCCCTCCTCTCCGCCCTCCTTTGCCACGCGCTGATAGGTGGGAGGGCTTCCTCTTCCAGGCTGCCTCCAATTGGCAGCTCTGGCTCAGATCCTCCTTCCGCGCCATTCCCGTTGGGTTTAAAAAACGGGACAAAATTGAGATTTTTATCAAAACGACTGGATAGTTGAAAAATGCTAAAAAAATGGGACTGTCCCATTCAAAACGGGACATATGGTCAGCCTAGTCTTATGTTCTTTGCATGTCACAATAGCTACAATAAGAATATAAAAATAATTAAGAGTAGTTCCACGTTTTATGCAGCAAGTGTATTATTCGCAATAAAGATGTAAAAGCCATATTTTCTGTATATGTGTTTATATCTGAAAACTGACTGGATTAAGATCACATGGACATCTTTATGTCATTTTATACTTCACGTTTGTTAAAGCGTAAGATGCCTTCAGATATCTTCATCAATATTTTGTTGCTTTTTTAAAAAGTCCTTTACTTTCATGTCACTGCTAGAATTCTCTTTGGAATCTGCTTTACAATGCCTATCTTTTTCAGAAGAAATTACCATAAGTGAAAATTCAATTTTGCCAATTTTTTTTTCTCAACTTCTTACAAATTAAAATACTGAGCAAAATTTTCATCATGGATCAGGTTTTCACAAATGTAATTAAATGAACTGGATTCAAGAATACTTCTGTAAACCACTAGCTCAGGGCTTTCCAAAGTGCCGCCGTTGGCGACATACCAGCGGCGGCGCGTGCGCGCACGGCGGTGACACGGGGGCGTGCGGGTGGCGGCAGCGGCGGCAGCCTCCACTAAAACGCGGAAGCACTGATCCCGCGCCGCTGCCGTGCACGCACGCGCCACCGCTTCCGGGTGGTGTGGCGACACACCACGCTGTGTGTGGTGACACACTTTTGTGTCGCGACACACAGTTTGGAAAGCTCTGCACTAGCTTATTCTTAATTAAAAAATAAGATTCATGGAAAGAAAGTCTTAAAATAGTTTATAAAGCTTGGGTTCCCAAAGTTTTTAGGTGTGTTTTAAAAAGAGACACCCCTCCATCATAATCAGTTTTGCAGTGCCCCTTGCACAAGGATGATGAAAAAGTTAACAGATCAAATAGTTTGAAAGTTAGAAATTATTACATTTTAATGATATTTTCATCTTTTCTTCAATTATGTTTGAAGAAAAATTATGCAAGGTATAAACTGGCACCTAGGTTAATAGCACATTATTCCCAATCCAGCCAAGGATGAATGGAAGAGGGGCTTCTTCAAATAATCTGCAGGTCTTCTGTTTCAGATATAATAAACTTTATTTAATCTGACATTTATTTTCTAATGCAACATAAAAATATAATGCATTTTATTGGTAACCACTAATTTTGAAGAGCCTAGATTGAAAGAAGTACCAAGGGCAAAAACTCTTAAAACTCTTTCCAATGAGCTATTGGATTTTCTTCCAGTGCTGCTGGGGAGGGAGGTGTGTATTGTAAACTGCCACAGATATTACAGATCTTAACATACAGGTAGTCCTTGCTTAACGACCATTCGTTCAGCAGCTTTATATCAAACACTGATACAAAGTAATTTCTCCTTCTATTACTGGGCGTGCTCTTCACTTCAAGAGTAAATATTTCAATCAATCAACAAATTCCAAAGTGAACTACCATGTTAAATTCATAATTTTTGCAGCTTACCTGAGGAGGTGGTATAGATGTGGCTGGCAAAGGATTAGAGATCATTGGGCCAAATATATCCAGATCATCATCATTCAGAACTGTGGCAGGAGTGACAATACTTCCATTTGTAACAGAGGAATCAGCAGGACCATCTTAAATGTTTTAGAATGAAAAATATTAAACCAGATTGATAATAGTGAAGTATGTACATAGCACATCAGTAATATTGCTGAAAGGCATTGTATGTTGGCAGAAATCTCCCAAGTATTTCATAAATTGCATTTAGGCTTCACCAATATTAAGCCAACATCTTATCATTAAAATTTACAACATGACAATGTAACTAGTAAAATTTCAACATATTTAAACAAAACATCTAAATCTTGTTTAACAGAATTGTACATTTCATCCAGACTCTCACTGCTGCATCAAGCAGTTTTCATCATAGAAAGCCTACTTACAGGTAGCCTAAGCTACTCAGAAGTCTTCTTTTTCTGTTACAAACATACTAGTTTAACTTGTTACATTGCAAGAGACAGAGATATTCTCTAGAATAGCGTTTCTCAAGTTTTCACATAGGCTACTTAAACAGTTCTGAAACTTTCAGCAGACTTTGTCTTCTACAAATCTGTAAAATATGTAACACCTATTTTAATAAGTGCAAGTCTTGCCTTTCTCATGCCATGGATGTGTTTGGTTTTTTTGTGTAAAGTTGTGTGAAAGTGTGTATGATGTTTCTCAGCTTTAGTCACAGGTCAAGTTCAGTATTCATTTTACAAGACAAATAGAAATATTCCCCAACCTATCTTATGGACTATCTAAATAAATCTACCACAGCTTTGCTGTTTGAGAATCTGTTATACAGTGAAGAACCTTAGCTTACACACCATTATAATGAAATATTATTGTATGTTTTATCATTAAAAAAGCCCTTCAGTTTCTTTTAATCATTTGTTCAACTATCCTTCCCACTATCTTCAACAGAAAAGCTACATTATTTTTATTTAAAAAATAATTAAAAGTTGGATGATAAATTCTTCCATTTAATTATTTATGCTAACATCGTATAATTCTGATAAATTTTGGAACTATATTCTTGATTATCTTAAATTTGAGGCCTACCATTCCCCCCCCCCCCATTTTGAACTGACAGCAATAAGGAACTATGTTCCCAAGTGCAATTTCTAAATTTCTGCACTTACAGTTAAAGAATCATTATATTCTTCATCCAAACTTTATAAATATTATTTTAAAACCCACTGCAGTGCAAGCTCTCCATAGTCCCTCAGAAAATAATAAATAAGACAGGAGACAGCACTTAATTCAGAGCTTGTTAAATTAGGCTGAGACTCAAAACAAATGCTAGGTGGAAGAAAAAGAACCTTTTGGTTTACAAGATCACAAGTTGATGCTTGATGCTGAGGCTGTTTTTAACTTTGGACTAGAGTTTTCATTCACAACTTCTAGTAAACTAAATGAAAAATTGCATTATTTTTTAGTCAGCTACCCCTTGTTTTTCAAACTAGTGGTCTGTGTTCCTGTTTGAATATCTAGGTAGACAGGAATAACATTTCCTATGGCTTTGAAGTAGGCAAAGGCACCTGTTTTGGCCACAGGTGCCTTTGCCTACTTCAAAGCCATAGGAAATGTTATTCCTGTCTACCTAGATATTCAAACAGGAACACAGACCACTAGTTTGAAAAACAAGGGGTAGCTGACTAAAAAATAATGCAATTTTTCATTTAGTTTACTAGAAGTTGTGAATGAAAACTCTAGTCCAAAGTTAAAAACAGCCTCAGCATCAAGTTTCAATTTGATAAACATGAAATTAAAATCCCTCTATTCATTTTATTATTTTTTCTTTCTCTTCTCAGCATGAAGCCTGCAGCAGACTATTTTTAACATATTCATCTTCATTTTATAGATTTACAGAACTGTAAACTAATATCACAAATGTTGCCATGAAGCTTGCTTTTGGTTCCAAAGGAGTACAGCTCTGTAATTTATGCATTTGTTTATAATGTATCAAGGGTTGTGGTGGCTCAGCGGGTAAGACGCTAGGCTTGTCGATCGGAAGATCGCAAGTTCGGAGGTTCGAATCCCTAGCCCTGCGTGCGGAGTGAGCTCCCGCACTCGCTCCAGCTCTTGCCAACCTAGCAATTCGAAAGCATGCAAATGCAAGTAGATTAATAGGTACCACTTTGGTGGGTAGGTAACAGCGTTCTGCGCACGTCATGCGGCCACATGACCGTGGAAGCGTCTTCGGACAACGCTGGCTCTTCGGCTAACAAACGGAGATGAGCACCGGCCCTAGAGTCGGACACGACTGCACAACTGTGCGGGGGGAACCTTTACCTTTTTTATAACGTATCACACATTTCCACTCAAAATATGAGTTTCTGTTTTCTGAGTTTTCTTTTCCTTGGGATGTACTTCTTGCACTGCGTATGAAGGTAAAAATCTTAGGAAAAATACTTCAGGGTGAGGGACCATCCAGATATCTACACTAGACTAGAAAAACAAAAATGTCCTCTACATCTATATTCTAGATGTAAGCCAACACCAAATATACACACACTGGCATTTAATGTTAGTCCAGAACAATCCATAAATAAAAGGAGGTTTAAAGTGATTGTAGGACAGCTCCAAGAGGACCTGCCAAACCTCTCTCCCTTGATCTCTCTCTATATTAGAGCAAAAGTCTTTAAGAAGTTAATGCAGAAGAGGCAGACAGAAACCCCTCCAGGAGATTCTGAAAACAGAATTTCAAGGTAATAAAAGTAGTTTTCTCTTGGAGATCCTATAGGCATTCTTAATCTTGGGATGTATCATATTAAAGTGGGATTTCAGGAATCAGATTTAGTAACTTTCTAGTAAAACCTGCTATTAGATGAATATTTATCTACTTTACAGTGCTTAGAAATAAGCTTATCACTGCCCAGAAATTTCCAGAGGAAAGTTGCCTCAAAAAGCAAGTTTATGAATATAGCTGATCTAATTATTCTACTTTGCTTGAAAAAACAGTTTGTTGAGTTTTCCCAATTACTTTTCAGTTTTCTAGAAGAATCTCAGCTTATTTTCTCAAATTATTGAATCAAAGATTGCTATTATCCAAACAGCAAAAGACAGCATAGGTCTTCTGTGTCCATGCAGTACCTACATTAAAATATATTTTAGATCAGCTCAAAAGCTTAGTATATATGTGCACTGGATTTGGATCCACGCAGCAACTGGAAAAGCATGGCAACATCTTCTGCATATAGGGTTTTCTTGTGGGGTAGTTTCCAAAACTTCATAAAGTTTTGCTGGCCACATGACCATGGAAGCGTCTTCGGACAACGCTGGCTCTTCGGCTAACAAATGGAGATGAGCACCGCCCCCTAGAGTCGGACACGACTGCACAAATGTGCGGGGGGAACCTTTACCTTTAGGGTTAAGGGGAAGGAATTCTACTTAGGCCTTGGAAGAATCAATGGATTGGATATGAAAACTGACATCTGTTTTGAACTCTAAGAGTCTGAACTATTAATGCTCAAATGAAAAGTTTCCTCTTTCCAGCTGTTACTATTAAACACATGGCTTCAGAGAAAAAGTGTTTGATTATTTAATTCAAGCATTTTACAAATAAGTGCATGAATAAAGCATTTATGAGATACTTTATGAACAACAAGTTCTTCAGTGTCAAACAGACAGCACTTTCCTAGAAACACAAGAGCATTTGCTCACATGCATCCATATGGCAGGGATTCTATACTGCAGTGCAGGAATTGTAGCTCCTGTAATAATATACCAAAATATATACACTGTACCTTAAAATTGAAATCTCCCTGTAACATCGAATGGAATGTATATGAAAGGAACAGATTTACAGTTTTCCAGTTGTATGAATTATAACTATCTTTTCACACTTGCATTTTTTATAATACATTTCAAGTATCACCTCCAGGGTAGTCATGATTCTTTTTAAGTATGAATGAGTTATCTTCTCCTTTTTCTCTCAGCAAAGATAAGCTACAGGAATTTATAAAACTCATCTACTGGCCATTATGATCCAGTTTGGTTACATTTTATATTTTAATTCGTTAAAATAAAACCAGCTGTTAAAAATATATACAGTAAAAAAAAATCTCTATCAAGAGATTTAGGAACAAACAAAACCTAAGCAATTCTCAATACAGGTAGAACTACAATAAAAGATATGCAGAAACAACTGAATCAATAATTTAAACAGATTAAACTGGTTCATTAAACACAAAATATTAGACCATTACTTCCTTTTGCAAACCTTCAATGTCAGTTCAAAGAAAAATTGCACAATACATCCTTTCCAAAATTTATTCTATAGCTGCAGTCCTCAAACAGATCACTACTCCCATGACCGCTTGGAAATTTAAATTAGTTAAAAACAGAGCTGCTCCATTGAGGAGACTTGCCAATATATCACGCACAGCACTTAACAGATGCTCTGAGAAACCTAGTTATCCTAATGCCTACTCCATTATCATTCCAACACCAAAGCCCTTTTATTTTTCCTAGTCTGAGATTAGTTTACATTTACAACTTCTGATTTTGTAATCTGGTTTTCTAATTTCTTTTTGTAAGTTTCCCAGAAATATTTTTAATTATTATTGAAAGATGACATATACATTTTTAAATTAATTCAAATCTATGGCCCCGGCTAGGAGCCTTTTCAGAAACTATTTACAAATAATAATCTCAACTCAATCCCCTACTTTTCCATTCAAGGGAAAAACACTCTAGGTCAGTGATTCTCATTCTTTACAACTTTAAGATGTGTAAACTTCAACTCCCAGAATTCCCCAGCCAGCATGCTGTCCACACATCTTTTAAGTTGCCAAAGTTGAGAAACACTTCTCCAGGTTTATCTAACATGTAGTAATGGCAAATGTTTAAATGTTAAGATATATAGACAAGAATGTTATGTAATCAACTGTTAACTGATAACAAAACAGAACTTGCAGATTCATCACAGCTTGCTCCAATAAACTCTGTTAAAGATTAGCCATATTTGTCCAATTCTGTCACACAGAAAAAACCTTGATCCTCTGAACCTCTATTCAGTGGACTTTAGATGCCAAGGACATTTTATTTGGATTTTACTCTCAAAGGACAAAGAGCACTGTTTCTGAAGCAGTCGGCAGTCCATTCCTGTCATTTACATCCATTTATATCATAATGTTGTTGACAGTTTTTACATTAGTTTACATCATTTGGATGATTATGCAAATGATGTAAAGTAAGTCAATGCATAAATTCGGATTTAACAGGTATTCCAACTTAATGGACACCCCTTCCCTCAAATGGTCTATTACATACGGGTTTTACTGAAACATGCTTTAGGAGAGAATTGAGTGAAAAGAAAACAAAACTGATTTTTTAGAGTACTGTAATACTGAACCATAATTTAGTAAACAAGATTTACATACCATATAGCAGTGCTTTCCAAAGTCCCGCCGTTGGCGACACACCAATGGCGACGCGGCAGCCTCGTGTTTCGCGCTAAAACCCAGAAGCGCTGATGGCGTGCCGCTGCCGCACACACCACCGCAGAAGCAGTGGCGACGCACCATCAGCACTTCCGGGTTTTGTCGCAACACACAGTTTGGAAAGCTATGCCATATAGTATTGTCGTACTGGTATGCTTTCCTGTCCCTGCCTCCAATCTTTAGTTGGTGGCAGGAAAATATAATGATGATACCATGTGTGTGCTAATAATACCACATTCCCAGGAATTAGAAGAAAAACACAATTCCTCTCCCATTTTACTATCACTTATCTCTGCAACGAACAAAAGGGGAAAATTTACTATTCTATCATTAATGTTGGATCTCCAGAATCACAAAGGAGGACTTTAATGGCATTAAAAAATCTCAAAGGGAACATTGGTTATGCAGAAAACTCTCTAGGCAAAATATTGTTTATGAGGTTGAAATTTACAGTTTCTTCTTGTTTTGGTAAGTCTCTTCTTTAATTTCTGTCACTTTAAAATAAATCTAAAATGAAAGAGCATGACAATTCACTGATGCCCCCACAGAAAGATTGAGATTATTTTTTAGTGCTAATATACTGTGATGGTTACTTTAACGTGTGCAACTATACATTTTCATCTGTTTTCTGATGGAACATCTAACTGGTTAATGGTGCATCAAACAGAAAATGTGTTGTGCTTATTTTTGCAAATTCAACCTTTCAACGATGGAAAAGGTAATGCTGCAACATTACGTAGTATTGCAAGACATCCAACAAAATTAGGAGTGTAGTTTTGTAAAAGTATCATTTTAAAGGAAAATATCAATTTCCAAATGTAAAAAGTGATGTCAGTTATTTTGACTTTAAATCTCTAGTATGGTATATTTTTATATACTAATCAGTAAAGCTAAAAGACAAGTATCATCTGCAGTATTATAAAAAGGTTTATCAGTTGGGAAAAATAACATTATATGGCTATTGCCAAAGCCTACAATATTTTATAAGTACTTCCATAATCCATGTGAACTGTGGTAGTATTGTCCTTCAATTGGAATATACTGGTGAAGATCAAAAAGCACACTGTACATTTTAAGAGGGTAAAAATACAGGTCTGTTTCTCCCTGGGTTCATATACACAGAGAAGGAAATTAACTGGTAGAATGGATTCCCCTTTTCCATGTGCTTCCCCAATTCTATTGCAGATGTTGGATTGCTTTTCAGACATAAACAGGGAATATAGGAAGGGAAAATCTATCCATGTCACATTGCAAATAACTTTAAACCATTAGTACTTTACTGGAACATAAATTCAAGTCACATGTTAAATAGTATTTGTAGAGCTCTAGAGGCACTAAGTATAATTCTTTGCACTGGTGCCATAGTGCTAAAATAATCCAGTAATTTCCTGAGTATCTTTAAATATACAGTGCCTAAAAGTCTCCTTTTTAATAAAAGCATATAGAATGAACAGGAATAGCAACTAAGGCAAAGACTGCCACCCAGAGTCTTCTGAAGTGGGCAGCCATAACACCACCACAATAATAGTAGTAATAGAATGGTACCCTCTCTCAAGGAACTGTTTTAACATGACCTGGGTTAGCAAAGTTGTTTCCTTTCAGAAACATGAGTTAATAAACCATTCTGCATAATTAAGTCAACAGTAGCCTAATTTGAATCTGCAGACGATTCCCATTGTATCGAAATCTGTAAGTAACACTTGACACTATTATTTAAACAACACCTGCCACTTCCATTCCATTTTGTTCTGTATATATTTTACTAGATGAAGAGTTTTGGAGAACTCAAAAGCAAGCACACTATTCTGTGGCCTTCAGTTAGGTGGATAATAATACTGTCCTAAAGTGAGAATTATTCTAATGATCAATATTTTTGGTCTCTTGAGGATCTTAAAATCTGGGAAGATTCAAATGGAATACTTTTTTTTAATAGCACCATCCAGCATTTAATAGCTATCCTTGGAAACAGATTCAGTATCGAGTAAAGGTGCTGTAATGAGTGAATTACATGCTCTCCATAACTGGTGTAAATTAATATATGGCTGCGGCATTCTGGAACAGTGGAAGCCTGGAATCAAAGTCTTACTTAGAGCCTATTACAATACCTTGCAATCATATCCCTAAAGGCTCTTCTCTCAAACTGGCTATAGAACATTGAAAATTAATACAGCCGTGTACAGTTAGGACCAGAAATATTGGAACAAGGATAACTGTTTTGGCAGTTGGCCTCTGTACATCACCACATTGAAGTTGAAAGGAAACACACCCAGATGGGAGCAAAGTCAGGACTTTCAGCTGTAATTCAAGGGGTTTGACAAAAGTGGGGCACTAACCATTCAGGAAGTACACCACACACCCTCGTTGTTGGTGGCTCATAAGTAATGGAACAAACCAACATCATTACAAACATAAGGATCACCTTTAATACCTGGATGAAAATCCTTTGCAGTCAATGACTGCCTGAAGTCTGGAACCCATGGACATGACCAAATGCTGAGTTTCCTCCCTCGAGATGCTTTGCCAGGCCTTTACTGTAGCTGCCTTCAGCTGCTGCTTGCTTGTGGGTCTTTCTGCCTTCGGTCTTGTCTTCAGTAAGTGAAAAGCATGCTCTATTGTGTTGAGATCAGGTGACTGACTTGGCCATTGAAGAACATCCCACTTCTTTGCCTTGAGAAACTCTTGGGTAGCTTTCGCTGTATGTTTTGGGTCATTATCCATCTGCAATATGAAGCGGCGTCCTATCAGTTTGGCAGCATTTGGCTGAATCTGAGCAGAAACTATAGCCCTATACACTTCAGAATTCATCCTGCTGCTTTTATCAGCAGTCAGGTCATCAATAAACACCAGTGACCCGGTTCCATTGGCAGCCATACATGCCCATGCCATAACTCTGCCTCCACCATGTTTGACAGATGATGTGGTATGCTTTGGATCATGAGCTGTTCCTTTCTTTCTCCATTCTTTTCTCTTCCCATCATTCTGGTGCAAGTTAATCTTGGTTTCATCAGTCCAAAGAATCCTATTCCAGAACTGGCCAGGCTTTTTTAGGTGTTTGCTGGCAAAGTCTAATCTGGCCTTTCTGTTCTTGAGCATTACCAGTGGTTTGCACCTTGTTGTGGAGCCTCTGTATTTACATTCATAAAGCCGTCTCTTGACTGCAGATGTTGACAATGACACGCCTACCACCTCAAGAGCGTTCTTGACCTGGCTAGATGTTGTGAAAGGGTTCCTCTTCACCATGAGCAGAATTCTGCAGTCATCCACTTTAGTTGTCTTCCGTGGTCTTTCAGGCCTTTTGCTGTTGCTGAGCTTGCCAGTTAACTCCTTCTTTTTCAGGATGTTCCAAACTGTTGTATTGGCCACTCCCAATGTTTTTGCTATCTCTCTGATGGGTTTATTTTTGTTTCCTCAGCCTAATGATGGCCTCCTTCACTCGCATGGACACCTCTTTGGACTTCATGTTGGGAGTTCCCGTGAACAGCTACCAAATGCAAATGTAACACTCAGAACCACCTCCAGGCCTTTTATCTGCTTGATTGGTCATAGGGTACCCAGGAAACAGGCCACACCTGGCCATGCAGCTGCTTGTCAGCCATTCGTTCCATTACTTATGAGCCACCAACGATGGGTGTGTGTGTATGCCACTGGCTGTACTTCCTGAATGGTTAGTGCCCCACTTTTGTCAAACCCCTTGAATTATTATTATTATTATTATTATTATTATTATTACATTTATATCCCGCCCATCACAGCTGAAAGTCCTGACTTCGCTCCCATCTGGGTGTGTTTCCTTTCAACTTCAATGTGGTGGTGTACAGAGGCCAACTGCCAAAACAGTTACCCTTGTTCCAATATTTCTGGTCCTAACTGTATGTACCAATCTTAAACATTAAGAATTTACTTTCTGCACTTAGAAGTGAGCTAAAGAAGTAAGTTGCTGCCACTGGCTGTGTACTGAAGGGAAGCATCTTACTGGTTCAGTTTGCTGCTAGGCTAGGGAAGTGACTTCTCAATTAAAATATTGCTGACATGGCTGCAAGTACAACTGTCTAGGACTAGGTGATACAATACTAGCAAAGCCTAACTTGGGATAGGAACACAGGCACAAGTATGAAATTATGATGAGTTGGGCTGTTAAAGATTCCTCTTTGGCATTGGTGATAATACAGAAAGGATGGAGGAGGTGGAAGTAGCAGAAGCAAGGCTGGGGCAGCAGCATGGGCAAAATGGGAAGGCAAGTTACAACTGGCATCATTAATATTGAACAGACTTTCCAGCCAGCCTCTTCCAGCAGTTTCACATAACAATTAAATAGCATGGGAGAATTCATAGGCCAATGGTCACAATATTGATCAGGATACCCCAGCACCATTTTATGAAATCAACCCCCAAGGAACCAGGACTAATATAAACAAATGTCTAAAAATCCCAGCATAGCAACTTAGAAGGGTATCAAAAGTTCAGAAAGCTCAGAAATACATCATCCACTCTGAGTAAAAAGAATTCACCAAAGTAATCAAAACAATCTCTGTTCTATATTCAGACCTGAAGCAATATTTCCCATGATTTTAATTAAAAGAATTATTATTTAAATGCAAAAAAAAAATCAGGTGGGCAAGGTGTTTGGTGGGTACCAAGCAAAGAATCTGGGTGTACACTGGTATCACCAGGTGGCATGTTGGGGACCCAGCTTAATCTATTACAGGATTTAGACATCTATGGTGTAGACATAGCTTGTAAGTACTAGCAACCCTCAAATCAGGGATGGAAAGCTATTGGCCTAAGTCTGTAGCTTGAATCATGTCAACTGGATTTCTATTTTCTCAGTGGAAACGTTTCGCTCCTTAACCAAGGAGCTTCTTCAGTCTGAGCAAAGTTAGTAAGGGAATCCTTAAATATGTTGCTGTGTGACCTTACACCTGGGGCTAGGTCATGGTTATCACAGGAGAAGTAACACCACAGGACCAGAGTCAGCAGTTTATCTTCATCTAAAGGAAAAAGGACACTCATTTGAGGACATTAATGTTCACATTTTAGACAGAGAAGATAGGTGGTTTGAGAGAGGGGTCAAGGAATCCATTTATGCCAACTTGGAAAATCCTTCCTTGAATAGAGGTGGGGGACTCAGGCACAATCTTTCCCCTATTTTCCTCCCTGCTTTGTCTTCTGTGCCTAGGAAGATTAAGACCATTTCGCAAGCTCAACAGCAGCATGGTGATCTTAACGATCCTTCTTTAGATGATAAAGGGACTTAGAAATAACATCTCAAAAAAAAAATAACCATGACCTAGCCCCAGGTGTAAGGTCACACAGCAACATATTTAAGGATTCCCTTACTAACTTTGCTCAGACTGAAGAAGCTCCTTGGATAAGGAGCGAAACGTTTCCACTGAGAAAATAGAAATCCAGTTGACATGATTCAAGCTACAGACAATTCCACCTGGATGACTGAGAACCTTCATAGACTATTGGCCTAAGGGTCAGATCAATCCACAGCACTTTTCTCTCTGGCTTGCCATACCCCGTCTCAGCCCTAACTGTCCTGCACAACTAGCACAGAAACAAAGCAAGTTGGTGGAAGAGGTTTGTATCACTCTGCCCTGCTATGACTGGAAGGATGGAATGATCTATTTCTTCTCTGGTAGTTACTGCTTCTCTATGTTAGCTGGCTGAAGAGCCCCCCGTGGGGGAGTTGGGCGGTGATAAATTTGATTGATAGATAGATAGATAGATAGATAGATAAATCACTCCATAAGTCAGCATGACAATCAAGTTAAAAATGTGTATGCTGAGAAACCAAATTCAAATTCACACAGGATTAATGTCATGATTCCTTAGGATGGGGGCATTAAACAAAAAATGCAATATTCACATGGTTCTAGGGAATTTTTAAGTGAAAAGCCTAGTGAAGAAAAGAAAAAGGAGGAAAATAAAGGAAGAAAAAATAGTGAAGCAAGGAAAAATCACAATCCAGAATGTTGTGATAACTTTCTCTTCCTTAAGGAACTCATTACAGGTGGTCCTCACTTAACGACCACCATTGGGACTGGAAATTCAGTTGCTAAGTGAGCAGCCGTTAAGTGAATCCGACCTGATTTAACTACCATTTTGTGGCAGTCGTTAAGTGAATCACATGGTCATTAAGCAAACCATGTGGTCATCAGGCGAATCACGTGGTTCCCCATTGATTTTGCTTGCCAGAAGCTGGCTGGGAAGGACAAAAATGGCAATCACGTTATTGCGGGATGTTACGATGGTCATAAATGCGAACCGCCTGAATTGCAATCATGTGACCACGGGGATGTGGTGGTGGCCGTAAGTGTGAGGACTGGTCACTAGTCACTAGTCAGGTTTCGGCACCATCGTAAGTCTGAACCATTGCTAAACAAATGGTTGTTAAGCGAGGACTACCTGTACTTTTAAGTTCAGTAGACAGCACTGCATATATTTGTGTCAACTGAAACACCAGATAGCTTCAATTGATACTATTCAAAATCATAGATAATTACTTACTTACCAAGCCCCAAAAGATCAACAGTTGATTCGGGTACTTTCTTAGGACTTGTTTTAAGCTCAAGTTGCTGATCTTCTTTCTTCTGAGGCTTTATTAAAAAATAAATAGAGATTGTTACAACACACACACACACACACAAAACATCACGAACAAGAGCCCTCATGTAGTTTTACTTTAAGTTGGAATGATGATTTTTTTCTTAGTGTACTAGAATATACAAAAGGCAGACTGGTAAAAAAAAGTATGACAGAATTCACTTCCTAGTGGTCAGAGACCTTCACGTACATTACTTCAACAACCTTCAGAACAACCCTTTGATTACTCTCCTCCTCATAATGCCAATGGGGAGTGGAGATAGAAATACTTATTAATTCATTGATTCATTGATTCTTACAGGCTGTTTTAATCATAGACAATTCTAAGCAACACACATTTCAATACAGTAAAGAAAGATTAAAACAACACATGATAATAACATAATATAAAAGAAGCAATAATACTATCCTGCTAAGAGATATCACTCTCAATAAAAACAATCACCTACTGCAAAGTGGGAACCCACCATTCGATCAGTCCCTGAAGGCTTTCTGAAACAGTCATCTCTTGGTAGCTTTTGCAAATGTAAACAGGGTGCTGATCTGACCTTGATTGGGAAGCAACAATTTGATTACTTAATCCCAACTAGAAAGTTGTGGAGATCTGACGTGTCCTTTAAACCAAGAACTCTCAGATTATTCCTCATTTGCTTTGCTACAACACAACACCAACTTTAATATGCCTTGCATATAATATGCTACTAAGGTACAGCATTTTGAATGTCAAATAATGTGGGGAAGATTGACTGATTACGTGCCATCAAATCAGCATCAACTATTAGTGACCACACAGATGGATGTCCAGGGTGATTTGTCCCCAACTTGGTCCTTCAGGTCTCCCAGTGTTGTACCCATCACCACTGACTATCCTCTTCATCTCTTTCTTTCCATCTTTACCAGCATTATGGATTTCTCAAGGGAGCTGGGTCTTCGCATAATGTG
Source organism: Charina bottae (assembly GCA_023362775.1). NCBI lineage: Eukaryota > Metazoa > Chordata > Lepidosauria > Squamata > Charinaidae > Charina > Charina bottae. Next base: position 3,746,576 of record JALMGJ010000009.1, read on the forward strand.
TCCAAAATGTGATAATATGAACCTGGTCATTTGTGCCTTGAGTGAGAACTCTGGATTGATTTGTTCTATGATCCATCTGTTGTTTTCTTGGCTGTCCAATATTCTCAAGACACTTCTCCAACACCAAAGTTCAAAAGTGTCAATATTTTTTACAACCTGCTTTTTTAAATTCCAACTTTGTTTCCATAAAGTGTCCCCTGATCTTTGTAGATAAAGACATGGCAGTCAGTCAGTCAGTCAATTTGAATAGCCGCCCATTTCACAGCAAATATCTTCAACTGCCAGTTCTAAGGCTGGTTCCTGAACCTGTTATCATTAGTTTGCTCTTCTTTATGTTTAATCTTAGTCCTGTTTGTTCACTGTGTTCCTTGACTTTCATTTCTAGAGCTTACCAATCATTTGCATTTTCAGCTATCAGAGTAGTGTCAACAGCATACTGCAGGTTCTTGATGTTTCTTCCTTGAATTTTAAAACCATGCTCATCTTCTTGCAATCAGGCTCACTCAATATATATTCAGCATACAGGTTGACTAAGATTAACATGCCCACTCAGTTAAGCCATTCAATTTACTAGCTATTCTCAATAGGCGAGTTACAATTGCTGCAAAGATAAAAAAATCTTGGAACAAAAGCCAAGTACAATGAGTTTCTTGAAGAAAGTCGCTCTGTAAATCTAGCACATCAATAATTCATTCATTACTAGAAAGAAAAACTATGCAACTACACTGACTCCTATAAAATGAATTCTGCAAACAGCTACCAACATTGAACGTTTCATTTATTAGTATTTGAAGAATCACTTTTCCCAACATAAGGGGTCTGCATAGTCAGACAATCTCTCTTCTCCAGCTGCACCAACCACCTGAGATGAGGAAATCAATTAGAAAGGCTCTGAATTGTGATCCCTTGTTCATAGAATAACTCCTAATCTATGGTGAATCTCTATTTTAATTATTAACTTTTTATTGACTTATTTTAATGTTTTCTTTGGTGCTACTGTTGTAGGGACTTTGAGGGCTGCACAGCAGCATCCCAGATGGGGTCAAAAAAGCAGCCAATAGTCATGGTAGTGCAAATGAAGCTCTGCCATTTCTATACATGCCACAACTGTCACCTTGACTTTTCTGCTGCCCCCAACCCCCTGGATGCTAGTGAGGGTGTGTGTGTACATTTCATGTTTTATAACAAATTAACACATTCTTCCTCCAGAGGTTCAAAGCTTACATGTGTGAAAAATCCAAAACTGTTTTAGTAGAAAAGATTAGTAAGTGGAATTAAGTGTTAATTAGTAAGTGGACTTTACAATGCATTTTATCATATATTACTTGAAGTTATACTTTAAAATCCTAGATTGCACTAGAAAGTTCATACATAGAATAACATACTATGTGCTGTGTAGATCAAACAGCACAAACAAATCTATTGCAGCATCCTAACAATCCTGCAAAATTTGAACCATCATTTTATTCAACCATAGCTCTATAGTTGATACATCTAGTTAACTACTCTCAGTGTCAAGTCATTCTTGCAAAGCTAAGCCAATCTCCATATTTTCGCCTGGATCAAATCTTTGTGGAATGTTCCCAAACAGTAACAAGTTTATTAGTATGCATCCTCAGGAATCATTCAAATACCATTCCTTGGGACTGTAAAGAAACACTGAGTACCAGTTTTCAAACAAAATTTATTTCACTATTTGACTACTTACGCAACTTCCAGTAAAAATGGACTTTTGGAAAGTCACCTTATTAACTGAGACCTGGATAGAACTATTTCCATTCTGTTCTACTTGCTCTATCACCATACAATCAAAACCAGCTTTACAGCTGAGCTTTCCAGCCACATATTAGTAGAGCTGTAGAGCAAGTAAATTGAGCACTTGCAAATATGGTTTCCATAGGGATCTCTGTTATGAAGAATAGATGTATCAATGCTGTCTCTACTCATACACAGGTCTGAACCCTGACTGATAAGAATCCAGATAATCTGCTTCCTTTAGGGTACTCTGTAACTGGTCCCAAACCACTGTCTCAACAACCTTCACCAAAAAGTGAAGGTTGAAGACTGGGCAGTAGTTGTCGAATACCTCTGGATCCAGGGAGAGCCTCTTAAGGAGGAGGTGAACAAACACCTTTTTAAAGGCCATTGGCATTGACCCCTCCCACAATGAGATATTCACAATCTCCTGGACCCAGGGAACTACCGCCCCCCACAGCTGCCCAAAGAAGCCAGGAGAGGGAATAGGAGTCAGGGATATCCTGGGAAGCATCCTACTCACTTCCTCAGAGATAACAGGCCAAAAGGAAACCCAGATAATCTGGCAAGATGGTATCCAGTCACCAGACCTTGCCCAAGTGGAGTCTTGATTAGAGTGAATTTGAGTGACTTTTTACAGTTTGTCAAGCAAACTGGACACAGCAGCAAGGTGGTAAATCAACAGGGTAGCCCCTACCCAAAAGGGAGTTGGCTGCTTGACAGAGGGCTGCCAGATGACTACCTGCTGCTGTAATGAGAGGAAATTTAAGAACGCTTCACCCCTCTTATCGCCGTGAAGCAGGCCCGAACTTTGGCACCCACCCATGCTCAGTCAAATTCAGTTACAGTTGTTCTCCATCTTCTACGCCAGAGCTTTCCAAACTGTGTGTCGCAACACGTTAGTGTGTCGGCTGCAGTGTCTGGGTGTGTCGCGGCTGCTGCTGCCTCTGAGCCCTGCCAGGATTCCGCGCAGGTCCTGGTGCCTGCCTTGTGCCTTGCTGCCTCCAAACCTGCTGTGATTCCGCGCAGGTCCTAGTGCCTGACTTGTGCCCTGCTGTAAGAGTGTGTCACGAAATGATGCCCTGCTGTAAGAGTGTCGCGAAATTATGCATGTCTAAAAAGTGTGTCACCAACATGAAAAGTTTGGAAAGCTCTGTTCTACGCTCTTCTCATTGCTTTAGCTACTTCATCTCCCAGAGGTCCTTGGAAAACCAAGGGATCATCCGCTCAGGGGAGATTTCGTCAAAGGTCAAGACACCACCTCTTGCCAGTTACAGACCAAGCCTTTGCGCACTCGTTTGTCAGGGAAACCCTCAAGTGCTGCTGGAAACCAGGCAGTTCCATCAGGTATCTGGGGCAGACCATCCAAATAGGTCTGACCCTGAGGAGGAAAGCGGTGTCAGTCAATCACAACTGGACCAGGAGGTGATCTGACCATAAGGAAATTCTCTCCATGAAGATTCTTTCATATAAATACAAGTGCCAATATTGCTACCACCTCTATTTTTTTTAACCTAATGTTAAAACTATTTGGCTCTAATTCACTAGTCATATTTATGGGATACAGAAAATTCAGAAATTACTTAACATACAGGTTTTTCTACATGGAAATCAGTGCATATAATATTGATCACGATATTATTAATATATAAAAATAATCTGCAGCAACTTAATCCTTGTATAATGTTCTAAATACTTTAATATAGAGACAAATATTGTATACATGTAATTCCTGTAGTCAAGTAGAGCAGATGTTTCACTGAAATTAATAACCATCTTATTAATAGAAGCTCTAATAGTGTAGATTCTTGGAATTAACAGTTATTCAATATAAACAAAATACACTTACTGTACAAGATCTGTAGCTGTGCCAGTTCTGCCATTTGACCTAGTTAAGCAGTTCAAATGTTTTAAAAGGTATTAAAAAGAACAAAAACTGCTAATTCTTTTTAATTGGAATTTTCTATCAGTAACTATGGAAACCATACCAAATTACAGGATCACAAATAGTTACTGCTTACAGAGACATATTTGAATACTCTGCAATGACTAAAAGCCAAAATCCAAGGGTGTTCAAAAGCACTCTAAAGGATGGACAGACTCCTTCCCAAGCATGTCTGCAAAATCAAATATCCATTTCCAATTTGATATATTAAATCACACTGCTTTGATTATCACAGCCAAATGGGCTAAACTGGTCAGAGTGTTTCGGTTCTTGTATTTTTAGACTTCTATCCACTTCCATTAGGTTCTAATGTTACCACATCATGCAGAAAAGAAGCAAGCAGATAATACTTGAAATGGCTTATAACTCTAGGAAAAAGGTTTTGTATGAGACAATGGAGAAATAAGTGTAAGCAATATTTCAGATTGAACATTTTCTGCAAGGATCATAAACAATTGTTTGGTATACCATAACATAATATATACCAGCAATAACAATAATAATAATAATAATAATAATAATAATAATAATAATTATTATTATTATTATTATTATTTAGGCTGAATTCTGAGTCTGAATTTACTAGGATGCAATTCTCCCTGGGTAAAGAGCTGAACATCACATTAACAGAATTTAATCATAATGGATCTTTCACATGTTTTCAAAGAGCAAGAAGTAGAAAAACAATTCTTAAAACCAGTATTTGCAGAAGTAGAATGTGGCTAAACGTCATACTCCTCTACTAAGGCATACTCCAGGATTATTTTCAAAGCACATGTCATCTCTTCACAACTTAACATTTCCTTGTTACTATAGGTGATATTTAAAGCTGCTTGTAATATGTGTTTGTTGATCCAAGGCAGCATTGCACATGAAAGAATAAAATGTACAGTGCATTCTAAATGTAAACAAATTGTACAGACAATGCTCAGGTTGCATCAAATGAACCTGTCTGGAAATGTCTCTCTATATAGGTTTTCACTCATAAAGGGAAGCAAAAATTTAATTCCACAGTGCTTTGAAGTTGAATCAAATAAGCCTTCCAATGCTCACTGGAAGCATAACCAAAAAGCGCTTAATGCTACTGCATGTTATTCAGCAGAAGCAGCCAAGGAATAATTAAGCCAGGCAAAAAGTATATCCTGAACTCTGAAAATTGCCAGTTTTTAAAATTACGCAAACCCATACAAGCAAAATACTAAACAGAGAGCAACAAATACAGTGCCTGGCTTCACTAAATGTGTTCTTGGTATCAGTTTAATTGAAACAATAATAATCAGAGTTGTGATTTTCAACTAATTTAATTATCAGGCGTGATAATATGAAAGAGGTGCATATTAGTAGATGTATGCCATTTATGCCAAGCACAAGCAAAAGACCTACAGTATCAATAATAACGTCAGTGGCTTATTTTATTGTTAATATTTTTATTTACTTGCTCTTTCTAAACTAATGATTCATAGTATCATTAAGACTGGGCTATTCTGAGCATAACAGAGAAATGCAGTCATTGGAATACAGGCACACACACACTGTGTGTTCAAATAGCAGATAAAATGAAAATTATTTTGGTAAATAAAGTCAGGAACAAGGGGCCAGCTAGGAATGCCAGACTGATTATTTGAAGAATAAGATTGTGGGGGGAAAAAGTGTTTCTTCTGTACGTTATGAAGCAATCAAAAAAAAATCTCACTCGCTGGATCGTCACCTTGTTGTGGTGAGTGGGCTTGTGTGTTCCCAATGAACCCTGTGAGCGAAGCCGTCGGGAGTCATGTACTCCTGGTAGGGTCACCCATGGCGGTAAAGTCCAGGGGGAGGAACCAGACAAAGAACGATCCAAGAAAGTCCTCAATGGCAGAACAGGCGGAAGATAACAAGGTGTATTGTTACAACAGCTGCGAAGGCGGATGAAGGCTGCAGCAGACAAAAGGTCACCAATCGTCATGGTATCCATGCCATTGGATTAGAGCCTTTTTCTGTGAAGGTTGTGTGCTGATCGTTGTGCACCGATCTCCACACGTAAAACAAATTCACGCACAGGCGTCTTCCAACCACACAAAACCCAAAACAACCAAAAGTCCCATGGCGATTGACGAATGGCAACGGGGGCAGGACTGTGAAATCCGGAAGCTCCTAGTCATGGACCAGCACATGGGCGGTGGATACGGATTCAGTCGCCCTGACTCAAGGATCGAGGCAGTTGAGTAGTTCGGCAGCTGTATCCACGACTGAGCAGCCCTATTTAGGATCCACTCTGCTCACCCCATATGGGGAGGGGCTAGAAAAAGTGCCCTAAACATAGTCTGCCTCATTTTCTCCCTGACTGGATTACCGCGACCAGTGGGGTCACCATCTAGCGGTCGTAAAAAACACATGAATTTTGGAACATGGAATATACGGACACTGCAAGACAATATGGATAGTGAACGACCTGAACGTAGGACTGCCATTATTGCAAGGGAGCTGAGATGTTTTAATATTGATATAGCAGCACTCCAAGAAACTCGAAGAGCAGGAGAAGGACAGTTGAAGGAAGAAAAAGGTTATATCTTCTTTTGGAAAGGACTGCCTGAATAAGAACGACGAATACATGGGGTAGGCTTTGCTATCAAAAACGACCTTGTGAAGCTCTTGTCAGAAGTTCCCACTGGGATTAACGAACGACTCTCAACTCTCTGAATAAAACTCACCAAAAACCAACAGGCAACTATCCTAAGTGCTTACGCACCAACACTAGATGCAGATGAGGATATCAAGGAAAAATTTTATACCCAGCTGGACACCATCTTATCAGAGATACCAAAGGCAGGATAAAATTATCCTCATGGGCAATTTCAATGCAAGAGTTGGGCGTGACTTTGATTTGTGGCCAGGGATCATTGGGAAAGAAGGAGTTGACAACAGCAACACGAATGGAATCTTACTTCTGACTAAATGTGCAGAGCATAACCTTGTCATTACTAACACACTCTTTCGCCAGAAAAATAAATTTAAAACATCATGGAAGCACCCACGGTCGAAGCACTGGCATCTTTTAGATTATGTAATTGTCCGTGCTAGAGATTGCTGTGATGTACTTCTCACCAGAGCCATGACGAGCGCCGATGACTGCTGGACAGACCATCGATTAATTCGATCCACGATGGCCATAAAGATTGTCCCTCATCGTAGGCTCCAAGGAAGAAAACCAAGGCGTAAAATGAATACACTGGCCCTTCAAGATTCTACTAAACGAGCTTGCTTTCAATCAACTCTCAAGGAACATCTGCCTATGGAACCTCCTGAAAATGTTGAGGAACACTGGACTAAATTGAAGACTTCTATTATTTCAGCCTGTGAACAAACTATCGGATACCAGACTAAGAGACATCAGGACTGGTTTGATGAGAACGATAGTGAGATTGAACATATTATTGACAAGAAAAGGAAAGCCTTCCAGATATGGCAAAAAGATATTAACTGTGCCGTTAAGAAAAAAATCTACGCCAGTGCAAAGGCAGAAGTCCAAAGAAGAACTAGAGAACTTAAGAACATATGGTCGATAAAAAAAGCCCAAGAAACCCAACATTTTGCAGATGCTCATGATGCACGGGGCTTTTTTAATGCCATAAAGGCCATCTATGGACCAACAAACCATGGTACAAATCCCTTACGCTCAGTAGATAGTGCTAAACTTCTAAAGGACAAAGAGTCTATTGCACTGCGCTGGATAGAGCATTACTACAATCTCCTTAATCGTCACTCTACTGTGGCTGATGAAGTCTTCTTGCAAATCCTGCAAAAACAAATAAGAGATGAGCTTGCAGTACCCCCTAGTTTGGAGGAAGTCAGTAAAGCCACTAAACAAATGAAAAATAACAAAGCTAGTGGACCTGATGGGATTCCTGCTGAAGTCTTTAAAGAAGGCGGGCCTGAACTTACACAACAACTTCATAAGCTCATCGAAAAAAACTGGATGAGGGAGGAGATTCCAGCAGACTTTAGGGATGCCATAATTATCACTCTCTTTAAAAAGGGTGATAGAACAGACTGTGGAAACTATCGAGGCATCTCCCTTCTAGCCACAGCAGGCAAAATCCTGGCAAAGATCATCGTAAACCGTCTCCTATCTGTATCAGAAGACATCCTCCCTGAAACGCAAAATGGCTTCCGCTCTTCCAGGGGAACAGTGGATATGATCTTCACTGCACGACAGCTTCAAGAAAAATGCAAGGAGCAAAACCGCCCTCTGTACATGGCGTTTATTGATCTGACTAAAGCTTTTGATACTGTAAATCGTACTGCTCTCTGGACCATCCTTCTGAAAATCGGATGCCCTGATAAATTTGTGAACATCTTGTGGTTACTCCATGACGACATGATGGCAACAATCCTGAATAACAATGGCTCTCAAAGCGATCCATTTAAAGTGGAATCCGGCGTTAAACAGGGATGTGTTATTGCTCCAACCTTATTCGCTATCTTCATCGCTATGATTATACACCTTGTTGAAGAGAAACTTCCTACTGGTGTAGAAATTATATATCAAACAGATGGAAAGCTTTTTAATCTTAGTAGGCTGAAAGCAAAAAATAAGGTAATTGCAACTTCTGTTATAGAACTTCAATATGCTGATGATAACGTAGTCTGTGCACACTCCGAGGAAGATCTTCAAACTATCCTAAACACCTTTGCAGAAGCATATGAAAAGCTCGGCCTCTCGATTAACATTAAAAAAACCAAAGTGCTTTACCAGCAAGTTCGAACCAATCCCTCCGCAGCGCCATCAATCCAGCTTAAAGGTGTGTCACTAGAAAATGTCGACCACTTTTCTTATCTCGGCAGCCATCTATCTACAAAAGCCGACATCGATGCTGAAATTCAGCATCGCCTGAGCTCTGCAAGTGTAGCTTTCTCCCGAATGAAGCGTAGAGTGATTGAGGATCGGGACATTCGCAGGGAGACCAAAATGCTTCTTTACAAAGCCATTGTACTACCAACCCTTCTGTACGCCTGTGAAACATGGACCCTCTACAAACGCCACCTCCAACTTCTTAAAAGATTCCATCAACGCTGCCTCCAAAAAATTCTGCAAATTACTTGGGAAGATAGGCGGACTAATGTTACCGTATTAGAAGAAGCGAAAACCACCAGCATTGAAACAATGATCATCCAACATCAACTTCACTGGACCACTCATGTTGTTCGAATGCCTGACCATCATCTTCCAAAGCAGCTACTTTACTCCCAACTTAAGAATGGAAAACGGAATATTGGTGGACAGCAAAAGAGATTCAAAGATACTCTCAAAGCTAATTTTAAAAAATGTGATATCAGCATTGAGAACTGGGAAGCCCTAACTCATGAGCGTTTCAATTGGAGGTCAGCCTTTATTAATGGCGCTATGGACTTTGAAGAAGCACGAGTACAGGGCGAAAGGGAGAAAAGAGCTAAAAGGAAGGCACGTCAGGCAAACCCTCATCATGACCGTCTCCCACCCGGAAACCTATGCCCTCATTGTGGGAGGTTGTACGGATCCAGAATTGGCCTTTATAGCCACTTACGGATCCACTGTTAAAATTTTACCTTTGGAAGACAATCTTACTCGGCTACGAGTGATCGCCAATGATGAAGCAATCAAAGGATCACAAACAGAAAAATTGGGCATGCACATAGCACCTTTCTCCTTGTGAATCTAAAGCACTGCACAGAAGTCAAGCTCTATTCATGTTGCACTGCAAATAGATGCAGAGGAATTATGGATCCCAGGAAAGTTAAACCTCTTCTCAGTTCATATACGTAGTAAGATGAACCAGCATGATTCTGATGTAACAGAAGAACTAACTTGGGTAGAAGCAACCAATATCTAATGCAGAGCTTTCCAAACTGTGTGTCGCGACACAAAAGTGTGTCGCCACACCACCCGGAAGCGGCGGCGCGCGTGTGCACGGCGGCGGCGGCAGCGGCGCGGTATCAGTGTTTCCGCATTTTAGCGGAGGCTGCCGTCGCCGTGCACGCCGCCGCACGCCCCCCACCGTGCACGCGCACCCCCGCGCCGCTGCCGCTGGTGTGTTGCCAGCGGCGGCACTTTGGAAAGCCCTGATCTAATGGTCAGTATAGTGGGTGACTGATAACACAAAGTAAAGGATGGGCTACTATTATCATAATACATGTGATAAACACCTTGAGAGCTAGAGTGAGCTGAAAGAAAATAATTCTGCACTGGAAGCAATGCTGATCTGTTATTAAATGCAGGTAGTACATGTATCAGACTTAAAGAGATGTAAGTTACTGAGGTAAAATGTTAACTGATGTCAACTCAATTATTCAGCTCTGAATTTACAGAAAGGAGGAACAACATAGATGTAACGCAAGATACAGTATCTCTCTTATTATTTCTTCACCTGAATGCGGTATGCCAATCTACTCCCTTTTTTTGATTGGCTTGGGTGAGCCTTCAGTATTTCCAAAATGTGGGAAAGACAAATAATGGACTTTTAAAATTCTTCCAGAAAGCTGTAAACAGGAAGAGAGCCACAAATAGGAAGGAAATACTTGTGCTAGTTTTATTCTACTGCATCGCTTAGCAACAGCAATCCCGGCACTCCCCATTGCCATCATTAAGCAAGGATCAGGGGTTTTTAAGCAAGTCCCAGGCAGCTTGCAAACAAGCCAGCAGGCAAGTAAGGCGTGGCACGAGCGTGGCGGGGCTGGCTGCTGCTGGGTGGGGAGTGTGCAAGCGACTTACCAGAGTGATTTTCAACCTCCCCTGCTGGCTTCCCGATTGACTTTGCTTGTGGGAAGCCAGCAGGGACGGTCACAAATGGTGATCACATGACCGTGAGACACTGCAACTGTGGCATGTGCAAGATGGTTGCCAAGCACCCAGATCGCAATCATGTGACCGCGGGGGTGCTGTGATGGCCGGAACTTCGAGGACTGGTTGTAAGTCTCCTTTTTCAGTGCCATTGTAACTTCAAATGGTCGCTGAACGAATGGTCGGTAAGCAAGGACTACCTGTATTTTATTTATGCTGCTTTACTTGTTTCAATGTTACCATCAAAACTACATACTACTATAAGCAAAGTGGAAGGGCTGAATTAAAAATCTTATTAAAACCTTTGGAAAAAAGGCTGCAAACTATAAGTAAGATAATGGCAAGGAAATAGTAGTAGTAGTAGTAGTAGTAGTATAACTTTATTGATTAGTCAATTGACCATATCAAAAAATTGGGCATCAGCCACAATAAAATACAGTAACATAAGGCAGGTAACATACTGTAAGATAAGATAAAATAGACTAGAGTGAGATAAAATAAGATAAAATACAATAAGGTGAAATAGAGGTAAAAGAGTGAGATAAAAGAGTATAAGATAATGCAGAGGCTTATAATAAAATGAATGATAAAATACAAAAGCAATATGTGTTTAGGTGAATTTGTATTTTATCATTCCTTTTATTATAAGCCTCTGCATTATCTTATACTCCTTTATCTCTATTTCACCTTATTGTATTTTATCTTATTTTATCTCACTCTAGTCTATTTTATCTTATCTTACAGTATTTTACCTGCCTTATGTTAACATACTTTATTGTGGCTGATGCCCAATTTTTTGATATGGTCAATTAACTAATCAATAAAGTTATACTACTACAGTACAGTAAAGGCAAAGAAATAAAAACATGACAAACTGAAACAGGGTGTTCAGACAGGGAGGGATGGGGGAGGAAATACTTCATATAATTTGCCCACCTTTATTAGCAAAAGTACAAGTCATACAAAATGGAATCGTTTTCATCTCTTCTCTATGTCCTTGTACATCTGTACAAGGTCAAAGCAATAAGGGCCTCATAATAAATCACTGCTCAAAAGTAAAATTAAAAATAATTGGCAACAGCTGACTGTACAGGTCATGATAGAAAACAAATTTAGAACTCTCAATATTGTTGTGTTACTCAAGTCAAGATCCCTCTTATTAAAAAAGCACAACTACTCCATTCCAGATAAATCATCAGCTATTATTAGTACAAAAAGAAAGCTGCAAGAAGACACCTAACATCCTACTCAGACCGAAATAATGAAACTGTTATTATTTTCCTTGAGAATGCATTTTTTAGAGGAACCATCACAAACTTTTTACATTATTAGTATTTCCAGCTGCAATAACATGCAATTCATGTTATTAGGGAAAATACAGTCTCCCTCAAACTGAGCTCAATTCCTGATGTCTACATGGACAAGTCCATGTCATTTGTTTGCAATTTTCCAATTTTTTCCCTACTTTCTAGTGTAGTCTACAGCCCAGGCATTTCCTGGAAGTTTCCCTTTCAGATGTTAAACAATTCATATTTTAAAGCATAATTATTCAAAATACTCAAATTTCATGCTTTTGAAACTACACTTGATATTAACTAAAAGGCTGGAAAGTGATTTTAGTCAAAAGACCAGGAATTATAATGGTCAAAGAATGAAATAAAAATATTTCACTGAATTTGAAGCACTATGTACTTTTAATTACAAATAATGATATCATCTTAAAATATACAATTAAGAAAACCAATCTTACTTTTTCAATTCCTAAGCTTTTCAAGGGTTTTTCTGGTTCTCTGTCCCTTTTTTTCTCTTCCTTCTTCTTTTCTTTTTCCTTCTGTGGAAAGATGTTCCATTAATCATTATTATATTGCATGTAATGAATCTTTAAAATATTAGTTATATTGACTTCTAAAAGTTAGTTTAAGCTATTATTTCAGAAAGACATTTATTTCCATAAGAACTGCAATCTTCATATGCATGTTTATATGTGTATGCATATGTACTGTATATGTATGTCGTAGAGTTACATACAAGGCTGTCCCAACCATATACTGTATCTGCAGGCCCTTCAAATATCTAGTATATTAAACATACTTCCCTTAGTATACAGCAGAAAGACTAGAAAATTTAATATTTATGCCTCTTTTCTATTTTCCATCAGCTTTCCCCAGAGTCTCATCACAGTTACCTTTTCTCATTGCTATTGGTTTTGTGGGACCTCGCAGACATCATAGATCTTTTTATTCTGAGATGTTTTGGCTAATAGGGACTCGATAGCACAGTTTAATGGTTTAGTTTTTATTTAGCTGAAATTCCCAGAGATGGTGTGGGAATTACTGCTCAGTCCTGAGGTCATTACACCCTGAGACTTCCAATGGGCTGTATATTGCACTCTATGCTAATTAACTTCTATAAGATATCACCGAGATTAGGTTTCGTTACTATGCTGATAATACATACCACCCATGATTTGGTGATTAGGATCCATGTCATTCAGATTATATAACATGTTCTATACAGGATGCCACTTTAAAAAGTTCAAAAACGTCATCTACTGGTAGCCACATACTTACCTGATGTGTAGTTTAGAATCACCATATCATTGATTTTGAACCAACTGTACTGGCTTCCAATTTGTTTCCAGTCCCAATTCATAATGTAAATATTGATCAATAAATGCTTCTAAATCAATGAACACATAATTCTAACGGAGTATCTGCAAGGCCTCCTCTTCCTTTAGGAGCAAGCTCAGAATCTACATTTTCATCAGAGATTTCTCTATGCCTCATGATTTTAAAAGGACAGGTTGGGTAGTACATAAGATAGAACCCTATTTGTGGCATCTCCCCAATTCTAGCCATTTTAATATTGGCTATCCTGTTACAGAGATATTTTGTTTTGCTTTTGCCTTTATTTTACTGTGCTGTTATATTATTATTGCATTTTTTAAAACTGCACACTGCATTGAATGACTTAACAAACACAAACATGATTCAGAAAATGGTTAATTAATAACAAATTTAGTGTTGCATCTGATTATGTGGTTAGTCTGACAAATCTGAATGTCTTCAGTCATTTTGTTTGTTTTTGTAAGTCTACCTGAGCCTTAAAGGAGTGGATGGCCTACAAATACTCTAAACCAGTGCTTTCCAAACTGCCGCCGTTGGCGATACACCAATGGCGGCAGCGATGGCGGCGCACGCGTGCACGGCGGCGGCCTCGTGTTTTCCGCTAAAACGCGGAAGCGCTGATGGCGCGCCGCTGCCGCCGCCATACACACCACCGCCCCCGCATGTGCCCCCGCCGTGCACGTCCACTTCAGGGTTGTGTCATGACATACTAAAGTGTCGCAACACACAGTTTGGAAAGCTATGCTCTAAACAAACTAACAAGCAAACAAATGACTAAAGACCTACAATTCCAATTCAAGCTCTATACTGCAAGCCCCAGTGGATGTAATTTTTAAACCATGTTCAGGACTAACAAAGCAATAAAGGGGGAGACCAAGATATTGAAGCTGACTCTCTTTTGGAAATCATTTGCAATAGGCAATTTTATTATGTGGATACTTACACAAAAACAGGAGCTTACTTCAAAGAAACCATGATGGAGAATTAGTAAATGAGTGTAGTCTACTGAAAATGAGGAATGCATTCTATTAACTAATAAAATAATTTATTTTCAAAATTATACCAATGACTTGGCAATTCTGCTCAGAACTCACTATCTGCATTAAATATTTATTTTGAGGAAATCTAAGATACAATTTAAGCTACAAATATAAGACAGACCTGTATGCTATATTGTGAAATATCTCAAGCTGAGCTGTGAAAGTCCAGATAGAAATTCTCTTTGGATGAACTTACAAAATGCAATATAATTATGGTTTGGCTTAAAATACTGTTAGTCTTACCTAAGACAAATTACTATTCTAGGTCAGAAAATAACTCCATATTGGCTGCATTTGTATTATGCTAAGCCATTAGTCACACAAACCACAATGAACAGCTGAGTTCACACATAATGAAGCATATTAGCCTGTAACTTAGCATGATGTGTGCACCCATTCAGAACAAAAGAAGAACACATCTGCACCCAAACACAACATAAACACCAAGAAGAGGGAATACCTCCATTTTGCTTTGCTCAGAGGCAGCTTGCAGAGAAGGAGAAGATGTCTGAGGCTGAGCAGCATCAGAGGAAGACATCTGTACAAAGCAGATGAAAGATGAGAAAAGACAACATGACAGGCTACAGAAAAACCATCAGCTTATTTTATTGCTTTCCATTTAAGAGAAAAATTATAGAAGTGAAGTGAAGTGAAGTGAAGTGAAGTGAAGTGAAGTGAAGTGAAGTGAAGAAACTAGGTTTAGGCTAATTTTGCTACTGAAAATATTTTTTAAAAAACTTCTGTTTCAAGCAAGATAAATGAGATTCAGCAATGACTTCCTCAGTTCAACCTAGGTGTTTAACTGGAGGTTGCAGAAATTAATTTTTAAGCAGAGCCAATTGCCCTTTCAAAATTTATTAAAGGGATTTTAAAGGTGAAAAAACGATCAGGATATAGTAAATACTTAATGGATGAATCTGCTAGAATATAAAGTAAGAAATGAAGTTGGATTAAGATCACATCACTACCACAAGAGAAAATAATTAAGCTTCACATCTCATTGTTCAGTTTTATCCAGTGTGACTCATGAATTATTAATGTCCTGAACTAAAAAAGAACACTGTCCTGTAGAGGTAGGGAAATACGCAAAGGCACCTTTGTTTTCGCTCATTCTAACAGATTTATTTTATGAAGGAAGGAAAAATAATAATAATGCTAAATTAAATATGTAACTATAAAATAAAGCCTTCTCTTTGGAAAGCCAGGAGAAAATGTAGTTAAGAAAAAAGAGCCTTTTAATAATAAACTAACAAGCATATTATAAGGTAGTTTGTACTTTTTGAGCATTTCTTCATAAGCCACAATCAGTTGAATATTTTCAACTTTACCTACAGTATTATTCATTCTGTACACAAGTGATCATTACACAAAAACAAGTTCTATTCTGAAACATCCACAAATGCCCATGTTACCAATATACAAGCACAATCAGAAGACTTGTCTTTTGTTAACTGTAGGTAGCAATAAGTTTTAAATTCCCCCAAAATCCATATATCGAAAGCTTTTCAATATGGAGCAGAAACTAGATAGGAAAGACAACTTTAAAGTTACTTCTTCCTATACTCATACCCTAACTATATTCCATTTGTTTGCTCCGTACTGTATTGCCTCCCATTCAATCCAACTAGAATTGTAGCACATCATGCAGGTAATAGGATTCTTGTGGATCTTATATTTTCTCTTACTGATAATAACAGGACTGCATACTTTATACTTCAAGGAGCAAGGATATTGCTACAAGGACTGGAAAACTAATTTTGTAACAAAAACCTCTAAACCTTACACTACCATTTACAATGGGTTTATAGGCAGCTTCACTTTTCCCAATGCAGAAAATGTAGCCAGAAAAATTAAAGCATAAAGCGACTTAGAATGTGACAGCTGTTTCTGGTGCTAATTATATAACTGGTGTAGTCATAGCTTTAGTCATAGGCGGCAGTGTGTGTGGCGGCAGTGGCAGCGACGATGGCAGCAGCGTGCCATCAGCGCTTCCGCGTTTTAGCGAGGCCGCTGCCACCACCACCGTGCACGCCACCGCTGCGCGCCCCCCGCACCACCGCCATGCACGCCCCTGCCGTTGTGCATGCCGCCGCACCGCTGCCGCCATTGCTGTGTCACCAACGGCGGCAGTTTAGAAAGCAGTAGGTCTAGTGGTGAAGGTGCTGGGCTAGAAACTAGGAGACTGTGAGTTCCAGGCCTCCTTTAGACATGAAAAACAGCTGGGTGACTTTGGGCCAGTCACTCTCCCTCAGCCCAACTTAACTCACAGGGTGGTTGTTGTGGGGAACATAGGAGGAGGAAGGAGTATTAGATATGTTTGCCACCTTGAGTCACACGTGTGTGTGTGTGTGTGTGTGTGTGTGTGTGTATGTATGTATAACCTAGTATTTTTATATTGTATGTATATTTTATGTCTTTTGTTTTATTATTTTGTTGTAAACCGCCCAGAGTCCCTCCGGTGGAGGGAGATGGGCGGTGATATAAGTTTGATTAATAAATATACATACATACATACATACATACATACATACATACATACATAAATAAATAAAAAGGTGGGACAAAAAAAACTAGTAACAACAACAACACTATACTGTATCAGAGGAATGATCACTTAGCCAAATACTGGATCTACTTTGATTGGCAGTAGCTCCTTCAGGTATGAGGCTAAAGCTTTTCTTAGGCTTGCTACACCTTATTTATCTTTTTTTAAATAAGAATTTTATTAAATTTCAAGCAAAGATAAAAACTACAGAAAAACAAAAAACTACAAAGAGAAAAAGAAAAAAGAAACTAAAAAGGTGTAGAAACACAAGAGAATTTTTTTTTCAAGTTACAGAAAGAGGTGACTTCCGACTTTTAACAGCAAGGATATACAACAATTTTCCATAATCAATCTCTTACTCTATATTAAACCAAGATCACATTATTTCTATAAATCATACCATTGGCACATTATAAAAATCACTAAGTATAGTTGCTTCCTCCCTTTATATTAAAAGAGAAAAGAATATACATATATAAACCTCCTAATCAACTTCCCCCCCAAAGATAACATTTATTTATTTCCTTCGGACACGACTAAACGACTGAACAACAACAACAACTATTCTATACATTCCTGTCTACTATAACAAAGATCAAACTAAAAAAACATATAAATTGTCTACCATTATACTTGATAATACAGCAATTTTAATAAGCTTAATCATGTGAAACATAAAACCAGACATTTATTATTTTTTATTGTACCTTAATAATCTTAATCCAAATCATTAAAGATAAATGAAACCAACCAAACCCTTAAAGCAGAGCTTTCCAAACTGTGTGTCGGCACACGTTAGTGTGTCGGCTGCAGTGTCTGGGTGTGTCGCGGCTGCTGCCGCCTCCGAACCCTGCCAGGGTTCCGCGCAGGTCCTAGTGCTTGCCTTGCGCCTTACTGTCTCCAAACCTGATTCCGCGCAGGTCCTAGTGCCTGCCTTCTGCCCTGCTGTAAGAGTGTGTCGCGAAATGATGCATGTCTAGAAAGTGTGTCACCAACATGAAAAGTTTGGAAAGCTCTGCCTTAAAGCAATCCAGTTAAATATTCTTAAACCCTTATCCCACTTCAAAATAGACCAAAGCATTTACATATCCCCACAATACTAGCAATTCAAAAGCATGCAAATGCAAGTAGATGAATAGGCACCACTTCGGTGGGTAGGTAACAGCGTTCCGCGTGCGTCATGCCGGCCACATGACCGCGGAAGCGTCTTCGGACAACGCTGGCTCTTCGGCTAACAAACGGAGATGAGCACCGGCCCCTAGAGTTGGACACGACTGTGCAGGGGAAACCTTTACCTTTTACAATACGTACAGAGCTTTTTTCTTAAAGAAATCAAACAGCCCAACTGCCCCACTCAAAAACTCTGACTTCACTTCAGAAAACCTCCCATACATAATAATCCCTTCTTTTCCAAGGCACTCCATCAAAAGATCCATTTCACTTATGGCTTGCAACTCAATCTCTCCCTTTAATTTCTTCAACTCAACTATCCAAACTTCCTCCAGAATCTCAGCAGAAGTCGAAGAGACATTCCTGTCGTTGTTAAATTCCTCAATTTCATCCACGACATCCCCAACCAGATGAGACATTTTAAAGCTCCTATTTTCCACAATGTCCTGAATGCCTTGCATAAAAACTTGGTAAGAATCAGAAAGAATCTGCTTAAAATCTCGATGGAAGTCAGAGAAAGTCTGTTTAAGGTCCTCCGTGTCTCAATCAGTAGATTATGGACTACACCTTATTTATCAAATACAATGTTCTAAAGGGTCCTACCTCACTGGAGACAAGGTGGTTGCAGAGAGTTTTATGCCACCATTGCTATACTGCAACAATAGGAAACACTGTTTAAGCCTTACTTTAAAGCAGGCTTGAGCGCTGATACTGTATGTGAACATCAACTCCCAGGATTCTCCAGCCAGCATGGTTATTGCTGAGAATGTTTACAGTTGATAGTTAAAATCCAGTCATCTGAAAGTCTCTTAGTTTGAGGAAGGCTGCTTTACATATACCAGCCCTCTCAATTTACTCTTCAGCCACATGGCTCACAGGAAGGCCTGTCCTAACTTTTTTCCTTGATTTCTACCATCACTGGATACCCTATACCAGGGATAAACAATATGATGCCTACGGACATCAGTATGCATGCAGACAGCTCTATTAATGCTCAATGGGCTCTCTGCCTCAATTTATTTTCTTATAAGATTTCATTTAATTAATAAATGGCAGACAAGTGTGCTATAAAGCAAGCATTAGCATCATATTTACCTAGAATAATGCTGTTGGGGCTTGTGCAGAGCTCAGAGGAATTCTTAAAAAACAAAACAGTGAGTAGTTGCAGCCCAGTACTTTTATGTGGAAGTGTGACTCCTTGTCCAGGAAAAACAGAAGTTGGAATGGTAGAAAGCATTCCGGGGGGGGGGGGGGGGGCGCGTGCAGGCTAATAAGGATCTCTATCATTTTCTTTTTGGTAAATGAGTATCTTGTGACCAGTCTTACCCACTATAACTATTTTATAAACAGACAAGTCTCCCCCTTTCATGACGAGATCATCTACAGGTAGCCCTCGACTTACGACCATTTGTTCAGCGACCATTCAAAGTTACGACGGTGTCAAAAAATGGACTTACGACTGGTCCTCAAAATTACAGCCATTGCAGCGCCCCTGCGGTCACATCAAAATTCGGGGACCTGGCTACCTGCCCGCACTTACGACTGTAGGGGCGCTTCAACTCCCCCCACCCGTCAATCTTCCCCCCATCTCTGTCCTTTTGGCTGCCTTGCACCCTGCCTTGCATGGCAGCAAGCAGCCACAGAACCACATGGCTCTGGGCTGCTTGCCACTCTGGTTCAGAGGCTTCTTGGCGCGCTGCAGCTCTGAGCCGCAGCGTGAAGCCACTCCTGGAAGCCTCAGTTGCCCCAGCCCAGTCCCAGCTGCAGTTGACCTCACCACTCTACACTCCAAGGCCCATGCCACCCTGCGCTCCACCGCCCCAGCTAACCTTCACTGTTTTCTTGCTCCCACTACTGACGAGGCATGCCTGGCCTGGCCCTTTGCGCCAAGAAGCCCCTTTGCACCGCACTGCTGGGCTGGGGCTGGGGTTTGCACTGCGCTGTGGTTCTGGGGCTTTGCAGGAGGAAGGAAAAAGACAGCAGTTTCCAATGTGAGCTGCAGAGTGCGCGCCGGAAGCACCCCTGGAGCCCCAGAGCCACAGAAGCTGGAAGCACCCCAGCCCAAGAGGCACGGTGCGCCAAGAAGCCCGAGCCGCAGAGTGGCAAGCAGCTCTAGAGCCGTGTGGTTCTGCGGCTGCTTGCCGCCCTGCAACGCAGTGTGCAAGGTGGCCAAAAGGGCAGGGGGGGGGATAGGTGGGTGGGGGGAGTTGGAGGCAGTCCTTTACCTTACTGAGGCTTGGGCCTGGGAGGGACCAAGCCCGGAATGGCTTGGATTGGGGTAGGTCCTCAGCTAACGACCGGTGGAATTAGCTTAACAACTGCAATGGGGAATGTGCTTTACAACTGCATCGCTTAACGACGGAAATGTAACTAAATTCCTATTCATTGTCTTTGATAAATTACCCTACTAATTCCACTATGAATTAATTGAAATATTCCTTTCATTTTGCATTAACAGAGCAAAGTCTATCCTGTTGTTCTTCTGAACTTGTGTTTCCATACCCTACTGCCATAGCCTGTTCCAGATTCTCCCATCCTTCTTACAGCCTTTAAACTAATGTAAGTAGCAGTATATTTTCCTTAGGGATTAAGATTTAGAGCTAGATCCTAACAATCCCTATGTCAGACTCCATAAACTGTCTAAC
This sequence comes from Charina bottae, assembly GCA_023362775.1. Classification (NCBI taxonomy): domain Eukaryota; kingdom Metazoa; phylum Chordata; class Lepidosauria; order Squamata; family Charinaidae; genus Charina; species Charina bottae. The sequence goes on from JALMGJ010000009.1 coordinate 3,767,099, forward strand.
AAAGGTGCAGTTTGCAGAAAAAGTGTTTGACAATATAAAATCTTGTACGAATTTACAGGTGAAAGTTCTCACTGAATTAAGCCCTCAAATAACCATCAAGTTATTTGATTTTCTATACAAGTAATACCAATTCTATTATTAGTAGCAATGAAGGTAAGTACTATACTAAAATCTGTTTCTCTTTTCATGCGATTACTTCTGTAGTATATATTTAACACCGCTTGCCAGATATACTGTATGTAATATCATTTTATAGTATTAATAATATACCGTATTTTCCGGCGTATAAGACGACTTTTTAACCCAGGAAAATCTTCTCAAAAGTCGGGGGTCGTCTTATACGCCGGGTGTCGTCTTATACGCCGGAAAATACGTACTCGCCGTATAAGACCTCTCCTGGCCAAGTGCAGCCGCTCGCCGGAACGCAACCCCCAGGGAAGAGCAGGAGGACGAGTTTGGAGCCCGTCGTGGAGCCACTGCGTTTTGCCCCCTCCCTTCCCAAGGCTGCTTCGAGGGAACAGACCTCGCTCCCCCCTCCCCGCATTTCTCCTTCGAGCGACGGGACCCAATGCAGTACGCCGCCCCGCGCTCGTCCTCCTGCTCTTCCCTGGGGGCTGCGTTTCGGCGAGCGGCTGCACTTGGCCAGGAGAGGTCTTATACGGCAAGTACCGTATTTTCCGGCGTATATCCCAAACTCTATATTTTAACTGGAAAAGTTGGGGGTCGTCTTATACGCCCAGTCGTCTTATACGCCGGAAAATACGGTAATTATGTTTCCATGTGCACATATTACATAGTAATTCAGAGAAGAATAATATATATTTACTTACACTGGTGACATGAGTTGCATTTTTGTCATAGTATTTTTTCTTCTCATATTTATCCCTGATGAAAAACTCCACAGCTCTGGGATCAGTTAGTTTAAGGAAAAGGAGAGAGAGAGAGAGATGCATGTACGCATGCATGTGCGATGTGCGCACACACACACACAAACAAAAAGCCACCATAAAGCAAAAGAGGTTTTCAGTGCAGAAATTTTAATTCCCAGTTTACATTCTAAATAATTGTTCTAAAGCCAGAACTGAACTGCTTCAAGCATTAGGATACATATTCAATTTGTATTAGTATTCTAAAATGTTCTATTCTATGCTTGATTTTGTAGTGGCACCTTTTAATACTTTCATAACTTTAGTATAATTATTTGGATACATATGACAAATACTGCATCATATTTTTTCCAATATTTCTATTCAGATTGATTTTTAAAAATGGGAGTTCAATATTTTTTTCACTAATACAGCCTCACCTGTATTTGCAAAACTAGTATTTCACCACGTGCCATCAAGGGGCTAGAATAAATTAAACTGTTCTTATAATTCCAAACATATTCAGTAAATTTCACTAATGGGAATTAGAATTTATGAAGAATCTATAGCTTTATTCAGACTTCTTACTTATTGGATTCACTCCTTCTCAACATAACTGATTTGGGAAATTGGAGGGATGAAAAACAGGAATACTGGCAGATGAGAAGGAAGGCATTATAGGACAAGACAAAATTAGTTTCAGTTCAACCAATTTCATACAAATCTGCATGATGAGACATAAGTTTCCAAACCCTCCATTTCCAAAATTCATCATTACAATAAGTTCTAATGCAGTATTAATATGCTAATGTTGGTTCTTTATTTTAAATAGGCCAGATGTACCATAGACATTCTTTGTAACTTTACACTAATGCGATGGGAGAGTTTTTCCTATCTTCAGTAGTCTTTAAGTAAATGTTATCTTTATCAAACTAAAATGGAAATAGTGTTTAAGTTTAAACAGCCTTCTAGGTTCTTTCAAAAAATTACTTTTACACCTTTGAGAATCTTGACATTTATATTTGGCCACTGTGTAGCACACATGTATCCATTTTAAAATTATTATCATATATAACTACTCCATTTTCCTCAAAAATGGAAATGCAAAAAAGGATACTGATCTGTTTGAGGTCTTCGAAAGTTCTCTGGTAAATTAGCTTCATAAAGTAATCTTGCCTTGGTATTTCCCATCTCCTGCATGCACTAAAAGCAATGACAAAAAAAAGTTCAATTTAGTTTAATGCATGTTAAGATAAACTTGCTGCTATAATAGCCATTTTACATGAAAGTTATTAATATAAAGCAGAATGGGGCATATTCATGAGTAGGCATGTCAAAAAGCAATCTACAAGAGCATAAAATGTATAAATATTCAGGTTACTACTTTTGCAGCTAATGATAATTCCCCTAATACAGTGGGGCAAAAAAGTATTTAGTCAGCCACCAATTGTGCAAGTTCTCCCACTTAAAAAGATGAGAGAGGCCTGTAATTGACATCATAGGTAGACCTCAACTATGAGAGACAAAATGAGAAAACAAATCCAGATAATCACATTGTCTGATTTGGAAAGAATTTATTTGCAAATTATGGTGGAAAATAAGTATTTGGTCAATATCAAAAGTTCATCTCAATACTTTGTTATATATCCTTTGTTGGCAATGACAGAGGTCAAACGTTTTCTGTAAGTCTTCACAAGGTTGGCACACACTGTTGCTGGTATGTTGGCCCATTCCTCCATGCAGATCTCCTCTAGAGCAGTGATGTTTTGGGGCTGTCGCTGGGCAACATGGACTTTCAACTCCCTCCAAAGGTTTTCTATGGGGTTGAGATCTGGAGACTGGCTAGGCCACTCCAGGACCTTGAAATGCTTCTTACGAAGCCACTCCTTCGTTGCCTGGGCGGTGTGTTTGGGATCATTGTCATGCTGAAAGACCCAACCACGTTTCATCTTCAATGCCCTTGCTGATGGAAGGAGGTTTGCATTCAAAATCTCACGATACATGGCCCCATTCATTCTTTCCTGTACACGGAACAGTCGTCCTGGTCCCTTTGCAGAGAAACAGCCCCAAAGCATGATGTTGCCACCCCCATGCTTCACAGTAGGTATGGTGTTCTTTGGATGCAACTCAGCATTCTCTCTCCTCCAAACACGACGAGTTGTGTTTCTACCAAACAGTTCTACTTTGGTTTCATCTGACCATATGACATTCTCCCAGTCCTCTTCTGGATCATCCAAATGCTCTCTAGCAAACTTCAGACGGGCCCGGACATGTACTGGCTTAAGCAGGGGGACACGTCTGGCACTGCAGGATCTGAGTCCCTGGTGGCGTAGTGTGTTACTGATGGTAGCCTTTGTTACGTTGGTCCCAGCTCTCTGCAGGTCATTCACTAGGTCCCCCCGTGTGGTTCTGGGATTTTTGCTCACCGTTCTTGTGATCATTTTGACCCCACGGGGTGAGATCTTGCATGGAGCCCCAGATCGAGGGAGATTATCAGTGGTCTTGTATGTCTTCCATTTTCTAATTATTGCTCCCACAGTTGATTTCTTCACACCAAGCTGCTTGCCTATTGCAGATTCAGTCTTCCCAGCCTGGTGCAGGTCTACAATTTTGTTTCTGGTGTCCTTCGACAGCTCTTTGGTCTTCACCATAGTGGAGTTTGGAGTGTGACTGTTTGAGGTTGTGGACAGGTGTCTTTTATACTGATAACAAGTTCAAACAGGTGCCATTACTACAGGTAATGAGTGGAGGACAGAGGAGCCTCTTAAAGAAGAAGTTACAGGTCTGTGAGAGCCAGATATCTTGCTTGTTTGTAGGTGACCAAATACTTATTTTCCACCATAATTTGCAAATAAATTCTTTCCGAATCAGACAATGTGATTGTCTGGATTTGTTTTCTCATTTTGTCTCTCATAGTTGAGGTCTACCTATGATGTCAATTACAGGCCTCTCTCATCTTTTTAAGTGGGAGAACTTGCACAATTGGTGGCTGACTAAATACTTTTTTGCCCCACTGTATGCTAACAGTTATTGGAACTTTTTAATTGTCTTCTGCAAGTGTTATCATTGTGAATGTAAGCCTCTTTGCCTAGGCTGAGACATTCATGATAGACAGAGCAGCCTCTCATTCCAAACTATCAATAAATATCCCCATGAGGGGGCAATGCAGGCACAGAGTCATGTACAGAATGAGATCATCCCTCTGTGGCGACAGAAAAAATCTGGTTGTTTTAAAGCTGTGGGCACAGCTCCAGAAGCTGTGAATCATGCTAGGAAAAGCATGGGACTAAATTCATTATCTGTAGTCTCTGATTAAATTTTAGAATTTCCAAGAAGCTGGGCTTGTGCCGGTTAATAATGGCAATAAAATTATTTATAAGAGGCTGGGAAGTCCAGGAGAACTGAAACACAGAAGCAGATGCTTTAGGTACTACTATTTCTGTAGAAATAGGTAACGCATCTAGCCGGGAATTGCATATGGTTTAATGCTAAATTGTTACTGTCCTATGTTCTTATTCCTTTATATCAACTACTGAAGTCTGTGTAATGTCAGTCTGTCTTCATACCTAAGGCTGGGTATGAAGAAATTATTTTTATGTTATAATTTGAACCTCACTCCAATCTCTTTACAAATAGCTTTTCTTTATTTGTGTTAGCCATCTTGTGGTCTACTTGGGGCACTGCATTTTCTTTTGTAAATTTCTTTTCAGCAGCTGCTATCCTGTGATAGGAATGATTTTGGTAATTTATCTATTTTACCACTTGTATTTACATTTTAATATTGAGAGAGAGAGAGAGAGATAAAAAATATATATTTTATGTTTTCTTTTTCAATAAAGTTCAACTTTGTTTATCTTTTGTGAGATTGGTCTATATCTCCCAAGGAAGGGCAGAATCCTTTAGCAACATGGATCTGACTAGGAGGCTAGACTGCTGAAATTGTTTCAATTCTTATAGCTTGATCTTTTAATCACCAGAAAGACAGCATAGGGCAGGAGAGTGCTATCTCTCTCATATACCAAGATTAGGAGGAAGAAGTCAGGTTTGGTATCCTGCTGGAAAAGAGATGACAGCAGCAGGAATTACCAAGACAGTATCCAAAGTAGAAAGCAGGGCCAGCATGTAAAGACTCAGAGGGCTTCTTGGAAGCAAAGTCTGAGAGCCCCAGCTTTCTCCATATAGGCCCATTATAGCAACGTGTAAAAATAGCAACATTTACAGAGGTTGAATGCTTTCAGCAAGAGAAACATTTAATGCTATAACATTCCTTTTAAATCTATTTCAGCACCTCATCAGTTTTAGCACATGCTTTAGAATTTGCTTATTTTATTCTATAATTTAGAAGCATTTATTTTAAATATCTTTACCGCTGCTATTCTCTGTTTTGTAAGCTGCATTTTAATAACTGAATGAAGAATTCTACATATTAGAATTCTATTTGTAAAACTTTTCATGGGTATAATAATAATTAAAATTAGTCTGTCAGGCTCAGTGAATTTTCAATTTTGTTTGAAAGCCAATTAACATAAAACAAATAATTCTAGACCCTGATTATAAACATCTGCATAAATATCAAACCATATGGGAGCAAATAAGGATTGTTTTATTGCATATTATTCCTTCTGCTTACAAAAGGAATAATGTGCAATAGAACTGAAAATAGGGATAAACATTTTATAAAAAATATATAACATAATTTATATATCAGAAAGCAGAGGATAAACATTTTACAAAAAAAATACAAGCTTGAAAACAAAGCAAGATAATAATAAATAGTTCACATTTTTGAACATTAAAAATTGATGGATACATTTTTACTACCTAGAACTTTATATTGCAAGTTTGAAAAATTGAATATTCAGACTCTAAAGTGCTCCAAATTTTCTAGAAGTAATCAACCCCAGAATGGGCTTTTCTGACCTGCCAGAATTCTTAGAACAAAATAACTTCTGGAATACTTGGAACAGCCTGTTCTGAGTCAGAACATTTGCACAACCTATCTTTCACCAATACTGCTGGTATGTACAAGTGGCTACTAAGATTGGAAAGTACACTTCCATCTTGAACACATAAAATAACTTGTTGCAAGATGCAGTTCTCACATAGAAGTGCATTCAAGAAATAATTATACTACTACCTAGAAAAATTCTGGTAGGTTTTTTTTCTTATTTTTAAAATTCTTTCAGATGAGCAAGTGATCCATTTTATTAACTAATATTTTGAAACAAACTCTCCCAAAATCTCTCATAATACAACTTGAATTTAACTTTTTAACCTGTATTTGTTCTGGTGTCCATTGGTCCAAATTGACAGACTTGACTCTGGATATATGCACCCCCAGATTTCGATGTATTCCAGCACATCTGATACAAATAAAGACACCTGTATTCCAGGAAGCCCATCGTGGACCTAAGAGAAATGTATGAAGATTAAACAGCTGTATAACACTTACAGTATTTAAAATATATATTTGGGGGGGGTGTATTATATATATATATATATATATATATATATATATATATATATATAATACATACTTGTTTTCAGCCTCCTCCAGATTATAGGCAAGCAAACTGCAACCTGGGTAGAGTCCCCAGGCACCCCTAGATCATATCACTGAAATTTAGCAGTATAATGCCCAATTTGTAGCACTGTGAGATTTTGCTACTTTTATTATTTATTTTATCATTTTTATAACCCACCTCAATGTCTAACTTCTTGGCAGTGTAAAACAGGAAAAATACAAGATAAAAACAAAAGCAAAAGAAAGACATAATAGAAATCACACAGATGGCAACCAGAACATTTTTAAACCTGGATAAGAGCATGGTACATCAGTGCTGTTTTAACAGCTTTACAAAATGTCAAGAGGGAACGGGGCTGCTTGAACCTCTGGAAGCAAGGAGTTCCAAATACATAGGCTGCAACAGCTATGGTCCATGTTCACCACACCTTAGGTAGAATAAGGACTCTGAGCAGGCTTTTTGCTACAGTATGTTCTTGCCAAACAGGCATATTTAAACTTGGCAAGTTGGTGCCTAATGTAACCCAATGCTATGCAATAATGGATCTTTGTAGGCCATCAACACCACTTTGAATTGGCCTTGTAACCCAACTAGCAACCAGTGCAGTGCCTTAAGTAATGGTGTTATTTGACAATTATGGGATTGTCCCCTCAACAATCTGGCTGCTAAATTCTGAACCAGTTGCAGCTTCATTATAAGTAATTCAACTGAGTATTGATTGAACCATGAGATACTGCCACCAAGGCATCCTTGTCCACAGAGATAAGCGGTGTATCAGTCAAAGCTGGGCAAAGCCACCCCTGGTCATCACCTCCACTTGTTGCTTAAACAGCAACCACAAGTCCAAGAGGACTCCTAGATCACAAATCAAGCCCTTCAGGAGGAATGCCACTCTATCTAGAGTCTAGAGGTGCTGAAGTTCCTGGATTTTATTGACAAAAAGCAACTCAGTCTTGGATGGATTCCATGTAAGTTTATTCCATTCAGTCCAAATCCTGACAGCCTCAGTCACAGTTCAAGCTTTCCACAGCATCCCTGTTCCAGGGTGGCAGCATACAATTAGGTAACATCCATATAATTATAACACCCCCCACAAACCATCAGATGATTTATCCCAGCAGATTCATGTGTATGTTAAGCAACATAATATAGATGTTAACTGACATGGGGAGAGCAATGAACCCTATAGTGCCCTGTACTGAAACATCCATGGCTTTAAATGCTGCTCCCTCCTATCCCCCGATAACAGACTGCAACTGCCAACTCGGGTAAAACAGAAGCACAGGACCCTGATTCCCAGCCCCTGTAGGATGCCCAGGAAGGTACCAACCATGCTTGATGGTTTCAAATGCTGCTGAGAGGTTTAACAAAACCAACAGGGGTGCACTCCTTGCATCAAGGTCAAGATGGTCATTCCATGACTGGGTCTGAATCTTGACTGGCAGGAATCTAGATAATCAATTTTTTTCTAGGACTGTCTATAGTTGTTAAGCCCTGTGAGTCTGGCAACCTTAGGAAACACTTGGATTTCTGGAAAGTTCTTTATTGCTAGTAGGATAACGTAAAAGAAATTTGAAAGCCTACCAAAAGTAATTCTCCCACCCAACAGGAGAATACCTAGTATAATTAACATGGAGTTATTCTCTTTCTCATGCTTCCTCCTCCCCTGGACTCAAGAATCTTTTTCTGCAACAGCCCTGCCCCCTCTGTGTTCCCAAGGGTTTTCCATCGCAGTTGCTGAGCCACCACCACCTTCTCAAAAACCATCCTTAAAATGAGTCAAAAGAAGCTGGGTCAAAGGAGTGCTTCTTCAAGGGAGAAAGGGACACAAATACCTCTTTTAACATAGATGGCATGAACCCCCCCCCTTCAAAAAAGCACTGAGTATTTCCCGGATCCAGCTACTCACCCACTCCACCCCAGCTGCCTGATGGAGCCAGGGAGGACATGGATCAAGTCCACAAGTGGCATAACTCACATCACAGAGGATTGTATCCACTATCTTGGGCTTGGGAAGCTCAAATGAATCCCAGATAACATAAGACCCTGCTTCGCTCATCACAGTGGATTCCATCCAACTGGTATCCAGCCTTGAGCAGATAACAGTAACTTTATCTGCCAAGAAACTAACAAAACCATCTGGCCAACCTTCATGGATCTTATTCCAAGCATCCTTCTCTTAAAAGGCCCAGGTAATTTTGAGCAGGTCTACCAGGTGGTAATCTGAAGACAATAAATTGAAATGCTGTAAGCCGCCTAGAGTCCTCCGATAGGGAGGGGATAGGCGGGGTATAAATATGATTGATAAATAAATAAATAAATAAATAAATAAATAAGCACAGCTCTGAAAAACTGCTCTTATTGCCACTTTGTAGACTTAAAGACAGGCTCTTACAGTGCTCAGTTACATCCAATTTATTTATTTATTTATTTATTTATTTATTTATTTATTTATTTATTAATCAAATTTATCACCGCCCATCTCTACCACGGTTGACTCTGGGCGGTTTACAACAAATGTTAAAATTAAAGTTAAAAATCAATAATCATTAAAATACAATAAACAGTACAATAAATAAGAATATAAAAATCCAGAGGATGGTAGGATCTTAAAAGGAGGTCATTATTAAACTAACCACCCCCAGGAGGAACTATCCCTACCTTTGTCCCACGCCAGGCGGCAGAACCAGGTTTTTAGGGACTTCCTAAAGGCCAAGAGGGAGGATGCCTGCCTCACCTCTGGGGGCAAGATGTTCCACAGGGCGGGCGCTATCGCAGAGAAGGCACGCCTCCTGGACCCCGCTAGATGGAATTCCTTTGTTGACGGGGTCCGCAGCATGCCCTCCCTGCATGACCGGGTGGGGCGGGTAGATGCAATTGGGATGAGACGGTCCCTCAGATAGCCTGGCCCCATGCCATGTAGGGCTTTAAAGGTGATAACCAACACCTTGAATTGGACCCGGAAGCAAACTGGTACCCAATGCAGCTCGGGGAGCAGTGGTGTTACATGTGCTGATCTTCTCGCATCCATAACCACTCGAGCGGCTGCATTTTGGACCAGCTGAAGCTTCCGGATACTCTTCAAGGGTAGCCCCATGTAGAGCGCATTGCAATAATCTATATGAGAGATGACAAGGGCATGAGTGACTATTCGGAGGGCCTCTCGATCCAGGAAGGGGCGCAACTGGCGCACAAGCCGAAGCTGTGCAAAGGCCCTCTTGGCCACGACTGCCACCTGCTCTTCGAGCAGGAGTCGTGAGTCCAGGAGGACCCCCAAGCTCCGGACTGAGTCTGAACGGGGTAGTGCCACCCCATCCAGAATTAAAGATGATAACTTCCTGGAGGCCGAGGGGCCATCAATCCATAGCCACTCCGTCTTACCAGGGTTCAGTTGAAGCCTGTTGTTCCCCATCCAGGCCCCTACAGCCCCTAGGCACTGAGATAGGGTGTCCACTGCAACACTTACTTCACCCGGGATGGAGATATACAATTGAGTATCATCAGCATATTGGTGATACCTCATCCCGTGATGACGGATGATCTCACCCAGCGGCTTCATGTAGATGTTAAATAGAAGAGGAGAGAGAACCGAACACTGCGGCACCCCACAAAGAAGGGCCCGTGGGTCGGATCTCTCCTCTCCTAGTACCACCGATTGCGAGCGACCCTGGAGGAAGGAGGTAAACCAGTGCAAAACTACACCGCCCACCCCCAACTCCCTGAGTCGCTCCAAAAGGATACCGTGGTCGACGGTATCGAAAGCCACTGAGAGGTCCAAGAGAGCGAGAATGGATGCACTCCCTCCATCCCGCTCCCGCCAGAGATCATCCATAAGCGCGACCAATGCAGTCTCTGTCCCATATCCCGGCCTAAAACCTGACTGAAAGGGGTCTAGATAATCTGTTTCATCCGGAATCCTCTGGAGTTGTAGCACCACCACCTTCTCAACCACCTTTCCCAAAAAGGGAAGGTGGGAGACAGGACGAAAATTGTTCAAAACAGTGGGGTCCAGGGAAGGTTTCTTGAGGAGGGGGTGCACCAGCGCCTCCTTAAAGACTGCTGGATTTTGGGTAACAATACCAGCAGAAGCTATTTAGAAAAAAAAAGTTGTAATGAAATAAAGGTAGTGATAAATATGTTAAGTCTCTGTAAATGAAAGTACATCCATTTCCACTCTGAAACCCCTCCAAGCCTCGTAAAAATGCAAAAAAGGTCTTAAGATTTTCAGAACTGCCACCTGATGACATCACCCCATTTATGGGACACCTGCAAGGAAGGAAAGTGTTGCACTTAGCCAAAAATAAAAATAAAAAATCCATCTTGACCTAGATAGCCCATTTCCACATGTACTGCAGACAAGGATGAACTATTCATGGATAAAATGCAGCCCCAAATCCATCTCTCTGTCAAGATCAATTATAGACAAAATGCCACCAGAAACATTAGTTCAAATGGAAAGTTTTAAGCTATCGTGTGACTCTCTAGTAGAAGGGAGGTCAGTAGCTGAAGGGTTGTCAAAACTGTACACAATCTATAGTCTGTTGGAAATTGTCGATGGCCTGCACATGTCTTGTTTTTTTCCAAGCAACTTTATTTGACATCTTAATTCTGAATTTTTGAGACTATTAACTATACTGAACACAGCAATGCTGAAGAATCTTGAATCAAGACTGAAACACACAAAAGTTTCCATGTTACTAGCAAACAATTATAAATTGTCCATTTCAAAACATAGTGGCTTTTGTGTCTAACCCTCTAGCTATTTTTTCTATAGCCCTTTAGGGTTTACAGTTAATATGTGTGAAAGCTCTTCAGTCAGCACACTCCTCTGTTATTGATTTTTGTAAGCTGCTCTAGGAGCTTTCTTCAGTTGAAGAATGGGATAAAAATACTTCTGATGATTATGTTGTTATCCTGGAAGAGAGCTGCTTGTTTGGTTAAGGCAAGCTTTCTATTCTCTCAAGTGGATTTTAAGAGGTTTATTCAGACATTGCTAGAACTGAAGTTGCTTATTTGTTTAAAGTATTTCTACCCATCAATCCAGAAGGCTCCCAGAGAAGTTAACAGAACATTAATAAACCATAACACAAGACGTACTAAAACCTATAATTGAAATGACATGAGACAAAGGAAAAGGGGGGGGGGAACAACCACAAGACCAATTTTTAAAATTAAAACTCTTATGAGAAAAACCAAGGGATAAGACAACCAAAATGGAGCTGGTTTCTCTGCAGTCAAGCAAGGAGAACTACACTGAACCAGAGCACAAAATCAGAGACTAGATTCTCCACATCTTTAGCTTACACTCACCACCAGTGAGCCTCAATTATCCATTAGATAGGAAAGGAAGTCACGGCAACATACTCAGACATGCAAGCTTCAAAAAGGAGCTCTGAGATAAAGCTGTGTGTCCAGCAATAGTTTATACTCACATCAGGTAAAAGGTTATGTGCTATCAGCATTATTCTCAGGCATTAGTGTGACTTCATGATGTATTAAATGTGGAACTAAGACCACAGGAACATTTGTATTACTACTGTTCAACTTTTGCAACTTACGGATGATTCAACAATGTACACATATACTGGCAAAGATATTGTATAAGAAGAAATAATTGTTATTAGACAATATCTCCCTCTCCCTCACTTTCTGTTACTAAAACTCTCTGCATGAATTTCAGCACAAGTGTTTGTAAAAAAAAGTAGTAGCAGCTTTTTATATTTTATAGTTTTCTTTGGATCTACACAAAAGACTAACTTGGTTCTTCTTTTATTTCTAAACATTACTTCTACCACGTGAACAAAATACCTAGTTTGATAGGGAATTGTATTTTTAAGATTTTTATTGATTTTAAAATAACAGAAAAAGAAAAAAACACTAAGATAATTATAATGTGAATGCATACATTTTCAAAGAGAAAAAAAAACTACAGATAAAAAGTGCTTTAAAAAAGTGAAAAAAATACAACAGAAAAAGGAAAAAAATATATAATATATTGTTATAAGAATTAACAGTTACAATTCTATATATACTTATCTAATGTAAATAATATTCAAGTACATTTATATTAATTTCTAATACATTTATATAACCTTAACTATCTTTTTTTAAACCTGTATTTTGTACAAATGAGTTCCATATTTCATTATACCTATCTATACAAAGTCTACGCCTACAGGCAATCCGCTCATAAGTAGCAAGTGTAATCAGGTCTTCAATGCATTGAGTGAATGGGACCATGCATTTATCTTTCCAATGTTGCAATATCAGCCTTTTAGCCATAGTAAGGGCACGGAGAATCCATTTACCTTGTCCAGTTGTCAAATTCCATGTACTAAGTATGTGGTTCAAGAGAATATTATCCTCTGAAAATTTCAGCTTTTGTCACAGTCATATTTATATAGTCCACTACTTTCTCCCAAAACTTAGTAAGTATAGGACATTGTAAAAAAAACACGTGTTCTAAAGAAGCATTATCCTTATTACATCTCCAACAAAATGCTGTTTTTGATAGTCCTTTTCTATACAAACATAATGGAGTCCAATAAATTCTAAATATTATTTTTTGTTGCATAAGTCATAATTTGAGGTCCACTGACACTCTTGCTATAGAAGTTAAGACACTCTCCCTCTGTCTAGGCAACATTGGAACCACTAATTCTTTATTCCACTCATTTCTTAGCATCTGCATATCAAATTGATTTATGATAACAAATATCTATAAAAAAATAATAGTAGGTTTTTTAGTTTTGAAAGATTTAACAAGTTGTTCTAGTATCTCAGGTGTCTCAGAAACTGAAAATGCTGCTGGTCCAAACAATGTTAACAAATGTAACTGTAAGTATTGCCATTGGGTTACATCTGACAGATGATATTTATCTCTTAACACAGCGTATGTTAAAAATTCATCTTCATCATCTATTAGATGGTCCAAAGTCAATATCCCCACTTCCATCCAATTCTTCCATATCACCATCTTTTTCCCAATTTTTAAAGTTGGGTTTTCCGATGAAGTCAATTTAGCATGGGAAAAAGGATTGAATCTTTTTTTATTAGATATTATATTCCATAACTTTCTGATGTAATTGTTTCCAGAGATACTAGAGTTTTTGTGTATTTAGATCCTAATGCTGTCCATCCAACCAAAGGTGCTATATATGTATATTCCAAAGTTACCCAAATTGGAAAATTAACACCAATTGTTGGCTTTCAGTATTTAATACTTGACAATAGGTAAGCATGATGATATAGCTCCAGATTCAGAAAACCGAATCTTCCCTCATTAATTGGCAGCTGCATTTTCTGTAAAAATATTCTCAGAATCGTAGAACCCCATAGAAATTTTATTTTAAATAAGATAAAATAAATAAGATTTATTTTCTCAAAATATTTTCCAGATATATGAACTGGAATTCCTCTCAGAATATAAATTAATCTCGGAATAATATTCATTTTGAGAGCGTTCACCTTTCCCCAAAGGATGAGGTTTAATGACCCCCCATCTATCAATATCTGAAGAAAACTCTCTATATATTTTATTTATATTACATGTTACTAACTGAGTTATATCTTCTGGTATACATATACCTAGACCAGTGCTTTCCAAAGTGCCGCTGTTGGCGACACACCAACGGTGGCAGCGGTGGCGGCGCAGGGGCGCACGCGGAGGCGGGGGCGTGCACGGCGGCGGCCTCATTAAAACGCGGAAGCGCTGATGGCGCGCCACTGCCGGCGCCATCCACACCACTGCCGCGCGTGCCCCCACGACGCTGCCGTGCACGCCCCCACCGCTGCTTCGCGACACACTAAACTGTGTGTTCCAACACACTAAAGTGTCGCGACACATAGTTTGGACCTAGATATTTAATGGATTCAATACAAATACGGAATTGATATTCCTTAAATGGATGGTAACCAAATTTTCACCTATTGGCATCAATTCCAACTTGGACCAGTTAATAGAGTATCCTGCTATTTTACTAAAGGCATCTGTCATTTGCATCAAACACTGGAAAAGTAGTTTGAGGTTTAGAAATAAACAAAAAGATGTCATCTGCAAATAAAACCAATTTGTGTTCAACTGAGTTATGTACTTCTCTGCAGATCTCCCTATGTAGTCTAATAGCACAAGCCAAAGGTTCCATACAAAGCAAGGGTAAACGTGGACATCCTTGTCTAATTCCTCTAAATAGTGGGAAAGTATCAGACACAACTGAACGGATAAAAAAAAGAAAAGAAAATAACCTTTACTTTAGATGTGGGCGACTCATATAATATCTTGATCCATTTTATGAATTCCAAAGGAAATCCTAACCTGTTTAGCATGGCAAACGTATACTGTTTATATATTTTGTCAAAGGCTTTTTCAGCATCTAATGATAAAATTACAAATTGATCTTTATTTTTATTCAAGTCTATTAGATCTACAACTAACCTAATGTTCTCTTCAATTGGTAACCTAATGTTGTCTGCTGCTTGCCTAGTTTTTATAAACCCTGCTTGATCATTCTTAATAATGAACAATATCACTTGCTGTAATCTATTTGCTAACACTGCTGTTAAAATCTTTGTATCAACATTAATCAATGAGATTGGACGATAATTAGCACACTGTGATCTTTACCTGCTTTTGGTATATCTGTAATATAAGCCTGATTAAATGCCACTGATAAAATTCCCTTATCAAATATCTCTTCACACACTTGACAGTTTTGGCACCAAAAGATCTATAAATGTTTTATACCATTCAATAGAGAATCCATCGAATCCTGGTGTTTTACCACTTGCCATTTTTAAAATTATTTGTTTAATCTCTAGCTCAGATAGTGGAGCAAATAAAAGTTGTTTTTGTGTATCATCTAAATGTGGTAGGTTAATTCTATTTAAAAAGGCCTCTATATCTTCATTCGATACATTATCTGGTTTACTATATAATTCTGAATAAAATTTTAAAAATTGACAGTTTATATCCATTGAAGTTTATACATTTCATCTCTTTCACCTCTAATAATTGGAATCATTGCCCTATCTTTCTTTTGCTTTAAGCGATTAGCCAAGATCTTACTGGGTCTTTCACTGTTCTCCCAGTATCTCTGTCGTAAACATCTTAACATAAATTCTGTCTGCTGTGATATTATAGTAGTTAATTCATATTTCTTTTTCTGTATTTCTCTGTACAAAACTGTAGATGGGCATCTAACCATCTGTGCCCATAAATGTTTCAGTTCATCCTTCAAATTATTTTCCCCTTTACTTTTAATCTTATTTTTGTATGATGCATAAGCAATGATTCAACCTCAGATATACGTTTTATATGCTTCCTATTCAAAAATTTGGGCACATGACGTTTCTGAACTCATATCAAAATACTGTAAGGTCTCTACCCACATTTGTTGTACAAATTCTTTATCATTCAATAGGGAAACACTGAAATACCAATTTCTTGATACCAGGTTCTGGTGCACACATAAATAAAATGTATATTCTCTTTTAGCTGGATACATCAAATGCCAGGGGTTTATTAAATTCAATTCTTCCATATAAATCTTAATTGTTTCCCTCACTAATAATTGTTTTTTTCGTGCTGGTGTATTTCTATCAAGCTCAGGATCCAATATTTCACTGAAATCTCCTCCTATTATCACTTTACCATAAATATACTCATTCAAGTGATGGCATTTTTAAGATTTAAAGATAATCTTTGGATATTGTGATTTGCATTTATGAGAAATCCTTTTGCATTTTTTATAAGCTGGTCTTTTTAACTGTAACACACTTTATGTATCTTAAACAAACAAATATTAATTACATCAAAATTATCAGTGACAGAAATATGTATTTCATTGGTTATTATATGACAGATCAAGCTATTTAAAAATGTATAATACAATGCTTACATTCTAGAACACAGCATTTCCAATGATCCCACAAGTTCTGCCTTCCCTCATCCAAATATAACTAATATTTATGTGGCAGAAAGCTGGGGGGGGGGTTGTAACATTGAACTATATTATTTTGGAAAGAAATCAGACAATTTGTAATAGAAGCCAAAATGTAAATATGACTTTAATTCCATCTGATCCAGTTTCTACATAAATACTGTTTAAAAGTATTATTAAAGAACATGGGGAAAACTTCAAAATACAAGCAAAATATTTTCCTGAATTACAGGTAACTCTAAAGGGCTTACTCCGAACCTCATTTTCTGTGAAAAGAACCTTTCCTTAAAATGAAAGGGTCATTTTCTATAATATTACTGTATATAGATAGAAGGCAACTATTTTAGCTTTCAGAATTTCAACCAACATAAAAAATTACTTACTTCACATTTGTACTAAATATGTATTCTGAATGCCTAATAATTCTGATATCCCTGTCAGTGAATAGTGCCAAAATGTATTTATATATTATAAATGTAGGACACCTTTGAATACTATTCAACTTTCTGTAGTGCAGATTATCTTTATTATATTGATCATATACAGGATGAAAATTATGGTAAAATACAGGGAGACAATCACACTGTTCCCTGTGCCTCTCCCAGGATAGGAAGCAGGAAAATAGCTTTCTTGACATCTGTCTATCCCAGCGAGTTCTATAGCTCTTCTTTATTAACAGCCAGCCTTTCTTGACACTCAAGGAACTGTAACTTAAAGCAAAGCAAACTGGATGATTACCAGAGTGATTCACTTGGTTAATGGTTCCACCTAGTGGCAAAATGAATGTATGCACATGATCAGCAAGCTAACATATAAGCCATTAAAGGGTGGGGTTTTTTTCTTATTTATCATTTTTAGAAAACCAAAGATAATAAAAAGTATGACTAACAAAAGTGCACACTGTATGACCTTTATAAAAGAATGATTTCTAGTTTAAATGCAGAAAACTATCAAGCTCTGAAAGAAAAAGTTATATTATTGTTGCACTTATCTCAGGTGAAGGCTGTAGAGGATTAGAGAGATAACCTTGAAAAAACATGTGGCAATCATTAGTAAAACATGAGCCCAGTCCAGGAAAATGGGAAAATGTGGGAAATCAACTCAAGATTGACTCTTTTTGTTATAAGTGGGAGGGAAGGAGAAACACTGTCAGGCTTTCAAGATTCTGTTTTTATAGCCTGTATCAATAAAGTACAGTTCTAGTATTTATTGTTTCCTGGCCTGGTCTACCTCGAAGGGCTGACAGAGGCACACTGGCATTTCTAGAAAATAAAGATAGTCAAGGCTTGACATTTATTCTGAAATAATATGATGATATAAATATTTTATTGATTTATATGCAGTATTTTATACTGCTTTTCATTAAAAATCAAAATGATTTCCATTATAATAATTACAATAATATATATATATATAACAAAAAGTAAAAACGCTTCAGTTCCTTTATAGAATACAAAAACATAATTAGGTTAGCTGAAAAGAAAAATCTATTTAAACAAGTTTTCAATTTGTGGTAAAAAGCATGTAAACATAGTGTATTTTTTCAATTTCTTCTGACATTACCTAGCATTGCCTTGTTTTGTAAGTCCAATTTATGTTTTTTTAGGGGAAAGGCTCCATTAGTAATAGATCCATGGCAGCATGCTATGCTACCTGAATTTGTAGAAATGGAAATTAATGACTTGGTATCATTTACTCTGTGTATCTTCCTAGTACGCAAAGCAAAGAAACTCTGGATAACTGTAAATGCCTTCTGACTTTTAAGTCATCATCTAAAATTGGCTGCCTAAACCCTTGGTGAAAAAACAATCCAATCCTGAAGTGTTCTAACTTGAAGGTAGATCAGTAGATAACACATGACCTGGATATCCCTTACAGTCCTTTTGTTCTATACATCATTGACTTATTGTTTCTTGGAATCAATCACCTTTGGAAAGCTAGCTAAAATTCAATTGGCAGGAAATTCTGAAAGCCCAACTGTTGATAGTTTTCTTTAACCACACCTTTAATATGCCCAGAGTTGACTCTGTTATACTTTCTACTCATTATTTTTAGCCCTATCCTTTGCTAATTTGTGTTATTTTTCATGCCAAAGTAGAACTAAGTAGAAATGCCAACTGCTATGTTTTGACTGCTTTCTTTAGGGCTGAGTTTAATTCAAATAGGGTGCACTGAACAAATGATAGTATATACACATTCTTGATTATCTAATCTTATCTAACAGATGTCTTGCTGTGCTGTAATAGGCCTGTTGGAGCTGCAGGCTCTAAACCAAGTGGCTTTTTTCTGCCTTATGGTTAAAAACAAAAAGCATTCCATTGAGGCTTTACAAAACCTTAATACACATATCTCCATCATTTATAGAGCTTCCTTTCTTTCTGTCCCCTAAATTAATGTCATTTTCCATAATCAGCCATTTTATTTCTGTGGGTTAGAGACAAGATGGAACTTGCCATTCTAGATGTTATTTCTGAACTACATACTATATTGCATGTGGATGTGAATTCCCTAAGGACAGGTAGTTTATTATCATTCATATCTACCTGGTCTGGAGCTCCAGAAAATGACCACGTTTCACCTCATGCAATTAACATGTAAGGAGCTGGTAAGCATCTAAATAACATGATCAAACCTAAAGTGACAACCTTGTTATTCTCCTCTCAAATAAGGTACACATGCTCTTGTTAGGCACCAAAACTTACCATGCGCCTTCCAGAATAAGCCAAGTACACAACAGAGACTTTGGGAACGGATATCAAGTTGCGGACAGCTTCCGCCAACATTTTATCACCCTCCTTGTCTCCCTGTGCCCCCGAGCACTGTGGCTGTTTGTCTTGTGGGGCGACAGGGGGCGGCGAGGCTTGTGCCAATGGATCTGGAGGAGGAGGGGCGGTGGCGGAGACAGTTCCCTGCGCCGGGGGAGACGTTCGGGCGGCAGTCGGCTGCCGCGACGGAGCGTGTAAAGGCGGAAAAAGGAGATCCTCCTCCTCTTCTGGAGAAGAGGGGAGGGGGGAACGGGCCATAAGTAACTTCTCTGGTATAAATATACCATGTTGTTCCAATAAGTCTGTGCGGCCAGTGAGGTTTATAAACATTTTGACATAGATTAATTCCTCAACTTTCTCTTGGCCAGTCAAAAATTTTGAAAACAGTTTCAGGTACTCTGGATCCAATGATCCGTCTGGAGGCCAAGTTATTCCATGGAGGGATGGGTATAGGGGCCATATCTCTGCGCAGAAGGCCCGGAGTTTTGATTTCTTTGGAGATATGCAAGTCGCAGTAGGCTTGAGCAAGCTCCAATGTTTCAAGACACAGCGGAGAGGAGTGGGACTTCCCTTATTCCCTGCCCTCCTTGATGGGTGAGTCTTCGCATGGCTATGACAATTTCCCATATTCGGCAGCAGAAAGCTAAAAGGGGACAGTCCAGAAAATGGTGTGTGTGAGGGAAGCGAGTCAGATTCTCTTTTGCCAGGAACAGAGCCTCCAGCAGGCGCTGGACTTAGCCGGTGGCAAATTTAAGGTTCGTTGTTGTTGAGCCTCCAGCAGGCGCTGGACTTGCTGTGCGGATAAATTTAAGGTCGTGCTCCCCCGCAACCTCCCAGCAGGTGCTGGCGTAACTTTTAAAGGTCGCTATTGGACAGCCTCCCAGCAGATGCTGGCATAACTTTAAAGGTTGTCTCTCTGAGTTCTGCAGATGGTTCGCTCTTAGGGAGGAAGGTTCCGCCGGAAGGGGCCTTTCCAGGAAGCGTCGTCGGGAGACTTGCCAGGTCTCTAGACACCACAGTCCGGAGGCTTGCCGAGGGCGGGGGGAGAGAGTTGTTCCCACTGTAAGAAGGGGGGCCCCAGGGGGCGTTGCCGCAAGAGTTGCCGGGTCTTTTTGGCGTCACCACCCGGGGCGCACCTTGAGGCGGGGGATAGTATTGGGTTTTCCTTCCACAGAGGACGAGGTTGGACCCCAACCCCGATAATCTCTCTGGTCGGAGGAAGGCTTTGGGTGTCTGCCCTTACAACGTTCGCAAGCAGCAGAAGGAATAAATAGGGAAATCGGCCACCCCGGCCGCCAAGGGTCCCACTGGACCCGCAGGAACTCTCAGGATTTTCTCAGTCCTATAGGGGCACCCTGCCTCCTAGCCCAACCGGGACGTGCACCTGTCCTCCCTCTACGAGCTCCCGCACCAAGACCAAGCTAGCTTCTTCAGAGTTTCCGGCTCTCTCTAGCCCTCTGGTATTTCAATACGGAGTTTTCATTAGGGATCATCAGACATTCTTTCCAAACGCACGACCAATGCCGACCCAGCTAGCCGAAACTCAGTCTAGATGCCCAATTAAGTCGGGCTTCTGGGAACTGCGACAAGGATCTCCCTGAGACCCCAAAGGGCCCCCACAAACGCTTCGTGGCTACCCCCTTGTGAGGAAATACCACGGCTAATATACACAGACACACGCACACACTCCCCCCCTAAGAAAAGTCGTACTCACCAACGTTGGTAATTCTTTTGCAGTCCTGACTTCTCAGTCCTGACGAGGGGTCCGTTTTCAAAGTCTCGGTTGCAGGCAGTTTAGGGTTCTTTGCTGTACAGAGTCTGGCAGCTGAGAGGCAGGGAGAAGCCACCGGAAGAACACAGGTCCGGGAGCGCTCGTGGCGTTGCCTTACCTCAAAGCTGCTTTTCCCTGACAGGCTGGTTCAGAGAGTCTGCTTCCCTTTTAGGGGGATCACAGGTACTCCCCGATTCCCGGCCAATGCACCAAATGTTAGGCACCAAAACTTACCATGCGCCTTCCAGAATAAGCCAAGTACACAACAGAGACTTTGGGAACGGATATCAGCAAGGTTTATTTGGCCAAGCAAATGTTGCCGGATGGCTATCCTACAAATGCCACGTGCAGGTGACGTTTGAGTGGAAAAGCCATCCAGAGTTCAGGAGTGCACAAGCTTTTATACAGCAAATACAAACAGGAAATGAGGATGATGATGGTATGCCCATATGTGGGTGAGGTGTCTGATGACCATTCCCTGGGATTGGTTGGTTTTTTGGGGACCAGGGTCCTTCCCAGAGCTGAAGGATTCTGGGATTCACCAGGTCAAGGGGGTGACGTGGGTCATCAACATAGTTACAAAGAATGGAGCTTGGGAACATTCACACCATTTGTTCTATGAGATTGATACTTGCATCTTACAGAGATAACAGTAACGCTTACAGGGACATCGGGTTATACAAGCATACTAAATTACAGAGGTCAGAGCCATAAAATCAAGTCTTTGGATATTCACATCTTGGGGAGGATAGAACAAAGGATTTATTACAAGGTAGTCAGGTAAACGTGTTAGCTTGTCAGGAAGAAGACGCTGACCAGATAGGGAGAGCCCCAAGCTGGTATGCATTCTAAAGGGAGGTAGAATTACTTTGTAGCACCTATCATTTCTATGCAGAATTCTTTGGGGCTTTGCTAAGGCAAAGCCCCTCTCAGGGTCATCCCTGGGTTAACACTCTTTGGTTCAAGCATAATCTTTGGTTCAGTGGAGTTCTAGCAGTGTTGCATTATGGGAAACACTAGAGCAGGGTGTTTTCCAGGCCAAGGTCTGTGGCCCATGGTTTCTCAGATCCTAACATTCTGATTTACATTCTTTCCTTTTTTTTCTCCAACAACTGAAAGGTAAAGATGCCCTAGAGTCACAATCTATTTAGTCTGCTACTAACATGGTCAACCTTGCTAAATTATTCATGTTGCACTTAGGGCCCCTCAAAGGTTGTCCAAATATTTCCAGAGCACCTATTCACTCCGTTTCACAATTCCAATCTTTAATCTTTTCTCACTCTATCATGGTTATCTGGAACATATGAAGGTGCAGTGTTAGAGGCTGACATACTACTATTTAATTTTTGTAGAAAACCTGGGCATAAAAAACAACCCTGAAACAGTTGCTCTTAATCTTTGTCTGTGACATAATTTATCCTGTTTAGTCTACTATAGGGCTTAATTTACCTAATGTATCATGACTCTGAAAAAAGATTCAAACTATTTCCAGTTCTATTAAGTACATTAGTTACATATGCAACTCTATGTATGTATCGTGGTCAGGCGAAGAACAATGCTGAGCCTCAGAGATAAGCTCTAGATCAGAGCTTTCCAAACTGTGTGTCGGGACACGTTAATGCAGAGCTTTCCAAACTGTGTCGCGACACAAAAGTGTGTCGCCACACACAGCGTGGTGTGTTGCCACACCACCCGGAAGCGGCGGCGCGTGCGTGCACGGCGGCAGCGGCAGCCGCCGCCACCGTGCACACACGCGCCGCCGCATGCCCCCCGCACCACCACCGTGCATGAGTGCGCCGCACGCCCCCCCGCGCCGCCACCGTGCACGCACGCACGGCCGCACGCCCCACCGCACCACTGCCGTGCACATGCGGCACCGCCGCGCGCCCGCCACCGCCGTGCTGCCGCCGCTCATGTGTCACCAGCGGCGGCACTTTGGAAAGCCCTGCGTTAGTGTGTCGGCTGCAGTGTGTGTGTGTGTCGCGGCTGCTGCTGCCTCCGAGCCCTGCCAGGATTCCACGCAGGTCCTAGTGCCTGCCTTGTGCCCTGCTGTAAGAGTGTGTCATGAAATGATGCCCTGCTGTAAGAGTGTGTCGCAAAATGATGCATGTCTAAAAAGTGTGTCACCAACATGAAAAGTTTGGAAAGCTCTGCTCTAGATCTTTATTCTCTACCTTACACAGAATTTTGCCAAACTAAGCCACACTGAACAGTTCACTGGGAAAAACCCCAAGCAGGCTAAGGCGGGTCCGGCCTGATCTTCTTGGATGACTACCCAAGGTCTTCCAGGCTATAAAAGCACTTCTCACCCTGGAAAGCGCTCCCTCCTTCCTCTCCCGCGATCTCCATCACAGTATGTGTATACACATACACACAAACAACACTGAGCAACAATGTACCCATGGTAATTTGTCTGACCCTTCTGAGAGCACACATTTGAATATAAAGCAAACATAACATGCTTTTCTTTACCTCTTGCTTAATAAATTATACATGTATATCAAGCTAGAAATGAAAACACAAATAAGGCTAAATCACCTTGGATATACAAATAGTGAGAAAGCATTCAAGGAAGCAATTATGACAAAAATCTGATATTCCCCCAAAAGAAGAGCTGTTTGTCTAAATAAAGGAGATATAAACTCATCAATATATACATGTTGATGCTAATCTAATACAGCTGCAGGAATAAATTTGAGACTGCACATATTGATCAACGAAACAGTCATTAAAAAGTAATAAATGATGCTGAAAATGAAGGGCACACCCATATGCACATAAACAGGTTAATTCTCAATAATATAATAATTGGCAGTAGCACACCAAAGAAAAGTAATCCTCCACCGGCATTTCACAAGTGAATTTTACCTTAAGATAATAAATATCTGGGAAATGGTGGAGATGAACTTTCATTGGGGAAAAAAGCAATGAAGGAAAAGGTTAACAATCCTTTTCCTCTTTTTTAAAAAAATAACATCACAATTCCAGTTGTGAGTTTCTAGATATCACATCTAGATGAAGCTTCAGTATCTCACACTAAAAAAAAAAAGATCTTTCAGATCTTCCAAAATTATTAACAAGGCAACATACAGTTACCTCCCCAAAACCTTTTTATCAACCAAGAACAAGAGTTTGAGTATAATTTATCAGCAGAAGAATCCCAAGAGCACTATACAATAATCGTGGGAACATGTGTGAATCTTATTTAAACTGTATTGAACTGTAAAAAACTTTTTTAATACTTTAAATTAAAATAACATTAAATTCTCACTTTTGATAATTAATTGAGCACATTCCCTAGAGACTATTGTTCTCAAACCGTAGCAATTATCAAGACAGATTTAATAAAACCTTCAACATTTGGAGATGAAGTTATCCTCTTATCCTGGAAAAAATAAATCCAGAAGGAAGATGCAAACTTCAGAGGGCGTTTAAAATAAGTAATAATGGTCTTATAAAAGAAATGGCTTATTCAGGTTTCTAAATTTAACATTACACAGAATTAAACACATTTTCAATCTGAAAATGAAATACAAGGATGGACACAATGACAGATCTTATTTTTTAAAAATTATAATTGTCTGAACCACAAGACAGAAGATCCGAAGCAGGATGGACAGTCTTAGCACTTGCAAAATAAATCTGGTATCAATTATATAATTATAATATATAATATATAATTATAATTATAAATCAATTAGAAGTAGATTTTTTTTACATTTTAAAGTTTCAACACGCACGCGCCGCCGCTTCCGGGTGGTGTGGCGACACACCACGCTGTGTGTGGCGACACACTTTTGTGTCGCG
The DNA here is from genome assembly GCA_023362775.1 of Charina bottae. Classification (NCBI taxonomy): domain Eukaryota; kingdom Metazoa; phylum Chordata; class Lepidosauria; order Squamata; family Charinaidae; genus Charina; species Charina bottae. Next base: position 3,791,771 of record JALMGJ010000009.1, read on the forward strand.
ACACACAGTTTGGAAAGCTCTGCACTACAAGGTAGTCCTCATTTAGCAACTGCCTCAGACAGTGACAATTCAAGTTATGACAGTAATGAAAAAGTAACTTTGCGACCAATGTCTGCATTTACATCCTTCGCAGTTTCTCTGTCACGTGTTCGCCATTAGTTAGTACGCATTGTCCTGTGCCTGACCCATTTTTTCTTCCCCCCCCTCACAGAGCAGAGATTGCCTAAACAAGCTATTTCTTCCTGAGCTGCTTTAAGTGCTAACCCACAGCTTTCCAAACTGTGTGTCGCGACACTTTAGTGTGTCGCAACACAGAGTTTGCTGTGTCGCCACACAACCCGGAAGCGGTGGCGGGGGCGTGCATGGCGAGGGCGGCAGCGGCGCGCCATCAGCGCTTCCGCGTTTTAGTGGAGGCCGTCGTCGCGCACACCATCCCCACATGCGCCTCCGCTGCCGCCGTTGGTGTGTCGCCAATGGCGGCAGATTGGAAAGCACTGTGCTAACCCCTAGTTCAGGGTTTTCCAAAGTGCCGCCGCTGGCGACACACGCGGCGGCGGCGACACGCACGCGCACGGCGATGGTGCGGGGGGGCGTGCGGCGGCGCGGGGGGGCGTGCGGCGGCGCGCGCGCACGGTGGCGGCGCGGGAGGGGCGTGCGGCGGCGCGGGGGCGTGCGGCGGCGTGCGCACGGCGGCCGCTGTGCACACACGCGCCGCCGCTTCCGGGTGGTGTGGTGACACACCACGCTGTGTGTGGCGACACACTTTTGTGTCGTGACACAGTTTGGAAAGCTCTGCCCTAGTTAACAAGCTCAGCTCTCTGACCTTAATTAGTTGATTAGAATCTGAGCAGCTCCCAGCTGCTGCCTGAAATTGACAAGACCCTAATCAGATTTACACTAATGACTTTTGTTTGCCTCCCAAGAGCTCACAGGGAGCAGGCTACGCAAACAGCAGGTGCTATCAAATTCTTTTCTATGTGTATTCCCCCTTGTGTGCCTGCTTACTCTCTTGTAATCCCTTCCTCTCTAATAAATGTAAATACAAACATCAATTACCTTCTTGGTGAGCACTCCAAAGGGCAGGGAGTGGGGGAAAAGGGCTATAAAATTGGCTCTTTTACCCACTTTCCTCATGAGTCAAGTTTGAGAAACCTTCCCTGCTGTTTGGGCTCACCCAGCTGTTGGGGTCATATCCTTCTGACACTGTAAAGCAAAGGAAAGCTGAAGTAAAATGGTAATGTTGCTGTCACATGATTTTTCACTTAGCAACTGCTTTGGTTAACGCAGAGCTTTCCAAACTGTGTCGGGACACGTTAGTGTGTCGGCTGCAGTGCCTGGGTGTGTCGCGGCTGCTGCTGCCTCCAAGCCCTGCTAGGATTCCGCGCAAGTCCTAGTGCCTGCCTTGTGCCTTGCTGCCTCCAAACCTGCCCTGCCAGGATTCCGCACAGGTCCTAGTGCCTGCCTTGTGCCCTGCTGTAAGAGTGTGTCGCGAAATGATGCATGTCTAAAAAGTGTGTCACCAACATGAAAAGTTTGGAAAGATCTGGGTTAACGACTGAGTTGCCAGCCCCAATTGTGGTTGCTAAATGAGGGCTACCTGTAATAGGAAGTAAGGGGAAGGAAGCTGCTAGGAGATACAGGTGCACTGGATGAGTATGCTATAATTGATAGGACCAGAAAGGAAGCCACTTCGAAGATCAGTAAGCAGCTGGTGCACAAACCATGAAGAAGATGAGGAGAGGGGTGAGGCACACCAACCTTCCCTACTTGCCTGGTAAGACCCCTCCAAAATTTGTTTCACTAACAGCTGCCTGCCCAGAATAGTTCAGCTGAATTTCCAAGCTACAATGTTTTTCTTCCATACATAAAATGAAACACACTGCCGGTTTTGCACACACCCCTATATATCGTTTTTACCATTTTTCCAATGGCCAATTTTGCAAGGACTAGCTTTAAAAACAATCCAATAAAAGAGTAACAAACCACTCAAGCTTGGAAATAACATTTATGAAAGTCACATATGGCTGTAACTAGTAGAAATAGTTTACACACAAAATAGGTCGAAAAGACCACTCAACTAGTTTACCCTAGGAAAAATTGCAACATCATTTAGAGCAGAGCTTTCCAAACTATGTGTCGGGACACGTTAGTGTGTCAGCTGCAGTGTCTGGGTGTGTCGCGGCTGCTGCTGCCTCCGAGCTCTGCCAGGATTCCGTGCAGGTCCTAGGGCCTGCCTTGTGTCTGGCTGCCTCCAAACCTGCTGTGATTCCGCGCAGGTCCTAGTGCCTGCCTGTGCCCCGCTGTAAGAGTGTGTCGTGAAATGATGCCCTGCTGTAAGAGTATGTCGCAAAATGATGCATGTCTAAAAAGTGTGTCACCAACATGAAAAGTTTGGAAAGCTCTGATTTAGAGTAAACTCATAACTCTACCCATAGTCACAGAATCACAGAATCCTTAACCAATGCCACTTCATTTCTTTCTTGATAACATTTTTATTTGCTTACCTTGATCCAGAACCAAAGTGTCTGGACACAGTAGTTTAATGTTTCTCTTACATCTTAGGATAATGTGGAAACAAGAGAAGAACTATGAAGAAAAGTGTGCAAAATGTTTCATTTCAGAACATCTCAACCCACTCTGAGTATTCCAGACATCGTCTGACCTCACAGTGATTCATTTCAAAGCCAGGCTACTTCCAAAATGGGTTGGAATGCACCTTTTTAAAGATAGGAACATTTTTCACATCCTTAGCTCTATGGCATCTTTTAGCATAATTCTTTGCAGGCCACTCTGAGTTTTCATTTTGTTCTTAACAGGATCAATAGATCTTAACCTACCTGCTCTCTGGGAACCATCCCATATGAAGAGTCCAAGCCTTTCAATCCAATTTAGTGACCCAGATGTGTATGCAATCTTTTGATGTTTGGATGTAGATTCCAGCTTTTTCTTTCATTCAGACTACATCATCATCAAAAGGTTGTATATAGACCACTACTATTATATAAAGAGTCCCCTTGTGGGGGGAGATGGGTGGTGATATAAATTGAACAATCAATCAATCAATCAATCAATAAAAAATAAATATTAATCATGATTTGGTAATTCTCCTTGTAATTCTCACATCATTTCCCCAGCAGTGTCCGTGGGACCGCCAAAATAAAATAAATACAATTTATTGTTTAGCCATGGTGTGAATACAGTTAATGGTTTGTGCAGCAGAGGAACAATACAGTTCTGTACAATTACAGTATCTGCTGATATACAGTAACTGTGTAAACTAGTTAAAATGAAATATGGTAATATATTTTTGACATCACAAAACATGCATAGTGGTGCTAGTTTTAAATACAAAAACTGAACTTTGAGTTTTGCACCTTTGGGATATTTAATGTAAATAGTGTTTTCTCTTAATAACATTTTATCACTATATTTAAACTTTACAGATCAGTTAGAGAATCCTGACTGAATTTTATCTTTGTAAATGATAAAACAACTGTGAGAAGCAGTAGTAGCAGCAAATGCATCCATTTTAATTTTTAATATGGTAAATATTGATAAATATAACCCATACAAACAAAAGCTCTCTTGGGGTCCTCCATAATTTTTAAAAGTGGGAAGGGGTCCTGATAAAAAAAACAGTTAAGAAACACTGCCTCAGACGTTTACAACCCAAAGAGAAGTATTGGCTTATTGGTAGATTGGGGTAGAAATATGTCACAGTTTAGTGTGTTGCGAAGCAGCAGCACGGGGGGGGGGGGAGGGCACGGCGGCGGCAGCGGCGCGTCATCAGCACTTCCGCATTTTAGCGAGGCCGCTGCCGCCACGCACATTGGTGTGTCACCAACAGCGGCACTATGGAAAGCACTGAGCTAGGCAATGGCTTGGAGGGTGTGGAAGTTGGTTGGATAAGTTTCATGTTTGGAGAGGGTGAAGGCAGGGCTGGAATAGAAGGAGAAATGAAAGCTGGTGGTAACATCAGCATAGTGATGGGCAGAGGGAGATATGATGGGAATCTGACATTCATAGGGGTGGTAGCGTTGATGGCTCAAATTGATCCTGCCTTCCAGCCCTCAGAATTCACCTGATACTACTGTAGGTCATTGGATCCTTGATGGCACTGGTTTTTTGCCATTAAACGCTAGCTCAGTTTGCAGTAAGAATAACCTTACCCATGATTTGATCATGGAAGCAGCAGCCAACTTAGCATATATAACCAAGGCTTGGTGGGCCCAGAAGGAAGTATTTCCCTCTTGTAGTTGTGCCTGCCTAGGTTTCATGTGTGGCATCAGCTGTACTCTGGGGCAGGGGAGGTTGAGTAGCAGTTGTCATCACGGAAGTCTTGATGGCTTTCAGAGACTCTGCACTGCAGATAAGTGGATATGAGACCCTGTGATGGAAACTGGGCACTTGGGAGCAGTTGGGTTTGTTGCCACTGTACCAGTATCCCTGCTGCTTAGCTACATCCCTGAGTTGCTACATTATTTCACTGGAGGTGAAATCTTGATAGTCCTTGGTGACTTTAACCAGCTTCTGGTGGGAATAGTCTGGGGCAGCTCAGGAGTTCATGGCCACTATAGCAACCATGGACTTGACTCAAATGATTGAGTGTCTGATGCATACCAGAGGTCACACGCTAGATCTGGTTTTCATCTTGGGGCAGTTGCAATGTGATCTGAAAGACACGATGTTATCATTAGTCCTTTGTTATGGTCACATCACCCTCTAATCACTTGGTGTCATTGCTGATGCTGCTCCCTATTCCCGGAAGGAAGGACCTATTAGACTAGTCTGCTCCAGGCTTCTAAGAAACCCATAGGGCTTCCAGGGGGAGCTTGGGGCTTTCCCTGAGAATATGGTGGATGTTTGCCTGAGGACTTATTCTCTGTCTGAAACAGGCAGATGAAGACCTTGGATTAGATCACTCTTAAGTGGCCTCTTGCAGTTTGTTCATCCCGGAGAATTCCCCGGTTTTCTGACAACCTCCAGGAAATAAAACATTAGAAGAGACACCTAGAGTGCCACTGAAGGAAACTGAAGAGTAAACCTGAATGATCCCATACTAGGGATAACATCACAGTGATAAAAGTAGTGAAACATAATTATTTCTCTGCTGTTACTGCATCCACAGAGGCATCCCTTTTCAGGTGAACCATTCTTTGTTGGGCAGGAATGGGCAACAGGATCATCTAATAGGCCACTGTGAAGAATACTGTAGGCATCTGGTAGATGAAGTTGCTTGGATTTGCTCAAAGTTGAACCTTGTTTTAACATCTATATGAAGCTGTTGGGTGAAGTCATCCATCAGTCTGGGGTCAGATATCATCAGTATGTTGATGATACTCAGCTGTCTCATCTTGACTTTGGACCAGCCAAGCGATGCTGTCAACCTTTTGTCCCAGTGACTGGAGGCTATTGGAGCCTGGATGGGGAGGAACAGACTCAAGCAAACTTTAGCAAGATCAAGTGGCTGTGGGTTCTTAGGCCACCTGGCTCAGGGGATTTTCCATTTTTATTCCTGAATGGGGCTGGTATGCTATATGGGAGTCTACCTGGACTCTCAGCTCCTGTTCAAGGAACAGAGGGCAACTGTGGCCAGGAAGGCCTTTACAGAGATCCATCTTGTGTACCAGCTGCACCCATTCCTAGACCAGAAGACTCTGCTTACAGTCACTCATGCCTTAGTCACCTTGCACGTGGACTACTGCAATACGCTCTACATGAGACTGCTCCTGGGGACCACTCAAAAACAACAGTTGGTCCAAAATGCAGCACTGGGAGCAGTTATGGGCAGATCTCATAATGCACATGTAACACCTCTATTCTGCAAGCTGCATTGGTTACCAACAGGTTCTGGGTGCAATTCAAGATATTCGTTATCACTTATAAAGTCCTACATAGCACAGAGGGTAGTTATCTGTGGGACCATTGGTCCCCCTTGGCTTCTATCCATCCTATACAATTAGACAGAGTTGGTTCCAGGTCCTATCAATGAAATAGTGTCATCTAGCAGGACCCAGGAAGAGTACTCTGTTGCAGCACCTGACCCCTGGAACAGCATTCCCTCAGATATTTAAACTGCACCTACCCTTCCTCTCTTTAAACAAGCTTTGGACCCCTGGATCTTGCCCCAAGCCCTGGAATAGGATGGTTGATGGGCCTCTATACGTTGGGCACTGTATGGGAAAGTGGGTTTTTATTGTTCCCTTTGGGCGACTATCAACTTGCATTATACTACAATGTTTCTTTCTTTTTGTAAGGCAGCCAAGTCATTCTGGAGTTGGGCAGCCCTAGAAACGTGTTTTATAAATAAATTATAAATTTATAAATTGGTTAAAAACAAGCCTGTACAGCAGGGCTTTCCAAAGTGCCGCCGCTGGCGACACACCCGGCGGCGGCGGCAGCAGCGACACGCGCGCGCACGACGGCGGTGCGGGGGGGCGTGCGGCGGCGCGCGCACACGACGGCGGCGCGGGGGGCGTGCGGCGGTGCGGGGGGCGTGTGGCGGCGCGGGGGCGTGCGGCGGCGCGCGCGTGCATGGCGGCACGCATGTGCGCGCTGCCGCTTCCGGGTGGTGTGGCGACACACCACGCTGTGTGTGGCGACACACTTTTGTGTCGCGACACACAGTTTGGAAAGCTCTGCTGTACAGAATCAATAAAAACAGAGCAAGATTTTTTCATCTCAGAAAAATGATTCAATGGTAAATTAAGTGCATAAAATCCCAGGAAACACATGTTCCAAAACCCTTTTTGACATTATATTTCAAAAACTCTAAATGTGTCTATAATGAGTCACATTCAAATATTTTTAATATACAGCAAGAGTTCATATTCCATTTTTTAAAGGCTTTATTACTCCATATCTAAAGCCTAGATATGGAATAAAGGAAAGCATAGGAAAAAAATGTGTTCCACTCCACTTTTTTCTGGGGTCTTTTTTCATTTTTCTAGAGGAAAAAAGTATATTTATAAAAAAAATACTGGAAATAATTCCTATGAAACATTTTGTCAATTGGATTACTAAAATGTTTAAATTTAGAGCATGAAGATTTTTATGCAAGTCATTCTAAATAAAGATTATTCCTGATTATGGACTTCAATTTCATCCCGTGATTATGGACTTCAATTTCACCCAATGAAATTGAATCCTGGAAGAATAAGGTCAGACAAAGGGATTTTTTTTCCCCAAGGCATAATTAAACTTTGGAATTTACTACCACGAGATGTGGTGCTGGCTACCAGGTTGGCTGGCTTCAAAAAAGGGCTGGACCAATTCATGGACGTCATGGGGATCAATGGCTCTTAGCCTTGGTGGCAGAGTGACAGCCTCTGAAGGCCACCTGCTGGGAGACTAGTGGGCTTCCTTGTGCAGCTGGTAGGCCACTGTGAGAACAGACTGCTGGACTAGATAGGCCAGGGGTCCAATCCAGCAGGGCACTGCCTATGTTTACATATTATGTTCTTAATATGTAAACCAAATTGTTTAGTTTTGCCAACCAATACAATTTTCATTGGTGGAAGCTGAAAAAAGGGTGGTGGGGCTTCAAAATCTGCCCTGGAGAGCTTCACAATACCAGAGCAATTTTTTAAATGTCATAGGAAGTTGCAGAGAGAAATAGTTCATGCCCACTCAGAACACATTGGATTTCACCTAATATTTCAAGTGTTACAAAGTTGATTCATACCAGGTCTGCTAGCCCTTAATGTTGTTCTAAAACCACTCTTTTTGTTGAATATTTTTTTCTTACCAAGAAATCTTTTTAAAGCTTTCCTATTTCGCAAATGGCAATAATTAAAAGATATTTTTACACCACCTTCTAGTATTAACAATTTTGCTTATATACAAGTAAGCTACAAACCTACACCCATTTATACAGAAATAGGTTCTGCTAAATAAAATAGGTTCTGCTAAATGTGTGCTGCACATATCTCAATTTCTTCCACAAATCACACTCCCCCCATCTTCCTCATAAAGTAATTCAGAAAAAATATTTTCTGTCAACATCTTCAAAAATTGAAGACATGTAATATTCTAAGGCAGATGAAGGAAACAGGAGGAAAGGTAAAATAAACCAAGCCTGAATCAACCTTAAAAGTGGGCCTCATCTTAGAAACAGGAAAAAAATCAATCTTAATCTCAAAGAAAAAATGTATAGATGGTTTGGAATACTTCCCTACCCCTTAGTTTGTTATCTAAGATTCCTAATATAAATGCCTTTACTACCATTTCTACATTCTTTGTTAAAGAATGTCATATTTAAAAGCAGCTTGGAATGGACTGTTTTAAATTTGGTTTTACAATTTTCTATAATAGAAAACTTAAATTTCTATTTGCAAAGTTCACAGATCTGAAAATTACACAAGAGAAATACACTGAATTTGGAAAATCAAGAAATGACATTTCAGGTGTTTTATTAAGCAAATGAATCACTGGGTCTAAATGCAATTGTAACAATCTACAGTATTACATTCCACTAACTTTTGCAATCAGGATTCTCTCTTTTATTCTCAGTGTGCCAATGTTTCCCAGAAGTAATTCAGTATTTATAAAGGTAGCTACTTCCTTATGTACACTCAGGAAAAGCAATATTAGCCTTCTGATATGACTCATATTTTTCTTTAGCCAGGACTGAGAACTGAGCAAAAGCAATACAAACTGAGAAGGCTCTAGGGCAAACATTACAAAGCTTTTCCTGACTCTGAAATAATGTAATGATCTAATCCATTCATGAAAGTGTAGACAGATTTATAGCTGGAAGTTTATATATCACCCCATAACTATTCTACTGATTTTATTGTTACATTAATGAACACAATAAAATAATGTAAGGAACACAATAAAAAATTAGCTTACAATCACACCAGAAATCAGAAGGATAAATTTAATACAATCATACAATTAAATGACCACAGAAACTGCTATTGCCACATGCTTCCACAAAGCCAGAGCCTTAACAGCTGCTGATCACCACCCCTAAACGAAACCGTGCCTGCGCTTACATATTGCACTAAGCCATCATGGCTTACTGAACAACCACAAGCAAGGGGGTCCCTAAAATAAGCGAAGCCACAAAGCATGGTTGATACAACCCAATGGTTAAATTCACCTAACACGCTACACCAAAGTCGAAGAAACCCACCTCGTGCCTTAACATCTCGCGTGGACCAGAGATGCCCCCTTCACCTGGGTCACCCATCACCTCCATTCACCTGTCGCCCCGCCCGGGAGCCACGCCTCCTTCCCCTCCAGCGCCCCCCCCCCCATGCACCTTTGGCCTCACAGTCCGCGCAGTACTTGTTGTCCTCCTCCCGCAAGAGCTTGGCGAGGATGGCCTGGTGCTGCTCGTTCTGCTTCTGCGCCTTTTCCCGGCAGGAGCGGGTGGACATGGCGAAGGGAAGAAGGGCAAAGGGGCGGGCGGGGAAGAGGGAGAGCTTGAGCGGGGAGGAGAAGAGAGAGGCGGCGAGGGAAAGGAAAAGGGCCGGAGGCGGCCGGCGCGCTCGGACAACCCAGAGGAAGAACTTCAGCCAGAGCCGGCAACCCGAGGGCGGCGGCGGCGGCGGCGCTTCCTATTTCCCCTCCTGCCGCTCCTTGCTCGCTCTCGCTATCCCTCCTCCTCCGTCACGGCGACTGGGCGAGGCGGGCGCGCCAGCCCAGCCAACCAGCAGCCGCCGGGACGTCAAGCCAGGTAAGGCGGAGCGGCGTCGACGTTCTCAACCGGAACTACTACTGTCAAACGCCCGCATCCGCTTGCGCCAGAACTGGTTCCTGACACCTTTCTCAGCGTTCCCCGGAGTGACGTATCTCTCGCTCCCTCCCCGCTCGCTCTCCCGCCCCCTCCTTTCTCCTCGACAAAGTAGTTCTTCTGGGGTTCGGAGCTCGCGCTGGGAGAGAGGGCTGTAGAAAGGGTAGACTTCTTGCACTTCCCTTGGATGACACACTCCCCCTTCCCTTTAAATGAGTAATTTCTGAGTAATATTCGCGAAGGAGTGAAGACGGCTCTTTCTTGTATCTCGCGATGCTCTAAAAAGAGTGTCGCCACCCACCCGCAAAAGAACTTTTCCCCTGGGTGTCGAGCATTCCAAGCCAGTGTGTATCCATCCGCCTGCGAGAGGACTGGAAGCGCGAGCGGGGATGGAACAGCCTTTTCCTCGCGGGTTCGAATTGCGTCTGTCCAGCTGATTTCCCACTCAGAGCACAGCTGCCCACGCTGGGCATCTGTAATTTCTCGACTGAAGATCCAACACTCAGGTTTGGAGAAGGGAATCTGGGAACAACTTAATCGATACTTCCAAGAAGACCACTGCTATGGAAAACCTCAAGCAAGCACTCTCTAGACTTACTTTCTGGCAGAACATGTTTATCAGGAAGAAATAAATCCTGCTGCCTTTGCTGACTCTGTCGGAGTATTGAGGATTACTGCAGTAGTTGCCTTCCCCCAAATTCTGTTTCATATGTGTGTAAAAGTATCCCGGTCCCCTAAAGATAAGGTTGAACTTCAAGGTAATTACAAAAATGCTGAAGAAACAGCATACTAAAAGTTGTAATGCTTATCAAAAATACAAAATTTTTAAATATTTTTAATAATTTTAATTTTTATTGTAAACCGTCCAGAGTCTACTGCGGTAGAGATGGGTGGTGATAAATTTGATTAATAAAATAAATAAGTAAGTAAGTTTTATGGCTGTTGTGGGTCTTCCGGGCTGTGTGGCCGTGTTCTGGAAGTTGTGGTTCCTAACGTTTCGCCAGCATCTGTGGCCGGCATCTTCAGAGGGCAGGAGCACAGACAGAAGCGATCTCTCTGTGCCCAGGTGCCCACACAGCCCGGAAGACCCACAACAGCCATCGAACTCCGGCCGTGAAAACCTTCAACAATACACAAAAAGTTTTCTTTCATGCAGTTTTTTAAAAATTGAAAATGGCTGAAAAGTACCAATCTTTTCGGTATTCTAGTACTTCTTGTGCACAGTATTTCTCTGCAGTCAGACATGTCCTTTAGGGCATGGGAATACATAGATCTGTATTTGTATCTCGTTTAGCTTATTTATATCTCGTTTAGCACAAAAACTGTAAATAAACCCCTTATACTTGTTACATCGGATTAAAATCTACAGCTATTCTTGGACATGACTAAACGACTGAACAACAACAACAAATGATCTTTTAGCATGGAGTTGCTTCTGACATAATACTTTAGATGCAAAATTATGTCAATGAGTCCTGTATGCCAGTTAGGTTCATTCAGGGGAAACTGGAGTGTGCAGTCCATAATAGGTTTAGACCATGGGTGTCCAACCTTTTGGCTTCCCTGGGCCACATTGAGTGAAGAGGAATTGTCTTGGGCCACACATAAAATATATAATATAGTTAATGTATATAAGTAATAAAACTTCACTTATTTTTTATATTTTTATTATAAAATTTTAAAAAGGGCAACATAAAACTAGTGGGATATTTGACCTTGTTTTTGTGAAACTAATGCATCAGTGTCTGGTTCGATGAAAGTGGTTGCAATTCTCAGTGAGTTCTCAAGGTGCTCGTCAGAAATTTTAATTCTAATTTTACTCTTCGTGTGCTTCATCCTTGAAAATAGTTGCTCACAAATGTACGTGCTGCCAAAAAGCGATGTCATGAATAAGGCGTGATTGTGAAGTGAGGGATATTTTTCTATGGGAAGATAGGTCTTATAAAAGTCCAGTAGAGAGACATGATCAAATTTTTCTTTGAGTTGAATGTCTGATTGTGTCACAGGCTACAGCCAGGGTATCGTATTTCACACAGGCAGAGATAAGCCGGCAGCCAGGAACACTTCCCCGGCTGAGGAATGCTGCCGGCAATAAATCAACAGTTGTAGGAGCAGGCAAGAGAGAGAGTCAAAAGTCCATACCAGAAGATTCAAACGCCAGAGAGAGTCCAGTCCAGAGTCAAGTTCAAGGGTACGCACAAGCAGGTCCACGATATATACAAGCCGAGTCAGGAGTCCAGAGAGTAGAATGCCAATAGTCCAACCGGGGTTCAAGGAAACAGGTAACAAGGTCCAGCAGAGGTTCGCGTAGCCATAAACTAGTTTGCTCCCTCAGAGGGTCCTGTGTGCCTGCTGCTTAATTTATGGTCCGCTCATGAGCTGCCAGCCGAATCCTGCAAAGACTCCAGCTCTGCTCTCCGGAGGTCTCTGGCAGCTAATCTTGCGCTCCGGCGTTTCTCCTTTAAGGCAAAGCGTGCACTCCTTCGGCGCTGCCTCTTTGGAGACTCTGAAGAGCTGCCAGGTGTGTGGGTCACAAGTAGCTGCTGAGCGGAGGGCGGGAGCAAACCCTCATCCCTGGCTTGTTCTTCTGCTGACTCAGCTGCAGCTGCCTCCTGACCATCCTGGCTCCCTGTTTCAGGGGCCATGCCTGCCTCGGGGGCTGCCTCTGGGTCAGTCCCCTGGAGGTCCCACAGGGGCAGCTCATCCTCTGACTCCTGGCTGAAGTCCTGGGGCAAGGGCTGAGGCTGAACCACGACAGATTGCAACTCTTATGCATTCCATTTGAAAATTCGGAGGTAATGTAGTTATGTCGACTGAAAATGGAGTCGAAAATATACCAAAATGTTGATGATTTTTCCGGAAATCTTGAAAGCTGTTCTCAAATTCCTGTATCAAACCAAAAAGCAAGGCTGCATATTTCTCGCTGTTCACAGGACTGTGTTTAGCCAACGTATTAAAATGTATAAAATTATTTTCCATAACTTGGGCTTGCCATACTTTAAGTTTCATTTCAAACACTGTTATGGTTTGAAACATTGCAGGGATCAGTTGGTTTTCACCTTGAAGACACATGTTTAACTCATTAAAATGAGCGGTTAAATCCACCAAAAATGCTAAATATGTGAGCCATTTTTCACCATCAAGTTCTGGCACAAATTTTCTTTTTGATTCCATAAACGACTTGATTTCATTTCTCAAATCATAAAATATTTTCATCATTTTACCCCGACTTAGCCACCTTACTTCAGAAAAGTAAATGATGTCCCCATAATCAGCATCCATACTTTTAAGGAACTCCTGGAATTGGCAATGATTCAATCCCATGGCCCTTATGAAATTCACTGCTTTGATGACAATTTGCATGACATCATCCATTTTTAAAGCTTTCACGCATAAATTTTCTTGTTGTAGAATGCAGTGATACTTCATCAAACGTGAGTTGCCGGCGGCACTTGCATCGTCTTCTATCAATTTTGTAAGTCCCTCACTTTTACCAACCATCACCGGAGCGCCATCAGTAGATATACCAGATATGTTGACAATGGTTAAAGAAAATCGCTTTAATGTCATTTTTACTGCTTTGTACAAATCAAGAGATTTAGTTGTGTCTTATAATGGCACCAAAGAAGCCATTTCTTCAGTGACATTATATTCATTATCAATACCTCTAATAAAAATGGCAAGTTGAGCCGTATCTGTAGCATCAATACTTTCATCCATCGCCAAAGCATAAAATTTGAAATTAGCAGCTTTACTCTTCAAACCTCTTTTGATAGATTTTCCTGTTTCTTCAGTTCGCCTGGCTATAGTCTGGTGAGACAAACTGATTTTAGAAAAATCGCTTTTTTTATCAGGACAAATTATATCTGCCACGCTTTCCATTCATTGCTTAATAAATTCACCATTGGTAAATGGTTTTGATTTTTTTGCAATCAGATTTGCTACCAAATAACTAGCTTTTATAATAGAGCCTTTTGAGTTGTTACTTTTTTTAAAAAAATGTTTGAGACAGACTTTTTTTCAGTTCTGCTCATTTGTCTTTACGACAAATTCCTTGATACGCTTCGAATTTGGCAGCATGTTTTTCCGTATAATGCCTTTTCAAATTGTAGTCTTTGAAAACTGACGCATTTTCCCTACAAATTAAGCATAGTGCCTTAGTATTTGTCTCGACAAAAAAGTACTCATCTGTCCATTTTTCGTTGAATACTCTTCCTTCATCTGCAATTTTTCTTTTTTTCTTTTCTTTTTTGGGTTCTGTTTTCTGTTGAAACAACATTGGAGCCATGCTGGAATAAATTTATTTAGGAGTAAATATTTTTTTAAAGAAATAACACAACAAGCCCATCGTAAATTGTTAGGTAGGCAAATAAACAAAGCAAAGTTTAATAATCAAATAAGAAAACTTACATGTCTACTTAATAATAATAACAATAAATGCCTGTCACCGCAGAACACATGTAGGTAGGTTGAAATATTATATATAATGGCAAGTCGCCGCAAGCTGACGTGTGTAGCGGGTGGCGGTGGTGTTAGCACTGCATTCCCCCATTCCCCTACACAGTGTTCTGTTGTTTCTACCTACGCAATCCACGATTGAGCACTGCACGATCAAGTCACGAAAAAAATTGCAAAATAATGTTAAAAGTTTACAATTTTGGGGGGGCGCATTACTAGCTGTTCAGGGCCGCATGCGGGCTGGACGCACCTGGTTTAGACCTTCCATGTGCTTGTCAGCATCTTGTGCTTAAAACAAGCATCGTGTAGATCAGAGCTTTCCAAACTCTGTGTTGCGACACAAAAGTGTGTCGCCACACACAGTCTGGTGTGTCGCCACACAACCCGGAAGCGCTGATCATCATCAGCACTTCCAGGTTTTCCCATGGCAACACACCAACGGCGGCGCGCAAAACCTGAAAGCGGCAGCAGCGCTTCCGGGTTTTTGCGCGCTGCCGCAACGGCGGCACTTCCGGATTTTCCCGCGGCGGCACACCAACAGCAGTTGGTGTGTCGCCGCGTGAAAACTTTGGAAAGCCCTGGTGTAGATATAATATTCTGCTATTTAATAGAGAACACTGTCATGCAGGCATACATGTCTGAAACCTATTGGAAATGTTCCATTTTGCTCTCATTGGGTATTATTGGCAAGAGTCATAAAATCCAGGCATCTAGAGGAGGGGGGAAGCTTTCAGAAGTGAAGCTAGAAGATGCTGAAAATGAGCCTCAGCAGCAGTGAGAGTCAATCAGGTGCGGGCACAATCAAGCAGCCCAGACTACAGACATTTGTGTTGTCTGGGTGCTGGCAAGATAGAGCAGCCCAAAATGTGGGTAATAGTGGAGCAGCATAAGACATAGCCTGCTCCCCCACTCCATAAGGATATCCACATCACTACTGAAGGAGCTTCAAGGAACTATACAAATTTAGAAAGGTAGAATATAGAGGTGTAGCTAACGTTGAATAGAAGTTCAGATACGAAAATAGGAATTAAGAGTCAAAATAGTTTACAGGAATAAAAGAATCAAAACTTTGTATTATAAAGAAATATGTATTTTTATAATAAAAAATCCATTTATAAAGGAACTGTCTCTCCTTGTCTTTGACTGGTGCCATCCCACATGGTAGTCCTACAATACTGTGTTTTCAGTATTTTGTTTATCAGCATTTTGTATCTCTCTCTGGTTTGTTTATCCTGTAGGATTTCAAGCCATGGTATGCTATCCACCTTTCACCTGACTTCATTAAAATCTGCCTTCCTAAAGTCCAAGGTAATTGATTGATTTGTCTTAGCTTTTCTTCCCCTAGTTACCTTGAACTCCAACATGAGGTTGCTTTCCGGAAGGTCCTTAACACTTTCAGTCCATCTCCCAAATCCTCTCTGTTGGTCAGGATTACATTCAAGGTAGCTGACAATATCCAGGGGTATAAGATTCTTTGGATTTCTTGTTCTGGAGATCAACACATTCAGATCAAGAAGTCTAACATCTCCTCACCAGCCTGCAAGACTGGCTCTACCAGCAATGCAGAACCTTGTTACTAGTAAGTCCCAAAAGAACACCAGGAGGGTCTGAAAGATTCTAAGCATTCCACCATGAGATGAGTGGTTTTTACCAAAGCGTCTGTTACTTGGCGTTCCATGTGCGTCATGCCGGCCACATGACCGTGGAAGCGTCTTCGGACAACGCTGGCTCTTCGGCTAACAAACAGAGATGAGCACTGGCCCCTAGAGTCGGACACGACTGCACAAATGTGCGGGGGGAACCTGTTACTTGGCAGGGCATTAGATATATCAGCAGACTTACTCAGCAAATATAATAAAAGCAGACTTGAAAAAACCTGAATAAAAGCAGAGGAAGGAATCTTTACAGTTACATCACTGGAAATATTTCTTTGTAATCTGATCAATGAATGATTTTGCAAGCACTGCCCAAAATGCACTTTCTTAAATCTTAAGGCGCTCCAATTAAACTTACCTAGAAGATGATGCCATTTTAAGGCTGCAATTTTATGCACACATCTGAAATAAATGCAACAATTTTTTGAAACATTTAAAAAGTTATGTAGGTTCTAGGTTGAAAGAAAACACCAAAACTAAGTACAGTGGCATAGGAATATCAAATAAACTGCTTATTCTTTTTTTAAATTTTCCTTAATTAATGCTTTATTTGTGGATCACAACAATTCCAAAACTCTATAAATGTGTACCTTAAAAGAAATTTGGATGAGTTACTCCTGGTTCCCTGAGAATAAGAAAAACCAACAATTAAACCTATGTAAGAGTCTTGACAGCCCAACAATGAAATTCTGATAAATCCAGAAACTGTTATGGAGATTATAACTTAAATTTCTGTGATATCTCAGGTCATTTCATAGGCCAGACATTTTAAATAGATAAATTCGGGAATTATCTTTGTTAGTAGGAAGCTTACAATTTTTATTCCAGAGATATAATACAGTCTAAGAATAGTATCAACCAAAATTCAGCTGCTTTTTTGTTTTGCAGTTTATTTATAAACTTTTCATTTATTTCTTGTGTAAATGAGATATTGCTGCCATCACAGGAATAAGCTAAACCACAGAAAGGTGTTAATAATAGCTATAGTAAATTGGCAGGAAAGCATAATTCCAGTGCCTTTTCATAAATTGTGGGACATACCTACTTTCTTTCCAGCTTGCTTAGTTTTCCTAGTCTCTTTATGTGAAGCTTTTTTGTTTTGTTACCTAGGGAAATTTCAATCAAAATATAGCCAGGAGTGTAGCCAAATACTGTTTGGTTGCAGTGAAAATTTGGCACAGTTGACTTCATTAGATTAATATTATCTTTACCTTTTAGTTTATATTTTATTATTGTGTACTTTCCAGGGTGGATTGTGATGTACATTTCTTGTTTTCCTGCTTTGTTGTTTTGTATCCTTGTCTAATCTTTGATTATATAGAAGTAAATTTTATTGGCAAGAGTTTTGTGTACTTCTTTATTTAGATAACTAGCAAATGCAGTGAAGAAAATGCTCATAATAGTTTCCCCAATTTTAAAACTCAAGGCTGATTAAGAACTTCCTGTACACCAGCCATTGTCAAAGCAACATTTTGGTTCAGTTCCTACTGTAGTTCTTACTTACTTTCTCCCAAAATGAGGAATCATTGGATCTTACATCATAAACATAATTAGAGATTAACAAATCCCAATGAAATTGGGATTCATAGATGTCTTCTATGATTTTCCTTTTCAAAAAATCAAGCTCAGAATAAAATATTAGTTTTGTTGTAGAAATCTGTGAATAATTTTATTTATTTATTTATTATTTGGATTTATCCCCGCCCATCTCTACCGTGGCAGAATAATATTACCATCACACCTCCTCAGGCTCTGCCCTATGCTTCCCATTCCTGACCCATGATTCATTAAAAGGTAAAGGTTTCCCCCGCACAGTTGTGCAGTCGTCTCCGACTCTAGGGGCTGGTGCTCATCTCCGTTTGTTAGCCGAAGAGCCAGCGTTGTCCGAAGATGCTTCCCCGGTCATGTGGCCAGCATGATGCACGTGGAACGCTGTTACCTACCCACTGAAGTGGTACCTATTAATCTACTTGCATTTGCATGCTTTCGAATTGCTAGGTTGGCAAGAGCTGGGGCTAGTGCGGGAACTCACTCCGCACGCAGGGCTAGGGATTCGAACCTCTGAACTTGAGATCTTCCAATCGACAAGCCTGGCGTCTTACCTGCTGAGTCACCACGCCCCTCATGATTCATTACTACACAACAATTCCTATATTTGCATATATGTAAATGATGCATTTTTAAAAGCCACATCATAATACTGTATGTAGCATATGTCTGTCTCTTTTCTCCTTTCTCTACAACATTACTGTTCTGCCCAAAGCTAATTGCTATAGCAATAAGAACATCATCTTTTTTTACATTATTGCATCATGATTTGGACTGTTTGAAAACAAACTATTTAGAGCCAACTGTGCATAATTTCTTTGCTGTGAGATTTAATTGTCCTTTGTTATGATTGGCATAATTAGCCTGATATACAATGTTCTGACAAATCTCATCAATCCTGCAGCATTTTTGCATTCCTCTGAGGCAGACTGTTTCTTCTTTATTTAGATCTGACATTTCTCTAGGAAACCACTTTTTCTCTTCTGTGCTATAATAAATTAAACTAGAAGTTTTTCTTGTGCCACAAGATTTAGAATACTTTTGAAAATACTTCCTAAAATTAACCTTTCTTTATCCTCTCATCCCCCGCTCATCAAGGCTAATGAACTTGTCTAATTTTAATTTTATTCTCCTTTATTCAAATTATTTGCTATTTTTCTCTCTTCTTTCTGTTTCTCCATGTTGTAGCTTCCATTTTGTAATTCTAGGATCACTAGAAATGTTTCATTAACTTATGGCAGTTTTTTTTAGGAATGCTGATTTATTTATATATACATATGCTACATATGACATATCTATGATCATAGATCAGCTTTGAAAACAGAACCACATCCAACTCCAATTAGAATTTTACTGAGCCTTTGTGCAACTGTCTGTTCACTTTTGTATATTACTCCATGATAAAATAGTTTATAGCTTATCTGAAAAAAAAAGGTTTTAATTGACATGCAAAGAATGGACTTCTGCTTGCCTTCCATAGAATGCTGAGATGGAGCTGACAAGAAAGGGTTAATTCAATTCTACATCTTCTACTCAGAAGAAGATGGCCGGCCTAAAGACCTCTTCCTGTCTGTGGAAGAAACCCCCATTTCTTCTGCCCCTCAAGTAAAGAAGGAAGGAAGGAAAGGTGCGCAAGCACCTTTTGGTACCTGTGTGCAAACTGCTCAGTGGTTCGGCAGGAGGATGCAGCGAGAGGCCATGTGGCCAAGCCAGCAGAGTGGGAGGAAGGGAAACATCTGACCAGGGAAACAGCAGCTTCCAGAACCAAGTTGAGTAGTGGCGGCAATCAAGATGGTGCCCCTCTGGCAAAATAACATTGTCCCCACTACATTGAAGCAGGAGGACCAAGGGCTCTTAGAGCTGTGCCTCCTTGCTCCCAAGTCAACAAGAAGAATCACTAGGAGTGGCCAATTACAGGAAGGCACTAGAAGGCTGAGGCTGATTAGGGAGTAGTCACCACTAGAGTGGGCAGGTACAATGACAGCAGGAGACAGCAAGCCTTCCGGCTTACAGCAGGCAATGTGCAGGGTGACACCAACAATAGCAATCTCTGTCAGCTGCAGGACAAAGGCACTGACAGCACCAACCCCCCCCCCCAGGCCACAACAGAAGTGAAGCCGCCATATCTCCTTTACTCCAGCAGCAGGATGGTGGTGGTGAAGCGAGAGATGCTAGATGTGAAAGTATGTCAGGGACAAGGGAGGAATGGACTGGCCTAGTGATGCCCAGCATGACAGTTCAGCTGCCTTAAACTCCCCTGTGTGTTGCTTTTTCCAGAGTAGAATTATATGCATTGCTAAACCTTGGAGGGAAGAGACCCCTCTTTTTCATAGAGAGACTGTTATTTCTACTTCCAAAAGCCCATCCAGTGAGTCCTATTCATCCTATCGCCTCTCTCTTCACAGGCACAGGGACAGCCTGAATGAGCAAGAAGACTATAACCTCATGTTCAGGGTCTCCAGCCTCAGACATCTAAGCAATGTGGAAGAACACCTAGCTCCTTCAAGGCTTTAGCTGCTCCTGATAGCTAGGTGATGCCTCAGGTTACCCCTTGGGTAGTGACTTCATGCAATCAGTATCTCCCCAGCAGAGTGGGACTATACCTAACATCAGTGAGCTGGTATCAGCCCTGACTTTTAAAATCAAATTGTTCTAGAAGACAATAAAAGAAAAATAGGAAAGGAGTTAAATAGGTATTCTGGAGAGATGCAAAATTTCTACTGCTGGGAAGCTGAAAAGAACTGTCATATCTGGGTATACTGAGTGGGGCCGGGGCTCCCACCAAAAGTCTTTTAGCTCTGAAGTGTTCCAAACAGAAGACTGCGCACGGCCAGACCCTGTATTTTTGACTTCTCAGAGACCACAGTGAAGCATTTAATTACTGTAATCTTCCATGCATTCATTTATTGTAGGATTCATGCCAGTGTATTGCACAATGCAAAACAATACAGTTTTTAGACATAATCTTCTAAGGAAAGATTCTGGCTGTTGAAAACAAGCAAGCATCATGTTTCTATTATTATATCCATCGGTGAGGCATGCTTTAATCAGCAGTATTTATACTGTATAGCCTAAATAGCATCTTCCATGATTCTAGTCTATCCATATGGGGGGGAAAAGTCTGGAAATCACCTTAGAAAACAAACAGATCTCAAGTTTACCTGCAGAAAAACAGAGAC
Organism: Charina bottae; assembly: GCA_023362775.1. Taxonomy (NCBI): domain Eukaryota; kingdom Metazoa; phylum Chordata; class Lepidosauria; order Squamata; family Charinaidae; genus Charina; species Charina bottae. Next base: position 3,812,353 of record JALMGJ010000009.1, read on the forward strand.
TATATAGTTCTGAACTGACATTTCATAATTTTATATGGATTTTATAATTTTATAAGTTGGTTAATTGTCTCAAATCTTTTTTTTTTCTCTTAGGTTTTTTTTTTTTGTAATAAAATTTCAAGATTTAAAATCATCAGGCTTTATCATTAAAAACTGTACTATAATCCTTTCTCTAGTATTCTAATTTTTGGAAGATTATTGGAATGGTGATTACATCATTCACAGTCCAAGAGATTCAATTTGCCTACATTTCTGAAGTGTGACTAATTAACATCTGATAGAAATAAGTGTCGGAGGGGAGACTTTACATATTCTGATTATGAAAAATAATCTCCACATAAAATTAAATAAAACCTAAGTAAAAGTTGAGTTTCTGGGGGAAAAAAACCATTATTCACTGCCTAGAGTCCTTTACTATTCACCGCCTAGTCACAATTGCAAGATGGGTGGCTACACCCCCCCCCCCAATATAATTAATACATAAATTTAAATGAAGTTTGACATTCATTCTTTTGATTTTAGACCTCCAGCTGTTGCTAAACTTCCATTTTCAGCAGCTCCAACCAGCATGCCTAGTAGTAAAAGATCTAGGAGTTGTCGTTCAGCAGTATCTGGTGGGCCAAAGATAGGGCCCTCATACAGTATCTGAGCAAAGTTGGTATAACTTGCTGCCACCAAATTTTAGCAGCATGATTCCCTGCCACTTTCAACTGGGATCCATGCCTCTTTCACATGAAAATTGTACATAAGCTCTGCAACAGGATTGGTTAAAAAACAACAACAAAGAAATCCCATTAGCCAGCATAGCCCAACCTTTTGGGAAAAATTGTCTTCCACAAAACCGGTCCCTGGTGCCAAAAAGGTTGGGGACCCCTGCTCTATAGTACCTCTATAGAAAGTAAGGAGGATGGGAGGTGGAAGATACACTTTCCTCATCTGGCACAGAAAATGCAAACGCTGCTGTTCCCATTTTACCAGGGATGCAGTATTAAGAGACCAAGTCAAACTATTCGTTATATGCACCCCCAGGAACCTGATGCTACTGACTGACTCCACAGCTATGTCATTAATAAAGAGTGGTGTATGGCTAAGCCGGTTCTTTCTAAAATCAATAATGATCTCCTTGGTTTTTTCAACATTCAGAACCAAGCTATTTATATTACACCAATCCACCAAACCCTTCACCTCCTCTCTATAAGCCCAATCATTGTCATCCCTAATAAGACCCACCACCGTTGTATCATCTGCATACTTCACAACGGAGTTGGTGGTAAACCTGGCACCACAGTCATGGGTCATCAGGGTAAACAACAATGGGCTTCAGACACAGCCCTGAGGGGAACCAATGCTCAAGGGAATAGGGTTGGAGATATTATTTCCAACTTGCACCGACTGGGACCTATCAGTGAGGAAGTGAAGTAGCCAGTTCTAAAACCAGTACTAAAACCCAGAGAGTCCAATTTGTCTACCAAATGCTGAGGAACAATCGTATTAAATGCTGAACTGAAATCAACAAACAGCAATCGCACATAGCTGTTCTTCTCTAAGTGTGCCAAGCTCAAATGAAGAACAGAGGAGATTGCATCCTCTATGGAGCGGTTCCGCTGGTAAGCAAACTGAAGCGGATCAAACGATGGGGGAAGTCTGGAGACAAAATGGTCCTTTATCAGCCTCTCAAAACATTTCATCATAATGGGAGTGAGTGCTATCAGGCGTTAATCATTAAGACATGTGATTGTAGATTTTTTAGGCACAGGTATAACGGTTGCAGTCTTAAAACATGCCGGGACCACAGCCTGATGTAATGAAATATTAAAGATGTCTGTAAGAACACTGGCCAGCTGATCAGCACAGTCCCTGAGTACCCGCCCTGGAATATTATCTGGGCCCACTGCTTTCCACGTATTAATTCTTCTCAGGGTCCTCAGGACATCAACTATATCAAGGATAAGTGCCTGTTCATCAGGATGAGCAGCAGCCTTCTTCACAGGAATATTGTTAAGTGCCCCAAACCTACCAAAGAACGTATTAAGTTCATTAAGAAAATCTATCTTCTCCTCACACAATGTCGTAGTAGTCTTGTAATCTGTAATGGTCTGAATACCCTGCCACAAGCACCTAGTATATCCCCTGCACAGAGTTTTGCACACTACCTGACAAATTAATACCCTCCAGGTGATTCCACTGTAAATTTATAGCTGGGATGATCTGGGCTGTTTTGATTCTTTACCGATTCTTGCAGAATAGGTTGTATCTTTAAAATACAACAAATAAACACGCTCTGCTATCGGTTATAGAGAATAAAAGCAGACCCAGGGAGAAGGAGCAGGGCCTGCCTGCGTTCATGCTCTTAATCCCTCCACATCTTCTCCCATGGAAGGCTTCAAGCTTTCTTGGACAGAAATGTGATTGAGGTGCTGGAGCAGGCTGACCACACGTCCCGTTTTGAACGGGACAGTCGTTTTTTAAACAATTCCCGACTGTCCTGTCATTTTAATAAAAATGTCCATTTTGTCCTATTCTCAATGAGAGCGCGTCCGCCTGCCCCGTTTGCTGGGGCGCCGCAAGGACCATGCTGCCGGCAAGGCTGTTAGACAGAGTGCATGCGTGCATGTGTGCAGGCACACGCACGCACGCCCACTTTGCCCGGTGAGCCGTGGGTAGGTTAGGGTCCCATTTTTGTCTCAAGGAAATATGGTCAGCCTATGCTGGAGGTAAGCAAGCCAGCAAACACACACCAGCCATTGGAGGATGGGTGGTGCAAGCAGTATGAACATAGGGGGACTACATAAAATGGGCTGAAGGGCCACAAGTTTGAGACCACTGGTGTAAAAAAAATGTTTCTCTATTCTCAGCACTATTTTGGAATCCATATATAAGTAAGAATATTGCACTAATCATGACCAGTCTACAAAATAATCACTTCAGAATTATACTACTGGAAAAGACTCTGAAGTAGCTGTAGGAATGCCATCTGGCAACGAAGACTTGCTTTTCCAACTCAAGAGTTTCTCTTAAATACGTGCTGTTTTTTTATCCACTAAATGTCTAGTGCGTATGTTCCCAAAATTACAATTACCTGTGCACATCTGTTATCAAGGGGGGAACTTTAGTACAAAAGTACACTGAATTTTCAGGAAAACAAAAGGAAGAAAACCATATACTGTAATTCTAGGGAGTAAAATAGAAAAGTAATGGAACTGAACCTAAAGAGGTTATGGGTGCTCCTGAACATCAATCAGGAACTTCCTTATTGCAACTTTACTGTAAAATCTACTCACCTGATACCTGCAGTTGAGTTTGTTCATACAACATCCTTACTTACAATTGGCAACTATATAAATTTGATAGACTGAACCATGGTTTATTGTACTAACCTAATTTTCTGAGTTCCTGTGGCATACATAGGCTGATGCGCTGAGCTACTATATGGTTGGCTAATTTGCAATTTAGTGTCTTTTGAACCCAGCAGGTGGACTGCCTTTATCATAAAATAAATAAATATGTATTATCAAACCAATTATCTCAACACCTCTATTTAAATGCATCCATTGGGAAAATTATTCCATTGTACCTTGGCATAGTCCCGTACCTTTAAAAGTTTGATATCTCAAAAGTTGCTGTAGTCTGAGATATGGGAGTCTGACTTCTTCCCCATTATGCTCTAGCTTTCAAGTGGTTAAATCAGTCGTAACAGTGTTAATTCTCAGGAAAAACAGTTTCATGGTAATATTTTTGTAGGAACACTTGAAATAACACAGAAGAGTATGCAAAGCTTTTGGAGAACTCTTTATCTGGAAGGACACTCCAAAAACCAGGGGATGGAAAGAAGCAAGACTGACTAAAGCAGAGCTTTCCAAACTGTGTGTCGCGACACAAAAGTGTGTCGCCACACACAGCGTGGTGTGTCGCCACACCACCCGGAAGCGGTGGCGCGCGCGTGCACGGTGGCCGCGGTGCAGCTTCCGCGTTTTAGCGGAAGCTGCCGCCGTCGCCCCCACCGTGCACGCGCGCGCCGCCGCACACGCCCATGCACGCCGCTGCATGCCCCCCGCGCCGCCGCCGTGCACGTGCACCCCCCTGCGCCACCATGCACGTGCGCTCCCCCGCGCTGCCGCCATGCACGCGCGCGCCGCCGGTGTGTCGCCAGTGGCGGCACTTTGGAAAGCCCTGGACTAAAGATTCACCATATCTTACTTTAAATTATTAAGACACAGAGCCAGGTTCTGTCCACTTGAGGAAGATGCAGTGCCCTCAACAAACCAAAATTAGGTCAAAATGAAATGGTGGTGACATGACACAAATCCCACATTTATGTACCCAGGTCAGTCCCATAACTGAGATGCCTTCATTCAAATTTCCCTTTTAAAGTTTTCACATTTCTAATTCTTAGTTAGAAGTCTTTTGCCATAATTGCATGGACTCTGCAGACCAAGAGCTTCTGCTTTAACCTGCATTTTCCTGAACCGCTCTGATGCAATCTGAAGACTATTATTTTCTCACAAGTTTTTTATTTCCATAATTATTTTGTTAAAAGAGGATATATTTAGCATTCTTTCTGAATAATTGTCACTTTCTTGGAAATATGTTTTAGAAAACTTGTAAGGACATTGCTGGGCATGCTAATAATGCCACTTGGTTACATGGAAGCCCTACCCCACAAATTCTTGCTAGCTGTTTGGATGTTCTCCTCCATATCTGAGGCTGCACTATGTTGCCTGCCGTTCAGTAGCTCTTGAAACCAGTGAAATCCAACTGACAAGTCCCAGATCAAGAGTCAGGATCAAATTATTGTAGCTTTATTAGGGTGATGTCATAAAGATAAATTAAGAAAGGTTTCTTTCTTTCTGAAACATATACAGGTAGTCCTCACTTAACATACACTCATTCAGTGACCGCTGAAAGTTACAACAGTGCTGAGCGAGGGGTACTTATGATGGGTCCTTGTAGTTGCGGCTGTCACAGCATCCCTGCGGTCACGTGATCAAGATTTGGGTGCTCGGCAACCAGCTTGCAATTATGAAGTTGCGGAGTCCCGTGGTCACATGATCGCCGTTTGCAACCTTCACTGCCAGCTTCTGACAAGCAAAGTTAATGAGGAAGCTGGCAGAAGGTGACCGTGGGACGCTGCGATGGTGTAGGATTCACCTAATGACGGCAATTGGGAACTGCCCTCGTAAGTCGGCGTGGTGTCATGATGTTGCGCCTTATGACCGCATTGCTTTAGTTCCCGATCCCAACTACCATCAGTGAGTACTACCTGTATTACCAAACAAAACAAACCAGTAACATTATGCAACATACACAAATATTTATATTGTACCCAGATCCACTTCGTCTTCTCACTCTCAAAAGGGCTATAGTTTTTAACACCAGGTTAGTGGTATTATTTTCATCTGTAATGCTTTAAGTTTCAATGCGTCTTATCATCATAAAACACATTTTTCCTTAGCAAATATCTATTGTACTAAATACAATATGGTGCATCACAAATAATATTTATTGCATTTACTGTGAAGAACAGAAATGTATTTTTGTTTCTGTTGTGGTGGTGAAGTGTGTAATCAAATACCAAGCAAGTTACATCATAAAAATGGTGTATACTTAAGTATTTGTGACAGGTGTAGGCTTATTTACCATAGTACAAAAATAGTTACCATAGTACAAATAACAGTTGCTGTTACTGTATTGACCTTCTTAGTTATCCTTTTCTAAAGATAAAAAAGGCTATAGTCTGTTTTAATTTTATTTGCTTATAAATTAACAGAAGTTTAACCAAAATTGGTATCATGTGAAATGGGGTCATACATCTAAATTCTAATCTAAACAAGCTTAGAAGATAAAACTTGGAAGATTTATAGTTGATACTGGGAAAAATTAGGATACAGGAACATGAAAGAAAAATTTACCCAAACATATCAGAAAACAATGACATTGGGGAAAATATTTTGAATATTCAAAAAAATTACCCAGTCACTAGATTTATTTTGACACGATGAGTTTCTATGGACATTTGTATCAACATTAATATGCTATGTTCTAAAGCACTGTGGATACAAATGAACCATACAGACATTCATATTCAGAAAACTGTATGTTTCCACTTGAGAATCCACATTTCTAGTCTATTTATAAACAAGCTAATGGGTTTTATAAGGCAGCTTTTATTTAAATAAGTCACTGATAAATGATAGCATTAACCCAGACTGCCACTTCATCTAAAGATATGGATAAACAATTTATTAAGTGCAGAGGAACAATGAATAAAAAATAGATTGGGATACAAAAATTATAACAAATTCAGTTTATCAACTTTCTAAAAAGAAAAATACATAAATATGATAGGTAATAGTTAACAATCTTCTTGTAATTATTAGGGATTATTCAGCGTATTTGGTTTAAATGTTGATAAATGGCCTAAATAATGTGGTCATTTTGATACATTTTACAGTTAAAAGTTCAGCAGCCATTTCCTCCATCATATGATTAAACTGTGTTTATACATGTGGAAAAATTACTTGCTTCATAATACTTTAAACAGAAATCAAGGAATATTAGAAATCACTTGCTTTGCCATATTTTGGTCTATAAGTAACAAAGACTGAAGTTACTCTGCAAACTCAAATTAATGAACTGTTCTTGTCATACTAAATCCAACTTAGAAGTCTTATTTGAAAATTAAATAAATTCAATAAGAAAAATAAATTTAAAGAAAAATAAATTCAACAAGATTTCCCCCCCAAGAAGTATGTTTAATATTGCAACAGTAATAAAATCCTATGAAATTCCTATCACCATCATGGAACTTCATCAAAATGTCAAATACTCACTTTGAAAACCTATAAAGTGAAGTCTCCTTTTACCATAATAAAATAAAATGACATAAAATTCTGCAATGCCCTATTCACCAATTCAACAGACTTTCCTCAAGAGTGCAGAACGCCGCCCAACATTAGTCCATTAAAATGCAATTTCACTATATTTAACCACATATCCACAGAGAATGTGGTCAAATGCTCCAAATATGATACTATGTTGCAGATAAATGCAGAGATTTGGGTTTATGAGGGTAAGGTGTGATTTTTCCCCCTATCAGTTTTATCATAATCCAAATGTCACTCCCAGAAAAGGAGCTTTTTAAAAATCAATGCAGCGTCCTTTTCGTTCCCAGTCTCCATAACGAGTTGGTTCGGGGCCTCTGGGACCACCCTTCTCTTTTGTGATTGGATTGATATCACCTGGAAATTCTAAAAAAAGAAAAAAAAACACAAAAATGCTAATAAATAGCAGATCTATTCAAATATCACCCATAGTTTGACTATATGTGATGTTCCTTGATTCCATTTGAGAATTCTCTTTATTGCTGGCACTCAGTTCATTATTAGCACAATGGCCACAATTGTCCAGCATTTCTGTCTGCTAGTTCTCAATCAATTTGATGAAAGAGAATTTGCTTTTGAAATGCATTTCGAATAAAAGAATTTTGGTGATGTTTTTATGTGTGCATGTTTTATTCTTGCATTTACAAAGTTCTGAGGTAGCCAAGGAATATTTGTGAATATCCTGTCTTATACTGTACAATAATCTCTTCAGTAGCCTGCAGCCTCCCTGGCTTTCCATGTTTTAATTATATCCAAGGGAAAATAGCATGAGGGATGCTTACATTGGGCTTCTTCAAAGTGGGACATGAGGCCACCCAGGGAGGCTCCAGAGTAAAGGAAAAGAGTGTAAAAGTATTATCAGCTGCTACCAGTAATAAAGTAAGCATAACACCCCCATGAGAATTGGAAAGGAATGCTATAGTACCCTAGAATAAGATAGAAAATACAAACTTATTTCATAAAAAGGGCATTTTTTGCAACATTGGAAGTCAGATTCTGGCACAGCCTTACTTATTATATAAGCCAAATTAATTGACTGTCTACTTCAGAGCTTTCCAAACTTTTCATGTTGGTGACACACTTTTTAGACATGCATCATTTCGCGACACACTCTTACAGCAGGGCACAAGGCAGGCACTAGGACCTGCGCGGAATCCTGGCAGGGCTCGGAGGCAGCAGCAGCAGCCGAGACACACCCAGACACTGCAGCCGACACACTAACGTGTCCCGACACACAGTTTGGAAAGCTCTGGTCTACTTGTTCTAGCTTTACCAATGGGACTAAAACTACCATGATACACCCAAGTAGAACTCAAATGATATGGTTGTTTGATATTATAGGGGGTTTGAGGTCTCCCTTCAGCATTAAAGCCATCTGGGTGACTTTGGGCCTGCCATTTTCTCTCAGTCCAACCCACCTCACAGGGTTGTTGTTGAGGGGAAAATAGGAGGCAGGAGTATTACATATGTTTGCTACCTTGAGTTGAAGAAATATATATACCCTGTCAGCTTCTAGTTTCAACACTACCAGTTCTCCTTAAGAGCTAATGAATTTTTCTACTAATTATGATGAGATTATTAAAACATTGAGATTATCTTAATTTTTCCCAATATCAGAACACATCAAGTGACTTATCTAAAAACAATTCAGATTATTAACATAACATATAATTGTAATAAAGGAATAGAGCAAAATTTTGATTCAAAACTTACATAACAGACAGACAGGATATGGCTAGAATCACATATACTAAATTACTTGTTGAATAAGTGTTTTATGTTTAACAAAGCTACAAGTCCATAAAAATAAATTAAACTTCTGTTTCTGACTTGAATCCAGGGAAAATAGCTTTTGCTAACTTCAGATAAAAGGCTTTTAACGAAATACTAGATAGTATAGAGTTAAAGGAATTTCTACAAGCAATGGCATATGGGAATAAACCACTTTAGAAATGGTTCCCAGGTTATACAATTACTTGATTACAGGCTTTTTAGGACAACCTGTAATAGAAAAAAAATAGCAACTGACAAGAACACTAAAAAATAATGTGTACACTTTATGTTTTATTATGCTCATTCATAACTTTCTGTGACACCACCCCTGCATGACACATTTGTCCATGACTCAAGGGACAGAAATAAATCTGAGCCAACATATTTTGTTGTACTTCAATAGCACAGCATTTTAAAAGTAAATTAGATTAGAAAATTCAGAGTTATCCTAAATAAGCGATTTAGCTACATATGAAGCTACCTTATGGGGCTTGGTGGCTCAGTTTGGAGGTTTGAATCCCTAGCCCTGCGTGTGGAGTGAACTCCCTTAATTGTATATTCATAATATCTAAGCAATAAAAGGTATTTGGAAAGTCAAAGAAACAGTGTAAAGTATTTAAGGATTTAATGAAATGTCATGTAGGAATTCTTTTTTGTTAACAGATGGACATAAAAGAAAACTAGCTCAGAGTTACAAAACATGAAAAATCTAAAAGGAGAATCCATGGGACAGAAATATTTTCAATTTCTCCCTCAAAATCTTTTCCAGAACATTGGATAATCTTCCAGGCATAATTCCATGGATTAATTTCCTTTACTACTTCACTGAAGACATTTATAGGATCTCAAGACTAGATGTGTTTTAATACCATGTGTTATATTTTACACACCTGTACTTACTTTCTAGTGGCTCCTTCTCTAGGCTTGATTCTTCTGGCTTATCAAAACGACCTACTGGTGTGTCTGGCTTCTTAAGTGGTTGCTTGATAGGTTCAGTATTTCCTTTTGTACTAAAGTTAGTACTTCCCAAAGAACTACACAGAAAAGCTGACCCTATTACATATAAACATAAGATTGTTCAAAAGTATGTTATAGAATGCCTAGATTTCCAATATCCTATGGAAATGGAGAAAACCAAAAATGGTTACTATGTAAGAAAAGTCTAATATAAATGCATACAGAACACATATATACAGATTCCTGTCTGCATCAAGAGGCCTATTTAAGAAGGAAGAGGTACAGAGTCAGAAACAGGATGTGCACTGAAGAGAGTACATCATCTTCCCTTCACGAAAATAAAGCAGGATATATATGAGCATGTGCAGGATCACTTAAATATTAATGATAATCTGCAACCAACATCTCTCTATAGTAAACACAGCAAGGTTTTCATTGTGATCACAATCTCCAAGACAGATATACTCCGAAGTCCCTCTTTGTTGTGGAACCTTACAACTAGACCACACTTGGAGCATGGCTAACTGCTGTTTTCAAATTCTGTTAGTGCTAACTAGAAGTGGAAACTACTCCAGATTTGAACATCTTTAATATGACAGAAACCACATACCGTACCATAATTTACAGGGTCATGTAGTAGAGAGTCTCAAATAGCAGTGCATGTGGTACCCTTTAATCCATAGCTTTCCAAAGTGTGTGTCGTGACACACTACTGTGTCGCCTGCAGTGTCCTGGTGTGTCATGTGCAAACCTGGAAGCGCTGATGGAGGGAACCAGAAGGAGTGGCACCCCCGCCAATCAGTGCTTCCGGGTTTGCGCATGACACACCAGGACACCGCAGGCTGCTGCTGCCGGTGTGTGTCGCCAACATGAAAAGTTTGGAAAGCTCTGCTTTAATCTACCAGCGTTTCAGAATTCTGTTCCACTACATATACTACATTTTTCTTCAAAAAAGAAGCATTTATATGAATTGTTTTTCTTTTTTACCTATAAGCTGCCCAGAGTCTTCAAGAAGTCTAGCAGTCTCAAAATTGGATAAAATAAATAAATAAATATTTTCCCTACAACTCTCTTTCCTTTATGCACACCTTTCTTGCCAATGGTGAGGTAAGTCAAGAAATAAGATATTTTTGAGTAAAATCCATCAATAATTAACTTCTGGCTCACGAAAGTTTCCCCGTTTAAAAAAACACACACACCAACCTCTCTGTTTTACAACCCAATTTACAGAACAACCCTTTGACCAGACTAGTGGAACAAAGGTGGTTAGCAAATATTGGAATTTTATTGGGAGGGGGGAAATCCTTGTGTAGCTAGTTAAAACGAATGAATTTGAACTACATGAAGACTACCTGGCCAAGGTAGGGAAGCAAAAATAGTGGAAGAGGGTGAGGTTGAGATATCCATATACGGTATCTCTAAGTAAGTCCTATTAAGTACGTGGCACTTACTCCCAGGTACGTAGAAATGTACAGTACTGTGCAAATGAGGGGCAGAAATTGAGGTTTCAGCCACAGAATGGAAACAACGTGAAAGAAAACACGCTGCCCCCGTTATGAGCAACACGCATCCCCATCGTGAGAGAGCGACGCCGCGGAGAGGACATGGGGTCCGTGCAAGGGACAGCTCACAGCCCAGGCAGAGGACGCACTACAAGGCTGGCCCCTGCAGCAGCATTTGCCCTCCTACAAAGGCATGGGGTTGGCCTACCGGCTCTTCCCGCCTCCCTGGTACTCGCGGCCCCCCGCCTCCAAACTCCTCTCTCCGCTTACTGGTTTGTCCGCCAGCGGGGACGAAACAACGGCCCTGCTGGAGCGACAATCTCAGAGCCATTTCCTGCTGGGATCAGCGTCCGCTCCTCGCCCTGCCGTGGCTCTGCACGCCTCCGACGGCCCAGCGAAGTGGGCGGCGCTAGTCCAGGAAGCCCCACCTCTTTCCCTGTGGCCTCCTGACGGGGGAGGGTTGCTCGCCAGCCCTTTTGGAAAGCTGCTCCTTCTTTGCAGCTTTTAACGAAGACTATTGTACTTTATTTAGAGTAGATATAGAGATAGGATTCTGTTCTGGACAAGGCAATAGAGTGGACGGCAAGGAGCGTGGGACTCCGCGGGATTTTTCGCCGGAGTAAAGCTGCAATGGAGAATAGGATCGTGATCTATCGCTGCAACCAGTCTCTTAAACAGTCTGTAGTACACCCTTCCCTATTTTTGACAATGTCCTATGATACCAATCGAAGAGAATGTCCTATGAAGCAGCCCCTGCAATCTAAAATGGGAACGTAAGGAACCGCCTTATGTTGATGGTGGTAGGTCCTGCCTGAGCGAATTAAAAGGTTAAGGCTCTTGAAGTCTACTTTGACTCCTAGTGGCTACATGGACACCTTGATGTGGTCTTTTTGGCAACGCTACGGATCTGTTTTGCCATTGCTTTTCTTCAAGGATGTTTTTAAAGCGTCTAATCGTTTTTAGACACCTCGGATTCCCTGGAGGTTTCATCCAAACACTAAGTCTGACATCACCCTTAAGGCACTATTTCGGCTCAGGTATGCTAAGATGCGGTTTGCCCAATACCTGAATTCACACATGCGTGAATGATCAAATTTAGGCAGTGACTAAAGTAGGGTAACCCAGTCTGAGGCTCAGTGTGTTGTGGAAATGCAGACAAATTGGCACCAGCACGTCAGCTTTTAAGGCTGAATTTTTTGTCAGTCCTGCCAGGAGAGATGAGATTAAATTTGGGAACCCGTCTGCCTAACAACTGGTATTCAGTCTATTACAGCTTTTCTTTTCTTTTGGAAAGAAGGGTGAGCACTCTATAAAGCCAGTCTTTAGGGACCATCTCCTGCAACAGTGTTGGAATGGAGGGATGTGCGTATACTGGCCAAGGTTTGAGGCTCATTTTACTTAAAACAGCTTGTGTTTGAAACTGCATAAATGCTAGCATGTTAGTTCCTGAAATTGCAGATTTTATGCCTGGACAATTAAGTAAAAGCATGCATGCATGCACAAATGAATGAATGATAGTAATAGGAAACAGGTCTACAGTTCTGGACATTTTGGTGACTCAGTGGCCTGGACATCAGATTTACAAGACAGAAGGATTTGACTGTGGGAATAGGAATAATCTCTCTCTAACAGTTGGGACCCAGAAAAAATAATTCCATCTGCAGCTAAAATCAGTTAAGGGTTGAATCCAAGAGATTTCCAAAAGAATGTCTAGAACAGTAGAATCTAGTGCTGCTATGTTTACTTCAACTACATTCCCTAAAAATAAAAAACTATATGGCAGGAGACTGGGAAACAGTAACAGTACTTTGCAGGTTGTCATATATCACTGTAGCTCTCCCCTTCAACAAACATAGACTCAACAGCATTGGACTATTCTGTAGATCTAGTTTAATTATTGCCCGATCATACCTAAAATGAACTCTGTGATCCCTCTATTTTTAATTAAATAGGATAGCAATCACCTTCCCACCAGAGAAAATTAGGGGTAAGGTTAAACTCTTTCTGTGAAAATTAAATCAGAAATCTTTCTCCTGTGTTCACATAACTTCATGCTTAATTAAACCATATTTTACTAAATTAATCCAATAGCTTAGATTTACAAGACACACTGAACCATAAATTAATCACTGACTGGGTTTGTACAACACTGAGACAATAACATTTTAGCAGAGTATAATGCAGCAATGTTTGTCAGTCATTGCCAAGTCTTATTGTTGAGTAAAAAGACAGAAAAGCAGGAACAGACTTTTTTTTTTGCAAAATGAGCGGGTAGAAAAATGGCTATATTTTTTATCTTATATCCGCTTCTAGAATGCTAATGGCATGCTTTCTTTTATGGTGAAAAGTGGGAAACTTGAGATTATGACCCATCCAGGATGGGTCAGTTAGCCACTCTCTGTATGGGGAAAGCTATTTCTTGAGGTCCTTACAGAGATGGATAGTGTACCCAAACTCCTCTATGACACTCATCCTGAATGATTGGTAAGAGCTCTATAGAGTATTGTAGATCAGGGCTAGTATAAAACACTCACTATGACTCCTTGACATACTTTTTCAAACTCGCTGCCAATCCTCAAGGATGTTAAAAATGGGAATGCTTTTTTCCCCCTCCAGTTTATGTTTATAACCCTAAACTTAGAAGAATTGTGGAATGACATCAATGTTGAACTTAATATTCAAAGGGTAGTGATTCTGGATTAAATATGAAATATTAGACTATGACATTCTTCTCTAAACTACCATTTTAATTCTGTGTTGGTATAGAAACATAATCTACAGCATAACTAAGACTTATGTTCCTATGAGAAGGAATTTACATAGCAGCACTTTATTGAAATAAATGCCTAGACTATACTGGATGGGCTTCAGCAATTCGTTAAATTCTCTAATCTTTGGGGCTTCCCCCCCCCCTGCTGATGGTTATGTGGATGTAACCCAGTTTTACAAGAAAGAAGATTGATTTAAAAAATTCTACGAAAGGAAGCAGATGGATGAGTAAGTAGCTCAGATTGAAAAAGCAGAAATAAAGTTAGGAATCCATAATTGCTGAAAGGAGCCTGAAGTGATTGAATATGGATTGAAAATACGTATAATAGAAGACTCAATGGAATATTAATTAAGCTCCATCATTCAAGCTAAATAAATCAAGTACAAAAACCCCAATGACAATCCTATGACAACAGTGAACAGAGTAATTTGAAAACTTATAAAAATTAATAGTAACCATGGGAGATTCAGAATGGAACTATTTGGTAATGAAATCTGTAGATGATTATATTTACTCTTCTCTGTCATCTTGTGCCATTAATATGTAACAGAGTCTAAAATACAGTCAATAGGACCTTTTAATATCAGTTCCTTATTTACTGAATCCAAAAATAAATTGGAAAAATATGACATTTTACAGAAAGTACTCTCAGTTTGGACACCAAAGAAGTACATATGTCCAACCACAGAAATATTTTAAATTTAATTTTTTTAAAAAAATCTTTGATATTTTTAAATTTTAAAAAATACTTTAAATTTTAAAAATATTTTTAAATTTAAAAACATTTTTATTTTTAAAACACAGAAATATTTTAAAATACTTTAATGACAGATATATTGATACAAGTATATTACCCTATCTAACCTACTTCTGGGTAAAAAAAACTGTATTAAAGCCAGGAGCAGGAAAGGACTTCATATATGATGTCATCATGCAAATGCCACAACTTATATACTTGCATCAGTCATAGGGACACAAGTACATAATGGTAATAATTATGATGTCATTGCACACGTTATGATTTGGAATTAATCCACTTTTCTATGGATGCTGTTAGCCATGATCCACCAGGTATATAGCATTATTACATTACAGTGCTTATCATTCCTCTCTAAACCAGCTATTTCTGAAACTGATGTGTATCTAGAATTACTAAAAGTATGTAACAACGCAAACTCAAGCTACTTCACAGTCTGAAAAAATGTTGGACAATTTATCTATTACAGCCTTAGTTAGGCAAATACTTTAGTCAAGTTTCAGATTTAGTTAACTATAGGCAAAATGGAAAGTTTTGAACTACTTACATAATTAGAAAGCTAAGTGCAAAGAGGGTTCATGTTTACATAATAGTTTGTAAGTAGCATGCTATATTATTTCAATTACCGTATTTTCCGGCATATAAGACGACTGGGCGTATAAGACGACCCCCAACTTTTCCAGTTAAAATATAGAGTTTGGGATATACTCGCCGTATAAGACTACCCCTCTTCAAAACCTGCAGCTTGCTCCCCCCGGGGTGGAAAATATCCACACCAATCAGCTGTGTGGTGGGGAAGCGGAGTAGAAAGTAAAAAACTGCAGGGAGAAAACAGGGAAGCGGAGTAGAAAGCGAATACTGTAGTAATGCGAAACGCAGCAGCGCGGGGTATGTGTGTGAAGGAGAATATTGGGGTGAGGGGTGAGAAAGCTTTAACGGTTTAAAGAAAGCTTTAATTACCTGGGCAAGGCAGAGGGGTGAAGAATACATTTCTAAGCTTTAGCGGAACAAACCATGAAGGAGGAGGAGGAGGAGGGTGATGGGGGGAAGTTTGAAAAAGCAGATCCAAGCGCAAAAGTTACTGAGTGAGTACTGAGCAACCCCACTTCCCCGCCGCACAGCTGATCGGCGCTGAGATTTTCCACCGCCCCCCCCAATACATCTCCAAGCTTTAGCAGAACAAACCATGGAGGAGGAGGAGGAAGAGGGTGGTGGTGATGATGGGGGGAGGTTTGAAAAAGCAGATCCAAGCGCAAAAGTTACTGAGTCATTTCAGCCTCCCTCCCTCTCGCTCTCTTTCCCTGGTGATGGATCAGTGCGGGGGGGGTGTCCCTCCCTCCGCTCCCTCCCTCCCTCGCCGTTTCCTCCCTTCCCTCCCGACCCCCCCCCTGCACTGATCCATCACCAGGGAAAGAGAGCGAGAGGGAGGGAGGCTGAAATGACTCACTAACTTTTGCGCTTGGATCTGCTTTTTCAAACCTCCCCCCATCATCACCACCACCCTCTTCCTCCTCCTCCTTCATGGTTTGTTCTGCTAAAGCTTGGAGACGTATTGGGGGGGGAGGGCCCGGGTGGAAAATCTCGGCGCCGATCAGCTGTGCGCCGGGGATCAGCTGTGCGCCGGGGAAGTGGAGTTGCACCTGCCCTATAAGACGACCCCCGGCGTATAAGACGACCCCCGACTTTTGAGAAGATTTTCCTGGGTTAAAAAGTCGTCTTATACGCCGGAAAATACGGTATATTAAAATTTGTTTTTCTGCCCAAGTCACAAAACAGTAATAGCTGCATCCATAATATTCAACATTCATGGGGTTATTGTTAATTAATCTTTTGAAACATGGCAAATAACATTTTCCATTAAAGCTGCACATTCACTATTAACCAATATATCAATTTAAAATTAAATTAAAATTCCATTAAAATAATGGAAAAAATTGAATGAGTAGATTGTTGGTTCCTGTATCCCCTATTAAAACTATAATCTCTTATAAGTTGAAACTAAAAGGAATGCAAGCAGAAGAAAACATACCCAAGAATTCATTAACATAGTTATTAAGACCATTCCACTGCTTCTAAATTACTTTCCCATTCTTACGTATTAACTAAGCCTGATTAGTCTTTTTTAGCATGTTTTCGAAATGAGAATTGGTGTTACCTCTTGAAGAGCAAGTAGTAAAAATATTGCAATCTTAGAATTGTTTATGTATTGCATAAAGAACAAGTATTTCTGTGAATGTATGTTTGTTAGAAAATATTGCCACTGGTAAGATTACAGTTTGGTTGTACTTGTACTCAAACTAACTCAAAAATAACTCCTTTAAAACTCAAAGGGATTTTCTTCTGAGGAATAACCACAGATTGGGCTATTGGTGCAATAGATGAAATGGTCAAGCAGCAGTAATTATTTGTAAGTCTTGCTTAGTAAATTTCAGTAACAGTTACAAACCACTGCACATCAGTCCACAGAATTAAAATCAACTACCCTCAAACAATATTCAAACAATTAGAAATTTTAAACCAATAGCACATATGGACAGTTTGCAATGAAAAGCTGTCAAATTAAGTAATATTCAATCTGTTATCAAGCTCTATGTGAGGTCATATATTATTCTCAGGATGTGGAAAAAGCAAAACCTTGCTTTCTCTCTCTATTAGATGTTTTTTGAGTTTATTAACACCGGATGCAATACCACAATGCTAGAAAATAAACATGCATTAGATATACTACAAAACTGTATTTTCTGAAAAATTGTGTGTTACAATTGCAGAATGACAATATATTTTTCCCTTTTAAAAGCATTCTGCCTGAAAAAAGGTGAAAAGGGATGAATATTGAACTCACTACTGTTTAGCACCAGTAAGAATTCAACAGACTTTTAACGTTCTTGGATATTTAAAAAAAATCAGTTATCACAAAAAATTAGCATTTTGTTCCATTTGAAGATGCAACTGATTTCTATTTACAATAATTTGTCAATACATTTTAATATTTAAAAATTTACATTCATAAAAGTGTTGCAGAAATTTATGTTTACTTTTTAAAAATGTACATACAAGAAAGTCCCATGTAAAAGGTTCACTGAACTGAACCAATAAAAAGAGCAATTTTATTAAATTTTGCAAAACTCCACTTGAAGGCAGCTCACATTTCAACATTCAAACATCCTTAATTGCTGCTTGCTTATGAAAACTAATGTTCCAGTAATAAAGGTGAAAATGTAAACTAATATCCTATTGAGATCAGTAGAAAAATGTAGTTTCCACAGGCAGAGTATGTTCAGTAATGATTCTGTAGAAAACGGTTCAGTTTGAATGTAGTGATATAACAAACAGATGACTCAAAAGAGTGGTCTTGAACAGACCTATAGTTATTTTAGCAGCCAGCAGTTTGTTTTCCAGTTCAGCTTTTTAGAATACTAAAGAGATCTATCAAATTAATACCTTCTTAGACATTAAAATTCAGGGTATTTTTTGCATCTAAAGACACATAAAAATGTAGTCATATAACATTTGCAGTCTAAATCCATCAGTTGCACATAACTGTGCTTAAATCTGTTCTGAAATAATTAGGTACCCAAAATAAGAAAAAAAAACCCATTAGAAATATTGCACAGCCACATACCTAGAAAGTAAAGTTGATGTTAAAAAAGCTCTTCACATGGATGATATAAATTATCTTCCATATAAAAAAAGTATAAATATCTCTTAAAATACCGCAGCAACTACAGTTTAATATCACACATTATTTATCTGTTAATGAGGTAATAACCAAGTCTGTTACAAAGTTTTTATTCCTATTGGAAATATTTTAGGGCAGCAACCAGAAAAAACTTTTCTAAAAATATGTCCGAATCCAGAACAGCAATGTGTGCAGCTCTTCCTATGAGAGAATCAGCTGTGTTTGGCAGTGCACAATGCACATTGTATCGAACTAAACTGCAGTCCTTGCTTTGAAGAACAGGCAGAAGCAGATTCTGGATCATTTCAGCATATATTGGTCCTGTACATTAAAAGAAGAATCTGCATTACTTATTTGATTAAGCGTTTTATGTATTTCCTTTCTATCATGCAATTAACAGAGCAAACACTTTGTTTAAATACATCAGTTGATACCAACCAAAAAAGTCTCAGCTCATAATTAGCCAACAACTATACTGACTACTTACTTTAGCTTGAATAGATTCTTTAAAAAGCTATGTTTGCGCTGGCTAATAGGATAAAAGCTGCAGAGAAATTAAGAGCACCCCCACAAGGGACCTTCCATAAAGTGCCATACTAAAAAACCTCGAAAGAACAACCACCCGCCAAATACTTGCTGCATTTCAGTCAACCCAAGGATAGTAAGCAGGACTTAAGAAGTTGAACAAGCACACAAGAAGGGTCATATAGAAGGCAGATCTGTACAAATGTACATAAAGAAAGACCACTGATGCTTTTAAAACAACTACTATTATAAGCATAAAACAGCTTCCAAGGTACAGAAATATAGCAGATCTGAATAAGAGACTATAAGATTCGGAGAGGAGGGTTACAAGGAGAGGAATGAAAAAGGTGAACATTTACAGGTAGTCCTTGCTTAACGACCATTCGTTTAATGACGGTTCGGAGATATGACGGGACTAAAAGTTACTTATGACCCATCCTCAAAGTTACAACCATCGCACCACCCCCATGTTTATGTGATCGTGATTTGGGCGCTTGGCAACTGGCTCGCATTAATGAACAGTTGCAGTGTCCTGCAGTCATGCAATTGTGATTTGCGACCTTCCCAGCTGGCTTCGGACAAGCCAAATCAATAGGGAACTACTGATTCGCTTAACGACCGCTGCAGTTCGCTTAACATCCGCAGGTAAAAATGGTAATAAAATCGGGTCCAGTCATGTGATGCCTCGCTTAATGACTGCATTGCTTAGCGACTGAAATTCCAGTCCCAATTGCGGTCATTAAGCGAGGACTACCTGTATGGCTAATTTTTAAATTTGGGTTCATTAATGGAAAATGTAAAAAACATTGCAAAGAATATCTTTTGAAATTTACTGTTTTTAGTGAACAAAGATGATAGTTTGCTTATCCATTAGTTTTTAGTCCCTATTACAAACTCAATGCAGTAAGCAGTCCCAAAGGCAAACAGATATGGGAGCATTAAAAAAAATAGCATTAATGATAAGGTAAAGGTAAAGGTTCCCCCCGCACATTTGTGCAGTCGTGTCCGACTCTAGGGGCCGGTGCTCATCTCAGTTTATTAGCCGAAGAGCCAGCGTTGTCCGAAGACGTTTCCACGGTCATGTGGCCGCATGATGCGTGCGGAACGCTGTTACCTACCCACCGAAGTGGTACCTATTCATCTACTTGCATTTGCATGCTTTCGATTTGCTAAGCATTAATGATACTATGAGAAAATAATGACAAGTAAATTGTCTTAAAGATATTTTGTTGACAAAAACAACTTTCTTTCCTTTAGAAAAAAATATACAGATACTTTTTTATTTTTAAAAAGTTTTTTAGGGACCCATCACATTATTTTTCATTAAATGGACTCCTAAAGCATTGGTTTTTTTTTTTTAAATACAGGCAGTCCCCAGATTATATAAGCCCTAACTTAATAAAATAAACGTTACAGAAGCAGGTACGCAAATAGGAGTTGTCATATTTGTGTAATACTGTATAGATAATATCGGTGATATATATATATCAGCCATATAAATGGACAAAAATATACATAAATAAAATTTATGTAAACCGCCCAGAGTCCTTCCTGTCAGACAGAAATTTGAACAATAAAATTTGAATAAATAAATAAAATTTGTGTCAGATTACCCATATGAGAAGTGTTTTGGCAAATTGCATCCTTTACCAGCAAAGCGTTCTCATGATGACGTGAACGCCAGGTGGCTAGATAACAAGCATTCCCATAATTTTGAATGGCGTTGTTTACATCTTCATGAGATAGGGAGCGAGAAGGTACCATGTTATGGCTAGCAATGGAAATCTTCCCATGAGAACAAATCCTCCTGATTTCCTTCTGTGGGAAGCCTTGCCCAGGCCCCCTGAGCAAGGAGGGGGGGAACTCACGTGCTTGCTGAGATGCAAGCCACTGCCACCCAATGCTGTGTGCTTTGGGCCTAGTGTGTGTCACAGCTAACATCCAACCAATCAGAATGCTAGAAGAACTGAATATACAACCATGCAAAATGGTGTTCTATACTTCTTGATTTCTAGTGTCTTTTAGCCATGTAGTTCTTCACGTGTTCACTTCCCGTGGACTGGGCAGAGTGAGCTATGCCTGGCTTTGGGTATAGGCCATGGCAGGAACTCTGGCCCTGGGATCAATACACGGAACTCTGCTTATAAGTTTGTTTTTGTTTTCCTTTGTCAATGCTGTACCATGTATATTCAACTTTTTCATTTTTGCGATAATGTGATTGTATATACATTATTGCCTTATGCTACCAGTAAACACTGTTAGCCCTAACAAGCTGCATTCTTGTCTGTTTATTCTCAAGCCTCGAGTTTTTTCCCCTTTAAGCCAGCGTATATCCCATCAATTTGCACATGCCAAAAGGGTGCCATCTGATGTGTGTAACAATAGGTTATACAGGAGTTCCCTCTTACATAATCCAGGCACTGTCTGTGTGTAGTTTCTACTTCATATGCTTCATTAACATTGGTCCCTCCTTCATAAGAAAAAATTGAGACCTGTTGCCCTAGAACAGGGCTTTCCAAACTTTTCCCACTGGCAACACACCAACGGCGGTGCGTGAAAACCCGGAAGCGCTGCTGCGGCGCTTTTGGATTTTCGCGCACCGCAGCGATCGCTGCAGCGGTGTCCTGGTGTGCCGTGCGAAAACCCGGAAGCGCTGATGGCCCGCCGCTTCCGGGTTTTGACACAACACACCTGGGGCCCGCAGGCGACACAGTATTGTGTCACGACACACAGTTTGGAAAGCTATGCCCTAGAATGACATTATTCAAGGTTCAACTACATATTCTCCTAAATATTTTCTAAATGATAAACAGTTGTTGTTTCACAAATATGTATGTTTTAGCTAATACCTGTCTGTTTATCCTTCAAAGCTGTTTTACACATCTCAATGCGGGCAGAATGATAAGGGACGTAACGGTCTTGCAGGGATCCTACTAATATTATATTTTTGAAATACTGAAGACCTGTGAAAGACAGTAATTGTAAATATTAAGCAACGCGCACAAACACAGCAACAGTTACAATCTTGGAGGAATTCAATATTCCAAAAAGAAAACAAACAATACCGCCCCCCCAAAAAACCCCTTGAATGGTTATTTTATTAGGGATGTAACAAATGCTGGGATACCATTACCCTCTTTCAATGACTAAGCTAAGGCATACATAAGGGAAGAGAATAGGGAGAATTATGCTTTTCTGGCAGTCATCAATATCAAGGTTATGAAGTTTAATCATGGGAAAAGCTCTTCGGAGAACTTTGCATTTATATGGCTAAGTAGAGATCCAGAAATATGACTATAAATGGTGAAATAGGTTTGAGGATTGCTAATTGATTTATGGAAGAATGGTAAAACACTTTTCATAAGTTTCCACTGGGAGTGGAATTCATTTAGCTTTCTGAGGTACTGTCAAAGCAACAGTCTCATTTGTAGTTTCTGTGAAACCTGACATTGTGCACGAAAGTATAGTTCTTCCCTGGTTAATCTGAAGAGCATTTCCTCCATCATCATCTTACGACTTACAGAACTGTAACAAGGCTTAATCTTATGCTTTCATCCATATTTTTTTCATTTAACATTTTAGCAGTGGAAGTATTTGGCAAGAAATACTATTTCATTGTGCCTGTGAAACTGGGCTACATGGCTTTGATTTCCAAAACCAAGTAAATTAGCAAGTCTTTGTATCAATAGCATAATTACTCTTTTAAAAAATTTGCATCACATAATTACACTATTACCAGAAGACCTATGACATTTTATAGGAAAACTGTCTAAATCTGAATGGCCTGAGAGCACTGGTATAGGATCACATTCACTGGCTACCCAAGTTGCTCCATTATAATACCCTGATGTATAATTGAAAACACATTTCATTAAAAGTTAACGCTTTTAAAGATGTTGGTATAGCTTACCTGCTTTTCTACTAAGTTTGTATAAGAAGGTTTGCCGGGGGTCTGAATGATCTCGACAGGTCAACTGTAGCAAAGATCCTGACTTCTTCCACTTCTGCATAAACCAGAGACCTATATTTTTGCATATATTACATGTGAATACACAAAGCATAATTATACAAATAATTCTTTAAATAATTTTCTAATTAGTGTTCACTCTATACATCCTAAGAATGTTCTATTCCATTTGCTTATCTAACATGTATGAATTAAAATTATAAACACACATATCAAATGAATAAACATATCAATAGACAAAACTCTCACTGAAGACATATATATACAGTGGGGCAAAAAAGTATTTAGTCAGCCACCAATTGTGCAAGTTCTCCCACTTAAAAAAGATGAGAGAGGCCTGTAATTGACATCATAGGTAGACCTCAACTATGAGAGACAAAATGAGAAAACAAATCCAGACAATCACATTGTCTGATTCGGAAAGAATTTATTTGCAAATTATGGTGGAAAATAAGTATTTGGTCAATATCAAAAGTTCATCTCAATACTTTGTTATATATCCTTTGTTGGCAATGACAGAGGTCAAACGTTTTCTGTAAGTCTTCACAAGGTTGGCACACACTGTTGCTGGTATGTTGGCCCATTCCTCCATGCAGATCTCCTCTAGAGCAGTGATGTTTTGGGGCTGTCGCTGGGCAACACGGACTTTCAACTCCCTCCAAAGGTTTTCTATGGGGTTGAGATCTGGAGACTGGCTAGGCCACTCCAGGACCTTGAAATGCTTCTTACGAAGCCACTCCTTTGTTGCCCGGGCGGTGTGTTTGGGATCATTGTCATGCTGAAAGACCCAGCCACGTTTCATCTTCAATGCCCTTGCTGATGGAAGGAGGTTTGCACTCAAAATCTCACAATACATGGCCCCATTCATTCTTTCCTGTACACGGAACAGTCGTCCTGGTCCCTTTGCAGAGAAACCGCCCCAAAGCATGATGTTGCCACCCCCATGCTTCACAGTAGGTATGGTGTTCTTTGGATGCAACTCAGCATTCTCTCTCCTCCAAACATGACGAGTTGTGTTTCTACCAAACAGTTCTACTTTGGTTTCATCTGACCATATGACATTCTCCCAATCCTCTTCTGGATCATCCAAATGCTCTCTAGCAAACTTCAGACGGGCCCGGACATGTACTGGCTTAAGCAGGGGGACACGTCTGGCACTGCAGGATCTGAGTCCCTGGCGGCGTAGTGTGTTACTGATGGTAGCCTTTGTTACGTTGGTCCCAGCTGTCTGCAGGTCATTCACTAGGTCCCCCCGTGTGGTTCTGGGATTTTTGCTCACCGTTCTTGTGATCATTTTGACCCCACGGGGTGAGATCTTGTGTGGAGCCCCAGATCGAGGGAGATTATCAGTGGTCTTGTATGTCTTCCATTTTCTAATTATTGCTCCCACAGTTGATTTCTTCACACCAAGCTGCTTGCCTATTGCAGATTCAGTCTTCCCAGCCTGGTGCAGGTCTACAATTTTGTTTCTGGTGTCCTTCGACAGCTCTTTGGTCTTCACCATAGTAGAGTTTGGAGTGTGACTGTTTGAGGTTGTGGACAGGTGTCTTTTATACTTATAACAAGTTCAAACAGGTGCCATTACTACAGGTAATGAGTGGAGGACAGAGGAGCCTCTTAAAGAAGAAGTTACAGGTCTGTGAGAGCCAGAAATCTTGCTTGTTTGTAGGTGACCAAATACTTATTTTCCACCATAATTTGCAAATAAATTCTTTCCGAATCAGACAATGTGATTGTCTGGATTTTTTTTCTCATTTTGTCTCTCATAGTTGAGGTCTACCTATGATGTCAATTACAGGCCTCTCTCATCTTTTTAAGTGGGAGAACTTGCACAATTGGTGGCTGACTAAATACTTTTTTGCCCCACTGTATATATGCTAAAGACAATTTAAATGTTCTTTAGTACATCTGTCTTCTGTTCTTTAGCCAATTGATGAAATATTGTACAGTCTGTAGTCTTAAAAGCAAATCCTCGATGACAAAACAGAATGGCGATTATTTTGAAAAGTTCCCAGAAAGTGTTGGCGTTCAATGGTCCTGAATCTCAGGAAACTGCTCATCCCGTATCAAATGCTCTGAAATTTGGGAAGTATCAGTGAAGCTCTCCTTCAGATACTAATCAGAGTAACTTCCAGGAAAAGCAGTGTGATCCTGGTGATCCCTTTGGGATAACAGTATTATTCTTTGCTCCCTCTTCCTATAACAAATTAAAGTGATCTTGTTCCACAGAAGTATTAGCATTTTTCTTTATGTTATATTCTCTGTTTATATATACTGTACTTGCATTGATTTTATTGGCTTTTCCCCTTAATATTATTTTAAAAACTGATAAATGTATATAAAAAATCCCATTTGATATAGAAAGGTGATACAGAAACATGAATACCCAGATTTGTATATCAAATTGAAATGTTTTACCTCCATCAGTTAACTAATATTAGAATACTTAATTTTACTAAACATTACTGTAGATTGTAGATTCTTTACTACAGAGGTAGGCAACCTGGTGCCCTCCACATATTTGAACAATGATTCATGTGACCCCTAACCAGTGACCTTAATAGCCGAGAATTACAGGATTTGTGCTTCGAAACATCTGGTTGCTTCTTCTTACTTCAGTATATTCTTTCTGCTTATTTAAATAGTGAGGCATCCTGTGCATTTTTAATGGATACTAGAAATATTTACTCCAACTTTAATCACTGGAAGAAAATAATTATACTCTTTAAAAGATTAAAATAAGCCAACCTTTTTTATAATTATGAGACTTTGAAAATGGACATCAACTCTATTTTTTTACCTGTATTAACAAGAGCACTGCTGTTGTAGAGCGTACCAAGATGTGGTCCAGACAAAGATAGGAAGGTATAAAGTTTACTGAGGTAATACCTAAACCTAGGTCTTGTGAGCACTGAACGGATTATTAAATTACCCAGTGAATGTCCAATAAAACTGAACAAAAAAGAAAAAGAGTATGAGATTTGGAAAAATATTTTTAATACATTAGCAAGTGAAATCTGACACATTAAACTTTGTTATAGGCATGTGCCAGAAAGCACAGCATTTATTGCAAAACAATCATGCACTTTGAAAGGGTTTTCAGCATGCTTACCATAATCACCTCAATGAGGGGGTGTGAACAAAAATTCTAAGGCAGAGCATGTTTTGGCTATCAGTGGTTTCCAAGCTTTCCGCTGTATTCCATTAACCTGTGATCATTCCTCTACTTCCCTTCTGCAGTTTCCATTACACACTATGGAACTTCGTTTGAGAAGGCACTAGAGCAATAAGTTGTCGGTGACACAGAAACTGCCTATCCTTGTTCACAGCATTTAATTTTCAGAGATGTACCACATCCTAAGCTTCATTTTATTTATGATTAATAGCCACTTTAAAGAGCACTTACAATGCCTAATGCAGTATATCTTGATGTAACTAGAGAGCCCCTATTCATGTTTTTAACTAGCCCAACAAATTAGTGCATTGAATTCTTACATCTCTGCCATCCGCCCCCAGCTCAGTTGCCTATTTAATTTTTTTTCAATGTTGTGGCTACTACACATATTTTTCTATGGATTGTTTTAGTCCCAATCAATCCAAGAATGCGAGTACTTCCCTACTGTTTCACAGTGGCACTGGTTCATCAACACTGTCTTAGTTTACAGTGTGACAGCTGTGCCTTTACTCTTGGTTACTTCTGTTTTCTATTTAAAGTTTTCTAGCACTAACTATTCATTACTTATAAGTGAATTCCTCAAGTTAATTATATGGGGTGTTATACATATCCTGAACATATTATCAAAAAACTTCATCACCAAGGTAGTGAAAACATCCTCTTAAATCTCTAATTTTACAACTTACCAAATCTTTCACTAGATCTTTACTGAAGGGTACACACTGCTTTTTTGTTCTTTCAAGAAAGAATGTACTCTATTATTTCAATTTCTGTTTATGTATTAAGAAATTTTAATCCCACTTTTTGAAATAAAATCTTCCTTTAGTGACTTACTATTATCCCGAAAAAAGCATCCAAAATCATAATCACTGTTTAAAAACAATTTTTGACAAAAATGTCTAATAAATATTGACATATTAAGAATGAAATATAGAAATATATGAAAATAATTGTGGATTTTCTGAAAAGAAATAAACAACCCTGAGAAGCAATTATTAAACTAGCAGTTTTCCAGTGGATTGGATTCACATCTTTAAAAATACTTTTGGATTGCAATTTAGAGTTGTCCAAAACATTTTGAGTTATTTCCAGTGTACCAAAAGTGGCCAACTTCAAAACACTTGGAATGTGGCTT
This sequence comes from Charina bottae, assembly GCA_023362775.1. Lineage (NCBI taxonomy): Eukaryota > Metazoa > Chordata > Lepidosauria > Squamata > Charinaidae > Charina > Charina bottae. The sequence continues at coordinate 3,839,474 of JALMGJ010000009.1, forward strand.
GCTGAGGCCCATTTTTGTAACTAAAGATAAATCCTAGAGCATGTTTTCAACCCAGGACAAAATAAAAAGAAAAGCTGGAATATCTGAGGGGCCTAACATTTTGATTTTCACTCCTGAAACACCCATTTCAGAGTCTTCCAACAGCTGCTTGTGGCAAGACCACCATGGAGTTGTATGCAGGTTGCCCAAGGCCACGAGGAATCCACTGGTGGAGGGACAAAGTCTCCAGTGGTTGGTGGGCTAGCAATGCAGTAGAGGTGTTCAAAACATTCTGAGGTAGAAACGTTCCACTCAGCAAGCCACATTCCAAGTGTTTTGAAGTTGGCCATGTGAATCCAATCCACTGGAAAACTGCTAGTTTAATAATTTCTTCTCAGGGTTATTTCTTTTCAGAAAATCCACAATTACAATTATTAGCAGCTAAAATAATAATGGCCCAACATTGGAAAACTCTAGATAACATAAAATTGAGATGTAGATTAATAAGGCCTCTTCAACTGCTACATTAGCAAAAATCACAAAGTTACAATAACTTTGTGATAGGCAGGAACTACAATTCTATCAAATTTGGATGGATTTTATAGTTTATCTCAATAACAATAAACTATAATATGACAATATTTTAGTTATATAGTAAATTTGTATGTATGTAATACCTGTCTCTTTACTTACTTTTTAGTAGATGTTTTGTATTTTCTATATCTTTTTCTCTATGCATAATAGATTTATGTTATTTAATTAGTTGATAAATGTTTGTTAATTATAGTTCAATTAAAAAAAAAGAAAATCCACATAAAAGGCTACATTTCAGGTTGGCGTTATTTGTTCCAGAATTTATGAAAATTAAACCATAACAAAATAATTACCTGATTTTTGAAATTGTTAGGTTGTAAATTTGAATATATTGGATTATTTCATCCAAAAGGCGATCTGTCATTGAATCAAAATCAGCAAATGTATCATTCTGTGGGAAAAAATTCAGGGTTCTTACACAAAATTGTTTTGTGATAAGCATACATCCTTAGTAAACTACAGGAATATGGGAAGGAACAATAAAAAACAACAGTGATAATTCCCAGGAAAGCATTAAGCTAGGTAGAACAAGACAGCAGTCAGACAAAGTGAGATCCTCTCCTGAGATCAAGACAACTCCCACCATGACGCTATTCGGTAAGGCCTTAAAGATTTTACTGTTCTCTCTGGCCTTGGGCTAGGGTAGATGGAACCCCCTTGTTAGAAGCGTGTAACAGAACAATTATAACTGCTTTAAAAAGTAAAGACTAAAGCCTGGTACAACACAGCATGTGATACTATACAAACCATAATGTATTATGCAAACTCAGTTTATTCAGCAATTCAAGGTTCAATCAGCCATAACTTATTTAATGTGTGATGTTTGAAAAGCAAACTTTTGACTTGATCCCAACCAAAATATTGTAATGCCAAAAAGTAAAGATTCTGGCACTCTAAATGTTGCAAAGTACAACTCTTAGCCAGCCTGGAAGGGATGAGGGATATTGGACCCTTTTCAGTCAGGGTTCAGGCCTCTGAGATGGCACTGGCCATGCTGGTGGAGGGTTGGTGCGTATGTCCTATCCCTCCTGGATCTCTCGGAGGCTTTTGATACCATTGACCATGGTATCCTTCTGGACCGGCTCTTGGGGTTGGGGGGGATACTATTTCCTTTCTCTGTGGCCAGTTCCAGTTGGGAGTGGGAGTGGAACAGATCAAGCCCTCGGCCCCTCAATGGGGGGTACCTTGGGGCTCAGATCTTTTGTTTCTCCTCTTTTACTTATTTTTTTAAAGAATTTTATTAAATTTCAGAAAAAGATAAAAGGTACAGAAAAACAAAAAACTACAAAAAACTAAAGAGGGAAAACACAAGAGAATTATTTTTAGATAGATTACAAAAAGAAGTGACTTCCGACTTTAAACATCAAGGATATACAGCAATTTCCCATGATCAACCCCTTACTCTATATTAAACCAAAATCACATAATTTCTACAGATCAACCCCTTAGCACCTTATAAAACTCACTAAGTACCATTGCTCCCTCCCTTATATTAAAGGATCTATCTATCTATCTATCTATCTATCTATCTATCTATCTATCTATCTATCTCCTAATCAACACCCCCCCAAAATAACAATTACTTAATTATTCCCTTCCTACTATTCTATACATTCCTGTCTACTATAATAAAGATCAAAAATAAAAACGTATGTAAATTGTCTATCATTATAATTAATAATACAAAAAACATGAATATAAAAAACGTAAGAAAAAAACCTTAATAATTATAATCCCAATCATTAACGATAAGTAAACTCATCCAAAGACACAAGACCATCCAGATACATATTTTTAGTCCCTTAACCCACTTCAAAATAGACCAAGATATTTACATATCCCCATAATAGGCACAGAGCTATTTTCTTAAAGAAATCAAACAGCGCAGCTGATCCCCTCACACACAGACTTCTCTTCAGAAAACCTCCCATACATAATAACCTTCTTTTTCATAACATTCCATCAAAAAGTCAAATTCACTCATAACTTGCAGCTCAATTTCTCCTTTAAAGATCTTCAATTCAGCATTGTCAATTTCATTCAGGATTCCAACAAAAGCCCAAATTTCACTCTTGGGAGAAACATTTCCATCACTGTTAGATTCTTCAGGTTCATCGACAGTATCCTCAACCAGATGGTGCATTTCAAACCACATATTTTCCACAGTGCTCCAAATGTTTTGCACAATAACTTGGCAGGAATCAGAAAGAATCTGCTTGATATCTGCTTTCATGTCTGATGAAATTCAGAAAAAGCCTGGTTGAGGTCCTCCATTTCTGAAGCAGTAAATTATGGCACCCCCTAGATACTTAACTGGCAGAAGTAAAAGGTAATGGAAAATTTCCGAACTGAGTTAAGGTAAGATCACAGACAGTTCCCAGAGAAAATAGCGGCAGGAAAGTGAAAGTTTCAGAACGGCAGATTCAACGTGTAGGAAAAATGCTAAAATCTTCAAAATTAGAACAAAAATAATAACAGGGAGACGATAACATACTCTCAACCCTCCTTAGTATTGGATGGAAAGCAAAATCCAAAGCTTTAAAAAAATTTTTTTAATTAATCACAAAAATAACGATAAGCACCAAGAGAGATCTTTTCTCCTTGATGTAGAAATCCTCCCTTAGAGTAAAAATACTTTAAGAAAATACAAATTGGGTGCTTTAGAAATGGGGTGGCTGGACTTAATGTCCCTTTAAGGCTGCAGTGAGGCTTGGAAATGATGACGTCCCAGCCTCCCGGCAAACTTTTACCGATCGATCGCAGATGCTGTTTACGATCTCCTGGCTGCAATTCACCATCCGGAAGACAGATGGGATGATTCCGATTGCTTTCCTTACTCTGGAAAAGTGATCCTGGGCTTCAGGAGAAACCAGCCTGAGCCCGAAAAAACTGCCACGATGCCAGTTCTGCCCACGGAGCTTGTGGGCACAGCGGGTCAGTCCGCCATTTCCCACCAGAAGTTTCATTCCTCCTCTTTAATATCTACATGAGACCACTGGGAGAGGTGATCCAGCCAGGTTCATATATAAATTAATTTAAATAAGATATCTCTTGTTGAGGTATTATAAATTAATCAGTAATTCTTGGGTGCAACTACCTGATTTCTCTCAGACATCAGAAAATCTATACGACTTCCCGGAAGACCAAGTTCAATGTAAGTTTTTACTAATCTCAAATCTGCGCTATTACCTAAAATAAAGGAAAAGATCAGCTATTAGAAAGGTTTACTTGCAGAATATAACACATTTAAATTAGAATAATTAAGTCTGACACTGTAGAAATGTTAATCAAAGTTCATTTGGTTTGAGACTCACCTTACAGTTAAAACTCTATGAATTAAAATAAAATATTTTCTATATGTCTGCATTTGAAATAGAAAATAATATTTTCTTTTAATTCATAGTGTTTTAATAAAGAAGCATCCTAACAAAAAGTTGAGAGCCAGTTTTGTGTAGTGGTTAAGGCACCGGGCTAGAAACCAGGGACCAGGAGTTCTAGTCCCATCTTCGGCATGAAGCCAGCTGGGTGACCTTGGGCCAGTCACGGACTCTCAGCCCTAGGAAGCAGGCAATGTCAAGCCACTTCTGAAAATCTTGCCAAGAAAACTGCAGGGTCTTGTCCAGGCAGTCTCCGAGAATGGACACAATGGAACAGATAAAAAAACAAAAAACAACCAACCAACAACAAAACCCAAAAAGTATCCTCTAGCCCAAAAAGGCTTTTGTAGTGGTAAAGGGTTCCGTTTTAAAGGAACTGAAGACTGTTCTTTGTTTCAGTTAATAATTGCTACATAGCTTATGGCACAAATGTGCATTTAAAATATCAACATTTAAAAGCTAAAGTTATTATTAGTCCTTTGCTCATTTATTTGATTTGTATTACAACTTCCTATTCAACTAAATAATCAAGGCACCTAATGGCACCTAAAATACAACGTGCACAATGTGCTTTAATAGTATCTTATGACAATGACTTTCCATAAACAATTGATATATGCATTGTTTTATTAACACTGGCCTTACATAGATGTATTTTCTATATTAGGCATCATGCTGAGAACAAGAAATTTAGATAACTGCATGTGTTTATTTAAAAAGAAAATACTTGGTATTACATGTAATGCAAGGATAACATCAAACATAAGCAGTTTCCTAATTAACAATAATTAAATAAAAATGCTAATTTGACTGCTTTAAAATTAGCATTTTGATTTAATTACTGTTAATTAGGAATTTGCTTATGTTTCGTGCTATACAGACTAAATATCCTCACATTTAAACTAAATTTGAAATCTAGCATTGCAAATATTTACTAATTCATTGTCAGCTACCACAGCATACCATCTAGGCCATGCACACAGATAATGAGATGTATTCCATCTTCTGAATTTTCTTCTTCTGTGCTGAAATAAGGTATGGAAGATGCTAGTCTGGAAATATCACTGTACATGAATCCGGGAAGCTGAAGTTGCTTCAATTCCTCTTTAGCGTGAAGGAATCTATAATTAATAGATTTTGTATCAGCTTTGCAAATACTGCATATGAAATAAGAAAATTGTAGGTTTAACCTTCCGTGCATTTATTAAATACACAGTCCACTGGAAAACCAGCATCACAGATTCCTCAGTAAAACTCATATATTCTAATCTCTAAAAATTAACACAGGGAATTTATGTCCTGCTTTGAATCTCAGTCTACATCAGGGCTTTCCAAACTTTTGCCGTTGGCGACACACCAACGGCCGGCCCACAAAATCCCAGAAGCGCTGCGGCCAGTGCGGCGCAAAAACCGGAAGTGCTGGTGCTGGTGCTTCTGGGTTGTCGCTACGGCAGCAGCGGCTGCCCCTTCGAAAGGGCAGGCTCTGGGAACCCCGAAAATGCCCTCGGTTCCAGCAGGGAGGCGAAAAGCCTCGCCACGCGCACGTTGCCGAGCTTTCCGCCGCTCAGCTGATGCGCAGGGAGAATTTCCACCCTGGCTCCCATCAGCTGTGCCGGGAATCCCGGCAGTGTGCACGCAGGGCGAGGCTTTTCGCCTCCCTACCGGAACCGAGGGCATTTCCGGGGTCCCCGGAGCCTGCCCTTTTGAAGGGGTAGCTGCTGCCGCCGTGCAGCAACCCGGAAGCACCGCGGCCGGCGCTTCTGGGTTGTCACGCGACACACTTGGGGCCCCCAGGCGACACATCTTCCAGCTGTTATGTGTGCTTCAAATAATAACATGTGCAAAAGCATTCTGCTGTATTTAATAAAATATTCAGTACCTTCACAAAAGTAGACATCTACCTGTTGTATTTACACACAACCATCTTAGCAGTTTAGCTGTATTTTAGGTCACAAAGCTATATTTATGTTGTGCTATGTTGAGGCAGCTATCTGCTTGTAGAAACCCACAAGCTTAAAGCTCTGCTCCAATCTATTGGCCTTCAAATGTGATGGGACTACCACATCAAGTATATCCAGCCAACACATAAGAAGTTACACCAGGTCAGCAGGGCTGCTTTAATAAAGTAAAATTTAAGAATAAATTCTTCCTGGAGTCCACTTCACAACTTACTTATAAATTCAGATACAAATAAAAGTAATAATAATAATAGTAAAAAACCCTACCCACCTTTTTGCCCACAAATGGCTCTGCACTTAAGAGAAGCTGCTTTTCTTAACCTTCACCTGTGCCTGCTCCCTGTCAGGCTATTCCAATTTCCCCATCTCATGTCCAGCATAAACCAAGGTATGACATAAGCATGCTATAATTTCAAAATAAGCTATTCATATGTATCTCAACAGCCATCCAGTTTCCCCCGTAATTGGGGAATAAATGCAATCCCAGTAACCAATCCTCTTTCCAGAAACAACTTCATCCCTTTGAAAAACAAGAATTCAACCTCCCTTTTCATTTATACACACACACACACACACACACACACACACACACACACAATTTTTTTGAAAAGGAGGTTGTGCATCTATGTATTCAATAAAATATCTAGATTCTTCTGGGAAATCCCTAAGATTGTGATTTTAGCATATCCTTGTTCTATCCACCAAAACGGTAAACTGTAGCTAAATTCTGCTTTCCGAATTGACACAGGTGTGGTACGTCGGTCATGGTTCTTATGAACAAACAGGAAAACTCTTACATTAATAAAAAATAATCCTAATTCTTGACCAGTTAAAATGAAGAGAATAGCAACAATCAGAAACAATATACAATAATCCGTATTTCTGAACACAACACAAACAAAAATTGTATCTTTTTTTTTAAAAAAAACCTCTCTTCTGTAACTTTTAAAGTATTGATTGACTGACTGATTGGGTGAGTAGGTGGGTGTATACATCACCAACTCCATTCAGACTCATGGAAGCTTATAAATCAAAATCAAAACATCTACTATAGAACATCAAAATAAACAATAAAATGTCCACTTACGCTAGCATTTGTGGTTTGGGAGAATACTCATACCAGGGGACAGATAAAATTGCGCTGCAGGACATGCTGCTGGGCTGCTTGGAAAAAGAACTGGATTTGTCCTGTGTGGACCATAAGGTGCTACTTGGATATCCTTTCAAGACTGGAGGAAAAAGCAAACTATCTGGCTTGCATAATGGAGTCGTATTTGTCTCATTTCCCAAAAGTTCACTAGACAAACTGTCTATTCTTAAACCTCTTTCACTTGTTAGATCAAAGTTCTCCACACAATCATTCATAGTTGTGTACAAATGACCATCTTCTGCTTCCTCAAAATAACCATTTTCAACCATGCTTTGATCTTGATCCTCCTCTTCCTCCTCCTCTGGGGAAGCAGAACATACGGTTCCTCTTTGAGGGCTAACAAGATTGTTGCTGTCAGTAGAATGTATATGGGAAATATCTGTACTATTTTGATAGCCAAAGTAGTTTTCTACAAGTCCTTGCTTCAGTATATCAGTACTACCCTCTGAGGAGAGGACATTCAAGTTTGTAAGATTTTCATTTTTTGTAATTAATAACTTATCAGTCATTTCTTTTTGCTTTAACATTTCATCAATATTTCCTTCACTTGTCTTTCTCACACTACCAGCACAAGAACTTACAGAACCTGAAACAACACAGGAGTTCCCTAGATAAACAACTCCTGAAGGAATTTCATTTGATTTTTCTACAGAATGAAAGTCTTTCTCTAATCTTTGGGAATCTTTACAAGTAGTGCCTAAATTAAATTGTGGATTGTAAGTGTTCATAACTGTATACGTATTTTCATCAGAAACTAGCTCTAAAGGATCTTTTATATTTGAGGGCAAGGAAGGCAAACATGTAGTTTCACTGTCTGGTTGTTCAGAGTATGTTTCACGCTGGTGTGGCAAAATATCTGGCTCATCAATATCATCACATTTTGTCAAATCAATTGCTCCCAAGTCTAATACAGTTTTGCTGTCTCTTAATTGACATTCATGTAAAACAGATATCTTTGAATTTTCCTCAGGGGAATGATCATCATCGGAAGGGAGAGAGTTTATAGATGTCAGAGAGGATTGTATTTCACTAACTGCACTCGTGCTCTCCGTACAGTGACTTTCCATCAGAGTTTTAATAGTGAAATCTGGTTTTAGCAGAAGCTGAGGAAATGCTTTTTCACTGTTGCATGTGCTTTGACCTTGAGCAGTTTCAAAAGCTATATCTGCACTTGGGTGCATTGCAAAAGAACTTGGTTCACTTTCTACACCAGAATCTGAGAACCTAGATGATGCATAGGCATTATTAACATCAGGCAATTTAAGTGTCTCTCCACTTACAACTGCAGTGGGAGTTTCTTTTGTTGATAGATTAGTTGTGACCCTGGCCGAGGAATCCTCAGCATGTTGGAAGTCTGCTTCTTGCACAACTTTCTTTTCAGGCGTTAGTTCCTCTTCTAATTTAGATCTCTTTTCTGATTCTGAACTTTCAAGCGTAAGTTCTCCAAACGCTTTCCCTTGTAAATCTTCTGTCCATGATCCAATTCGAACAAACACTTTATCTCCCCCATGTGATTTCCTACAGTATGGTTTTACTTCTATTTTTGTAACTCCCGATGAACTAATATAGTTTTCAGAATCAGTTTTGGATGTCAAGCTGCTATCCCCATGACTATCATCAATTCCAGTTTGGGAGATACAAACTTTACCCAAACCGATGGAATTTGCACAAGGAGAGGTGACAGAACTATGCGGGCTTTCTTCATTCCCTTCTAGTTTAGTAATTTTTTGTTCAACTTTAAATTCTTTTTGACTGATTTGTTGTGTGAAGGTTTTTGCATCACACACATGTTCACCAACAATAACATCCAGTCCTTCTTTCTGGTTGCATGAAGATGTTCCTTCAAAGCACTTGGCAATGTCCTCTGGTGCTGCACTTTTCAAACATTTATAGCCTACCAGGACAACAGAATCTTTTGAGTTTTGTTTTACTATTTTTTTTGGATTTTCAGGTTTCATTGTTTTCATTAATTTGGTAACCTTAACTTTGGATTTGTTTATTTCTTCACATTTTCCTTTTGTAGACTTTGTAAACTGTTTTTCACTTTCTGAGGCAGCCAAATGTTTATTTTTCAACTCTGGACTAGAAAAAGTAGTTGTGAAACTTTCTTCAGTATCTTGTTTATCTGGTTTCTTGGAATCAGACTTCGGCTGAATGGTTAGCCAGGGAACATCCACCTCTTTTTATTAAAAGAGACAATGTTTAAAAAATGAGAACAAGCTACTGCAACTAAAAGCAATACATTTTACTACATTATGGTATAGATTTCAAATATACTGTATATTAAAGAAGCATGCTTTTCAAGATCATGAATGTACCTTTGAGATAAAGTCAGACTGCTTATGATTTCATAGTCATATTAGAATAGTAATGACTATGTAACTAAAAGCAGGAGCCTTTTCTGGTTTTACCTAGATGCAATGGAAATTGAACCCAGGATTTCTTGTACACAAAATACATAATGTACTTCAGAATTACAAATCTTTTGCAAATTCCCTGAAATCAGGTTATAAAACAGAGCAAGGGATATGTTATGTGGCATGTGACAACATTTTCAAATGCCAGTAAGATTTTAGAAGCCTATCTTCTAACTGCAATACTATACAGTGCATTCGGAAAGTATTCAGACCCCCTTCACTTTGTTCAATTTTGTTATGCTGCAGCCTGATACTACAATCGTTCAAATTCATGTTTTGTCACATTAATCTACATTCAGTACCCCATAATGACATAGTGAAAATGGAATTTCAGAAGTGTCTGTAAATTTATCAGAAAGGAGAAACTGAAATACCACATGTACGTTAAGTATTCAGACCCTTTGCAACAACACTCGAAAGTTAGCTCAGGTGCCTCCCATTTCTCTTTATAGTTGCTGAGCTGTTCCTACACCTTGATTGGAGTCCACCTGTGGTAAATTAAACTGACTGGACATGATTTGGAAAGGCACACACCTCTCTATAGAAGGTCTCACAGTGTACAATGCATAGTGTATCAGAGCAAAAGCCATGAGGTCAAAGGGACTGCCTGCAGCGCTCAGAGAAAGGATTATTGCAAGGCACAGATCTGGGGATGGCTACAAAAAAATATCTGCTGCACTGAAGGTTCCCAAGAGCATAGTGGCCTCCATAATTCTCAAATGGAAGGAGTTTGTCACAACCAGGACCCTTCCAAGAGCTGGTCGCCCGGCCAAACTGAGCAATCGGGGGAGAAGAGCCTCCTTAGTAAGAGAGGTGACCAAGAACCCGATGGTCACTCTGACTGAGCTCGAGAGCGCCTGTGTGGAGATGGGACAAAGTTCCAGAAGGACAGCCATCACTGTAGCCCTCCACCGATCTGGGCTTTATGGCAGAGTGGCTAGACGGAAGCCTCTCCTCAGGGCGAAACACATGAAAGCCTGCTTGGAGTTTGCAAAGAAGCACCTGAAGGACTCTCTGACTTGAGGAACAAGATTCTCTGGTCTGATGAAACCAAGGTTGAACTGTTTGGCCTCAATTCTAAACGTTATGTCTGGAGGAAACCAGGCACCGCTCATCACCTGCCCAATACCAGCCCAACAGTGAGGCATGGTGGTGGCAGCATCATGCTGTGGAGGTGTTCTTCAGCAGCAGGGACTGGGAGACTGTCAGGGTTGAGGGAAAGCTGAATGGAGCAAAGTACAGAGATATCCTCAATGAAAACCTGTCCCACAGCGCTCAGGACCTCAGACTGGGCCGAAGGTTCACCTTCCAACATGACAACGATCCTAAGCACACAGCCAAGACAACACAGGAATGGCTTAGGGACACTGTGAATGTCCTAGAGTGGCCCAGCCAGAGCCCTGACTTGAACCCTATTGAACATCTCTGGAGAGACCTGAACCACCAACGGTCCCCGTCCAACCTGACTGATCTTGAGAGGATTTGCAAAGAAGAATGGCAGGAAATCCCCCAATCCAGGTGTGCAAAGCTTGTTGCGTCATACCGAAAAAGACTCGAGGCTGTAATTGCTGCCAAAGGTGCTTCAACAAAGTACTGAGTAAAGGGTCTGAATACTTATGTACATGTGGTATTTCAGTTTCTCCTTTTTGACAAATTATAGACATTTCTGAAATTCTGTTTTCACTTAGTCATTATGGGGTACTGAGTGTAGATTAATGAGACAAAACATGAATTTGAACGATTGTAGTATCAGGCTGCAACATAACAAAATTGAAAAAAGTGAAGGGGTCTGAATACTTTCCGAATGTACTATATACAATTACTCAAACTGCTCCCAAATCTTAAGACAGCACAATTTTACATGAAAAAAAAAATCAGCTGCATTTAGCTCATTCTGGCCTTATTTAGTTGTAACTTATAAAATGTATTCAATCCTTGCTTTCAATAAGAATCTTGCAAGATAAAAAAGTCTAAATTTTATTTAATTCCAGCAATGCTAAATCCAACACTTTTGAGTTACCTTCAGTAACAGAATCTAGATACCGATCTTCAAAGATTATAGGTAAGGAATTCAGATCTCCATCTAATTCACTGCATTCAATTGGGAGAGGTGGGAGAGAACTACAGAAGGAAGTGCTTTTTATTGCAGTACACATCTGAAGGTAACTCTGGGCACTGAAAAATACCATTATGTTAAAATAGTTGCAAAAAGTAAACATGTAACTTACAGTGCAATTGAAATGTAGTTGTATTAATATATGATTAAATCTGGAACACCAATCAAAAGCCAGTACAGTATTTTGCAAGTGCGTTGCATTACTTACGAAAATCACGTCCAACAGAACTATATAACATTTTATGAAGGAAATCTATCCACATCACCAATAGAAATGGCAGCAGTTAAGCACAGTGTCACTCATGTATTTCTTGGTGGGTAAACTTTTTGAACTCATGGCTTAGCTACTATAAACAGCATATTTTATTTTGCCAGTTACCCAAGGAGAGACTAGAAAAATTGGTCCTAACAGTCTCTCATTACATCACTGATTGAGAATGGTAGCTAATATTATTACACTGAGTGTAGTAAATTTTGTTCCTTTTTTTCAGGGAAGGCTCTTTGAACCAGTGGAGGGTTCTAAGACAGGAAAGGGGGTGAAAAGGGAATGGCTTTCTTTTCTTTCTGTCAGTTCCTGCCCTGAATCTGGAGGAATTTTCACACATCAGGATCAGGAGGGAAGGAGGGCACTGTAGGAGAAAAGGGGAACGGGCCCAAAAGAGCTCCCTCCCACAACTGTTCACAGAAGGCTCCAATGGATCCATAAGATTTCAGTGAATGATAGGATATCACTTGATAAAAGCCATTAATATTGGAAGACTGAAGTTATGTACTACAGAATATATTATTTTATATGATGTTATATATAACAGAGATTAATTAATTTAAATCAACACAAAACATAAAGACAGGAAGTTTAATGAATTCTGACTCAATATTTTCTTTTTAAAATTACTTACTGAAGCTCTTGATATGCAAGGGCTGCTTCCCGAGGATGTTCAAGACAAAAAAAAGCTTCAGAAAATCTGCGTACCTAAAATGTTTTGAGATAATATACTTTGAATTTGCCTTATCTTTCCTAAAAGATACATAAAGTATACTTATATCATCATTTTAAAATAATGGTGGTTAATTAAAAAACTTTTTAAAAAATCAGATATACAGTGTACTGAGATTTATTTTTTATTTTTCGTGTCCAGATCAAACATTACTCTGCCAAAATGTAGCCACCGCCACAGCTTTGTCATTAGCTTGCTGTAGATCATAGCTTTCCAAACTGTGTGTCGCGACACTTTAGTGTGTCGCAACAGTTTAGTGTGTCGCGAAGTGGCGGCACGGGGGTGCATGCGGCGGCAGCAGTGGGTATGGTGGCGGCAGCGACGACGGCAGTGGTGCGCCATCAGCGCTTCCGCATTTTAGCGAGGCCGCCGTGCGCCCCCGCCGCTGCCGCCGTTGGTGTGTCGCCAACGGCAGCACTTTGGAAAGCACTGCTGTAGATCGTCAACAGTACAAGGCTCCGGCAGTAATCGACACACCATCAGATGCGCTGGGTCTTGGGTTTCTCCGCATTCACATAATGTGTTGTTGTCAGCCAACAACCCTCACTTAAATAAATTCGTCTTGCACCTTGGTACCCCCACCCTCATCCTGTTCATCATCCTCCAAACTATGTAAGGGAGAGTATTTTTAGTGGACATTTCAGTGTACTGAGATCAGTCAGGTCAAGCTTTGTAGCAATCCCTTTGAACTAAAATAAACTTTTTCAATTTGAACAGCTTGAGATAACTTTTTATTGCAATATAGTAATGCTGATGTATTACTAGGGATTTTAAAAATATATACGCTATTTGGCAGTTGTCTTTTTTCTTTGATGTCAACCAGACACATGTAATGAGGGAGCATTCAAAGAGAAATCATTGATTTACACTTAAAGGTTGCACATTCTACTCAATGACTCTAGTCTGAAAAAGTTTATCCATAGTAAATTTGCTAGTTTTAGAGTAAAAAAAATATTCATTATTCTTTCTACTAGTCATCTAGTAGAATTCAACCTCCTAGAACTCCTGACTACATTTCCCAAGATCATAAATATCCATATATGATAAACACTAACTCCTCCACAGGACTTTCTATGGGTCTGTTTGAAAACAGTCCTCATCTATTAATACACTCTTCACAAACCCATGTGTTTTAGGAATGTAAGGCTAGAGTGATCTCTCCATAGCCCCCAAAGATGTAAAGAAGTCTTTTCTGAGGATTATTTCCTGCTTCCTGCCCTGAGACTCTTGCTCTCAACAAAAACAAAACTGATACCTGTGGGTTCCTTCCAAAGATCTTTGATATTTTTACAACTTACATTTACAAATGTATGCTTATTGGCGGCAATGTGACAGCACCTTTCTTAGCTTTGTCTGATGGTACTTCAGTAATACAGTTGTGTGTATGCAACTTTAACCCACTGTTAATAGCTTTAACCCTTTAGAAAGCAATCTATGAACTTAAGGAGATAACAGTTTTAAGAGCTAAACTGATACAGTATATATTCTAAAATTCAGCTTTACCAGAACAGAACTAAAAGGATATGGTTTTACTTTTACAGATTGTAACATAAAAGATAAATACATACACGCATTATATGATGTTCTTGTGATAACAGTGCAATGACATCTTCTTGAAAGTTAACTGTTTCCAGAAATTGTCCCCATAAAGCCATCAAGAGTGAACACAGTTGTGCAAGATTCATATTTATAAGTTCTGCCAGTTCATCAGGATTGTCCATTTTCTGCACCAATAGAAACAAACAATCCTATAATCCTAGAAGTAGAATGGCTATTATCTGAAAAACCTGTAAGAAATATTTTTTCAAGTGGCCACATTGAAACTTTTTTTAAACAAACAAAAATATATGATTAACTTCTATCTTAATTTGAATTACAACATGTACTTTCAAAATCTCTAGCAATTTCTACATTAAGAACCATCTGTGAATGAGACTGCATCCAAGAATCCATTTTCAACAGTGACTAATCAGATGAGGCTTCTGAAAATCCAAGAGAGTAGACAAGGACTCAATAATCCTCCCTCCACATTGTTTGCCCATGGATTCCAATGGACATTGCCTTTGAACTTACATTTCCACTTAGCTATAAATGCTAATTGATAATTTTCTGACTCCCCTTTTAGAGCCTATGCTTACCATATCATCTATACAAAGCTACCTCCCCGGCACATACACAATTTAACAGGAATTTTCCATCCTCTCTTCTATGTGCCACTCTACAATTGGTAGAAGTTGTTAATTGGATACCATCATCTTTTTTCTTAAACTAAACAGTCCTGAACACTTTATCATTCGTCAAAGAGAAAGAGTTCCATTCATTCCTTTCATTATGTTGAGTGCTCTCCTCTGTAAATGCGCTTCTCTGAATACTGTATCAGTGATAAATGACCAGGTTCGTAAAATGTGTTATTATGTTGTACTTTCACTTTTAGTCTTTTCCAACCTATTACAGGATTTGCCTTTCTTCCAATGTTGCTGAGTTGATATCTGTTTTGATCCACCCTCTTCTTCCTAGTTATTATCAGTGTGTATTTGAAGCTAGACATATATTGATTACGGGACAATACCTTTATTTCTTCACAGAGTTCCAAAAGGCGTGCTTCTACATCTACATCTACGTTCTCTGAAAAGACCAGTGTATGTAAAATTAATATTCCTAAGTTCTAAATAATATCTAAGTTGCAAGCTAAACCACAATTGAATGCATTACACATATAAAAAACAAGGAATTTATTTACCTTGAAGTTTTTAAAATATTACAGTTCATATGAAATCTAGTAATTCCTAAAATGAACTAAGACATTTTAGACCCTTCTTTCTGCAATATTTTCAGTTAATTATGCTGTTTTAAATATTAAACATATATGATAATAGAGATTTTTCCTTTAGATCTCTCTTGATTATATATTTTAAAAAGCAACACTGCACAATGCGCTAAGATGAAATGTTGAAATCTTATTAAGATTGACACAATCATGTTAAAATGAAAATCATCACTGGAAAAACAAGATCAGAAGAACGTGTACTGAAAATCTAAATGAAGTTGTATTTAAAAAAAATGTCAAAAACTGGGTTGGAGAATAAGAGGTATATGTAGAGGCTAATGGAAATGTTTACAAAATATTAGTTTGGAATTCCATTCATCATACGCCCTTGATATAATAAGGAAGGAGAAGGTGGCCATTTTCAGTGATTCTCCATTTTCACTAAAAAAATCTGTTCCTTCTCCCTTAAAATGACTGCCTTAAACTACGTAGGCAGTAGTTTGAATGATGCAGAAGGAATTTGCAAAAATTGTTGCTACACTTTGGTCAGCAAGAATCTCTCCTGGAGCCCCTTCTGTTTGTGTAAGGTTAAATTTACTCATAATAAAAATCCCTTAATGCAGGAACAGTGAAAAAAAATTACAGGAATAGCAAAGTGTTTTCATATAGGCAAAGTTAATTGCTAAGGTTTTTTCTAACTATAGTCAAAATCCATTAGCCCCATGAACAAAAATGTATGATATCAATTTAAATCTGCTAGAGCAGCCAGGGCAAACTGGATGTGGTTATCAAGATTAAATATAGACATTTTGGGTGTCAGTGAACTGAAATGGACTGGAATGGGCCACTTCACATCAGATGACCACCAGATCTACTACTGTGGACAAGAGAACCACAGAAGAAATGGAGTAGCCTTCATAATAAATAATAAAGTGGCTAAAGCAGTGCTTGGATGCAATCCAAAAAACGATAGAATGATCTCAATTTGAATTCAGGGTAAGCCATTTAACATCACAGTAATCCAACTTTACGCCGCAACTACAGATGCTGAAGAAGCAGAAGTAGATCAGTTCTATGAGGATCTGCAGCACCTACTGGATAATATGCCAAAAAGAGATGTTATTTTCATTACAGAACATTGGAATGCTAAGGTGGGTAGTCAAACGACACCTGGAATTATAAGTAAGCATGGTCCGGGAGAACAAAATGAAGCAGGACATAGGCTGACAGAATTTTGCCAAGACAATTCACTGTGCATAACAAACACTCTCTTCCAGCAACCTAAAAGATGACTTTATACATGGACTTCACCAGATGGTCGACACCGAAATCAGATTGACTACATCCTTTGTAGCCAAAGGTGGCGGACATCTATACAGTCAGTAAAAACAAGACCTGGAGCTGACTGTAGTTCAGATCACGAACTTCTTATTGCACAATTTAGAATCAGACTAAAGAGAATAGGGAAGACCCACAGATCAGTTAGATATGAGCTCACTAATATTCCTAATGAATATGCAGTGGAGGTGAAGAATAGATTTAAGGGACTAGATTTAGTAGATAGGGTCCTGGAAGAACTATGGACAGAAGTTCGCAACATTGTTCAGAAGGCAGCAACAAAAAACGTCCCAAAGAAAAAGAAAACCAAGAAGGCAAGATGGCTGTCTGCTGAGACACTGGAAGTAGCCCAAGAAAGAAGGAAAGCAAAAGGCAACAGTGATAGGGGGAGACATGCTCAATTAAATGCAGAATTCCAGAGGGTGGCCAGAAGAGATAAGGAATTATTTTTAAACAAGCAATGCGCAGAAGTGGAAGAAGATAATAGAATAGGAAAGACAAGAGACCTCTTCCAGAAAATTAGAAACATCGGAGGTAAATTCCAGGCAAAAATGGGTATGATCAACAACAAAGATGGCAAGGACCTAACAGAAGCAGAAGAGATCAAGAAAAGGTGGCAAGAATATACGGAAGATCTGTATAGGAAGGATAATAATATCGGGAATAGCTTTGACAGTGTGGTCAGTGAGTTAGAGCCAGATATCCTGAAGAGTGAGGTTGAATGGGCCTTAAGAAGCATTGCTAATAACAAGGCAGCAGGAGACGACGGTATCCTAGCTGAACTGTTTAAAATCTTGCAAGATGATGCTGTCAAGGTGATGCATGCCATATGCCAGCAAATTTGGAAAACACAAGAATGGCCATCAGATTGGAAAAAATCAACTGATATCCCCATACCAAAAAAGGGAAACACTAAAGAATGTTCAAACTATCAAACAGCAGCACTTATTTCACATGCCAGTAAGGTAATTTATTTATTTATTTATTATTTAAATTTATCCTCGCTCATCTCCCCGAATAGGATGGGCGGGGATAAATTGATCTTAATGGTCAAGATCTTGCAAGGTAGACTCCAGCAATTCATGGAGCGAGAATTGCCAGATGTACAAGCTGGGTTTAGAAAAGGCAGAGGAACTAGAGACCAAATTGCCAATATCCGCTGGATAATGGAGAAAGCCAGGGAGTTTCAGAAAAACATCTATTTCTGTTTTACTGGCTATTCTAAAGCCTTTGACTGTGTGGATCATAACAAATTGTGGCAAGTTCTTGGTGGTATGGGGATATCGAGTCATCTTGTCTGCTTCCTGAGGAATCTGTATAATTACCAAGTAGCAACGGTAAGAACAGAGCACGGAACGACGGACTGGTTTAAGATTGGGAAAGGAGTACGGCAGGGTTGTATACTCTCACCCTACCTATTCAACCTGTACGCAGAACACATCATGCGACATGCTGGGCTTGATGAATCCAAGGCTGGAGTTAAAATCGCTGGAAGAAACATTAACAATCTCAGATATGCAGATGATACCACTTTGATGGCTGGAAGCGAGGAGGAGCTGAGGAGCCTTATGACGAAGGTCAAAGAAGAAAGTGCAAAAGCTGGGTTGCAGTTAAACCTCAAAAAAACCAAGATTATGGCAACCAGCTTGATTGATCACTGGCAAATAGAGGGAGAAAAAGTGGAGGCAGTGACAGACTTTGTATTTCCAGGCGCAAAGATTACTGCAGGCGCTGACTGCAGCCAGGAAATCAGAAGACGTCTACTTCTTGGGAGGAGAGCAATGGCAAATCTTGATAAAATAGTTAAGAGCAGAGACATCACACTGACAACAAAGGTCTGCATAGTTAAAGCAATGGTATTCCCTGCAGTAACCTATGGCTGCGAGAGCTGGACCATAAGGAAGGCTGAGCGAAGGAAGATAGATGCTTTTGAACTGTGGTGTTGGAGGAAAATTCTGAGAGTGCCTTGGACTGCAAGAAGATCAAACCAGTCCATACTCCAGGAAATCAAGCCAGACTGCTCACTTGAGGGAATGATATTAAAGGCAAAACTGAAGTACTTTGGCCACATAATGAGAAGACAGGATACCCTGGAGAAGATGCTGATGCTAGGGAAAGTGGAAGGCAAAACCGCCCAGAGTCCCCCTTGGGGGAGATGGAGCGGTAATACAAGTTGACAAACAAACAAACAAACAAATAAATAAATGGAATAGGGGCCGACCAAGGGCAAGATGGATGGATGATATTCTGGAGGTGACGGACTCAACCATGGGGGAGCTGGGGATGGTGACGGCCGACAGGAAGCTCTGGCGTGGGCTGATCCATGAAGTCATGAAGAGTCGGAAGCGACTGAACGAATAAACAACAACAGAGCAGCTTTGCAGATTATATTGTAAATGTATTTGTTCTCAAATGAAATATAGCTACATCGTTTTCTAGCCAAACATTCTCACAACTGTCTTTTAAATTGAATAACTGGTGTATGACAATCTTAACGATCCTCCTTTAGATGATAAAGGGACTTAGAAATAACATCTCAAAATAACCATGACCTAGCCCCAGGTGTAAGGTCACACAGCCACCTAGAAACATATTTAAGGATTCCCTTACTAACTTTGCTCAGACTGAAGAAGCTCCTTGGATAAGGAGCGAAACGTTTCCACTGAGAAAATAGAAATCCAGTTGACGTTTAAACTAGGATGTTAGCTAAAAGTATTTGTCGGTAAATGTGAATCATTCGCTTCCTTAAAAGCCTTTGAAAAGTTTTGATAAGGGCTGAATGTTTCATGAGAAAGTAAAGAAAATTTGCACAAAATATTAAGATACAAAAAGATATAACAGCATAAGCTTTGAGATTTTTTTTAAACGTGAAGTAACTTTCCAAAACCAACAAGTTTTTCTAGGGTAGTTATTTAAATTTAAAAACAAAACTTTTACAGATCAATTAGAATTGGAACTTGGGAGGTATTTTATTGGCATCTCCTTGCCAAAACTGCTCTGGAGATTCTCCCACGGCTCCAGAGTATAATTTGCAGATAAGGTGTGTGAGAGAGAACCTGTTTTTCCAAGGGTTCCTGTTCCATTGGGTGTAGAACTACTGCATTCACCTAAAAGTGTTTCCTAAGTTGCTAAATACTGGGAGCTTGACATGAGATTCTAGTAGGAACAGAATAAAGTTAGCATTCACATTTCATTTTTCTTAAATGTAACATCCATTTTTTTTGGCCCAGGATAGGAAGAGTTTTGTAGGTTCAACTAAGAGTTTACACAAACTCAGTCAATACATAAATTCCAGGAATGGGCAGAAGGTTCTGAACTTGAAACAACTCTTTCACCATTCAGCTCAGAGCAAAATTTCCCAGATTCCAGAATTTTGTCTCAAGCACAGAACAAAATGTTTTAAATGTTCTGATGTCCCATAATTGGCTTGTGTTTTTTGTAAATTTCTCCAAGCTATGGAGCTTAGAGTCTGCGTTAGCCAATAAACAACAAGAGCAGGTTCACTGTTGCTGACATTGGCTTGAGTGAAATAAGAGAAAAGCAGGGGCGGGGGTTTGCTTAGTGTGAGTCAGTTAACCATGTATTGCTGCTTACATGATAGGTAACTTGAGTTTTGTTTTTCATTATTTGCTATGGGGAAGCTGTCATTGTTTGTAACGTAACGTCCCTCTATATTTTTGTGTTGTGCACTTTCTGGTAGTTTGCCAAATGGAAAAGTGAACATTGAACATGTACATTGGGAAAAAAGCCTCAAACCAACAGCCTGAGAAGTGTATTATGTTGCTGTCAGCCTGTTCATAGGCTGTGTTCAAGTGAACACAATACTGTACTGTTGCTTCTTCGCTGGGTTCAGTTCTGCATCTGTCTGTGGAGGAAGGCTGGAAAAAGACTATCTGCTGATTTATTTTTCCCCTTGCAATTGCTAATATCACCTCACAGGCTGTTCAGGAGAGTGTAATCTCCCAATCCTCCTGTCCTTCCTCTTTCACCGGGATACCTTGGGAGCAGAATTCCAGGCCCAGGAAATCTGGATTCAACTCACTGAATATTTGCATTTAGAGTGTAAGCATATATTATTATTTTATCTCATGACTGAATGTAGAACCAGAAATTATGACAAAGCGTGCTATCACAAGGACAAAATGGTAAGAGAAACTGAACTTCCAGTGAAAGCATCTCATTTCATCAACACTGCAAATTCAGAAAAAGCTGGACAGAGCCTTAATTTAATGTATTTGTTGAAGTAATTAACCATCCTGGGGTTGAATGGCATTTTAGGCTCTTTGATCTTCTATAAACATGAAATAATAGGTATTATTTACAAACAGTAATATAATTTTACTATAATAAATCCTAATGGGTTATAAATATAACCCACTTTTTAAAGAACATACCTAGAGAGGCGTCTCCCTGGATTCGTAGATATTTTCTTCTGAGAAGACGTTCATAAAGGACCTGCGTGCTGGACTTGGCTAGTTATAGGGATTGTACACACGACTAGTTACTATACTCTTTCATCTGTGTTTACTATTACTATTATTATTAGCTTTAAAGTTAGTAAGAAAGCTTATAATTTGCCTACTGATTAGTGAAATTAGATAAGAAAATTAAAGAATAGAATTTAGTAGATTTCTAGATCTGGAGTTGATGATGTACATTATGGCTGCTTTTGCCTTATCATTTGTTTGGGGTTTAATCTGTTAATGCAAGATTGTTCAAATGCTAAGAATTTCTGTTATTTAAATATAGCAGTGTAGAACATGATTTGTACAAAACTGTTCTCTCTTTTTGTAAAACCAAAAAAAAAAAGCCAATTATGAAAATAAAAACGTACACCAGAAAAAATAAGAAAACAGAAAGCAAAAAGAAAGTACACAGTGCAAGGCAATTTAAAAGAAACAGAAATGCTTCTAAACAAGATTTCAGATTCTTTTTTGCTAGAATCCCATTTGAATCAAAATTCTAGATAGTGTACAACAAATACCCCATTATATTATGGCAATAATTCAAAATACTGTTTCTTCTGTTTGTAATCTGGGTGCAGATTGCAGGTAAGTAAGCCAATACTTCATCCAAACATACATGCCACTTTGACTTGCACTCAATACCTTTAGCAATAGGTTTTGTAAGTTTGTATTAGTAATACTAGCACACATCACCAACCCAGTAAATGTCCTATGCATAACAAGTTTTTTTTTTATCGTCTGCACAGGTCAAATTAAAATATTGAATAAATGAACCTAAAACTCTAAATAGAATATTAACTACAGAAAATGCCAGCAATAAAAACATATTGTATTAAAAACTCTTTTCAATTTTAAACTTTTTCAAAAACTGTAATTGGCTAACTTGTGGGTTTAATTCAATTCCTGCAAAGATTAGAGTAGGTTCATTTAAATGATTCTTTGTGGGGTGACCCCTATTATTGAAACACAACTTTTAATCTTAATGAAGAAATTCAGATATTTTTCCTTAAATAATTCATAAAGTTAGATAGATGTATTTACAACTATATGTCTGAAATGCATGGCATTACAAATTGTTACTGTGCAAAATGCATAGAAACAATTTATTACAGAATACAAAGATTATATTAGTAACAATACCAAACGCTGCATCCCAATTCATGTATCAATTCTGGGGTACATTTTGCTTTCTAATGAAATTTTAGATTAGGACAACAACCTACAGTCGAGGAACATGCAGGTATTTGGATCATAACTGGAAAAAGTGCTTCAGAGGAGATATGGGCATGCTAGCTGCATCTGTTGACACCTTAAAGAAGCCATCCCTTTTCCTGGGCTCATAGGAAGGAATTAGAGATGGCCACAGGGTATGAAGATTTTGTTGAACCTTATTGATCCCTCAACTAAAATACGCATTTTTGTGAGATCAGGTGGCTGCAGTGCAAATCCAGGAAAAGTTGTGGCTTTTTAAAGAAGGTACTGATAGATATAGTACATGTGTCCATGTCCCCTCTGAAATATTTTTTCTATTTCAGATACTAATATCTGCAGGCAATTGCTAGAGTCCTAATGTAATAGATTTTAACTGTATCTATATGCTGGTGCATGTAAAACTAGGTTTATAGAGAATCCTAGTTTGCCATGATTAGCCTGTATGCGTAAAACCAGTTTGTGCACAGAGCTAGTTTGTACATGCTGCAGTCATTCCAGGAGCATGATCAGATAAATTAACCACAAGTAGAAAGCTTACTATTTCATCCCTATCTGGGTCCTTGGCTTGCTGTATGATTTTACAGGTCAAAATGGCAAAACAAGACTTTTCTTAGCTTAATCATCATACCCTGTTTAATTACTATACACAGACACACTAGTACAGCCCACATATAACTTTAAACTCATTTCTGAAGTACCTTAAAATCACAGCACTGAAATTTAGAAGCATGATTAGGACTCACTGAGGGCATGGCTTCTAAATGTTCTGGCTTCTAAAATATTGAATAAATGAATCTAAAAATCTAAGTAAAATATTAAATACAGAAAATGTCAGCAATAAAAGCATAATGTATTAAAAACTCTCTTTCCTATTTTAAAAGTTCACTTTTTCAAGACAGTAATTGGTTAACTTGTAGTCCTTAGTGAGTAGGAAAGATAGTGGGACCCCAGCCACAGGATTACCTGTGTTAGCAAAAGGAGAGAAACATGAACCAGCATGCAGCTCATTCATGGTAAACTAGGATTCTCCAGAAATGTAGCATAATATAGAATGTGAACACAGCTGCTAACTTTCTATTTCTGTCAACTACATTAAATCTTTAATGACCGAGTACCAAAAAGCAGTTTACATACATATAAAACTGCAAATACAAGCGGGGCTTTCTTTGTCATCTTAATCATTGTTATCAATGAAGACTGCCTTGCCTCATTTGCTATTATAGCCGCTACTAGGTAGAGTACACAATGGCTATCAAGCTAGGAATCAGCTGTATGCTGATGTTCCTTCTGTGTCTCTTTTTTAACAGTTGGTTTAAGTGAACTTATTTTAGTTTTCGGTTTCCCATCAAACTGACCCTTTGATTGCATGAGATGGGGTGAAGAAGAAATGTACAGGTACTTGTCTTAATAGTGCATATGAATTTATCTCCATGTCTCTAAATCCTAGGTTTATCCTGTATTAGTAAAAGAAAAGTGATGAATATAATTAAAGCTTCTAATATCCCTTTATTTTAGGAATGATATTTATGTTATACTCTATCACTATATCTATGTTACATAATAGTGTATCCCCACTGTATGTAATATAGTGTTAAAGGTAAAAAAAAGTAAAGGTTCCCCCCGCACATTTGTGCAGTAGTGTCCGACTCTAGGGGCCGGTGCTCATCTCCGTTTGTTAGCCGAAGAGCCAGCATTGTCCGAAGATGCTTCCACGGTCATGTGGCCGCATGACACGTGTGGAACGCTGTTACCTACCCACCAAAGTGGTACCTATTCATCTACTTGCATTTGCATGCTTTCGAACTGCTAGGTTGGCAAGAGCTGGGGCTAGTGTGGGAGCTCACTCCGCACGCAGGGTTAGGGATTCGAACCTCCGAACTTGCAATCTTCTGATCGACAAGCCTGGCGTCTTACCCGCTGAGCCACCACACCCCAATATAGTGTTAGGATATACTAAATCACCATATCATATGACATGGTCTCACTTCAGTTGATGGAATCAGTGTTTCCTAAGAGTATATCCTATTATATTATGTAGGAAGTTTTAGCTTTTGATTGTTGTTATTAATGCAAATACATTTGAAATAAAATTTTGCAGTAATTGTAGCTTTATTTTGAGGTGTTAGATTAGGAACAGGGCTCTGATATTGTATAATATATATATTTTTACCAAATAAACCCAACTTGGTGCCCATTTAGATATCTGTGGGCACACTTGGAATTTCTCTTTGGTATACCAAATCACAAATCTAGTTTTTGATATTTCCAATCAACTCAGAATTTTAAAAAGAGCTAAACTTTTGGCATAGGAGCCTTTGGGGTTGCTAGAGTTGGTGAGTAAAAGCAAATAAGGAAAATATGGACTATATAATATGGATACTATTCTGACCTAGCTGTCAAACTAGGAAGAGAATCTTAGATCTTGGTTCTAGGGGGAAAACTCTTTAAAACCATTTTCAAAAAGTAATTGACAATTTGTTATCCAAAGGAAACAAATAAAAGCATAAAATTGGCTTTAAATGTTTATAGATTACTATTACTATAGATTAGGGCTGTGTACTGTTCAATATTCAGAAGAGAACAGGTGACGAAGTATGCACTGATCACATTTTGCTGAATTAAATGTTCCTTTTTTGGGGACTGCACAGTAGTGTGAGCCTAGGAAAAGACTCGGCTTCTTTAAGGAGCTATTGACAGCTGTGACAGAGGTGTCATGCATATTCCAAATCTTTTCCCTTCTGAATCCAGATCACTGCATAGCCGTGCTCTAGATCAATGAGTAGATGTACAGCTCAATCCAGTTTTTAGCTGGACTAATTGGATTTAATGAGACAAAATTCTACACATTCTTTAATTCATACATGATCTTAATGTATACATTATATGTAATTCATATATAAATTATAGTAATCCTTCCCACAATAAATAAATGTGTCTGCCTAGTGTGGAAAAATAATACAGAACAGCTATCCTGAAAGCACTTTTGTCTTGCAAGTGTTGAGTATCTAGGAGCATAGTCTATTGCTTATTAATATATAATTATTATATAATATTAATATAATTATGCCGTACTTAATATAAATATGTGGGTGTTTTGACACTTTATATGAGAATACAGGATAAATTTTATATTTTAAAAAAATCCTCAAGTCAAGATATACAATAAAAAATTGGCTGCATAATTAACTCTATGGGCAGCATTTTATATTGTATTATCTATATCTTTATTAAGGTGTATCTTAGCAGTACAGTGGTAGATAGGCTTTGCCACAGAAGGAAAAAGCATTTGACATACCTGCATCTAATTTTTGACAGGAAGGCAGTTCATTTGATAAATTGGTGAAATAGCTGTGTAATCCTTTAAAAGCGAGCAGCAAACTGGCACAAAGTGTATGGTGAAGACTGTAAGCATGATTCAAGAAAGGTTCTGCTATTACAAAACTGCAGCCCTAAAAATGGATTTATATATTTAAGTCATAAGGAAACATCAACATTTTATTTCAAGTTTAAAGACAAAGCTCACGATATTACCCAAGGCATTCTTTCTACACATGCTACTGCACCCCCGTCACCTACACTCAGCCACCACAACAAGTTGAGGGCATTCCAGAGTAGCAATTAGAAGGAAGGAAAGAAGGAAGGAAGACTTCCCATGAACTTTGAGGGCTTCCTGCTTCTGGAAGGTTGCAGTCTTATTTTTTAACACTTTATCAATTTTACAGTTCATTGAATTTCTTTGTTAAAAAGTCTATGTTTTAGGATTTATTTCTCAAATTTTAACATAAACAGCAGCAGCATTGTAGACATTTATCTATTACATAGCATCATGACCAGTATTTCTAGTAAGTAATATTTTAATATACCAGATATTTGACAGCATTTATTTCATGTAATTTCAATGAAATGTAAATGTTTTGCTTCTTAAAAATTGTTCTGCGAAATGTTTGTACTTTTCAGCATATTAAGAAGACAAAATAATTCCAATCTTACATCAGCTGATAATTGCTTGGTGTAATTGTTACCAAAGACAACACTTTCAAGAGAAGGAATCACAGAATCCCTGTTCTGTGCTGGTGCATTTCTGTTTAACCAAGTATTCTTTATAGGGCGAGGAAAGCTAAAAATAAATGAGGGCAGAATTAAACATCAGAACAGATACAAGAGCTGAATTACAAAGATTGCAGGGAAAATCAATAGTACAGAATTAAAACTTGGTACAAACTATTAGTTCAGTATCTGCTGCAACTAGCATGTAAGGCTAAATACTGCTTAGAGTATGACAATGTATAAAACTAAATATTACTATTTAAATTATTGTAAATAATATTTAGATGGTAATAGATGAATGAATTTCTAACAGTAGCTTAAATCTGAACTATCTTGGAATTCTTCTTTGGGGCAACTTTTAACAGTACTTTTGAAAATTCTCATTCAACTGAGAAATAAGGAAGGGAGGTGATATATAGAAATTACTGTAATTAAATTGATTTTACTTGAATTTTATTTCCTTTTAACAAATTCTGCCAACTAATTACTTTTGGAAAAGTATTGGAAAAGTATTCAACTAAATAATCACATTATAAGCTTGCAACCAGAATATATAAAAAGTAACTACATTTGAATATCACCATGTAAAGAAAAAAAATTGTGATTTTGCCAAAATGAAAAGCATATATCATTGTATACTTGAGAGGAGATACACAGGGTAATTCACATATAATGTTTGTAATTCTGAAATGGTGCAAGGAAAAACAAAACAAAACATCATATTAAAATATTCCAGGATCTAAAAAAGAAAACAAAGTAACTGAACATGTTTTTCATTAAAAGAACAAATAAGTTTGTACTGCTTTCTTTCCCTTTGCTTGTGGATCCAAAATTAGGTCTCTTTCAGTTGTGTTTAGTTAAGTAAAAAGCAAGGGTTTATACAAACTTAACAAATGCAACAATGGTAAGTTGTTATCCAGGTAAGCCTGGATAATGAATACTATAGCATTATGATCCAGTGGTAGTACTCTCTTGTACAGGCAGCTAGGTGACATCTCTGAAGCAGCTAGGTGAACCTCTCAAAGGATGCAACTTCTTTAACTCTTTGAACAGAAGTGCGTTGCTCATACTAATGCATTTTGCAAAGCACTTATTTCAAATACTTTGCATAGCCCTACTACAAAGTTTAACCTTTTCATAGAATAAAACTGCTAGGATAGCAGTACAAAGGATACCTATGACCATTAGGATCCTACACTGTCAGAAGCATAACTCATAACTGTTTTGTTGATGGGACAAATGCAAGATCATATAGTTGAATGAAAAGTATAATGAGATTGTTCAAGCTGTAGCTACATACATAGCCTGTGTATTTTTAGCATTGCCAGTCCTACTCTACTATGCTAATTTAGGAATAATCTCACATTTAGTTGTTTGCAGAGAACTATACCTTCTTCAGGTATCTTGTATCTATAACCTTTCTACTAGAAGTTGTTTCATATTAGATAAAAATTAGTTTGCATCAACATGCTCAATATAAAGAAGTATACCATATATTCAAACAATGATCAATACAAAAACCATCATTTGTCCCTTTACCACCACTTCAGTGAATAAAACTGTTTGACTGATTTTCAAAGAGACAAATAAAAAAACCAGAGGAAGACATTCCTGCCAGAAAGACAGAAGAAATGCAGCAGATGAAAATGCAAAGAACAGCAATCACAATGGACAGTGAAAGCCATCAGTAAGAAATACTTCGCCTTTTCTACTTGTCACTAATCATAACCAATAGCTAATGCTCCTAACTTCCAATTCTGGATAAAAGGACTCTTGTCCTTCCAGTAATCCACCAATGAGTAGACCATCCATTTCTCCTACTAGTCTGTATCATAAATGGATGCACTGCAAGAGGAAGCACAAAAACCACCCTCAAAAAGGGGGAAACCAAATAGTTCCTATCTCTGAAAATACAATATATATTTTTACAGATATTTTCATTTGTATCTCTTTTATTGCTGATTGCAATAGATTTTACCAGGAAAATATAGAGGAGGAGGAGGAGGAGGAGGAAGGTTAAAAGTTTTTTTAAAAAAATCTCCAAATATGTCAGAGAATCTCTAATCTTATAATGCATATACTTCCTAACTCATCTCTTTCCCAATTTCCACTGTAATATTTTATTTCCTAACCTCAGATGCCATAAAAACATGACTAATCAAATGTCTACTGCTATGTATACCCCGAAGAACAAAGTCACACTAATTTTGGAAAGAATCATTAAATGATGCTATCATAAAAACATACACAAAAACATACACAAAGGAAAGAGATACTATAGGAAAAAATACCTCAAATAGCACACCTATAATTAATTAAATCTGAGTGAACAGAAATGAAGCAATTTTCTTCTTTTCCTATATAAATAGGAAATTCTCAGCATGTACATCAGAGAAATCTTTACACCAGCAAGTAGGGTCTTTCATATTAACTACAACTCCATGATTCCCTGCCAATGACTATGCCAGCTAAAGCTATTAAGAACTGATTTCTGACAGGTACCAGTCGATGTACCCTGTCTAAAATATGCACAACATATTTGGACATTCAAAGGGGAAAAATTGTTCAGAGACAATATATGCATAACGGAGTTAGCAAAAATAATATTTCTTATGGCAGTTCCATACTTCTTAAAAATGCTGCACTGGAAATCAGGAGACCTTATTAAACAGAATAACCTGTAGTGTAAGAGGCTGACAGAAAAGGGAAAATTTGCAAAATTGGGTGTGGCCATTTTATTAGGGGTATCATTTAGTTCAAATTTCTGAATAAGACACAAATCAATTATATAGCTTGCTAAGTGAAAGTTTTAGCTTTAAGTTTTCATTTTTAGCTAAAGTATCAAAGGAACCAACTCACACAATATTTCATATAATGCAAACAATTATGTCATCCTGTTTTTTATAGTGCTTTCTTTCCATAAGTATAGTTAACACTACAATTAAAATGATTATTTTTAGTGTTTAGCACTAAATAATTTCAGTATTCTGGCTCTATAAAAATCTAATAATTTTAGTAGTGTAGCTATTCAATCTAAACTGCCTAATCACCTTCCCAAGTAGTTTTATGAATGAAACCAACAAAATAAGGACGGGTTTCATCCCATTAAAACATTATTTTTGAAAAACAACATTTCTATTCATTACCTTATCAACGGCTGGTGAAGAGCAACTAAAGAGGCATGCACGGCCACAGAGATGACAGAGAGGTGAAAGTAATCAAACATAACATTGACATAGTGATGAAGGCCTCGGTGTAAAGTAAAGTGCAACTTAAGTGTTCGGCTGCTAATTAGCTGCAATGTGCTCAGGTCTTCTGGCCTAAATGAAAAAAGTATAAACACAGCAAAAAAATGTGTTATTGGCCTAAAAGAATACAAAATAATTAAATTATTTTGAGAATTATTTAACACTAAGATTAAGAATCCAAGAATACAAAGCAATGACTGAGATCTTCTATAATGTATAGTTTTAGTAAAGACATTCATACTCATTTGATAATTTGTTTAACATGCAGACCTTCCAGTAATCTTCCAATTAGGTAATTAGAAGGTGCCATGTACAAAAAACCAGGCATTGAATAACCAGATGTAACCTTCAAAGAAAGCAATATGTCGTCATATATGGAAATAAACAATTATAATGTATACTGTAATAACAAATATAAAACATGTGGAAATGTATTTACATACATACACACAAAGTATATAATAACAAATTCAAAATTAAGCAAAAAAGGCAATCCCAGTACTAATAACTAGAAAATCTTTAATTTAGTTTTGATACATACAGTATATTCCATCACAATAATTTTTACAATGTATAATTATATCATTTTATATAGCCCAATCTAGAAGGTGTTTTTGAATGCAA
Source organism: Charina bottae (assembly GCA_023362775.1). Taxonomy (NCBI): domain Eukaryota; kingdom Metazoa; phylum Chordata; class Lepidosauria; order Squamata; family Charinaidae; genus Charina; species Charina bottae. Next base: position 3,869,765 of record JALMGJ010000009.1, read on the forward strand.
GAATTAAAACTCCATAAAGGATCTAAAAATACACAACCACTGACTTTCCTATTATATAATATTAAGGGCAGTTCAATACAAGAATGAGTTCAGTGCTTACAACTTTCCATGAACAGTGAACAAAAAGAATTCCATGTATACATTGATGCACACGTAAGTTGTGTGTACAATGTTGCATATAGAACTCCAGCTGAACAATATAAATACTCAATATAATTGTACCAAGACTAATAAGTAAGTTAGCTCTGAACTTACGAATAATCTGTATCTGTGAAGTGCAGATCTAAAGATAGCAGGAAATTCATTTCATTAAGAGACTCTTCAATCTAGGAAAATAAAATAGTTACACAAACTATAGTTTACCATGCATTCTCATGTTGAAATGTACAATATCTATGTATTTCTCTTCATTTGTTTGCAATTATAAAGTTGTTCACAATAAACTGAAATACAGTAATAAAATATATTACTATGCAGAACAAAACAGCAGATAGAAAAGCAAACTTTACTGCAGTTTAAAACATTTGAGTGAATAAAATGCTGGATTTTAAGTGTAATGTTATTTGTACAAAATGGGCCTGTATGCTGTTGTGTCGGCTTCAGTAATCTAGGGCTCTGTTTTTTTGCTGGCTAGCCAGGGAACATAAATCATTTACAACCAAGATGCATGGCATGGGGCCAGTCATTCTCATTCCATGCTGACAGAACCAAACTATCCATAGAGGCAGGTAATTTGGCAATGGAGCACCTATAGGCCCATTGGCTCAACAGCCTAGATACAGCGGTCCCCAACCTTTCTGGCACCAGGGACCGGTCGTGGAAGAAAATTTTTCCACGGACCGGGGGGGCGGGGTTTGTAGGCGGGAGCCAATCGCATGCACTGGAGGGCAGGGTTTGCAGGTGGGAGCCAATCGCGCGCACCGGGGGTGGGGTAATCACACGCGCCAGGGGGGCGGGGTTTGCAGGAGGGAGCCCCGCGACCCACTTCCTAACAGGTTGGGGACCCCTGGCTTAGAGTACAAAAGAAAAATAAAGGGCAGATGAACAATTGCCTTGATGTGTGGATCCTGAAACAACACTTACCAAATATCCCAATTCTTACAGAGCTGTGCCTGCAAGGATAAGATATTCTCTAGAGATAATGAAAGAAATGGATCCAACAAATTACTGGGAAGCTGTGCTCTGGAGCTCCATTTGCACTTTTGGACCCCGCTCTTTTAGGTTTCCAAAGAAAAAAGAAGGGTGTGCAGTCCCTACAAGTACATAGGTAAACATTCCCCTATTCAACACCTCAATCACATTGAGGGAATAGGATCAACTATGCAATTTACACTAATGAGGCTTTTACTAGCTATACATTCCCAAATGCCAGGAAGATGCCTATAGTGGCAAGGATAATGAAAAATATATGTCACTCAGTGAAAATATGGAACACAATAGTAACTGTAGTGTACTATAGAATTGTGTGTGTAGAATAAATTACACCTTAATGGACCTGAAACCATTTTTCTTGGAACTTATGCTAATACAGCAAACAAACAAACAACAACAACCCTGGACCTACAGCTTTGAGGCATCTGACTAGAGATTTCAGTCCTTCCTTACAAGAGATAAACAAAATCAAACATCGTTTTAGAAAGGATAAACCGTAGTAATTACTTTTAACCTTGGATACTAAAATGTTTAGTAATATTTTCTATTAGATGAACTAAATACAAGAGCTGTTCAAATCACAGGAAAACAGTTTTCAAAAGGAATTTCAAAAGAGAACACAATGCTCCAGGCAGACCACAAAATGGTCTGCTACAATAAAAAATAACTGTCAATAAAAAGATTGGAGTGGTATTTCAAATTCTGTCTAAATCACAAAAGATTCTAAACAGAAATTATTTACTCATACACAATCTGAGACATTCATTAAACCAGGGCTTTCCAAACTGTGTGTCGCGACACAATACTGTGTCGCCTGGGGGCCCCAAGTGTGTTGCGCAAGAACCCGGAAGCGCTGATGGCGCACTGCAGCCACCGCGCGCAGTAGCGGCGGCCTGTCAGCGCTTCCGGGTTCCAGGACGCCGACGTCGCCACGGTGCGCAAAAACCCGAAAGCGCGGCGGTGGCAACCAGGAAGCGCCGCCGCTGGCTTGCAAAAAAAGCCTCGGATTACCACAAAAAGTGATGGTGGTAGGGGGCGCCCTGGGGTGGAAAATATCCGCGCTGATCAGCTGTGTGGCCGGGAGGCGGAGGTGTGCCTCCTCCCCGCCGCACAGCTGATTGGCATGGATATTTTCCACCCTGGGGCGCCCCCCCACCGTCACTTTTCGCATGATCTGAGGCTTTTTCACCTCGCAACAGTGGCGCTCTGCCAAGAAAAGCTGCGGTCGCGAGGCGAAAAAGCCTCGGATCACCGCAAAAAGTGACGGGGAGCGCCCCGGGGTGGAAAATATCTGCGCCGATCAGCTGTATGGCCAGGAGGCGGAGGCACGCCTCCTCCCCACCGTATAGCTGATTGGCGCGGATATTTTCCACCCTGGGGCACCCCCCCACTGTCACTTTTTGTGGTGATCTGAGGCTTTTTCGCCTCACGACCGCAGCTTTTCTTGGCAGAGGCAAGGCAGGGCAGCTGCAGGGCAGGGCGGCAGCCAATTGCGTGGGCTGGGGGGTGGGGTTTCCACCGGGAGCCAATCGCTTGGGCCGGGGGCGGGGTTTCCACCCGGGAGCCAATCGCATGGGCCGGGGAGCCCTGTTATTACTGTGTCGCGAAATGATGCATGTCTAAAAGTTTGTCACCAACATGAAGAGTTTGGAAAGCTCTGCATTAAAGGCTGAAACACCCAACATTATTAACTTGCACAGAGAAATAAAAAACAGGAAACTTACACCACACAGAAAAATAAGCATTAATATTTTAATGCATATTCCTTCCTAAACTTGTACACATTACTTCAGAATTAGTCTGAAGGAGCATCTGTTCCTCTGCTTCAATTTTCTTGGACTTTCCTTTTTCCTGGAAATTCCACCCTTTAATCCGAGGATCTGGGGAACAATGTTGACCCTCTTTTCCCAGCCTTGATCCAGTAACTTATGTACTGATTTTAAAAGGAATTAAACTTTCTATACATAAAAGAGAGGGAAGGGTTATTTTTCTGTATATGTGACAGTGACAGTGACAGTGATAGAGCCATCTCTCGGGAAAATGTTTATTGGGAAAGTCTGACAAGCAGGCTAGCATTCATTAACAGCTTGCCTCATGTCTGCTAGGGCCAAGGAAAGTCTCTGGGTAATGGTATGCTTAGAACCAGAGAGAGATTCACATTCTAACCATTTGGACATTCCTCTGTTACCAGTTAAGAGAACAGTCTCTACACAGTTCACATAGGAACCATGGCCTTAGGAACCTTGAAAATAAATTAAATTCTAAAGGGGAAAACAATTCAGTTGCTGAGATTTCTTTTCGTAATCCTATCCTTTTTCATTAGGTCTTGGTAAAGAACTCTGGAAGAATCCTGCTTTCTGTGGAGGTGGGTTAGCCAAGAATTTGACATTCTGGTGAATTATAAACTGTTGTCTATTCCCAGCAGTATGCTTATACATATATACAGGAACACTGTGCATGCTGGGTAGGATGACATCATCAAGTCATCCCAATTTCTACAGTATCTTGGCTTGCTGCTTCTCTGCAAAGAAATAGCATTGGGGTGCAACACCCACTGGGATGCTTATTTATTGATTTAAAATATTTGTCTACTCCCCACTCACAGCTCGGCTTTGAACTTCCTGAATGATTTGGTTGGTTATTTAGTTACACAGAATTTTGGAACAGATGGCCCGTTAGTCTTAATTTACCAGGGCTTTTCTTACATTCTTAGCAGCCACCTGCACAAAATTATTATATATATTTCATTACTTAAGAGGATTCCAGTGTTACCTTTCTTTCATCCAATAGCATTTTAATTTTGAAGATCATTGCATCGTTCACACAGACCTCTTCATTTTTGTAGAGAATCTGAAATGTTTTACTACAGACTACATTGTCATGGATAGAAGCTGGAAAGGCAAGATCAGCACCTGAAAACAAAAATATTGGTAAGCAGCCATCATGGTTCAAAATTTATTCCTACTCACAAGCTGATAACTGAGATTTTTTTATTTTAAGATTTTTTTTTAAACAACTAGATTTGTTGTAATAAATTCTTTTGCCATTCTGCTATAATACAGTCAACATAGTAAAGGTAAAGGTCCCCCCCGCACATTTGTGCAGTCGTGTCCGACTCTAGGGGCCGGTGTTCATCTCCGTTTCCTAGCCGAAGAGCCAGCGTTGTCCGAAGACGCTTCCACGGTCATGTGTCCGCATGACACGCGCGGAATGCTGTTACCTACCCACCGAAGTGGTACCTATTAATCTACTTGCATTTGCATGCTTTTGAATTGCTAGGTTGGCAAGAGCTGGAGCTAGTGCGGGAGCTCACTCCGTCACGCGGGGCTAGGGATTCGAACCTCCGAATTTGCAGTCTTCTGATCAACAAGCCTGGCGTCTTACCCGCTGAGCTACCATGCCCCATAGTCAACATATAGCCGTTCAAAAACATAAAAATCTGATGTTGACCAATTAAGGAACAGAATTCTTAGGTAACTTCATGGATATTTAATTAATATTTGCAAATCAACTCCAGATCCCAGAATAAATGTCCACAGAATACATAAAACCGGTGATGTCAGTAACCAGTGTCGCAGAACCAGAAAAACCTCAAAAATCAATGCAGGCATTGAGATGCGAGAGTATGTACATGTGCGCGTGCACGTTAAGTGTCCATTATATCTTTAGGAACTTCTTAAACCCTTGTTAAATTCAGCAATATTAATATTTCTGATTTGGTCTGAAGCAAAGTTCTAGAAACATGCAAATATTTTGAATTCAGTATGTTCCAAATTTAAAATGCCCTACTATTTTGACATCAAAAAGGATTGTTCTGAATTTACTGATCAATATTCTGATGGTTTTCCAACCATTCCAGAAGTATTCCAAGCTTAAAATACTTCCAGAATGGAGTATTTTGGAAGAAACAAGTTTTAGACTCTAAACATTTTGAATTCAAAGTGGTTTGCATACAACTATAAAATTCCTTTGTTTTTTTTAACAAAATCCAGTTAATATTCCATACAATCTCACAATAGACAACTACAGACAATAACTGCAAATACAATTTACTTCTTTCTTTAAAATTTATGTATTATGCATATTGGCTGCTTTTCTCAATTTTTTTCATTTCTTCAGAAGCCTTAAAATGCATATTGAATGAGATTGCATCGCCACATGGATTTTATATTTATTTACTCTCTATTTATATTTGTTGTCTAAGTGTAATTTTATATTTGAATGGTTTTTAATTCTTGTTTTTATTGTAAACAGCCCAGAGTCCCCCTTTTGGGGGAGATGGGCGGTGATAGAAATATGAAAAATAAATAAATAAATATATGCTCATATTTCTCATATATATTAAAATCAATTCACTAAAAAGATTTAATTATCTAATATAATGCTAATAAGCTGATAACTTATTTAATAAAAGATTATTGAAGAGCAATAATAAAGCTGAAATAATAATGAAATATTCATACTTACTAGTTGCATGTAACAAGCTTGCTTCAATTTTGTGTGGTATTCTTGGAGGAATTTTCATAGATACACGAATTTGATAGAATCTACAACACACAAAAAGTATTTCCAGAATTAACTTGTTTACAACATTCTTATCTTTTAAACACTTTACTCCAACTTTCTACTGAATATGGTTTTCAATATGATTTACAGAATGTACAAAAATAATGTAAAAATTACAAAAATCAACAAATTACACATATGTTAAATTATATTCAGACTGACAGGTGTCTGTACACCTGTTCCAGTCCAACAGTTATTTGAAACTAGATGTATTTCATATCTAATAATGCAATAATAATTGAATAAATATAATAATGATGATGATGATGATGATGATGATGATGATATGCTCTTCCTGAGTATTCCAAAGTCCTTACAGACCTTTTCACATCTGGCGAAAAAAGCTTCAATATCATTTTTTTTAAATTATTTTTTAAAAATGGGGTTGCAACCATTTTCCTATTTATAATTTCTCATAAAATCCTTCAAAACACACCCCACTATCCACCAATCAATTGCTAGAAACCAGGAGAAGAGAATAGTTTAAAATCCCAATAGCAGACTCTTTCTTCTAAAGGTTCCCCAGTAAAAGATACTTTTGATCAGGTCAGTTAGGCGCCCCTTGGTTTGTCTAGCTGGGAAGTTTTTAACCCAGCCCTAGGAAAAACAAAAAGGAAGACCCTTTCGATCTTTCTGTCCGAAGTCCAGAAATAAAGAAACTTAAACTTAACAAGCCCTGTGCCAGTCCTGAAACACAAGGGATAGCTATATAAGTGTGTGGTTTTACACAGAGGCAGGTTGTTAATGAAAAGCCCATTATTAAATGGAGAAAGCCACATATCTAAGTATAAAAAGGAATTTACTGAGGAAAGTGTAATACAGGAAATACTAAACTAGTAGTATTGGTTGATGGCGTGGTGGCTCAGCGGGTAAGACGCCAGGCTTGTCGATTGATCGGAAGACCGCAAGTTCAGAGGTTCGAGACCCTAGCCCCGCGTGACGGAGTGAGCTCCCGCACTAGCTCCAGCTCGTTTACCTTAGTATTGGTTGAGCTGGAGATTTTTCAGTTCAAAATATATCTCTTCTCAAAAGTAACCTCTGACTTTATCTACTCTTTTCAACTGCCTTCAGTGTAACTTAAGATGCTTGTTTACTATATTAGTATTATAGTACATCTATAATTTACCTATAGAAGGTAAATTAGGATTAAAAAATACCAGAAATAACACATGTCTATGAAGGTTCTCAGTCATCCAGGTGGAATTGTCTGTAGCTTGAATCATGTCAACTGGATTTCTATTTTCTCAGTGGAAACGTTTCGCTCCTTATCCAAGGAGCTTCTTCAGTCCGAGCAAAGTTGGTAAGGGAATCCTAAATATGTTTCTACCTAGAAACATATTTAGGATTCCCTTACCAACTTTGCTCAGACTGAAGAAGCTCCTTGGATAAGGAGCGAAACGTTTCCACTGAGAAAATAGAAATCCAGTTGACATGATTCAAGATACAGACAGAAATAACACAGTTCATTGCTATGTAGATTAAAATATATCAGTAAATCTATTCAGATCAGAAAAGCATCTATCTAATTAATATGAAACAGAATTTAAATGTTTTAAATCAGAAAGGCAAAATCAGTTAAATAAAACAGCTAATTAACGATATTAGGCTAACAGGACTTGGGGCGGGAGGACTGAAAATGAGAACTGTCCCTGTGTGCTCTTGTACAGCTTCTTTCAGTTGTTTTAATTTTTTGTCCTGTGTCTGCTTTGATTACATCCAATCAGCGCGTTCTTTGGCGTCCTCGTCATCTTTTGCCACTGACCGTTCCAAGCGTAATGTCTTTCTCCAACGATGCTGATCTCATGACATGACCGAAGTAACTAAGTCTAAGTTCTGTTATTTTTCCTTCCAGTGACATATCCGCTTTTATGTGCTTCAACACATAGTCCAAGGGATTCGCAAGAGCCTCCTCCAACACCATAGTTCAAAACTATGTTACTAAACTATGTTCCTGTTAAATCCAAACTAATTTTGGATTGATCTGGGATTAAAAATAGCATGTAAAATCATCAGAATCTGGCCATTTTACCTCCACAAAAATAAAATAGACAATAGTACCTAAATATCAGGTAAGATAATTGGGAAATGGATATTTGTATTTTACTATGTAAATACAGCTTCTTAGAGCTTCTTGTAAATTCTAAACGCTCATTTTAAAATTAATGGAATATAATTATTTATCAGTATATTTTTGCTTAAAGCCTTGAAAAAGAACCTAGCAATATGCATCCTATTTGAAAATGACTGACAGCCATGGTTGATTGCAGGAATAGCCAGAGGTAGCTCCTAAGCTATCCAAGGCAAAAAGAAACTGGCAGCTGAATTCACGATTTCTTAATACATAATTAATACATAAAAATAAAAATAATTTGTTATTATTAATACCATTAACAATACATGTTTTATGTCCTGCTGCTTTAGCATAATTATGGAGCAAATTTCAATGTTTTATGCTTTTCCACATGAAGACATTTTAACCAGCATTTTAAAAGAGACCTTAAGAAGCAAAACGAAAAGAAAAGAAAATGGAGGGAGGAGTATAATTTTTTACAATGTATAGTAAGTCTTCTACGTTGTAGCATTGGTCCTTAATATCAACCCTGACTCCTGGGCATCCAAATTTTCTTGGCAAAATTTTCAGAACTGGTTTGCTAATACCTTCTTCCTAGGGCTGAGAGAGAGTGACTGGCCCAAAGTCATTCACCTGCCTTCATGCCTGAGGGAGGATTAGAACTCAAGATTCCCCATTCCTAATCTAGCACTTTTAACCATGACACCAAACTCGGTCTAAGTCATCCATAGAATCTAATAAATGTTAACATGGAAATTTCTGCAGCCAAAACACAAGAAAATGACATGTGAATATCCATAATTTTTAATGATTTAGCATGATATAATGAATATTCCTTTCTTTTTTCAAGAAAATAATGGCCACAAAGAAATTCCATTCTTTTGGGCATGAAAATTATAGCAACATGCACACAATGAGATTCAGGAATGAAGATACTGATAACAAAACTGCTGTACCATAAACAACAGACTTTTACTTTAAAGGCTTTTGAGAAAACTCTAAGCCATAATTGTGTTAGGTTTATATTTATAAATGTCACAGAAACCTAAATATCAAAGTCTATTTAGGTTCCTTATCATTTTAATTTTAAAATCCTCACAGATTTAAAGTTACAAATGTCAAATGCTAATAAACTTTTAAAAATAGAAATATTTTCAATCCATCTCTCTTTCTCATCTATCTACTCAAAAAGATGTTTCAAACTACTTAACTTTTCCTATGTAAGATGATAAGTAATATTTAGCAAGGTAAGATCCATGTCCCTAGCTACCTTTTATCTCAGGATTTGCATTAAAACCCAATAAATCTTCCTATACAAAGACTTCTGCAGTAACACCATCAGAATATATAACATTTATTGTATAGGAGGAAAAATAACTCACCCTCTTTGAAACAAATCCACATTATAAAATTTGTGGAGCTCCACAGAGAATTCTACCATTGCCTGCACTTCGCTCATTTTTATGTAGATTGAGAAGCTGTAGAACAGGTGCAAGGAACTTAATTACTGGAAAGAAGGAAAAGAAGACAATTGAAATGACTCATAAATGACTTTCATACTCACATCTATCACACTCATAAACATGATTTCTACTAATTCATTATCTGCTTCTTGTAGTGAACAAAACCAGATTCTTATGCTTCACATCCATCTTCAGAATGCCCTATAACTTTTTAATGTAAGCCTTGCATATGACACGGGGGGAGGGAAGCAGGGGAAAGAAAATGTCTCTTTATCTAAGGTGGCAAATTCTAAACACACTTCAAATTTAATGAATTTGGCTACAAAATAATTTTTCAATATTTAATTACTCTTAGAATAGCAAAGCATGCTGTATTAGATTCTGTAGCAAAGAAAATATCTTCTATTTCTCTTCAGTGACAGATACACAAACTTTAAAACTGTGTTGTAATTCCACAGCAAGGGCCAATTAGGGTGTTTTGAAAGCTGGAGAGATCACCACAGAAACACTCTGATTAAGACAGTCCCCCCCCCCCCAACATCTTTCTTCTGTTGACATTTTTGTGAATGTCTGCAGAAGAAAACTGTCCTGCATACTCCTGTAGGTTTCTGGCTTCCGCCTGAGGCAAGGCTTCTATACACATTTATGCTGAACAAGCAAATATCTGCAGAAAGGTCATTTGAACAACGTCAGCAGAAATTATATTTCAGTTGTACACTCATTTGATGAGTGCCCCGATTTTCTGAATGCAAATGATGATGATTGCTTATTTTTACCCATTTTGGAAAATAACAGTAAAACCCAGTTTAGCGGTCAGTACATCAGCAGCATCCAACCTTTGGCTCTTTATCTCCTCTCTTACTCTAGTGTAGTTATAAGGAAAAGATTGATCAATTTTAAAGCAGAAGTAAATGTTTCCAGAATTCTTTGTCACATCCAAACTAGGAAAGCTCTTTCATTTAAACTATGTTTTTTTCAAACAAACCACTAGTAAATGTTTTATAATTCTGGCTTGTTAACAAACCAAACTCTCTCAAGTTCCCCTTAGCTGAGCCAGGAGAAGGTAGGCAAGTGTGTAAGTTCAAGGCTCACTGTTACTCATATTGTACATAATCTTACAACATAATTTAACATAATGTCCAAAGCAGACACTAGCCTTTTGCTTATGCTTTAAAATAAGTTGAATCAGAGTGCTGTCAATTAACATAGCAACCAAAAAGCACTCTTTTTTGCTTACTAATGAGCACTTGATATAATCCTTTCCAATAACAAACTCAAATAATGCAATGCAAATCACATTAGAGCCAAAGCAGGGTCAGTCAGAAACGTGCTCTGTTGTATCCAAAAATATGTAGAAGTATAATAAGAAGTAAAATTATAAGGAAACACTTCCCCAAACACAGTCCAGCATAGACCAAGCATGCTCCGTCACTTTCAGAAGTGTTAGAGTAGAATTGCCAAGCTTTAAACCTTTGGCTAGTAATCAGCCTGACCAAAGATGTTTATTTGCAGGTCTCTGTGTTGTGGTCAATAATACAATACTTACTCCTCCTTACAATTACTCCTTAACATTTTGTTTAATTCATTTCATTTAGTATAAAGTGTTAAAGATCCAACAAATAGACAGAACATTATTTCCTTCATAAATCCATCAGCTTGGTAGAGAATATAGATTTTCTAACTCTTTATTACATTGTGCTAAGAGTCAGACTTACACAGAAACATTACAAGAGAATGCAATTATTACTAAAAGAATAAGCTTTACCTCTAGTAATAAATAATCCATTTTAATGCAGGTAACAAGCAGTCTTCCAGTTCCTCATTTTTGCACTCAAAACCATCCTGCTTACTCTGCGAGGAAAAGAAAGCAAATTATGGAATATCTAAGTCCAATCTACATAGACATATTTCTGGGTTTTCTCATCAGAATAAAAATTGTTACCTTGAAAGTGAATGCCTAAAGAAAACATAAAGTTCAAAAGGAAACCAACAGGTCTGGAATATTCTGAAAAAAACACCAGTTAATTTATTGTGATTAAATGCAAGAGAAAAAAATATATTCTAACAGTAGGTGGTACTTAATTTTATAGTAAATTAAAAAATCCATCTCTTATGCTTTAATGTTACATATTTTTATTACATCTTTTTATCTATCTAAATGTTGTGTTCATTTATACGTTGACTGTCCAACAGCCTATGATTTAGAGCAACGTGTAACTATTAAATCGTTTTAGGCAGGTGTCTATTCCCCTGTCCCAGAAAATGCAAGTCTGTTATAGTGTGCACTCTATGAATCCCATGCATCTGAATCTTTTCATACTGTACTTTCTCAAGGAAAAATAATTCATTTGTAAGATAAACAGTATTGTAACTGTTAACAAACTTACAAGATAGGCATTTTGGAATAAAGTCAGAGCACTGTAATTGCTAATTATTTTTATTGATTTAGAACATCTGTAATCTGTTTTTAAATTATTAAATGCACAATACAATATTTAGGGTACATTTTCAGTTCACTAGGGGAGAAAAAAAAAAAAAAAGATGGGGCGTGGTGGCTCAGCGGGTAAGACGCCAGGCTTGTTGATCGGAAGATTGCAAGTTCGGAGGTTCGAATCCCTAGCCCTGCGTGCGGAGTGAGCTCCCGCACTCGCCCCAGCTCTTGCCAACCTAGCAATTCGAAAGCATGCAAATGCAAGTAGATTAATAGGTACCACTTCGGTGGGTAGGTAACAGCGTTCCGCGCGTGTCATGCGGCCACATGACCGTGGAAGCGTCTTCGGACAACGCTGGCTCTTTGGCTAACAAACGGAGATGAGCACCGGCCCCTAGAGTCGGACACGACTGCACAAATGTGCGGGGGGTACCTTTACCTTTACTTAGGGGAGAAAAGCAACAAGCTTTTCAAGGATTGTCTGACTAATCAGAATTATTAACATATGTAGACAGCAAGGCAGGGAGAAATAACCCTTTTCTAGCCTAGGGACTGCACTCTGACTTTGTGCTCAGTCTGGGGCTGCTAGTGGCAAGAGGTCATGGGGTAGAGTGGGAATTTTAGCCCCTTAAGGGGGAGTTAAGGAGCAATATGTGTGTCTTCAAACCTGCAGAAACCTAAGGCAAATATTTTTCTCCTTCAACCCCTCCAACCCCCACTCCCAAGAAACATCAGCACACTAATGGAGCAGTTTCAGGGCTTCTAAGGAATGAAAATGAACATTTAAAGCACCCATTTTGCTCCTGAAAGCCTACCAAAAATGAGGGGGGGAATTTTGGTCTTGCCACTCTGAAAAAGGGGTTCTATTCTCTCTCTGATTATTTCTTTTTTTCCCCCACTCAGTATAACATGTTAAGAATGCCTGATCTTCCATAAACTTCTTAAATATTGAAATTATTTATTTATTTGGGGGAGATAGTTCCTAAATACATTTTGTATTTGTGTGCATAAGAGTGGTACTGTTTTGGCTACATAACGATTTACCCTTGGAGAACATGTTTGTTATTTAAGATACAGTATGTAAATGATTATAACAAAGATAGCCGAGTTTCACAATCTCTGAATCTACAATAGAGAATTTTTATTAAATGATGTACCGTTGGTATATGACACCAGAAAAATTATCTAGAATGTATAAAGGTACTTCAATTTTATGTTGGAAATGTGAACAAGAAGGGTCATTTTATCATGCTTGGTGGACGTGTACAAAAGCTGTAAAAGTTTGGACTCAAATACATATAGTGAACTAGAGAATTTTAAAGATTAATATTCAATTGAAACCAGCACTTTTCCTCCTGGGACTGATGGATAAACAGCTAGAAAAGAGCCACAGAACACTGTTTTTACATATGATAACTGCAGCAAGATTATTTATGCACTAAGTTGGAAAGATCTGGCAATACCTACAACAGAGGAATGGTTGGTGAAGATGAGAGAACTTGCTGAAATGGCTATATTGACAGAAAAGACAGTATCTACCTTTATCAGTGACTGGAAACCCCTTATGGACTTTTGGCGTAAAAAAAAATGAACTTGTGATTTATGGTTTTGATGATTAGGCAGGATAGATTATAGAAGGAGGAGGGTCATCGTGTAACTTTAGAGAGGTTAAAATATAATTGTATTTATAACTGCTGTAAAGAAGATCGGAAGCCACTTCTTTGTATCTTTCTTTATATTTTTTAATTTTTTCTTTTTTTCTTTGCACTTTTAGCTTTTTAAAAAAATTCTTTTTTGTTCTATTTTAGTTTGTATTATTCTTATTGTTAAAACTTTCAATAAAAATTAAATAAAATAAATGGGAAAAGGCAGTACAAAGATAGTTCAGTTAAAGGTATATTCATCCAAGTCTATCTATGAATGTTGCATACCTCACATAGTAGCTTACAGGAAAAGAGCCTTAATATTAATAGTGTTTATTAACCTAAATGAAACGTAGTTAATTTAAACTTGCATATTGTTTCTTAACATATATTCAGTGGAAGGTGTACTGATGATGTTGGGCAGCTTTGTGTATCTCGAGAAAACATAAACATAATGCGCTAAAGAAGCTTGTTTCTACAAAAACAGTACTTTTATAAAACAAACAGAAATACTGAATAGTGTCAGTAGATAATAATCTAGCATTATTTTGGAAATAAGATTATTGGACAGATGATAACACGTTTAAAATGCTAGGGAATCTTCAGTGAATAAGAAATGGGCAGGGTCATGTCATACACTAATCATATTCCTATTGCAATAAAATAATGTTATTGCTTTACAGAAGAATTCTATGTCTCTTCAGACAGAACTCTGGGGTTTTATTAAATAATATTCCTTATTTGTAATAACTTAACAAGAAGCTAAGTTGGGGCATTTGTGAGTATGGAGAAAAAGAAGCCATGCAAGGTTATTTTAAGGTTATAAATGTTAATGGTATAAACTGCTTTTCTGAGAACAGAAAGGTGGTATATAAATATTTTATAGAAATGTTATGATTTATATTCTGCAGTCTCCACTGGAGAGCAGTGATGCAATGATTGCTTTACCGTATGTTCTAAGCATAACATTTCATTTCTTAACCTGTTTTATAGGTAGATGATCTTTTCAAGCAAAACAGTCCAGGATCTTTCAATGAATGAGCAAAAGGTTGCTCAAAAGCTATTGGCATCAAATAGAATAATTTGGGTTAAATTAACCACGACTACCCCACCTCTATGATTACCCAGGAATCTGGAAACATGTGTTTCAATTTTGATGTATCTTTGGGCCCCAAGATTTGTAAAAATTGGTTCCTATATTTAGCTAGGGAGCTTATATAAAGTTTCATACAGAAGAAGTCCCTCCATAAGAAAAGTTTTTCCCTCTTTTCCCTAATCTCCCTTTCTTCTTTTTTTTCAAAGAACTGAAAAAAAATTAAGCATTTTCTTATATTAAAACTCTTCACCCCAATGATTTCTAAAGAGCAGCACAGAGTTGAAAAAGAATACTATATATATTTCTATTGGAAGACAGTTCTGATTTTAATATAAGAAACTCCACTTTAACTACACTAGTATTTTAGTCACCTACAGTATATAAATTATAATTGAATTAAATTCTTACTAATTTGATATTTTATGAAAAAATAATTCAACCACACTTTAAAATTGAATAAACCACATGAAGATTATATGAACAAACTGAATTATACACAATACATTTGATATTCCTACAATATAAACAAATTTTAATTGGTAAAGGATGCTTCAAAATATTCTCATATTCTAGTTTCTTTCCCCCAAAAGGAAAAAAAAATGCTATAAAAGCGGGGTTAAAACGCTCCTCTCGTACCCTGGTCCCAACTTCCTGCCTTAGTGTAGGTGCTGGACAGTTACTGCTGCCACCACCTATCTTGCAAGGGGATGTCTTCAGCTGGTATCCTCCCCCTTTACAGCTTGGCATGTAAAACAGAAAGGAACTCCACAGCCTGTATACCTTACTGGCACATAATAGAAAAATGAACTGGATAGAAATGGAATAAATTCTATTAACACTGCCTCCTGGCTCTATTAATGCTGCCTCTAGTCATATGTGAGGCATATGACTAGAAAAATTAGCCTGTATTCCTTTAGAGATAGATCAAACTTGCAAGTAATAAATAAAATCACTTTATTAGAAAATGTAAACAATTCTTTTGTTGCTTTATGTAGTCACATATAAAGCTTTTAATGGCAAAGGAAATAAAAATCAAGGTCAATGGGAAAAATATACAAGAAAAGACAGTAAGATGATATTGCTTTGTTTTCTAAGACACAAGCTCTCTGAGCTTTCACAGAGAAAATACACATCAGAGACAATCTAAAGATTTTAACACACATCAAAGTAAATTGAAAGTCTAATCACAGATTTCTGGCTAAAATGTGAACCTATACCTTAGAGCAGAGCTTTCCAAACTGTGTGTCGGGACACATTAGTGTGTCGGCTGCAGTGTCTGGGTGTGTCACGGCTGCTGCTGCCTCCAAGCCCTGCCAGGATTCCACGCAGGACCTAGTGCCTGCCTTGTGCCTGGCTGCCTCCAAACCTGCCCTGCCAGGATTCTGCGCAGGTCCTAGTGCCTGCCTTGTGCATGGCTGCCTCCAAACCTGCTGTGATTCCACCCAGGTCCTAGTGCCTGCCTTGTGCCCTGCTGTAAGAGTGTGTCGCGAAATGATGCCCTGCTGTAAGAGTGTGTCGCGAAATGATGTATGTCTAAAAAGTGTGTCACCAACATGAAAAGTTTGGAAATCTGCTTCCTGATATTTGTCTAGTAACAGATTTAAACTGTTTCCATGTCCCCTCCTAAGTCCACTTCTTTTAAAACTCTGTCATTCCTTCATTTACACTTATTCTCATGCTACATTTTCTCTGTTTCCTGCTCCATTTCTCCTTTTCCATGCAGGGATCACTCTTCTCACTTTCTAGCACTGATGATTCCCTATGATTTGGCTTTCTCTGGCATTTAACCATTTCTACTTTCTCCCATCCTCCTTGACTGCCATTTCTCAACTTCTCAATGTCCCCATGTCTTTATATGGAATGGCACGTCAGATATCAAAAAAAGCGCTAACAATTGCAAATGAACAAAGAGCTAACAAAGATCTAACATGTCATAATTGTGACAAACGAAGTAGCTTAAACACAGGATGTGGACTGCTTACCAGAAAACTCTCTTTGTTTCAATACTGTATACACACCAAATTTGCTTCTGCACTGGAAAATAAATTGCTGCAGTTAGTGCTGAGGTGAAATCATAATCTATCCTTTAGTTCACAGCTTTCCAAACTGTGTCGCGACACAAAAGTGTGTCGCCTGCGGGGCCCAGGTGTGTCACATCAAAACCCGGAAGCGCTGATGGCGCGCTGCTGCTCTGTGCGGCGGCGGGGGGCCATCAACGCTTCCGGGTTTCTGCGCGCGCTGCCGTTGGTGTGTCGCCATGAGAAAACTTTGGAAAGCCCTGTTTTAGTTTAATAGCATAGATAGAAAACAGGTTGGTCCTTTTCCCCATTCAATGAATTTCTATGGGTGAAAATTTATGGCTGCTCTCAAAGAAGTTATCCTAAAAGTGTTTTCTTTACTATCCGCCATATAACTAAATAACTTCTATTCTCATCTATGAAGCCAGTAAAATACATCACAGTATAATTATGGTAATGTAAAATTATGTAACAATTTCTTTTCATTCTGCCTCTTTCTAGATTGTTAGACCCTGACTGACAGGAACCCTATAGTGCAGGAAACACTTTCCCCCCACAGAAGTCCCCAGATTTTTATTTTGCTTCCCACCATCTTTTCCACTATTGTGTGTCTTAGTTAGGTATCTAAAATAAACACTGCATGCATTTGAATGTTTGGAATAGGTACAGAAAATTGCCTATTTTTCTGCACAAAAAAATAAAATTAGAAGTATAAATATGAAGTCTATAGTATTGAAAAAGAATAAAAAAGGCAATCAGGAATATAAAGAAGGGGGTAATTTATATTTATATGGACTAAAAAGAGATATTTTGAAGTTATGTAGCAAGCATTAATTGAGCAATGGGAACATAAAATACATATAAAATAGGGAAACCCAGCCATATAGATTTGTCCATATGCAAATATTACTGCATATAAAATAATAATAAAAGGGGCATTTATGGAAGGAATTATTTAACTTTTCAAAGACACTAAACTACATTTGAAGCGAAATACTGTATGATGCACCAAGCTTATGATTTCACAGATACATATAGAGGCAAAATCACATTAATCTGTTTTATTCCAGAATTGATGAAATTGATGGAACTAGCTGACTAAATCTAATGCCCTATATCACCATACATTACTATAAATAAAATAAATTTTCCCGTTTTTGCGTGATAATTAGTGAATACAATGAAAGAATCTCCTCCCCTGCAACTTCAAACAAGTTATTCCTAGGATCTATGTACCCAACCTTTTCATTTGAATACTGTCATTGCTTCTGAAAGCTAAAAAGCTTTACAGGTATAGAAGCAAAGCAGGATACAAGCAAAGCAGGATACAAAGAAATGCTTATATCTCTTGAAGAGCTAGGATATCTATCTATCTATCAATCAATCAATCAATCAATCAATCAATCAATCAATCATATTTCTATCACCGCCCATCTCCCCCAAAAGGGGGACTCTGGTCGGTTTACAATAAAAACAAGAATTAAAAACCATTCAAATATAAAATTACACTCAGACAACAAATATAAATAGACAGTAAATAAATATAAAAACTATGTGGCAATGCAATCTCATTCAATCGGGAGGGCTCTATGGCGCTAGCCACCTCCAGGAAGAACTATTGCCCTTCCCGTCCCAAGCAAGGCGGCAGAACCAGGTCTTCAGATTCTTCCAGAAGGGGCCCGCTTCACCTCCAGGGGCAGAATATTCCAAAGGGCGGGCGCTACTGCAGAGAAGGCCCATCTCCTGAACCCCGCCAGATGAAATGCCCTTGTCGACGGGGTCCAGAGCATGCCCTCTCTGCATGACTGGGTGGGGCAGGTTGATGTTAAGGGGATGAGACGGTCCCCCAGGTAACCTGGGCCCATGCCATGTAGGGCTTTAAAGGTGATAACTAACACCTTGAATTGGACCCAGAAGCAAACCGGCACCCAGTGCAGCTCGCGCAGCAGTGGTGTTATATGTGCTGATCTTGAGGCACCAATAACTGCCCGCGCAGCCACATTCTGTGCCAGCTGAAGCTTCCGGATACTCTTCAAGGATAGCCCCATGTAGAGCGCATTGCAATAGTCCATATGGGAGATGAGCCCACCTAACCTGTTTAGGATTTGATTCAACTTCCTCGGGATATATATACAAACGTGCCCCCAAAGTCATATCAAACTGTCTGAAATTTACTTCAGCATTGGTGGGAACTCTTTTTAGAGTATAAGCCTAGCAGCATAATGCCATCTTTGAAATACAGCTGTTTGGGGGGCAGTTCCAGTTCCAATATATTAGGAAAGCCAAATCATACACACCAGTATTACACTAGCTACGCTACAGTGAAGGAAAGAGCGGAACTTAGAATCCAATGCTCACTCTGGGATCATTCCTGTTTCTTGTAACAGTATAATGTCATACCCAAAAAGTGGGGCCATAAATTAAGAAAAAGCCATACATAAGCCAAAGAGAAAAACCACAGCAACACTGTGACGAACTGGCACACAGTTATTAATCCAAGAACTCTCAATTACACGCCATCAGGTGAAGTAGAAGAGTAATTTATTAATAGAGATGCTCAATTCCATTCAAAGATCAGTCTGAAGGAAAACGTGCAAAAACACTAAGATAAAATCCTCCAGAATCTCTAACCCCTCCCTCAAGGCTGTATTTCCCTCTACAACTTCTAAAAGCAACCCCCCCCCCTTCACTAAGCCTAGCTAGCAGTAAAATTCCATTCTTCCTTCTAACGGTTCTCTACTCCCTTTCCCACATTCCTTTCTACTGAACGCTGATAAACAATCCATGCTGACCTTGGAGGTGCTCAGGCCTCTCAGCAGTCATGCTTTTCCCATGCTCAGATACTATTTTTTATTTATTTTTTATCCCTTTATTATTTTTATAAATAACTCAAGGCGGCGAACATACCAAATACTCCTTCCTCCTATTTTCCCCACAACAACCCTTGTGAGGTGAGTTGGGCTGAGCGCGCGCGACTGGCCCAAGGTCACCCAGCCGGCTTTCATGCCTAAGGCGGGATTAGAACTCACAGTCTTTTGGTTTCTAGCCCAGCACCTTAACCACTAGAGTCGACCAAACTGGCTCTTATTACTATTATTCTTATTATCTTATTACTATTACTACAATTACTACACCTATTACTACACTGCCAGGATGTCCATCCTGACAAACACAGAATACACAATTCTTTTTTAATTTCATAAATATTACCCATATGGGAGCTTGGTGGCTATGCAAAGCATCCTTTTATGAAACAATCAAGGTTCATAATGAAATGAAAAGGGAAGGTGAAAAGCTTTGTTGCACTAAACCCTTAAATGTATTTCATTTCAGATCTTAATTTTTTAAATTGATTGTATGCTATTGTTGAGTCATTGTTTCATTGTTGACTCTTAGCAGCTACATAGATAGATTTCCTCCATGACAATCTATCCCTAACCTGTTCTTTCAAGTCTCTCAATGGTGCACTTATCACCTGTGTAACTGAGTCCATCTTGCTGCTAGTCATCCTCTTCTCTTTCCTTCCTCCATTCCCAGCATTGGAGCCTTTGCATAATGTGTCCAAAGTATGATCATTTGAATCTCGTCATTTGTGCCTCAAGTGAGAACTCTGGGTTGATTTGTTCAATGATCCATTTATTCATTTTCTTAGCTGTCCATGGTATTCTCAGGAGTCTTCTCTAACACCAAAGATCAAAAGCGTCAATACACTTCCTATCCTGCTTCTTCGAAGTCCAATTTTTGCTTCCATAGTGACACAGAGAATACCATGCTTGCACATTTCTGATCTTCGTAGGTATAAACACATCACAGCATTTTAACATCTTTGCCATTGCCTTCATGACTGCTTTACTATGTGCTAGTCTGCAATGTATTTCTTGACTGCTTGTTCCTTTACTGTTGATGGTGATCCTAAAAAGCAGAAGTTATCCATCACTTTGATATCTTCATTGTCAATTCTTCATTGTCAGGCTGGGGTTTCTACTCTTGTCATCACTTTGGTCTTCTTTATATTTAATCTTTCTCATTTTTTTCACTGTGCTCCTTGACTTTTATTACTAGAGCTTGCAGATCCTTTGCATTTTCAGCTATCAGGGTAGTGTCATCAGTGGGGATTAAAAATCTGAAGTAAACTCCCAAACAGCCTTTATTTTTCTCCTTAGTATTACCATCTTGAATCATTTTATTCATGCAATTTATGCAATTTCAAATACTTCCCTCCTACAGGCCATATATAAACATAAGAACTCTTTATTGAACAGGCTATAGCAGTGTTTTCTACACTGGGTTTCTATGTACGTGGGGCATCCATTTTCAGATAATTTTCCAGAGTGCACCTCCTGATTCTCAGGAAGTCTGTAAAGACCTGATTGTGCCATTAAACCTCAAGGCAGGGTTGTGAACTATACCTCTGAACAGAGAGTTGGTTTTGGGGGTTTTGAATGTTTAAATTCCTGATTTATGCACAGTTGTATTGTGATCTATTTTTGATTTTGATTATGTTACTGATGATGCATTTATTTTATCTATTGTTTGTTTTTAATCCAAATTATGGATTTTGCGAATTGTACACCTCAGAGTCAGTTTGATTGGAGCAGCTTATAAGCAGAAGGGAGGGAGGCAGCAGGCAGGCAGGCAATATAGATCACAGTGACTTGTGGACATACTACTTCAGAAACTCCACTCACACACTGGCCAAAAGTTCATGATTTTGCAGGACATAAGCGGAATACACAGAGCCCTAGAAGACAAGAGTACAGTCTCAATACAGGACAGTGAATATGGCTGTTACGGTCATATTATGTTTTTTCTAATTCATGGTTATCCAAATAACTCTCTCAATGGCAATGACAGAGTGAAGAGCTGGGCTAGGATATGTGGACTGGAAGAGGAACTAGGTGGTTGCACATATTATGCCCACAACGCACCAAGTTGCAGATACCCCCTGTCCTGTTAATTCATAACAGCACACATTTCTTTCTTGTCCATCAACAGGGCTTTAGATAACCCTGCAATATTTAGAGCAGCAAGGATATTCACTAATCTTATGCTGTACATTTTACTAGCTAGTTCACACAGGAGAAAAATGCCCCATTACCATATTATTATTGGTATTAATTCACTTACAGATCACTTTATTCCTAAGGACTCTTGGCAGTTTACAGATAAGATACTTAAGAAACAATATACAATAAAAAATATACAAATAAAAGGTCCATAAGCTAATGAAAACCTGGAATAAAATTAACCAAACCAAGATGAAATCAAGGCCCAAATGCTCTCTGCAAGAGCTCTCTTTGGAGCAGTTTCCAGAAAGCAGTCAAGGTGAGAGCCAACTGCATGTCCACTGGGAGGCTGTTCCAAAAAACTAGCATAGCCAATGAAAAGCAGCACCACCAAGCCTCAGCCCCCCCCACCTTCCTAACGTGGGGCACCACTAGAAGTAATAATAATCGTAACGATGATGTCCTGGAGTAGTTGTTTATCTACCACCAAGTCGGTGTCAACACTTAGCAATCACATAGATTTTCTCCGGGGTCCTTCAGATCTTTCAATGGTGTACCCATTGACACTGTAACTGATCCCACCCACCTCCCTGCTGGTCATCCTTGTCTCCTCTTTCCTTCCACCTTTCCCAGCTTAGAGCCTTCTTCAGAGAGCTAGGTCTTTACATAATATGTCTGAAGTAGGATAATTTGAGCCTGGTCATTTGTGCCTCGAGTAATAACTCTGGGTTGATTTGTTCAATGATGCATTTGTTTGCTTTCATGGCTGTCCATGGTATTCTTAGGAGTCTTCTCTAACACCAAAGTTCAAAAGCATCAACTCCATTTGTATCCTGCTTCTTCAAAGTCCAACTTTTGCTTCCATAGAGTGTCACAGGGAATACCATTGCTTGCAT
Source organism: Charina bottae (assembly GCA_023362775.1). NCBI lineage: Eukaryota > Metazoa > Chordata > Lepidosauria > Squamata > Charinaidae > Charina > Charina bottae. The sequence continues at coordinate 3,892,107 of JALMGJ010000009.1, forward strand.
CATTCTGATCTTATACCAAAGGTAGCTACTGCTGTAAATACTCACATAAGGCTCAAAGGATATAGGGTCATTGTTTGTGCAAATATCTCTGGAATAAACATTCAGAACAAACTGAAAAGTAATCATATTTCCATTAGGTAGTAATTATGTCCCCAAACAGGAACATCTCATTCAATTAGAGGGATAATGGTTATCAAGAAACAAAAAACAAGTATGATATGTGAACGAGGAATAAATGGACAAAAGCATTAGAATCCTCACATGGTTGATTCAAAATATAATCAGCTACTTACTTACTGAATATGAAAATAATAATAATAATAATAATAATAATAATAATAATAATTATTATTATTATTATTTGCATTAGCTTACCCAAACTCCTTATTTTAATAGTTTACAGTGTAATACAGAATTTTGATAGCCTTGGCCAACTATTTGAACATGGAGAAAAAGAAACATATAATACCGTTTTACACCTAAAGTAATTTTGACTTAGCAGTAACTTTGGCAAATTATGTCTTCAGAGAATCCTATTCTATGATTCTCTACCTGTGCATCTGTCATTGAAATATCATTCATTGGCGATCACTCGTAGCCGAGTAAGATTGTCTTCCAAAGGTAAAATTTTAATGGTGAAACCGTAAGTGGCTATAAAGGCCAATTCTGGATCCGCACAACCTCCCACAATGAGGGCATAGGTTTCCGGGTGGGAGACGGTCATGATGAGGGTTTGCCTGACGTGCCTTCCTTTTAGCTCTTTTCTCCCTTTCGCCCTGTACTCGTGCTTCTTCAAAGTCCATAGCGCCATTAATAAAGGCTGACCTCCAATTGAAACGCTCATGAGTTAGGGCTTCCCAGTTCTCAATGTTGATATTACATTTTTTTAAATTAGCTTTGAGAGTATCTTTGAATCTCTTTTGCTGTCCACCAATATTCTGTTTTCCATTCTTAAGTTGGGAGTAAAGTAGCTGCTTTGGAAGACGATGGTCAGGCATTCGAACAACATGGCCGGTCCAGCGAAGTTGATGTTGGATGATCATTGTTTCAATGCTGGTGGTTTTTGCTTCTTCTAATACGCTAACATTAGTCCGCCTATCTTCCCAAGTAATTTGCAGAATTTTTCGGAGGCAGCGTTGATGGAATCTTTCAAGAAGTTGGAAGTGGCGTTTGTAGAGGGTCCATGTTTCACAGGCGTACAGAAGGATTGGTAGTACAATGGCTTTGTAAACAAGCATTTTGGTCTCCCTGCGAATGTCCCGATCCTCAAACATTCTACGCTTCATTCGGGAGAAAGCTATACTCGCAGAGCTCAGGCGATGCTGAATTTCAGCGTCGATGTTGGCTTTTGAAGATAGATGGCTGCCGAGATAAGAAAAGTGGTCGACATTTTCTAGTGACACACCTTTAAGCTGGATTGATGGCGCTGCGGAGGGATTGGTTCGAACTTGCTGGTAAAGCACTTTGGTTTTTTTAATGTTAATCGAGAGGCCAAGCTTTTCATATGCTTCTGCAAAGATGTTTAGGATAGTTTGAAGATCTTCTTCGGAGTGTGCACAGACTACGTTATCATCAGCATATTGAAGTTCTATAACAGAAGTTGTAGTTAACTTATTTTTTGCTTTCAGCCTACTAAGATTAAAAAGCTTTCCATCTGTTCGATATATAATTTCTAAACCAGTAGGAAGTTTCTCTTCAACAAGGTGTATAATCATAGTGATGAAGATAGCAAATAAGGTTGGAGCAATAACACATCCCTGTTTAACGCCGGATTCCACTTTAAATGGATCGCTTTGAGAGCCATTGTTATTCAGGATTGTTGCCATCATGTCGTCATGGAGTAGCCGCAAGATGTTCACAAATTTATCAGGGCATCCGATTTTCAGAAGGACGGTCCAGAGAGCAGTACGATTTACAGTATCAAAAGCTTTAGTCAGATCAATAAACGCCATGTACAGAGGGCGGTTTTGCTCCTTGCATTTTTCTTGAAGCTGTCGTGCAGTGAAGATCATATCCATTGTTCCCCTGGAAGGGCGGAAGCCACTTTGCGTTTCAGGGAGGATGTCTTCTGATACAGATAGGAGACAGTTTGCGATGATCTTTGCCAGGATTTTGCCTGCTGTGGCTAGAAGGGAGATGCCTCGATAGTTTCCACAGTCTGTTCTATCACCCTTTTTAAAGAGAGTGATAATTATGGCATCCCTAAAGTCTGCTGGAATCTCCTCCCTCATCCAGATTTTTTCGATGAGCTTATGAAGTTGTTGTGTAAGTTCAGGCCCGCCTTCTTTAAAGACTTCAGCAGGAATCCCATCAGGTCCACTAGCTTTGTTATTTTTCATTTGTTTAGTGGCTTTACTGACTTCCTCCAAACTAGGGGGTACTGCAAGCTCATCTCTTATTTGTTTTTGCGGGATTTGCAAGAAGACTTCATCAGCCACAGGCGAAAGAGTGTGTTAGTAATGACAAGGTTATGCTCTGCACATTTAGTCAGAAGTAAGATCACTGCCTTGTCGTGGCGAAGGGGCTTGCGTAACTCAATGCAGTCAGGTCAAGAAGAACAGGTCATGATGGAGAGTTCTGACAAAACGTGGTCCACTGGAGGAGGAAATGGCAAACCACTCCAGTATCCTTGCCAAGAAAACCCATGGACAGTATCAAAAGGCTAAAAGATATGACCCCGGAAGATGAGCCCCTCAGGTCGGAAGGTGTCCAAAATGCTACTGGGGAAGAGCGGAGGGCAATTCCGAGTAGCTCCAGAAAGTGTGAAACGGCTGGGCCAAAGCCGAAAGGACGCTCAGTTGTGGATGTGTCTGGAAGTGGAAGGAAAGTCCGATGCTGTAAAGAACAATATTGCATAGGAACCTGGAATGTAAGAACTATGAATCAAGGTAAGCTGGATGTGGTCAAACATGAGATGACAAGATTGAACATCGACATCTTGGGAATCAGCGAACTAAAATGGACAGGAATGGGCGAATTTAATTCAGGAAACCATTATATATACTACTGTGGGCAAGAATCCCTTAGAAGAAATGGAGTAGCTCTCATAGTCAATAAAAGAGTGGGAAAGGCAGTACTGGGGTACAACCTCAAAAACGACAGAATGCTTTCAGTTCGAATCCAAGGCAAACCATTCAACATCACAGTGATCCAAGTCTATGCCCCAACCACTGATGCCAAAGAAGCTGAAGTTGACCGGTTCTATGAAGACCTACAACACCTTCTAGAACTAACACCAAAAAAAGATGTCCTTTTCATCATAGGGGACTGGAATGCTAAGGTAGGAAGTCAAAAAATAACCGGAATAACAGGCAAGTTCGGCCTCGGAGTACAAAATGAAGCAGGGCAAAGGCTAATAGAGTTTTGTCAAGAGAACACGCTGGTCATAGCAAACACTCTTTTCCAACAACACAAGAGACGACTCTACACATGGACATCACCAGATGGTCAATACCGAAATCAGATTGATTATATACTTTGCAGCCAAAGATGGAGAAGCTCTATACAATCAGCAAAAACAAGACCTGGAGCTGACTGTGGCTCAGATCATGAGCTTCTTATTGCAAAATTTAGGCTTAAATTGAAGAATGTAGAGAAAACCACTAGACCAATCAGGTATGACCTAAATCATATCCCTTATGAATATACAGTGGAAGTGAGGAATAGATTTAAAGGATTAGATCTGGTAGACAGAGTGCCTGAAGAACTATGGATGGAGGTTCGTAACATTGTACAGGAGGCAGCAACTAAAACCATCCCAAAGAAAAAGAAATGCAAGAAAGCAAAGTGGCTGACTGATGAGGCTTTACAAATAGCTGAGGAAAGAAGGGAAGCAAAAGGCAAGGGAGAAAGGGAAAGATATAAACAACTGAATGCAGAATTCCAGAGAATAGCAAGGAGAGATAAGAAGGCCTTCTTAAATGAACAATGCAAAGAAATCGAGGAAAACAATAGAATGGGGAAGACTAGAGATCTCTTCAAGAAAATCGGAGATATCAAGGGAACGTTTTGTGCAAAGATGGGCATGATAAAGGACAAAAAAGGCAGGGACCTAACAGAAGCAGAAGAGATTAAGAAGAGGTGGCAAGAATACACAGAAGAACTATACAAGAAAGATCTTAATATCCCTGATAAATACGATGGTGTGGTCACTGACCTTGAGCCGGACATCCTAGAGAGTGAAGTCAAGTGGGCCTTAGGAAGCATTACTAACAACAAAGCTAGCGGAGAAGACAGTATCCCAGCTGAGCTATTTAAAATCCTAAAAGATGATGCTGTTAAAGTGCTGCACTCAATATGCCAACAAATTTGGAAAACTCAACAGTGGCCACAGGATTGGAAAAGGTCAGTTTACGTTCCAATTCCAAAGAAAGGCAATGCCAAAGAATGTTCAAACTACCGTACAATTGCGCTCATTTCACATGCCAGCAAGGTTATGCTCAAAATCCTACAAGCTAGGCTTCAGCAGCATGTGAACCGAGAACTACCAGAAGTGCAAGCTGGGTTTCGAAGAGGCAGAGGAACTAGAGATCAGATTGCCAACATTCGCTGGATCATGGAAAAAGCAAGAGAGTTCCAGAAAAACATCTACTTCTGCTTCATTGACTACGCTAAAGCCTTTGATTGTGTGGATCACAACAAACTGTGGCAAATTCTTAAAGAGATGGGAGTACCAGACCACCTTACCTGTCTCCTGAGAAACCTGTATGTGGGTCAAGAAGCAACAGTTAGAACCGGACATGGAACAACCGACTGGTTCAAAATTGGGAAAGGAGTACGACAAGGCTGTATATTATCACCCTGCTTATTTAACTTATATGCAGAGTACATCATGAGAAATGCCGGGCTGGATGAATCACAAGCCGGAGTTAAGATTGCCGGGAAAAATATCAACAACCTCAGATATGCAGACGATACCACCCTATTGGCAGAAAGTGAAGAGGAACTAAAGAGCCTCTTGATGAGGGTGAAAGAGGAGAGTGCAAAAGCTGGCTTGAAACTCAACATTAAAAAAACCCAGATCATGGCATCTGGTCCCATCACTTCCTGGCAAATAGAAGGGGAAGAAATGGAAGCAGTGACAGATTTTATTTTCTTGGGCTCCAAGATCACCGCAGACGGTGACTGCAGCCATGAAATTAAAAGACGCTTGCTCCTTGGAAGGAAAGCTATGGCAAACCTAGACAGCATATTAAAAAGCAGAGACATCACCTTGCCGACAAAGGTCCGTATAGTTAAAGCTATGGTTTTTCCAGTAGCAATGTATGGCTGTGAGAGTTGGACCATAAGGAAGGCTGAGCGCCGAAGAATTGATGCTTTCGAGCTGTGGTGCTGGAGAAGACTCTTGAGAGTCCCTTGGACTGCAAGGAGGTCAAACCAGTCAATCCTAAAGGAAATCAACCCTGACTGCTCATTGGAAGGACAGATGCTGAAGCTGAAGCTCAAATACTTTGGCCACCTAATGAGAAGAGAGGACTCACTGGAAAAGACCCTGATGCTGGGAAAGACTGAGGGCAAAAGGAGAAGGGGACGGCAGAGGATGAGATGGTTAGATAGCATCACCGATGTAATGAACATGAATTTGAGTAAACTCCGAGAGACAGTGGAGGACAGGAAGGCCTGGCGTGCTATGGTCCATGAGGTCACGAAGAGTCGGACACGACTGAACGACTGAACAACAACAACAACAACAAAGATTCCATTCATGTTGCTGTTGTCAACTCCTTCTTTCCCAATGATCCCTGGCCACAAATCAAAGTCACGCCCAACTCTTGCATTGAAATCGCCCAGGAGGATAATTTTATCCTCCTTTGGTATCTCTGATAAGATGGTGTCCAGCTGGGTATAAAATTTTTCCTTGATATCCTCATCTGCATCTAGTGTTGGTGCGTAAGCACTTAGGATAGTTGCCTGTTGGTTTTTGGCGAGTTTTATTCGGAGAGTTGAGAGTCGTTCGTTAATCCCAGTGGGAACTTCTGACAAGAGCTTCACAAGGTCGTTTTTGATAGCAAAGCCTACCCCATGTATTCGTCGTTCTTGTTCAGGCAGTCCTTTCCAAAAGAAGGTATAACCTCCTTTTTCTTCAACTGTCCTTCTCCTGCTCTTCGAGTTTCTTGGAGTGCTGCTATATCAATATTAAAACGTCTCAGCTCCCTTGCAATAATGGCAGTCCTACGTTCAGGTCGTTCACTATCCATATTGTATTGCAGTGTCCGTATATTCCATGTTCCAAAATTCATGTGTTTTTTACGACCGCTAGATGGTGACCCCACTGGTCACGGTAATCCAGTCAGGGAGAAAATGAGGCAGACTATGTTTAGGGCACCTTTTCTAGCCCCCTCCCCATATGGGGTGAGCAGAGTGGATCCTAAATAGGGCTGCTCAGTCGTGGATACAGCTGCCGAACTACTCAACTGCCTCGATCCTTGAGTCAGGGCGACTGAATCCGTATCCACCGCCCATGTGCTGATCCATGACTAGGAGCTTCCGGATTTCACAGTCCTGCCCCCGTTGCCATTCGTCAATCGCCATGGGACTTTTGGTTGTTTTGGGTTTGGTGTGGTTGGAAGACGCCTGTGCGTGAATTTGTTTTATGTGTGGAGATCGGTGCACAACGATCAGCACACAACCTTCACAGAAAAAGGCTCTAATCCAATGGCATGGATACCATGACGATTGGTGACCTTTTGTCTGCTGCAGCCTTCATCCGTCTTCGCAGCCGTTGTAACAATACACCTTATCTTCCGCCTGTTCTGCCGTTGAGGACTTTCTTGGATCGTTCTTTGTCTGGTTCCTCCCCCTGGACCTTACCGCCATGGGTGACCCTACCAGGAGTACATGACTCCCGACGACTTCGCTCACAGGGTTCATTGAGAGCACACAAGCCCACTCACCACAACAAGGTGATGATCCAGCGAGTGAGTCATTGAAATATAATGCATCACAGATGATTTTGTAATATGTTCTAGGAAACACGTTTAGATCATGCCTAGTTCTCCACTGTTCATCATGAACTACCTAGTTCAAAAGACATTTAATGATTATGAATGGCAGAGTAACATTGGTAACACAAGAGAATAATTTTTAAAGGAAAGTTTATTCACCATTATTAATTTTCTCCCTGAACATTCCCTGACAAGTTTGAGAAATCTCCAGATTTCGCAATTTACAGTTTGAAAGCATTAACCTACTAAGACAAAATCACAAACCTGAACAAATAGAATGAATCTTTTCTCTGCAGGGATCTCACATGTATTTATTTGCTGCTCTAATATTATAGTAAACACCAACAATATTCTTAGTAAGAACTAATCATTTCAAATAGCAGCCAAAGTCAATGGTTCATGCCAATTCTTATGCAGACAAACTGTCACACCCATGACCATGAGATTGAGTAAATAAGTAAAAGAGCTACAATGTTACTGTCTATATATATATAGATAGATGTAGGAATTGTTGTATTCAATAAGGTTTTCCCCTCCTTTATAATCCTGTCTTCTGAAAGAAAGAAAAAAAAGCAAGTTTTGCTTTGTAGGATATAACATACAGAAACGGATAGTAAGTAACAGAATGGTCAGACATCCTGAATATATCATTCATCTTTCCTAGGGATGTGTGTGAACATATAGACCAGGGGTCGGCAAACTTTTTTTGCCGGGAGCCATTTTGACATGCTCGTGCACATTTTGAAGTGCTCGAGAGCCAGGGGGCGGGGTTTGCGGGCGGGGGCCAATCGCGTGGAAGGGGGCAGGTTTTGCTGGCGGGAGCCAATCGCGTGGAAGGGGGCGGGTTTTGCGGGCGGGAGCCAATCGTGTGGAAGGGGGCGGGGTTTGCGGGCGGGAGCCAATCACGTGGAAGGGGGCGGGGGGCTCACGGAGGGAGGGGGTGCAGCCAGCGGCTCCGCGCAGCCAGCGGCTCCGCGAACCCGGCCCGGCCGCCCCACCGGAAGTGGCGGAGAAACAGCTGCCACCCTCCGCTCCCCAGAATATCGTGGGGCAAAGGGAAACCTGCCCGGAGGGGTCATCAGGAGCACAGGATCTGGCCCCAGCCCAGCCCGGCCCGCAGCTTCGGCGCCCTCCCCTCGCCATCGTGAAAGTCCCAGGCGACGGCGGGGGCATGTTCGACCTGCTCGTGCAGCACGGGGCGGCCGCCCCCGGAGACTCCGCGGCCCCCCGGCTGCAGCTCTTCCACCACCTCTCCTCCTCTCTGGCAGCCGGGGGGCCGCGGAGTCTCCGGGGGCGGCCGACCCGTGCTGCACGAGCAGGTCGAACATGTCCCCGCCGTCGCCTGGGACTTTCGCGATGGGGAGGGGAGGGCGCCGAAGCTGCGGGCCGGGCTGGGCTGGGGCCAGATCCTGTGCTCCTGATGACCCCTCCGGGCAGGTTTCCCTTTGTTGTGGGGCAAAGGGAAACCTGCCCAGAGGGGTCATCAGGAGCACAGGATCCGGCCCCAGCCCAGCCCGGCCCGCAGCTTCGGCGCCCCCCCTCCCCATCGCGAAAGTCCCAGGCGACTGCGGCCCGGGGATCCTGCCACAGATGGGAAACCCAGCCTGCTCTCCCCACCCGCTTCCCATGCTCTCCGCTCCCCAGAATATCGTGGGGTATTCTGGGGAGCGGAGAGCGTGGGAAGCGGGTGGGGAGAGCAGGCTGGGTTTCCCATCTGCGGCAGGATCCCCGGGCCTCACATCCTCCGCCACCGCCGCGGCCAAGAAGGCGAGAAGGGGAAAGGCCTTCGCCAGCGCCTGACGTCAAGGGCGACGCACGGCGCGGCACCCTCCCGCCCCACCAATCCCCCCACCCCGCCGTTCGGCGTCCCAGGCTCTTCACCCTGCGCCGCCCAGCTGCTCGCGTCCCGGGCGGGCGAGGCAGGGAGAGAAGGGGAGACAGAGGGGCTCCCTCTCCGGCCTCTGCGCCCCTTCAGGCCCGTCTCTGCGAGGCCCGGCGCGGCAGGGAGGCGCTGCTGGCTTACCCGGAGGGCCTCCCGCGGCCGCTTCTCCAAGGCGGGTTGCAGAGCGCGCGCTGCGCCCATGGGAACACCTGGTCCCTCCGCTCCCTCCAGCTCCGCCAGCAGCACCGCCCTCCCCATCCTGCCGCCCGGCAAACCTCCACCGGCTCCGTCCCCCCGCCGCCACCACCCCAGCCAGGCCCCCTGCGCCGCCCTGCCACTCGCGTCCCGGGACGCGGCGCTGTCGGAGGCGGCGCAGGAGCGGCTGCAGGGGCAACGTGTGTGTGTGAGAGTCAGCTCCGGGAATTGCGGGGAGGGGGAGGCTGTGTTTTCCCCCTTTGGGTTGCAAACGGCCTTGCATGCGGGCCTGATCAAAGCCAAAACGCTTTTTTTTTTTTGAAACGCGGCCCAGGAGGTGGCGCAGGAGCGGCTGCAGGGGCAACGTGTGTGCGTGAGAGTCAGCTCCGGGGGTTGCGGGGAGGGGGAGGCTGTGTTTCCCCCCTTTGGGTTGCAAACGGCCTTGCATGTGGGCCTGATCCATGTTGCTGCCATCATTTTAAAAAACAAATGGCACTTGTGGGGGGGGGAAGGCATCTTGTATTAATTTTAGGGGGGAATATAAGGCAAAGGCGAGAGAGCAATAGGCGCATGGAAGTTTTGAAGAGAGAGTGACCAATTCTTGAACGCGAAAGGTCCACGTTGGAAGATGGAGATCCACAGGGGTGGTTGTCAAGACAGGAATTCAGACCTAGAAATCCTATGTTGGGCTCGGGGCCAGCGAGGAGGAGGGAGAAGGAAGAGGAGACAGAAGGGGAAACGGAGAAGGAATTTTTAGGAAAAGGGAAAAGAGAGAAACGCGGAAACGCGGCCCAGGACGCGGCGCGTGAGAGTCAGCTCCGGGGGTTGCGGGGACGGGGAGGCTGTGTTTCCCCCCTTTGGGTTGCAAACGGCCTTGCATGTAAGGCCGTTTGCAACCCAAAGGAGGGAAACACAGCCTCCCCCTCCCCGCAACCCCCGGAGCTGACTCTCACGCACACACGTTGCCCCTGCAGCCGCTCCTGCGCCGCGTTTCAAAAAAAAAAAGCGTTTTGGCTTTGATCAGGCCCGCATGCAAGGCCGTTTGCAACCCAAAGGGGGGAAACACAGCCTCCCCCTCCCCGCAACCCCCGGAGCTTACTCTCACACACACACGTTGCCCCTGCAGCCACTCCTGCGCCGCGTTTCAAAAAAAAAAAGCGTTTTGGCTTTGATCAGGCCCGCATGCAAGGCCGTTTGCAACCCAAAGGGGGGAAACACAGCCTCCCCCTCCCCGCAACCCCCGGAGCTGACTCTCACGCACACACGTTGCCCCTGCAGCCGCTCCTGCGCCGCGTTTCAAAAAAAAAAAGCGCGTTTTGGCTTTGATCAGGCCCGCATGCAAGGCCGTTTGCAACCCAAAGGGGGGAAACACAGCCTCCCCCTCCCCGCAACCCCCGGAGCTTACTCTCACGCACACACATTGCCCCTGCAGCCGCTCCTGCACCGCGTTTCAAAAAAAAAAAAGCGTTTTGGCTTTGATCAGGCCCGCATGCAAGGCCGTTTGCAACCCAAAGGGGGGAAACACAGCCTCCCCCTCCCCGCAACCCCCGGAGCTGACTCTCACGCACACACGTTGCCCCTGCAGCCACTCCTGCGCCGCCTCTGACAGCGCCGCGTCCTGGGCCAGCAGCGCCTCCCTGCCGCGCCGGGCCTCGCTCAGTGCGAGAGCCAGGGGGCGGGGTTTGCAGGTGGGGGCCAATCGCGTGGAAGGGGCGGGGGTGAGTTCAGCTGCGGAAGAGCCACACTCAAGGGGCCAAAGAGCCACATCTGGCTCGCGAGCCGCCATTTCCGACCCTTGATATAGACAAAACTCTTGTCGGGGCTGCCAGCAAAGTGAACTTTGCAGGGACAGCCAGGGACAACTTCTAAAACAATTGCGTGAGCCTTGCAAAAATACATCTGTCTCGGTTCTTCGATGATAGGTGCTTCATATGGACTATAACGCTTTGTTAAGCACTTCTTTCCAATGCTTTGCACAGCCCTACGGCTTGATATCATTGCAAAGTTTTCTAATCTTTCCAGTCCCTTGAGGCTAAAGAACTGTACACACACTTTCCTGGGATTGGAACTCTTTTAAATAAGGGGACTGAGTTTTGAGTAGATATACTGTATATAGAAGTGTATTGTATTTCTACTGTCTTTAAGTCAGGAGTACAAAAACTGAGGCCCATGGCTGCATGCAGCTCCTGAAAAACTTTCGTATAATCCCCAGAGCCCTTTCATAAATTATCAAATTACTGTAATTCTTAACGTAAAAACTGTTAAATTATTGAGCAGTAAATTGTTGAATAAAACAATAATCGCATGAACTATTTAATTAAAATTAAGTTTAACATGCATTTTAAATAATCTTTTTTTGGGGGGTTCCTAGCTCTACCTATTTTTTGGACTGCAACATCAGCACTGCCCCTCAAAGATCCCCTTGACATCTAGGGGAACTTCACAGGACACAAAACAGGCAGTCCATACAATCTCTATTTTGCAAGGTCATTTCTAGCAAAGAGAAATAGTAGTTGTGAACAAAGCATCTGACCGTGCTTGGCCAACTTTACTCCAGGGGAAGAGCCATTTTTAAGGCTATTCAACATAAGCCACCAAATCCAGAAAAAATACTGTGCTTTTCCTGAGAAAGGCCAAGAAGAACATCTCAATCCTACCAAGACCGAGTGGCGGTGGCTTCTGGGACTGCCTAGGTCCAGGGATTTCTCCCAGAGTTTCTGCCTGGCTAGTATGATCCGGGACAGTACGTGTGCTCTGGGTCCTCTCAATTAAACAGCGACATCTTTCAGGACTCAGAAAACGCATCTTCTCTGTAGCTGCACCTGCTCTCTGGAATAAGCCCCCCCCCCCCCCCGAGATCCATACAACTCTCACCCTGATGGCATTCCCAAAAGGCCTTGAAAACCTGGCTGTTCTCCCAGGGTAGGGTAGATGGGATTCCTGTTTGTGATGTTTTTATATCTTTTGATATGTTGTCTGGATTGCCTTCTTGTAATTACTTTGTAATTATCTTGCAGTTATTTTGCAATTTGTTCTGGTTTGATTCATTGTACAGTATTTCATTGTTTTTACAGTATATGGTTCTTGATTCTGTGAGCTGCCTAGAGTCAGTTGGAGTCAAGTGACATCAAAACTGAATAAATAAAATCTCTTTCCAAGGCAAAATGGAATCAGAGATTTTTATTACATTTACATCCTTTCTCCCTCCAAAAGATCAAGGCAACATACATAATAATATGAGTTAGATTACACTAAGAAACAGAAATTGGCCCAAAATAATTCAGTGATCTTCCCAGCTGAATGGTGATTTAAATCCAGATCTACCTATGAAAGTTCAACACTCTAAACACAGTGTGAGCCTCCTGAGTTATATTTTGTTGTAGAGCCAATGTGTATTTTTTAATCTCAATGGCCTATCTTTATAAAATATATTTGAGAAAGTAGTGTGTGTGTTATCATATTTGAATGGGGAAAAAAATCATTATACATAAAGTTGGATCAGTTAATCCAAATAGACAGCCATACAGATACAAGTTCAAAAATATAATAGGTTTTATAATAAATTACTGTATACAGGTTTTACAATTTATTATACAGGCATCTTAACTGGACTGTTAAGTAGGGCAGATTGCTAAAACTAATATTAATCTGTGAGACACCATCTAAGTTAGTCATCAAGGTAAACAGGAAGACAAGGCCCTATGCATTCATTGCATGAATGTTTGTGTTTACCGCTCATAGTAGAATCTTCCAAAATTGAGGCATGACAAGACATGTGTTTTTTTTTAGAAAAACAAGTAAATTCATATTAAATTGGGCATACTCCCAAGGAAGCATGCACAGAATTGTAGTTTAACAACTTTAATGATTTTTATATCAAAATAAACTATATTCTATTGTTAAAAAGAGTATAAGCAACAATCTTGTGGCACCCTGAAACCTTGAAATGTATTATAAGATGTAATATTATATAGCATAAGGTAGTGTTCAACAAAACCTTATGCTATAATAAACCTGTTAGTCTAAAGTACCACAAGATGCAACTTGCAGCCACCTCTATGAAAACATTATGTGTGTGCGTGTGCGTGCTACCCACTTTATCACTCTACAACAGCTACATCCACAACAAATCTTTGCCCAGAACTTTTGTTTAACTGAGTGAATATACTTTGAGGTAGGGGAAACTTCATTCAAACCCACTAAATAAACACACAGTTTCAGTTATTGAAATAAACATATATAGCTGTAACAAAACAAGTAACAAATAACAGAGAAATGTAGGGAGGTCAACATCTCTAAAGAGTGCTGGAAAAGACCCTTTTTGAGGGCACTGTAAATCAGTGTAACCAATACTGAAGAAACATGGCAAAGGGTTTAAGTTAATTTAAATTATAAATATCATGAGAATGGCATTTTTAAGGTCATAGGAAGTTAAGATACGCTTCTGTAGCTAAAACAAACCAAGATAATACTAAGTACTATATAATATTAAGTAATCAAGTATTATCTGCAGCCCATAAAATAATGCACTCATATATAGTAGGAAAGGCTTTAAAGTACAGTACCTAAAAGCTAGTAAATAATTGTTTTTATAAGGTATTAGGTAGTTTTTGTAGAGTTAAACCAGGTCACACTATTATCCTAGGAACGTCAAGAATGCACATTTCTAAAGTCTGGAAAAACATAGAAGTCCCTAGGAGGAAAGGAAATACCAGGTAACACATCCTCAAAAGTTATACGTGGCTATAGCACAATGAATTAGGTGGGAGAGGTCTTTTTCTTCTACTCCCTTTTAGACCCGCTTAAAAATAATAGAGAGAACAAAATGCCCCAATAATCGCAGAACAAAGGCAACCCCCAAACCATGTGAAATAAAAGGGAAAGAGATTTAGTTAGAAATACCACGTTTTCTAAGATGATAGAAAGCTGTAATTCATGGGCAACCTCGGCTGCCCTGCTGAACTACAAAGAAAGGAGAGAAAACTATTTCAAACAGGGCAAAAAGCCAAAGGACATTTCAGTTCTCTAGAGTTCATACACGATGCAGGGAGGGGGAAGAGGAATCCGGGGAGAGTTTCCTGGTATCTCTTGAGGTTTACAAATAAAATACAGCCAGAAACGGAAGGGGGGAGAGAGAGAAAACACCAGGCTTGCTTCCTTAGTTTGAGGAAAACACAACTAAAGGTAATTCGACTGAGCTGGTGGACTGAACTACCAGGCTGACTTCTGAGTTTCACTCGCACGCCCAGATCCTCACTTCTGGGTAGAGCAAGCGGATTTTATTCATTTTTTATGTTTTTAGGACCCCTTGGTAAAGCCCCCAATGTCTCCCGCGGGCAGCTTCTCCCTTCGTGCAAGAGGAAAGGGCTGGCCCCTCTCCCTCAGCAGTAACAGCCATCCCTGATGCCTTTCTCTTCGGGTTTCCCACCCGGGCCCCGCCGACCGGGTCGGTCGAGAGAGCGGCAGAAAAACAGGCTGCCTGCTCGCCGGGAGCAGCACCTGCCTGCCCGTCTTCTCACCTCTTCTTCCGGATCTGCTCGCTGGCTCCGCTCGAAGACGAGCCCAGGCAGGCCTCAACGACAGCACCGGCGTGGCGTAACGCGAACATCCAACGCCGGCCCCCCACTTTTCCCGGCCGAGCGGCCCGTGTGCCGGGGAAGCGAGTACGAGTCGCCGCCGCCGCCACCAGCCGCCCAACGACCAGGCGGGAGAGAAGGGGCGGCGGGCGCCGTGAGGGCTGGAAGGGAGCGCCCAAGTTATGCCCCGCGGGCGACGCTCAGGAGCGAGTGCCGCATCCCGGGGGGCTCCCTGGATGCCGGGCTCGCGAATGCCCTCGCCGCTCCCGCTTTCCCGGAGCTGGAGCTGGAATAGGAGAGTTCGCCGCGGCGCCCCCCTCCCGGCTGGAGCGCCCCCTGCTGGGCTGTGTGAGGGACCGCTTGAGCGAGCCCGAGGGGCTGCTGCTCCCTCTTGCCGGCGAGCAAAAACTAGAAGCGGGGGAAGCAGAAGGAGTTATTGCGGCCGCCGCCAGGCCAACGCATTCTTGGGGACCGCGAGGAGCATGTCTGCCACCACCGGCGCTCCGGGGATCCTGAACCGCAAAGAGGGGGCCCTTTTACCTACCTGCGATGCTGCCTGGCCGAAAGAGTTTCTCCGCACAGTAAATTCCTGGGAGGGCTGGAGAACCAGGCAGTTGCTGCCGCGGCTTCGAGAGGCAGTCAACCGCCGCAGCCCTCTAGGCCAGTTTACACCCGCAGTTAGCAGGTTTTCCCTTGCAAAGTCTTTCCAGAGCATGCTTTCTCATTGGAGCCTTAGGGCGTGAAAAGTCTCCGAAAGCAACAAATTAAACGTATAGAACCATCCAGCGTTAAAGCGAATCCTCAAGTTATCATGGGAGTCGCGGGCGTACGTCGTATAAAAAAGAGAAGGTGAATTCTCAAAATAATGCGGGGGGGGGGGGTTCAAAGGAGGCAGGCCGATTAGATATCACTAGAAAGTCAGCTAATCTCAGGAGCAAGAGTCCAGCTCGTTCTTGAACGGCTTATCTTGAATAAAAAAAGCTCTAGGAATGTGGCCCTCAAATAACCAACAGTTTATCTTTCTGTTCCATTCAAGATGTAGTACCAGAAAAAAATGTGGCAGATAAAAGAGTATTACCTCATAATTTTTTTTAAAAGGAGTGCTTAAACTCCAGTTTCCAAAACAAGTTCTGGCATATGTGTATATTTCTAGCTGTTAGGTGGCTTCCATACAGTTTTTTTAATAGTAGTTGCATTGCACAAACTCATCAATATAAAAGAGTGTACTGTACAGTAATTCTAGTTATGTTAATAATATAGGTGTGTTACATGGTCCTTTAGCATGTTCATAGCAAATCAAGTACATTATTTCAGTAATAGTGATGCTTTAGCATTCTTAGTAAGTTTGTGGCTAGAACAACAGATACAGGAAAAAGCAATGGGATAAAAGTGATAAGCATGCATAATGCACTGTGCTGAGTTGGAAATTATGCAAATGGAAGGTCATAATAGCAACTGGAGCTTTTAGTGAAAAAGATTTGTGATGACCAGTGTGAATTTGTTCCAACTGTGAATAGATTCCTGTGGAGTGACATAACCTAAAATGAGTAATTGAGATGGAATAAGCTTAAGAGGATGCACTTAATGGCTTTCAAAGTGTGATAGATTTTACTGTGGTGGTAAGTCACTTTGGAAAAGCCAATCAAGGTGTTTCAGTGGATTTGCATTTCTGTCTAAACAAGGCATTGTAGGTTCCCTTAATTCCTATATTTCAGCTGTTCATTTTTTATGACTTGGCTATAGAAATGTTTTCCTGAGTCTGATGTGAATAAAGAGGATCTTTTTTTTGGTTCCAAGATCTTTGTTATATGTTATAATTATACCAATAACCAAATGTACACATACATTTTTAAAATGGAAATTGTGTGGGCTAAATGGAGACAGCAGGATTAGGACCCTAATAAAAAAGAGTGAGTTAAACACCAGCACCAGTAGAACCAGTAGAAAAGCTGGCACTGGTCTCAATGAGAGTTTTTGTCTCCATGCCAAATAATCTGGTGTTTGATTCTATTAAAAACACTTGTGCACATTAAATACTGTGTCAAAATGCATTGCATTGTGTTGGTTCCAAAATCCTTATTAACTATTGTAGCTACACATAGTGGCATTTCTGCGGATTTGTTCACTATATCTTGGAAAAGTTCCTAGAATGCATATCCTTCATGTGCTTTTACTTTCTAGCACTAAATATGTATAATTCTTAGTGTTGGGTATTTCTCTTTCCTTGCACGCTATTACTGTATACACATCAATTACAAAGACATAGGCAGAGTTTACACATCAAAATAATATGGTTTAGCTGGTTTTGGTTTGATGTGCTGTGTGAACTCAGTAATTTATTAACAGTGATTTAAGGTTTGGTATGTGCATTCAACTGGTTGTGGTTCATGCCTAATGCATGGCTTAGTATGATGTGTAATCCCAGTCATAGTGAACATTCTCGTGACCCACTAATTTTGCAATGGTTTGCTAGTCATCTCTCATTTTAGCCACCGTTGACATGTACTTCCTGTTTGTTTGTTTGTTTGTGACATGTAGAAAATCAAAGCAAAGGCACTAACCTGATCAGGATTGGAGCCATAGCATACAAAATGCTGGAACACTGAGTTTTTCTCCACCCTATGATACCCCTGTTTCACTGCCACACACCTGTAGAGGAAAAAAATATACAGGAACAGGAGAAATAGCTTGGTATTGTGGCACTCCTGCTGTGAGGCTGTGTATCTAAATGCTGGAAAGGTGGGCTAATCAAATTAAAAGCAAACAAACATTGATTACAGTAAATTAAAAAGTGGCAGATAAGATAACTATAACATTAAAAATAAGGAACATCATAAAGTGTGTCATAATTATGACAAATTAATCCTGAAAGTAGATTGTGCAGCATTTTTTGCAAACTAATGTAAAACAAATAGCTTGTTTCAAATTAAATGTACATAATTAATATGCTTGTTTCATTTTTTTTAAAGCTCATTTCAGAGTAATTGTTGATTCTCATTGTTAATTTCACATTGGATTCAGTTTTTTCCCCCTCCACTAGAGGGAGTGTTCCCAAAGCAGTGTTACACCTAGAATATTCCTGCTGACTAAAAGGTGAATGTGATAGCTGATTTCCTCCTCTTTCTCTGGTTACCAATATAATCTGCCTCACTAGTTGGAAGATCCTCTTATCCCCCAAAGCAGATATGGAAATACCAAGATGACCAGAATTACAGCATAAATGATTGCACCATCTTATTACATTAGTGGGCTTCCTTCATGGATGGAAAAAGCACTTTAATTTTTGGGTGGCAGATTCTGGATCTAGCTCAGCTCATTAAAAAAGCTTATGTGATAAACATGGTGATGAATAAATAACAATTTCTATTTAGATTACCTTTTCATCATTAACCTTCCAAAACAGAATCTATTCGTCTTTCCATAGCAACTTTTCATGTGATAAAACATCGCCAAATCTTCAGTACTACACATATTTATCTGAAATTAACATCCAAGGAGTCAGTGGAGCTTAAAAGGTAAAGGTTCCCCCCGCACATTTGTGCAGTCGTGTCCGACTCTAGGGGCCGGTGCTCATCTCCGTTTGTTAGCCGAAGAGCCAGCGTTGTCAAAAAGACGCTTCCACAGTCATGTGGCCGGCATGACACATGCGGAACGCTGTTACCTTCCCACCAAAGTGGTACCTATTAATCTACTTGCATTTGCATGCTTTCGAATTGCTAGGTTGGCAAGAGCTGGGGCGAGTGCGGGAGCTCACTCTGTCACGTGGGACTAGGGATTTGAACCTCCGAACTTGCGACCTTCCGATCGACAAGCCTGGCATCTTACCCGCTGAGCCACCACGCCCCTCGTGGAGCTTACTTCTAAGTAAATATAAGAATTGAAGAGGCCATTTAGACCATCAAATCCAATTGGCTGCTCAGTACAGGAGTCCAAATCAAAGCATCTCATAAAGATGGCTGTCTAGCCGCTGCTTCCATGCATTCAGTGAAGAGGAGCCCACCATGTCTCTGGGTATTGATTCCACTGTCAAACTGTTCTTGCTGTTAGGAAGTGTTTTCTAACATTCCTTTGGAATCTGCATTCCTGTAAGTTAAATCCGTTATTCCATGTCCTGCATTCTGAAGCAAGAGAGAGCAAGTCTTCCATCTGACATCCTGGCAAGGCTGTATGATGTCCTGGCAAAGCCATGCTGACTTCTGTTCCTTTTCGCATTGTTTTCAAGGTGGTTACAAATCAATTATTAAGTGCTCTAGAATCTTCCTAGATTTCAGTGTCAGACTGACTGGTCTGCAGTTTGCCGGATGTTCCTCTCCCCCACCCCTCCTTTAAATATAAGGACAACATTCATTTTCCTTCAGCTACCTGGCCCTTTACCAGATGTCCAGGATTTCTCAGCCATAAGGGTTCAGTCAGACCAACTAATTCTTTCAGTACTCTAGGATACAGTTCATCTAGTTCTGGAGTTTGGAACTTATTCAAAGTAAAGCTGTATTACTTGGCCATGTTTCTTGTCAATTTC
The DNA here is from genome assembly GCA_023362775.1 of Charina bottae. Lineage (NCBI taxonomy): Eukaryota > Metazoa > Chordata > Lepidosauria > Squamata > Charinaidae > Charina > Charina bottae. The sequence continues at coordinate 3,911,223 of JALMGJ010000009.1, forward strand.
AAGTTTCAAACTTACCTTTTTATCTTGTTCTTCACAACTTCCTGGTGGAATGTAGTCTTTTTGTTGAAAAAGACTGAAAAAGTAGTTGAATAGCTCTCTTTTTTTTTTGCTATCTGTTCTCATTTTGATATCTTCATTGATATGTGTGCTCAATATGTAGAAGGGCACTACAAGTCACCATGCATATATATGTCACCAAAATACTGATTTAATATCATCAGGGTGAACAAAATATAAATCCAATACCAAAAAAAAGTTTTTTTGCACTAGTGCAGATAATTTCTGACTGTATAAGTATCATTCTGGAATGAGAGGCCCTTCGAACGGTCACTCATGCCCTGGTTATCTCCCATATAGACTACTGTAATGCGCTCTACATGGGGCTACCCTTGAAGAGTATCTGGAAGCTACAGTTGGTCCAGAATGCAGCCGCACAGGCAATCTTAGGTGCCCCAAGGGTAGCACATGTAACACCTTGGTGTGCGAGCTGCACTGGGTTCCAGTTTGCTTCCGGGTCCAATTCAAGGTGTTGGTTATGACCTTTAAAGCCCTACATGGCATGGGGCCAGGTTACCTGAGGGACCGTCTCATCCCCATCACATCAACTCGTCCCACCCGGGCAAGCAGAGAAGGCATGCTACGGACCCCATCCGTTAGAGAATTCTACCTGGCGGGGTCACGGAGGCGTGCCTTCTCTGCAGTAGCGCCTGCCCTCTGGAACATCCTTCCCCCGGAGGTGAGACAGGCCCCTCGCTCCTGGACTTTCGTAAAAGATTAAAATCCTGGTTTTGCCATCGTGTCTGGGGCGGGAAGGATAATAGGCATTCCTGGGGATGGCTAGCTCCCTAGAACGGCCTGCTCTACCTGCAGATTGATAGGGACTTTTAACCATCTGGACTTCATTATATTTTTATCATGTATTTATATTTGTTGTATATTGTTTGTATTATATTGTTATTAATTGTGCTTTTATTGTAAACCGGCCAGAGTCCCTCCTTGGGGGGAGATGGGTGGTGATAAATTTGATAAATAAAATAAATAAATAAATAAATAAAAATTCTGCTAATATATCTCTGTTGACTTCTCCCTGAGTTAGGACTGTAGCTTTATCTGCCTTTGTGATAAGTAACAAAGCAATTAAATATCTAAGTATCCTTTGTTGTATTAATAAAATTAATGTTTTTCATAATGTTTAAATAATTTTTTGACTGTTCCAGTGAAGAAAACTAATGCAGACATTGTCTTATTGTGAATCTAACTTAGGACTGCTCCATACTTTCTGCTTGCCCCAGCATGAGAATGAGCCACCTACTGTTTTGTAAGGGCAGGAACGGATGACATTGTCCTCACCCCACCTGTATCTTGCTGGGAAGGTGACCTCCACCTGAGTTTTCTAGCTCTGCATCAAAAATAGATTCATATAAGTCATATAAGTATTGTGTTTTTCGTCTTTGCTACTGGAAGCAGGGCAGTCCGGTCTGTTTACTGCGCTTCATTCTGTCTTACGCAGATATCTCTGTCCCAGTTGGCTGAAATGTGCTCTGGGAGGTAGACCCATTTCCTCAGTCTCCACCCTCTGCCTTTGATGGCCATCTCATGCTGGTGGTGGGCTCCCTGCAGCTTCAGTAATTATTCTATTTATATTCTATCTATATTCTATTCAGTAGAATAGTGAAATGCTAGCCATTTCTTTGTTTCCTTGTTTTTCTTAATCAGGTTCATCAAAGGAACTTTGAAACACTGGCCTTTTCTTTGTTTTTTATTTTGTTTTTAAATTGCATGAATGTTTTTGTCTGTTTACGGCTGTGCCATGGGTTCTCCTGTGTCACCCATTGTGGCCAATTTATACATGGAAGAAGTGGAGAAGAAAGCACTCAACACATTCCAGGGAACGGTGCCCACCCACTGGTTTAGGTATGTGGATGACACCTGGGTCAAAATCAAGGCCCAGGAAGTACAGGCCTTCACGGACCATATAAACACTATAGATGCCAACATTAGCTTCACCAGAGAAGACACCAAGGACAACAGACTGGCATTCCTAGACTGTGAAGTCCTCATTGGGACCGGTGGCAAGCTAGAAATAGGGATCTACAGGAAACCCACACACACAGATCAATACCTGATGTTTGACTCCCACCATCCACTGCAGCACAAACTAGGAGTCATCAGGACATTGTCACACAGAGCAGAAACCATCCCCACCTCCATGGATTCCAAAAAGAATGAAAAGCAGCATCTGAGAACAGCTCTGCAGGCCTGTGGATATCCAAATTGGGCCTTCACCAAATCTAAGTCTACCAGACCTAAAACAGCAACAGATAGGGCTGAGACTCAGAGTAAACGGAAGAACCTGGTCATTCCTTACATGGCTGGCGTGTCTGAAAAGATAAAACGGATATTTGGCAAACACCACATACCTGTATATTTCAAACCCACCAACACACTGAGACAGAGGCTTGTACACCCCAAAGATCAAACTCCAAAACACAAGGAAAGCAATGTAGTGTATGCAATCCAGTGCAGTGAGGAGTGCTCTGAACTCTACATTGGAGAAACCAAACAACCTTTGTACAGGAGGATGGCCCAACACAGGAGAAGTAACACCACAGGACCAGAGTCAGCAGTTTATCTTCATCTAAAGGAAAAAGGACACTCATTTGAGGACATTAATGTTCACATTTTAGACAGAGAAGATAGGTGGTTTGAGAGAGGGGTCAAGGAATCCATTCATGCCAACTTGGAAAATCCTTCCTTGAATAGAGGTGGGGGCCTCAGGCATAACCTTTCCCCTATCTTCCTTCCTGCTTTGTCTTCTGTGCCTAGGAAGATTAAGACCATTTCACAAGCTCAACAGCAGCAGGGTAATCTTAACGATCCTCCTTTAGATGATAAAGGGACTTAGAAACAAACATCTCAAAAATAACCATGACCTAGCCCCAGGTGCAAGGTCACACAGCCAGCCTAGAAACATATTTAAGGATTCCCTTACTAACTTTACTCAGACTGAAGAAGCTCCTTGGATAAGGAGTGAAACGTTTCCACTAAGAAAATAGAAATCCAGTTGACATGATTCAAGCCACAGATATAACAGCCAGTTAATCCAAAAATCTATACAATGAAGTTTGTTAAATATTTTACTCTTGAAAGTTTCAAAATGCAGAGAATAAAAATGTCAAATACTGCATAATAGTTGAGACAAATAGTAGAGGTAATGTTTACACAAAGTTGCAAATAAACGGATTTGCCAATGGTTTATTTATTTATCAAATTTTTAACACTGCCCATCTCCCTTCCAAGGAGGGACCCTGGGTGGTTTACAGTAAAAACAAGATTTAAAATTCAGTACAGACTATCAATGATACAATAAAAGATAGAAATATAAAATGCACTAAAATCCAGATGGTGGTAAGTTCTGATTCAGTTTGTGATTGTGTAAAGAGCCAGTCTAGGGCACGAGCCATCCCCAGGACTATTTCCCTCCCCGCCCCAAGCACGATGGCAAAACCAGGTCTTCAGTTTTTTTCGGAAGTCCAGGAGAGAGGGGGCTTGCCTCACCTCCGGGGGAAGAATGTTCCAGAGGGCAGGAGCTGCTGCAGAGAAGGGCCACTTCCTAGACCCCGCCAGATGGAATTCTCTTACAGACACCGTCCGTAGCATGCCCTCTGCATGATCAGGTGGGGCGGATCGATGTAATGGGGATGAGACAGTTCCTTAGGTAACCTGGACCCATGTCATGTAGGGCTTTAAAGGTGAAAACCAACACCTTGAATTGGACCCGGAAGGAGATTGGGACCCAGTGCAGCTCGTGCAGCAAAGGTGTTACGTATGCCGATCTTTTTCCTCTGAGCCTGTTGGAATGTTATTAAAAATATAGTGTGCTAAACATGTGCAACAGTACCACATAGGGATATCATTGCTATCCTGTGATTCTGATGGCATGAGGTTAATCCCCAGGAGGACTTCCAAAGGCGCACACACTTTTCTAGGAAGGAGGAGGAAAACAGGAAAAGAAAAGGATGATCCAATGGTGGAAAGGAAAAGAGAGTCATTTAGAAATGTGGGAATCAAAGAGATGGGGTGTTTATAAACAGAAATTGTAATGCCCAGTGGTCAGATTGCAGCGGGGTTGTGTGTGTACGTGTGTGGAGGTTCTTGTTATTTTTATTTATTTTACTGGGCTTATAGGCTGCCCCAGTCATGAATGCCTCTGAGTAGCATATCTCCCAACCTCCATAAATTGGGTTAAACATAATACAATAAAAAGAAAACAAATCAGAAATATTACACAACCTACATATAGCATTGGGAACAATCATACATATAAACACAAATCAAAAGACCTTCCACTAGCTGAGGGAACATGATCCCAGCATTCTAACCCCTGAGGCTTAATGGACCATTAACCATTCTTTAATGGCCTTCCTGAAAACCAGAAGAGAAGGGGCCATCTGGCAATTGAGAAAACTTGTTTTTATGATTTCTGGAGACAGCATTCCTCCAGTAAAGGGACCTGGAGGGAGCCCATTCTATCAGTTCTTATTGGGTAGGTAGCTGTTGTTGGTAGTGTTACATATATCTAGGTCCTGAGCGCTAAGGGCTTTAAGGGTGATAACCACTACCTTGAATTGCACCTGGAAGCCAACTGGCAACCAACACAATTGAAATATTAGTGTCATATGGGCAAATTGGACAATTCCTGTAATTACTTGAGCCACCACATTCTGGACCATTGTAGCTTCTGAATGCTCTTCAAGGGGACCCTGTGTGGAGTGCACTGCCATAGTTCTATTAAGAAGTGACTAAGGGTTAGGGAAGCTATTTTTCTGACAGTTAAAATGGCTTCTAAAGCAAATTAGCTAGTAGTAGTTGGCAAATGACACCAATATAATGATGGATAAAACTGGGTGGATCCTTGCAAATCTGAGAAGAGAGTGATGTGGTCACCCTTTAAGTATGATTTGAGAATCTTAGAAGGGTGGAGTGAATGGACTGCAGTCTTTAGGCAGATTAAAGGGAGAGAGTAGTGTAACGATGGGAAAGAAAGGAAAGAATTGAAAGAAAGAGATGCATACTTGATCCAGTTAAGAAAATTATATTTTGAATTTGAGCAGTGCCGAAACAATGTGTGAAATAGGGATCAAGGAAAGATGTCAGATTATGATGCTTTAAAAATTGAATTTGAAGGCAAAGATTATTTGGGGAAAGATCTGTGTGAGTAGGGAAAGCCAGAGAAGACAATCTGGATACAGATTTGGAGCAAAGAACACAGGGTTGGAACAGTTAAACATTCCCCTTAGACAAGTGTATTCCCTGGAAACTGGAAAAAGAGAATTACTTTAGGTGGTAGAGCTACAAAGAATACCCATCCTGTGCCATATTTTTGATCAGCTGGAAGAAAAACTGTTCTAATGCTTCCCATGGTTTTCAAAATTACCTTGAATATCTCCAAAAATAAGGACCTTGAGCAAGCTGATAGACGTATGGGGAAATGTTATTAATAGGGTGAATATAGTACCTGCCCTCTTTCTAAAGTGTTAGTTCATAGACATGAAGGATTTTTGTATGTCCTTGCCAGGAAAGAAATAGAGATAGAAGGAGGGTGAGAATAAGACATAAGATTCCTATTGTACAGAAAATGAGATTTAGGAGTAAACAAATTCTGGGTATTGGGGATGAAGGTTTCAGCTTTTAGGCCAAGACCTACATTTAATCATTCAGAGTCCGGCAGAAATGAAATTAAGGTGGAGTTGTTAAAAAGCATTACTCTGATCATCTTTCTTCCTGACTCAGGCAGAAAAAAAAAGGCGGGGGATACAAATTACAATACAGAATGCCACTGACAGCATTGGCAACCTATCTTGTATCGCAGGGCTTTCCAAAGTGCCGCCACTGGCAACACACCGGCGGCGGCGCGCGCGTGCATGGTGGCAGCGCGGGGGAGCGCACGTGCATGGTGGCGGCGCAGGGGGTGCACATGCACGGCGGCGGCGCGGGGGGCGTGCGGCGGCGTGCACGGGCGCGGTGCGGGGGCGTGTGCGGCGGCGCGCGCGTGCACGGGGGCGACGGCGGCAGCTTCCGCTAAAACGCGGAAGCTGCGCCACGGCCGCCGTGCACGCGCGCGCCACCGCTTCCGGGTGATGTGGCGACACACCACGCTGTGTGTGGCGACACACTTTTGTGTCACGACACACAGTTTGGAAAGCTCTGTTGTATCGATTGGATCATTAACCTACATTTCTGGAAGTTTGTTATTTGGAATTTTTGTTTAGTGATCTCTTTGCGACACGTGACATCCCTGAAGAGGTCATAACAGACAATGGACTGCAATTTAGTTCAGTGAATTCAAACAGTTTGCAAAAGGTTATGCCCAATCAAATGGGATGGTGAAAAGGACTATACAGACTTCTCTAGCCAAGGAGAGTTCCTCCCAACCCACAACCTCTGAAATCATGCTAAAACCAGTGCATAGGATAGTCCCTTTCAATACCCTTCTGCCCTTTATTCAATATTGCAACACCAGTGCCTACTCCAGAACCCTCTCCTCTTACACAGCCTGCACTTCTCAAACCTCCCTCTCATTCTCTTCCTTTCAGAAGGCTCCCAAACTTTCCCTTCTTTTTTCTCCATCTTTTTGCCACTATCATTTTCAACACCCCAAATGAGACAAGACAGTAATTTGCTAGATCTTTCTCCATGGGCACTGTGCTGCTCTTCCTGTTCGCCCCACTTTTTCTTGTTACCTGCATCAACTCAGTCTGGAAAACTATTCCTTAGAAGACCCCAGCCATTCAGATATTCTTAAAGGTTGCTGCTAGAAGCAGCGAAAGAGAGGGATTGCAATGGAGAATATAAACCTAACAAACAGAATGGAAGTTCCACCCTTTTCCTCCTGGTCTTTTGGACATGACCCGGGTCAAACCCAGTTCATCTCTGTCTAATCCAATCAGTCCTAAATTGATCCTGCCTGCCCCTAGACAAAGCCCCCTGGAATCCCATCAAACCAAAGAATAGAAGTCTCCTCAGCACCTCACAGTACAGTCCAAGGGTAGTCCTTAAAGGAAATTGCAACATAGAGAAACCCCAACCGTTCCATCCTCCATCAACTGATGACCTCAACATTCCATCTCCTTCACAATGAACTTCCTCAGCTCTGCTGCCCTCCTGAAAGGGCCACTTTGCCCAGCAATAGAACCCATCCCAGGTACACTGACAAGGACCTGCCTAGCTTCCCCAAACTAGCCAGCAAATCAGATCCCTAGGATTTCCCACCTTGTAGCCCTCAACTTCTATAAAAATCTTTGCGTTTCCATTGTACAGGCTCCCTCTTTCTTGCCATAAACATGTTTTTTCTCCTCAGTGTTATGCTCCTTCTTAAGACTGAATCCATGACAATATGTCATATGAATAATCATGTCTTGTAGCTGGTGATTATAAATAAAACATAATGTTGGGTCATGTAATTTTTGTATGTTTAACCTATAAAAAGTCAAATGTATGGGGCATTAAAATTCACACCTGGGCTCCAGGTGCCATGCCTATCCAGATCCCTTGGCAAGTAACTTGGTTGTCCCTTGCTGAACAAAGGGTGCGGGTTTTATTTTCTTTGCCTCTTTTTATCCGTAGTCTTGGAAGATGAGCAAATGAGTAAATTGGGTGGAAAGTCCTTTATAGCACCAAGAGTTCTAAATTCTCTCTCCTCTTTGTTAAGTCTGTAGCAGAGACCAAAAGAGCTATCTAGAGCACATTCCATTCAATTAATAACTTTCACCCATTGAGCATGATGCTTTTTCAAGGGTTTCCTTTTCCCAGCTTGTTATATATCCCTTCCATTCAATCCTCTAAATTGCTTTTGAAGATTTTGAATACCATTGGGACAAGAATGAAGCCCTGGGGGATCCCACTTGTTACCTTGTTCCATGATGATGCAGAATGATTTGCAAGCACATCTTGGGTGCAATTGATTAACCAGTTGCAAATCCATTAAACCACAGTGCCCACATTTATCCATGTTGTGTGTGTGTGTGTGTGTGTGTGTGTGTGAGAGAGAGAGAGAGAGAGAGATTTCACATGCAAGTTTTGTTATGAGTTGCAGTGATACTTTTCAAGCTCCAAGATCAAAATCATGCAGCTGAAAGCTACACAAGATGTTCCCATCATTCCCCCTGATTCCATCCACTGTCTATATTTAATAGTAAAAGAAAAATAGAATAGTGAAAGGGAAGGAGATAATGTGCATTCAGTCTCAAGTATTATAATACAAAAAATCTGATAAAAAGAATATGGAGTAGGTCAATTTATTTGTGAACTATTATTTTCCAAGCTATAGTATTGTTCTTGAATTAAATCTGTCTTGCCTTTTCTCATTTCTCTTTTTTTCAGAGGGAATGGTGCACTGAACTTCTCTAGCAAAGACAACATCAATGCCAAAATCTTTAAAAACAATTAGTAGCTCTTGAAAATGGTTCACTCAAATGGTACTGTATATTGACCAAGTTAAATAACACAGTTTTTGTGAGTTCTTTTTTTAAAAAAGGAACAAGGAGAAACCCAGAATATAATTCTCAGTATCTAACAGTGCTGTCTTATGAAACTTGAAAGTATTTTCTACTTTATTGAGTGAGACTTATTCCATAGTAAACAGGTTTAGGATTGCACTGACTCAAGTGAAATCAGATTTATTTATTTATTCGATTTATCACCGCCCAACTCCCTCACAGGGACTCTGGGTGGTTTACAATCCAACACAAATTCTAATACAAATATAAATAAAGGTAAATAAACATTAAAATAAGCAATTTAAAAATACAATAAATACAGTATAATAAAATCAAGATGGTGGTATCTTCTTTAAAACACTGGAAAGGGCAATTCTAGGGCCATCCTAAAGTATTAGCCATCCCCAAGGGTGTATACTCTTCTTCCCGCCCCAGGCCTGTTGGCATTATAGATTACTATAATGTAGGTAAACATTTTTCTTTCAAGTAATTTATAAAGTTTCTGCATGTCAAACTGTATTCACAACCTGACACGTACTTGATTTTAATGAATGTGCTGCTTTTTAGTCATCAAGCCACTTCTGATTCTTCTGACCTAATTAACAATGGTATGTCAGAATTATCTGTTAGTAACAACTTCTCTGAGTTTTTATAAGCTCATGTTTATGATAACAGTGATAGTGACTAGTCATCTTGTCTTCTGCCAACCGTTTTTTATTATGTCTTTGATTTTTCCAAGCATCAGCGTCTTAACCAAAGACTCTTGGTTCTATGTTAATTGTCTGAAATATTTAAGCTTTAACTTCATTATTAGTGCTTCCAGTAACTGTTTGGTCTCACTTTAATCTAATATTGAATTATTTGTTGTTGTTACAGTCCAAGAGACACTCAATTATATCCTCCAGCACTACTGTTCAAAGGCATCAATTTTTACTCATTTGGCCTTTCTGATAGTCCGGCTTTCACAGCTGTTTGTTACAACTGGGAATACATGGCCTTCACAGTATATACCTTTGTTGCAAGTATGATGTCTCTGCTCTTTAATATTTTCTTTAGATATGCTGTTTGATTTCTCTTTCTCCCAAAGAGCAGATTACATTTAAAATGTAATGGTTACAGTTACCATCCCTATAGTTTTTTGAGCACAGGAAGATAAAGTCTATTACCGTTTCTACTAATTCTTCCCAATTTGTAGTGGATTGGTACTGCACTATTTCCATTTGACATAATCTTGGGTTTTTTTTAATATTCAGCATCAAATCAGCATTTGTAATTTTTTCACATTCTCCAAGAGATTCCAGCATAACTGAGGTTCTTAATATTTCTTCCAGCAATTTTAATTTCAACTTCTGTTTCTTCTAATCTAACATTTCTCATGACATGTTCTGCATAAAAATTAGATAGGATGATGTTATTCAACTTTGGCTCTCTTTTTTCCATTCTAGCTTTTCCTTCCTAGTCAGCATACAAATTCTTCAGTATGCAGGTAAGTTGGCCCACTACACCCATATTTTAAGAGCTATTCACAATGTGTTGCGAATCAAAATCCATAGTATAATTAATACAGCAAAAATAAATATATATTTGTAACTCACTTGCCTTTTCCATTATCCACCAGATGTTTACAATGTGATCCTGGAGCTACTGCATCTTCTGAAACCAGCTTGTTCTGTTTGTTTGTTTGTTTGTTTATTTATTTGGTTTATATAATTTTGTTGAAGTCTGGATTGCCAAATCTTAAGTGTTATCTTATTAGCATGCAAATTAAGTGCACTTGTTCTGGGATTTTACTCTTTTCCATTTATCTTTATTCTTTGGTGAATTTATTTGTAACAGCATGTAATGGTTTCAGTTTCCATGATGATGGTAGGCCATGAAGTATATTTGATTGATTGGAATAGATATTCATTCATATTCATTGGACTGTTCAGAGTATCTGTGGGTTGGGGCAAGGGGCCAAAATGGCAGGAGCAACGGCATGATCAAAACGCTACATCAACACACACACAAGGAGGTAGAGCTTCCATTGTGCAGTTGCATCTACCATTTTGGCCGCTTGGCCTCCTCCATAGGTGCCTCTCAATAGATTATAACATTCCATCTCACATCTCTCTATTCAGTATAGAGAGAGGAGGACCCACACAACTTATTTCACGTTACTATGGAGATTAGAAAGGACTGCAAACAGAGGATTTTTAGGATTCTCACTTTGGAAATGCAATTGGCTCCATAACATAAGTATGTGTACCATAGCAGCAATTCAAACGAGGAACTCTGGATCTTATTTATTTATGAAGGGCATCCTTCACTGGAAGATATTCTTAACCCCCAAATAGAGTAATATTTATTAAAGAAAGGGCTGCATCCCTTTCATTATACGATCATGAAACATTTTAAACCATTTATACTTACTCAGTTAAAGTAACATGTATTCTTGATAACAGATGAAGGATCTCTTGCACAAACTGCTTCTGTTGCTCCCAGTTCAGCTTTGGACCATCTTGTTCCATGGCATCAGTTCATTCTGATGGCTGAATTGGCATTTTCCCCTTTCCTTGCCAGTTCATCAGAAATCAGAGCAAAGTTGGCTTTGTTTGTTTTGCAACACTGATTCTTGTGAACAGTCAGTTCTTCTATTGGCTTTAGTCTTTATCACAATGTCTCCCAGCTTCTGGGTGTAAACAAGACCTTGTTCGGTATCTGCTGCATTTTAATTATTCTGTGGAAAGAATAAAGGCAGCCTTATCAGCCAACTGGATCTTAATCATTCTAGTCAGGTTTTAGTCAGTTTCACATCTCTGGCAAAAACAAACAAACAAACAAACTTAGTTTTCTCTCCTTATATAAGCAAGCATTATCAGCAAACCTAATCTTAATCCTTCTAGTCAGTTTCACAGTCCCTGTTTAAAAAAACAAACAAACATACCCAAACCTGCCCAACTTGATTTTCTCTTCTTATATAGGCAATGTTCATTGAACGCTTGTCTCATTTCACTTCCCAGGCTCTAGGCTGAAGCCAGCAATTACTTCCTTCAATACACACGAGTATAGTGGCTCTAAATTGCTACCATGATTGAAGCTATTATATATAATACTTGCTTACAAAAATGATGCTATGCTTTCCTTCCAGCATCCTAATCAAAAACAGAAGAAATGGAGATTTCACAGAAATTGGGTCTCCCCCAGTCAACTAAAAATGTTGTAAGTGGTGTATGCTAACGTTTTATTTTAGTTTTCATCTATTTGGAGCGGAAGTGAGCTTTCTATTACATCAGGAGCTATGGCTCGGGGGACAATATACTGTGTGAGTCCCATTTTTTGCATTCTCTTAATGGTCAGTGGGCAGGAGCACTGATTGGTTACTGGTGTCCTCAGACTGTTCTCAGTGTTTCAAGGTCAGCAGCAATGAGGACATTTGAAGACTGGCTTTAAAATGGTTTGTGAGAGAATGAAAATTGTGCTATGCGGAAGTGCCCTAAACTAAAAGACGTGTCACATTTTGATTACCAGAGTTGAATTTTGCTGTTTTTGTTTAAACAAGTCTTCCATGTTTATGCAACATCTCTGGATTAGATAGAAGGATGAAACTGAGGCTTTATTATAAGCTAACTACACTAGTTCAAAAGACTGATGTGACTCATTAGGTGGGTAACAGCAATAAAAAAATCTATGAATATGTCCAAGCCATTGAACATGTATAAGTAGTTATTAAATCCAAAAGAGAATGCTAACATTTATGAAGGTTTTCCACTACTTCAGTAATATAAGTCACAAATTCAATTAATTTGATCTAGTGGAAATGTGGCTAGTTTTTAAAGTAGGAAAAAAGAGAAGGAGAATAATTATTGATAGGAAACTTTGTCCTGGCATTGTTTTAAATTCATCTATGAGATGCTTGATTGCTGACTATTTTTATGTCAGGGCTTTCTCTATTAAGTCTACCCTCCCTCCTTGAATTCCTTTGGCATCAGAGCCAGAGTCTAATTACTTTCAGGGCACACAACAAGATACATTAACATTAAAGTGGCTCTTTTGTTCTGAGCTGCTTGTTTTTTAAAAAATAATATCTAATTTCAGTAATCATCTTTGTATCCATTCATACATTCCTCAGGACTGCAGAAACCGTTGAGGCATGTCCAAGCACTAGGCCCCATCTTCACCTTCTGCTTTTTCTTTTATTTTTTGGTGCCTTCAAGTCAGTGTTGACTCCTTGTGACTGCCTGGACTAATCCCTGCAGTTTTCTTTACAAGATTTTCACCTTCTGCCACCACCTACAAAATGAGAAAGGAGATAGATATGTCAAGAGAGTGACCAGATCCTATTGAATCTCCAGCAGTATATGAATTCAGCTTGATGCCTCTTTCTAATCCTTCTTTTCCAATGGAAAAATAGGTGCTCTTATGAAGAGCTTAACCTAATTATAAGTACATGATAGAATTACCTCTACTTTTTTTTAAAAAATATATATATTTTCATCAGTTGAAGATGGCAGCAAAGTATTAGAATGATCAAATTTTTGCAGCAAATCTCCTCTCAAGAATTTACAAATATTTCAGATAAAATAAAGGAAAGATGACCTTCCTGCTATGATTATGAAATTATAACCCATCAGCTCCAGCAGGAGAGGCATGCTGCGGGTCCCGTCCGCCAAATAATTCCATCTGATGGGACCCAGGATACAAGCCTTTTCTGCCGCAGTACCCGCCCTTTGGAACATCATCCCCCCTGAGGTGAGGGTAGCCCCAACCCTTATGGCTTCCGGAAAGCTCTCAAAACATGTTTTTTTTTCATCAGGCCTGGTGATCCCTTGAGAGCAGGGAGCCCGTGCGGTGGCTACATCACACGTAACATAGTGATTTTAACCCTCTTGCGACTTGGTTTTAATCAGTTTGATTGAAATATTGATATCATTCAGTGGATTTAATCACTTAATGCAGGGATATTGTCAGGCCAGCCCAAGAATGACGAAGAATCAGTCCAGCCAAACTTCAGTTCTTTATTTGCTCTTACCGTATAGACAGAATCTTGCCAGACTAAAGCTACTCTACCTAACCTAAGAGGAAATAACCTGGGAAAAGCTCTAGGGCGGGGCTATCCTGAACCTCTTAGTTTTCCCACAACTGCCTCCTGGACTATGTTTCCTCTTATCTTGTCCCCCTTCTTCGAATGTGCTCCCTCCTTCCTGAGAACCAGCAGCACTGCTGAAATCCACCATAGATATGGAGTTGATGGGATGCATGTGAACCTTTTGGGTGCACCCTGAGTCCCCCCGGATAAAGCCTGATTAACCTCACTGTCATTTCATTCATCCTAGGCCCTTGTTTTCTATGTACATCTATTTAAAACTTTACCATGGGGGTATTTTATTTCTACAATATTGTCAACCACCTATGGGATTTGGTGGGAAAAAATGAAATAAATAAGTAAATAAATAAATAAATTGACTTACTGCTGATTTTGACTGTAATGGTTGATGGGAATCCAGGGCTCACAGAAAAGCTATGCAGGGACCATAAATTGTCCAGCCCTAAAGTAGGCAATTTGGTTTAGATATGTTTAAACTATTTATCTCTGTAAAGTACTATTCTAGTGCTATGTCAATGAGATGTAGATCTACAGAGACACATTACTGATACTGAATGAACTTGTGATTTCTTGATCATTGTGTGTATACTTTACATAGAGATGCAAAGTAAGGGTGGGTGGAATTGGGGAATGGACTGGTTTTTTCGCTATTTTTTCCAAGGCTTTTGTTTGTTCCTTTATGAATGTTTGGAAAAAAAATATTAGGATCTATTTCCTAGGTTGTTCTTTTTAAATAATACACAAAATGGTTAAAATGCAAAATAAATTGGTGTGTGTTCAGAACTACAGCAGAGCAAGAAATAAACTAACATGCAAAAAGTTAAGGAACTGGAATATATAAACATTTGATCTCTGGTGACCAGAGATGCCAGGTTGGTGGGAAGAAAATGATGAAAGTAGCATTATGTTGATGCAATGCAAGCTTTGCCCCTTTCGTACATGTGTGGTGGCATTGCAGGAATCACGCCTTGATTGTTTTGACAAAAGCTCTGGATTCTATGGCTTCCTCTAAAAGCTTCCTCTGCCAGTAACATTTTCCACATTCCTAATAGGGAAGTTGTCTTAATATAGGAAACTTTCAGTGTTCAGAAATCCAGGAAATTATTTAATGATAAAAATCAAAGATTGGAAGTAGAAACTGCTGGTAGTATTTCAGATTCAGTAAAAGATTGATTAGACATTTTATGTGACAAAATGTTTATTCTTAACATTTCCCCCCTGAACATTACTGCTTTCTGCATCTGTCTGACACAGTAGAAGACAAACTTCAGAATACACATTGCTTACCTGACTATAGTGTTGCTGGTTTCTTTTTTTCACCAACATTAACTTTTGTCTGACCTTTTTCCTAAACAGGCAAAAATAAAGAAAGGATACATTCTTCATAATTCAGCACTTGTAACTGTTGTATATATTTTTTATGTCTGTAGAATATGTGGCTGAGTTTTTAAAAAGCCAGGCCTCAAAACTTTTTTCCTGTTTGGGCTCAGAGAGCACATGTTCACCCCCCACTCAGGAGTGCTAATTGCCTTCAGGTGCCAGCCAGTCTGAGAGTTTTGACCAACCAGAATTAGTTGTTTGAGCTTTGCCCATATTGGGAATCTGTTGCCTAGGTGTTTTGGTCACATGGTGGATCCTGTCCACTCAGAGGCTGGTCAGGTAAAGGTTTAAAAATGTAAATGCCTTTTGTCCTTTTGTTCTCTGCATTCTGCTCTCTGCTATCTAAATGGCTATGTTAATCAACCATGCCATGCTTTGGCTAAAGAAGAAGATTCAAGGTTTGTTCTTATGTTTTTGTTTTAAATAAAGCAACGTTTTTACTACAAACTTATCTCTTGGTTTTTCCATAACTCTGATCACAAATTTTATAAAAATACAAAAGGTTCTGTGCCCAGCAATTGCTTCTGCGATCAGAGACAAAACTTATGGAAAAATAAAAGAGAGAAGAAAGCTGACCTGTTTTAGTCTGCATTTGGAGAGGCTTCTTTGTTTTTTTTGTTTTTTTTGAAACTTGCCGGCAGTTACAGGAAGTTTCCATTGGAGGCGGAGTTTTGCCTCGTGTTTGCAAGCCTCGTGGTGTTTTTTGGATTACTACAACAGGGGAGAGAAGGAGCCATGGCTGCTGCTGCTGGAGTTTCAAATTTTCAAGGTATGCCCCTGGAAAGGCTCTCTAATTCTAATTATTTGAACTGGTCTTTGAAAATGGAAAGTTTCTTGAGGAGAGAAAATTTATGGTCTGCAATTTCTGAACAAATTCCTCAGAATCCAGATCAAGCCTGGTTGAGGAAAGATGAGAAATGCAAAGCCTCCATTATTTTGGCTGTTCAGGATGATCAGCTTATTCACGTGAGAGGCAAAGAAACTTCCAAAGACTTATGGGACTATTTGCGTGATTTATATGTGAAAACTAGTCCAGGCAGCAAGGTTATTTTAACAAAAAAACTGTACAAGGCTCACTTGCCTGAGAATGGAAATTTGCCTGATCATCTCCACAAGCTTCAGAATTATTTTGTGGAACTTCAGGAACGTGGGATGGAATTTACCCCCCTGATGAAAGCCTACATTATGCTTTCTTCGTTGAATGAGTCCTGGGACACTTTAATTTGCTCCATGGAGGGAATCCCAGAAGCTGATTTAAATCCATCGTTTGTGTCTACCCGGCTGCTTGCTGAGTGGGAGAAGCGACGAGAAAAAGCTGCCTCCATTTCTACAATAAAGTCTTCTCGTGGCCAGCAGAGGGAGCGGAAGAGCTCTGAATTCCAAGTTTCTGCATTATCCATCAGGCGATGCTTTACCTGTGGATCCACTGCTCATCTCCAAAAGGACTGTGTTCAAAAGAAGAAGACTTCTCGCAAGAAAGAAGAGACTTCTAGAAAGAAGATTCTTCATGCAAAAGTTGTTGAGAACTCTGATAATAAAGATTTGTGGGTTCTTGACAGTGGGGCCAATTCTCATATATGTCACAATAAAGATTCCTTTCTGTCTTTGTCTAAAACTAACAAACAAAAAGTTTCCTTAGCAGATGGATCTGTATCCAAGATCGTGGGTGAAGGTGAGATCAATCTTCCATGTTTGGGGGAAACTGTTAAAAATGTTTTGTTTGTGCCTAATTTTCAAAGCAATCTCTTGTCTGTGGGGCAGCTAGTAGCCTCAGGTTATGTTATAACTTTTAAGAAAGAGGGTTGTGATATTAGAAAGAATGGCAAAATGGTTGCAAAGTGTTTGCAGAAAGATTCTCTGTACATTGTACAAAATGCTGAAAAGCAGCAAATTGCTAAAGCTAAGGCTGTTTTTGAAAATAAGCCCATACACGATCAGTGCATCCATTTATTACATAGGAGATTTGCTCATGCTAATTTTAAGTACATTTCTCAAATGCCTAGTTATTCTGCTGATTTAAAATTGAAGTCTTGTGATAAGTATCTGGATTGTGCAGTTTGCAAGGAGAATAAGACTACTAGAGCTCCTGTGAAGAAGTTTTCTGATAGGTCCACCTCTAGGCCTCTAGAGATCATTCATTCTGATGTAATAGGCCCATTTTCTCCTAGTCTTGGGGGAGCAAGGTACATTTTGACCTTCATAGATGATTTTTCCAGGTACACATTCATTTATTTGCTGAAACACAAAGATGAGGTCTTTGATAAATTTAAGGCTTTTGTGGCTTGGGCGAATGGAAAATTCCCAAGGCCAGTGTCTGCTTTGCAATCAGATCGAGGTGGAGAGTATCTATCCTCAAAGTTTAAAAGCTTTTTGTTAGAAAAAGGGATAGAACACATTTTAGCTAACCCTTACACTCCTGAACAGAATTCTGTTGCAGAAAGAAAAGGCAGAACGCTGCAGGAAGCAATGATGTGTTTGCTGAAGGATGCTAGTTTGCCTTTTAGGTATTGGGGAGAAGCTGTTACTACAGCGTGTTATGTGCAGAACAGGCTGTTTAGCAGTGCAATTCAGGATGTCCCTTTTCATTTGTTCTATGGTGTGAAGCCTAAAGTAAGCCACCTCAGGGTGTTTGGAAGCACAGCTTGGGTCCACATTCCCAAACAGCTGAGGCGCAAGGGGGCTTCCAGAACAAAGAAAGCAATCTTTGTTGGGTATGAACAGAGTCAGAGAAGCTACAGGTTCATACTGGATAATCAACTGATAATTAGTAAGAGTGCTTCTTTTGCTGAGCAGAATTGGGATAAAATAAACTCTAGTTCTTCAGTTGATTTATCCATGGGGGAGCAGCAAAGTCTTGCTGATGGTGATTTGCAGGAATCACTTAGTGAAGTCAATGATCAGGAAGCTGACTTGTCTGGAAAGTCAGAGGTTTCTGAGGACAATGGTGGGAAACAGAGTGTAAGTCCTGTCCTACCTCGCAGGTCTGAAAGGATTAATAAGGGAGTTCCTCCTGATCGTTATCAAGTAGATGTTGTGAAGGCTTTTCACATTCACACAGAGCCTGAGTCTCTGGAAGAAATTAAAGAAATGCCAGCTGAAATAGCTAAGTGTTGGCATGAAGCCATGCAACAAGAGTTGGATTCCTTAAAGGAAAATAAAACTTGGAAACTAGTAAGTTTGCCTCCCAATCAGAAGGTTTTAGGTTGTAGGTGGGTGTTCAAACTGAAAAAAGATTCTGATGGCAAAATTCAGAAGTACAAAGCAAGGTTGGTAGCAAAAGGTTTTGCTCAAAGAAAAAATGTGGATTATGACAAAACTTTTGCTCCAGTGACAAAAGCTGAATCTATCAGGTTGCTTTTAAAGGTTGCTGCCATGAAGAAACTGTCTGTTTATCACTATGATATTCAAACTGCTTTTCTGTATGGTGACTTGGAGGAAAAATTGTTTATGCAACAACCTCCTGGTTATGAAAAAGAAAAACATCTTGTGTGTGAATTGCAGAAATCCATCTATGGTTTGAAACAAGCCGCGCGTTGTTGGAATATTAAAATGGATAATATTTTGCAAAAATTTGGGTTTCAGAAGGGAATTGCTGATCCTTGTGTGTATGTAAAACATGATAAGCAAGATGTAATGTACTTGTGCTTGTATGTGGATGATTTGTTGCTGCTCACTTCATCTGATGAACAGAAGCATTCCTTTGAGGTTTGTATGAAAAACAATTTCACATTGAAATGTCTTGGAGCAGTCAACAATTACCTAGGATTAGAAATTCAGAGGGAAAAAGATGGCAGTTTTCTCATAAGCCAGAGCAGTAAAATTAAGAAGCTGCTGGAGGATTTTAAAATGCAGGACTGCAAGTCTGTCTCCTCCCCCATGCTTCCCGAGTTTCTAAAAGAGGAGGGGGTGAAGGGGGATGGTGAGTCATCTGAAGGAGATAGTTTCAGATCAGCCATTGGCAGTCTTCTTTACATTGCAAACAATAGCCGTCCGGACATAGCTAACAGTGTGTCCATTTTGAGCAGGTTTGTGGAAAATCCCACATCTGCTGCAAAGTCTGGGTTAAAAAGGCTGTTTCGTTATTTGCAAGGCACCAAAGATTTTTGCTTAAGGTTGTCTGCTACAGACACAGAAGAAAAGTTAGAATGCTGGTGTGATTCAGATTGGGCTGGAGATCTCAGTGATAGGAAGTCTACTTCTGGAAGTGTAATTCAATTTGCAAAGTCCACTATTGCTTGGTTTTCCAGAAAGCAGACTGTAGTAGCCATCAGCACAGCTGAAGCTGAATTTTATGCTTTAGCACAACTGTGCAATGAAGTACTTTGGTTTACTCAATTGTTGGAAGACATTGGAGTCATTTTAAGCCAGCCTGTCACAATTCATGAAGACAATCAAGCCTGTATTCATTTGGCTTTATCTGAGAGTTCCAGAAACCGCACAAAGCACATTGATGTGCGTTTTCATCTTGTTAAAGATTTTCTAGCCAAGAAAAAGGTTGTTTTGAAATACTGTGATACTAAATTAATGTTGGCTGATATCTTAACCAAGCCTTTAGTTGCCAGTAGGCACTGTGAGTTAATTACCAAGCTGGGTTTGTTTCCATATTCTTTCTAGTCATAAAAAAAGGGGAGTGTTGTATATATTTTTTATGTCTGTAGAATATGTGGCTGAGTTTTTAAAAAGCCAGGCCTCAAAACTTTTTTCCTGTTTGGGCTCAGAGAGCACATGTTCACCCCCCACTCAGGAGTGCTAATTGCCTTCAGGTGCCAGCCAGTCTGAGAGTTTTGACCAACCAGAATTAGTTGTTTGAGCTTTGCCCATATTGGGAATCTGTTGCCTAGGTGTTTTGGTCACATGGTGGATCCTGTCCACTCAGAGGCTGGTCAGGTAAAGGTTTAAAAATGTAAATGCCTTTTGTCCTTTTGTTCTCTGCATTCTGCTCTCTGCTATCTAAATGGCTATGTTAATCAACCATGCCATGCTTTGGCTAAAGAAGAAGATTCAAGGTTTGTTCTTATGTTTTTGTTTTAAATAAAGCAACGTTTTTACTACAAACTTATCTCTTGGTTTTTCCATAACTCTGATCACAAATTTTATAAAAATACAAAAGTAACTCCATTTTAAAGTAATTCAAGCATTCATATCTCTACCCATAATTAATTATGGTTCTGCTTAATGAAATACAGAAATATTTTGTGAGAAAATGTGAGGTTCGTGGATTCAGATATCTCAACAGAAATAAGCCGCGCTATATGCCTCTTTGGATATAGGAAAGTTACTTTATTAAGATACAGTCTGTTGCTCTGCGAAGTCACAAGTGACTCGGAATCCCTCTTCCCCCTCATTCAGAACATTGGTTTTCCCACCTCCCCTTTGAAATTTAATCCTTGCAACGTCTTTTTTTTATGGCATGGTTCCCAGGCTCTGTTCTTGTAATGGTGTTACTTCTGATAAGAGAGCTCGCCACAACAGCTGCTCCATTTCCACTTAGATAAGAGGTCTGTGACTGTGGAGTCCGTGGTGCTCTCTGAGCCTTGTTGTTTTCTTGCAGACGTTTCATTGCCAGGCTAGGCAACATCTTCAGTGCAAAAAGGGAGTGGAACTTGCTCTCTATTTATATACCCTGGCTTGTCCTGCCTGTGTTGGTGCGGGTGTTGTACTCTCCTTGGTAGTACCTTAATTGGGTTGTTGTTTGCTGCTTGGTTGATTGACTGAGTTAATAGTTCCTTGATTAGGGTCTATTGTTTTGTTTGATTTCAGTCACAGGTCTGTGACTACCCAGATGACGGTTTTCTTCTTGCTCTCTGGAAGTTCCACTATGAAGTCCATTGCTATTTGCTTCCAGGGACAGCTGGGGTTCATTACCTCTTGTAGTAGACCTTTGGGTTTTCCTCCAATGCATTTTGCTGACGCACAGGTGGGGCAGCTGGTCATGTAATTTTTCACGTCTTTCCGGAGGGTTGGCCACCAGAACTGCCAGTGGACCAAATGTAGCATTTTCACAAGTCCAAAATGTCCTGCTGTCTTCGCGTTGTGACATCATTCCAACATCTTCCTCCACAGGTTTTCAGCTACGTACAGTCTCTCTCCCTTCTACCACAGTCCTCGTCGTTCAGTTAGGAAGGTCTTATTTTCAGCCAGCCAAGTGTCAGTTTGTGAAGCTTCTTGCAGTTCTCATTGTAAAGCCCCCTCTAACTCCGGTGTCTCGCAGGAACGGGCTCTCTGACTTTGGGTTGTTACCGCCAAAGCGAGTTGGGGGGAGGAATGATTGAGTCCACTACCTCCTCTCACTGGCTATTGTGTTGGGGTATCAGCTAAAAAGTTCTTTCCTCCCAGCAGGTATTTCAAGGTGAAGTTGAACCTTCGGAAGAAATGTGCCCATCTGATTTGTTTTGGGTTCAATTTCCGAGGGGAGTTCAATGCTTTTAAGTTTTTGTGATCAGTCCAAACTTCGAAAGGATGGGGAGCTTCCTCTAGTAGGTGATGCCATGTTGCGAGGGCCCACTTCACTGCAAACGCCTCTTTCTCCCACACATGCCATCGCCTCTCTGTCTCTGAGAATTTGCGTGACAAGTACGCACAAGGCCTGGGGTCTCCGGCGTCATCTCTCTGTAGGAGGATAACAGAGGCGGCAGTGCCTCCTGGGGTTGGCTGGCCCCGTAGTAATACGATCCATCCTACGGTCCCCAATCCATCTTGGATTTTATGTAAATTATTATTATTATTGGATGTATTTTAAATATTGTTTTTGTATAGTTTTTAAACTTTCAATTGTTGTAACCCGCCCAGAGTCCCTTGCCAGGGAGATGGGCGGGGAATAAATTGAATGAATGAATGAATGAATGAATGAATGAATGAATAAATAAATAAATAAATAAATAAACTCCAATTTCTACATCTGAAGCATCAGCTTGAACTATGAATGGGTTTTGAGGATCGGGGTATTTCAACACTGGTTCTGAGGTGAAGAGTTCTTTTAGTTGGTCGAAAGCCCTTTGGCACTCGCTGGTCCAGTGTACTGCCGCTCCCGGTCGTTGGGCCATTTTAGGATTTGCTTTCCCTTTGGTTTTTAGTAGATCGGTGAGTGGCAGGGCTACTTGTGCAAAGTTTGGGATGAACTGGCGATAGAAATTTGCAAACCCCAGGAAACTCTGTAGTTGTCTTCTTGTTTTAGGGGCCTCCCACTCCACAACGTCTGAGACTTTGGCAGGATCCATTTTGATGCCTCTACTTGACACTCTATATCCCAAATAGTTCAATTGTTCTTTGTGAAACTCACATTTGGAAAGCTTAACATACAACTGGTTCTCTAACAGTCTCTTTAGTACCTCACGAACCAGGGCAATATGCTCATCCATCGTTTCGGTGTAGATTAGAATGTCATTGAGGTACACCAACACTCCTCTGTATAAGAATTCATGGAGTACCTCATTCATCAGATGCATGAATACTCTGGGCGCCCCCTGGAGTTGGAATGGCATGACCCTGTATTCAAAAAACCCCAACTGACAGTTAAACACAGTCTTCCACTCATCTCCTTCTTTGATTTGGACCCTGAAATAGGCCTCTCTCAAGTCCAACTTTGTGAACATTTTGCCTTTCGCAAGGTGGTTCAACGTGTCTTTCATCAGTGGTGCTGGGTACTTGTTCAATGTACACACTGTGCTTAGGCCCCGATAGTCCATGCATAGCCTCAGGGATCCATCTTTCTTTTCTCTGAAGAGCATTGGGGCCACTATGGATAATGATGTGGGGCAGATAAAACCTTGTGCCAAATTCTTGTCAATGAATTCACGTAGAGCCTTCAACTTCTGTTGGATCATCTGGTACAGTCTGGTCTTCGGTAGCTTAGCTCCCAGGACGAGCTCGATGGCACAGTCAGAGTTCTGGTGGGGAGGGAGTTGGTCTGATTCTGTCTCGCTGAATACCTTCCTTATATCTCGATATTGTAGTGGGATGTTGGGTTCTCCCTCCATCACCGCTCCCCCCACTCCTCTGCTAGGGGTCTAGTTAGTTCGCTCTTGTTGTGTGACCCATTTGGCTTCAGTCCAGGGTAGACTCCATCTGTTTACACTAATTCTCCCGACCTCCAGTCCACCCTTGGGTTTCGGTCCCGTAGCCATGTCAATCCTAGAATTACTGACTGGCTCACTATGGGGGCTACTATGAAACGTAAAGTCTCTTTGTGTGAGCCTATTTGCATTTCTACAGTTCAGTGTAATATTCCACGGGGCCCCTTTGCATGTTTGACCCATCAAGTTGGGTGAATATGATAGGTTCCCTTAACTGACTGACTTTTAGCCTTAGTCCTGTTATTATGGTGGGGTGCATTAGACTGCGTGTGCAACTGCAGTCCAGCATGCCTACTAAATCTGCCACCCCTTTGGTTTTTAAAGTTCTGATTCATAGTCCTACCAGTAAAGTGGGGCAATTTCCACTTACCAGTGGGTCTTCGCACCTGTTGATCCGAGCCTAGTCTTCGGCGCCACTTAGAACAGGCTTCCTTTGTTTCCCGCCGGCTTGGCCCCATCCTCCTTTGAGTGGTCTGAGTCAGTGGTCTGACTCTTGCACCCTGTCTCTATGAGCACTGCTGTCCCCCGGGTCTTGTGGGTAGGCGCTTTCAGGGTGCTTGGCCCACTCTTTGGCTTAGCGGGCCCCGTTGCCTGTGGGCACTTGCTAATCCTGTGGCCCTCCTTGCCACACTTAAAACAGAGCCCCGTCTTAGCGCGTCACTCCTTTTCCTCCTCCCAGGTCTTACTGGATCTTTTTGGTGCAGCAGGTAGGCTGGCAGGAGCCGTGGGGTTCTTTCCCCCAGCTTACGCATGCAGCTGCCACTTAACTTGGTACTGGGTGTCTTCTACTTCTCCCACTAGACATATCCACTCTCGCAGAGTGTGCGGGTCTCCCCGGCCTAGGGACCACCGCAGAATTTCAGGCTGCAGCCCTCCTTTAAATTATTTTATTTATTTATTTATTTATTTATTGGATTTATCACCGCCCAACTCCCCCTAGGGGGACTCTGGGCGGTTTACAACAGATTTAAAATCATTAATGTACATTTATAAATAAAATAACATACATAATAAATAATAATTTAAAATATAATAAATAAGATGGAATCCAAAGGCAGAGTATTCTTAAGTTTATAAAAAGGGCTCCTCAGAGCAAATCTAAGGTGCTAGCCATCTCCAGGTATCTCCAATCTCCTTCTGACCCCAAGCATTAGTCCACCTTAACAGTCTCTGGCCAATCCGTTAGCTTTCCCGCCAGCGCTTTGAACTCTATGGCATACTCTGATACCGTTTTTGCCCCCTGTTTAAGCTGTTGGAGGGTCATTTTGGCTTGGAGCTTTGCTAGCGGGTCCTCAAATCGCTCTCATAGTGGTAGCATAAAATCATCTAAATTATCTAGCTCTGGGGCCTCCGTGTCGTGCAGTTGTACCCACCAGTCGGTCGCCATGTCTTTCAGCCTCACCCCCACAAAGAGTAGTTTTGCTTGCTCCGTGAGGAATGTTTCCTCAAATTCCTCCATGAAAGCCTCTACATTGGTAAGGAAGTAGGCTAACTGCTGGGGCTCTCCGTTGAACTTCACACGCAGTTCACAGCTGCCCCTTGCTCCACCTGCTCCGGACTCACTCCCGCTCGTGCTGGGCTGGGACTTATGTGTCTGGTTAGCGATTCTCCCCAGGATACCAACAGCCTTCCACTCCGTCTGTCCCGAGATACTCTCCCCCCTGGTGTCTCACCGTTCTAGGGGACTGTCTTGGGCCTGATTGCAGAGCAGGCTGGATTAGCAGCTGATCCATCACCCTCAACATCCTCTGCAATATCGCCTCCATGCCGGAGACATGTTCGTTTAAGGAGGCCATTTCCTCCCGTTGCTGCCTCATTTGCTCTGCTTGGTCTCTAGCGCGTGATCTCACCCCTCTCAGCTGGGTGTTTACCCACTTGCTGATGAGCGGCTCTGCGCCTTCTGTCCCCGCCTTGCAA
Source organism: Charina bottae (assembly GCA_023362775.1). Classification (NCBI taxonomy): domain Eukaryota; kingdom Metazoa; phylum Chordata; class Lepidosauria; order Squamata; family Charinaidae; genus Charina; species Charina bottae. Next base: position 3,936,176 of record JALMGJ010000009.1, read on the forward strand.
TGTTTTTGGTTTTATGGCATGGTCCCCAGGCTCTGTCCTTGTAATGGTGTTACTTCTGATAAGAGAGCTTGCCACAACAGTTCCTCCGTCTCCTCTCATCTTGCCTCCGTTGCTAGGTAACAATCTGTTCAGTCGGTCCTTCCCCCCTCCCACTTTTACAACCCATGGCAGTAGATGCATTCCAGAGGCTATTAACTATGGCTTCTGGGGTGTACTTCTGACAGAAAAGAACCATATCTGTAAAGCTGATTAATTAGTCCTTTTTATATAAACGGTTGTGCCTGCTTTTAATAGCAGATTGTTTTGGCAGTCTGGCCCCACAACCTCTTTTCCCTCAAGTCAGTAAAGTGCTTGCATTCTAGAAAATGAGCAAACAATGGTTAGGTTTCTTCGTGCATTTTAAAATATCTATTGCAGTATTTCTATTCTATATGGGCATCCAAAGGTAGGCTGACCATATTTCCTTCAGACGAAAACGGGACTTTGGGGATGGCAAAACGGGACAGGGTCTTATGCCACCATGCCGGCCTCCAAACCCCGCCCCCCAGTCCACGCAATTGGCTCCCGCCTGCAAACCCCGCCCCCGCCCCACACGATTGGCTCCCGCCTGCAAACCTCCGGGGACCCCAAAAATGCCCTCAGTCTAGGCAGGGAGACTGCGCGCACGCGCATGTTGCCAAGGGGCGCTCAGCTGTTCTGCGGGGAGAATTTCCACCCCGGCTCCAGGGCAGCGTGTGCATGTGGAGAGGGGAGGTTTTTGCCTCCCTGCCAGAACCGAGGGCATTTTCGGGGTCCCCGGAGCCTGCCCTTTCAAAGGGGCAGCGGCAGCAGCAGCAGCAGTGCTGCCCCTTCGAAAGGGCAGGCTCCGGGGACCCCGAAAATGCCCTCAGTTTAGGCAGGGAGGCTGCACGCAAGCGGCACTCAGCTGTTCTGCGGGGAGAATTTCCACCCCGGCTCCAGGGCAGCGTGTGCATGTGTGGAGGGGAGGCTTTTGCCTCCCTGCCAGAACCGAGGGCATTTTCGGGGTCCCCGGAGCCTGCCCTTTCGAAGGGGCAGCAGCAGCAGCAGCAGTGCTGCCCCTTCGAAAGGGCAGGCTCCGGGGACCCCGAAAATGCCCTCAGTTTAGGCAGGGAGGCTGCGCGCAAGCGGCGCTCAGCTGTTCTGTGGGGAGAATTTCCACCCCGGCTCCAGGGCAGCGTGTGCGTGCGGGGAGGAGGCTTTTGCCTCCCTGCCAGAACCGAGGGCATTTTCGGGGTCCCCGGAGCCTGCCCTTTTGAAGGGGCAGTGGCAGCAGCGGCAACCTGGAAGCGCCGCCACCGGCACTTCCGTGTTTTTGTTTGGAAAGCCCTGGCCTAGTGTGTGTGTGTGTGTGTGCGCGCGCGCGCGCGCGCGCGATTACGCTGAGCAAGTAATCTGAGCGCATGCACACACACACACACACACACACACACGCACCCTCTTTCCACAACCTTCCCGTGCCTGCTTTCCCTGGCCTCACCACTGCTGGGCAGACAATCTCAGGATCAGGTAAGGAGGCAGGAACCTGGACTGTGGTGCTGCTTCTGTTGCTGGGATCGCACGTGGCAACTGGGCTTCCAGTTGCCACGCTGATAGGGCCTCTTCCGGGCTGCCTCCAATGGCAAGTCCGGCTCCAGTCCTCCTTCCTGTCTTCCTGTCCTCCTTCCCACCGGGTTTAAAAAAGGGACAAAATTGAGATTTTTATCAAAACGACGGGACGGTTGAAAAATGCTAAAATAACGGGACTGTCCCATTCAAAACGGGACGTATGGTCACCCTATCCAAAGGTGGAGATAACGTTGGCACTACTACATGTTATAAAATCTGAGATTTATTTATTTATTTATTTATTTATTTTTCATATTTCTATTACCGCCCATCTCCCCCAAAAGGGGGACTCTGGGCGGTTAATGTACAACCCTATGGACAATAAGATAATCTTATTGTCCATAGATAAGATTATCTTATTGTCCATAGGGTTGTACATGATACCTACAGGGAAAAAGTCTCTGTAGGAGATATATCCATGCCAATCCCCTGATTGTGGTTTTAAATGTGTTCTGTTTTGTTCCAACGACTCCTTAATATTTTTTTAGTGGGTTAATGGAGCATTACTTGTGTTAAATAAAGCAATCTTCTTTACCATCATTTTGAGGTTCACCACTTCTTTTTTTTAAAAAAACCTGCATCTTGATGCTGCAGACGTTTGTTTTTCTACCTTGTGTGGAAAACATTTCAAGAAACCTTTCTGGTATTGTTACCAGAAGTATTCTTGATATGAAAAAGAAGCTCATTATTATGGAGGTAAATCAGAGGCTTCTATTGACCTGTACTCCTGAATGCATTTCTGTGTTCAATAAAGGCTATCAAATTAGCATAAAAATAAGAAAATAAATAAGGGATGGCTTTATTTATTTTGTGTTTAATTTGTAATCTGAATAAAGCAGAAACAGGATTTGCAGAAAGCACAAAATTACATTAAGGAGAATCCTAAAATTTGTTTACTCAAATAAATGCCACTGAGTCTGAAGCGTGATCAGGATTGTTGCTTAGTAACAAAATTAACATGTTAGACAAGAACTAAAATAAATGCGGCAAGATAACTAATATTAAACAAATGGAATAATAATGCAGTTATATCTTTCAGGAGAACCAATCCTTTCAAAGATAATAATAATAATAATAATAATAATAATAATAATAATAATAATTGCACCCTTTTCAAATATTTCCTACTTGAGTATATTGCTGTCAAATCATAATAAAAATTAAATTAATCTGTTTTACATGACACAATCAGCAATGTTGACTTTAAAGATCTAGCACACCGTGAAGATGTTAATTGAGAAGAGTAGAACAGACAATTAACCGTATTAATGCAAGAGGCATCTGCAGGCATACAATAGCATATGCACAATCACAAGATTCTTGTCCTGTGGAAAGGCTTAGGTGTGGCTGCTGCTGTACAGCATGTGCTTACAGTCCTTCCTGTTGTATATTCTACCCCCTCCTATCTGATTACTTGGCAAAAGAGTTTTTCAGACCTGAAGCTTTGTCACAGAAAGGCTGCATATGCTTTCTACTGGTCTTCTGTAGGTTGATGAATTGTGTGGTCTTGTTAGCTGTTCAAGGTAGGCCAGACTAGGAAACCAGAGTTAGTAAAAGGTTTCCCCTGCACAGTCATGTCCGACTCTAGGGGCCGGTGCTCATCTCCATTTGTTAGCTGGAGCCAGCTTTGTCTGAAGACGCTTCCATGGTCATGTGGCCGGCATGACGCGCACGGAACGCTGTTACCATCCCACTGAAGTGGTACCTATTCATCTACTTGCATTTGCATGCTTTTGAATTGCTAGGTTGGCAAGAGCTGGGGCGAGTGCAGGAGCTCACTCCGTCACGTGGCGTTCGGGTCTCGAACCGCCAACCTTCCGATCGACAAGCCTGGCGTCTTACCCGCTGAGCCATCGCGCCCCTTAAACCAGAGTTACAGGTGCTAATACTACTTTTATTATAAGCTTACAGTAACAAAATCTTGCAAGTCTGAACGTGCTTCCCCCCTCCTTCCCTTTATCTTCATGAGAACTAGGGAGTATCATGTCTGAGACATTTTCTCAAATTACATTTCTGCCCCCAGCTCAGATTTCGTTTATCTGACCCTTGCCTTGGTTGCGCTTCTTCCTCCTGTTCCTCAGAGTTATTCCTTCTGCCCATTACAGGTCTCTTGTTCCTCCCAAAATAATGTTTTGAGGTATAAAAGGAGTTCAAAATCCCTGGATGGACTGTGGAAGGATAACTGGGGACTGGTAGAGTTATAGTAGAGTTGCTATGCATCTAGAGATGATTGAGGGAAATATGGGCTTGCTACATGTTGTGTTTATTATGATGTAGGACTGTATGTTTGTGCTGTGCCCTCACTATGGTAAGCTTATTGGGTCCCATTTTAGGTAATCTACAGGTAAACATTGCTCCCAGCACAGTCTTTGACTTTTTGGCTTAGGTGGGATTTCTAGGGAATCTAATAGTGTATAATCAGTATTTATTCCTTGGGGGGTGATTTTCCAGGGAGGTTTTCTCTTCTGTCCGCTCAAGCTGAATGGATATAGGATATGACAGTTAATCTACTAACATCACAACCTATTTTCAACAAGTAAAAAATATGTTTTGCAAATTAGTATTAGGGAAAAGTAGTATGATACTGATAGCCCAGAGTCTACCTTTAACTGAAACAAACAAATGTTCCATAAACACAAATGAATATAATGAATACAAAGGCCCACTCCTGGGTTTTAATTATAATTTATTTTATTATAATTTCTTGTAATAACAATTATTACATTGTGGAGTCCTTGGTGTTCTCTGAGCTTGGTTGTTTGCTTGCAGATGTTTCATTACCCAACTAGGTAACAGTCAGTGCGAGTGAGTGTGGGGTTTGCTCCTTGTTTATCCATATACAGTAGCTTGTCCTGACAATGTTGGTGGGGGTGTGATTTTCCCCTTGGTGGTTCCTCAATTGCAGTATTGTTTTCTCCTTGATTGTCTGGTGTTAATCCCTGTTTATCTGGGTGTTGGCTGCTGGAGAGAATATGTTCTGGTCTTTTTGTTTCCTTCTTAGCTTTTTTTATTGTCTCTTTTGAATGGTGTGTAAAAATTGTTTATTTCTGTGTCCATTGATGCTGATTTATCTGAATGCCAAGCTTCCAGGTATTCCTTAGTGTTCTTGGATTTAGCTTGGTCTAGGATGCTAGTTGAGTAATGAAATGTCTGCAAGCAAACCACCAAGCTCAGAGAGCACCAAGACTCCACAGTTCAACTCTGAGCTACATATATTCTCTTCTATTAAAATTATTACATTTGTTTTTCCTACAGGTTCTCTATAAACAGAAACTTTTCTGTAAGTGCAGTGAAATTTCATTGGTAATATCTTGTATGGATAGTGAAATTGGGCTCTGTAATTTCTATATTTTGCTCCATAATGAGTATGAATCTGGCAAGAAAAGCAGCAACAACAGTGATTTCTAGAATTCCTCCTGCTACTAGGACAGGGGTCGGCAAACTTTTTTTGCCGGGAGCCATTTTGACATGCTCGTGCACATTTTGAAGTGCTCGAGAGCCAGGGGGCGGGGTTTGCGGGCACGGGCCAATCGCGTGGAAGGGGGCGGGGTTTGCGGGCGGGAGCCAATCGCGTGGAAGGGGGTGGGTTTTGCGGGCAGGAGCCAATCGCGTGGAAGGGGGCGGGGGAGGTTTGGAAGAAGAAGGGAAAGAGAGGCTCGACTGCTTCGGCGGCGGCGCTTCCAGGTTGTCGCTGCGGCGGCAACGGCTGCCCCTTCGAAAGGGCAGGCTCCGGGGACCCCAAAAATGCCCTCAGTTTAGGCAGGGAGGCTGCGCGCAAGCTGCCTCAGCTGTTCTGCGGGGAGAATTGCCACCCCAGGGCAGCGTGTGCATGTGGAGAGGGGAGGTTTCTGCCTCCCTGCCGGAACCGAGGGCATTTTCGGGGTCCCCGGAGCCTGCCCTTTCGAAGGGGCAGCGGCAGCAGCAGCTGCAGTGCTGCCCCTTCGAAAGGGCAGGCTCCGGGGACCCGGAAAATGCCCTCAGTTTAGGCAGGGAGGCTGCGCGCAAGCTGCCTCAGCTGTTCTGCGGGGAGAATTTCCACCCCAGGGCAGCGTGTGCATGTGGAGAGGGGAGGTTTCTGCCTCCCTGCCGGAACCGAGGGCATTTTCGGGGTCCCCGGAGCCTTCCCTTTCGAAGGGGCACTGCTGCCCGAGCTGCAGTGCTGCCCCTTCGAAAGGGCAGGCTCCGGGGACCCGGAAAATGCCCTCAGTTTAGGCAGGGAGGCTGCGCACAAGCGGCGCTCAGCTGTTCTGCGGGGAGAATTGCCACCCCAGGGCAGAGTGTGCATGTGGAGAGGGGAGGTTTCTGCCTCCCTGCCGGAACCGAGGGCATTTTCGGGGTCCCCGGAGCCTGCCCTTTCGAAGGGGCAGCACTGCAGCTCGGGCAGCAGTGCCCCTTCGAAAGGGCAGGCTCCGGGGACCCCGAAAATGCCCTCGGTTCTGGCAGGGAGGCAGAAACCTGCCCTTTCAAAGGGGCAGCTGTTGCCGCCGCAGCGACAACCTGGAAGCGCCGCCGCCGAAGCAGTCGAGCCTCTCTTTCCCTTCTTCTTCCAAACCTCCCCCGCCCCCTTCCACGCGATTGGCTCCTGCCCGCAAAACCCACCCCCTTCCACGCGATTGGCTCCCGCCCGCAAACCCCGCCCCCTTCCACGCGATTGGCCCGCGCCCGCAAACCCCGCCCCCTGGCTCTCGAGCACTTCAAAATGTGCACGAGCATGTCAAAATGGCTCCCGGCAAAAAAAGTTTGCCGACCCCTGTCCTAGTAGCAGGAGGAATTCTAGAAATCACTGTTGTTGCTGCTTTTCTTGCCAGATTCATACTCATTATGGAGCAAAATATAGAAATTACAGAGCCCAATTTCACTATCCATACAAGATATTACCAATGAAATTTCACTGCACTTACAGAAAAGTTTCTGTTTATAGAGAACCTGTAGGAAAAACAAATGTAATAATTTTAATAGAAGAGAATATACTGTATAGCAGAATGAGATGATAGAACCCTGAGGTTGTAACATGGATAGCAGCAACTGAGATGGGGTGGTGGTGGTGGGACAACATTTTAATGTTTCTTAATAAGAGCTGTGCAGTAGAAATTGCTATGTTTGTAACATTACAGTATTTTAATTACTTCATTTTTGTTGGCATAAATAATTTATTTCTTTATTCCCTCTACACTGTGTAGACCAGTGTTTCTCAACCTTGGTGACTTTAAGATGTGTGGACTTAAACTCCCAGAATTCCCCAGCCAGCATGGGGATTTGAAGTCCACACATCTTACAGTTGCCAAGGTTGAGAAACACTGGTGTAGATTCTGACATGCTTCAGAGTGTGAAATAGTCACTTAGCACCTTAGGAATTTGTCCCCTTCTGCTAACACACACACACACACACACACACAAATCCTGGAGCCACAGTTTTTCAATGGGCAATATTTCTTGAGCTGAGTATTGCATTCAGGTTTGTAACACTTGCTGCCAGTAAACAGCTAAACAGTGGGTCTGGTCATAAAAAATAGTATAACCAAAAGGGAAAGTGGTCAATATCAGAAAGGGATAAATAAATATCTAATGCATGAATTGAATTGAATTGAATTAATTAATTAATTAATTAACACTATTTTTGCTCACTTTTCTAATATTCCCATTGGTTCCAAAGTGGAGGTAACGTATCACTTGTTAACCCACACAGTCATTTATCTTAGTTTCCTTTCCTATGGAGGAAAGATGGAGCAATGTTGAGCTACAAAACATCTGCATCTAAGTAACTATAAATGTTAACCTCACATACACAAATCCATCTCATTATTTCTGTTTGGAGTAAGTGGCATTACACAAAGGGCAGAAAAGGAGCAAGAAATAATAAGCAAAAAGATTAAAGGCACGAGATAAGAGTGAGAAAAGGAAACCTAGACAAATCTAGTTTGCGCCAACAACATTCCCTAATAATTTCCTATACCTTTCTATCCTTGTAAACCCTCTTTGCTTCCATTTATAAATAGGACCTGGAAAGACATCAGGAAAAAAATATAAAGACTGAAAAATATTCTTTAGAAACTAGAAGAGAGAAAAAAGAAAACTGCATGAGATTGGAAGGCTATAATAAGGAACTCTCCATTTCTCTTCATGGTATCTTTTTTTATTACCCTTATTACACATCAACTATATTTTTAAACAATCTCTCTTCATAGTGAAATCTTCATACGCCTTCAAGCATTTTTCTTACTCACTTCTCAATTGCTCCTATTTTTGCTAGGCTTAGACAGAATCAGTACATTTTATTTAGAAACTCTCACCATGTTCTGCGGTTCCTAATCCATATTGGATTTTATTTTATTTATTTTATGCTTGTTGTGTTTTTAGATACTTTGTATAGTTTTTAAATTTTTATTTATTGTAACCCACCCAGAGTCCCTTGTATGGGAGATGGGCGGGGAATAAATTTGAAAAATAAATAAATAAAATAAATAAATAAATGTTACTGACACTGCACAATTTTATTATCAGCAGTGTTCAAGCAAACACGAACAAAAGTAGGTCAGTTATAGTTTTAATTGGAAAACCAAATCATTTAAATACATCTGTGGATAGTTCCATCGTATGGTTCAAAGCATTCGAAGCTACACCTTGATACAATGAAACACAATTCCAAGCAAAATTCTTTCTTTTCCTTCCTTGCTTCCTTTCCTCCCCCCTCCTATTCTTCCTTCAAAAGACTTTGCTTTCTACAATTCCTTTGGCATGATACAGTCTGCCAGTCTGAGTAATTCCATTCAGAATAACCATTCTTCTGGCAGTTTTAGAAGCTGGTGATCTTTAATATTTTTATAATTAGAGTCAAACACAATCCCTCGCTCAACTTCACAAAGTAAAAATAAACTAATGATAGGCCAAGTCAATTCCAAATTATATCATCATTAGGCTAACTAGTTTGAGAGATCTCAGTACAGCAATAATAGCTTAATTCATATTGGCTGTTATCCTGTATCATTATGTCTAACTGTGGCTTCTGCACATTTCCACCGTGCTGGTTTCCAGGGTGGCAGCCTAATAATTAGAACCTGCCTGAGCATCATTAGCATAAACAAACCCTGCAGCCAATTCTTTACCATTAAGTTTTCTTAAAAGCTGCACATTCCTAGGGAGTCATTTATATCTTTCCAGGTTGGGTTTATGATGCTCAGGATGCAGTGCCAAGCACTATTTCTAGACCCTTCATGCAAATTCATGCAGGTGTCAGAATTAAAGAGACAACAAACCTATTTAATATGCATTCATTATTGTTGTTTAATATTTCAGTTCTAAAGATATATAAAACACTTTCTGACATAATGAGTTCTCTTAAAGCCTTGATATTTGCTGCCTATAAAAGCAATGTTATTGGCTTTGGATGTATTGCTTTCAACTAAAACGATTGTGATGTTCCTGACACAAATTAGAAAATGAAACTTCATTATAGTTTATAATTATTTGTAATAGTTAACACCCCAAGAGAAATTGGACCTCGGAAGAAACGACAATATTTCTACAACATGTCACATCAAATAAATCAAGAAATTGGCCCGATGTGAAAGTATAAATGGTGGACTCAGAAACAGCAATGATGAAACTTGGGATTCTAAGCATTTAAATTCTATTAAAATAAAAAGAGCTTGCTTTCAAAAGAATTGTTTTAAAGTTAAAATTTAAAACTGAATCCTATGCATGCCTAGGTGAAACAAAATCCTATTGATTTCAGTGAGAATGATTTCCAGGTAAACATATATGATTGCAGCCTAAGTAGTATTTCCATATGTGAATTTCAGAATGTGTTCTCTTTGTTTCTGTACTTGTCTGGCAGGTGCTATGATTGGTGATTAAAATTAGTTAAAGTATGAAGCAATATATATAGGATGCTTAACTTGTAATTATATATTATCTTAATTTACCACCCATAAGTAAAACTTAATCCATAACAATACATTTATAATATAATTTGTGCACAATTCCCAGAATTTCTTTTTGTTCATGGTCTCCCTATATACAGTATGTGCCATGATTTATTATTATTATTATTATTAATATAATCATTTGTAAATCTGAGCACTCTCTTGCAGTGTGCATTGCTTCTCATTAGATGTTTAAGATGTTTAAGACAACATCTTAAATTGGCCACAATTATTCCCACTGCAGAACAGGACAATTAGGTTGAGAAATAGTGACTTGCTCAAGCTCACCCAGTGAATCCAAGCGAGCTAGCACAGAAATCTTTTAACAACACCAGTTTTATTTCATTCCGTGAACTCAAGGGCAGGAGAAGGCCCAGCTGGGAGTTTAAAAATTTTAGTAGAGTTTAATGGAATAAATATAATTTAAAAGTCATATTGCACCCCTAACTTGAATGGAGAAAGAAATTTTTATTAAGCAAGAGCCATCAGTTACATTTCCTCTACTTTTTTTTATCATGCTATTGGCAAAAAGGGAACAGCTGGTAGGGGAAAGTCACTACCAATCTTTTGTCAGTCTCATTACTGTTTGTCACAAATTGACCCACTCAACTTACTTGCCTGCACTAAGGCCCAAGTATTATTTACAATGCTTTAAATTTATTATACATTAAATACACCATAACATTAAGATCTAGCACTTCTACTCCATCATGTCTTTTAATACTGAGAATGGAGTCAGCCAATACATTATTTCTTTCATGCTACATGCCTCAGCTGTAAGAATCCATCTGAAGTGCTTTGGGCTAACATCGATATGCGATATATAATTTTACTGTAAGAGTTATTTTTTAGTTCAGTTTGACTATCAGGCATTCTAGTTGATTAAGCAAGAGTGTTAAAAGTGCGTGCTCTGTGGAATAAAAAAGCCAGCTCAAATTATTTATTGATTTACCTGCAAAGACAATGGAGACTATAGTCTAATAAAGGCAAAAATATTGAATTCTAGCACTTAATTTTTGTTAAAGAATTTGTATCATGCATCAGTTAGATCATACATCAGCTGGAAGATAATTTATAGGCCAAATCCAAAGAGCAATTCCCATGTTGTGTCTTTGTAGATAGACAAATCCAGGTTATTGAAAATCTTTTCAGACTTCTGATTACATCATTCATAGACCAAGCCAAAGCTGGAGCACTAAATATGAAGTCTCTTCAGCTTTTGAAACATTTTTGAAACCTCCTAGCAAATATGATGAATATTTTAAAGAAAGATAAAAGTCTAAGAAATGGATGGCTGAAGAACACAATAAAATCCTTGCATTTAGAGAACTTGTAATCCATTTCAGTCAGTCAAAATAGAATAGCTATCTCCAATCTGGTGCCCTCTAGAGGTATTAACTCTATATTAATTCCTAAATTAACTCCTTAATTCCCAGCAAGCATGTCAAAGGTTGACTGAGAATTATGGGATTTGAGGTCCAGCAAAGTTGGAGGCCAAGGAGATAGCTGTGGTAGGCAAGCCAGTATATTTCACACGAGTCCTTTCTATTCATAGCAATTTCCAAGGGTATTGCATCATCAAAAAAACATCACTCCCTGCATTTACTGGAGAATTCCCAGGTATGAAGAGTTATCTCATGCTTCTGGAAACTAGTCAACACATAAATTAAATTCAGTGTAGCCATTAGATGAATGACTCATGTAATTAGAAGAGCGGTTAAATCAAAGAATCTTTACATGTAAAAAAAAGTTGAATTATGAACTTGGCAAAAATGCAAAGTATGTTTAAAAAGACAAGAATAGCACTAACACAAGTCTTAGTAACAGCTGAAAAGGAAATGTCTCAAAGATACAACATGGAAAATGGGACAGGATATATTCTATAAAAGTGCAATCCTCCATGAAAAATAAGCAGAGAACAGATTTCTCTCAGGAAATTGTCTCCATGGACATTCCAAGGGTTAAATAAATAAGTACCTAAGACCAAGGTGGAAAATGGAGATGAGAAATTTGCTTAATTTGGCCCTCAGGTGGTAAGAGGCAGAAGGTATATGCTTGCCTTAACTTACAAATAAAGGACAGTGGTGATACAACACTGCAACAAGCATAATTGTTTAATAAAGTATATGGTTCTGATATTCTGTGCTGACAAGTTTTTAAATTTGATTGCTCTCTACTTAAAATGATTTTTCTGGCTAGGCACCCCAAAAGATTATGATCCACCTGGGTTTAAGTGTATAGGAGACATAATATTCTGCTGAACCTTGGACCAGCTCTGTTCATTCTCATTTTAAAGGTTTGGAACTGAAATAATACAACAACCAGGGAGTGAGTAGAAGAATAATATAACACTTTCCATCACTGTCAATTCATGTGTTCATTTGAAGGAAGGTATGTCCGATGTAATGAACATGAATTTGAGTAAACTCCAAGAGACAGTGGAGGACAGGAAGGCCTGGCGTGCTATGGTCCATGAGGTCACGAAGAGTCAGACACGACTGAACGACTGAACAACAACAAAAATGTCTGTTATGGTACCTTTTACATGCATTTCAATGTTTTAAAAGTTTCTCTCTTTTTAAATCATTTCCTACATTTCTGATGTTTAAACTTCAGCATTAATGTTTATATAGCCAAAATGGCATTATTTTTGCAGCAAAGGTGGGAGGCAAAATCAATTCTGACTTACACACAGAGAGCGAGTGAAAGTTCTCCTGTTCTAAAGAATGAGCACTGAAGAGTTCATTCAGTGCTAGGAACTCTGAGTAAACACGATGCAGTAGCTGGATCATGGTTGGAGGCTGGACTTCAACTGGGGAATGAACCCATAGACAGAGGGGTTAATTTATGATTTGGTAGGTTGTGAAAACCCAAGTAATTGGGTTAATTCAGAGAACCAGGCTTCCGTTAACTGTGAATTAAGAGGCTTTGTGAACACAACCACTCCCTGCATCTCCAAAGATCACCAAAGTAACACTTGGAGATGTCAAAATGCCCTTGGTGTCCCCCTGCCTTAGTCTACCTATTAATTAAAAATAATAATTTTAACCAATTTTTTTAAAAAAGCTGACATGCTGCAAAGCAAAGTACCATTTTCATTTTTATTTCAAAAAATGCCCTTGGAGACCCCATAAGCATTCTTAGCTAATAAAAATGTTGAGTTAATATGGGGATTTATAATACATATTCTGGAGAACTAGAAAGGGAGGCCGAGTGGAACCATCACTGCCTTCTGATAAGTGGGTTTTATGATTGGGAATATTTACTGTGGCAGCTTTTTTGTGACCTGACAAATTCCCACTCAGCCTTCTTGTAGCTTCTTTTTTTTTAGTTTGCATGACATGATCTCAAAATGTGAATTATGCTTACCGACCTGAAAAGGTTAAGGACACTGATCTAATAGATATCACATGGCCATTATGTAGGTAAAGTAGAATAACCTACGAAGACCGCAATAAGTATTTTGTAATACAGATGCAGAGAGCCAGTTTGGTGGTGTAGATAAAGCATCAGGCTAGAAACCTGGAGACAGTGAGTTCAAGTCCTCCCTTAGGCACCGAGCCAGCTGGGTGACTTTGGGCCAGTCACTTTCTCTCAGCCCTAGGAAGGAGGCAATGGCAAACCACTTCTGAAAAACCTTGCCAAGGAAACTGCGGGGACATGTCCAGGCAGTCTCCAAGAATTGGACACAATTGTATGGATTAAAAAAAAATAATTCTGTGTGTTTTGATCCCCTATTCCCACATGTATTCAGATACAGTAGATTTGGCTAGAATAATTAATACTCTTTGATTTGTCTCACATGTGGCAGTATTGTTCTCAAAGCACCAAGGCCTCCAAAGAGCATCGGGGTAAAAGTAGGGTACCTCTGAATGCCTCACTCAGACATTACGGCCTCTGGTTGCAACATGAAACTGAAATATTTTAAAGGTACACTTTAAAATGAGGGGTAAGAAATGTTACATGTGTTTGGCTTCTGGCAGAAGCAATTTATTTGGAAAATATATTAAGTAAAATCACTGGAACCAATTCTCAATAGTTTACATCCAGTGTTTTTCAAACCTGGCAACTTTAAGATGCGTGGACCTCAACTCCCAGAATTCCCCAGCTAGCCATGCTGGGTGGGGAATTCTGGGAGTTGAAGTCCACACATGTTTGGCCTTTGAGCATCACACATTCATTAGCTTCTCTTTACTTGATTTTCTTGGGAGCCTTCTTTCATTCTTCTATTCCATTGTTCCTAACTGCCTAATGTGCTAATCTATTCTGAACTCTGACTCATAATTTGCTGCATTTAATATTTTCAGTGTTTGACAGGTATCATTTAATTGCTCTAAGGTTCAAAGACTTGTTCTTAGTGCCTTTACATTTACTGCCACCTTCAGGGCACCACGCCTTTAATTTATATTAGATTAACAAGTTTAACTTGTTTTGAAATACTAATACTAATGCCCTAAAATGGCCCTTTAGATATACATGAGTGGTACCACAACTATTATCGTCATCTGGATTTTATACTGTATTTATACTTTATACTTTACATTGTATTTGTATTCAATATTTATTTATGTTTATGGTATTTTAATGTTTTTATTTTTATTGTAAACTGCCCAGAGTCCCCCCTTTGGGGGGAGATGGGCGGTAGCAAAATTTAATAAATAAAACAAATAAATAAAATACAATGCTAGGCATGCATTCTGTGTACATAATTGGGATTGGAATACAAGGTAAACTCTCTAATCCTTCTCCCATTTTGTTAGCTAACAACATGAAAATAATAAACACATATACTGTAAATTAGCTCATTTATGGATAAAATTGACAAATTATATATTCAGTCTGGCTTCTGAGTTTTTAAGAGTTTATCTGCAGATCATGTTATTATATGACCGTCTCCCACCCGGAAACCTATGCCCTCATTGTGGGAGGTTGTGCGGATCCAGAATTGGCCTTTATAGCCACTTACGGATTCACCGTTAAAATTTTACCTTTGGAAGACAATCTTACTCGGCTACGAGTGATCGCCAATGAAATGATAATGTTTATCTTCCTGCTGTAAAAGACTAATTTCTGCAGATTAGACTTTTGCTGAAGTAAGGGCATTGTTTTGGTCAGATGGAAATTTTGAGTGTGGATTAATATAAAAGATCAGATGTATAACATTTCAAGATTTGAAACATGCATCCAGTGACATATTTAGAATTTTTTTGTTTGTTTTTTAATAGAGTAATTTTAAATGTAATTTTATTTGGTAAGAATTTCTGAAGTTCAAACATATAATAACATTATTTCAAGCCCCTGGAAACACGACACTAAATAGCTAATGCCAGAAACCATGGTCACAGCAAAAACAGAGATCTTAGGGCATGGTTCTAACAATGCTGGTTGAGCTTCAGAAATCTTATCACCAAATAGTCTCACCAGTGCACACTGAAGCAACAGAGGATCCAGCTGAAAGGCCTCTTTCCAATGGTTCAACCAGCACAGCCTCAATTATGATAAGCCATCCCATGGTTTGTTTGGTTTCATCTTAGCATGATGAACCTAATCTCTGGGAATTTGATGCAGCAGCTTGGGGAGGATTTTCTGCCAAGAAAAATGAAGGGAGCTTATGAATATGCACCTCTCAAGGCAACGACACATGATTTAGTCCATAGCTTTCCAAAGTGTGTGTCGCGACACACTACTGTGTCGCCTGCGGTGTCCTGGTGTGTCGCGCGCAAACCCAGAAGCGCTGATGGGGGGAACCAG
The DNA here is from genome assembly GCA_023362775.1 of Charina bottae. Lineage (NCBI taxonomy): Eukaryota > Metazoa > Chordata > Lepidosauria > Squamata > Charinaidae > Charina > Charina bottae. The sequence goes on from JALMGJ010000009.1 coordinate 3,951,475, forward strand.
AAGAATGATTGGCAGGGGTGCCGCTTCTTCTGGTTCCCCCCATCAGCGCTTCTGGGTTTGCGCGCAACACACCAGGACACCGCAGGCTGCGCCTCCGCTGCTGTTGGTGTGTGTCGCGAACACAAAAAGTTTGGAAAGCTCTGATTTAGTCAGTTGGAGTTATGTGTGATCTGGGCCACAAACAAAGTGTAGGATTGTGTAGGTGAATGCTGGGCCAAAATTTCTTACAATTTCTCAGATGCTTTTTCACCTTGAAAGAGGATTCTCTTTTTTCTAACTCATTTCCAAAGGTAATAGTTGTAACTGCTGGTGTTATTACATCCTGTCTCATTCTTTTCATTATTCTGAAGCCTCCCTAATTAGCCACACCACAATATGGAAAAGTCTAAAAGGAGGAGTTCCTTCATGAGATCTTCTCTTCAGGTCAAATGGAAGCCAGGAAGGTTGCAGATAGAGAGATGACTGTCCAGTGAAAGACAGGACTTTGAATATCCCAAGGCTCCTTGTAACCGAAAACTGAAAGCAGCTCATCACTGCCAAGTATGATACATATTAGAAAAATTGCTTCTTTGGATAAGCCAGAGGCAGGCTGCAAAGAGATATAAAGAGAAGAACGACACTTTAAATTTAGCTGGATACAAACAAGAAATCAGAAATTTTGCAAATATTGGTATTATATACCCTTGGTAAATACTGGCCACATTCTGTTCCAGGTGAAGTTCCCAAGTGTCTCCAGTGTCAGCCCTCCTTACAACATTCAATGGTCCTGTTGAAAGTTTCAAAGGAAAATAACTTTTCTTTCAAGAACTTTTGTTCTAATAAGTGTTGTTGGGGGATCACTGGAAACACTGAATCTGTATCTGAAATTCAGGAGTAGACCTAGATGCCAGAGCACCAATAAACCATAAATCTTCTCTTTTAAGAGGTAAAATATTGCTCACCTAGACCTGCCACTATTTCTACAATTACTCTTGTTTTATGACCTCCCAACTTGGGTCATTCCTTCTCCTTCCGTGTTTCTTCATATCATCAAACTTAGTCATTCAAAAAGGTGAAACTGCCACACCTGGTTCAGATGGAAAGGAGAAATAAAGCTGAGTAGCATGAATGTGCCAATAACAACCTACTCCATAATTCTGGACAACTTACTCCAGCAATTTCATATATGTACTAAAGAGCATGAGAGAAAAATTAAACGTGTATGGCACACCACAATAAATATATTTGGTTTATAACTACAGCTTCCAACAATTGCTCTTGTTCTCAGTGGATCTTCTGTAATACTCGTATAATCACATTGCACAACTGCCAGAAAAGATAATCTATGCAAGCTTCTGCTGTTACATCACCCCATGAGAATCTTTTTTAGAAACAGAGCATAACTAAACATTATGACTATAAGAAGTGGTTCCCACAGAACCAATCTTAATAATATTTGAGGAAATAAAATGGTGGGAAATAGATTTTTCAAATTAGTTCTCTTTTGTCATGTTGTTGGAAATAAAAGGGATCAAAATGAAAACATAGATAACTCTGATTTGTTTGTGGAGGCCATTTCTATCAAGGAAATAGTTTCATTTTTTTTATTTTTGTTTTAGTTTTAACATTGGACAAGTCACTGATCACTACACTGAAATAATGCAGAGGATGCTGATCATTTTGAAAGAGTAATCTGTCAGGATATGATTGGTGATGGATTATGCCAGAGAAATGAGGTCATTCAATGGGTGGTGAATGAGCAGGAGTTCATAACAGGTTTGCCTTAGGTCCTGTTCTTAATTAAAAGAAGTTGGATATTTCAATTAGATCACAGCTGCTAATTATAGTAAACTCTTTTCTGTAAGGAAAAATGTAACACATAGACCTTCCTTCCTTCATTCCATCCAACCAACGGTCCTGGTGTATTTATTTTTCATGAAATGAGCCAGTGTTTCAGATCTTAGTCAACTCTAATATATGGCTGTTGTGGGTCTTCCGGGCTGTGTGGCCGTGTTCTAGAATATGGCAACCCTTTTACAGACCCACATCCGACAGACTCCATCACACATCAAAGACTCAGGACACTTCATCAACAAAATTAGCACCCTAAAACTCAACCACACAGACAAACTGGTCAGCTTTGACGTGGTATCCCTGTTTACCAAGGTACCAGTAAGGGACACCCTGGCACTCATCAAGCAAATCTTCCCAGAAGACATTACAGATTTATTTCAACACTGCCTAACAACTAGTTACTTTCAATGGGAGAATGAGTTCTACGAACAGATGGATGACGTTGCCATGGGAAGCCCCCTGAGCCCAGTCATAGCAAACTTTTACATGGAACATTTTGAAAAACAGGCTTTGGAATCGGCTCCCATTACACCAACAGTCTGGTTCCGGTTTGTGGATGACACCTTCACAATTTGGAGTCATACTGAAGAAGAACTGGAGAAATTTCTGGACCACCTAAACGGCATCCACCCCAATATACAATTCACTATGGAAAAAGAAACTGATGGCAAACTTCCATTTTTAGATACGCTGGTCATACGCAAACCAGACCTCAAACTAGGACACAAAGTATACAGAAAACCCACCCATACAGACCGGTATCTGCACAAAAATTCCAATCACCACCCACGACAAAAGAGAGGCATGATCAAAACCTTGGTGGATCGTGCTAATCGAAACTGTGAAACCCAATTTCTCAACAATGAACTTAACCATCTGAATTGGGTCCTACAGGCAAATCGCTATTCCAAGAATGAAATAAAAAGAGCCATCAAACCAAGAAAACAACATCCAACTGAAGAAAAACAGCCCCCCACAAACAAAGTATTCCTGCCCTACATCAAAGGAGTCACTGACCGCATGGGAAAACTGATGGAAAAACACAACTTTCAAACAGTCGTCAGACCCACCAGGAAAATACAACAAATGCTAAAATCAGCAAAAGACAAAAGGGACCCCCGCGCCACTGCAGGAGTATACTGCATACCATGCAGCTGCGGACAAGTATACATCGGAACCACAAAACGAAGCATTCACACCAGGATAAAAGAACACGAAGGACACTGCAGACTACAGCAGCCGGAAAAATCTTCAGTAGCTGAACATGCTCTCAAGCAAACGGGACACAAAATCCTATTTGAAAACACAGAAATACTTGTCAACACCAAAAGCCACTACACCAGATTATACAGAGAAGCCATTGAAATTCACAAACACCAGCACAGTTACAATAAAAAAGAAGAAAGTCTAAAAATTAGCAAAACCTGGCTACCAGTCCTGAAAAACACAGCCTGCAAAAGGTCAACGAACTCAGTCCAACCACCAGGACATGGGAATACTTCTCACAATGAACATGCTAATCACGCTCAGCAGCCACTCGTTAACATTTCAACACAACAAAAAACCCCACCTAATCTCCTATAACTTAGCTCTATAAATAGAAAACAAACATTGCCACTCTACCTGGGCACAGAGAGTTCGCTTCTGTCTGTGCTCCTTCCCTCTGAAGATGCTGGCCACAGATGCTGGCGAAACGTTAGGAACCACAACTTCCAGAACATGGCCACACAGCCCGGAAGACCCACAACAGCCATCGAACTCTGGCCGTGAAAGCCTTCGACAATACATTCTCAGGAGTCTTCTCCAACACCAAAGTTCAAAAGTGTCAATGGCAAAAGTTGATAGGTCATTCTCCTGCTTCATTTCAGTTTCTTAAGCCATAGAATCCAATTACATTTTCCTCCTTAATGTTTCCAACTTTGGCATTCCAGTCTCCAGTCACAAGCAGCACATCTTGCTTGCATATTCTGTCAATTTCAAATTGAACCTGGGCATAAAACTCATCAACTTCTTCTTCTTCTGCATCAGTAGTTGGAGCACAAACTTGATGATCATCATATTAAAGGGTTGTCCATGAAGTCTAATTGATTGCATTGTAGCCAAGTACTGTTCTTGCTATACCCTTCTTAACTATAAAAGCAATACCATTCCTTCTTTGTTTTTCATGTCCTAAGTAATAAACAGCGTGGTCTTCTGACTGAAAATGTCCAATCCCAATCCATTTCAATTCCCTGATGCCCAAGATGTCAATTTGTAGTTGTCTCATTTCATCTTTCAATGTGTTTGAGCTTTCCCATGTTCATTCTTCTTACATTCCATGTTCCCACTGTAATTCTGTCTATGCAGCTTTGGATTTTCTTTTCCTATATGGCAACATCAGCAACTAGACATCCGAAAGAATTTAATCTAGCCACATCATAAACATCATTAGTGTCTCCAAAAGATCCTTAGCTCTTCCTTAGTATTTAGTGCCATCTGACCTGAGAAGTCCAACATCCAGCACTATATCATCAATCATTTTATATTTTCTATCCATGAGGTTTTCTTGATGAAAATACAGGACTGGTTTACCATTGCCTTCTCCTGTGCAGTATTAATTGATGCCTTTGCCATTGTCACTAAAGTGATCATCTGCCTCCAGCATCTTCTTATATCACTGCTGCCCAATGTAGGTGCCTGCTTGCTTTAGTTGGGAAGCTAGGATGACCTCCAATGCCTTGGGTGGCCCTAGTGGAAATATATACTCTTCCCATATACTCTTGTTCCTCTCTCATCCCTCCCAGGAACATCTCCCTGCCATGATGAGGCAGCATAGCAGGCCGTGTGTGTGTGTGTGTGTGTGTTGAATATATCATCTGCCTCAAAGTTAGATACAGGGTCAGTAAATAAACAAATCAAGATTAGGCTGAGGAAGGCATAGTGACAGCAACATAACAAATATTGGAAAATTATTCAGACATATTAATACCTAAATAAAAGATGAATGTCCTATGCTAGGAAACAGGAAGATTCCAATATTTTGTTGATATTTTTTTTAAAAAAATCATACACATATTCATAAAACATAACCGGGAGGGGGGGAAAGAAAAATAAAAGAAGAAACATGCTGCATGAGAAGACACCACTGGAGGTAGCATAAATTAGAGAAAATCACAGCAATTCTAAAAGGGTGAAATTAGAATTAATTTCAGGATGAATTGTCAGTGGAACTAAATAGCTATGAAATTTTATGTAGTCCTTAACTGAACCTTGTATTTTTTTTTTTGCAGAGTCCTGAACTTTAGAAATAAAGAGTAAGTAATGACTGAAGGTTGTATATAACTTATCCTATTCTCAGTATCTTCACCTTGTCTTCACCTCATGGCTCCCCGCAAGGAGACTGTAAGACAGTAATCTCTGGCGGGTTTTAGAGTTTGGTTGATTAGAAAGATCCCACTAGGTTCTTTCTAGTGAGACTGAGTAGTTCTATTTATTTCTCATGAAGTTGGGACTGCCTGATGCACATTTAGTAACACAGGTGAAAAGTGAACAGGAAAAGTGGGTTAAGGCCAAGGGCCCATTGCTATGGAAATGTTTGACAGATCCATTTTTAAATTAAAATACATTTTTTTCTATGTGGCCATGCATGGTCTCTAGAAGGACATGATCACAATTTTATGCATTTTTTAGAATTGAAAAATCTGAAAAATCCACAGTGAAAACATCTGTTTAAAAAGAAGCAAAATGAGGGTATATTCTTTGGGCAACGATGGGTGAGTTGTATCACATCTAAAGTGCACAATGGAGAGATTTCCTGATTTCCCTCCTACATCATCTCTTCCTCCCTCTGAGTTGTTTTAAGTAGTGTGGAAAGTGTAAGAAGGGATGGGGGAAACCAGATGGCAATCTTAAAATATCTATATTCAGCCCGCAAGCTACTAACTGCTGACACTTACTATAAATAGGGGTAATATAATTTGTGATCTGCTGTGAAATAAAAATAGACTTGGCACAAAAAAAAAATGAAATGCTTCCACAGAATTATACTTACTACTGAAGTTAATAGAAAAAGCCTTGTGGTTGGGGGAGTTTATGGTATCCCCTTCCCAAGAATTTGTTGGCCTGCAATGAGAGACCACTGGGTAATAGGGAAGGGTCCTGCCATCCCCTGTCTGCCCCTTTTACACTCCCTTTCTGCAACAACAGGCTCTCCTTAATCACCAACCATACCACCATGGTGAGCATTTTTATTTATTAATTTTCGCATTTATATACCACTAGAATCAGAAGGAGAGCCAGTTTGGTGTAGTGGTTCAGGCATCAGGGTAGAAACCGGAGATGGAGAGTTCTAGTCCTGCCTTAGGCACAAAGCCAGCTGGTTGACCTTGGACCAGTCACTCTCTCTCAGCCCTAGGAAGGAGGCAAGGGCAAGAACCTTGCCAAGAAAACTGCAGGGACTTGTCCAGGCAGTCTCTGAGAATCAGAAACGATTGAACAGACTAAAAATAAAAGAATCAAAAGACTCCTGACAGTTTACAACAATAAAAACATACAGCAGAACAAGTAAAAACATAATAATACTACAATAAAGGATTAAAAAATCTATACATTAAAGGTGACATCAACTTTCAAAGATCCTTCAGAATAACTCCATTTTCATTATCCTTAAAATAAAGCCAGAGCTGGTCTGACCTGTGGAGGAAGTTGTTTCATAGAGTGGAGTCTATCACCAACACAATCTCCACACCCATACCAATAACTTACCTTTTAGAACTTCTGGGGAAGCAATGGCGGACTGAAGATGGCTCCGTGAGAGTGGAGCTGATGACTGCGGTGGAAAGAGGAGCCAGTGAATGGATCAGCTCCTCAGAATTCCTCTCCGGGACAAGGAGAGAACCAGGATCACCCACAAGTGCTCCATACAGTGGCTCCCTGCAAGAAGACTGTAAGACAGTGGTCTCTGGTAGGTTTTAGAGCTCTGTTGATTAGAAAGATCCCACTAGGTTCTTTCTAGTGAGTCTGAGTAATTCTATTATTTCTCATGAAGTTGGGACTGCCTGATGCACATTTAGTAACTTTCTCCCATTTTTAAAAAATGGGTAAATTCCTTAATAGATTGTAGGAATGTAATAGGTGTAATATATCTTGATTTCAGCTAAGCCTTCAACAAAATGTACCATGAAATACTGATTAGCAAACTAAATTAAGATTAGCAAACTGGATGTCATGACAATTAAGTAGATTCCTAAGTAGGTTGAATGTCATAATCAATGGTTCCTCATCAGTTTGGATAGATCAGTCCTGGCCCCTCTATTCAGAATTTATGAAGGTAGAGATGCCAACATAATATTATAAAATATTTAAGAGTCATTCAGCAATGGAACCCATTACCCAAAGAGGCGGCAGACTCCATTTTATGGGCTGTGTTAAAGCAGAGGCTAGCCAGCTATCTGTCAGAGGTGCTTTAGTTTAGACTTCTACATGGACCAGGGGGTTGGATTCAAAGACTGTATGGTACCTTCCAACGTTAGGATTCTTAGAAATCCATCCATATAAAGCAGATTGAGATCTCCTTGTTATTTCAGAGAAAGTACAGCCAAGAGTAATAATGTGGCTCAAGCCAAACCATTAAGATGGAAACTGGACTTTTAAAAACACCAGCATGTAATTCTAGCCTCTTCAGAGAACTCTAGTTTCTTTTTCACAGGCACTCACATACCATTAATGAATTAAAAGGAGACATTATGCCAGGTAAATTTACACTCCCTTTTCTCCAAAGATCACTTTTTCTAAATGCGATGCCTGATGTTTTATCTTTCTAGCAGAGCACGAGAGCCAGGACATGCTTGCTCCAATCACATGATATTGTATTCTGGCTGGATATTAACAGAGGAGTCCTTCTCTGTCATATACTGTACCTTGGGGCTTGCAGGGTGAGGCTTTTCTAAATTATTTGCTTTCCACTGGTTTATAATATCTTGATGCTTCTATTGAAAGTCTCCTGCTATATTTAAGAGCAATTTTTAGCAAGAAATGACTTTATTTCTCACCTCTGCCTCCCACTCTCCCAGCCTTCTTGGAACTGTCCCAAAAACATTGGGACATTCTTGAATCACTGCAGGAAACAATGTTTCTCCCCACCTTTCCAAATGTGCACACACACCTTTTAACATCCGAAACTGACAATCCTGTCCTCACTTCTCCTTCAGAATAAAAATACAGCGGTAATAAATTAAATAATGAACTTTGCCACTTCATTCTTTCATTTCAAGGCCAGCCCTACCAGAAATCCAGTGACAAAGATTCCTATGCTGTTGTCACAGAGGCAATTATGTTATGTAGATTTGAAGGACATTATGAAAAGATTTCAAAGTCTCTTTTGAGTCAAGCTGGACTCTTGGTGACTTCATAGGCACACCCATGTAGTTATCTTGGCAACAGGGTTTGCCATTTCCTTCTTAAGAAAATTTTTCAACTTTCCAGTCTAGCCTATAGGCCTGGATTCCCCTGGTGAAATCCCACCCAAGTTCTAAACCAGGGTTCTCCAAAGTCCCAAGGGGTGATGGGACTATCCAAGGGGTTGTTGTTGTTGTTGTTGTTATTCATAGTACTATTAGTTAAAGTAGTATTTATTAAATTATTTTCATATAATAAATGTTTGGGGGTCGATGAACAATCTGAAACTTCATGAAGCTTGATGAGCTGAAGAGTTTGGGGACCCCAGTTCTAAACAGATCCATTCTGCTTAGTTTTTGAACTTAGACAACCAGGTACTGCCTCCTACTGAGACATAAAACAGTCACTTATCTTGTAATTACCTGAAGTTACACAGATCAACTTGCAGAAGCCATAGAGAGAAATAACCCATTGAACTAGTGATGGTACACTCAATTCCACCTATATTTCAGCTTTCCCGAAACAGAGCCTGAGAATGGAATAACTTTCCATTATAAACAAAGCTTTGGGCACTTCCCTTTACTGTGTCCTTCAACTTATTAGAATAGTCACTGTTCAGTGTACCAGCTTCCCTTCCAAACTATTTTATCTAGTACTTCTGAACATTGTACAAAGTAATATTGACCTAACTGCTTTTTAGATCATTTCTATCCACCCAAGCAATATCTGATTTCTCAGCGGTAGAATTCTTGCCCTTTCCAGCTACGCAGAAACGTCTGCAGGCACGATTTTGTATACTTAAAATATAGCTAACCTGAAGAGAGGGGTAACAGACTTATTAACCAGCTGTGGCAGAAAACTGAACTAGATTATCTGTATTATTATCTGGTGACATTCATACTTCAGCTATGAATCCTGCATAATGGCCTGGTTCTGTTCAGTAAAATTCCTCCACTGCAAGAGTGGCTGCCTCATTAGAGAGTCAGTGAGAAATGAAAAGTTCCTTTTTTCTCAAGTGTTTAAATTTACGCTGAATAGTATATGTGCCAAAATATACACAAACTTTATTGGGTCAGTTCCAGGCACCAACCCTTCACGTTCTCCTTTTCGTTCCTCCCCTGGTGCTCTTCCCACCACTTGCTAGCTAGTATTGCTAACCCAAAGTTTCTACTCAAATCCACCACCCATCCCTGTTGCTCCTTTCCTCTTTGTCTATCCCAGCCAAAATCCTCCCTCCCTCCCTGCCACTCTAGAACACGTAAGCTTGCCTAGTGCCCACCTCCACTTTTCACCAGGATTATTAAAACAGTCTCAGAGGTATGACATCCACTCCTCTACAGATGCCCTGCAGGAGGGCAGAGAGACTCTGGGGCACTTTGAACCTTTCTTTAATGGGAACAAAAGCCAAAATAATTGTCTAGTCTTCTACAACTCAAAATAAGGTGGAAACATGAAGAACGGCTGGTAAGCAATCCAATGTATTTCTCAAAGAGAGCACTCTCTAAAAATGGAGAAAGATCAATGGACTGCATTCAAAACAGTCTCTGCAAGCTGAACTCTCTGTTGTTGCTTTTCTTTCCCGATGGCAATTACATATGTGTAAGAAAGGATGTTTGAGAGAATGACTCCAACTCAAACATTTTGTTGTATGGGGATATAAAATGATGTAGACCTGAAATGTTTTAAGAAGCATTGCTTGTGTTAAGGAAGGTTTATGTCATGGAATTATGTATTTAAATTACATACAGTATATGCATGACTCTGAAATGAAAATGTGTGATACCATTGGGCAGTCTGCCTTCATGCTGAAGAGGTCTTTTTTCCTTGCAGGCAGTATCAGTTTCTCTTTTCTGTGAGTTGCTTTCTGGAGATTCTGACATCAGCTACTGTTCAGGGGCAAACAAGTAAGAGTCTGCTTCATTACACTAACTAATGTTTGGTAATCAAAATGGTTCTACTGTATTCCGGTATATGTAAGAGACTAGATTGATTAGCCACAGGGCTAGGTTATTCTTACTGCACAATGAATGAGAAAGGAAAACAAAAAATAGAATTTGGGGAACATAGAGTCTTTTTGGATGACTGACTTTTCCACAAATCTCTCAGTTGTGATTTTTCTGTTTTACTACTACATTAAAAAAAGAACAGAAACGTATTAGATTTTTGAAATGAAAGACTTAGGAATAAATATGATAAAATATTATATTGGAACAATTTGGAGAGTATATGAATGGAATTGAGTTAGACAGGATCACTAGATTAATAGAAGGTCCAAAAAAATATGAACATCAATATCCTAATAGAAGTTGTTGTACACACACACACACACACACACACACACAGAGAGAGAGAGAGAGAGAGAGAGAGAGAGCTCCAAGCACTATCCAAGCAAAAGTGGTCAAACCATTAAGATTGGTCATTGCCTCTCTAGGACAGTCTTCCTTAGCTTATTACTGCCAGATGTGTTGGTACTACAATTCCCCAAATTTCCATCTGACTGATTATGCTGGCTGAGATCTTGGGTAGTTGTGTTGGAGGGCACTAAATCTGAGAAGGTCACCCTAGAAATATAATGTGATGAATCACCTATAAGAAAATTTCTTGGAATAGACAAGACACTTTTTGTGGGCAGGAAAAAAAATTCTCCTTTCAAACTGTGTAACTCTTTCTTCCAGCCTCCAGAGGCATTTTCCAACTTGACTTGAAATAGTGCATAGGTTGAACTCCACAGCTAACGGGAACCAATGTTTAGTTTTCCTTTCTGGTTTTTTAGGGAGGGTTAGGCTGGTACACTAAATAGGCTGAGATTTTTTTCTTTCCACATACACACAGTGGTGCTTTAGAGACAGAGTGAAATGGCTGTTTGTTCTTGCAAGAGACTTTCAGTTATGATTCCCACACTTGCCCTTCATGTTACTTAGCATGTTGTATAATCAAACATGGGGAAGGGAAGAGTAAAAACATCTGAAATATCAAAGGAAAAGGGAAGAGAGCCAAAAGCTTGGCTGGTTTTGCAAAAGCAGAGTTGGTGTTCGTTAATTTTGAATTTAGTGTAGGTATGAACGTCACTAACTAACTAGGTAGAAAGTTTTCAAAGTTATCCAAACCACAAATAACTGCACTACAGAACTCTTTCTATTACAAGCCTACATCAAGGAAGACAGATGATCTTCAGAAATAACAGGAAGAATGAGATTCTCCATTGCTTTCTACAGTATATATCTATCTCGTCTCTAGCATCATTTGACTTCTATGAATATTTTTATTTTTTATTTATAATTCGATTTATATCACCGCTCCATCTCCCCTTAGGGGGACTCTGGGCAGTTATAATATAGCTTTTCTTGGTTTTAGCTATATACTGTAGAGTATGACCTTTTTTGTACTTGAAGATTTTTTACATGATCCCAAATAATTAAGTTGCATTAGTTTTCTGGAGCTCCCTCTAAGGAGATTGCTCCAGGTCATAGACTATCCAATAGCAAAATGGGCAGAGATAACTACAGTATGTCTAATCTTATTGCAGGGTTTCCAATAACATTCAGTTCCAACATGAAGACTGACCTCTGCCCACCAACCAATATTGGCCAGGATGACCTACCAGGCAAGTAAATGCAAGTTATTACATATAACCTCTGTCATATCAACTGTTACAGAACATCTTTTTGAGGACTGTTTTTTTGCTCCTTGTAAGTGCATGTGGCTGAAAGAAGCTGCTATATATATTATTTAATTATACAATCATTTATGATTTTCAAGGTGATACACAGCACTGTTTTTTAAAAATCCCAAACTATTAAAAAAATAACTATTTTAAACTGAATTTTGAACAGCAGTAAAGTTGAATTAAACAGAAACAAAATACATATCAAAAGAAGAAATAACAGGGGGAAAAACAGATCTAACTACATAATTTTGTGGTCTAATTTTTTCTCCAATATTTGTATTCCTTACTTTAGGCTATGACTTAATTTCACAGTTCCAGCTTGATAAAGCTGCTTCCAAAGGCATTATCCAGCGTGTGGTGGGCTCCACATCTTTACAGGTTGCTTACAAATTAGGTACCAAAGTAGACTTCAGGATCCCTACTAGGTAACATATTTTTTGCTTTTGCTTATTATTTCTATTAAGATTGTCTATTTATTTGATTGAGCAAGTATTTTTAAAAGAAGTAAATTGTGCTCTCATTACCCTCCCCATGTTGAGGAATAATGGTTGCATTTGATATCCTTTTCACTTCTGTGCATTTATAGTGCTAGATAATTTAGGGGAGCCTACAAGTATAAAGAAGGCTCCCCACTATTTTTATATTCCTGATATATACTGGAGATTATGAGAATAGTGAAAGTGTGAGAGCAGGGTTAGTGTGATCATTCTCATATACTCTTCATATATTCATTGAATAGGAAGAGTATCACCCAAGAAAACACTAGCCTATAGTTCTATCGCCACTATTTGTTAAAAAATGGAATATGTCTTAAGTTTTATTCATTTACATTTATATTCATGTCTAAATCCATGTACACACATCAGTATCACATAGATTGGTAACTGTTTTCCAAGTATCCATTGGAAATATATTATGGGAATGGGGAAACACTCCTTTTGGGAGCCTCAGATTTACAAGAGGCCCAATGCTATTTTCCCTAGCTTTTGTGAAGCATAACTGCATCGGACTTTCCATTGCCAAACTTTTAATTTATTTTGGAATTAAAAATGAAGAACATTAAGCAAGGAATGATATTGGACGGCATTGAATGAGGAAGGCTATATTCCGATAAAACATATTTCTGCTCCACGGGGCAAACCATTTAAACTTTTAAAGTATTTCTCCAACAGTCAGAATACTGTGTTAGCTGTCAAGAGCTCACGAAATTTGGCTTAGTGAGGCATCACAGACTATCTTACAGGCATCACTTCTGAGAGTGCAAATTAAAAGGGGGTGTTCAACCCGTGAATGAATTGCAGAAGAGACCTTGGATGAGTCTAGAACATATTTTGTTCAGGTTGCCTAACTTGAATGTGAGTAATACATTGATTCCTAAATCTGGCTAATAAAGCTGTTATACCTCACCACACTGCACTATCATTTATTTCTATATGAAGCATGTAATTATTTTTAATATTAGTCTGGGACACAGCAGTGGCCAGCTATTATGCAGGAAATGTGTTAGCTTTTCTATAATTTGTCTGGATATGGTTGAAAGGGCTCAGTGTATTTTCTTAAAAGTTGGGTCATGAACCTATTGCCATCTAGTGGCTGTGGAAGCTCAGCGGTGCTGTTCACCAAAGCTGGTGCTGAAAGATGCTCAATTACTGCATTCCTTTAACAGGCTTCAGTAGAGCGACTTTTCCCTCTCACTGCATTTGTGCTATTTACAATTGACTCATTTTACTGTTGTGGTGGTTTTTCTTCTTCTTCTTGTAACCCTAGGCTGGGATGGTTATCCTTTAGTATGGCTGTTGCTGTTGTTTAAAAAACCTCACGAATCTCCCCTCACCTAGTACTAGAGGAATTGCAAAAGGTAGCTGGAATTATGGGATCTATGTATATACTACTAAAACTCTTGTCTGTTTGTAACCTTCAATTGGGTGAAACGGTGCATCATAGGGCAACAATATTTGAATCAAGGTACCTCAAATGGGCTAACTTGCAGAATGTGTCCAAAACCCAGGACCCATTACTTCTGTGGGATTGAAATTTGGCAAAGTTGTGACCGTTTTAGCGCCACTGCACCTTCCAACTATACTTCTCAGAAACCTGAGAGGGAAGATGGGAGGGGCATATCCCTGCCTCTTTCCTGCCTCCCTCTGGCCCCTGCTTATTGGGCTGGCATCAAGGCCCAATGGGTGAGTGGCGATTGGCTGCTTTGGAACCAAGGCTGAAATTTGAAATCACGTAACAGCAGTGGGTGGTGAGGGAAGGACAAGGGAGTGACTCAGATTCCTGTTGGCTGGGGGGCACTGGCGGTTGCCCGATGAGCCCTCTTCCTCCCTGGAGGGAGGGGGCCCTTGGGGACATGCCGGGATGGGGAGCAGAAGTGCAGTTTTCTTCACTGTCTGCAGCTCCCTTTGTTCCCCCTCCCCCCAGCAAAGTGGCAGGCAGTTCCGCAGGTCAGCCAAGGAGGAGGAGTAGGAGTGATTTCCAACGATCCCTGCCAGCTTCCCACAAGCAAAGTCAGCAGGAAGTTGCTCCTGCTCCCGCTGCTTGTTTTGCCCACCCGTGGTCATTCTGTTTCTCTGTTTAGGTAAGGAAATATCTCTGAAAGGATGACCCAACACATCACAGGTTGTCTTGTAATTCCCAAGATTAAGAATGCCACTAACAAAATTAGGAGTGTAGCAACCTTCTGTCAAACACACCTCTCCACAGTCATGAAGCCTTACAGACTTTATTTCAGAATTGATGGTGTGTTTTCCAGTTTCCAATTTCTTATTTTTCCTCCTAAGTTTCCAGCAATACCCTTTATTTTATTGTTTTCCATATGTTTCTTTGCAGCATAATACAGTAATATAAAAACTGCATTGTATTGAATTTTGCACTGTGTGAAAAAACGTTACTGTAAAATTAATTTGGAGGTAGGTTTAAGGGGAAAAAGAATCCTGTCACATAGACAGGGGTAAATTCAATTATCATATTTTGCCAAAATCCCTCATTTCAGAATTTATCATCAGAAATTGAAGGGAAAAATAAGAATGCATCTTTATAGCCTCTTATGGGCTATAAATCCATAATCCGGAAGAGATTATTTCCAATTCAGCTTTAATCCGGAAAGAGATTATTTCCAATTCAGCTTTATTAATTACTGAGGCAAACCTTCTTTTATATAGTAGCATTGATGGTTATTTCAAACAGTTTTGCACATTTATTCCACTCACAAGCAAATATAGATACAAATAGAAACTACATTTTAAAATCTCACAATTATTTGGGTTTTTTATTATACTAGAACATTTCAAGGTATACTCCCCCACCCACAAACATACACTTTTAAAATGATTTATTGGGTTTGAACAGACTGCTATCTTTATGAGGGAAAAGATTGAAGTATATTTATAAAGATTAATTAATTGAAGAATGTGTAGCCTTTTTTCTTTATTGCAAATTCTCTCATCTTTCAGCTTTTTGTTATCAGTGAATGCTTTCTTTCTTTCTTCATAATCATTCTCATTAAAAGCTCTATTAGAAACACTGCATTATATCAAAAGCTAAAAGATTAATAATGAAATTCTTTGGCAATCTTGTAAGGTTGTAAAGCCTTTGAGTAAACATGGAAAATTGGACTACACAAGTATATCAAACAGTAAACGTTCTAATGGATTGTTTTCAATCTTCTAAAAAGAAGAGGGATGTTTTTTGCTTGGAGCTTAGTTGTAAAGGAGTAGATGAGTCCTACGTCTTGAAATGCAGTAAGAGCAGGGTGATGCCACACAAATAATTCAGTATTCAGAGACTTAGCTGTCAGTAGACTTTTCTTTAAGCAGTGCTTAGTGTTTAAAAAAAACTATTTTACTTATCAATGTTTTAAACTTGGTTGCAATTTTCTTCTCCCACGATGATGAATAGGGGTGCAGCATTTTATACTTGAGTGTGCTCTACCAATGTCTTGGCAGTATTATTTGCAATCAGCAATTTATTTTTGCTCAGGGACTCATATGTTCTAGTGATGGAAATGCTGAAGAATTACTGGGTTCAGTTTTTAAAATGACATAATTTTAGTTAAAATATTGAAATAAAGTTCCTCTTATTTCTCTACTTCTGAATAGGTTGCTTTTGCCTTCTAAGCAATATCACTTATTCATTTTATTATTTCCTTTGTAGCATTACTAGAAATAGTGAGCACTTATAGAGATAATTTCAAGGAATAACTGGGGAGAATTTAGAGGACACTAAAAAAAATAGTAAGATTTGAAGGAGGACCTTGTACTGTTTATTAAAGTAGTCTATTCTGTCTTAATGGAAGCCTACAGTTAATTAACATTACTTCATCTGTCTTATCTTATTTGTTATGAAATATTCTAATAAATAAAATAAAATATATTTACAATTGCTGCATCAGTAGTAAGCTAATACTGTAAATGCTAATATGTATATTCAGTATTTGTGGGCATTGGCAAGATTCATTTACAGAATAAATAAATTTTCGGTTATTACTCAGTGGTTCCAATTTGCATATCTCCAAGGAAACCTTGGAAACTAATAAAAAGCAGCTGTTTTGTTTCAGCAGTTTTTCTTTTTTCCCAATAAAAAGCATAAAGTGAATTTTGTATGGCTGGTATATTTTCCAGCAAGGACTGGGTATAATATAAATTCATATAGCCTGAATCTATAGAATGAAAGAGGTGACATACAGTTTTCCAGTCAGCCCAATAAGGGCTTTTTAAACCATTATTTCAATATGTGAATCCAGGGTTTGGATTCCAGCCATAATACTTGAGGCAAAATGATTGGCATGTGGGATAGCACTGCAAATGCATGAGAGAAAAAAAGTCCCACTAACAATCTGGTTTGATTCAATTGTCCAAAATTTGAAATGCATATTATCATCTTACCACAATGCTATGCTGAAAGAGTCACGTGAAGAGATTCTAATGGACTGACACATGAAGTTGTGATTAGGGTGTTGTTTATTCAATTGACTTATTAATGATATGGAAGTGTAGAAGGAGAAAAGTAAGTACAGTAGGTATAGCATAATTAGCAAGGATGAGTTTATGTGTATGTAAGTATGTGTAGTGAAAGAAAAGTAACCATAATGTATATTTGGGTGTGTGTGTATGTATGTATTTGTATGTATGTATATATTTGTCTAACAAGTATAGTTCTTATTGTACATGGTTGTACCATAAGTATGCTATTGTCCGTGTGCTTTTCTGTAGTCTTGGAGTTTAGCTGTCTCTCATCAGCTCAGTTTGTAAGCAGCTTTCAGTTAAGTGCTTGCAGAAGCTCTACAAAGAGGTGGCTATTGTTTTAAAAGTGTAGTTTGAAATTGCAAATTCTCTCTTTATAATATTCCTGGAGCACAGTCTAGTTTAGATATCAAATTTCACAACCTTCCATTTTTGTGTGTGTTCAGTTGTAATCTTCAAACAGAGTGTTAAAGCCCACACAGTTGATATAACCTTCAAGTATGCCGATACAGTACTGCAACTAGGATTATTTGCAGGGGTTTCAGATAAGGCTTTCCACCTCTTCCACTCTATCCCCCCTCCGAGCAACCCAAGACAAAGTTTCACAAACAATCCGCTTTAGAGATTATACTCCAAAAGGGGGTAAATATGACAAAGTATAAGACTTGAAAGCTCACGTAAACTCTGGCTGTCTCATCCTCACATCCCCTGGAAGTCTCCTGATCTCATCTACTGTCTAACAGGTATAGGGGAGAATATAAATAGATATAGATTGATATAGAGGCAATAACAAAGGAAGTAGCAGTGTGCCAAACATTTCAAATTCTACATGATTTGAAAGTGAAACACCCTGGTTTGAATTCAAATCACCTTGTTTCAAGTTCAAAACAGCTTGTGAAAGATTTTGAATTTGAAATATTTTGTGTATCTGTAGAAGGAGGCCCTGTTGCACTTTTGCATATAAGCTTATATGCCTTTTGCAAGTTGATCACAATCAGCACTGAAATTAAAGGTTTTAAAGCTTGTTTAAAGTGTCATTTTATCTAGTGGTCCTGTTGATCTCTGTGCTTGGAATGAAGATATGATCCAGACACCACTACAGTTACTCCCAGCATTTGCAATCAAACTGTAATGCTGGCTCAACTATTTGGCATTCTGAGGAATTGAAGTACAGTACATAAAAGCTTAGGTCAATGACTACAATTGGCTGATTTGAAATTCAGGGAAAGCACAAGTATAATCTGAAATACTTTTGTAGGGATTATAGCAAAGAACTCTTACTACTTTGCTTCTGTAGTGTGGTGTAATGGTTAAGATACTGTACCTTTACCAGGTTTAAGTCCATCACAGAAGTTTAACACCTGATTTTGGACTAATCACCCTCTTTCAGCCCAATGTACTTCACAGGCTTGTTGTTATCAGGATGAAATGAAATGAAGGGAGATCTCTGTGTAAGTCACCTTGAGATCCTGAAGGAAAGGCCAGGTATAAACCTAACAAATTAATCAATTGACTTAAAAATGGCTAGCCAGCCATTCTGTTTATAGGCAAGGAGCCCATTACTGAAGATTTTGGGACCCAGAATGAAGAACTTTTAGTCTCTTGCTAGGACCACTTTGTATTGCATTTTGCAAATAAAATTGCTTGCATCTATGCTGAGTTGGATGCCACATTATAAATAATATTGAAAAAGTATTAAATAAAAATAATAAAATAAAAATAAATTAATAAATTAATAAATTTTTCAATTAAAAATATTGAAAAAGTATGCACCTAAGATGCTTTACATTTGTAGAAGCTGGGAACACAAACAGGTTTTCTTGGAGAACTAATGTCTACCCACCTATATGCTAAATTCTTACCCATATTTTCTTACAAAAGTCTGCCAGAACAAGGTTGTATGTCAGAAATAAGAAATGCTGTTCTGAAAACAATAAATCTGGATTTCTCAGTTTGTTATGACTTATATACTCATGACTTACAGCATTCATGAAAACGCCACAAGAAAAAAAAATGTATATCAGACCCAAAGGAGAAATGGATTAAGGGTTCTTTATAATAAAACTTGTGAATCATCTCAGATTTTCCACAGTCTACAAAGCTAATGAGAATGATCTGGGGGGCAATATGGCATATATGGGTGGAGGATGAGATTTATTCATTGGTTTCAGCCCAATAATATATCACTGAAGTGAACTTCAAGACTTTACAGCCATTCAAAATGAGTTAATCACATGGTCCTGCAATCATTGGTGGCAGCTGACACCATAACACAAAATTTGTCCTCCTTTCTTAATTAACAAAAAAGGTCTTGAAATGTGTTTTGGAGCTGGAAGAAAGAACAAAGGCAAGGACTGTACATGGAAGAAGCCATTCCCCGAGTGAGAAATTCAGCATAGCAAAGTCTATCAATGGAGAACCAGAAGGACAGGTTCTCAGGTAGTAGATAGTGTTGGAATGCAGACTTTGACTAAAGCGAATCTGAAGAATCTGGTAAAGCCAGGAAAGAATAATCTGTTTTAATAGTATAATATTGAATCCAGACTTCAACTTTACAAGGGACAATAATATAGAAAATGGGATAGCTTTATCTCAATAATCTAATTAGCACTGTTACAGGATGGCTTTGGGTTCATTCACAGCACTGGTTTTTTATTATAAAGGCCATGAGCTTCAGGCTTTGCCTTAATTTAATTCCGCCATAGGGTAAGCTAAAATTATTGAAACTCTCTCTGACAGTAAAGTGGAACAAATGGTTCAGATTGGGATGAATCTGTTAATGTTGTCTTGAGATGGTGGCTTCTTGCTTTTTCTTTTTCTCTTTCTCTGAAATGATAATGTATCCCAGTGTTAAGTCAAGCAGACTAATAAGCTGACTGTTTTATTTTCATCCTTTATAGGTCCTTGTATCCTCAGGGACTACCTGATCTATACTCCATTCTAACTACTTTTCGGATGACTGGTAATACAATTCGGAAATCCTGGAGCCTATGGCAAGTTCTAGATTCTTCTGGAAAAGAGCAAGTTGGACTGAAGCTTAACGGGCAAGCCAAATCTCTTGAATTCTCATATAAAGGAATTGATGGAAGTCTTCAGACAGCAACATTTTTGGATTTGCCTTATCTTTTTGATTCCCAGTGGCATAAAGTTATGGTCGGTATAGAAAAGAATACTGTCACACTTTATATTGACTGTGCTAAGATACAAACTTTAGCCATAAAGCCGAGGGGAAAGATCAATGTTGATGGTTTTACCACATTGGGAAAATTGAAAAATAATCCTCAAATTTCAGTTCCGGTAAGTTGTAGGCATTTTCCTTTATAACAAAAGTGTTATTCATTTTTTAAAGAAGTTGTATATGGTGATGGAGGCCTACAATATAATATGCTTCAAATGGAGCAGTAAGAAATGGTTCAATAGATTTGACATTGTAACAAAAGAGTATCTCTTAATAAGATATGAAGACTGAAGCCTCATTATAACCAAATATCTGGAAATGTGTTTTAAGTGAACATTTCAATGCGTAGCCACTGCAGGGAAATATGAAAACAGGAGATAATTAATAGACCAGACTAAAGTGGACTAAAGTCCGAACGGAAACTGCATCTTCCTCATATGGAAGGTATGGTCCTCTTCCTAGAAAGATCATAGTTCCAAAATCTAGACCAGGGCTTTCCAAAGTGCCGCCGCTGGCGACACACGAGCGGCGGTGCGGTGGCGGTGGTGCAGTGGTGCGCGCACGCACGGCGGCGGTGCGGCAGCGTGTGGGCGCGGCGGCGACACAGGAGAGCGTGCGGCGGCGCACGCGTGCACGGCGGTGGCGCGGGCGTGCACGGTGGCGGCGCGGGGGTGTGTGCGGTGGCGTGTGTGTGCACGGCGGCGGCAGCCGCTGCCACCATGCACGTGCGCGCCACCGCTTCCGGGTGGTGTGGCGACACACCACGCTGTGTGTGGCGACACACTTTTGTGTCGCGACACACAGTTTGGAAAGCTCTGATCTAGACTATATACTGTATCCTTTTTTAAATGTAAGAGTGAAGCATTTTAAAGAATAAAACTAGTACTTTATTTTGGAACATAACTTACATTTGGCGAGAGATTGAGAATCCCCAGTCATTGACCAGATTAGGGCAATGGATTCAACTGCAAAAAGATGTGCATCAGTGTGAACATTTATTCATTTTCATAGATGAATTGTGACTGACTTCAGTGACTAAAGAGTCTGTGAAGAACCTGCCACCTATGATAGCAGAAAACAGGGGATGTAAGGCTTAGATACCCTTGTGCAAACACAATACTTTATTTCTAATAATATAATAGAGCTTTATTCCAATGATATAAAATAAAGGCATTAACAAATATATGGACAACCAGTTTGGCAGGCTCTGTAAGGGCCTTTTCATTCTTTATTCACTTTTATGTCTACCCCACGATACTAAATTTGCAATGCAATCAATCTGTATTAACTATATTAGTCTTTTAAACTTGGTACACTCAAGATTCAAACTACACTAATCTACATGTTCATTTTCTGGCAAAACAATTTTCCTTCTTATCCTATTAAAGGAACACTATCTTCTGCCTTCATGGACTAGCATCAGCATCATCAATATGACATCCAGAGAGCTCTCTTTTGACATCCTGCAATAACTGATTTTATTTGTCTGATTGTTTTATATATAAAAAAGGGAAACTAGCATGCTACAAGTCAAAGCATTAGACTTAAGTCTAATCTGTGTTTCCAACCGTGCCAATGGCCTCCCATAAACCTTACAGGTACACTCAGAAATTGAAATGGTGGGTAGCTAGAGCCTAGTGTTTTGTTTTGAACACATTTTTCCATGTGTCCAGAAGGTTCCAGCCTATTGACCCAACTAGTTGGGGATTCCTGGATCTTCTTAAGCTATAGTTGGTGAATTCTACAAGCTTACAGGGGCCTAGCTGGGTTGTGAATATGCTGCACAGTTTTGAAACATTGATTGATGAATGAAGGGTTATGACATGGATTCCAACTCACTGCTGACCATATCCTACTTTAAAGAATGAAATAAAATTGACTTATATCAGTTTAAGGTTTGAATATGATGGGGATGATGATTGTGTTCCAGCAAACTGTTTTATTTCCCTGCCATAAGTATGTGCATACATGTATGTGTGGGGGCATGCACCTATGTCTATCTTGGTTACAGGAATAATTTATTTTATTTATGTTAAACCAGATACTGGTTGGTATGTATAGGACTGTATCTATAACCCTGCTACTGGTGTAGGAAACATACTCAACTTGGGATGCTAAACATAATATATAAATTTAATTAATTAAATAAATAAATAATTCTCATAAATACTTTTGCAGAAATATAAATAGAAGAAAGTTTAGCCATGCCTTGGAACAGAGATCTTTATGGATTTAAAACAATAATGAACGTTCTTCATAGGCTGGAGAGGGATGAATAACTTTTACAGGATAATTACTTGTCCTGCCTTTTTATGCTATGAGCTAATAATGATCCATGCACATGGTACTACTTCTTATCCTCCTTGCAGCTATAATTATGCAGAGGATGACTCTGACTGCCTCTGCATGAAATGGTTAATGGTTTATCCAGTTAACCCAATTGAACAAATTTGCCCAACACAACTTGTTGTTGTTGTTGTTGTTGTTGTTGTTGTTCTTCAGTCGTTTAGTTGTATCCGACTCTTCGTGACCTCATGGACCATAGCACGCCAGGCCTTCCTGTCCTCCACTGTCTCCCGGAATTTACTCAAATTCATGTTCATTACATCGGTGATGCTATCTAACCATCTCATCCTCTGCCGTCCCCTTCTCCTTTTGCCTTCAGTCTTTCCCAGCATCAGGGTCTTTTCCAGTGAGTCCTCTCTTCTCATTAGGTGGCCAAAGTATTTGAGCTTCAGCTTCAGCATCTGTCCTTCCAATGAGCAGTCAGGGTTGATTTCCTTTAGGATTGACTGATTTGACCTCCTTGCAGTCCAAGGGACTCTCAAGAGTCTTCTCCAGCACCACAGCTCGAAAGCATCAATTCTTTGGCGCTCAGCCTTCCTTATGGTCCAACTCTCACAACCATATATTACTACTCTAGCCAACCATGATTTAGTCAGCATGTCATATCAACCCAGCCAAGAAGGTTGCTCTATCTCTGCCTTGCAATTGCCTGCCTTCTAGGTGCTATCCTGCCATATGTACATTCAAAAAGAAAGTCTGAAAAAGGGAGTCTCCTCAGTGCAAGGAGACTTGCCCCATGATGCAGAAATCTGTCAGAGGAGGGTACCAACTCATAGTGAAGAGGAGGGGATTCCCCTCTTCATTCTTTTCCATTCATACATTGCCAGGAGGAGGAGAATAAGTTAATTACAGTCTTCAAAACTAATCTGTGTTAAATTAGTTATATCACATAATTGTAATCTTACAAATTAGGCAGGGGAGGCAAAGACATGTATATGCTTGATTGCTTTCCTTTCTGAAGATACCTGAAAACAAAGAGGAGAATTTCAAATATATTCAATGATATAAAAGGCAGCTGGTTAGAAGTAGCACTCTGATCTTAAATGTACATCCATGAATAAAGTGACTGGCCCAAGATCACCCAGCTGGCTTTGTATCTAAGGTGGGACTATAACTCACCATCTCCTGGTTTCTAGCCTGATGCCTTAACCACTAAACCAAACTGGCTCTCTAAAATCTGGTTTTTTGCAGGTAATTTGCAATAAGAATGTATGAGGGAATGTAATATAGTTTATTCCCTGAGTATCTAGAACAGCCTTTCTCAACTTTCTGACTCTGGAGGAACCCTCCATATATTTTTCAGGCCTTGGGGAACCCCTGCACATTCAGGCTCAAATATAGTCCAGAAGTTACAAAATTATTCTATTTGTTTCATGTGTAGGCCTCTATATATGCATTAACAGTGTTCTTTAAGTAAAAATAAAGAATGAAAATTACCTCTTTAATGTGAAGTTGCCCAAATTTGAAATGATTTTTTAAATAAACAATGATCTCCCAGGGAAGCCCTAGTGACCTCTCGCGGAACCCTAGGTTGAGAAACCCTGATCTAGAAATTCCAGAATCTGGGGGGAAAGGAAAGCAAAATCATTGACAATTACTGTAAGAAAGATAAGAAACCAAAGAACAATATTTTAAATGTTTCAGAGAAAAGCAAAGTCATAAATGTATATTCTTTTTCTCATTGTGTTAAAGATAAAGGTAAAGGTAAAGGTTCCCCCCGCACATTTGTGCAGTCGTGTCCAACTCTAGGGGCCGGTGCTCATCTCCGTTTGTTAGCCGAAGAGCCAGCGTTGTCCGAAGATGCTTCCACGGTCATGTTAAAGATGCTCAGATGTATAAGCCTCTTTGATTAATATGAATAAAGTGGTAATATGTATATCAATACTATTTAGAGAACCAGGTAAAATATGATGATCCTTATTTAGTAAATCAAAGATGCAAGTTCTAGGGTGGATATGAGGTTGCTTGTGGGCATGTTTGATGACAGCATATGTCATGTCCTGCAGATTAAGAGGGGATGTTATGAAGTTTGAATGTTACATACTAAGTAAATTTGGAAGTATAGATAAACATTTGTAAATTTCATAGGGAGAAAAATGTAAGTTCTTATGCAACTTAAAAGGGCAGTACCCCCAAAAAAGGCATTCTGTGATAGAATGTCTAGCACAGTGTTTCTCAATTTCAGCAACTTTAGGATGTATGGACTTCAACTCCCAGAATTGCCCAGCCAGCCATGTCCATACATCTTAAAGTAGCTAAGACTGAGAAACACTGGTCCAGCAGAACCTGGGAACATGGTGGAGGGAGTAGGGCCATTATAGAAAAGATTCCTTAGTCCAGAGGAAGGAGGGTGGGTGGGAAACATAAAAAAGAGACTCAGAGTCATTCTGCCTTAAATACGCTAGGTATAAGTTGATCTGGAGAATTGTTGTGGCAGCCTTTCAAGATTCTGTTACATTACCCTACTAGCAATAAAATTCATCCCCAAGTCCAAATGGTTCTTCTATACTTCCAAATGTACTTAGTATGTAACATTCAAACTTCATAACATCCCCTCTTGTTTCCTGAGTTTGCCACTCTTGGAGGGTTTAACAACTTGAACATTCCATATTCAAGTAACGTGAAATCTTAAAAAGGTTTATCTGCCTATCTAAAATCATGTCTATTGTACATGAGCAGTGGCATCCACAGGAGGAGTCAAAACAGGCAAGAGGGCAGACACAGCATCACAGTACAAGCACCGCCACTTTCGTGTAAGTGTTGATGTTGCAGTGCCACATCTTTCATATTGCCTTTTTTGACATTCCTCCTCACCCCACCCCAACCCATGATCTTGCCTTACATGAGCTGACTTTGCAGGATTCCATTTTGATAGACATTCAATTCTTTTATCCCAACTGACTTTCATCTTTATTCAGTTTTCTGGAAGAAAATGAACCGTATAAATAAATAACACATTTCCCACTATCTGACAAACATAAATTGAATTTAACAAAGCCAGTGACAGCATATTGATAAGGCATTAGAATTGTAGTTCTCCAAAGGGGAACAATGCCACGGAATTATTTAGAAATGTATTACTTGTCTACAGTGGAAATATACATAAGCCTAGTTTTTTTCATTGAATAGGACTAAGTTAGTAAAAATTACCATTTCCCCTTTTATACATCAGTGTGCAAAAAGTGTGACTTTGCATGGAAAGTGGCTGCTCAGAGTGAGTGTGACAAAAATGTGGACTTTTTCTTTGCATTGTTTGTGGTTTGGAGAGTTAAGGGGCACAATGGGTGTTCTAACTTTGCAGTTGCTTAAGGTAACATTTCAGTCTTTAACCCTCTAATTCTCTTCCAAAACTGGATCCTGTTCCTGATCATTTGGGAGTGGAGTTCTTGACATGGTGCATAACATTTAAAGTGACCTTCAAGCTGACCAAAGTTGTCTTACACAAAAATAAAATGAAATAAGCTAAGGATTTTATCCTTTAGAATTGATTAGGCAACTACAGTTTACAAGAGCAGATTTCTCCTATCTAAAGAAGATATATCCTGGAATTAGCTTTTTGTCCTTTTTTAAAATCATATATACTCCTGCAGGTTAGTATATTCTGTAGGAATAAGTACAGAAAGTAATATCTTGGAAATGGTTCTTAAAGGTGAATGTGTAAGCAAAGACTTTGGTTGTTAGCATTTTCTAATATTCATTCAGGAGTTAAGTATATTCTTTGGGACATTTGGAAAGATTTTGTTCTGATGGCCAGTGCTGTCAATTTTTTCATATGACCAAGCTTGTATTGCTTATTTTTATCTCTGTTATTATTATCTGTTCTAGCCATTGTGGCCCAGAGTTCATCCTTTCAGTCTGAAGATCTTGTTTCAATTTCTAGTTTATCCAGGGAATTATCAGATAGCTTTTGGGTGATCTCTGCCTCCCAGCCTCAACTTCCTATCTGTGAGTGGGATCAATTATTAACTACTGTATATCACAAAACTGTGAGGATCAACATGAGGAAGTCATGCAATTATCCAACTTTAGTCTTAAGGAAAGGATGACATCAAAGCAATAATTACCAGCCATGAATAATAGCTTAGAATGGTTCTATTGCTGAATGATGATCAATAATCAAATATCAATTTTATTGATAACTGCCAATAAAATTCTCTTTCTCTTACTGTCTCCCTTTTGCTCTCTTCTCAGTTTGAGATCCAGTGGATGATGATTCATTGTGACCCTCAGCGTCCTCAGAGGGAAACATGCAGTGAACTTACAATCAGGAGCTCAGTAAGAAAATATCTTAAGGGCAAAGCTTCCTTTTTAACTTTGGAATATCCAAAATGCCATAATATATTTCCTTTTCAAAGTTATTAAAGCAGAGCCTAAAAAAGTAACTCAGGATGGGAAGGCCCTCTCCTTGCCTGATGATGCTGTTTGCAGCACAGATCAAGACAAACACTGCCAGAAAGTGCACCATGCTAGAAGCAGGGCAAAGGGTTAAAAAGCTGGAGTCATTCAATCCCCCCTTTCCAGACATCAGGTTTCCTTCAGTCTAGCTACCCTCCTCCAACAGTCATCTGCGGAACGGCTGCGCTTTCTGCAGGTTGTGCAATTTGAAAGTTTTTGGAGGGGTCTTTTGGGGCTCTATTCTTCCGTAACCTTAAAATCCATCTGTGGCAATTGAAGAAGTAACCATGGCTAGCTTGGGCCCATGCACAATGTTTCCCTGGTTCCTGTGGATTTTTCTGCAAGTAATTTGCCTTTGTCTATCACAAGTAAGTTTCGCCTAACCTTTTGTTATTCTTTTTAGATAAGCCAGACAATAATAAAGGTAAGTCTTAAAGCTGGACGGATTCTTACTCAGTGAAGAGTGTACAATGTTTCAATAAAATCCTTGCCCTTTGTTCTGTGTTTGGTTGGCAATCAATAAAAACAATGTGTGTATTTCTAATGATGCTGCTATATTGGACAAAGTATAGGATCTGTCATGCCCAGCTGGAGAGCTTCTTAGGGGAAGTCAGATGGCCACTGCAAAAAATACCATGCTTGATTGGATAGGCTTGGTTTGAACCTGCACAAGAGTTATTTTTCCTAGTTGGTGAGGCTTCACAGGGATCCCATTTAGGTAGAGAAGAAGTTGAGAGAAGATGCTTTCCCCCACATTGCTGTGAGATCTGTCTATATCTCTGGCCTATACACCATTCAGAGTAATCTTACTAAGACCAACAAGTATGATTAGGTTGGGATCCATTCTACTGATTTTGATGCTTCCCTTCCTCAGACTTGTTTGGCACCCTCCTGCTTTAAACCAGAATTTTTAGTCCAAGGAATATGTTTTGTTTAATTCAGTGTGATCCACAATGGACACATCCTCCAGATTAATTAATGTGAGTTAGTTATCACTTCAATTCCTTAAGAATCCTCTTATAATTATGAACAGAATAATAAAAAGGGGTAATTTCATCCATGTTTATGTGTGACATGGGCTTCCAATGATGTTAGTGATTATGAATATAGAGCCAAAACTGATGATTTTTTCTGGATTAATTACTATATAGTGGCACATAGCTAACAGTACCAAGATAAATAAATGGAGGAAAGTTGAATGTGGGATAGGGCCCATTGCTGTGGGAAATATGGAATGGGAAAATTTCCTCCTGTGAATTTCACTCAGCTCACTTATTTGAGGACCCTGGAAAGATGGTATGTTTCCTAATAACAGTCATTCATTGTTTTATGTAAGAATTCTCTAGTGGCTGATACACTGTAAAGCAGAATCGTATACATACTGTACATGCATTCTTTTATGAGCTTACAATAAAAATAGATGAAAAGCTCTCATTTTTTAATCAAATATTCAAAGAATGTCAGAAAATCACCTGAGAGTTTATTTTAAAATATTAATGTGTAATAATGCATTTCCCCAAAATGAAATGTTAATCTTTTGAAGCAGAGTGAGCAAAACAGTCCATGGGATTGGAAAGTCCAACAGATTTGTTATGACATTTATTTATATAGACTCAAGCTAGCTTTGCTAGACACCGGAAAGGAAAAAATCTTCTAATGTTTTTACAAAGAAAATGAACATGGACTGTGCAGCCCATGAAGCTTGTGGTTGACTGTGATACGAAGCAGCTTACTTTGCAAGCAACAGTAATGACTCTTTGCATGAAGTCTGAAGAAAAAATGCCTTTTAAAATACTGGTTGTGGCAACTCTGACTAAAGCTGGAGTTCTCACATTCTGAAATTAACAGGCAAACTGCTTTTCCCATCAGCCATTTACCTTCTCTGTGAAAAGTGTGAGGGTACAAAAAGGAGCCTGTTAGAAATTCACAGAGCATCTACTGTGAAGTCAGAATTTCATCACAAAAAGAAAACTGTGTCTTATAGCCCTTGAATTCCCTCCCATAAATTATTTTTGAAAATGAATGGTTGGGATTTTCCAAGCCTCTTGGGACTTACAAAAATATAGCAGTTTAGAAAGAAAGAAAGAGTTATAGAGGACGAGGTATTATTAAGGGCTATGCTATGTGTACATAATTAATCTCTTATGTATAAGTCTAGAAGATAAGTCTGGATATCTAGCTATACAGTAATGGCAATTTCACTTAGTAGATGCATTTTTGTAGGTACCACCTTATTTTCTCTATCACAAATTGATTTCCCATTTTACAAGGGAATGAAGTTAATGGGGGAAAAGGTAATCCAAAGGACATTATTTCATTCCATTTTATCATTGGGCCACTCATTGTGAGAAGATGTCTTCTTTTCCTGTTCAGGATGAAAGGAAAATATAAAGCATAATACTGTAACCCCATCCTTTTCGTTCCCAGTTATTGCCTTAAGGTGTGCTTTCCATCCCTTTAAGGATTTAGGCAGAGGCATTAATTCTGTCTCTGCCCACCTCTGTCAACAGAGACACATATACATGCATGCACATCTATCCCCACACACCATTTGCCAGTCTGTACATCTCAGACTGTAATTACATTTTCCAGAGCACATTTGTCTTGAATTACTATCTATCATACAGATTAGAAAAGGAACATATTACCTAATCAAGCAAGCTGAATTTGATTAGGTCAGCCAGAATATCTTGTGGGTGGCTCTCAGTTGCTCCTTTCCCCTTTTTATAAGATGGTTTCAGTTGCTTCCTCTTCCTACTGCATTTTAAACATTCTTTTTATTTCTTGCCAGAGAGGCCCTCCAGGCCCACAAGGCCCCCCAGGCCCCCCTGGCCCCCCAGGCGTTCCTGGCATTGATGGCATAGATGTAAGTATATCTTGGGCTGCACGCAGCAGTGAGAATTCAAGGAATTCCTCCCCAGCATTATACAATGACACTGCTGTCTCTCTGAGTGTATTTAACATGTGACACACTCTGGCAAGTTTCCATCATGACTTGTTACAGTAACTGGCATTAGAAATTTTGTGCTGGCAGGCCTAGAAACCTAGGAGGTACATTCCTTAGTCCCAAAGCACAAGAACTGGTGGTGTGAAGGTGAAATTATTTTCTGCAGAACTGGATCAGGTCCATCATATAATCTCTAATTTGCATTAGGGATTCCATAGGATTAGTATTTAGAATCTGCAGATCCCATTACATTAGCTTCATAGCAATTCTGTCAACTAGCAATAAGAATTTCTCCATGTAGTGTGCATGTTTGTGTACAGAGACATTTATAATATCCATATAATATGTATAAAATTTACAGATAGAATTATAAATGCTACTATGTTAAAATGAATTTTACTTTACTGTTATTTTCTTCTATCCCATTAGGGAGACAGAGGTCCTAATGGCCCCCCAGGCCGTCCAGTAAGTAAACGAGAACAGGTGGCATTTTAAAAATATATCTCTATCTTTTTTAAAAAATCTGTCTTTACCTGTTAACTTACTTCATTGGTATCCAATTCATTCCTGTAGGGTCCTGATGGTGATGCTGGAAAACCAGGTGTGCCTGGATTGCCAGGAGTACCAGGAGCTGATGTGAGTACAAATTTACGTCCCTAACTGGGCATAGCTTTTCCCCATGAGATGCTGGTACAGTCTAAAAGGCCATGAGCGTGCCTGCAACCGAGGTCACTGATCTTTATGGTGTCATTCTAAGGTACTAAAAGGTTCTTTTGATACGGAACCAATACTGGGCATGGAAGTGACAAGCTGCACTCCCTGGAACTGAGAGTTCATTACCTCACAATTTCCTTGAATTCAGGCAGAGGATCATACAATTATAGATTCATAGGGTAACAATGGACCTTGGTGGTCATCTAGTCCAGTCCTCTACCCAGTGCATGAATCCTTGTACATTCCTCTTTTTTTCAAGTTTGGATCTCTCACTGTAAAGTTTTCACCCACTGGTTCTTGTCTTACCCTCGGGTGCTCTGGAGAATAAAACCACACCCTCTGCCCTGTGACATCCCTTCATGTATTGGAAGACTGCTATCATGAAACAACATGTTGCAGCAACTTCCCTCCTTGCATAGGAAGACAGGGCAAAGCAGTAGAAAATCGAAGATCAAACTGATAGTAGGTACTGGTTGGATGAAAGTTATTCATTGGCCTATGTTTTTTATTGTTTCCAATCCAATGGAATGTTGGAAAAAATAATGCATAGGAGGTCAGGACTCTGTTCATCAGCACAATCATCTTCTGAAAACTAAACTTAATGGGATGAAATTTGGTAGTGAGAGAAATTAGTAATGTTGAGAAGAAGAAGAAGAAGAAGAAGAAGAAGAAGAAGAAGAAGAAGAAGAAGAAGAAGAAGAGGAAGAGGAAGAGGAAGAGGAAGAGGAAGAAGAAGCCCAGAATATTTCCCCAATTGCCAATTGCTCCATTCTAAACCCATCTCCTTCCTGGTCAGCTAGTATAATTGCCCAGTGACAAACCTGAACATGTGAACAATTAATTTTACTTTTTAATGGGTAATTGTAATTTATGCAATGAAAACCTCACAGGATGCGCTTGCAAAGAAATGTATTTAATACCCTGTCCATTTGTTAAAATAATGCGATGGAATAAATATAGGAAGGCTTCTGAAAATCTAAATCAGCCTTGGAGTTACATTCATCTTAATCACATTTATATACCATCTTTCTAAATCTTCTTCCAGCTGCATCAAAGCAGTGGGTAAGTTCAACTTTACCAGCTGAGAAGGGCTCTTGAAAATTCTTATGCCAGGAAAATGAAGTATATTTTATATGTTGTTGTTGTTGTGGCCCTACAGCATCATATCTGATTTACAGAGTATCCAGACAGAGACTTCTGGTCTATCTTTAAAACATAAAATATCATCAGTATGTAATAAATGCTCTTTTCTCCTCCTGGACTTCCACTGATATTTTCAGAATCTTTAGTTATCCACGTTAAGGCTTCTATAGCCAAATTAAAAAGAAAAGGACAAAGAGACATCCTTGGTGTATTACCTTGACACTATTTGAATCAAGGAGAAGTCACACCATTAATAATTACCCATGATTTAGGAAATGAGTAAATCTAATCCTGTGGTAGATTCAGTAAACCCACCTTTTATTTAAAAAAAAAAAAGAACCTCATATTCTGTTTATGAAGAGTATTATACAATTTAGAATAACATTCAACAATTGTTGATTAATGAGTCTGGAATTTATTCAACACACCCATTTGTATCCTAAATATTATAGATGGTACAATATTACTTGATTAACTTGTTAGAAGCCAGTAACTTCTCAATATATTTTTCTCCCTTTTCCCAATATCATTGCTATTTGCAATGTAAATGAAATTCTGTTTTAGAACTATAAACCCGGCCCACCCGATCATTCAGAGAGGGCTTGCTACGGACCCCATCAATAAGGGAATTTCATCTAGTGGGGTCCAGGAGGCGGGCCTTCTCTGTAGTGGCGCCCGCCCTTTGGAATATCTTGCCCCCAGAGTTGAGGCAGGTTTCCTCCCTCCCGGCCTTCCGGAAAGATCTGAAAACCTGGTTCTGCCGCCTAGCATGGGAGGGGAAAGGTAATAGCTCCTCCTGGGGGTGGTTAGTACCATAATGCCCTCCCTATTGTTCGAGATCAATTTGCCAGATTGGATTTTATATTTATATCATGTTAATAATCTGTAATTTTATACTTGTATTTTAACCTTAATTTTTATTGTAAGTCACCCAGAGTCCCCCGTTGGGGGAGATGGGTAGTCATATAAAATTTAATAATAATAATAATAATAATAATAATAATAATAATAATAATAATGTGTGTTACATTCATATTTAATAGAAACAAAAAATCTATATCAGTCCAGCAATGAATGGAATGCATGAAGTGGTAATAATTCTTCAAAGTTCTCCTCTAACTGTTGCTTCTTTGTATGTGAAATGTACAGACAAATGTACTAAGAATAAATGCTTTAGCAGTGTCCCATGCTAAAGATAATGATGCTACCAAGTCTTCCTTAATATGAAAAAGTTACCATTATAATAAAACAAAGATACATTTAAGGACTACTTAAAAGAATGTACAGTATGTAATTTTCATCCAATAGAGCAGTAAGTTTCACAAGAGCATGATCTGAAATTATAGTACACTCTATAGCACTTATAGGCACGGTGGCTCAGCAGGTAAGACGCCAGGCTTGTCAATCGGAAGATTGCAAGTTCGGAGGTTCGAATCCCTAGCCCTGTGTGCGGAGTGAGCTCCCGCACTAGCTCCAGCTCTTGCCAACCTAGCAATTCGAAAGCATGTAAATGCAAGTAGATTAATAGGTACCACTTTGGTGGGTAGGTAACAGCATTCCGCGCATGTCATGCGGCCACATGACCGTGGAAGCATCTTCGGACAACGCTGGCTCTTCGGCTAACAAACAGAGATGAGCACCGGCCCCTAGAGTCGGACACAACTGCACAAATGTGCGGGGGGAACCTTTACCTTTACCTATAGCACTTGCTTTAACTTTAGCCATCAAGGAATGGGAAATCATAAAATAATGTAGTCAAAAGAAGTTTCTATGTGCACAGGTATCTATGGGGTGGGGCACAAATGACAAAATGTATATTGTAATGTCACAATGCAACTTACTTGTTACATACTTGCATGCGATATTGCGATAAAAGTAGGGAAGAGTAGAGCTTGCATCATGATGTCATAATGCACATTTTGTCATTTTGATGTCATAATGGTAAGGAATGGACTTCTATGCCTATGTGTAGAGGAAATAAAAGCATGTTCTTTTTGTGAAGGATAGAATGTCAAATATCATCATAATGGAATGTCAGATATCAACTAAATTAAATTCAGGCATGTAATCTAGACATACTGTATATTAGAAATCTGACAATATAATTTTGGTGACAGAGTGTTATGATCCAACAAGGACCCAAAATTTAATTCAAATCACCTTCAACTTGTATATGTTCCACTGACTTAGTATACACATGTTGAAAACAATTATGTACTTGTTTTGGATAGTCTGTGATTGGAACATGTAAATTTAAGAGTGATTAATGCTGATCACCCAATCTGACAATGACTATTCAAAAATGATCTTCTCCATCTGATATTTCTTCTTCAACAATCAATTTGGACAGTCTACTAACTAAAAAAGCAACATTCTAAATTTGTACATTTAGAGTTGCCACTTACATAAACCTGTTCCACACAAGCTTTTTGTAAAAGCTGCTTATCCTGAGGAAGAATATGGGTCTCCTCCTATAAATAAATAAATAAATATTTATTTATTTATTTATTTATTTATTTATTATTTGTTTAATTTAGCTAAGACTTGTTTCTATTTGACAGGAGATCTCCAGTCCTTTAATGTTCTACGTTTAATGTTACAAGAAACACTCTTGGTTTAATATAATTAATATTAAAAATAGCGAGCAGAGAAAAATCCCTGTATCCGTCCATATCATATCTGAATTGCATCCAAAACACAGAGACAACAGACACAATTTGATAACCTTTAAGAGAACCTGGTTTTAAATGTATCCTCTGCATACAGAATGAAACAAATTAGCTCAAAGGAGCTTTCATGCCCTCCGACTGTCCCAAATCACCTGGGGATGTCACCTGATAACCCCAGGTGAACATCTGCCCTTGGGAAAGGTTTATCCATGCACAGTAGGGGATACGTGCTTGCCCTGGTAAGTATGAATGAAATGAATTTCATGCACTGCTGTATCTCTTTAACAAGCAGACAGAGAGCTAAAGGCTTAAAGAGCAGGATTCCAAAAGCTGCTTAAATTGACACAATTTGCTTCTGAGTCGGGGCATTAACTTCTGAGTAAAAAGGATAAAAGTAAAACGGGAAGAAAAATGACCAATACCTACATTTCCCACCACCTCTGTCTCTTCAACTCCAAGCAGCTGTCTTCTTTCAGTTCAATAGCAAAGTTAGGAGACTGGACTGAGCCAGTTCTGGCACCATCTCTCCCCCCCCCCCCGGCCAGTTGTTTCCTTCTGAAGAGAAGCAGCTCCACCGTTAAAACACCAGCTGGCTTTCAAGGCTGCTGTCCTGTGATCTTTCAGAATACCCAGTGCATTTGTTGGATCTGGATTTTAAAGTGTATTTTTTCCCCTATGGCTCTGGAGGGGTCCCCAACCTGTGGGCCACGGCCCACTAGTGGGCCGCGGCCTGTTAGAAACTGGGTCGCGGGGCTCCCTCCCGCAAACCCTGCCCCCTTCCACACGATTGGCTCCCATCCGCAAACCCCGCCCCCCGGTGCTTGTGATTGGCTCCTGACCTCAAAGCCCACCCCCGGTGCATGCAATTGGCTACTGCCCGCAAACCCTGCCCCCCGGTCTGCGGAAATCCCAGAAACCCCGTCCCCCTGGTCTGCAGAAAAATCGTCTTTTGAAACCGGCCCCTGGTGCCAAAAAGTTTGGGGATCCCTGCTCTAAAGGACTGCCTGG
Source organism: Charina bottae (assembly GCA_023362775.1). Classification (NCBI taxonomy): domain Eukaryota; kingdom Metazoa; phylum Chordata; class Lepidosauria; order Squamata; family Charinaidae; genus Charina; species Charina bottae. The sequence goes on from JALMGJ010000009.1 coordinate 3,986,714, forward strand.
CTGAGAGAACAACAGGACACTGCAGGTCACCCAAAGCTTCATTGGTGTAGGGAGCAGAAAGCCCTGGTGACTTGTTTGGAGCCCTTTAGCAAGCAGTGGCCTCTGTGCTAAGCTAATGGTGCTACTGTCCAGCTTCTCCTCTTCCTCTATTTACCCATTGGCAATTATGGAATTGCTAGCAAACATTTCCTAGAGAAGAAGCTGGGGAAAAAACTACCTCTAACAAGGCTTGCTTCGAGTTCACCTCCTAGCATTTTGTCTAAAAATAGACAACTATACTCGATGTACTGGGCACATTTGAGGGGAGAAGGAAAATATATCTCATTGGCATACAGTAACGCTTGCAGTTATTCCAATTTGTACAAAGCAGTAGATCAGAGCTTTCCAAACTGTGTCGCGACACAAAAGTGTGTCGCCACACACAGTCTGGTGTGTCGCCACACAACCCGGAAGCACTGATCATCATCAGCGCTTCCGGGTTTTCCCGCGGCGACACACCAACCGCGGCGTGCAAAAACTCAAAAGCGGCAGCAGCGCTTCCGGGTTTTTGCGCTGCTACCGCAATGGCGGCACTTCCGGGTTTTCCCACGGCGACACACCAACGCTGGTTGGTGTGTCACTGCGGGAAAACTTTGGAAAGCCCTGCAGTAGATGAATGCGTAGGAGTGATACTGGGTCCAAAAATATAGCTAACAAATTGGTCTTGAGTTGCAACTTTGACTATCCTTGTTAACATTTTTTATTCGTGGTGTTAAAGTTATCAGCAACTCTCATTTTTGGAAATGTTCCTTGATAGAACCACAAACAGAAACCTCTTTATTTCTTTCTAAAAATAACAGTATTGTAAAATATATAAAAAATTACACATTTAATTTCCAAAATATTTAGCTTTGCGTTGTACAGAGAAGTAGGTCAAGTTTGATAGAAGAAGGTGCTGATTCATCTTGGCTCCACAGTAAGCTGACCAGGCAGATATAAAGTGCAGTGTCCTCCAGTAAAACACGGCTCTCGAACCCTTGGATCCCCTGCTGCTGCTGCTGCTTCCCATTCTTTCTGGGCCAAAAAGCAGTATCTAAAATCCAACCCAAAGTTTTATGCTTTTTCCTGTTGAGTTGAATCCCAGACTGGGAGCAGATCTCCACTTTCTGGATAATATTTTATAACCTGGGGGCCTTTCACACAATCTCTTTAAATTGGATGTAGAGTGCTGCATCTGCATCTGAATCCTGAAATCTGATTGAAGAAATGGGGGAGGGAACGTGATGTTAGAACTGGGAACTTGAAATGGGCTTAGTGTAACTGAGATGTGACAACTTTCTTGAGTAACTGGTGCTGGGGATGTAAGCTGATTTGGCTTCAGCCAGCAATACCTTTGGTGGAGCCAATGAACCATGATGTTCACTGCTGAACTCCTTTTGAAATAGGCCTTTGATTACTTTGTTCTGTTGGAAGCTGTGTTCCTATTTCTGAAGAACTCTGGGCAATTGGCTGGCAGATCTTGCTCCTGCAGTCAAGTATCTCCTTCTTGCTTAATGAGGACTGATGCCATCCCATAGGGCAAAAAGGCCTTTGAACGCATCAATAGCCTGACCTTCAAAAAATCTCTCGACATGAAAGCGCGACTGGAGGAAGCCATCTTAGGCACTACTATATTGGAAGCTAGAAAATATTGGATTCTACTCTTGATGTGCATGGGTGTGTGTGTTGTGTGTGGGTGTTTGCATATACTGTATAGAGAGAAATAGACAGCTTATCTAGCAGATCACAACATTCTTTTTTCAGTAGATTTTAGCTAATAAAAAGGTTGTTATGACTGCACTAAAAGTTAATATTTTATTTTAAAAGGGACTGAGAGGACCTGATGGATCACCAGGTCCAGCTGGTCCAAAAGGACAAAAGGTAAGATCAAACTCTTTCATTAGATTTCCTTCCCATTTTTCGGTTTAAACTTTATTAATTTTCAGAGTATAGCTAAAATACAAAATAGGAAATACAGAAAAGCAAGAAAATAGAACTAAAGAAAAAAGAAAAAACTATAAAAGTGCAAATAGACAGATTTCCTTCCCATTTTTCAATCTCCAGACTCTTTTACTTAATTATAGGATTGGAGATACTTGCCAGTTGCTGAATAATAATAATAATAATAATAATAATAATAATAATAATAATTATTATTATTATTATTATTATTATTATTTTATACCCACCTTTTTATATATAACTCAAGGTGGCAAACATACCTAGTTCTCCTGCCTCCTTTTTTCCCTACAACCACCACCCTAGCCCAAGGTCACCCAGCCGGCTTTCATGCCTAAGGCGGGACTAGAACTCTCAGTCTCCTGGTTTCTAGGCCAGCACCTTCACCACTAACCAAGCTGGCTATCAATGAGAGTTTTATTATTAGAAAATCTAAAACTGGCATAAATCGATTCTTGTACTCTACCTCTAAACAAAAAGTATAACAAACAAATAACCCTTGTTGTATAAATGTTTTAAATATTTGAACTGATGTAACATTTATGATTTTCAGGGTGAAGTGGGGTTGCCTGGAGGCCGTGGACTTCCTGTAAGTCATTGATTTTTACATGGTATCTTTTTTAACAATTAGTATTATGAAATATATTTCCTAAATTATTGTGTAAAAATTAAAGCAATTTAAAAAAAACATGTTTTCCCTAAACCTGGAGGAAGTTTCTGGTCATTTATAGAAGAGCTCAAAAAATACACTCCTGTCTTGAAATTGGTAGGGGATATTAGTCTTCGTGGCTTTCATATAACTTAACACTAGAAAATAGCCTTGAGTTGATAGTAGAGCTGAAGTTCTAGCAGGGAACTATTCCCATCTATGAATAAGATTTTATAATAGGGTCTTCTCAGTCGAAGGTGCTGAAATTTGAAAGAGGACTTTTGTGGGACCCTTCCTTCCTTCCTTCCTTCCTTCCTTCCTTCCTTCCTTCCTTCCTTCCTTCCTTCCTTCCTTTTCATTGCTCAACCTATTTTACCACATTTACAAAATCAAAGGAACTATACAGCAAGCACTGGTTGAAAATATATTTAAAACGTATTAAGACAGTTCTAGAATAGGATTTCTGGCTTGAATCAACACATCTTAAATTGCCTCTGAAGGATGCTCAAAGAAAACTACTAATGTTGGAGAGCTACAAAGGAAAAGGCCTATATTTTATTATTTATTTATTTTTATCCCACCTTTATTATTTTTATAAATAACTCAAGGCGGTGAACATACCTAATACTCCTTCATCCTCCTATTTTCCCCACAACCACCACCCTGTGAGGTGAGTAGGGCTGTGTGTGTGTGACTGGCCCAAGGTCACCCAGCCGGCTTTCATGCTTAAGGCGAGACTAGAACTCACAGCCTCCTGGTTTCTAGCCCAGCACCTTAACCACTAGACCAAAGGGGGGGGGTTTACCCTCCAATACAAATAACTCTTCATGTGGAATTTTTGTTAAAATAATGACAAGTGCCCCCCCCCACCTGCAGAGGGATCGGGGGGGGGGGAGATCTCAAGATGGTGGCTGCAACTATGCAATTGAATCCCTGTCTTTTACAGTAAATGATACATGTGCATCATACATGTGATGTCTGTAGAAAAAGGGCAGGGCTTTGATCATGTGGATATTTTGACTTTTAACATCCTACCTGCAGACATCCCTGCCCACCTGCCATACTTCTGATCTCACTCTAGCTTTCTCATGGCAACCATTTGCATAAAAAATGCAATAGTACATTTATCACATTTGGCTTCCTTCTCAGATAACACCGCTAAGTCCACATTTCTTCATGTTGTATGACTTATTTATTATCATAACCATTTAAGTAACAGGTGCCTTACAAGGAAGTAGTAAAAAATTAAACATTGCATGGGAATAAATAAGATATGTAAAGAAGGTAGAAAGACCGACACACTTAAAAGCTATATAAAAGGAGTCTTAGCTTTCTTGGTCAAAGCTGTTCTGGATGACATTGGAAAATTCCTTATGGGCTTTTTGTCGATGAAGGTTCTCAGTCATCCAGGTGAAACAGTCTGTAGCTTGAATCATGTCAACTGGATTTCTATTTTCTCAGTGGAAACGTTTCGCTCCTTATCCAAGAAGCTTCTTCAGTCTGAGCAAAGTTAAAGTTAAAGCCTATGACCATTAACCATGACCTAGCCCCAGGTGCAAGGTCACACAGCCACCCTAGAAACATATTTAAGGATTCCCTTACTAACTTTGCTCAGACTGAAGAAGCTTCTTGGATAAGGAGAGAAACGTTTCCACTGAGAAAATAGAAATCCAGTTGACATGATTCAAGCTACAGACTTATGGGCTTTTGTTTGTGGGCTCTTTCTTTCTTTTTTTAAATTAAAACTTAATTAAATTAAAGCTGTGGCTAAATTTAAAAACTATGTGGTTGCTGTGAAATAAAGATAGGAATATCAGTAGAACTTCAGTACAATGTCATTATCTACAATGAAAGTGAATTATAGTATTCTGATAAAAGGCCTAAGAGGATTTATGAGAAAGTTCTCAAAGAGGCTGGCTTCCCCGTAGATCATGTGGTTAAAAATTGCCCAGAATATTTGCAATAGCTGTCAGTTTAAGAAGGCTGAATTGAGGAAAGTCACCTTGAATTTTATAACTGTGTTACTTCGAAATCTCTGGAAAAAGAAAAAGAAAAACTGCTGGAGATGACATATAACTTGGAGGCATTTAAAATATACAGTACCAAAAACTATAAACGATTGTTCCAGTAACTGTGTTGAACAAAACCAAAATCACTGTTTTTGAAGCTAGATGTCCCCCCTTCCCACTGCGTGGGGTGGGTAGGTAGCTCAGCTCAGCCTAGTTCATTATGAAATCACAAGCCGCACCTTTGCCATAATGGTGAGAACAACGTGGCATTCTATAAAGCTATTTATAAAGCAAGATACAGGTGAAAAAAAAGCATAAGGTAAAACGAGAGTAAGGTAGATTTCTCAACATGAAATCCTGGTGTTGGCTGGATCATTATGTAATCTCAGGTGACATAAATGCACTATTCTGATATTTCTTTATTTATTAATACAATATTTTGTATACTGCTTACTTCCAAGACTCAAAATGGATTACATTACGATCAAGAAAAGCATAAAATACAAATAAACCCCCACCCCATGAACTAACTCAAGGTAACCTTATCACAAGTTCAAAGTGCCCTGTGGAAGAATAAGGTCTAAATCACCTTTTGGAAGGCTAGGATGTTAGGGGTACTCTGTGTCTCTGGAAGCACGGTGTTCTGGGTAGTAGAGGCAGCCACAGAGAAGTGAGGTCAGCAGGACTCACCCTCTTCATTTCATGTGCAGGGGGGGGGGGAGAATGCTCAGCATCCCCCCCCTCAAGGAATGCCCAGGGTGGGCCAGTTTGACATGGGAGAGATGGTCTTCCATGTCCATGAGAAATAACTATGTAGGGCTTTATAGGCGATAACCAGCACTTTGAATTGAACCTGGAAGCACACTGATTCAACATGGGGTGCTACACAGCTTGGCTCTCTGAATTGCTGGGGGAAGTAATCTGTCAGTTTGGTGTGAGGTGTGATAAGTGTGTTGGTGATACTCAGTTGAACATCACTACCCTACACCAGGTCAGGGTGCTGTTGACATTTCACAACCAGCATTCTCTTAGGAGATATGCCATCAGGAACACCATTAGAAATATCTTCTAATTCACTTTTGACAGTAATTAAAACATATTTCCCATGATTCCATTTCCTAATTAAAATGAAGCTTTGAACCAGTCTGTCCCAGAGGAGCTACTGATGGTTAGCATTTTTTCAATTTCAACCCTGATAGCATTTTCATCAGATAGAAGGCATGACTATTCCTCCCCCAACACACAGTGACTGTGTGATCAGGAAGGAGGAGAACCACTGCCAAGCAGTGCCTCCAATCCCCAACCCTAGCAGATCATCCAGAAGGGTATTATGATCAATATTTGTAAGAGCAGTACTGTACCACAAAGACCCACAGCAGCAGCAGCAGACTGCAAATGAATTGGTCCTCTTTGTTTGCATAGGATGCTGCTGTGGACATGGCAATGCACATTGGGTTCAGGCCGTAGAGCTATTACGGCTGAGATGGAGAAGAATATATCCATCAGAAGCTCCACTGGCACAGACTGGTTGAAAGCTTCACTTCAGTAAAAAATGGAAGCATGGGAAAAATGTTCCCATCACTTTCAACAATGAATTAGAATTGATATTTCACACTGATGTGAAATCAACACTGCTTTCAGCACTAGAGGCCATTCCATCTGCTGGTAAGCTTTGGATAGGAGGACACCTTGTCTAGCCTCCCTCCTTCAGGTAAACAAAGCAGATTTTTGCCTCTTGGAAAAAAAAATGTTGAAACAATCCAGAATAAGCTTTCTCCTAATTTTTCCCTGTAGAAAAATATGTCTATGTTCATTTTCTAGAATAGTATGGCAATAGCAGTGAAACTTGCATTTTAAAATGTGAAATTGTACTTTTAAACATAGATCAATCAAGCAAGAAAACTGCTTTGTCTGTTCTAAATCATAGCATTCAACATCTGCCTCAAAGTTAATTAGTTAAAATTGCTTGAAATTCTTTGCTATCTCTTTTTTTTAATAAATTTTATTAGGATTTTGAAATACATAGTTAAAAGTTAGAAATGGAAAAAGAAATATAAAATAAAGAAAAAGAAAAGAAAAAGTGTAGTAAAGTAAGAGAAAGAAAAAGATATGAAAAATAGGTAACTTCCAATCTATCTCTGGTCATGTAGATAAAAGAATCTGCCTTAAGTGTTGGTTTTTCATACAATAGATAGAAATAATTCTTTGTCTAATATACTCTATTATATTTAATCTACTCTTCAAAACCCCATGTAAGCTTTGCCCCTCCTGCATTTTGCAAATAGTCCATCAATGGTTTTCACTCTTTGAGAAATTGATAACTTGAGTTTTCTAAATTCTTTGCTATCTCAACAAACTGGAGAGATGAAAACAGTGTTTTATGTTCTCAGTTTTAAATAAAAATGTTGATGTTTGTTCTTCCATTCTGAATATTTCTACAGTTGGTTTGAACTGGAAACTAAATATATAAAAATAATAATTGGAAAACTTTGTTTTCTCTATTTTAGGGAAAGGGAATTCCTGGACCTCCTGTAAGTAGATTTTTTTGTTTGTGTGTGTGCCTTCAAATCAGTCTGGACACCCGGCGACTGTCTCAACAAGCCCCCACAGTTTTCTTGGCAACATTTTCAGAAGTGGTTTGCCATTGCTTTCTTGCTAGGGCTGAGAAAAAGTGACAGGGTCAAAGTCATCCAGTTTGCTTCATGCCTAAGGCAGGACTAGAATCACCGTCTCTCAGTTTCTAGCCTGGTACCTTTAACCACAACTGTACACCCAAACTGTCTCTTTTTTTTAAAATAAGAATTTTATTAAGTTTAAAGCAAAGATAAAAACTATAAAAAAGAGAAAAAAAGAGAAAAAAAAGAGAAAAAGAAAAAAAAGTGGAAAAACAGAAAATGAAAAAAGACTTTTTAAGAAATTTCAAGATGACTTCCGACTTTCAACAAGAATATACAGCAATTTCCATAATTAATCCTGTACTCTAAATCTAACCAAGATCATATTATTTCTATAAATCATTACATAGACACATTATAAAAATCACCAAAGACAATTGCTCCCTCCCCTTATATATAAAGAAAAATAAACAAATATATAAACCTCTAAATCAACTCCTCCCCCCAAAAAACCCATTTATTTAAGTATTTCCTTCCTGCCACCATTCTATATATTTCTGACCACTATAATAAAAATCAAATTGTAAAAATATTTAAATTATCTACTTTTATACTTAATAGTGCTATAACAATCTTAACCCTATCAAACCTAAAATCAAACCCTTATTCTTATATCTTATAAATCTTTAAAAAATCAAACAAACTTTAAGTCATTAAAGAAAAATGGAATCACACAAGACTTAATATCAATCCATATACTGTACATTTTCATAATCTCTTATCCTACATCGAAATATACCAGGACATTTACTTGTCTCCATATTACGCATAAAGCATTTTTCGTAAAAAAATTAAACAATCCAACTGCCCCCCTTAAAAAAGCAAGCTGCTCAGTAGAAAACCTCCCACACAACATAGCTCTGTTCTCAGAACAATTCTTTAGGAAAACAGCCTTGTCAGTCTGTAGCTTGAATCATGTCAACTGGATTTCTATTTTCTTAGTGGAAACGTTTCACTCCTTATCCAAGGAGTGAAGTAAAGAGTAAAGAGTAAAAGTAAAGAGTAAAGAGCCTTGTCAGTATCTTGCAAGTCAAACTTTTAACTCCTTCTTCACCAAAGTATGTTCATTGTCTGGCATTTCTTCAAAGAGACCATTCTCCCTGTCAGGAAAAAAATCCCCCTCTTGATAAACTTCTTCCTCCACCCACAGAATGTCTTCAGCCAGTTGACACATTTTAGCACTGATATTTTCTCCAATATCCCGAATATCTTGCATAATGGCTTGGCAAGTGTCATAGAAAATCTCTTTGAAATCAGAACGAAGCCCAGAACGAAGCTCTGTGAAGATTTCCTTAAGGTCGTCCATAATTCAGGCAGTAGATTATGGCTCCCCCTGGATACTTGACTAACACAGATAGGAGCTAAAGAGTTAATGAAAGGCTTGCGAAGTTATTAAATGAAATTGACAAAGAAAAAATGTGCTAACCAGCAGCTACAGAGAGTGAACAGAAAAATGAAAAGTCAAAACAGCAAGGTCAACATGTAGGAAAAAGTTAAGTCCTTCAAATTAAATACAAAAATAGTAACGGGGAGATGATTAATTTTTTATTTATTTATTTATGTTTCAATTTATATACCGCTCCATCTCCCCGCAAGGGAACTCTTTTATTCTCAGTCCACCTTAAAATTAGACAGGAAGTAAGCCAAAGACTAAAAAAAAAAGTTTTTTTTAAAGCTACTCCAGAAATAACGATAGGCACCAAGAGAACCCGCTTTTTCTTGTTGTAGAAAGCCTCTCTTAGGGTAAGAAAACTTAAAAATATAATTGAGTGATTTAGAAATGGGGGGGGGTCGACCTAATGTCCCTTAAGGCTACAAACATGGGCTGGAAATGATGGCTTCCCCAGCCTCCTGTCGTCTCTTACCAGGTCTTCGCTATTTGCGATTCTCAGGCTGCAAGGTGACATTTTGGAGGACGAAATGGGATATTTCTGAGCTTTATTTTGACTCATGAAAAAGCTCTGGGCTTCAGGTAAAATCCTGAGTCCGAAAAAACCCCCCTGCATTGTCAGTTCTGTCCACACGGAGCTCGTGGACAAGGCTGTTCAGTCGGCCATATTCCCCACCAGAAGTCACCCAAACTGACTCTCAAGTAAAATGTAATCAACCATAAATAATTAACTGCACAGACAAACAAAATATTACAAGAGGTTTTTTAAACTACAGTCATATTTGTTATTTCTACCTTTGGATTGGCCGTCCCAGCCTGGTGTTTTGCAGATGTGTGCGATTACAAAACTCATCACCCTCAACTCACACAGCAATGGCCGTGCCAGCGAGAAATGATGGGGGTTCTAATGGAACCTATCTGGAGTACTCTAAGTTGGGTCAAGCTGCTTTAGCTCAAATAGGGGCCTATTAAACTCTTCTGTTTAAGAAAACCCCATTCATTCCTTGGACTAGGCTAGCTTTCAAAGCAGGGATGGTCAGCCCTTGGGTCGTATGCATACCCCCTGTATTCTTTTTATGGTCCAAGCTTTTTGCATGTTTGGGGAGGGTGTTTTTTAAAGAGATGAAACATTGCCTTAAGCCTTGCCAAAGTTTAAGGCACCCATTTTGCTTTTTAAAAAAGCAATACTCCCAAACGTTGGGTGGTTTTTTCCCTACTTTGGGCATCTTTGGGTGCAAAATAGATATAAATATCTTGAACTGAGACTTAAGTCCCCTTTGGGGGAGATGGTGCGGTAATAGAAATTAAAGTATAAATAAATAAGTAAGTAAGTAAGTAAGTCAGATATTTTGTCTCTTTAAAACCCCTGCTGTGCACCCCCACCCAAGGTTATATCTTCTTCAGCTCTTGAGAGATTTTTTAAAAAAGTAATAATAATAAAGCAGAGGCCCTGGTTATAGGAAAGCTGCCAATCCCTGATATGAGAAGTTTAATTAGTTCCTATCTTTTTTCAATGCAGGGTCCCCCTGGTATAGGAGGACTTCCTGGAGAAGTGGGAAGAGTTGGGCCACCTGTGAGTACTTTGTTTCATATTGTATTAAATCATTGATTAGTATTTGCCCGCTAGTTAAATGTTTGTACCATCCTTTTAGGAAAGATGTCCCTCAGGAGTGGCTGACACATTGATCACTTATAAGCACACTTATAACTGCTTGAACACGCTAAAATTATCACATGGATCTACCATTTAGGTCTCTCTTTGACAAATTATTCCAGCTGTGAATATGTACTAGTTGTCCCAAACAACTTCAGATGTTTAGTTGTGGCCAGAATTTCCAACCAGCACAGAGGGCATAGACTGGGGAAACCTGGTGTAGGTATGGATCTCTGCAATAGCATGTCACCAATATTATTACTATGTCTAAGGGTAGATTCACACTTTCTGTTTAGCCCACTGCCAGTTGTCCTCTGTGGACAAAATAGACCCTTGGTTTAAGCCTACATGGCTTTTATTATGTTTGTTATATTCTACTTAATTACATAAGAATCTCTTCCTAATTCCTATAAGTAGCATTTGTTGGAAGTCAACTGAATACAGGGTAGATTAGATTGGTTAACATTCTCTCAAGTGGTGGAGTCCCATGTGGGAATATTACTTTACAATTACCTTACAAGTTATAATTCCTATGACTGCTCATATGGATAACAAAGATATTACAGAGTCCAATTAAATTCAGCTTCCCCCCCACTTAACTGTGCATGCGCAAATGATGTATTATAGTTACATTTATTTATTTATTTATTTATTTACTTATTTATTTACTTATTTATTTATTGGGGATTGCAGCAAATGAAGTCTTTCAAAACTCCATAAATTAATCTGCCCATTCTGAAACGCCCATTCTTTTAAATTATTGATTTTCCTACCTTTATCTATGCACTACAATAATTAAAGGTGCATATTTTAAGGGAGTTCACGTAGGAATCCTTTTGTATGTGATCAGCTTTCTACATCACTTGAGAGGTAAAGGAAATGAAAGGTATGAAAGGTTTGAATCTCTTCTCCTCCTGTCATTTTCAGCTCTTTTCTATTCTATGCCATCAGAATTTTTCTCCTTCTTGAGCATTTTTGGTTGTTAATGTAACCAATGTAGGGTTTATTTGGTAACCAATGTAGGGTTTATTTGGTTTGCTTTATCCTTTCTTGTACGAGACTTGGATATATATTTGGAAGTTTGTTTTTATGCCCTTGTGACCCTGTTTAGGGTGATCCTGGAAAGAGAGGGCCCCCAGGAGTGCCAGGACCTCCAGGCCCGAGGGTAAGTTTGCAGTATTAATACTGAAGATATTAAAATATGCAGTGTCTCAAAGTATGTCATCCTTCCCCAGTTCATTCAAAGCATCCTTCCAGCTGGAAGGATGTTTGAACATTTTGTGCAATATTCTCAAAGAGGGGATTTCAAATATTTTAGGCTGTGGAATCTCTTAGTAAAAATAAAATTCCAGGAACTCTTGATCAAGAGGCAAAGCAATTATATAGGGGAAGAGGTCCTAAGTTTTTCAGTGTTGGTTCTGTCTGCGAATGTAGATCCATCCTCTGCTGGTGGTGGAAGATATACTTTGCCCTCACAAAAGGCTCCTTTACTGCATTTATAGATCTGTTTGTACCATCAGCCTTGTTAATGCAAGTTCAACTCAATGTTTGACAATATTCATGGCTATCCCCATTTTAAACTTCTTGCTAATCTACTTCAGGGAACAGTTGGCCTTCATGGTGGAGATCCACTGGTAAGATATTTATCTTCCTTATTTAAAGATAAGAGATATGGATGACACCCACTTTCCTGGGGCCCTGGAAAGCCTTTAAGACCTGGCTCTGTTCCCAGGCCTGGAGTTAATGTGGTTGTAATTTATTGGGGGTGGGGGCTGTCATATTTTTGCACTATTTGTACCATTGGCCATCTAGTTGTTTTAGTGCAGGCTGCCTCTTTATTTGGGTTTTAATTGTTTTAACACTTTTACTGGGGGTTGGGGATTGTGTGTGTTGTGGATTTTGTAAACTGCCCAGAGTCTTCTAGAGTGGGCAGCCGTACCAAATCAATTATTAAATTAAATTAAATTAAATTAAATTAAATTAAATTAAATTAAATTAAATTAAATTAAATTAAATTAAAAACAGCTTTTCTCTAAGCAAGACTTCACCTTATTAACCTAACTCATTCCTTTTTTTTTCAGTGTCCAAATGCTTGCACACCTGGCCATCCAGGACATGCTGGCATGATGGGCATGAAGGTAAGAGAAGGGGTGGGAGTAATAGAACATATTACATATTAGAACATATTAAGTATGACTGGATATTGACTGAATTTTGATAAGTTGCAAGAGCTGTTACAGCAGTAGCATAACAATATGGAGTTAAGGTTGGAGTACTACGCCCTTTGTAACCTACACGTCAGAACACCAGCCATCGAAATAAGCCCTTGCACATAGGAACAGCAAGGAAATGAAGTCCATTTCTATTTTTTATTTTTTTTAATATAAATTTTATTAGGGTTTTAAAATCAATGGTTTTCTTATATGCAACTTATAGAGAAATTTAAATTAGATGAAAAAAATCTTGAATTTGAACGAACTAAATCAGAATTTGAGACACAATCATGTGAAACAGATGACCACTTAATTGCTAAAATGTATAAATTATTGTTAAAAGGAGAAATGGTGGAAGAACAAGTCAAAGAATGCATGATTCAATGGGCAAAAAATATCGGCCACAATATACAAATGCAACAATTGGAAGATATGTGGAATAAAAGATTAAAATTTACTCTGTGTTACAATTTGAAAGAAAATTTTTATAAGATGATGTATCGATGGTACATGACCCCACAAAAACTTGCTAAAATGTATGGGACTGTTTCCAACATTTGTTGGAAATGTAAAAAACAAGAGGGGTCCTTTTATCATATGTGGTGGACATGTAAGGTGGCAAAGAAATTTTGGACTCAAATACATTCATTGATGAAAAGCATATTACAAATTCGAATCCCATTTAAACCAGAATTATTTTTATTGGGAATATCAGATGTACAAATAAAAAAACATTTTATTAGAATCATACAATATATGATTACAGCAGCAAGACTTCTTTATGCACAAAATTGGAAAAATCAAACTCTACCAACGATACAAGAATGGATGTTAAAACTGATGGATATGGCAGAAAATGATAAATTGACATGTTTATTAAAAGAAAACTCAAACTGTTATTACCTTAAAGAGTGGAAACCATTGATAGACTATTTGCAAAGAGCAGGAGGGGCAAAGCTTGCATGGGGTTTTGAAGAGTAGATTATATATAAGTAGAATATATAAGACAACAAAATGTTTATGAATATTATATGAAAAGCTAGCATGTAAGATAAACTTTTCTTTTTATTTCTATGACCAGAGATAGATCGGAAGTTAACTAATTTCTATATCTTTTTCTTTTTCTTTTTCTTTCTTTTACTTTTCTACACCTTTTTCTCTCTTTCTTTAATTTGTATTATTTCTATTTCTGTTTCATTTCTAACTTTTAACTTTGTATATTTAAAACTTTAATAAAAATTTATTAAAAAAAAGGATTTTAAAATACATAGTTAAAAGTTAGAAATGGAAAAAGAAATAGAAATGCAAAATAAAGAAAAAGAAAAGAAAAAGTGTAGTAAAGTAAAAGAAAGAAAAAGATATGAAAAATAGGTAACTTCCAATCTATCTCTGGTCATGTAGATAAAAGAATCAGCCTTAAATGTTGGTTTTTCATACAATAGATAGAAATAATTCTTTGTCTAATATACTCTATTATATTTAATCTAATCTTCAAAACCCCATGTAAGCTTCGCCTCTCCTGCATTGTGCAAATAGTCCATCAATGGTTTCCACTCTTTGAGATATTGATAACTTGAGTTTTCTTTCAATAAACAAGTCAGTTTATCATTTTCTGCCATGTCCATCAATTTTAACATCCACTCTTGTACTGTTGGTAAAGTCTGAGTTTTCCAAAATTGTGCATCAAGAAGTCTTGCTGCTGTTATCATATATTGTATAATTCTAACAAAATGTTTTTCTATTTGTAAATCCAATATTCCCAACAGAAATAATTCTGGTTTAAACGGAATCTGTATTTGTAGTATACTCTGCATCAACGTATGTATTTGGGTCCAAAATTTCTTTGCAATCTTACATGTCCAGCACATGTGGTAAAACGACCCCTCTTGTTTATTACATTTCCAACAAATGTTAGAAACAGTCCCATATATTTTCGCAAGTTTTTGAGGGGTCATATACCATCGATACATCATCTTATAGAAATTTTCTTTCAAATTATAACACAGAGTAAACTTCAATCCTTTAGACCACATATTTTCCCATTGCTGCATATGTATGTTATGACCAATATTTTTTGCCCATTTAATCATACACTCTTTAACTTGTTCTTCCACCATTTCCCCTCTCAACTGTAATTTATACATTTTAGCAATTAAATGTTCGTCTGTTTCACAAAGTTGTATTTCAAATTCCGATTTACTCTGTTCAAATCCAAAATCTTTTTTATCTAACTTAAATTTCTCTGTAAGCTGCTTATAAGAAAGCCATTGAAAAGTATATCCTTCCGAGGCAAGTTGTTCTTTTGATTTAATTTTGTATTCTCCTTGTTCTTTTTCTAACAAGTCCTTATAAGTCAACCATTTGCCTTTATCTCTTGTTTCAGTTCTATAGAATGCTTCTTGTGTAGAAATCCATAAAGGCATCTTGTAACATAAAGTTGACCTATATTTATTCCAAATCCTTAACAAAGATCTTCTAATATAATGATTTTTAAAGTCCACATTAACTTTAACTTTGTCATACCATAAGTGTCCATGCCATCCGAATATTAAATCGTGACCTTGTAAATTCAATAGTTTTTCATTTTTCAAAACAATCCATTCTTTAAGCCATACTAAACAACATGCTGCATAGTATAACTTCAAATCTGGGAGGCCCAAGCCACCTCTTTCTTTTGAGTCTTGCAAAACTTTATATTTTATTCTCGGTTTTTTCCCTTGCCATACAAACTTAGATATATCACGCTGCCATTGTTTAAAAGGCGCTTCTGAAGCCAGTATAGGTACTGTTTGGAAAAGGTATAAAATTCTTGGCAAAATATTAATTTTAATCACTGATATTCTGCCTAATAGTGATAGTTGCAATTTCTCCCACCGATCTAAGTCTTTTTTTATATCTGTCCAAAGTGAAAAATAGTTATTCTGAAATAAGTTGACATTCTTTGATGTTAAATGTATTCCCAAATATTTTACTTTTTTTCCCCATTATAAATCCAGTTAATTCTCTCAATTTTTCTTGTTGGTGGCAATTCATATTCTTGGTTAAAACTTTTGTTTTATGTAAATTCACTTTGAACCCTGCTAGCAACCCAAAGTCTTTCAATTTCTGCATTAGTAACTCAATCCCATCCAATGGGTTTTCTAAAGTAATGACTAGGTCGTCAGCAAAGGCTCGTAGCTTATAAACTTCTTTTTTAACTCTTATACCAGAAATGCCATCATCTTGTCTAATATCTCTAAGTAAAACTTCTAAGACCAATATGAACAAAAGTGGAGATAAAGGACATCCTTGTCTTGTACCTTTTTGAATTTCACATGGTTTACTGAAATCGCCGTTAACAATTATTTTAGTGGTTTGAGGGGTGTATATAGATTTAATCCATTTAATAAAATTTCCCCCAAAATTCGTAGATTCCAATACCTTAAACATAAAAGGCCAATTTAAATTGTCAAAGGCTTTGCATCTACAAATATCAAAGCAGCTTGTTTTTCATTATGTTGTTCCAAGTACTCCAATATGTCCAAATCACTTCGAACATTATCTCGAATTTGTCTCTTAGGCAAAAATCCTGCCTGATCCCCATGGATAAAATTCTTAAGAATAATTTTCATTCTTTCCGCCAACACTGTTGTAAATATCTTATAGTCATTGTTCAATAAAGATATTGGTCTATAATTCTTCGTTAAAGTCAAATCTTGTTGATCTTTTGGAATCAATGTAATATGAGCTTCTTTCCATGTTTCTGGCATTACACCTGTTTCTAAAATCGAATTCATAGTCTTTTGTAAAGGAAGACAAAGCTCATCCTCAAAGCATTTATAATAAGCCGCTGATAAACCATCGGGACCAGGCGCTTTTCCACTATTAATTTTCTTGAAAGCAGTTGACATTTCCTCTACCGTTATAGGATGATTAAGCAATGAAGTCCATTTCTAAGAATCCAAAACAGTGAATGTTTTTCGCTTGGAGTTGTCAGAGCCAGCTGATGTGGTACAAGTAAACAGAGCTGGTTCTGAAGGGGCCTTAAGCCTTTGCATGGAGAGGCTCTGTGCATAAGCTTGTGCAACTGAATCTTTTGAACCTTACTTCCCTGTTTACCCTTTTCTCACTTCAGCCCCTTCCCTCTTTGTTTCTTCCATTCTGAATTTTAGACTGTAGGTGCCTTAGGGCAAGATACCTGATCTCTTGTTACATGTTTGCTATGCAACCCTATGCAACCACCTGGCGTGACATACACACACAAGTAAACAAAATCAGTAAAAATTCCCAGCTCACTTGAAAAAGGGGAAAAAAACCTGTAAGGGGGATTTTCATTCAAAATTGTAAAAATATGTTTCTCACACTACCCTCAAAACAACAACAAAGGGCACAGTGATTGTTTATTTAAACCAGGGTCCTCAAACTCTTCAGCTCATTGATCCCTTCATGAAGTTTCAGATTGTTCATCGACCCCCAAACATTTATTATATTAAAATAATTTAATAAATACTGCTTTAGCTAATACTACTACTATTAATAATAATAATAATAACAACAGCAACAGCAACAGCAACAGCAATAATGGATAGTCCCATCGACTCTTGGGGGTTGGTATTGACTACTTTGGAGAACCCTGGTTTAAATGTTTGAATTCCAGCTTCTCCAAGTGATATCCTCCAGATACATTAGGTTATACCACACATCATTCCCAGCTGATATGATCCTGGGCTAAGGGACTCTTAAGTTGAGGTCCAAGACATCTGGAGGACATTAGACTGGGAAAACAACTCTGATTTGATATAGCTAAGATACCCAAGCCAATTTTTTATGGGCAATGTTTCAGGTGGCATATTAAGCATCAGTGAAAATATCTTTGTCTTATATTTTAGGGTCACAAGGGAGCAAAAGGTGAGGCTGGTGAACCAGGAAAGCAAGGCTATAAGGTAAGAGGAAGTAGAATGTTAATGCATGCAAATAAGCTGGAATAGTGATGGTTGATGGGGGAAGAATGTTTAACTTTGGTGTGTATTTAAGAAAGGAATACTAATGATCTTCTTTGAATTTTTTCTCTGCTATTTTCATAGCAGTTAGTTACAACAGCTATTGGTGGCCCTCTGAATCATAGGACTGTGACACATAAATGCTAAAAATAATGTGATTTGTTTTGTTTTGGTTTTGTATGACATGTGAACAAATCTTGTGATTTATATAGTTTATGGTTTAGCATATGGTTTGTTCAATAAACCATGGCTGAAACCAATAACGATTTAGTGTGATATTGTATACCATCAGCTTTCCATCTCACTGCTTTACTGCTTTGCTAAAGTCTTTCCCAAATAAGGCAGTCTTACTTAATGTATGCTGCCGCCTCACTTCAGTATGTGGGAAATACATAAATAACACAACATTGAAGGAAACAGAATAAATTATGTATGCTAATTTTTAGAATGTGTTATTAACTAACTTGTTGCGCTTTGTATATTTTTTAGGGCGAAGAAGGCGAACAAGGACGAATAGGTGACATCGGAGATCAGGGCCCTCCAGTAAAGTATTTCCTTTTAATTAACTTTTTGGTTGCTTTTCATCAATGAGTAAATATGGTGAGATGTAAGAAACTAAGTGAAACCAATATCCATCCATCTGTTCATCATTATAAGTTCCTGATCCAACTATGTTGTCATGACTGTTATCACAATGTAGTTTCATTGTGATAACAGTCATGACAACATAGTTGGATCAGGAACTTATAATGAGTGAGTGAGTCATTTTTTCCCACTGAACTGATTGAATTTAACTGGATTTTTCTTCTGCACATTAAAATGTTGACCCTTTTCACTGAAAAGCCCTGTCAAAGGTAGGACTGTAGGAGAATTGGGGATTTAAGGGTAAGATTTCAATCTGAATAGTACGTGGATAGGAGATCAAAAGGAAATCCCACGGCTGTAGAAGGCAGAAATATCCTAGATATGGACAGGAGCAATCTATTTAGTAATTGTGGCCAAGGAAACAATATGGCTGTGTCCACATGTCCACATTGACTCAAGGAAGACTTATCTTTTTACTAAGCCCAGTAAGTGGATTAAAACCAATTGCTTAATTTGTTGCCTGTCTTCAACCAGACAGAAAGGACAACAATAAATGGGAATGTCATTCACAATAGGAATAAGGAATCTGAAGACTGGATGATGAGAGGGGTAGGACTGCTTGAGACCCAGTCTTCTTCCCATAGTGCCAAAGTATGGCTTGATGTCTATGAAGGTTCTCAGTCATCCAGGTGGAATTGTCTGTAGCTTGAATCATGTCAACTGGATTTCTATTTTCTCTGTGGAAACGTTTCGCTCCTTATCCAAGGAGCTTCTTCAGTCTGAGCAAAGTTGGTAAGGGAATCCTAAATATGTTCCTAGAAACATATTTAGGATTCCCTTACCAACTTTGCTCAGACTGAAGAAGCTCCTTGGATAAGGAGCGAAACGTTTCCACAGAGAAAATAGAAATCCAGTTGACATGATTCAAGCTACAGACATATGGCTTGATGTGTGTTTCTTTATACTTTTTCTTAATTGCAAGCAATCTTCACACCACATCAGTCAAAAGCAAATCTAAGAAGCTTACACAAATGATAGACAATAAATTATACTGTGCATCTAATATTAATACATGACATAAAATTAAAGTACAACATGTCATTAGCTGCATCTCCATAGATTCTAGGTATAACCAACTTTTCATAATCTTCTGAATAGTAGCAAAAAGGAAGGTGATTTTATTTTGGGAGGGGGAGGAGCTGATATCACAGAAGAGTCACAGTTCATTAATTTGGGTGTTCTGATTTCATACAGCTAGAGACAGAAAAACATGTACAATATTTAGGACTTCGGGATTTTAAAAAAAAATCAGTAGAAAATCTTTAAAATAAGGAACAGTTTTTGTCATGAGAACGGAAAGAGAAGAAAAGCCTTTAAAAATTGTTTTATCCAAAGAAAGTGAGCATATATGTGATTCATTAGGTACATGAGCTTCATGTTTGCAAAACCTTTTGCATTTCAGGGACCTCAAGGGTTAAGAGGCTTCATTGGCATAATGGGCCCAAAAGGTGATAAAGTAAGTAACAGCAACAATACCTTTGTGATTTCAAATTGTTTGGTAATATTGATCGATTGAGAGGTGCCTTGGTTTATAGAAGAACTGTTATGTGGGAACATTCTTTCATATGGATATGGTGAACATTCTTTTGTGTGTATATGGTGAATCTTGGGTTTCTGCTTCTTCACTTGCCTTCATTGGACATTAGGGAGTGCAAGCCTCGATTTGACCCCCAGAGGGCAAACATGGTCATTAGTTCCCAAATAATTGCCTATCCTAGCTTTTAGTATCTAATCCTATTATATATGGATGAAACTAAAACAGTCACTGGAATATTTCTTTACTAAAAATATAATAAAACCTTTAACATTAGTATTAGAACTGTTGTTTTTTAAAATTATGCTTGTTTTCCCACTAGGGCATATATAGATATATAAGCTTGCATACTGAATAATAATCTATAACCCTGAATGCACGTTCCCATTTATCTGAAAGATAAAGGCTCTCCAATTCTAAATTTTTTAATGGTTTGCAGTCCAGATATCTAGCTGCTAGAGTTGTGTAGTGCTGTAAGCAAGCTTCCTTTGGATGATAGGGAATTAAATATATATGTAACCCATTGTTTTTGCCATGTGTACTCTGTTTTCTCAAAACAAACATTAAAACGATTCACATGATTCAGTGTTGTATTGATTATTATCAATATTATCACAATATTTTATTAAATAAGAATAACACACTATTATTATAGGCAGCACATTCACAATTCAAACTGCTATTCACGATTGGCCATGCAGTCCTATTAGAGTCAATGTTTATTGACTTTAAGACTTATTGGCTTTCTCAAAGATGCAACTTCTTGATTACGTTAATTTTTTCTTTGCTTGTAATAAATTTATCTGTAAAAAAAAAATCCTGAGGTGGTTCTACAATGAAGAGTATATTCTGATTCATTACTTAGTTAGTTTAACACTTGTTTTATGGTTTCCAGAACAAACCCAGTTTGTACTGCCAAAATTTGGTGGTAAACCCTACCCGTGATCAATTTAATATCCCTTTCTTTTTTGAATATATAAACATGTAAACTAGATATATTATTAATTAATTAATTAATTAATTAATTAATTGGATTTATCCCCGCCCATCTCTACCATGGCAGACTCTGGGCGGTTATTAACTGTCCACAAATGATAGATCTTCCAGTTGTGAATGAGATTATGATCCACCAGAAGGAGTAGATGCCCATTTTGGGAGTGCTTCTGATTCAACATCACAAACCTGGTTTCCCAGACTGAGGCAACAACAGCAAGGAACATCTTTTTATCAACTTCAGCTAATGCACCAACCATGGCTTTTCTCAGAAGACAGCCTTGAGCTGGTCCTCCAGTCCTGATTACTGCAATGTGCTTTACATGTGGCCGCCTTTGTATCTAGTTTGGAAATTGCATTTAATACAGAGTTCATCAGCCAGGCTGGTCTCTAGAAAGACTAAAAAGACACAAAACCAAAAACCTGGATTATTCATGCGTAGAAAACATTATACAGACTCCCAATACATGTCTTGATGAAATACAGAAGTGCTGGTTATGATGTTTCAGATCGGACACAGTGTGTGACTGGTTGATGTGAGAGACAGAGTGAGATTACTCTTTAACTGAACCTCATCTAGGGAGGTTCACCTAGGGATGCTATGGACTTATCTGACAGCAATCTAAGTCCAAGCCTTCTCTATAGTTGGATTGCCTTCCCTGTTAAATTGAGAAAAGAGACCTTCTCCTTAGCATTAAAACATACTTTCCCCCCCAAAAAAGGGCCTTTAATGGTTGGCTTTTATTTTAAAAGGTTATTTTAATCATTTTAATACTTTTAATTCATTCTGACTATACTTTTTACATAGAGACAACTCCCCATGGTTTGTTCCCAGGTTGCATTGGTGATGTCTGAAATTTAAGAGGCCCAGAATTATCCAGATTTTCATAGCTCTTCTTATAGATGTGTGATCCCCCTTGATGGAGCAGGATTGGTGACAGAATAATAGCAAATTTCTGTGTAATGAATCATGAGAAGGATACCTTGTGGTGTTCAGCAATTCATTAAGATAACCAAATTGTGATGGGTAGTTTCACAGAGTTGGTCACGCTGTAAATAATTGATTTTTATTTGTTTACTCTCTTTTATGCCATCCATTCCCCAGTAGCTGTAGGTGGAAAATAGTGAACAGTTTCAAAACAAAACAAAAACTAAATCCAAATACAGAATATATGAATACACACACACACACACACACACACACGAATGGTATGCCTGTCACAGATTCCACCTGCTTATTTAAAAAATACTATTCTCTAGTACCAGCTGGAAGATGAAAGTTTTTACAAGTTTCCTGAAGCACCAGAGGGATGAAGCAAACTGAAGCTCCACTAGGAAGGAGTTCCAAAAAATGAGGGTGGTGAAAAAAGGCAACTTTCGAGGCTCTGTGAGATGACAGTCTTGATAGAGCCTGGAATAGTTGACCATATGAGATCTGGTTGGAAGTGTATATGAATGCCAGAAGAGGCAAACTCTTGGATAACCAGGCCTGGAACCATGTAAGGCCTTAAAGATGACAGCCCACACTTTGGATCATATCCAGAAGCTTAGTGGCAACCAATGGAGCATCCAAGGCAGAAGGGTCATATTGTAGAACACCCATCACTGCTTGGGCTGTTGCATTCTATACCAGCTGTAGCTTCTAAATTTTATTCAAGGGCAGCCTCCTGTAGAACACATTACAGAAATCCAACTGGGAGGTGATTAGGGCATCAGTGACCATGATCAGGGCATCCCGATCCAAAAATGGTCACAACTGGTACACCAGAAGTAACTGTGCAAAAGCCCTACTAGCCACAGCTATCACCTGCTCTTCTAACAAGAGCTGTACGTCTAACAGAACTCCCAAATCATTTCTGAGATCATTTCTGAGCATGAGAGTACAACCCCAACCACTCACAAAAATAGTATTTCCCTGAAATTGTTAAACCCATAAACCCAGAGCTACTCCATCTTAGAGATATTCAATCTGAGTTTGTTCCTCCCCACCCAGACCCAGAGAGCCTTCAAGCATGGGGTCAGCATTTCCACTGCAACACTTGTTCAGCCCAAGACTGAGATATATAGCTGGGTATCATCAGCATATTGATGATACCAAACCCCATGCTGATGAATGACTCCTCCAGCAAGTTTCATGTATATGTTGAAAAGAAGTAAGGAAAGGAGGGATTCTTGAACATATCACAATATAGAGGTTTCTGGACAGATTTCTCCTCTCTCACCACCATCGACTGGAAGTGCCCCTTCAAGAAGGAGGAGAGCCTGTGTAAAATGATCCCCCTACTTCAATCACACATAGTCCTTGTACTACTCACTTCAGAGGGAATGGAATGGGGTATAGGAGCCAAGTCTTGACAAATATAAAGCTGGGTTTGTCCTTATTGGGATTGCCAAGTCAGCGGAATATTTTGAGATCTTGTATCGTAATAATCCTTTATCATCTTTCTCTCTCCTGGTCTTTACAATATAGGGTGCTCGCGGTTTTGATGGAGAGCCCGGCCCTCAAGGTCTTCCTGGGGCAGCTGTGAGTTAATCTGTCTAACCCCAAGATCTTTTAGACTGCTGATAACCTCAAGATAGAATCAAACTGATTGCCTTCACCCTCAGATTAAAAAAAACCCACACCTTTATCTCTATTTCCATTTAAAACAAACAAGTACTTTATCCACTAATTTTCCAGATACTATGGTAAGTGCCCTAACACTTCACTGTTGCAGTATGTAAGCTGGGGAGGGGTGGCTGTACTTCTGGGGTTCTGCAAGCAAAGAGGGAAAGCAGCTCTTCTGTTAGGGGACATGGGCCTCTTTGGGGCCACAGGACTGGCACCCCAAAGACCCGCTTTCCCTTCCCTTCTCCCTCCTGGGTTGGCAAGAGAAGGGGAAAAGGTGGCTTTTTGGCCTCAGAACAATTTAAAGCAGGATGACTGCTGGGCACGCCTTGTAAATATCACTTTTGCAGCAGAACAAGGAAAGATGGATGGTGTCTGTCCTTGTGGGCAAGTTGACCATGGTGTCATGTGTCCCTAATCTAGAAAAATAATTAGTGGGACATATTTGCTCCAAGGCAAGCAAGACATGTGGGAGATTCCTAATGTGGGAAGCTACAATTAGAATAAATGTACATTGCCTGTAGCTAGCAATCACTCCTGTGACTTGATGTGGTTATTACAAGGAATTGCTCAGAGATTGCTAATCAATATCTACATTCTTCTCTAGGGTGATCAGGGACAAAGAGGTTCATTGGGAGAAACAGGTCCCAAAGGAGAGAGGGTGAGTTTTTATAATGTTATAGTAACTGATTAAAGTAAGAATATATCCAGATTGCCAGCTAAGACCAGGCACGTTTATTGGAATGCAAGTCCAAATATGTTTCTGGGGTTTGCGCCTAAATAGTTGTGCAGAATTTACTTCATATAATGGCCTAAATTCCATATACCTAAGTGTAAGTCTATTGCCTCTAAACATGACTTACTCTGTGATGAAATTAGGCCAGTACATACTGAAAACTGCAGGAAAAAAGAATTGTGAAAGCAAAAATAAATGGAGGTAATGCTGATACCCACCCTTAAAGTATCCGAGATGGGTCATTTGCCTTGCTTTATTCATATCCACTGATATGTCTGTCACACTTTCAACATGCTTTTTAAAAAAAAAAAAAAAAAAAATCTGTCTTATTTTTAGGGTCCACAAGGCATTAGAGGAATTACTGGTCTTCCTGGGCCAAAAGGAGAAACTGTACGTATAACATGATTCTTACATATAGTGGAATTTATCATTTATATTTCCAACAAGTTTAAGTTACTTCCCAAGGCCAGGCAAAAGGTACTGTGAAACAAGTGCGACTTACATGATAACAGTGTGTGAAATACAATGCTATTTCTTCCTCCAGGGCTTACCTGGAGTTGATGGCCGCGAAGGTATACCTGCCATGCCAGGAGCAAAGGTACTTAAAGTTAAAATAAAGTTAATGTATCTGTTCTAATTTAATATAGCCGAGTGGGACCAGGAAAATATTATGGAGAAGAAGAGCAATTAGACAAATTAGTAATGAATGGGATTCTCAGCTATTATTAGCGAAATGGAGACTCCACGCTGAAAGGCTATAACAGTGGTTGGTGCCTCCAGAAGCTGAGAGTGCTACTAGCAAGTTACTGTAGTTGCATTCTATTTTTCCTTCGGTCCACCCATCCAAAGCTGTTATTTTTTTTCTCAGGCCAGCTCCTCATGGCAGAAGTCCCTTTATTAGCTGTAAGAATTAAATAGTTCATACTCCTATATTCAGAGAGCCAGTTTGGTGTAGTGGTTAAGGTACCAGGCTAGAAACCAGGGACCGTGAGTTCTAGTCCCGCCTTAGGCACAAAGCCAGCTGGGTGACCTTGGGCCAGTCACACTTTCTCAGTCCTAGGAAGGAGGCAAGGGCAAACCACTTCTGAAAAACCTGCCAAGAAAACTGCAGGGACTTGTCCAGGCAGTCACCAGGAGTCAAGTCTCACTTGAAGGCACCCCTTTTCCCCCCAAAGCACCTCCTATATTCAGAGAATACTATATATACCCAAATACTGGGTGCTGAATACAAAGAACAGGTACAAACAGTTGCTTTTGTGCAAGAACTATGTAGCTGAAAAGGGTGCATTTAGAATACTAAATAAGCTGAGTATCACCAACTAAGGACAGAATGGGGAGGACTCTGGCTCAGAAACTCCACGCCAAATAAGTTCTTCTTCAAAAAATGACCAGCATTTGCTGCAGCGCTGCGAGGAACATTCTCAAATGGCATTTCTACACTTTCCATGTTTACAGAGATGAAATAAGGCAAGGAATGCAACAATCTCTGATGGCAACTGTGATCACACAACACTTATTAAGCAGCAGAACTTGCTTTCAATTTTCATACTAAAACTTGTTGTATTTAGGCCAGTGTGGGCTGAATACTGCAGGAAAAAAAGAAAAAGAAATCAAAAGAAATCAATTCAGTTTAAACTTGATACACTACCTTAAGTAATTGAGTTTTTTTAAACTTGGTAACTAGTTTTCACATTAGTTTATTTTTTTTAAGTATTCTGTATTTTACTGATCCATCTATCTGACCACCTGTGTGTCTGCCTGTCACGTATACTGCTGTTTTGCACAATGACTCCCAGGAAAGTAACAAAACATAAACTAAAATGTTCATGGTAAAAATGAACTTAAAATATCCATAGTAATAGTTATTCATTTCAACCATTCATAAATTAATCAGAGCATCCTATCACAATCATCCAATTAACTGCTGAAAGGTCTCCAGAAAAGCTCTATTTTGTGGTTAGTCTCCTTGAACAGTCAAGTGAGAAGATAGGATATAAATCAAATATATGCATACCAGAATATATGCTGATGGTCACAAATATACTGTAGATGGTTTTCAGAGAAGTTTTGCCAATCCATGGAAGACGGAACTATAAATGCCTACCAGCCGTTATGGCTGAATAGAACTACTCTGGGCAGAAGTGGATATATTTCCAAATAAGAAATGATTCTGTATACAAAATGCAAGGAAAAGCCGTTGCCTGTACATGACCCAGCTGCTCAAAGCTGGACCTGAGTGAAGACAAATGTTGAAACTGATGTCACTTTGGTGTGACTAACAGGGGATCTTCATATATGCCTACACAACAGCCAAAAGAAGATCAGTATCATTTGAATCCTACATGTATTAATGGTGTTTCCAGCACAAGTTCACCTCTCTCCATTTATATCTTTTTAATTAATTTCCTGCAATAGGGAAATGCCTATTTCTCTGGCTCGATCAGTCAAGGTAGCTCTCCCTTTCTTACGGGGAGTACAAAGGGCTTGCTCCCAAGGAGTTAATGGAGGATCCATGTCAGTGCGAGGACTAGATGATGATGAGATGAGCAAGATGAGCAAGATGTTTAGTGAGTTGCCCAGTGCACATGTCTCTCCTGCCTGTCCTATTCATGAAAAGTAGTATAAATACAGTACCTTCTACATAGTCTAGATACAGGCATCTCTTAATTAGTATTTAATATGCATATTAAATAAATAATATCTGTGCATACTAATTTTTACAGTGTCTTTACCGTTCCTTTAAAATGATGGTTTGGTGGGTTACAAGCACTGAATAAAGATTGGATTATCGGGTGTTGGTGCAAACCATAGGGAGTCTACATGTTTTGAATGTGACCTTTCCAGAGGCAACTTCTGCCTGCTGTGAAAACAGAAAGGTGTGCTAGATGGCATGTTCCAGCAGGATGATGTCTACATTTTATGTCCTTACTTCTTGGGTGAATGTTGGTGATTTACTCTGACTGGATCATTTGCTCAATGCCACATTTAGGGTATGTGGCAGGGATGGTGATTGCCAGTGGTGGGAAGCTTATTAATATTCTTACAGTATAGCTTTGTAGACCATGTAGGCAGATGGCTTGATTCCCTACAAGGATTTCTTCAGCCTCCACCTGAAATACAAATATTTTCTTTCAGGGTGAACCAGGAAAACCAGGACCTCCAGGTGATACAGGAATTCAGGGAATCCCTGTAAGTGTTTTCCGCATTTTTTCCACATTTAAAATGTAAACAAAGTTACTTTTCCAAGCCAATCTGAAGCTGGATGTTTATTGAGTCAGGCTATGTTTTCTGTAACGGCAGCTATATAACTTTGTACCGAATAGCAAGATGTTGGTGAAATCTAGAAGACTGGAAACTTTAAAATTAGGACAAAGTATATTGTAATGCTACCAGGAAGGTATCCTGTTGCATTAATTTCCAGAGGTTGGGGTGGTGGTGGTGTTAAGAGTTGCCCAAATTCTTTTGCTGGCTTGGTTGCATTTTTATGCTTAATTGTAAAACTAAACAATCAAAATTATGTAATCTCACACACGCTTTGGGGATTTTTAAATTTTAACGTTAGGAATCAAATTATGTGCTTAAAGTCTACGTATACAGTGGCAAGAGGGAAAGCCAAGAGTGCTGCCCGCTAGCCACCAATGGCTTTGCCTGTGTCAAATCATTCTTAACAAAATGAGTCAGTCTTGCAAATTGCTCAGAATAGTTCAAATAATGAATATATCTGGTAAATTTCTGGCTGATTAGCCTGTTGGGCATAGGAAGTTGTACACCAGGCGCTGCCCTGGAAAAGAGTTGACTGGTTGATGAGGGATAGTATCCTAACAGAAGGATTTAGGTACGGTTAATCAACACTTGACCAGCATGTTGTCCTAGTAGAAAAATACATCAACTACTCTTGGGTATGTTTTACATTGCATTCATTCATCAAGACAGCTTTTAATTCAATCCCCAAAGACAGGCTGTGAGAGAAATTGGAGGCATTCTCCATCAATTGCCAATTTCTCTTGTTGATAATGACAGTAATTTAGTGCAGGTGCAAAGTGGCATTTTTACTCAAAAAGTTGTGAAGTAAGGCAGTATCTTGGCTCTTTTTAATTTCTATAGTAATTCTTTGATGCATGTCCTGGCAAAACCTGAGTTTCAGCACCCCTACCACCATGTGGCCAGTAGATCAGTGTCAGTCCTTTTATACAGCATGTTGACCATGCAACTTCCCTCTGTATATCATAAGTGGGCTACAGGCAAAATCTTCAAATTTATGCCTGTTATTGTGGAAGGAAAAGACTGGCTATAGTAAAACAAACTATAGTAAAACAAACAGCTGTTTTCTCTAGAAACCCTATCATCTGCCGTTACATTTGGAAAATCAACAACTTGGATATTGATCAAATTAAACTATTCAAATAACTGAGTGCTTCTTTTCAAGCCTCAGCAATCTGGGAATAACAACGAAGGGCCATCACTGCCTGGGCCCATAAACTAGCAAACGCAATGGGAATAATTATGCTCCAGCCTCAATAACAAATATTTACAAATGGCGAATGTCATTAGCCATTTGGCATATATTAGCTAGACCTGTAATTATTGCGACTTAAGCTGTCTTGAAGCTGCCCAGTCCACATTTAGAAGAACTTCATGTATCCAATGATCTGCTGAGACTGGAATCCAAACTAATCTCCATAGAGGGTTGCTATCTGAAATGGTGGCCAAATTAATTTTTACTGACAACTCCCTGGCTTCTCTGATCTTACAGCATAACTTTATGTCATCATGGAAGGCAGGTATAGATGTATACTTGTTGTGGGGATGGAGCTGCTTCTTAAAGACAAAGACTGATCCCAAGAGAGACTTGATAGAGCTGAAACAAAGGCTTTTGAAAGAAAAAACAGAAAGACCTAAGTATAACCTTTGTGTAGTATGGGTCTGTTTGAAAGACACCCCCCCTCCCCCCCCCCTCCCTCCCTCCCTCTCTCTCTCTCTCTCTCTCTCTCTTTTAACTCTGAACAGAGAATAACATAAGGATTTTTGATGTTCCCTTGGTTGTATAATACATCAACAGATATTTATTTATTTATCAAATTTCATCACCGCCCATCTCCCCCAAAAGAGATAAATGTATAACAAATGTTTGGAATGATATTAGAGGTGTCTTGGCTTAGAACATGAATCTACAGTATGTATTTTTGTATGCAGTTGATGCTGTATTGACTAGGAATGTGAATATTTTGCAGCAAACTTTAGATGGATTGTATGATACAATGAAGAATATGGGTTTGAAAATTAAAGTATCAAAGACCATGGTAGTTGTGTTTGGCAAGAATAATGGAGTGAACAATTGCACACTCTACATGAATATTTAAAAAAAACCCTAGAACAAAGAGATTAATTTGTGTACTTTGGCAGAACGTTTACCCAAGATGGGAAAATGGATGGAGACATTTATATGTGACTTAATCTAGCTGTATGTATTAGCATTTTGTTATTCAGGATTGACTGTATATACTTATATGATATGATAATAGAATCCTATTTGCTACCATTGTAGATAATCCTTCTCTGAGAACTTTTCTCTATGTAACTACATTCATGTACAAGGGAGAGGTAACAACTGACTGTAGGGCGAACCTATACTTTGAAAAATTAAGGAACACCCCCCCCCCCCCAGTTCACTAAGAGCTCTTCTATGTTCTGTGAAATACCTACCTGTGCTGGGTTACTTTTGGTTGATGCACATCTGAATGGGCACCTTTTTAATAAGTATATGTCATTAGGATTGCGACAGCTGTTAACATATCAGTTTTCTTGTGCTCTGTTTATTCTGGGTTTAAGCATTCATTTTTCATATGTTGCTGGTGAATTTGAGGATGTGTAGCTTCATTAATTAATATTTGCAGTGTCTCAAGAAAAATCGTTGCCAAGTAAAGCTAACTTTTAACATTTCCATCAAGAAATTTCTCTACAATATTTCAAATATTTTCAATATCTATTTATTTTTAGGGTTTACATGGCTCTTCTGGAGCAAAAGGTGTTGCTGGCTCACAGGTAAAGTATTCTAAGAAATTTGGAAATAGTCCATCCTCTTTACAGATGGAACTGATACTCATTCCTTCTCTCGGAAGCATAAATGTGATGATCTCATTTACAGTATCTCCTTTAGAGTGCTGTGCAGTACGTCGAAGGAGAGAAAGTTCATTTAGTCAGAAAGCTTCATGGCTGAGCAGAGATTTAGATCAAAGTTCCCACAGTCCAAATTCGAAACACCAGCTTCTTTTCAACCTTGATTTTATTAATGGGCCTACTGGGATTACCATTTTACAAGCTGCTATTATCATGGCCTTAATCTCAGAAATCCATCCATTGAAACAATTATTGACTCTGAATTTCTATTTCCTTTTAGTACCAATGTTAGAGGAAATAAAAATTGAAGTGAGGTTTTTTTGGTGTTCACACAGCATGCTTAAGCTGGTTAATGAAAGAACCATTTTCTTTGGATTTGTGCAATACACTCAACTATAAATCAGTTAGTTGGTTGATACAACATCCTAAGCCATAAAAGAAAACCTAACCAAATTGCATGCTCCACAGCTTAACCTGGTCAGATAAAGTGTGTCAAATGAACTCAGACATTGTATAAACCCTTTCTGAGTCCAAGTTTTTCTTAACTTCATTATCTCATGTTGTATCCCCTTCCAAACTTCTGGCCTGATATCAGTTTTCCATGTTCTTAAGTTGCTCATTTTATTGTCTAATATAAATCCAATAATATTACTAAAACAGATGGGGGAATCCTGAGTTGAGGAAGCAAGAAAGGGAAAGTTCTGGAAGTAAGGGATAGCGGGGTAACTGGGAAAAAACTGTATTTTGAGAAAGGGGGAAAAGCCTCTGGAGTCGAGGCCTAGCACATGGCCTCTCCATGGAAGGAGCTAAGGCACATGCATCCTACCCCATCAGTGGAAGAATTAGAGAGAGAGAAGAGGAAATGGGAGGGGCAACAAGGAGCTTCCTCTAGAAGCACAGAGTTTGCCTCCTAGAGCAATCACCCATATGCTAATGAGGCATGCTTGATTTGCCGGATTCCAGCATTCCTGACAATCTGATTGGCAAGTTAATTGGGTCCTTGGTTCACTGCTGGCAACAGATGACTTGGGCCCTTGAGATCATTCCTCAGTGGCCTCTCTTGGTTGGAGAAGCCCTATCCCTGAAGGAGCAGGTCTGTGACTTGGAGGTCCTCCTGGACTTGTAGCCCCTACTTAAAGATTAGGTGGAGGCTGTGGTCAGGAGGGCCTTACCTAGCTTTCGCTAGTCTACCAGTTGTGGCTCTACCTGGGGTGTGAGAACTTGCTTCAGTGAATCCTGCCCTTATCACTACTCGGTTAGACTACTGCAACACCCTGTATATGGGGCTGCCTTTAAAGACCACTGCAAAGTTTCAGTTGATTAAAAATGCAGCAACCCTTGTATTACCTGGTATTCACTGGTCAGACAGCATTACACTTTGCTAATGCAAGGGCTCTGCATTCTTCCTATAAGCTTCCAGGTGCAATTTAAAGTGCTGGTGTTAACCTATAAAGACCTTTATGGCTTAGTACCAAGCTACCTTCGGGACTGTGTTTGCCTGCTTGAATCAGCCCAACCTATTTATTCTTGCCAGAAAGCCCAGCTGGTGGTTCTCCACTTTCAGGCGGTGGCATGGAGGTGCTGCTTTTCTATGGCAGTGCCACTCCCATTGGTCTCCCATTGGAAGTTAGATTTTAGTTGCCACCTGGAAGGGGTGAAGACAGAGCACTTCCAGAAGGCATTTAGGGTCTAACACTTCTCTTTTGATTTTCTCTCTGGATTATATTTTGGATGTTGTTTTGTATGTTTTATATTTCTGGATTGTACTGGATTTTGAATATTTTAATATGTGTATTATACTGAAATCACAGAGAATCCAAAAGGGTGCAGTGGGGTACAAATGCAATCAATCAATCCACCTGGGAATGTCCAAGTGACTGATTAATAATGTTTTAATCACATTTCAAATTGAATATTCATATAGGCTTAATTGCTATATATTGAGGCTTGGTATAAGCCATGTTTTAATTCCTTGTTTAGGAATAGAGACATATATTATGTATATATCTTGAATTATATATAACATTAGGAAAAGAATGGAGGGCAATTATATTAGGGCTGTGTAGCCCTTTGGATTTGATATCCAAAAAGCACTTTGGAGCACATGGGAGCGCAACCATAACACTTTTCTGCAACCTTAAAGCAACTGGGACTTTTCCCAGGATTGCATGGCTGTCTTCTGCAGCTGCTAAAGCACCTCCTGCAGTTGGAATCCATGACCCAAGACAGCCCTCGCTTAAATAAAATAAAAGAAAGGCACAAAATCAGTTATTTTAAAGGTAGAGTGAGTTAATCACAGAACTGGATTAAAAAGCAAGTTTATGCATTATTGCAAAAGAAGAATGACGATTCTGAAAAAATTGAAGATGGTCCAGAAAAAACAAATGGTCCAGAAGTAGAGAAATAATTTGCTAGGCTTGCTCTCAGCAAGTATAGATGAGGTGGGAATGGGACAGAAAATGGCTCTGTGTTACTCAGAACATACTTAATGTGGTTGGATTAGGAAAAAGTAGACAGAAATGGAGAAATGAAGACTAGTGAAAAAGATTGTCCTGCATACTTTTAAATATGTTTTAGCTTGTTCGGTGCCTTATCCCCCACTGGAATGGCATGAGAGTGGCTGTCACACTTTAAAGGGGCTAAAATCCTTTCTCTCCAACAGGGTAATGCCGGTCCTCCCGGGAAACATGGCTTGATGGGAAATTCGGGTAAACCTGTAAGATCATTTCTATCTCAAGTTTTACTTTTTTAAAAAAACCCAGAAGACTTGCATTTTGTGAAATATCAACCTTTAAATACAAATCGTTCTTGCCGTCCCACAAACAGGGAGAACAAGGACCACAAGGAGAACCAGGACCAGTTGGACCCAGAGGCCCATTAGTAAGTTCACTTGCTCTGCTTTCGGTTTAGATTTAGTCTCTGAATATTCTGATACAGGTTGTTGATAGAAAGAAAACACACACCACTTTCTGATCAAAAGTAATTTATGAACTGGGAGAATTGTAGAAGTGGTGGATTTATGTCCACTCCCAGGATACTGCTTAGGATGGCACTGTCTTGCTTTCATTTCCCTTTATTTTCTTTACCTTGCTCTGAATTTCTCATCCTCACTCCCATCAAAGCAGTACAATATATTTTAGTAATATGTTGCATTAAAACTAAGGCACCATAGCAAGAATAAAAGTGAATGAAATATCTGTAAAACTCCAATAAAGCTACAGGAATTGCTGAATTAAAACCTCTGAATGAAATAAATGCCTGCCTGGCACTTAATGGAATTAGGGGTGATATTCCACAACTGAGGCATCACTACAGAATAAGTCCATTCTCCAGTCCCTATTTGTTAGATCTCAGGAAGCATCCAAGATGGCAACTGGGAGCTGACGCCGGCTGCCAGGTTAAGGGGGATGTCTGTTAGGTGCCTGAAGACCCCCCTGAAGACCCTCTTCACCCCCTCTTACTGGGTGGGGATGTCTGGGGAGGTCCCAGCCCCCATGGTCAAGGCATTGGGTAATGGGGGAGCCGGACGGAGCCCCCTGGAGCTTCTTGGAGTGGTGGAGCAGCAGAGGAGCAGAGGCGCTGTGTGGCGAGTGGCTGCAGAGAACTCAGGAGGTACGGTGCAGCAGCCAAGTGCTGCGAAGAACCCCTGGGGTGGCCTGGCGGACCCAGAGGACCCAGACTGAGCCCTTCAGAGTGGCGGAGGTGAAGCGCAGCAACTGGGTGGCATGGCGAATCCTTGGGGCGGCCCAGCGGGCCCAGACCGAGCCCCTTGGAGTAGCGGAGTATGGTGCAGCAGCCGTGTGGTGCAGCAAACCTGGGAGGCGCAGCGCAGCATCCAGGTGGCGCAGCAAAGATTTGGGGTGGCCCAGCGGTCCCAAACAGATCCCCCCGGAGCAGCGGAGGCATAGTGTGGCAGTTGAGCAGTGTGGTGAACCCTTATGTTGGCCCAGCGGACCTAGTGGGTCAACTGTAAGTCTCCTGCAAGCCCCCAGCCCAGCAGCTGAATACTGTGTCAAACCAAGTGGGCTGGCAAACTCCCTGGACCAAGGAGCCAAGCGGGCTGGCAAGCTCGCTGGAGTAAGGAGCCAAGCACCACGGCGGATGGGAGCGACCTTGCAGGGGGTGGCCTACAAGCCCCTCAGAACAGCAGAGGCTGGGATGGAACCTCCTGGAGCAGCAGGAGCGTGGCCCACAACAGAGAGCCATGCCGAGATGAGTGGACGAGTGGGCGAATGACCCCTCGAATTGAAGATACACGTTGGCAAGTGAGCCCCCTGGAGTGAGGAACCGAGTGCTGTGCCAGGGTCCCTCCAGTGTGAGGAGTGGGTACTCCCTCCCTGGTGTGAGAGAGGGGGAGGGAGACTGAGTGTGGATGAGGTGTGTATGTGGGGACCCTCCCTCCTTGAGTGAGAGTCAGTGGGGAGGAGAAGCAGGTGGGGTGCCCCCTGCTGGCTAGTGAGAGAGGCTGGTGAAGGGAGCACAGTAGAAGTGGGGGTGATGGTTGGGTTCCCACAGTGCTGAGAGCGAGAGCTGAAGTGCTGGGGAACTCGCCACCACCCTGTGGTTGCTTAGTGTATGTCTGTTGATGTGTGGTTGGATGGAGGGACCCCTAACCAGGGAACCTGGTGGGCTGGGATTGGGGGGAAATGAAAATGGGAGCTCTGGGGGATTGAGGGCGGGTTACTCTATCAGGTGGTGATGGGATGGGGGTGTCATGGCAGGAGTCAGAGGGTGGGCCACCTTTGGGGAAGATGCCTCTGGTATTTGTTACCAGTAGCATGTTCCAGCCCTCTACACTCAGACCTGGGCCCTGGACAGCAGACCCATGGAGGCCCTGTCTTTCGGCTGCTGCTTCTTAATGCCAGGTCGGCTAACAACAAGGCCCCCCTTATACGTGATTTGATAATCGAGGAGGGGGCCGACCTGGCGTGTATTACTGAGACCTGGCTGAGCCCTTAAGGGGGGGTGCCCCTTTCGGAAATGTGCCCGGCTGGGTTTATAGTATGACACCAGCTGACACCACATGGCAGGGGAGGAGGGGTGGCTTTTGTCATCCAGGAATCTCTGGTGGCCTTCAGGGGTGCTGCTCCACAAGTGGCTGGTTGTGAGACCCTGTTCCTGAAGTTGGGCTCCTGAGAACAGTTGGGATTGTTGCTACTGTACCAGCCTCCCTGCCGCATAGCAACCTCCCTGCCTGAGCTGCTGCAGGCCGTCTCGGGGTTGGTGGTAGAGTTCCCCACACTTATGGTTCTGGGGGACTTCAACCTGCTGTCCCTGGGGAGTGCCTCAGAGGTGGCTCGGGAGTTCATGGCCACTATGGCAGCCATGAGCCTGTCCCACATTATTTGGGACCCGACTCAAGACAGTGGCCTCACACCGGACTTGGTTTTCTTGTCAGAGCAGTGGCAATGTGATCTGAAGGGAGAGTTAGATCTATCCCCTCTGTCATGGTCAGATCATGCCCTGGTGACCTGAGATTCTCCTATGCCACCCCCCTCCGCAGGGAGGCAGTACCCATTTGATTGGTCTGCCCCCAGCGACTGATGGACCCGATGGGGTTTCAAAGGGAGCTGGGGGTTATACCTGAGGATCTGCTGCACGGTCCAGCGGAGGCCCTGGCTGCTGCCTGGAATAGGGAGGGAGCAGGGGCCTTGGACAGGATCACGCCTGTGTGCCCTCTCTTGTCCCATCGACACTCACCGTGGTTTATGGAGGAGCTGAGGGTTCTGAAGAGGATTAAGAGATGCTGGAGAAAGACAAGGACTGAACCCGACCACACACAAAGTAGAGCCACTATTAAGGCCTACCTTGTGGCCGTAAGAGTGACAAAACAATATTTCTCCACTCTTATTGCATCTGCAGAATGCCGCCCAATGGCCCTGTTTAAGGTCACCCGATCTCTTCTGGGGAAGGTGGGTCTAGTGACTCACCTACAGGGCCATGCAGAGGAGCTTTCTGGGCATCTGGAGGATAAAATCGCTCGGATCTGTTCCAAGTTGGATGCCAAGTGTGTGGCATGGCCTGTGGAGATGCCTGGGGAGCGTACTTACCCGGTTATCTGGGAACAGTTTGATTCTGTTGGGCCTGAGGAAGTGGACAGGGTCCTCCAGACTGTAAACACGACCACTTGTCAATTAGATCCATTCCCCTCCTGGCTGGTGAAGGGAGCTTAGGAGGTGACGTGTGGATGGGTCCAGGTGATTGTGAATTCATCCTTGGGGGAGGGAGTGTTTCCGGCTGCCTTTAAAGAGCTGCTGGTGCACCCCCTCCTCAAGAAACTGTCACTGGATCCCACCGTGCTGGACAATTTTCATCCAGTCTCCCACCTCCCCTTTTTAGGGAAGGTGGTTGAGAAACTGGTGGTGTTGCAGCTCCAGAGGATCCTGAATGAAATGGGTTATCTGGACCCTTTTCAGTTGGGTTTCAGGCCCGTATATGGGATGGAAACAGCTTTGGTCATACTTTTGGATGATCTCTGGCAGGAGCGGGATGGGGGCAATGCATCCATCCTTGCTGTTCTTGACCTCTCAGTGGCTTTCGATACCATTGGCCATGGTATCCTTTTGGATCAGCTTAGGGAGTTGGGGGTGGGTGGCACGGTTTTGTGCTGGTTCACCTGCTTCCTCCAGGGCCAGTCCCAATCGGTGTTGATAGGGAGCGAGAGATCCAGATCGCAGCCCCTCCTTTGTGGGGTGCCGCAGGGTTCGGTACTCTCTCTGCTCCTTTTAAACATCTACATGAAACTACTGGGTGAGATCATCCATCACCATGGGATGAGGTATCATCAATAGCTGATGATACTCAATTATACATTTCCATCCTGGGTGATCTAAGTGAGGCTGTGACCACCCTCTCTTGGTGCCTGGAGGCTGTAGGGGTCTGGATGGAGAACAACAGGCTTCAGCTGAACCCTGGTAAGATGGAGAGGCTGTGGGTTGGGGTCTCCTTGGTATCCAGGAACTTACAATCTTTGGTTCTCGATGGGGTTGCACTGCCCCAGACAGATCCAGTGCGGAACCTGGGGGTTCTCCTGGACTTACAATTCCTGCTCGAAGAGCAGGTGGCAGCCGTGGCCAGGGGAGCCTTTGCCCAACTTTGTGTTGTGCGCCAGTTACGCCCCTTCCTGGATTGGTAAGCCCTCCAGTCAGTCACTCATGCCCTAGTCATCTCCCACAAAGACTACTGCAACACGCTGTACATTGGGCTACCCTTGAAGAGCATCCGGAAGTTACAGCTGGTTCAGGATGCAGCCACGTGAGCAGTTTTAGGAGCCCCAAAGATGGCGCATATCACACCTTTGCTGTGCGAGCTGCGTTGGGTGCCAGTTTGCTTCCAGGTCCAATTCAAGGTGTTGGTTATCACCTTTAAAGCCCTACATGGCATGGGTCTGGGTTACCTGAGGGACCACCTTACCCCCATTACATCGATCGATCCCACCTGGTCAGGCAGAGAGGATATGTTACGGACCCTGTCCATGAGAGATTGTCAATTGGCAGGGTCCAGGAAGAGGGCCTTCTCTGCTGTGGCCCCCACCCTGTGGAATAAATTGCCCCCAGAGGTGAGGCAGGCCCCCACTCTCCCAGCCTTCTGAAAGGGAGTAAAGACTTGGCTTTGCCACCTCGCTTGGGGTGGGAGGAGGGATAGTGAATCATGGGGCTGGTTGGCATGATGAGGCCCTGGGAAATTTGATTGAGATTGTTGTTTCACCATCTTGGATTTTATATTTTATATTTATATTTTTATAATGAATCTGTTTTTATGATATTTTAATCTTTTATTATTTTAATCTGATTGTAAACCGCCCAGAGTCACTTGCTGAGATAGGTGGTGAAGAAAGAAACAAAGAAACAAAGAAACAAAGAAACAAAGCAGAGTGAAGAGTCCCACCCCAGGTGGCCCTTAGGGAAAATCCACCACTGCTGTGTCTCAAACTCATTCTCTTTTTCTGGTCATTTGCCATGAAGGCCAATGTCCCATCCATTTCCAATCCTTGTATGCAAATCTTATGTAAATGAAACACTTTTTCTGCATGTATTGTTGAGTTTTGATGAATGTCCAGGCTCCTCACAAGCCTTAATTTAAAAAGGCGTATTAAGTATGTGATCCCCCAAAGGCTACAGTTCTTCTAGTTTGAAAGAACAACGGCAAAGAGGACAGTGTACCTTTCAACCATTGTGTCTGAATATATCTTGGCATATATCTAGCTTAACTCCCATTGATTTTAAGAGGACTATTCTAAATAAAACTAAGCTTTAATTGAATTCACTAAGAACAAGGCCTTGGGTGCAGTAGATAAAAGGCACTCAGAGTCAGATATAATTGGGAGGCATATAAGCCTGGTCAAATAATAAAATAAAAAGCCATATGCTTCATGGGCTGATCCATGCAAAAGTGGTTTTTATTTAAAAAAGTAGTTCTATCTTCCTTTATTTCCTTTTTTCTCACTTAAACTGTTGTTAATGCCACACTGTTTCTTCATCAGTGCATTGATTGTTTGAGCAGCACTCACTATAGTAGTTATAATTATTTTTCTCCAGATTCCATTCTCTGCTTTGACATCTGCGCTGATACTTTTGGACAATTCTGTGCTTAATTAAAAAGAGTATAACTGAGTAACTGAATAATGCAGGTTAATCTTCCAAACTATGTTTTTAAGCCAGTGGAATGTAAGTAAAGGTTTATAAAATCAGCAGGTGATGATCATAGAAAGTAGAACTAGTGTGTTATGTTAATAATTACAAATTCCACTGCAAATGTTGGAATTGCACTTAGTCTAAACTGTGAGGGTTTTGCCTCCCCAGTCTGCTGAACTAGTGACCAAAAAGGGATATAATAATAATGTTGTATAAGCTGAAAGAAGTTCAAACGTTTTGTTTTGACCTATTTAATTAAAAAGGTTGCTGTTTTATTTAAACATATGGTGAAGGGTGGGGTTCTTGCACTGACCTTCATTCCGAGGGTGAGTGTGGATATCATCTTTTATTATAAAATCATGTCTCCTGCAGTCTCCCTGGTTTCCCATATTTCCACTAAATCCCAACAGAAAAACGTGTGAGGGAATTCCTCCCATTTGGTTTTTTTTTTTTTTTAGATCAAGAGAAAGGACAGATCTAGGAAAAAAGCAGCCGAAACCAGCACCCTCTCCCACTTTGCAACATAAAATAAATTAAAAACACCACACAAAGGAATTTTGAAGTCTTAAGTAGCTTGAGAATAATAGGAAACTCATTTGTGGAAGAAGAAAATTTTCAAAAAATTGACAAATGTTTGCACAGTATTCAATTCTAGTTTATAGGTCCTCTATGTCTACTTTGGAATATGTATTTCAATGGAACCTTCTTCCAAGTTTGTAAGACGATATGGGATTGCTGCTTCGAGACCAACTCTAGTACAAGTCTGTTCAAAGCTTAGTCCCAAATGTTTCATCCAGCTGTTTGGAGAGAGAACTTCCTTAATCTACACATGTTACTTCAGAGAAACTAGTGAATCAATTCATTTATTCTCCAAATACTGTAGCATATTATCTCTTATTTTGATTCAGCTTCATTAGCAGCAGACCAATGCTGCCAGTCACAAATTGTGAGAGGGGCATCATATAAATTTTAAAATAAATAAACAGATGATTTGCTGTGCAAAGTGTGTTTGTATAGGGCAAGACTATGGGGATACAACCCAGGGTGCTGCAGTTTATAATCAAATAGTGTGATTGTCATCTAGTGGCATTAAATGCAATATCAACTGGGTGTACTAGAAGGCAGACAAGATGTAGAAGTGGCAAAGCTAAGTGTAGTCCTATGCATAGGGGTTTCAGTGAGACTTTAATTGTGCAACTGTTCTGCCTCACTAACATCGTTTTGTAGAAGGTCCAGAAAAGGTTACCTTTAATACATAGCATTCTCATTCTCTAAAAACGTATAAAAATGATTGAGGAGAAAAAGAACAGATAGCCACAGAACATCTTTTGATAGATAGCAAGGATTATTAATCATGGAAGCACCCAATTAAACAAGTGCATCCACTCCTCATTGTAACTGGTATGCAACAATTATCATAAACATGAGTTTATTTTTAACACGTGTGTACAAGATCTGAGGTTAGATGTGCTCCACCCAGTATGCACAAATACTGATTAAACAAGAAATTATCAGATACCACCACAATTTCTTCTCAATTTCATTTTCATATCCCTAGGTGACAAAGAATTAAGGGTGGAGGAAAAAAAAATCACATCCTAACAATTATTCTGTAAATGGACTTAATTTGTGAAAGGGTGTCTTCTCACTTCCATTTCCCCCACAACTTCTGTATCCTATGAAAATCTGTTCCTGCCATTTTTGAAAATGATTTGCAGTATAGCATAGGGAGAATAGATGTAAATGGCCCCTCTCACAACTGGAGGAACAATGTGAGCACCAAACTAGCGCATCATGCAAAGTCAAGCATTCATGTGACAGAAGGAGGTGCCTCAGCTAGAATGTCCAATGATGAGGGGTGCTAGGGTTCAGTAACATCTGAAAGTAGTTACGTAAATTGTTTGGAATCTTGACAATCACAGTGTCCGTGTTCTGGAATGATAGAAGGTCATCAACCTTTTCAAAATTAATTTAAAACCAGTTACATTCAATAAATTGAAGTTCAAAACCTGACTCCCACGTTCTAGGACAGCTCCCAGACACTATGAGTTCTCCAAAGGTTTTTAATTTAATAAAAGGAGGGAATTATTAAATATATGTTTGGATAGTAATCATATTAATTATGTTTAATGTTAATTAAATGCAAATGAAATCCAATCAGTTACAGTTTTTATCTTGGCCCTATTATTACTTTTTGGTGCATAGCTTCTAGTTTGCAGTTCAAAGGCTGAGCATGATCCTTTGACTGGAGATACACACTGCTGGATTAGGCATAGATAAATCTAATTCCTTTAATTTAAACTCATAATATACATGGAAACCTAGTGAAATAGCCTTTGCAAATAATCATTGTAGGAGGGCAGCCATGTTAGTTTATAGTAGCCCCAAATCAGAAGGAGTTTGATAACCTTTTCAGATTAACACATTTTATTAAAAGGCATAAGCTTTTGTGAGCTACAGCTCATGTCATCACTGCATGAAACTTTATGTCACTTTATGTCTTTTAGTAACACATGTTGGTCTGAAAAGGTGCTATCAGACTCTTTCTGGTTTTTGCATAATAGTGGCTCCCCAAAAGTAGTTTGGAAAAGATATTCAAATGCTGTGATGTATCTGTACCTACAAAGATCAGAATCGTGGAAGCCGTGGTATTCCCTGTGATCCTCTATGGAAGCGAAAGTTGGACTTTAAAGAAGCAGGATAGGAAGAGTATTGGTGCCATTGAACTTTGGTGTTGGAGAAGACTCCTGAGAATACCGTGGACAGCCACGAAAGCAAACCGATGGATCATCGAACAAATCAACCCAGAGTTCTCACTTGAGGCACAAATGACCAAGCTCAAATTATCCTACTTCAGACACATTATGTGAAGACTTGGCTCTCTGGAAAAGGCTCTAATGCTGGGAGAGTTAGAAGGAAAGAGAAGAAGAGGACGACCAGCAGCAAGGTGGATGGACTCAGTTACAGTGGCAATGAGTGCACCATTGGAAGACCTGAAGGACCAGGTCAGGGATAGATTATCAT
Organism: Charina bottae; assembly: GCA_023362775.1. NCBI lineage: Eukaryota > Metazoa > Chordata > Lepidosauria > Squamata > Charinaidae > Charina > Charina bottae. The sequence goes on from JALMGJ010000009.1 coordinate 4,028,550, forward strand.
AGAGAAAATCTATCTATGTGGTTGCTAGGAGTCGAAAACGACTTGATGGCACATGATCGATCGATCAATCGATCGATCGATCGATCAATCAATCAATCAAAAGTAGCTACCTTGCAAAGCATTTTCCTATATAGCGCATCATGTCTGTTGCATGGACAGATTCTCTGTTCCTCCACAAGAAGCTGCCAGATATGCAGTTATGGAAGTTTTATGCAAATGCATCCCTCAAGCAGAGGGTCATTTCAGATGTGATAGCAGAATCCTGCATTACTTTCTCCAAACTGCCTGCCTATTCAGCACTTAGTCATGTACAGCACTCTCAAGAAGCCAGTGTGACTTTATATACATCTCTGTGCATTGCTATTAAACTGCTATTTCTTGGAAGAGTTGCAATATGAGTTAAAAAAAGAAGAAGCATATATGCATTTATTTGAAGTTATCACTATTATTTTTATGATACAATTCAACTGTAGGGTGTTTTTTTTTTCTTTGCAATGACTTTCTTATTCACCATTATGCTTCTTTGTGCTATTAGGAGACTTTAAATTGCTTGATTTTAGTAAAATATTACTATTCATTTTCAAAAGTGTGTAATTTTACATCAAGAAATGTATCTACTTATACTTTAATGATAAATTTTTGTTTCCTAAAAGGGTAGCAGAGGTGAGCCAGGCCCTGCTGGTCCTCCAGGGCCACCAGGCAAAATGGTAAGCCGGCACTTTGACTTCCATCGCCTTAGTTTGCTTAGCCAAGGGTTGGCGGCAACCCATTCATTTATTCAGGAAAGGAAAAGATGAAATGTGAATAGGGACTATTGTCAGCTTCATCCATTTCAGCTCGTGACTCTATTAAAATTGCATCATTATTTGAACTTCCTAAAAATTCACTTTATTTTTATGCCTTAGTGTTGGAAGCCTCTTTTTGTGTATTGTAGAGGAAAGTTAGATTTTAGTATTATTATACCTTTACAAGAAACAGGAATGCTGGAAGGCCGCCTTTTTTTTTTTTTTTTTGCTAGTAGCTACCCAGCATGAATACTTCTTTGAAACAGTTCGGATTTCATTTGTGCGGTTTCTGCTGGAAGGCCAGTTTCAATGTTCAGGGTCTGAAAGAATTCTCTGTTAGAAGGGAATTCTCTGTTAGAAGCACCATAGGCTTGGTAGGTTATAGCATTTCCCCAGCCCCATAAAGACCCCAATGTTTTAGCAGATAGATGAAGTCAAGAAGGTGCTGCTTTCTGAAACAGCACATGTTAATGAAGTAGTGGGTACAGTTCAACATACCCTACGGCAGGGCTTTCCAAAGTTTTTCCCGTGGCGACACACCAACCGGCGTTGGTGTGTCGCCGCGGGAAAACCCGGAGGTGCCGTCCTTGCGGCAGCGCGCAAAAACCCAGAAGCCCTGCTGCCGCTTTCGGGTTTTGCGCGCTGTAGTTGGTGTGTTGCCACGGGGAAACCCGGAAGCGCTGATGATGATCAGCGCTTCCGGGTTGTGTGGCGACACACCAGACTGTGTGGCGACACACTTTTGTGTCGCGACACACAGTTTGGAAAGCTCTGCCCTACGGTTTTGAATGAGATGGGTGGTCAGCTGCAAGAAAGGCCTAACTTGTGGCTCAGAGACTGGCAATCTGTTGCAGCTGTCCCTTGGTTTGGTCCAAAAGCGCTCTAACACCCTGCCATCTCTGATTGTTTTCACAGGGTGCAGAGGGAGATATTGGACTCCCCGGTTTACCTGGGCCCCCGGGACTGCCTGGTGCTAAAGGCATAAGGGTAAGCATATGCATGGCCAGAAGATACTGCTCACTTGACTTTGGCCAACATCTTTTCACAGGAAACAAAAGCTTTCCATCTTTTTGCTTTGTGCCAACTTGTTAAATCCACTGAAGAAGAAAAATGGAAGATTATGAAATCATCATATAAAGTTTTCTTTCCAATGTTCTTTGAAGGTTACTGTACTGTATAATCAAAAGATTTCTCCCTTTATTTTTTTCCTTCTACAGTCCTTCTCCTTTGCTAATATTGACTGAACAATTCATCTTGCTATTACAGCAAGAATCCTTCCTGTAATCCTTTCAACAAGAGAAGTAATCCAAAATGGGGGAGTCAGAGTGACATAAGTGGTGTTGCAGCACCATCTTCTATCTGTGCTGTGACCCAAAGGGGTGAAGATTGTGCTGTGATGCTGCAATGCTGCTTTCATCATTCTGAGGAAGGCAGTGAGGCCTATAGATGGTCATGGCAGAGCTTTCCTGAATACAGTCAGGTTCTTCTATTTGTACTCCAGTAGAATTTCAGATGATCCAGATGACTCTTGGAAACCTTAGCTAATAGTAAGCACTGAATATTTTTATTTTGGTTGCTTCCCTTGTTCATTAGAGGCTCTTATTTATGCCTTACTGCTGCTCAGCAGGTGTTGCTGTCTATTAAAGCTAAGAGAGGCAATAGGTATACATGAAACCATTATTATACTTTCATATGTCTCCAATATAAAGGACTCCAGATTAATTTTTCAAAACAAAAAACAAAAACGACTGGGGAGATGGCAAAGAGAAGAGCAAATTCTCTCCCACCCATCAACTCTATCCATAAGCCTCTTAATATTGCACACCAACACTCTGATTTTCCATACCTTGACTCAGAACTAAATTATGCTCTTTTAACAGCTTCAGAGCTAAGCAAATTTAGAAGAGCAGCTTTAATCAAAATTCTAATTTAAACTTCATTTTGTTGTTTGAGTTAGTGGTAGGCTCTAGGTGCTATTAGTATACAAGTTTTTTTACAAACAAAATAAAGAACAATCATGGAAAGTCTTCCATATCTGTTACGTAGAAATAACTCTTCCATTGCTGCCAAGGTTTGTCAAAGAACAGGAAGGCAAACGTTCAAAGGAAAAACTTGACTTAGCATGAAGCTGGAATGGATAAGAACTTCACTCACTGCATTTAATGTCCGCTATGCAATTGTTAAGGGGCGTGGTGGCTCAGCGGGTAAGACGCCAGGCTTGTCGATCGGAAGATCGCAAGTTTGGAGGTTCGAATCCCTAGCCCCGCGTGACGGAGTGAGCTCCCGCACTAGCTCCAGCTCTTGCCAACCTAGCAATTTGAAAGCATGCAAATGCAAGTAGATTAATAGGCACCACTTCGGTGGGAAGGTAACAGCGTTCCGCGCGCATCATGTGGCCACATGACCGTGGAAGCGTCTTCGGACAACGCTGGCTCTTCGGCTAACAAACGGAGATGAGCACCAGCCCTTAGAGTTGACACGACTGCACAAATGTGTGGGGGGAACCTTTACCTTTACTTTTTATGCAATTGTTAAAGTTGATCCTTGAAAAATGAAAACTGTTTCTCCTAAATAAAAAGTTCCATTCAATATATTTTGCAAAACCTTTCCAGGTAGTTTAAGTAAATGAACCAGTCAACACATTGAAGGTCAGTGGGATAAGCATAGACATAAAAGAATGCAGGGTATAAAGTACCTAATAGAGATGGAGAAGAAAACAGTCCTGACATGAAATTAAAAGAGGAAATGGTAAGTGAGGAGGAAAAAGCTTAATTGAAAAATTACAGAGACATTTATACAGGATTGCTTTAAAAAAAGTTTAAATGTGCCCTAGATATAAACCAGAAATTAGTTGCAGTGCAGCTCTGTTACAGGTAGTAAAGGAGTGTGAATACAAACAGTCCTCAATTACAGTGTTGGTATGGTTACCATCCCAAACCACTGATTCTCTGCAGATGCAGGCATTTCAAACTGCATAGCATTCCTGGAGGGCATTTCCCCTGTACAGCAGTGAAAAGGGGCAGTTCCAGGTGCTTGAAGGAACCCATCTTTGGAATCGCCTCAACCGTTGAACTGAATGGGGACCTTGCTTTCAGAAGAGTTTTCATCCCAGTGGGCACGAGAGCACAAACACACATGGGGATGTGGATTTAGGTGAAAAAATGCTAAGCATTTATAGGGTATGCTTTTAAATTTTAATGTTTAATTAATATTCTATTCATGTTTTAAGATTTGGTAGAAGAGCATTTTAATAGTCAAATTATGCATTATTCACTTTCTAAATACAGACGTGACTCCCTGTTTAATTGTTAAACTCTGTTTATCTGACTTTGTGGAACTACTACTTTTTATTTTTACTTTTAATTTGCATCTAGGGTTCAGCTGGCGGGCGAGGGCCAAAAGGAGGACAAGTGAGTCTATAGCCTTGCACCGTCCATTTACTTTCCAACCTTGCCAAAGACTCTGGCAAGTCTATGATGCCTGTTTACAATCTCTGCTCGTCTGTCTTTTTATAATCCAGGGGCCTGCCGGGGGAGAAGGAGAGCCTGGACCAAGAGGCGACCTTGTAAGACCCAATTTTCATGCCTTTCAGTAGGAAACATTCAGACTTAACACACAAAATAGCTATTGTGTCCTGTAGTGTGACTAAATAGTTCCAGGAAGTTGCTGCTGCAAACACTGCAGATTTCATAAAGGAGACCCTTAGTAATGTAGCAAAATATTAGGAAGGGATTTACAATTCAGAGAAGACTCTAGGTGCAGTAAAGTCATGAAGCTGACGTCTCCACATTTATTATTTATTCAATTTATATGGCTGCCTAATCGCCAACGACCTGAGACAGCCTCCAAAAAGGATTAAAGGCACATCATCATCATAAATAATAGAAGAAAACACCATTTGACTAGATTATGGTAGTCTTCCCAGAAGGAGCAAGGCCAATAACCCTCTCCAAATAGAGAAATGTGAGTGGGTTCTTAATTCTTCTTGCCCCCGGGAATAAGTCTTTGCTGAACCTGATGACAGTCTGAGAACCATCATAATCAACATGTCTATTCCCTACCCAGCAGCACATTGCAGATGTAGTCCACAGAGCAGCACTTCCTTTACTTATTGGTGTTCGTTAGCTGAAGCTCCCCCAAAGTGGAAGCTTGAAAAGCAATTTCCCTCCTCATTTAGAAACGAACGCATCAATCAGGTTAGCAGCTCTCAAGGCCAAGGTAATCTTCAGTGCTTTATTCTCAGCTGCTAGTTCCACATTTCTTTTATTAGACCTCCCGCTGAGGATGATCATTCCTTTGGAATGAACTTCCACTCCTCTGGCTGAGAATCCTGGGCCACGAAAGCCACAGCCCTAGGCAGGGCTGGGGTTGGAGAAGGCATGTGCCACCTGGTCTGCGCTAGCTGTCTCCAGTACACGAACTTACTAGGTTTCATGTCTGTGATTGCTGCACAGATGGCCTCAATCCAAGAATATTCCAAAAGTATCTCTTGAATTTGACATAAAGACATTTCTGTACAGGAGGAAACTCATAAAGCATAACTCATCATTTCAGCTTTAGAAGTGCTTGTTCTGTTTTGGAATTTGTGATGATTGCTTTTCATCCTCCTTGAAGCATACCTCTAAGAAGAAGCCTCTTCTCCTGTAATTGTAGTAATATTTGTATAGGTAGAAAGAATGGTATGAAATTGATTATATGGAAAAGTGCACATATCTATGCCATCCTGACATCATTCATCTTGCTTCGTTAGGGTGACGCGGGTTTGCCAGGCTCTAAAGGATCTGTAAGTATGATGAACTGCAGGGTTATTGAAAATCCAAAACATAATAAATCATCAGAATGTGACAAATAAGAGGGCGGTTGTTTGCTTTCACAAATCTGTTCAAATGTTCAGTTCCCCAAGGAAAAGAAGTTAAGACTCAAATGATCTATTCACACACACCCCCCTTTTAAAACTGTGGGTTATTTTCTAGAGACTTTTTCAATAGTGAGAAATGTGACTTCCCCTAGTGTGGAGAATGGAGAGGGATGAGTATGTAAAAAATGAGGTCAGTAAATAAGTGATCCTGGGAAAGGAATGTAGAGTTCAGAAGCAAGTATTGGCAAAGCAGTACCCGTGAATTGAATTTCTATATAGATCATATCCAGGACTGCACACCTAGAACACACAGAGCATCAATGCTAAGGCTTAAACCCTGTGCACCCTTACCCATGATTCAGACTTCTGCATAGCCATGTGTCCGATTGCAATACAAATCAGGATGCAACATCTGATCTAGTTTAAAAGTCACTTTAAAATTGTAGCTAGCAGCACGCAAAAATAAGCAAGGGGAAATCTGCTGCTGATTGGAACCCTGTCTCTCAGATGGTGAGATACTCCCCCCCCAAAGTTGGTTTCTGTAACTTACATTGCTTCCCACCTCTCCAAATTATCAGTTCATTTCAATAGGTCATTAAGTGGAAGGGCAAAGTGCAAAACTAACTCCCTCTTACCTCCATGCTAAGATTCTGATATATAGATGTTTATCCTGCACTCACTGTTCCATAACAACATTAAAAGATGTAGTTTGATCCCCAATATTGCAGATCTTCTTTTTTATATAAGCCCAAGTGGTTTCATAGTTTTCATGATGTGTGGGAACATGTGTCAGTGGCGGCCGGGGTGGGACAAGCATTTTTTTGACTCAGTAGTGTCTGGAGTGGAAAATTATAGTTGATGACATTTAAACAAACCGGGATATGAAACGTTAGTTTAATAATCCACCTGGTTTGAAAGCCATTAGACATGGTTTCCTGCTGAGGAACTAATGGGGAAATATTGTTATATATTATATACTGTTACCTGTTATCGCTTACGTGAAGGGAAGAAAAAAATGAGGGCTGCAAGAGAATGTAACTTGTTCATATATGATGATCTGAAAGGGGCAAATGTGCCCTGGATGGTTTAGAAATGAAAAAGAGGCTTTGTTATTTATTTCTGTGACTGGCAGAGGACTACAGTAACTGCTCAAGCTTAATAGAGGTTGAGTACTAGAGTACTATATTGAATTTCTGAAATACACGAGGTAATGTTTTAGTGGGTTACAATTTGAAAGCAACACTCTTCTACATGCTGCAGTTACTGTTCTCTCTGTATATTCTCATCATATAAGTTCTCTGTATAATCATTTGTAGGGGCTTCTTTTCATCTGTTGTTATGACTCAATGAGCCAGTTGTCCTGTGTTGGCTGCAACCACTAATTACATCTATTCCCCATCCATATAGGTTCTCCCCTCCCCGCTCCCACCATCTGATTCACATGCAACTATCACATTCAGTGGGGAATCTAGAAAGGGCCCAGGATTAATACCATGTGGATATATATTGATAATGTTATCATTCATATAATGGATGAAGTCCAGGGATGGCATAATTGAAAGTGGTTGACAGATCAGCAAAATCGGCTCTAACAAAATGGGCTTCAAAAAATAATTCTCCTACCTTTTTTCAATGGTGAAGTGTTTGGGTTAACACAATGCCACAACGATCAACAAAAATATCAGTGACTCATCCAGCTGTAGAGACAGTTTTTGAGGGAGCTTGAATGGCTGGTTTTCTATAACCTTTTCATGAGAAAGAGGCATATGTCTCTCAGTGACACATGCAGCACACCATACATTTGCAATGCCAGTTGGGTGACGCATTTCTTTCAGGTTATCAAGAAGCACACTTCAGAACTGTAACTTTATATTCCTTAGCCCTCAAAGCCATCCCAGCATCATCATCCTGGAGGAGGAATGTTGGGAGTTGGAGTTCAGCAGCATCTGAAGAGTCACATTCTTGTTTGATGAAAATACCACTTAATAACCCCACATGAGAAATTCAGTTCTTCTCATAGGTGTTGCATATGGAATCGTTGCTTGCCCATTGCTGTAACTTTTGAAGTGCAAGAGATTTAGAGTGAAGGCTGGCTGCCAATTCTCCTATCATGTCTACAGGGACTATGTACAGGAATATCACCTGTATGTTCAGATCTCCATTGCAGCATGGAGTAAAAGAGATTCCAGTTGTGTTCAATGTCCTTTGTAATTTCCTGTTTTTGCCCTCTGGTCTGGTTCCTTTCTCTGGTTGAACCTGGAGCATGCATCAGCTTTTCCTCAGTTCTCATTTTCTGTTATTCTAGTTCTTGCTGAAAACACCCTACAGTTGGCTTGAATAATGTATCCAACATGCCATTCTCCAGAGTTGTCAGGAATGCAATTCTCACAATTCCCAGCCAGCAGGGCTTTAGCATCAAATGTTATGGCAACAGCAAAATTACCCAAATAAGAATAAGTCTCATAATTTTAAATAACATTTTAACATTATTTTCTCTCTTTTTTTTTTGGTAGGGGGGATTTGGAATGTCAAATTAGTCTCAGTATAATGTTTTATATAATATTATACTGTTATAATGTTATATATGAGAGCCAGTTTGGTGTAGTGGTTAATGCACCAGGCTAGAAACTGGGAGACAGAGAGTCCCACTTTAGGCATGAAGCCAGCTGGGTGACCTTGGGCCAGTCCCTTTCAGCCCTAGGAAGGAGGCAATTGGAAACCACTTCCAAAAAACCTTGCCAAGAAAACTGCAGGGGACAGGCATTATGCATATATGTATATTTGTATATACTGTGTATACTCTCTCTCTCTGTGTGTGTGTGTATACTGTATGTGTGTGTGTGTGTGTGTGTGTGTATATATATATATATATATATATATATATATAGAGAGAGAGAGAGAGAGAGAGAGAGAGCGCACAGACACTATTCTAGTGAGAAACCTGGTTGATATCACATCAGAGGTTAATTCAAAAATGTATTATTCTAGGAATGCATAGATTTAGATAGTAGTGAGCTACGCAGATATTGAATATAAATGAACCTATTTTAACAAAATTATTTCAAGTGTCACCGTCCCCATGATGCTTGACTTCTATGAAACAACACAAAATAGAATCAAGAAAAAGAGATCCGATAGTCCCCAATATGCTGCTGGGGTCTTGTGTAATACAGGATATGTAGAATATTTGGAAGTGTTACATGCCATTTTAAAAAACCTTTCCTCCCTCCCTCCCTCCCTCCCCAGCTTGTAACATAAGCATTCTAATTTTCTGTTTCCCCAAGTAGAGAAATAGCTCACCCCCAACAATGCTTGTATGACCAAATTCTATCTTATCTAATATTTATTTCCTCTACAGTGATATTTATAGAATACAAAAATGAGGAGCTTAAACACCCTTGTAGTTTATAGTCTTCTGGTAGTTAAGCTGTTTTTAAATATTTAATATATTCATAGGATTTTTGCAAAGACAAGAGTTTGGAATTGCTTCAGGGATTCATATTGCTTAAGTAATGTTTCACTGCACAGGTACCTGTGGGGACGAGGGAAATCAAATGCTACTTGCTATGCGGCAGCTTCTTTCCTGGTTTAAGAGAAGAACCCAGCCTCTATCAAAATAAAAATGCACCCAAATGTAAGGTCCCTCATCAGATTTTCAGGCTACTCTTCTCCCCTGGGACTTCTTTCTAGGACTTCAGGTCAAAAACAATGTGAAATGTTGTGGTGTCATAATTATTTAGCATATTAGAAAAGGGTACATAATCACTGTTAGGTTGAAATCCATATGTCTCGGAATGAATCCCATGGATGCACTGGAACTTACCTCGGAGGAGACAAAAGAAGACAGCATTGTCTGTTTATTGAACAACCTTCCCATTTAGCAAGCTCATATTATCATGCAACAAGGTATCAAGAAAGTTAACATAAATGTCATGAAAAAGGAACCAGAGTTGCTCTGGTGTGATAAACTTTGATTGTAGGCTGATTCCTGGAATAACGTAAGGAAAGTTGTTTCTGCAAGAAATGAATCTGCTGTTTACTTCTTGTCCTGCTTCTTTGTAAGGTTGGGAATCCCGGTGAACCTGGTTCACGTGGGCCAGAAGGAAACCGCGGCATGCCCGGCACAGAAGGATTTCGTGGGCCACCTGGTCCCCGTGGTTTGCAAGGGGAACAAGGGTCTCCGGGGCTGCCCGGCAGCCAGGGACCAGCGGTAAGTAGCAGCCTCTTTTTACAATACGAGTTTTGCCCTGGAGAGTGCAATTCCTGTATTAGAAGGACAGATGCAGGAGGAAGGATGTATGACATGCTCCTTAGGTTGCCAGCATGGCTATCCAGCTATGAACTTAGATATCTCGTCTGTCACCACACTGTATTGGCTTTGCATGGGGTTGTCTGAGTGGAGCACCAGTGCTGTCCTAGCTCAAGCAGCAGTTTACAAAATGCCAGAGGGACGGAGACCTCTTTTTTCGCCCAAAGCCTTAATGTAGCACACAGAGATCACTTCCAGAGGCCTTCTGCATCCTGAGCAAGCCCACTCCCTGCCAATGCACTCCAAGACTTTGAAGGAAAAGTCTGAAAGTCAAGCAACTGGCTGGGTCTCTACGAGTTTGAACTTGGGCCTCAATGTGTCGATGAAGGTTCTCAGTCATCCAGGTGGAACAGTCTGTAGCTTGAATCACGTCAACTGGATTTCTGTTTTCTCAGTGGAAACGTTTCGCTCCTCATCCAAGGAGCTTCTTCTTTGCTCAGACTGAAGAAGCTGCTTCTTTTTTTTTTAATTTTTTAGAAAAAAGTTTTATTGTTTAAAATACATAGCAAATAAAAAACAAAAACAAAAACAAACAAAAAAAGAATAATAACACATAAATAAACATACAAGACAAAACATCCTCATTTACATATTACAATCAACCATTGACATCATTCCACATAGAACAACTAACTTAAAAAGACTTCCTGTTTCTTCTTTGAAGAAAGCTTCTTATCTTTATTTGATATTTACTATATTTCTATTATTTTTCTCTTCCCATTAATATTCCTTTTATATACTTATATCTTATCTCTTTACAAATTACTTAATTCTTAACTTATTGTGAACCTTTCAAATATTCTAATAGTCTAATATATTATCCTATTTATCCCTTTTTGTATTTTTTCCACTAAAATAATTTTATATTGTATTCCTTTTGCAAAAATTCTATAAATGGGTTCCATATAAGTTCATAATCTCCCAGTTCTTTTTGTTTTATTAAAGTTGTCAGTCTGTCCATCTGTGCTATTTCCATTGTTTTAATTGTCCATTCTTCTATTGAAGGGATGCCATCTTCTTTCCAATGTTTTGCAAATATAATCCTTGCCGCTGTAGTCAGATGGTATAGTAGTTTTTTATGTTCTTTGTTCATCTTCATGTCCGTTAATCCCAATAAATAAAATTCTGGGTTTTTTTCCATATCAATTTTGATTATTTTACATATATTGCCATGAATTTTTCCCCAATATTTTTTTGTTTTTTGACATGTCCACCACATATGATAGAAAGTTCCCACATTTGTTTTACATTTCCAACATGTATTTGATCTTAGACATTTCATTTTGTACAATCTCTCTGGAGGCAAATATCATCTAAACATCATTTTATAATTGTTTTCTCTTAAACTATTACTTAAAGAGAATTTAATATTTTTCACCCAAATCCTTTGCCAATCTTCATAACTAATTTCTCTATTCAAATTTTCTTCCCATTTTATCATGTAATTTTTAATTTTTATACAGTATCTTTGCTTTTTAAACCCAATAATTTTTATATAATTTAGATATTAAATGATCCTTTTCTTTCCATAGTATACTGTCCCAATTTTCTGTTGATTCCATGAATTTAAACATCTTTTGGTCTTTTAGTTGTAGATATTTAAACCAATGGCATTCAAACCCTTCTCTTTTTAATTCCTCTCTCGTTTTAAATTCATAATTACTCCCGTTAAATTTAAGTAGATTCTTATACCTTATCCATTTTTTATCTTTTGGAACTTCTATTTTGGCATTCGCCTCCTGAGGAGATATCCACAATGGAAGTACAGGTAGTAAAAGTTTTTTATATCTGTTTCATATTTTTAAAATTGATTTCCTAATTCTATGATTATTAAATGCCTTATTATTTTTACTTTTATTATAACACATATACCCATGCCACCCGAATCTATTATCATGACCTTCTAAATTTAGTATATTCAAATTATCTAGCTTTATCCATTCTTTTAACCAGACCAAAACACATGATTCATAATATAATTTTAAATTTGGTAGTCCCAATCCTCCTCTTTCCTTTAAATCTTGTAAATATCTTAATTTTATTCTGGGTTTTTTTCCATTCCATATAAATTTTGTTATATCTTTTTGCCATTTTGAAAATGTTTGGTCTGTAATTTCTATGGGTATTGTCTGGAACAGATATAAAATTCTGGGCAATACATTCATTTTTATTGTGGCAATCTTCCCTAATAATGATAATTGTAAAGTTTCCCACTTTTCTAAATCTCTTGTTAATGTCTTTCCATACTTTGCTATAATTATTTTTAAATAAATCTATATTTTTAGCAGTTATTTGCACTCCCAGATATTTAATTTGTTTTACATTTTGAAAACCTGTTTTATCTTCCAATTTCATCTTTTCTTCTTTCCTCATATTTAAATTTATCATTTTGGTCTTTTGTTTATTTATTTTAAAGCCTGCCAATTCTCCAAATTCCTTTAACTTTTCATTTAAGTTTTCTATTGATTCCAATGGGTTTTGTATTATTATCACTAGATCATCCGCAAATGCTTTAAGTTTATATATTTCTCCTTTGATTTTTATTCCTTCAATATTATCATCCTTTCTAATTTTTTCCAATATACTTTCCAACACCAATATAAATATCAATGGAGACATTGGACATCCCTGGCGTGTTCCTTTTTCTATATTTATTTCTTTTGTTTCTTCTTCATTCACTATTATATTGGCTTTTTGTACATTATAAATCTCTTTAATTGCTTTTATAAAGTTATTTCCAAAACTCCTATGTTCTAAAATTTTAAATATAAAGTCCCAATTTACGTTATCAAATGCTTTTTCCGCATCCAAAAATAACAACATTATCTGTTTCTCGTTATGTATGTTAGCGTATTCTATTAAATTTATTACCGTTCTTAAATTATCTTTAATTTCTCTATTTGGCAAAAATCCATTTTGGTCCCCATTTATCAAATTTTGTAAAAAAATTTTAAATCTTTCCGCCAATATAATAGTGAACAATTTATAGTCATTATTTAGTAATGAAATTGGCCTATAATTTTGACATTTTGTTGAAACTTGGTTTTCCTTTGGAATTAAGACTATTTTAGCCTCTGTCCATGATTTTGGTATTTTATTTCCCTCCAGAATCAAATTAAACAATATTTTTAACGGTTCAACTAATTGTTCTTTGAAGTGTTTATAATAACCTGCCAATAGTCCATCCGGTCCCGTTGTTTTACCTATTTTTAATTTATTAATTGTGTCTAATATTTCTTGAGTTGTAATAGTATTATTCATTAAATCTTTCTGTTCATTAGTTAATTTTCTTAAGTTACATTTTTGTATATACTGTTCTATTTTTTCTAATGATATTTCTTGTTTTTTATATAAATCTGTGTAATAAACATGGCATTTTTAATTTTATCGTTTTGGATTAAGTCCACGTCGTTTTCTCTAATTTTAGTAATTATTTTTTTCTCCCTTTCTTTTCTTAGTTTATATGCCAGCCATCAACCTGGCTTGTTTGCATTTTCAAAATTTTTCTGTTTACTATATTTCAATTTTTTTCCAATATCTTCTGTCGTTAAGATTTGGACTTGAAGTTGCAATAATTTGATCTGATTTAATAGTTCTTCCTTATTGTTGTTATTTTGTAGTTCTTTTTCTTTTTCTTTAATTTGATCCATAATTGTCTGTAATTTTTTAATATTCTTTTTTTTTATAACTATGCACTGATATAAAATGGCCTCTCATGTATGCCTTACTCGCATCCCATACTGTTTCTATCTTCACTTCTGTGTCTATATTCCAAAGGAAAAATTCTTGCATTTTTTTTTAAGTTCCGTCAAATTTTGTTCATTTTTCAAAATGTTTTCATTAAGCCTCCATCTAAAATTTCTGGGTTCTATTTTCATAGTAATTTGTACTGGGTTATGATCTGATAGTGTTTTGGCCAGAATTGTAGATTCTTTAATTTTATTTTGTAACTTTTTTGATATCCATATCATATCTAATCTCGAAAATGATTTATGCCTATTTGAATAAAATGTATAATCTCTTTCATTATCATTTACAGTTCTCCATACATCGACTAATGATAAAATTTTAACCATGTCAAAGAATTCTTTTGGTAATTTACCATGATATTTATTTATTTGACTTTGTATTTTCTTGTCCATTTTTGAATCAACAACTCCATTTATGTCTCCCATCAATATGCAATTATTTTGTGTGTACTCTGTACAAATATTTAATAATTCTTTATAATTTTTATTTTTATTTTTATTAGGAGCGTATATACCAACTAATAACATTTTGGAATTATATATTTCGATTTCAATTATAATGAATCTTCCATTTTCATCTTTTTGAAGTAATTTAGGTTTTAAATATGATTTTATATATATTACTACTCCATTTTTTTCCGTTTGCTGCTATAAATTCTAATCCTAATTTTTTATTTATTAAATATTTTACATCTGTTTTTTTAATGTGTGTTTCTTGAAGACAAACTATATCTAATTTTAAATTATTTAATATTTGAAATATACGTTTTCTCTTAACTGGTGAATTAACTCCATTTATGTTCCAGGTAATAATTCTTAATTCACTCATTTGTCAGAAGTGAGGTGAACTCCTTAGTGTTGGAAGTTTCTCTTTCTTTTTGGTGTTGAGTTTTACTTTTTCCCTCTTGTCTCTGATCTTTTGATTGAGCTATATCTTTTTCAAATCTCTTCAGAAAATATTTTGCTTTTAATATTGAGTTTAACTTATATCTTTGACCTTTAAATGTTAAGCTCAATCCCTCTGGAATCTCCCACCTAAAATTGATATTATTTTTCCCCAAAAGATCTGTCAAAAACCTATATTCTTTTCTCTTTTTTAGAATTTTCACCGGAATTTCTTTAAAGATAGTGATATCTTTTCCTCCTATTTCAATTTTTTTATTGTACGATGCCTGTATTATAATATTCCTAATCTTTTGTTTTGAAAATTCTATCAAAATATCCCTAGGCTTATTGTACATAGTTGCAAATTTAGAATTGATCCGAAACATTCTTTCAATTTCCTCTTCTAAGTTTTCTTCCTCCCATTCTATTAAATTAGCCGGCATTGGAATAACAGTATCTCTTATATTATATTCTTTTTCTTCCGGGATCCCTCTCAATCTTATACAATGTTCTTTCTCTTTTAGTTCCAATAATGTAATACGTTCTTCCTCTTTATCTAAAGTTTCTTCACAGCTTTTTATTTGTTTTTTCACTTCGTATATATCTTCTTTTAATTTTTCCTCTATTTGACCTAGTTTCAGTTCTAATTTTTTTTTCTAATCCTTCTAATTTCTCTTCCAATACTTTTGTTACAGTTTGAGTGATAGTTTGTGTAGTTTTAACTGTAAAGTCTTCCATTATAGCTTTCAGCCATTCTCCCTCCCCAGGGTCTGAGCTTCTTCTACCTTGTAATGACTGTCTCCTAGTACTCACACTCATTTTTCAAAGAAATAAACCAAATATTTTCTTTATCAACTCTTTACCAATTGTTCAGATTCTTAACTTTATGTGTTTACCAATATATAAATGTATATATATGTATCTTAAACTTATAATATGCTTATCTATATCTATAAGTGTGTATCTTATATTTTTCTAAGAAAAAGTGAAATTGATATACTACTATATTTTTTCCTCTTTTCAAATAATTCTATAGTTATTTATAAATCTTATACCTAATAAATTTTATACAACAAGTTTAAACAAAAATATTATAAAGTTCTATTAATACAAAATGGCTTCTTTTACTTATTAATTAATTAATTATTATACCAGTCCAGATGTCCATTCACTGTGATATTCACACTCTGGAGATTATGTATATGCTCACCGACCTCTTCGCTTTGCTTCTTCTTTCAGAAACAATTTTCTTTCTTTTTGTATACTTCTTTCAATCAATTTAGCAAAGTAGACAGCGACGTTTGTCTATTTCAAGACTTTCTCCCGCAGAACCAACCTTCGTTTTCGGCTTCCCAGCTTGTTCTTTTTCCGCAAATCCACATACACACTCCGACAAGACAGGACAACGTTCGATTCACTTTTCTTTTCCCAAGCCTTCCGAAGCCACCGAAAGCTTCTCTCTCCGAAAGTGCCAACTCTCCCGCACTTTCTGCAGCCGCTTCTCGCTGTTACTTTTTAAAGCGCGGCTCGGATCTGCGCGTTTTCTGATTCTTTTTCACGGAGCCTCTTCACTCCAGCCGCCGTCCATCTTTACCGGAAGTCAGACTGAAGAAGCTTCTTGGATAAGGAGCGAAACGTTTCCACTGAGAAAATAGAAATCCAGTTGACATGATTCAAGCTACAGACATTGGGCCTCAATGCTCACAAAAGGCTTGTGCTGTCCATGGACCGTCTGGGTGACTTCCCCACCTTATGGGGGACTTCCCCTGCCCCAGCTGCAGCCCCACTGCTGACCCAAGAGCCCATGTTTCTACTATTTGCTTCCATTTCAAGGTTTGAAGTTTTAAGATTTAAGTTGGTTGTTGCCATCTAGCTGGGCCATTTCGATTTTTCATGTCATATACTGTAAACAATATATCCTAACATAAACTGCAGGATTATTTTAAAAAGCAAAGTCGTAACTTACAGGCTGCACAATGACGTACGCTTGTTAGGGAATTTGTCAGTCCTAAGGAGGGGTTTCTTTTTTTCCTCTCTCATCTTAAATCCAGGGTGGTTCTTTTTTTAAAAAAATTGTCCCCTAATTCTCTTTTCATGCATGCTAGCCAAAATAGGAAATATGGCCAGTTCTGTTTGGAAAATGTGTGCGCGCACAGAACTGCTACTAAAATGACTGAATATCATGATGTCAACTTGCTTGTTGTCGTTTCTTGAGTATGTGTCCCAGAAAGACCCAAAATGTCAGTAGGTCCATTGTGAATCTGTTAGTGTTCTGGATCTTCTGCATTCTAAAATAACTCTAAGATGCCAGCTATAATACTCATTCAGCTGAGTTCACACATGGCAACATAGAGTTTTGGAAAACGTTGGAACTATTAATGAAATACATTTCAATAATTTTGTGTAGGCAGCAGCAAAAAAGCAGGTACAGCTAAATGCACACAGTGAACGGGGGCAGGCAAACCTCCTTTGAGAATTAATCCTGGATTATAATACAACCACCATTGAGAAGGCCCTACCCCAGCACAGTTAATGCACCTATTTTCATTTGAAAAAATAACCATTCCCAACCACTGTGCTCTTCAGATCTAAAATTGTCCCTTGCTGACATTTGTCCTTGAAGGTGCTATTTGTGGTAAACTGCACCTGGGGAGTTCAATATCACTGTTGTGTGATAATGAGCTTGAAACTGCTTCTCCTTCAAAATAAAAAAGGGAGCAATAACTACTCTTTGCAATTCTCAAGCAAGATGAGTTGGAGTAGCAGAGTTTTCTAGCTCAGGTGGCTACGCCGGGCCCTGTTTGGATATGGTGTACCACTTCTTGCCTCTGTTCTCATGTCCCGCATGCTCAGCCACCATCCTCCTCTGATGGTGTCCTTTTTGAAGTAAGATGCTAGGAAGCAGCAAGAAGGAGTCACCGGGATCCCATAGTTGAGACGTTAATGCCTGTCCTGGCCTACATTCCTTTTCTTGACTTTCTGTTCCCTGTATTATTGGAATTGCTTTAATCTGCAGTATTGAAAATATGCTTGCAGTTGCAAGATTGTTCCCTCTACGCCAGGGCTTTCCAAAGTTTTCCTGTGGCGACACACCAACCACCGTTGGTGTGTCGCCGTGGGAAAACCCGGAAGTGCCGCCGTTGCGGCAGCGCGCAAAAACCCGGAAGCACTGCTGCTGCTTTCGGGTTTTTGCGCGCCGCCGTTGGTGTGTCGCCGCGGGAAAACCCGGAAGCGCTGATGATGATCAGCGCTTCCGGGTTGTGTGGCGACACACCAGACTGTGTGTGGTGACACACTTTTGTGTCGCGACACACAGTTTGGAAAGCTCTGCTCTACGGTTTACATTCTCATCTACTTCATCGTCACACAATCGTTATGTTATCTTAATGTTGTATTTGTTTCAGGGCAGAGAGCCAACTGATTTGCATATTAAACAGGTTTGCATGAGAGTAATACAAGGTAAACAAAAATACTATACTTATATTTTTTAAAAGTTTGGTCATGAGTTTATTTGCATGTACAGAGTTAACTGTACAAATATCATCCGTGTATGTTTTGTCTTGTCAGCTCTTGCGTTCATTTAACCCTGCTTTCTCTGGTGCTAGTTTTTGAGATCCAGTGAGAGCTCCTGTACTCTAATAGCTGAAGTGCAGAACCTGGATTTGGAGACTCAGATTCAAGTCTCCTACTCTACCTTGTTGATTCTAGTCCAATCACTCTCTCACACAATCCAACCTATCTCACAGGGCTATTGTGTAGATCAGGGCTTTCCAAAGTGCTGCCGCTGGCGACACACTATTGGCGGCGGCGGCGCGGGGGGGCGCACGTGCACGGCGGTGGCACGGGGGGGCATGCGGCGGCATGCTTTTGTGTCACCACACAGTTTGGAAAGCTCTGGTGTAGATAAAGCAAGGTATGTTTTATGCTACCATGTACTGTATGCTGTACAGGTAGTTCTCACTTAACAACCATTTGTTTAGTGACGGTTTGGACTTACGACAATGCTGAAAAAACCGAGTTATGACTGGTCCTCACACTTACAACCGTTGCAGTGTCCCAGTGGTCACATGATCACGATTTGGGCCCTTGGCAACCGGTTCACATTTATGACTGTTGCAGTGTCCTGTGATCATATGATTGCCATTTTTGACCTTCATGGCCGGCTTCTGGCAAGCAAAATCAATGGGGAACTGCGTGGTTCGCTTAACGACCACGTGGTTCACTTAACACCTGCAGTGATTCACTTAACGGATGCCACAAAATAGGTCATAAAATCAGGTTGGATTCACTTAATGACCGCTTCTCTTAGCAACCAAAATTCCAGTCCCAATTGTGATCGTTAAGCGAGGACTACCTGTATAGAGCTTTCAAGAGTAAGGCAGGATATAAATGAAATTAATTCCAAACTCAACTAATCCACAGAGGAAGTACTTATTTATTAGGCATTTTGACATTTTATTTATTTTTATTTTTATTTATTTATAGTGGTATTTATACCCCACCTATCCCCTCCCTAACGGAGGACTCTAGGCGGCTTACATACATATCTATATACATTTTATCATCATACAATATCACCAAGTGTAATTAACCCGCGCACCAGGAGAGGGGGTAAGGGAACCGGCTCTTCTAAGGCTCTGGACTACAATTCCCAGGATGCCTTGAGCCGGCTGCTGACGTCCTGTTGATGTCACTTCCGGGTCTGTCTGTCCTCACCGGCAGCATTCAGTCTTCCTCCGATCTTTTCTCTGGTGGAACTGGCTCCCCGACAGGATGCCAGCACATTCTCCCACGTAAGGTGGTACCCATTTATCTACTTGCATATGCTTTCGAACTGTTGGGTTGACAGGAGCTGGGGCAAGTGGCGAGAGCTCACCTTCGCCACGCGGAGATTCGAACTGCTGACCTACTGATCGGCAGTCCTACAGCATCAGCGGTTTAACCCGCTGAGCTACCGCGCCCCTGTAATTTTTATAATAATTATAATAATTATTATATAATTATTATATAATTATTATAATAATTGCAAGCTTTTGAATTCTCCAGAATGCATCCTTAGGCAAGATATTCCATGCACATGGAAAGGCAGGATTAAGGGAAGGGATTTTTTTTTAAAATGTGACTGATTTGTAGCAATGCCTGTGAAAAGTTTAAATTTTAGATGGAATGTGAGCTTTTTAGATGTCATGACCACATACAGTATATGCTTTTCTAAGTTTGCTGGGAAGGAAAAAAATGAGTATCGCTTAAGAAAACCCCTAAATACAGCCATTAAAGTTTCATCTATGTACATCTCTTGTAAGGTATAGAACCCTTACTTGGTAGTGAGCGAAACAAAATTACTGTATCAAGGCACAGTTCTTATTTATACAGTTGAAGACAATTTTGGCATCAGAATTATTTTGAAGAGATGTACTTAAAAACAAGGGATCAATAATAGCTATTCATTTCTTAAGAGAAAAATAAACTCTTCTCCAAGAAACTCATATCCAAAATTCTAGCAGCAAGGCCTCCCTCCGTGTCTCCCTCTCCCCCTCCCTCCCTCTCTCTCTCTCACACACACACACACACATATTCTCTGTGAAATTTTTCTTCATGGAAATCTGATTTGTGATTGTATTTTTCTTTAACTACTGGGATTATATTTGGAACTGCTAAATAATCATTTGTTCTTTCTTGTTCTGGTGTCAGATCACTGAAAAAGGAAATAACATATACATTGCATGCAGATGTTTGCAAATTCAATCCCAAAATCTCTACGGAGGGCTAGGAAAAACTCCAGTCTGAAACGCTTGAGAGCAGTCAAGCCTAGATAGATTAGTGGCCTGTCTTCAGGATGTTTTCTGTTTGCAAGAGAAATTGGTAGGTTCAACAGAAACCCTAACCCCTTAGCATGGGGTATAAGATTATACCAGTAAACAGGAATATGTGTTAGGTGAAAGAACTTCTCTTTTCAATCCTGCTATTATTAACCTACATGCATTAATCATAAATAATGTTAGCTAATTGTTTTTATCTAGTGCTGTACTTTATGTGGAGTTCCTTTTGCAAAAAACATAAAGTTTCAAATGTTTATGTCAAATTCATAATGTTTATGGAAATTGGAGGGCTCAGCTGCAGAATAGCAATCTTTCCTCTATTTTGTATATAATGAGCAGATAATGAGAACTCTGTTCCTTCAGTTATTAATACAGTACTCATGAACATGTTACCAGCATTGCTTTGATTCTTGCTTTGTGCATTACTATACTTGTGGTTTCGGATTTATTGTTCTAGAAAAATAGCTTGCTAGTGGCTGCTACTGAGATCTGCTGGGATGTCACAATGTTGTATTTCTGAAGTTTAAGAGGCTTTATTGCTCTTTGTGATTTAATTTGAGGCCTTCTTGGTGCAACTATTTTTTAAATTGCCCATCAGAGCACCACATTTGTTTCCGGTTCCAATATGTCTTTGCTACCAAGATAAACGTTTCCTTCTCCCTTTGTCAGTATCAATTATTCCAAAATGTAATGACTGCAGCTCGGGGCCAGAGCACCTATTTTCATGCAGATGACCCTAGATTTTCAATCTCTGCCATTGCCAAATAAGTTACAGGCCCTCTTCTCTCTTCTAGGTGGAAGCATTCTCTCTCTCTCTCTCTCTCTCTCTCTCTCTCTCTCTCTCTCTCTCTCTCTCTGTGTGTGTGTGTGACAGAGAGAGAGAGAGAGAGAGAATATTATATATATATATATATATATATATATATATATATATATAAATAATATTCTCTCTCTCTCTCTCTCTCTCTCTCTCTCTCTCTCTCTATATATATATATATATATATATATATATATATATATATATATATATCTCCTGCTTTTGTTATTTTTATAAATAAGTCAAGGCGGGGAACATACCTAATACTCCTTCCTCCTCCTATTTTCCCCACAACAACCACCCTGTGAGGTGAGTTGGGCTGAGAAGGAGTGACTGGCCCAAGGTCACCCAGCCGGCTTTCATGCCTCAGGCAGGACTAGAACTCTCAGTCTCCTGGTTTCTTAACCACTAGACCAAATTTATCATTTTTCGAAAACCAAAGATAATAAAAAGTATGACTAACAAAAGTGCACACTGTATGACCTTTATAAAAGAACGATTTCTAGTTTAAATGCACAAAACTATCAAGTTCTGAAAGAAAAAAGTTATATTATTGTTGCACTTATTTCAAGGATGGAAAGGCAACATGATGCCTATGGGCACCACAGATATTCCTGAGAGCAATATTCTGATCTGAGCAAGGATTAGTGAAGCAAGTTTTATATTATGACAGAAAGGAAATTATAGGGATGGCAAAGCCTAGCACCTCGGAAGCTACATCCCACCAGGAGCAGAGTCCAAGAGCTTTGCATCTCCCTCTCTTAGCCGCAGCAAAGCAAGGACTGTCATTGATATCCCTTTAAAAAAAAAACGCAGGGGAGGAGCCTTGTGCCAAGTACTAGGCTGCTTGGATTTCTTCATTTTTCTTTTCCCTCTCCTTTTGTGTGGAGTGGGAGGACTTTTGTTTTTATTTTGCTACAGCACTTGCAGCAGTTCAAGCCAGGCCTGTAAGTGAATGACATTCTTGGCTTCATGAATCATGACATGAAGATAATTTGTGGGTTGCTTGCCAACTGCTTAAGAGAGATTGCAGAGCGGAGAAGGTGGTGGTGTGGAAGTGGTCTTCATAGTTCATCAATAGGTCCTTCTTTTCATTGAGCAGAACAATTGACACAGATGGCTGCTAGTCTTCGGAGGCCTGAATTTGGGGCTCCTGGCCTCCCAGGCCCACCTGGCCCACCTGGTTTCCCTGGACCCCCAGGAGACAGTGGCTTCCCAGGACAGGCTGGATCCCGGGGAGTGCCTGGTCTTAAAGGCCCTCCTGGTGACATTGGGCTGAAAGGTCCCAAAGGTGAGAAATTCAGAATTTGTGTATCAGATATATTGATTATTGTGACCTGTTTATTATATTTTATGGAATCCAGTTATTCAATGGACAAAAATAGCTTCAACTTTATTCATTTTCCTGGGTTTAGGTGGTATCTGCAGCGGGGAGGTTGAAGCAGGCAAGATGGTAGACATGGTGTTGTGACACAAGCTCCTTTTTGTATGTGCATGCAATCTTGATACATGCACCAAAGGGGCAGGGCTTGCATCACAATGCTGTGCCTGCCATCTTGCTTGTTTTCACAGTCTCCTCCCCCCAAATGTTTGCTGCTGCTGGGTTTGCATGAAGTACGGGAAATATTTCTTTTTTCATTTGCCTCAAGGAAAGAATATGAGGTGACTTTTTAAAAAGTTATATTTACCTCAGTATATATCCCAGTTCATTCAGAGTTCTCCTCCAAACACTCTGTGCTCAGTCTGTGTGATAGTGGCGGTGGTTCTGCAGTGATCCTTAAGGTGGATTTATTCATCAAGTGGACCTGTGCCAACCTTATGATTTTATTCTTTTTCATTGGTCAGTCTGTTCTGGATCAAACTGAAATTCCTCAGCTTTACAAATAAGAAGCATGAGCCATTGGAATAGGTAAAGATTGTGAGAAATGGATCATAGAAATGACCACTCACGATCTCTCTGAGTCAAAGTATAAAAGCAAAGATTTATTTCGCGTTTGCAAAGGCGGGTGGATCCAATTGCTGTAGGCAAAAAGGACCACACTTCATTGCAGATCTCAGCATCTTATATACCCTAATTTCGTGGCCGAAGGTGACCCTCATCTGTCCCCATTGGCTGAGGTACCAGGATGTTACACTCTTGTTTCCAATTTGCCTATAATTAACACATTTTAGCTATTGATTACATTAAAACATCCTATGCATTTTTCAATCTATGGGGGGCTTTGCGGAAGCCTTATCAGGTTGTGTGTTAAACAATGGGATTTCCTCATAAGTCATGGTTTGACCTCACATTTTGTTCTGACTCTGATACGTGTTTGTGTACACATTTCCTTATTTCCTTGGGATGATAAGACCTATCACTGTCCCCCGTCTCCCCTTGTCTTTTGTGTAATTTATTATCTTAGTCACTGTTATCCTAAAACATTTAATGGATTCTGATCATCTTGCTTGAACTTAAGCTGTCATCTCAGTGTCCAGCCACTCAATCACCAAGAGTTGGTTTAGATGTAATATATATAAAAAAATTGCAATGGCTATTACCAGTACAAATGATTTTGTTAAAAATTAACTGATTTGTATATCCCTCATAAGATGTAGCATCCAACCAGAGCATTGCATATGGGGCATCACAATAGTGCTGACATTTTTAGCTCTAATCAGAAAAATGGGAAGGAAAGGATTTGGGAAAGACAAGTTGATTTTGATTCTGAGCAAATTGGGATTTTTGGGGAGGGAGTGTCATTTGCTTGACCCTGTGGCACTTTTTAATGTGCTATTTTTCAAGATCAGAGTTGAGCATTCTGATCCATATTACGTCGTTGGGTGGGTTCACCTGGGAGATGAACTGAGGCACATTCATTATGCAGATAATACTCTATTTTCCTACGTAACCTGAATCATGTTAGGCTGCAAGGGGTAAAACTGATGGCTAGAGACTGCAATGGTTGGAATTAATTCCTGATGAGGTACTCAGGGTAGATGTTTGTCAGGTCTGGGGACTTGGTATTCAACCTGGTTTGGATAGAGGTGCTCTTCCTTCAAACATCCTGGTTTGTAGCTTGGATGCAACTTTGCATTTTAACCACTAAGTAAAATTTTGGTTTTTTTTTACCAAATTACAAAATGAAGCAGGGCAAAGGCTAATAGAGTTTTGTCAAGAGAACACGCTGGTCATAGCAAACACTCTTTTCCAACAACACAAGAGACGACTCTACACATGGACATCACCAGATGGTCAATACAGAAATCAGATTGATTATATACTTTGCAGCCAAAGATGGAGAAGCTCTATACAATCAGCAAAAACAAGACCTGGAGCTGACTGTGGCTCAGATCATGAGCTTCTTATCGCAAAATTTAGGCTTAAATTGAAGAACGTAGAGAAAACCACTAGACCACTCAAGTATGACCTAAATCAGGGGTCGGCAAACTTTTTATGCCGGGAGACATTTTGACATGCTCGTGCACATTTTTAAATGCTCGAGAGCCAGGGGGCGGGGTTTGCAGGCGGGGGCCAATCGCGGGGAAGGGGGCGGGGTTTGCGGGTGGGGGCCAATCACATGGAAGGGGGCGGGGTTTGCAGGCGGGAGCCAATCACGTGGCTTATTGGGGCGGGTGGGAGGGGGCGGCCCCTGCTTGCCTCCCCGGGATCCGAGCCGGAGAGAAAGGGTGGTGGCGGGGCCGCGCTACCGCCACTCGGCGCAGGCGGGGCTGCCACTTCCGCCCGCCCGCGTCAGGCCAAGGACATGATGGGGGGTGGGAAAAGAGGCGGGCGGCGACGACAAGCGGCGCGCTTCAGGGGAGCCGCCGCCAGGTGGGTCCCCTCAGGGTAGGCGGAGTGGGCGGGCGGCCCGGGCCTCTGCCTCCACTTCTGCGCCCGCCCCCCTCGGCACCTGTGCGGCTCCCCCGCGCCCTCCCACCCGCCCCAATAAGCCACGCAGTCATGGTACTCCTTGGCGAGCCTTGCCTCCAGACCGGGGCATGTCTGGCCGGGCGGAGTGGGCGCGGGGGAGCCGCACAGGTGCCGAGGGGGGCAGTGGAGGCCCGGGCCGCCCGCCCTGCCCGCTTGCCTGCCTGCTTCCCTCCCTCCGCGAGGTCTCCCCCGTTCCCTTGCAGCCGAGCCTCGAGAGGGCGAGAAAGCCCCGATGCTGCCCCGCGGACCTCTCCAGCGTGCCCGGATCCCGGGAAGGCAGTGGGGGGCCTCACGGAGCCCGGGACGCGGGCCCGGGACGCGAGCGACAGGGCAGCGCAGGGGGCCTGGCCGGGGCGGTGGCGGCGGGGGGACGGAGCCGGTGGTTTTCCGGGCGGCAGGACGGGGCGGGCGGCGCTGCTGGGGCTGGTGGCGGAGCTGGAGGGAGCAGAGGCACCAGGCGTTCCCGTGGGCGCAGCGTGCGCTCTGCAACCTGCCTTGGAGAAGTGGCCGTGCACCCTCCCGCCCCATCAATCCCCCCACCTCACCATTCGGCGTCCTCTCCCCCCGCTAACCCCAACCCTGCGGCGGCCGGGGGAGCCGAGCCAGGCTCGGACCGGAGGCGGCCAAGGGGAGAGCAGGCGGCTCTTCGCCCTGCGCCGCCCTGCCACTCGCGTCCCGGGCCCGCGCCCTCACCCAGCACCTGGATGCCGCGGAGCAGCGCCATCTCCAGCCGCGGCAGCCCCTGCAGCCGCTCCTGCGCCGCCTCCGACAGCGCTGCGTCCCGGGCCAGCAGTGCCTCCCTGCCGCGCCGGGCCTCGCTCAGTGCGAGAGCCAGGGGGCGGGGTTTGCGGGCGGGGGCCAATCACGTGGAAGGGGCGGGGGTGAGTTCAACTGCGGAAGAGCCACACTCAAGGGGCCAAAGAGCCGCATCTGGCTCGCGAGCCGCCATTTCCGACCCTTGACCTAAATCATATCCCTTATGAATATACAGTGGAGGTGAGGAATAGATTTAAAGGATTAGATCTGGTAGACAGAGTGCCTGAAGAACTATGGATGGAGGTTCGTAACATTGTACAGAAGGCAGCAACTAAAACCATCCCAAAGAAAAAGAAATGCAAGAAAGCAAAGTGGCTGACTGATGAAGCTTTACAAATTTACAAAGCTGAGGAAAGAAGGGAAGCAAAAGGCAAGGGAGAAAGGGAAAGATATAAACAACTGAATGCAGAATTCCAGAGAATAGCAAGGAGAGATAAGAAGGCCTTCTTAAATGAACAATGCAAAGAAATCGAGGAAAACAATAGAATGGGGAAGACTAGAGATCTCTTCAAGAAAATTGGAGATATCAAGGGAACGTTTTGTGCAAAGATGGGCATGATAATGGACAAAAAAGGCAGGGACCTAACAGAAGCAGAAGAGATTAAGAAGAGGTGGCAAGAATACACAGAAGAACTATACAAGAAAGATCTTAATATCCCTGATAAATACGATGGTGTGGTCACTGACCTTGAGCCGGACATCCTAGAGAGTGAAGTCAAGTGGGCCTTAGGAAGCATTACTAACAACAAAGCTAGCGGAGAAGACAGTATCCCAGCTGAGCTATTTAAAATCCTAAAAGATGATGCTGTTAAAGTGCTGCACTCAATATGCCAACAAATTTGGAAAACTCAACAGTGGCCACAGGATTGGAAAAGGTCAGTTTACGTTCCAATTCCAAAGAAGGGCAATGCCAAAGAATGTTCAAACAATTGCACTCATTTCACATGCTAGCAAGGTTATGCTCAAAATCCTACAAGCTAGGCTTCAGCGGTATGTGAACCGAGAACTACCAGAAGTGCAAGCTGGGTTTCGAAGAGGCAGAAGAACTAGAGATCAGATTGCCAACATTCGCTGGATCATGGAAAAAGCAAGAGAGTTCCAGAAAAACATCTACTTCTGCTTCATTGACTACGCTAAAGCCTTTGATTGTGTGGATCACAACAAACTGTGGCAAATTCTTAAAGAGATGGGAGTACCAGACCACCTTACCTGTCTCCTGAGAAACCTGTATGCGGGTCAAGAAGCAACAGTTAGAACCGGACATGGAACAACCGACTGGTTCAAAATTCGGAAAGGAGTACGACAAGGCTGTATATTATCACCGTACTTATTTAACTTATATGCAGAGTACATCATGAGAAATGCCGGGCTGGATGAATCACAAGCCGGAGTTAAGATTGCCGGGAGAAATATCAACAACCTCAGATATGCAGACGATACCACCCTAATGGCAGAAAGTGAAGAGGAACTAAAGAGCCTCCTGATGAGGGTGAAAGAGGAGAGTGCAAAAGCTGGCTTGAAACTCAACATTAAAAAAACCCAGATCATGGCATCTGGTCCCATCACTTCCTGGCAAATAGAAGGGGAAGAAATGGAAGCAGTGACAGATTTTATTTTCTTGGGCTCCAAGATCACCGCAGACGGTGACTGCAGCCATGAAATTAAAAGACGCTTGCTCCTTGGGAGGAAAGCTATGGCAAACCTAGACAGCACATCACCTTGCCGACAAAGGTCCGTATTTTTCCAGTAGTAATGTATGGCTGTGAGAGTTGGACCATAAGGAAGGCTGAGCGCCGAAGAATTGATGCTTTCGAACTGTGGTGCTGGAGAAGACTCTTGAGAGTCCCTTGGGCTGCAAGGAGGTCAAACCAGTCAATCCTAAAGGAAATCAACCCTGACTGCTCATTGGAAGGACAGATGCTGAAGCTGAAGCTCAAATACTTTGGCCACATAATGCGAAGAGAGGACTCACTGGAAAAGACCCTGATGCTGGGAAAGACTGAGGGCAAAAGGAGAAGGGGACAGCAGAGGATGAGATGGTTAGATAGCATCACCGATGTAATGAACATGAATTTGAGTAAACTCCGAGAGACAGTGGAGGAAAGGAAGGCCTGGCGTGCTATGGTCCATGAGGTCACGAAGAGTCGGACACGACTAAACGACTGAACAACAACAAAAAATTTGGTATGCATTACCAAATTTTCCACTAAGTAAAATTTGGTATACATATTTCCAAAGGCACCCATGCAGTGGCATGACAAATAGCATCTGGTTTTGGAGTAAACCACCGTCCAGGCTCAGTATGAACATATATCTGCTGGAGAAAAGTAATTCTGTGAAATGGTTCTCACACTCAAAGATTAGAGGTGGCTGAAAGGGGACAGAGGAAGTGAAAATTAACAAAGCTTTAGACCAAAATAACTTGCTCTCTGACAACTCTATAGGATAATTACACTGGCACACAGTAATCAGCACCTGAAAGCACATTACATCCAAGAGGAGGAGAATATGAATGAGTGTGCAAAATAAAGTAAGCTGGCATGGTAATAGCAGCTAATTAACCTGCACAAAGGGAGAATGCAAATTCTGCATTTTATATCTCACAGTTAACAAAAGACAAGAATAGGTGAGAAATTTAAAGCTTCCAGAAGGATGTGGCCTGCCAAGAGTGGTCCATAGGCAATATAATAAAATATATGATAATGTTATTGCAGTGTTCCCCCTAATGACAGTTCGGTCTCAATCTAGGCAGTTCACCAAATCAAGCCAGGAGGAAGGAAATTCTAAAAGAGCAGGAATTAAAGTTGCAGTCTCAGAAAGGATGCCTAGATCCCATTAGGATAGCCTCCACGCTGAATTTTAGAAAGGGAAGGGAAGGTGCTCTGAGAATAGCACATAGGCTTTTCTATTATGTCTCCCACAGCTAAACACAAACTATTCTGATTTAATGAACCAAATGGCCTTTTCTGGTTGTCAGCATTGCAGAGAACTGATGATCTGCCGTATCAGCTGTTTCAGAGTGAACTTACTGCTTAACTATTCCTGATAAAAATCAAAGCATAGTTTATGCTTAATAGGATGTAAGGAATAGAAACCCACTTACTAATTGCCATGAAAGACAGGCACTCTTCTTTTGGAAATCATGAGATAAGAAAGGGGGGCAGAGATTAATGAGAAGGAAAACTAACTGCAAAAAATCAAAGCCTTGGAACTAGAAAATCGGTCTAATTCAGTTTAAATTATTCTTAAACTCTGGTATTATTGGCATGACTAGAGGCCTACATTTGACCATATAGATAAGCCAGGCTATTCGCTTCTAGGCTAAATTGAAGGTACTAGGAATTATTTTTAAAGCTGTAAATAGCTGGAAGCAGATATATCTGGAAGTGCATCAGGCTTTTAAGATCTGTTCTGGAGGCCGCTTCCAGGTGCCTTGATAAAAGCATCCACCATAAACGTTTAAAAGCATCTACAGAGCCCCACATTTATCTGGACATAGGTGCCTTAATCTCTAGCCCAGTTACCTCAATCAAAGCGATGCCAGAACAAAGGAGGCTCTTTCTCAACAGCCGTACCTTCTTCACAGACATTTTCTAGCCAGACAAAAGTCTTCATATTCTTTTTAACTTGTTCTAGTTTTAGTAGCCTTAAGGATGTTGATTGTACCTCAACTGGAAATTTTAAACAAGATGGCAGGTGGAATATAAACATTTTAAAGAAGTAAGGGAGTAGTAAATATATGTAAAATAAAAGAAATACTTGTCTTCTTAATTTTATTTTAGGGGAAACAGGTGAAAAGGGGGAGAGAGGATTCCCAGGTCAAGGGCCCAAAGGCTTACCAGGAACAATAGGACTCCCTGGTGAGTATTGAAGGTGGTCCCTGAGTCATCTAAGAAATGATTGAACTATTTCACCTTAGAAACTCTGTTTAGCACAGTGCTAGAAATAAAGGTGTCTGCTATGAAGAATGAGTGCTTCATCATTCCCATTACCCATCCACTCCCCTCCCCTCCCCTCCCCTCTACACACACACACACACACAAACCGTTTCCCCCTATATCCCAATTTCTCTCACCCTTTTCTGTTGCAATTCTGTGGCCTATATCTCAAATATGTAATACCAAGCCATAATGGGCTTGTTTTGGATTAGCATAAGTTAACCCACACATTATGATTTAGGGGGCTGTGCAAAGCAAGCCATTATGTTCAACAAACCTTGGTTGAAAAATCTTGGCTTAAATATTATGTGTGAACTCTGCCAATGTGTATGTCTTCTTAAAATGGCCAATTAGATCCCAGTTTATGGCTCCTGAGACATAAATATTAATCATTCTTTTGTCGTGTTGCTTCATCATGGTGGGGAAAACTGAGGATTTACACATTAATAAAAATCAGCTTAAAAAAAAGAAGCCATAGAAGAAAAAGTATTAAAATCAGTTTCAGTTGATGTAATGGTGTTATAATTGCACAGTATGCAAAATCGCATGAGACGAGGACCGAGCATATATTGAATAAATTAAAAATACCACATAACTTTCCACTTAAAACAAGTTGTATGAGGATTTGCAAATCGTTTAAATTGATTTTGGTGGCACAGCACTTTAAAATTCAGCTTTTGGATACTAGGGATACAGTAGGGGTGGGAGGCACTATATAAGTCTTCGTTAGTTATAGATGAAGCAAAAGTGCCCTCTAGTGTTCAACATAGTACAAATAATTTGGCAGAATAAAAATAATCTTATGCTAACTTCTAAAAGACTGTATTACATATACTTCTGTAAGGAACCCCTTTACGTTTCTCTGCATCAAATGTAAAATATGTCCTGTTGTTTTAATTTCCTAGCAGACGATCTCCCTCTTCTTTTCCCAGTTTACCTTATGTTGTCTATGTCAGTTTTCAACTTCTTGTACACCTTTGTCAGACTGATAATTCCAGGCACAATGGATCAATTGTGTCTGACTTGGTGTAAAACAATTTATGGTTTCTGTGACTGCTATTATTGACTGGCTTCATGGAAGGAAAGACCTGGACGTTATATTGACTCCATTTACATATTATGGTGAACTATTATTGAACTATTATTATTATTATTATTTATTATTATTGGTTGATTGAATAAACTATAATTGGCTCGGTTCACGGAGCACACTAAGCCATAGACCATGGCCTGCAAACTAGGATGGCTAGATCTGCATATTGTCTAGTGTGATGAATCCATCCAGTGAAACTTTTACTCGCTGGGAAAACCTACTTCCCATTGGCTTAGCACAGGAGGGAAAGTGAGAACCCAACCTCCCCTTTCATACAGAACGTGACTGTCTACTGCAGCGCTTTTCAAACTTGGCAGCTTTAAGATGTGTGGACTTCTACTCCCAGAATTCCCCAGCTAGCATGCTGGCTGGAGAATTCTGGGAGTTAAAGTCCACCCATCTTAAAATTACCAAGTTTAAAAAACACTGGTCTACAGCAACGATTATCCTGTGTTAAGGCTTTGGAAATTCACTTTTCCAGAGGTCCCAGTTGTGCAGAGAACCTCCACTAATGCTTTGCACCGTCTTCCTGGGGATAGTGGTTAACAGGAGAGACCAAGGCTGATGCAATCATCCTTGCAGATAAGACTTTTAAACCGACAACAAAATGCTATTAGGTGCTTTTTCTGAACTCTTATGGCCCAGTTTTTGTCTTTGCAGGAGAACCGGGCAAGCCCAGCTATGGCACTGATGGGCGAGATGGCGAGAGAGGCCCACCTGGAGCAGCTGGTTCCCCTGGTGTTCCAGGTCCTCCTGGACCCCCAGGTCCTCCTGGTTATTGTGAACCATCAGCTTGTTCTGTGGAAGCTGGATTACAAGGAGGGCCGAATGTGAAAGGGCCATGAAAAATGCAGCGTTACACTAAATGACAGGAAGTTTTGGAAACCACCTTTGATCTGCACAGTTATCTGACAACCAAGAGAAACCAGTCTAGGAAAATCAAACTGTAAAAATACAGCAAATCCTATCAAACCCTTGACAGATCAAAATGTTCTGGTTGTCCCCTCCATACATTTCCTCAAACAGTACAAGACAGCCAAACATTTCAAAATGGTGCTTACAAAGTGATGCCAGATGGCTTTTCTTTTCTTTTCTCTTTTTTGAGGTTCATAAAGGACTGTATTACAGAATTAGAGAACACAACAAACTTCTGTTCTACAGTCCAGTGCATTTGAACAATAAGTTATGAACTTATTCTTTGTTTCCCTCTCCCTAGAGCCCATTTCGGTGCTGTAAGTTAGCCAATTGAACATACTCTGCGTGTCACTGAGATTTAGATGTCATCACCCTGTTTTTAAAAGTGCTAATTTCTGAGGATCTTGTGTATGCTTCAGTGCCAGGTTTACCAGGGATATGTTAGGTGAAATAACTTTAGTTTTCTGCTCCAACTTGTGTATATTCTTTAATGTGACACCATCATCATCTCTACCATATGTTCTTCTATCTGGATCACCTAGAAGTCAGAAAGCCACTGCTATAGGTTTTTTAATCTTTGAGAACAGTTAAAATTTATAGCAAGTTTATTTATTTTAAAATACCTTATCTCTGGTTGTATAAAAATGAAATAAATAGCATTGCTTAATCCATTGCATTTCTTTTTATAAAAGGTAAATAAAAATAAAACAAAGAGCATTCTTTGATTCTCTTCGATTGGTACAAAGAGCATTGTTAGATTTCCCTTTTTTTTGAAAAAATCCCACTGTTGTTATTTCTAATAATAATTGGAAGTAGCTTTATTACTCTGTTGCAGCAGAAACCAAACCAAATAAAATATTGGATGGCACTGGAAAGACTAGCAAAAGTATTAGTACATAACATCCTCCAAAATATTTAATGTATTTGGATCATAGCTTTATTTTTTTTCATGAAACAAAAGTCCATTTCATTATTCATTATCCCTGTTTTATGAATCACATCTGTCATTTGTAAGTCAAAAATAAAGTGCCCTTTTAAAATAATCAATTCCACTTTTCCGTGTTTCTTTTTGTCTAGTTTCTGTGCATTGGAAATTAAGTATGTGGTTATTTTCACCTGTGCCTTCCTGGTTACTTATTCCAATAGATCCCTCAAGTTACTATTAAGGTCCAGATCTCTCTGGTTGTTCAAGCTAATTTATTTGCTAAATTACTGTAAATTCTTTTTTTTTTACAGGTAGCATACAAATGATCGTAGTAGTATCACAGTAATTGGGCTATTTCTTACAAACTCAGAAAAGTCTGTACAGATATGTGTTCATGACAGGTGCCAGCTACTGTGGTTGATGGCAGAAAAATGACCCAGGCCTCATGCAGAGGAAGGTTCTGATTTTGCCTGGCATGGCAGCAGATATGGGGAAAACAGTATGGATACATGCGCACGTGTGTGTAGTCTCCACACCACTTCTCATATCCTGGAAAACTGAAGCTGAAGTCAGGTGAAAGTGGGCTGGCTGATACCTATTTATAAGATAGTTGGAACCCACTCAGCTTAGATGAGATCTTAGATTCGTTTTTTTTCCCTCCCACATTGTTGGTAGTCATTCTATGAAAGTTATGCTTCCAGAATAAATGAATTTTATTTATTTATTTAAATTTATTGGCTGGCCAACTCCAGTGGACTCTGGGTGGACACTGTATTGAACCTTCTCTGCGTTGCAAGTCTTCCATAATGTTGTTATGGTGTGATATTCAGATGATAGGCTGCATTATTAACAGCCAGACCTCACACGCCAAGAGAATCATGAAGCTAGTCAGCATGTTTCTACTTGAATGCTTCTTTGTTAACATATTGTTCACAGCATAACATGGTATGAATAATAGCATCGCAGATGAGCCATCTTATTTCTAGGATGCAGAAGTACCACCTTTGGATCAATTTCCAGAGGAATTCTGGGAACTTGAGAACATACAACAATGGTAGATAAACTCAGTTTTGTAGCAGCATCCAGTGGCTTACACAAAGTAGAAACTTAACTTCTTTAGTTTCTAAGGTGGTATGGTGTATGACCCACATGGCTTTGTGCTATGTGGTGAACCTTAAGAGGAGGGGCCTGGATCCTCACCATCTCATTTAAAAGCAAAGCACAATTATTCAAGCACTTGTGTAACTTCTGTGCTAAAAAGGACTGGTAGAAAGTTGCACCAGACAGCCTAGATATGTAGAGACCCATACACTTTGAGCTGCTTTGAGAGTCTCCTCAGGCCCACCAAACAGGTCTGCAGGCGGACGCTACTCTATTTAGGGCAACCTTGTCCTTAGTCATCTTTGGATGTGTGTGTGTGTGTTAGTGACTATTGAGAGACTTTTTGGAATTCAAGATACACAGTTAAGCAGGGTGTAGAGATAGATCATTAGAGCAGGGTATATTCATCACCCGCACTCCCAACACAAATGTTCCCCTGCGATCTAAACAGGACAAAGTTAATGTATAGTCGAAAGCTTTCACGGCCGGAATCCGATGGTTGTTGTGGGTTTTCCGGGCTGTGTGGCTGTGTTCTGGCAGTTTTGGTTCCTAACGTATCACCAGTCGCTGTGGCTGGCATCTTCAGAGGACAGGAGCACAGCTAGAAGATTCTGTCTGTGCCCAAGTGGAGGGTGTGTGTTGCTGCTGGTGTTTATAACTGCTGAGAGGGTGTGTGTCTTCTGTGGGTCATTTACAAGAGATTAGGAGAGGGTTTATTGTGGTGATTAGGGGTGTGGTGCTGTCGTGTGTGGGATTAGCACATCTATTGTGTGAGTTGTTTGTATATTTCTGTGGTTGAGTAGAGTTCATTGACCTTTTGCAAGCTGTGTTTTTCAGGACTGGCAGCCAGGTTTTGCTGATCTTTAAGCTTTCTTCTTTTTTATTGAAACTGTGTTGGTGTTTATGTATTTCAATGGCTTCCCTGTATAGTCTAACATAGTGGCTGTTGGTGTTGTCCAGTATTTCTGTGTTTTCAAATAAGATTTGGTGACCAGTTTGTTTGAGAGCATGTTCAGCTATTGCAGATTTTTCAGGTTGCTGTAGTCTGCAGTGTCTTTCATGTTCTTTTATCGTGGTGTGGATGCTGCGTTTTGTGGTCCCAATGTATACTTGTCCACAGCTGCAGGGTATGCGTTAAACTCCAGCAGCGGTGAGGGGGTCCCTTTTGTCTTTTGCTGATTTTAACATTTGTTGTATTTTTCTGGTGGGTTTGAAGACTGTTTGGAGGTTATGTTTTTTCATTAGTTTTTCCATGTGGTCCATGACTCCTTTAATGTAGGGCAGAAATATTTTGCTTGTGGGGGGCTGTTTCTCTTCAGTTGAGTGCTGTTTTTTCAGTTTGATAGCTCTCCTGATTTCATTCTTGGAGTAGCCATTCGCCTGTAGGGACCAATCCAAATGGTTGAGTTCAGAATTGAGAAATTGAGCTTCACAGTTCTGATTTGCGCGATCCACTAGTGTTTTGGTGATGCCTCTTTTTTGTCGTGGGTGGTGATTGGAATTTTTGTGTAGATACCGGTCTGTGTGGGTGGGTTTTCTGTAGATTTTGTGTCCTAATTGCAGGTCCGGTTTGCGTATGACCATGACATCTAAAAATGGTAGTTCGCCTTCCATTTCTTCTTCCATGGTGAATTGTATATTCGGGTGGATGCTGTTGAGGTGGTTCAGGAATTTCTCTAATTCTTCTTCCCCATGACTCCAAATGGTGAAGGTGTCGTCCACGAACTGGTGCCAGACTGTTGGTGTGAGGGGTGCCGATTCTAAAGCCTGTTTTTCGAAATGTTCCATGTAGAAGTTCGCTATAACCGGGCTGAGGGGCCTCCACTTGGGCACAGAGAGAATCTTCTCGCTGTGCTCCTGTCCTCTGAAGATGCCAGCCACAGCGACTGGTGAAACGTTAGGAACCAAAACTGCCAGAACACGGCCACACAGCCCGGAAAAACCACAACCACCATAGGACAAAGTTACATCACACATACCTGTAGCTATGACAGAGTGACACATTGGAAGAATGTTATCAGTGCGGTTTACTCCATGT
This sequence comes from Charina bottae, assembly GCA_023362775.1. Lineage (NCBI taxonomy): Eukaryota > Metazoa > Chordata > Lepidosauria > Squamata > Charinaidae > Charina > Charina bottae. The sequence goes on from JALMGJ010000009.1 coordinate 4,064,511, forward strand.
TTTCTCATTATTTCTTCATTGTATCTGTAAAATTCTTCATGAATATATACTAAAATGTTCAACAAGAAAAAATAAAAACGATACCCCAATGATTTCAAAAAGAATGAGAGTTCTTAGTCAGTGGAAAGAGGCTTGCTCAAAGAAGGGTACAAGTAGGACAGGAAGGAACAAAATACAAGCAGGACCGAACCGGACTTCCGTAAATAAGGCTACTTCTTAAATTAATGATGTTGCTGTCATTGTTTTGGTTATAGCTTTCTAAGGTTCTTCAATAAACAATACTTATTCTAAATTCTTGGTTTTCCTGTGAGATTATCTAAGTCCTGCTTGAGTGAAAGAAGTCTGGCACAAACACACTTAACAGTTAATGGAAAGAGCAACTGCTTTAAAATACATTTGAGTACTTCCATGGTCTATGACTAATCTTATCTCATGTGTGTGGTTTAAGGAAACAGGCATTTATTAAGTTCGGCCCTATCCTTAAGCAGAACGGGGCACCCATTTCAGACGAAGCAAGGCAGGCAGCAATAGCACACACTGGAGAGGCAGAGCTCTGTCTGTCAGTCCCTATTATGTCTCCAAAGTAGGCTGACCGTATTTCCTTGAGACAAAAACGGGACATTGGGATGGCAAAACGGGACGGGGTCTTATGTAATATTCTGTATTCATGAAAAAGACAGGGGTCCCCGCCCCCCGGTCTGTGTGATTGGCTCCCGCCTGCAAACCCCGCCCCCAGTCCACGTGATTGGCTTCCGCCCGCAAACCCCACCCTCCTTTGCTGCGCGCTGATAGGCGGGAGGGCTTCCTCTTCCAGGCTGCCTCCAATCGGCAGCTCCGGCTCAGATCCTCCTTCCACACCATTCCCGCCGGGTTTAAAAAAACGGAACAAAATTGAGATTTTTATCAAAACGACGGGACGGTTGAAAAATGGTAAAAAAACGGGAATGTCCCGTTCAAAACAGGATGTATGATCAGCCTATTCCTAAGCAGCCTCCCTCTATCATGTCAGGTAGGGATTACCAGTTATAAACTAATATGCAATGAAAATCTTATCATATACAGTATGTATGTATGCATGTATGCGTGTGTATCTCTCTCTCTGTGTATAATGTCTTTGACCTACAGCAGCAAAATATCTCAGTCCTGCCTGGGAATAGTCTGTAGACAAGATGGTTTCATGAAAACTATTTCTGCCCTTCTTGACCATTTTAAAATATCAATTTCCTATGTATAAAAGTCCATAAATTGTACATTGATGCTGTAATTCTATACCCACTTACCTAGGAGTAAGTCTGTGGAATTCAATGGATGTTCCCTCTGAGTGAAGATGTTTAAGATTGCACTATAAATTTATTAGTAATATTTATGGAGCCAAGTACTGTGATTACACAGCTATATACACAATTGCTCTAAAATGCTCTACAATCTGTTGGGATAAATTAAGATCACTGCCTGCCTGCATGTTGTCTCCCCCCAAAACACTGTCTGCCTCCATGTTGTCCTCCCCCAGAACAGGTAAAAGGAAGCCCAATTGTTAAAAGGTTACAAAATAGAATGTGTTTGGCTCAGACAAAGGATTCCCTTTCAATTCAATTGGAAAGCTTGATACACAAAAGGTCAGCTCATTCACAGAACTTAGCCAGCCATTCAGGTAGATCTTCTTCCCCAGCCAAACAGATCTCCATAATCAAAAACAATAGATTCTTTCCGAGGTGCACATTCCAAGTAAGCCACAGCCCACAGGGAACACAGACAGGAAACATGAACAGCAGGGGGCCCAACCACAGAGCGCCTTCTCTCTGAAATCTGGCAAATTACACTTATCTCAAGTTCCTAGGGGGCGGGAACACCTTTGCATAGCAACAACCAAGCTCTCCTATATAAATGGCCTGTGGGGGAAATACAGGTGTGGCCACCTTCCAACCAGCATACTCTGTACTTTGTACTCTGAATATGCTCTTGGGAATAAACCTGCAAACCTCTGTTCCAGCAACTGCCTGCGTGTCTATTCATTCCCGGCTTGGGACGAACCTTGGTAAGATTAAAAAAAAAAGGTAAAGGTTCCCCCGCACATTTGTGCAGTCGTGTCCGACTCTAGGGGGCGGTGCTCATCTCCATCAGTTAGCCGAAGAGCCAGTGCTGTCCGAAGATGCTTCCGCGGTCATGTGGCCGGCATGATGTGCGCAGAACGCTGTTACCTTCCCACCGAAGTGGTACCTATTCATCTACTTGCATTTGCATGCTTTCGAATTGCTAGGTTGGCAAGAGCTGGGGCGAGTGCGGGAGCTCACTCCGTCACGCAGGGCTAGGGATTCGAACCTCCGAACTTGCAATCTTCTGATCAACAAGCCTGGCATCTTACCCGCTGAGCCACCACGCCCCTAGTAAGTAAGGTAATCTTGGTAAGATTACCTTACCAAGTAATCTTGGTAAGATTACCTTCTAACAAATCTATTAAATGGTTTGCGTAGGATCAGGACAGCAAATAGGAAGAAACACAACCTTAAAGCTGTGATTCCATCAGTTAATTTTTATTTTAAACATAGCAGTAACATAAATAAACAATAGAAGAAACTGATAAGATACTGAAATAGAATGGAAATTGCTGCATGAAATCTAACAATATAAACCAGGAGGAGAATGTAAATTCCACCAAAACTATTGAAATAGAATTTTATAAAATTCTGAAACAATTACAAATTAAATGTGGCTTATTTAAAAAAAATAAACAACCACATGTTTACTATTATAAATGCACACAAAAAAACAAAAACATATCTGTCAGGTTCAATTCAATGCCATTCAAACTTCATTTAAGACCAAAGCAGATAAGTGAACTTCCCACTTGTGGATTTGAAGAAAACAAAGATAGATATGTGAAGACAAGTGATAAGGCAATATGATTCAATAATGAAAAGGCAACAATAAAATATGCTACCATCAATTGTTGTGAGCACATGAGATAACTAAATATTTTCAAAGAAAAGTTCAGTAAATAATTTAAAAGCATTTGTATTTTATAAAAGGAAACAGCAACAATGAACCTAGATCATAATCTAACAGTAAAGTAAGCATGCTTAAACCCGCAAAGATCAGTGGACTAAGCACCTTTAATTGTTAGACTGTGACATTCATTTTGGTTCTTGTAAAGTTTGTACATCCATTTGGTCTATTTATATTTACCATCTTTCCTTGTAATTTAAAATTCACTCCAATACTTTTGCAGCTGAACACTTACAAATAATAATCATAATGACCTGGTGTTTTCTTAATGGTTATCAAAAGTATGGAAAACTTGTGATGCATATTTATATCAAACACATTTGCATGGGGTAATGAAGGGGGAGCTAAAATGAAAGACACGGAAAGAAAACACTTAGGCTTATATTAGCCCTAAAACTAAATCAACTTTTTATATAAAAACATTGATATTAAAATTTAATATCTGAGATAAATAGCGTAGCTTCCACATCATTAACAAGGCATTTTTTATTTATGTAAAGGTTAAAATACACTTACTGCTCCCATAAAGAAACGTGGACCAAGGCGGAGATCCATAGAAACCCAATGAGGATTCCACCCCATTTACACAAAGCTGCAGGTGTGGGAGGGACGAGATTGTGCCCAAGGCATTGTTACCCTATTAGGTACAAGCTACGTTAAATAAATTATGACTATATCCAAACTATTCTGGAAGGGAAAAAAAACACAGTGAGGATTATCCATCCAAAGATAAGCATGATCAAATCCCTTTGATTCAAAGGGGAGATATAAGCATCTGCTTAAGTTATCTCCTGCTGAAAACAATGAGACTTAAAGAAAAAACAAATATAACCTTGCCTGAATTGTTCCCTTATTTATACAAAAGACAAAAAAAAAAAAAAAGATATTATCTTGTAAAGACAAAAAAGGAAACTTGGCACAAGGTTATTTATTATATAGTGCACAGTTTCCTATCTTACATGCATTTATAGAATTCAAACTCTATTAAATCATATGCATAAGCTAAAAAGAAAAAGTGCTTCACACCATCAAATTGACTTAAGGAGGTATAGCACTGACCCTGAAGAGTTTTGCAAGATTTCACATTAATTAACCTATGTTTATGTTTTTGCTTAGACAAATCTAAATAATTCTACAATTTGCTTAAGATAATTCTGAAGAAATAGTAATGGTTTTGTGACAATATAATGTTTAAATAACCAGAATCAAGGAATATAAGAATCTGTAAGGTCCTGGAACAGAAGCTTTCATGGAGGAACTGGGGGAAGGTCACACATGCCAGAGAACACGTGACCCAGCCAGTCTCAAAGACAATGGGGAAGGGAAACCCAGACAGCCGATTGTTAGCGCCCATCAACCACAATCCACAAGGAGAGCCCTGAGCGAGACGGAGGAGGAGCGGGGCAGCATGCACCAATGGCTGAAACTGACATCACTGCCGAAAGACTGACAAGGGGGGGGGGGGAGGAATCAATAAAACGAACCGGTTTGGTGGGAACAGGCACTCAGATCTTTGAAACTGTTTTGGATTACTTGATTCCCTATTAAAACTCTATCTGCAACGCTTGCATTGAGGAGTCTTTATTGGGACATAGAATCTGAAACCTTACAGAATCACATCTTATTTATTCTACAGATTCCACAGCCAACCCAGAATGTTTTACAGTGGGTTCCCTCAGATTTGCTGCTGTGAAGACAAGACCCTGAGCAGACGTGCACAGCCTCTGGGGTCTGAAGCCACACCAAGGGCTGGGCCAGAGCTTGAGAAGCTGTGCAACTGCCAGGAAGCTGATGAGCATGCACACACAACCTTGCCACACATGAACATATCACAAGCACATTAGAAACCTAGACATACCGCCCAACAATGTTAGCTCCTTTGCTCAAAGGAAACAGGGAACCAACACATTTATCCTTTCTACTAGCGAAGGAGAATTGTTGCATTCCTGCTGCTGTTAGCAGCAGAATTACAGTGATTCTCAGCGCTGATGCTGGGAGGAAAGGTGAATCCCCTTAGTTCATTGATTAATTGACGGGCAGACTAACATCCTGGTACCGTGGGGGGAGGAGATCCACAGCTTCTAGAGGTCACATGCAACCTGCAAGCTATGCACCCCAATCTAGAGATAAAAATACATAATGGTGTGAAACTGTGCAGGACTCTGCAGTAAACATGGCTTCAGAAACAGAGTTCAAGAGCAAGCAGGGACAGGGAAGTAGAAATGAGAGACTCATTTTATGGAATTAAGATTATGGGATTCCAAGACCTAACTTCTCCATGTAATCCATTTTCACTACTGACTAGGGTCCATTTAGCAGCTTTTCTGGATTGCAACCACAATTCCCATAAACCAAGACTGATTCTGGTATCTGTTGACCTTCCTTCATTGCCTTGCAGGAGGCAGATTTTGATATGCATATCAGTGTGTATTAGATTTTAGTAACTGGCTAAGAGACAGAAAATATGTTTGGGGGACAGAGAAGAAAGCAGCTTTTGTGTATCTTGACATCAGAGCAAGGTACCATGGGGTAAACTGAGATGCTTTCAATAAAGCCTGCCCTCATTACTCCAAATCCAAGGACATACTGTATACCAATGTTAACAGTAATCCTTTCTCTCTGGAAATGTATCAGTCAGAGAGAGAGAGAGGAGACATCCAAAGACAGACTCCTAATTCTGTGTGTAACTTTGCCAGAGTCCAATCTTAAATTGAACATCAAGATGTCTCTCAACCACAAAACAAAACAAAGTAAAAGCAAACACTTCCCCACTTCCATGCTTACAAAGAGTCATTTACTAGGTTGCTGTGTGCATGGATTTCATCTGTAGAAATAGATTGACTGTGGATGCTTCAATGTAAGACTTTTATCATTCAGTCACTCAGTCTTATTCACAGAATGAGATCCAGAGACAACAGTATTTTATCCACTAGTTTCCCAGTGGTCCTTGCATTCTGTTTAAAAAGGTGCATACAGTAAATACGAAAATACACTTTTTCTTCTGCACAGAGGTTTGATCTGTAGCAGTACTTGCATTCCATCTGAATGCAACATTCTCCGTATTTCAGTTTATGGTTTCAATATCACTTAATAGTTTCAATAGTCGAGAAAAAATATTTTACTTAGATTGAAAAGTTATTACAGCTGCCTGCTGTGTGGCACATACAGAATAAAGATATGCATGCCTCAAGATACCACGTGACCTCAGTTAAAATAGGCTGCACAGACTAATTCCTGATTTAATTTAATAAAATATTAGAATAAACTTTGTTACTTAAAAACTATGTGAAGGCACTAGAAAAACAAAATAGGTTATCTGGTTTTGAAAAGCAGCACACAATTTTTAAAAATGAACTAAAATTTCACACACACACACACAAATATAGACATTAAGGATAAGAACAGAAATCTTGGCGTACTTCAATTCATGAAAGATTTTAAACAACCTTTGAGTTTGGCCTTTTTGTTGCACTAAGCTACACAACATCTTCAACAGTTGATGATGGAAAGGCATACTGCCAAAATTTCTCAGAAAAGAAGCCAAGAGAAATAACTTACATTTATCCCAATCACCTATTAAAACTTTGAACAAATGATTTTTCCAATAAATATAATTATCAGACACAGGTAAACAAAAATAAAAGCAATGTGAATTGAACATATTTTCCCCAAAATATATAAATGTTTTCTTTTTTTGATAAATTCAAGTACTATACTTTTACCTCTATGTAAGGATGCCAAATAATTTATCAGTTATATTTCACTTAGTGAAAAGTCAAAATATACACAAAGCACCATATTATATATCTCAGCTACTCTATATATTTCCAAACTGTGACATTTTTACAGAAGCTTGTCAAAATATAGCACTTACAGTTATTCTCATAGCAAAGTCTAAATAAAATAAATTCTAAATTTAAAAAAAATGAAAAAGTCTGAATTAAATTTGGAATCACTAGAAAAGTTAAATAAAACAAGATTAACAACTTAAAACAGAACAAAATCCTGCCAGACAGTATAGCTATCCAGCAGTCCATCTTGCATTATTGAAACATAGATGTCCTTTTACTCCATCAAAACAAGACAATGATCCAACTTCAGAACAAATTCAGAACAAATTACATCACTATCCAGATTTGCCAGGTATTGCCCTCAGCTACCATAAAGTTGTTTACTCCAGATATAGAAGATACCCAACCAACAAGGAACTACATTTCAACTAATCTTTACTATTCCCACCTAGGCATCTTCCTTTTTTTAAAAAAAAAAATAGCTTTGATGTAGATATATCTATTCCAGATAATTTCTTAAAATAGAAATCAGTCCAGGAGACAATCACTCTTTTCATTAGTCCTAGATGCCAACACTTTTTATTAACTAATGCTATATCTCTACTGAACAGTTTTATTTCACTTCACTTTATACAATCATTTTATCCTCAAGATAAATGAAATAGGAATCTGCCTCAATCACTGAATTTTTCAGAGAAAGGTTGTATGTACTACCAGCTAGACTATCATATGTCAATTTCTCCATCTTGTCTGTCAGAATTTTACCTGAGCTAAAGTCCTTATTGTATTACAATAAACCTTGGAAACTCATTAGATTTGTGCCATTATCTTCTGTAATCTCTTCTTCTCCAGGTACTGGATGATACCCTATTGTCTATAATAAATAGTATTTGCCATGCTGGCTGGAGGCAATGGGACTTGCAGATGGAGGACTTGTAGAGAATAAGAAAGATGACCTTGGCAGAAATACGGGAGAACCATTACCTAGGCAAAGGGGGCTGAAACACTTTTTAAGTCCTGGGAAACAAGATATTTGGAAGCAGATCAAGCAGACACCTCCCTGATTTCCTAGGGATGTGGGGGGGGGGGATAGGGAAGATATAATACAGCACAATCAGACCTGAAGATTCTGTTGCTATAGCCAACTTCAACAAAGGCTACTTCTAGTCTTCTTGTGGCATTGATTTCCTGGTCTAGTCTATCTAGCGGGGCTGACAGGACTATAGATTGGATATGATTGGATTTGCACAGCATAATAATTATCAACCTAAATATAAGACCTTCTAGTGTAGCTGAAGTACAAATGTATATTTTAATGAGGACAAGTTATTATCAGCAATCCCTCTGAGAAATAAACTAGCCTCTAATAGGCTCTTTTTCATATGTGCAGTGAAAACCCTACACACAGTTCTTTATAGGAAGGAAAATCGGAAAAACATGCTTACAACTAGCTTCTGATTGGTCTATAATGTGAATATATAATTTAGGTTGCAGTTTATTCATGTGCTTTGTTTGCATTAACAACATTTGTCCCCTGAGTAACGACTAATGGGAGAGAGGCTCAGAAGTAAGTCAGATGTTGGCTGCAAAATCTAGATCAGAGCTTTCCAAACTGTGTGTCGGGACACATTAGTGTGTCGGCTGCAGTGTCTGGGTGTGTCGCGGCGGCTGCTGCTGCCCCCGAGCCCTGTCAGGATTCCGCGCAGGGCCTAGTGCCTGCCTTGTGCCTTGCTGCCTCCAAACCTGCTGTGATTCCGCGCAGGTCCTAGTGCCTGCCTTGTGCCCTGCTGTAAGAGTGTGTCGTGAAATGATGCCCTGCTGTAAGAGTGTGTCGCGAAATGATGCATGTCTAAAAAGTGTGTCACCAACATGAAAAGTTTGGAAAGCTCTGATCTAGAGAATTGCTAGACTCAGAGTTTTCTGTATCACTTTGCTATTGTCTTGTAGTTGTCCCAATTTTGCAGCCCAGATATGGTAGCCTTACTCAAAAGGTCTTTTAGGTCATTCAGAAATGTAGACATAGTTCAAAAAAGGCTTGCAGTTCTTACCATATTGCATTATGGTGACAGAAGCAAGGAAAATATCAGTTATTACTTACAGTAGATTTCTAACCAAACATTCAGAAAACCTCAAAACTCTGGCTACTATATTATAAACCATTTTTTGTCATTTAAAACATGGAATTCCACGGAGACATCCAGCAAAAGAAAACTAAATATGGCTTCTGTGTTAAAGGTAAAAGTAGGAAACTCACATTTTTTTAAAAAAATCATAAACTGAAAAACCATTAAGAGGTCAACAGGCCATCATGACGCATATTTTGCTAAAGAAAAGTAGACTAAAATTATAAACATATGGAATGAACTCAAGAAAACAACATCTCAGTATTGGCTTAACTCTGGACAAGAATTGCTCCACTGAGATGCTCTGTAAAATATATGTAGACAGAAATGCACCAATATTTTAAAGCTTAAATTTCATAATTTGGTAGGGGGGTGGGGGAAGAAGTGAAGAAAAGAGAACTCAGGAATTAAGATATATCCAGAGTAGATGTTCATTTCCCAGTTGTTCGGGGCTGAGTTTGAGAGACTTGGTAATAGCAATCTGCTGGATTGCATCTTCCTGTCGGGCCAGGTGGGCCCTGGGCACCTGGTTCTCCTGGAGCTCCGGGTAGGCCTTGCATACCAGTAACTAAGCAAACAAACAAATAAACAAACAAGAAACTGCAATTAGCCTTGTTAATGTCAGTCAGAGATCCAGCACTGGGTCTTAACTTCTATTTCAGAAGTAATGCCTGACAGGGCAACTCAATGCAGGTTAGTAACTGCTTTTTAAAAAATTGTTGTGTTGTCAAGAATATTAGGAGCTGTTTTTACCTGAAGGACCAGGTGGGCCAGGATCACCTGGCAGGCCAATTCCAGGCTCACCTCTTTCACCTTTTTGTCCTCTGTAGCCTAGAGAAGATAAATACAAATGGAATAAGAGGGCCCTGAAATGACATTGTTAAGTCTGGTTAGACTATTTCCTCAGTAATAATGGCAAAGAGTATTTTAACTTGTTTGTTTTCTGATGCTGGAAATTTAAGCAATACTCTACATACTTTTCTTCCCATACACATTAAGTTCCTAATGGAGAGGAATAGATATGGACACAAAGGGTGCTGGCTGGGTCCATCTAACAATTTACTGGCATTAATTCTGCCTAATTTGGATTAAAGTGGATTTGAAGACAGCAAGGTGCAGTGAAAAGCAGACAATGGATTCTCCTTGTTAATACTTGAAAGTAAGTTTAATGGGGAATTGGCAGGGAACTGAATAACTTTGTGGGAAGTTTAGCATATAGTTTAAAAAAAAGCTGAGCACATAGTATATTATGATGTGGCTTGTAACCTGAGATTTCAGCAGCGTTGAACTGCCAAAACAAGTATGGGGTAGAGTATCATTTTTGTTTAAACACAGCGAGTCTAGTATCTGTGCATGGTTTGCCAAGGTATGCATAATTACAGAGTGATTTAGCTATTACATGCTTTATATGTGAGGGTTGCTGAAAAATTCAAGGTTATTCCACATGGGCTTTATAATATGTAGCCTCACTGGCCAACTTGATCTTCAGCGTTGACTTGGTTCACATACTGCACTAAGCTATGGCTTGTTTCACAATAAACCAGAACTGGCTGTTTTCCCAGAACACACAACAACTGTAAGTTGTGATTCACTAACCTTGGGTTCACAAAACATGCTAAGCCAGAACCAAACAAACCACATGATGGTTTAGCACAATATATGAACCTAACCACTGCATGGGGATCTGAATTTAAGTTTGCACTAGCATAGACACCATCTACATCAGCTTTCCCTGATCTGGCACCTTCCTGATGTATTGGAATGGCCATACTTGGTGGATATTCTGGGAGTGGCAGTCCTAGCACATCTGGACTGTGCTAAATTGGAGAAGGCTGCTCTATATGATCAGTGTACATATATGGAAAATAGTGGTACATGAAGAAATTATTAAAACAAAAATAAAAACAAAAGCAAAAAAACCAGGAGGGGACTGGCTTCTCCTTTGAGATCAACACAGCATTGTTTTTTCTTGGGAACATCAGAGTCCCATTTTGATAGACATGGAAGTTTACAAAGACCTGGTAGGTCTGAGTGGTTCTGTGGCCCTCAAAAATAGTTGTGTTTCTGGAGAAGGCAACAAGAACAGCCTCTATGGTTGTTCCCTAAGACTGGGCTCCAGTATTGTAGTTAATTATATGAATAGATTTCACCTTATGCAGTTCTTGTATAAGCACTTCTGAAAAAAAAGGTTGTGTTCTCCCCCCCCCCCCCTCAAAATCCTTTTCAGATGTCTTCAGGGAAATTAAGGGAAAGCTTATAGACAATTGCGCATCTTTGTATTCATCCAAGATATGAAGCTCTAATCAGATATTTGTAAGAGCTGTAATTTCTTTGGATACAATGGCTCTTTGGGATTGATTAATAGCAGTTTTGTGAGAAAGCAGGATTTTAAAACAACGTAAATTCCATCTTCTACTGCCAGAAAATGAGAAGGATAATCAATGGTTCTAAACATCTGTGAAGCATCAAAGACATCCTTTTGATAGGCAAAAGGTCTTGTAATAATTATTAAAGGACAAAGATACAGTAGATGCAGCAGATAGCTGAGAGAACCAATTCTGAACTGCTCATTCCCAAATGCTGCGTCAGTTCACATTGTTGTCACACTGATTTCAGGTGAGTTGCCACAACAATACTAATTAGGAAATATATGGTAAGAAATGATAAAATGGGTACAGAAATGCATATTTGAACTAAAGTAAGTCTTAGATCTGAAAATGCTGAGGTCTATTTTTACTGCTTCTGGTTTCTCATTCTGCTTCTCCTCACACTGGAAAAGAGGTTCAAATTGAATGTTACTTTGAATACAAAGCATGTACTGTATATATTTTGCTTTCTTCTTTGTTGAAAAGTAAGTGTAAGGGATACCAAAGGACCTAATTTAGGAGTGATTTAACCCTTTGTCCTCCACTGTTGTTCAAATCTGGGAAAGTCTGATCAAGGAGCATGACTGCAATTTGAAGAGCAGACAAAGATGTATGTCTCCTTCCAACATACTTCTGTGCTTACTTCTGAATAAGAAAAACAAATGCCTTTAGCAATGCATTGAGAAATCACAGAGTTTGACTCTAATTGGGAAGCAGCATCCATAGAGGTATACTAGCATGTATACTGACCAATAGAAGCCAGTTGATGCATCTACAGTCCTGCAGAACAGCCATGGTTTGCTTTATCAGTTTATTGAGTAAACAACAAATGCTTGAACTCATACATCATGCAAAGATATGAATCATGATTTACAAATGACATATATGTTTATGTTTACATGTACGCTAAACCAAAACGAAAGAAGCCACATTATAGCTTAGGGGTGATAGGTGAACCCAGCCCGTGGCTATCAGCAAGAAAATGAAGAATTGCATCAAAAAGGAGGAAGCCCATAGCTGAGATTTTTCTGACCAAAGTGAACACTTTAGATGCATGCATGCCAGTGCTAGCATGAGATTAATTTTCTAGAGTTGTCAGATGGAGGAAATTAGAAGAACACAATTATGGTTAAATGTGATTTCAATTAATGTTTCCTCAACAAAACAAACATGACAGGAAGCATGCACAGTGCTAAGAAAATGGCATATATTAAGAAACAAACTGACAGTGAAATGGGACATAAGATCTTCATAAATTAAAAAGGAATAAAGACCATTATCTTCATATATTATCTGGGAACTATGTCCTGTTGAATAGAACTGTAAATAATTCTCCTAATGTCCCTCAATTACCATGATTATTTTTATAAACATGGTAGTCAGAAAGGTATGCAATTTATTTTAATTGCTACTCTTTCTAACAAGGGCATCTATTATGCTTCCTGTTTGTTATACCACCTTGCTTTATTTTACAATAAAAATCATTGCCCAAAACCAACCCTATTGTGCTATACAGGGGCATCTGCAGGAAGGGTAAAAAAAAAGTCTACAGTAGATGATGGCTGTGGCCGTGCAATTGAAACTCTGCTCCCTTTTTAAAAAAGGGGTGAGGTTTTGACTGTGCAGCCACATCCACCATCTTGATTTTTTAGCCCCTCTACTGTCCGTGGACACCCCAGGTGCTATGCATTAAAAAAGGCTTATCCCCTTAGGTATCCATCACTTGAATGTCTATATGTGTCATGGATAAGGAAATAAAACAATATTTCTTATTTGGAACCATAGTTACACAAGAAAGGAATAATGCACCCTGAAACAACTGCTGACATGAATATAAGGGTCAACTCACATTTTATGGCTATGAACTCTAAAAAACAATGATCAGCTACATCCAAATTACATAAAATATTTTTACATTTTTGAGCAACAACAAAACATTTATGAAACATTTCACCAACAATTTCCAAATTTTGGCTTTATTTTACAGAATCAAAACAGTAAGAAAAACACTTAAATATGGTAAGAGAACACCATTCAAGAACAATCCAAAACAGATAACTGTCATTAACACAGCAGTTTTAAATATGAGGTATATCTTAGTAATTACTAAACTTCTAGCATTTAAACTTCATAGTCTACCTGAGTGACATTTTAAATTTATTGTGAAAATTAAGGTGTTAATATAAGGTTTTAAACTCAAGTGAAACAAGGTGCAATTCTAAGAATCTCGCAGTTAATCCATGATGAAACAAAGGTAAGTTATTTCAGCATCTGACTGGTTAATTATGAATTATTGTAAAGATATTGTTATAATACTGTAGTAAGTTTAATCAACCACATTGTTAGCCCTGGCAGCATTTTGGAAGTTTAGAGGGGAATGCAAAACTTATTTAGATAAGCAGAATTTCTTTGGATGAGTAGATGCCCAAGCAGAGACAAACATAGGCAGGAATGCTTGAAAAAAGGGACATTGACAATAAGACATTGTATCATTCTCCAATTAGCAATCCATTTCGGGCTGCACATCCAAATCTTCAGTCCCACTGATAACACAAGGACTGCTTCTTTGTAAGATCTGAATCTAGGTTTCCCATTTAGAAGACTTGAAAAGGTGCAGGGTCACTATTAGTCTACACGTGGGTCAGCAATCTTTTCAGGTGGCCAGCACTATGGCACAATTTTGACTGATGTTAGGGATAGAAGATTTTTTCAAGCTTTAGCTATCTTGCAAGATTCCAGCCACCAAAAATACTATTTTTCATTAAAATTTGGGTTGAGTGGGTACTATCTAGGAGTGCCACAGATGTTATGGTGCCCAGGGGATTTCCATTATAAACCCCTTAACTAGACAAGAAACATTAACATTGCTAGAAATGCCCGGAAGATCTTGTAGTGGCAATGCGGAAGACCATTGTTATTTCAAGGAGTTAAGTGACATATTTTGATTTTCTCCCTCACATGAAGAAGATTAGAGTTTATTTTGAGTTATACTGATGTTTAACTGGCTTGTTTTTATTTCTGTTTGGAATGGAGGGGGAGATAAGAGAAAACCCCAGATTAAAAGTTTAAGCATAAGTCCACTCCTCCAACAGCCCCTCCAGAAAATATTTTGGCTTGGAATGTGGGGAGGAAGATAAGATATTGTTTTTGTTAAGCACTAGCTTATCTGTATAGCTTCCCAGGCTCTTGGAAACAGGTGCTCCAGACTCTTGGAACTATCCTAGTCAAGGTCGGGTCATGCAGCCTCGGTACCATGGAAACAGGTCACAAGGCTTTAGGGCCAGACTTTGATAAAAACCTTAGGATTGTCTTCTGAGTTTGGGAGCTTCTGCATAGATCTAGCGCTGGGTGCTGTGGAAATTAAGCCATCCTGGGGTATCTCCGCTGTCTTGGTCAAGAGGCTCCTGACAGCTAAAAAAGGGATAGGGTCTCAACTTGCTGGTATGTTATGATTTCCTTTCTTTATGATATGCTTTTTATGCTTTTGTTTGATCTGCCTAAACTGTGTTTCTGGTTAAACTGTGTTTGTGTTTAAATCTGTTTGCTTAAGTTTATAATAAAGCTTAAACTCTCTTTATCCACTGGTGTGCTTATTGTCTCTGTATCTAAAAGAACCAATTGCCTGAGCACCTGACCACTGCTTGGACACTTGGCAGAACAGACCTTTTAATGCTAGATGTGGGAATTCATGGCCATTAAAAATACTCCCCTCTCTTTGATGTATGCATTTCTTTTCATTCTAAATACGTACAAACGTTGGCATGTTTCATCTTTCACTCAAAATCTGCCTTAGCATATACTGTACAACATTTTTAATGTATTTCTTATTGAACAGGATGCCTATAGTACATTATAGTTCTCCACACTTGAGAAAATATTCCCCTTGCCCTGCAAGCTGATGACAGAACAACAGATTAAACTATGAGAACCATTTATGGATTATTTACCATGGAACAGACTGTGTTTCTACAGTCCCTTACTCTGCCTTCTACTTAATTTAATAATCAGCTAGGATGCATTTACATGAAGGTACTTTCTATTGAGAAATTTCTCATGTTTGGGACTCTGACAGGGTTCAGAATATCTTATACAGTATGTTCTTCAGGAAATATTTTTATCTTACTAATGTGGAGATCTTTGAGGAATACATTATTATATCGTATCATATCATATCAGTGTACGGAGCTAGCTAAGAACAAGGTTGTTAAAAAAGTGAGCCACTGAGACACATTTTTTAGAAATCCATGCAGTTATCTGCTGCATTGAAAAAACCTTTTGTAGTAATTTTAGCCATTTTTTTTAACAAAAGCACGTATAAAGTGTCTACAGATAGTCTTTGGTTAACAATGGCAATTGGGACTGGAATTTCTGTCGCTAAGTGATACAGTCATAAAGCGTGATGTCATTTGATCACGCCGCTTAGTGACAGCAATTCTGGCACTCCTGGTTGCCATCATTAAGCAAATGGGTCGTTAAGCAAGGATGTCACGTGGTCACCATTTGCAACCTCCTGCTGGCTTTCTCATTGACTTTGCTTGCCGGAAGCTGGCAAAGAAGGTCGCAAATGGCGACCACGTGACTGTGGGATGCTGCAACAGCTTGAACTCTGAGGACTGGTCATAACTACCACTGGTTCAGTGCCATCACAAGTTCAAATGGTTGTTGAATGAGCGGTTGTTAAGCAAGGACCACTTGAACTTGTGAGGAAAAGTCTCTATATTTCCTCAACTTTCCTCAGAGTCATATAAAAAATGGGGCCGATGCAATTACAGACTGCCACATGGCTGTCATATTTTTTTAGATACAGAAATTTCAGCTTTAAAATTTACCCACTATAACTAGACTATTATTTAGCTATACAAAACATTTTTATTCAATGTCTCAATAACTGAAGTTGTTCCTTTAATGCATGTTAGTGGCTGGTGGCTACTACTTGTGTGTGTGTGTGTGTGTGTGTGTGTGTGTGTGTGTGTGTTTGGGGGGAGATATCCTGCTTGAAAATTGCAGCTGGTAAGCAAGAAGTATGGCACACTACAAGTTCTGTTTTGGGAAGCTAACATTTTCTCCCAGAACCAGTTCTTCCTAGCATCACCTTCCATACCCACCCCACTGCTCAAATGGTATGATTGAAAACAAGCAATATAACTACAATCCCAAGTGATTTAATCTCTATTACCCTCACCACATCAGGGAATTCATCTTATTAAAAGATGCCCTGAAACATCCTACTGCTCAGGGAATTAGGGATCAGAAACACAGGACATCAAAATGAAAACCGCAAAAAAGACTCTTCAGCAGGGTAGAATCTAAATGCAGTTTGAAAACCCAAATGAAGTGGAAGGAGAGTGAGGTTTATTTAAGTCATCTGGTTATTGATTTCAGCATTTCCCCTATTACATTATACTAAACTAAACTAAACTAAACTAAACTAAACTAAACTAAACTAAACTAAACTAAACTAAACTAAACTAAACTAAACTAAACTAAACTAAACTAAACTATGCTGTAATGCTGGGAAAGATGGAAAGAAAGAGAAGCAGAGGACAACCAACAGCAAGATGGATGGAATCAGTTATAGTGGCTGTGAGTGCACTGCTGGAAAACCTGAAAGACCAGGTTGGGGAGAGATCATCATGGCGAAAATCTATCTATGTGGTTGCTAAGAGCCAACATTGACTTGATGGCACGTAATCAATATTATATTACATTACATTATATTTTCATTACCAATATTTGTAGGCCACCTACTCAAATGACTCTTGCTTATTGACCACTTGCAAATCAACATTACAAGAATGTTGCAGAATTAAACAAGGCCAAGAATCCCCCAGAACCCCCCTTGTTCCTGACACACATGATAGGAACAGCTGTTCCCATAATACTTCTTGCATTATTAGTGGTTGCAGCACTAATAAAAGTAGCAGTACATAGCATAATTCAAAACGTGTTTTAATTGTTGCCTAATTTTAACATGAAAACAATTGAGGCTTAGGGCTTTCCTGTACCGTTGAGTCATACTGCTCATCTCCCATCCCTGAGACGGAAGCAAAACGATTCTGGCGTGCGATTGGCCCCATTGCCGATCCATTTCCTGCCTCTATTTTGCATATTCTGAGTCATCGCCAAATGGTGCTGTTTAGATTGTGTGAGGTAAAGTGACTGATCACTTCCTCTGGCTTTCCTGCCTGCCCTCTTCAGCACATCACCAGCTGGTGGGAAAAGCATCCACCAATCATGGCACTGTTGCAGAAACAGGTAGGGTGACTGCAGGATTCATCCTATCTTCAATAGATTCTTCCTGTGCGTCTCCTCCTACACCCTATTCTATTCCAACTGAAGTCAAATAAAGTAACAAAAAAAAGTCATGAAGGGAGCTGAGCCACAAGCAGTATTTCTCTCCCCTTCTTTATATAGGCAGTAAATGCCCAAAGAATCCTCCATGTTCTGCTGGGGAAGCAATGGGGGAACACTATTGCACTCTTTCAGCCTTGTGATAAGAGTTGAAGCATTTTCAATACAGGTAGTCCTCACTTAACGACTGGTCGCTTAACGACCATTCAAAGTTATGACAGCCTTGGAAAGGGTGCTTTATGGCTCGTAAAGCACTTCCGGCCATTGTAAAATGTCGCACTGCCCCCCTGCAGTCAAATGACTGCATTTCAGGCGCTTGGCAACCGGCTCACATTTACAACCGGTTGGGGTGGGGTGGGGTGGCTGCTGGGGTGGCTGAGGATTCCAGGGATGGCTGCGGCTTCGCACTGCACCACGGCTCAGGGGCTCTTGCAGTCCCAGAGCCACGGCATGCCAAGAAGCCCCTTAGCCACAGTGTGGCAAGCAGACCCAGAGCCATGCGGTTCTGGAGCTGCTTGCCGCCCTGCATGGCAGGGTGCAGGGTGGCCAAAAGGGCAGAGATGGGGGGAGATAGGCAGGTGTGGGGAGTTGGAGGCAGTCCCTTGCCTTACTGAGGCTTGGGGCTGGGAGGGACCAAGACTAGAATGGCTTGGGTTGGGGTGGGTCCTTGGCTAACGACCAATGGAATTTGGTTAACTACGGCAACAGAGATTGCCGGGATTGTCGTTGCTAAGTGATATGGTCATATGATGTCACACTTTACGACTGCATAGGGACCGGAAATTCCGGTTCCAACTGTGGTTGTAAGATGAGGACTACCTGTAAAGAGATCCCCAAAAGTTGAACTCTGTAATGATATGTGAGGAAGACCTTGAGAGATGGGGTGAAGAGATGCTGCCTAGGGAATGGTCAGATAAGAGAGGGCATAGCCTGCAGCTGCAAAATGGGCAGAGCAAGAGGCTCAGAAGGGACCCTCCCTACCTTCTCAGGCTGTAAAGAAGACAGTGGGAGATTTGTACTTTCAGACTTGCAAGATTCTGTTAATGTAGCCTTACAATAAAGTAGGATTAGCTCATCTGATTGTGTTTCCTGTCTGGTCTACCTGGGAAGGCTGACAAACTCTTTGCAGCCATTTGGAATCTGGCAGCTCAAATTGGGTAGTCCTATTCTACAATAGTAACCTTGAACATGCAACATTGGGATGTAAGCCAGCCAAAATGAATTCCAAGTCCCATTTGAGTTTACTAGGAAAGGTATCCACTTGTGAGGACATGTGCTGTCTCCGTGAGGAAAAAGCTTTGAAGTAAATATATTTTATTAATGCTGAAATGGAAGTGTATGAGTGCATTTCATTTATATGTTACACGTGACTTTTTATCTATAAATGCCAGTTGTTATTGTTATTGTTGTGATCCTTCAAGGAAATACTGACTCTCGGCAGCTTCATGTAGTTTTCTTGGCAAGGTTTTTCAGAAGTGGTTTGCCATGGCCTCCTTCTTCCTAGGGCTGAGAGGGACTGACTGACACAAGGACACCCAGCTGGCTTTGTGCCTAAGGCCGGACTAGAACTTACAGTCTCCCGGCTTCTAGCCTGGTGCCTTAACCACTACACCAAACTGGCTCTCTGGATGTTGGTTATGTTTCTATGATATATTTTACCCACTCTGTTCCAGAGAGTAGAGGAACAGAGTTGTTGATGTAAGAAAAAGGAGAGCAAATTAACCAATTTAGAGTTTGTTGCAGCCTCTTAGAGCCTGTCAGGTATATCTGGGCAAGAAGCTTACACGGGCTAGAGAACACACTGACAAATGCAAAGAGTACCCAAAGGAACGGCACCCAGCACACAAAATCCGTGTATTAATCTTGAAGTGCTTTTAAAACCATTTTACATGCTTAAACAGTGAATTGCAACAAAACGTAAGGGAATATTTATAAAACTCTTCGACCAGAGTCCCCAAAATGGTAGCCTGCAGACAATTTCCTTGGTCCTGCCACTTCATCTGAATTTTTATTTCTTTAAAAAAGGATACAACAACAACCAGCACAGGATTGTGGTTGATACTCTGCAGAACAAAGCCTCAGTATCCAGCATCCTCTTTATGATCTGAGTGCTGAATGAGTCCCACCAGCATTTTTTAGAAAACGAAAATGAGGAGCAATTGCCATCCAACGCTTTGGAAGTGTTCTCACTTGTCTGGGGGAGGTGAGTGGAGAAAAATTAGTTGAGGAGCTAGAGAACATCTTATGACGTACTGGAGGAGGGATAGACGGGTTGGCAGGTAACGATCTGGTAAATTGGTGTTATGTCCCCTGCAGCTGCCATTTGGCGAATGGGAATGCCCCTCAGCAGCCATTTTGGAAAAGTGTCCACAAGAAATGCTCAGCATTCCCAGTGTGCCAATTAGCCCCCAAAGATTGGGGACCCCTGCTCTAGAAGCGTGAACTCAGCATTGTGTATTTAAAGAAAGGAACATTGATGGTGGATGTATTTTTCTGAGAAACAGATCTTACAAGCCAGATCCTTTTTGGGAGTAAATGAACTTGAATTGATTGAATTTTCAACTGCAGCATTAGTTCTGAATTACTGAAATATTTACTGCAAAGGGGCATCTGCATATAATTCAAAGTACACATTTTGTTCAACATTTTAAAGCATGGATGATTTAGGGTTGATGCATGGGATAATATGCTACACTCAGCCGTGTTCTGCAATAATCTCCTTACAACTAAAACACTAAAAGCAGCTTTTATTATTTTTGTCCTTAGAAACATTGTTTCTAGTCCTTCACATGCCAATGGGAAATCATTCACATTATATCCTGGCTTCCTGTTTTGTTTTTTTACAAACATCTTAAGCTATTCACTCTGTGCATCCTTGTTAAACAATCTAGCAGCAGAGATATTCAAGTGGACCATTTACAAGAATTTGCATATTCTGGTGAGGAGCAAGCCATATTCTGAAAAACCTCTAGTTCTCCTGTAACAATCCTTGATCTTTTCATTCTGGTTCTTCTCATTCTGAACTCATCAAAGGTTTGCTCTTTATCAGTCTCTAAGCCTTTATTCTTCTCCTTACAGCTTTGTGTTCCGCCCTTCTTCAGCTTTGCTTTCATGTTCTTCATTCCAGTCTGACTTGCTCTGACTCCAGAGCAGACCAAACTAACAAAAAATAATAATTAAGAACTACCTATATTCACATATGGTTTACATCTACTATCCCAATCATATTTTTACAGTGTGAGCTCCAAATATTCTGTCTGTACACCTAAAATGGCAATATAATCTGTACCAATAAAACACTGAAGAGGCTTGATTCACTGAGACCAATGAAACATAATGCTGAATAACTATAAACATTCCTTCCCCCCCCCCCCGTTAATCAATATAATGCTTTACAGAATTTCTTGCTGTTTTCTCTAGATAGTGCACAAATCTAATTACAAGAATATATGAATATAGTTAAATTTACTGGAAAAGTAGTAGACTGTAACATTTACAGTTCATCATTTTGGCTATACTTTAATTTGTATATGTTTTATAACGGACTGGACTCATAAGATCAGAAACTCAAATAGCTGATTGTGGGATAATCCTCTTATTGTTAGACCTTTGCTGCCTTTCAGTACTGTGTTAGAATAATTGCAGATTAATAAAAGGAGTGTATCAGTATCCTGATGTTATCAGTTATTAAGATTATGCTCTAATTAGAAGTTTTTAATATACAACGAAACCCACACCTAAACAATGTTAATATATTGGTCTAGTCTAGAAAACACTAGTATGGATTTAAAAGTTAATCGTTAGGAAGCTACCTGTATAGTTCTACCCAACTCTGAAGATGTTTGAATGTTTAAAAATAAAATACATATATAGGAATGAGCCCTACCTGGTGTTCCAGGTTCCCCAGGTGGCCCAGGCAATCCATCTTTTCCTGGAAGACCTGGCTTTCCATGAGTTTGGGAAGCTAGCATAGCAGCAGGCAATTTGAGCTGAGACACAAACTGAGCCATCCTCTCTTCATTCATTAAAAAAGCAACAAGGATAATAAAATAGCATTAAATGTCTTCGTAACACTTGGAAAAATATTAAAGGTGTGAAATATGTATTATATTTCCTCATACTCCATTTCCTTACCTTCAAAAACTCTAAGAACCTCCTGTCTGACATATTTTTTCATTTCCTCAAATGAAACTGAATCAGCCTGAAGAAATAAAAAATAAAAGAGATAAAAATAGATGCTTTTGGCCACAAAATAATCAAAATAAATAAAATTGTCTCCCGGTTTTTATTAATAGTTCTGCAACAGTAAAAGTTATAAATAGGATTCAGTGTAATGAAAATCTGCTATCATTACCACCACCACCACCACCACATAAGCATTACCACTGCTTAGCAATACTTGTTTCTCAATGATTTTTATTTACTTTTAGTAAATTTTATTACTAAAATGAGTTTTATTTTGAACCTTCAAGAAAAGAGATGGCCAACTTCAAGCCATAGACCTGAAGGCCCAGAACCCCTTCCAACCACAATTTCTGAATATAAAAATTGGGTTTTCTACCCTTCTGATATGGAAAACACATGAAAACTGTTGTTTAAGCTTTAGAACAGGCTTAGAATAGAAACCCATTGCACCATCTTTGCTCATGATATGTCCTTCCCATTAAGTAATGCCATTTTGCCCACTGTAGCCTTACCCTCTCAAAAAATGTTAGGTGCAGCTCATGGCCAACAAATGTTGACCACTCCCTGCCCTTAACCTTACCGGTAATCCTGGAACTCCTGGGGAACCTGGAGTGCCCTTTGGGCCTGGAGATCCTAGATCGCCTTTTTGCCCTGCAGATCCAATAGGTCCTATAGGTCCTTGGCCTCCTGGTAAGCCAGGCCTTCCTCTTTCACCTTGTGGGCCCCTGTCTCCTGGTATACCTTGGTCACCCTATTGAAACCAAAAAAGAATGCTGTGTCACATTGCTTTGTTTGAGCTTTCATTATCTTAAATCTCTTGAAAATGAAAAAGTTAAGACAATTAGGGTGGTGCAGTCCTTTGGATTTCAAGGCAAAAATATTCTTTAGAGCTCGCAAAGGTGCTCACATAGCACCTGCCTGCACCTTCTTAAACACATTTTTTCCCTTAGGATTGCATAGCTGCTGCAGTGGGCAATCACACAATTCTGGGAAAAAGTACCTGCTTTTGGAATAGCCTGCAGCTGCTATGTGGGCATTCCTGCATGTTTTGAAGTTTATTTTTTGCCTTCAAATCCAAAGTACTTTACAGTCCTACTGAATAATATTTCTTTATACTATAGAACAACATGTAAAAGAATCATGCAGAGAAGACCAACAAAACTGGAATGCCTTAACTGAAAAAAACAAGAAGAAAATCCCATAGTTTCTATTTTCCTACCAGCTATAATATTTTAGCACTGCAAAAGAAAGAAAATATAAGAACATAGAAGGCTGAAGTACATCATGTTATAGGATTTGATTTCTCTTCATTTCTTCTTCATCCCATTGCACAGAGTTCTTCAGGACTTTAACAAGGCTCTTTTGTAAATCCAATAAGAAAAAAACTATCCAGGTCACTTGCTTGGTTTATCATTTGTATTTCCCTTTTGATTTTTAAAACATCAGCCAGTTTCTTTTGCATATCCAGTGAGACAACCTTTCCCAAGTCATCCCATCTATCCTCCAGAATGGCAACTTATAGCCTGAGAATCGCAAACAGTGTTCGCGCCGATCGGGTAAGAGCCACCGGGAGGCTGGGACATCATCATTTCCAAGCCGCGCACTCCAAGCCTGGCTGGCAGCTTGACAAGTCAGAGTTTCTCAGAGCTCTGAGCTCTGAGGCCTGGCTGACTTTCTATCTTGTTTGCAGGGGTCTACAGAATTTGTAGACCACTGAAGCTTCCCCCTGGAGAGGGGGGAACCAGAAGATTGCTCACAGAGCCATTGGAATTGCCCACTCCTGTTTTTCTTTGTTGTTTCCACCGCGGAGAAGAACGGGGGTGAATGCAGTGGAATGGCTGAAGGAGGATCCTAGCTCTGCAGGGAACGTAAGTCTCTTTGGGAGACACAAGAGCTACAGCCAGCTTTTAGATCACTTTATATTAGTTTTCTTTTTTAGATTAGAACATTTTTATTATCTAAAATTTATCTTTGGACTTTGTTTAAAATGTTGGCTAATTTTGTGTTTTCTTTGCTATAATTGATTTTGGTGGAAGTTTGATAGATTTTATTTTGGCAACATAGTGAACAAGTTTGTATTTTTTTGCCTCTCTTTTGTATCAGAGAAATTGGGACTTAAGAGACTTTGTTGGTATTTTTCACTCGACAAATTAACTGACTTTTGAGAAATTGTTTGTTTGGGTTAAGCAGCTTGCAGCCTGAAGAATAAAGAAGAATAAAGAATAAAGTATAGAGAATGTGTGCCTCTTTTCCTTCTTATTTTTCTATTTTTTTTTAGAATGGACTTTCTCTCACTTGGAATCTATTTTCATCTTTCCTTTTACAAACTGTTTGAAATACTGCTCTGTGAAATTTTTCGTCTTTTATTTTAAAAGCTTTTTTCACTTAAAGAAATAGACATCATTGACAATAATAGAACAGCTGTTCCTTACTCCCTTCCCTGTCCCTGGGAAAATTCTTGTTTTGTCTACGGCAGCTGATACGGCTTGGAAGGGGGGTGTAGGTGAAAATGGCATTTCTCACAGCACTTCAGGATTTTAAGAAAGAAACCAGCAAAAATTTTTTGCATATTAAGAAATCCATAGAACGTATATTTATAGTACTGGTGGCTCAGGAACAGAAGATACAAGGGACAGATTTAGAAATAGAGGGAAGACCTTTCGAACCAGTAGAGAAACAGGGAAAGAGGATTCTGAATGTATTGGTACAGAAGAAGATTATGATATTTTACAGGAAGTGGTCTATTAAACGTTTGGGCATAAACACATTGTGGCAGCTGAGACAGGAAGATTTTAACATGCAAATTGATAGATATGGTAAAATAAACATTTTGACATCCCACATGAGTTACAGAAATAAACAAGTTGCATATTGTGATATTGGCATAACCTAAACAGGAGATTTATTGATGTTGTTCTGGAATACAAGGTTAATGAAAATGCGGATCTGGATTGTACACAGAGTGAGAGCAGATATGAGAAACTGTATAGATGCATAAAATATGATATTCTAAGTGTAAGATACAAGATTATAAATATAAATATAAGTTGATATTATAGATTACTCTTTCTGGAGATACATTTATGAGAAGACAATGAGATGATAAATTGAATTAGAATGTGGGTTATTACAGGATGTTATGTATGAATATGTTGTATGATTATTATTATAAGAATTGGTATAATATGTATTAGGTTATATGTTATGTTAGGTTTTGTATTTTTGATATATTATGTATTATGTTATGTAATACGTTAGGTTATGTATTAATGGAATATATAGTCATAATATGAACAGAATATATTGTATTTTATTAGAAGTAGATAAGGCCTTTATTTGTTACACTAATTGGATTTTATTGAAGATATAAATATAGATGTAAAAATGGAAAGAGCAAATGGAAAACATTTAATCGATGCAACAATGAACATTTGATTACTATTCCAAGGAGTAGAAACCAGAGATGGATTGTTGGAAGATATCAAGAAAGGCGAAACCTATATGAAGAACAGAAGATTGGATTATAGAAATCATAGGGTATATGACAAAGAAAAGTTCCTGTGTATTGTATGAAGGACTAACATTTAAAGTTAATTGTTGTACTTAAAGTTCAAGGATAAATTGGAGGACATCTATTTTCTATATTTTCTTTGTTTGTTATTTTTTGACTTCACTTTTTCTTTTCTTTTTTCTTACTTTGTATTTCTATTTTTTTCTTTGTATTAACTTTTAACATGTATTTTAAAATTCAATAAAACTTATTGGAAAAAAAAATCATTTCCAAGCCGCGCTACAGCCTTAAAGAGACACTACGTCGAGCCACCCCATTTCTAAATCATCCAATTTATATATTTTTAAGTTATGTACCCCAAGAGAGGCTTTCTACAGCAAGGAGAAGCAAAATCTCTTGGTGCCTATCGTTATTTCTGGATTATTTTTTAATTTTTTTTAAGCTTTGGCTTGTTTTTGTCGTTGGGAGGAGGCAAATGTAAAAACAAAACAACACGAGCAGAGTTGTAGATGAATCACGCTGAAAACGGCTGTGTGATATAAAAGATATAAAACTTTACTGAAGATAAGCAGGAGTATACATACAACAGCGAGCAGCAAAGGATGTCTTGAAGAACGCAGCGCAGTAAACAGCACACAAAGAACAGAAGATCAAATGTTCTTCCCCTCTTCTTTGCTTCCATCGACTTACAAGACCCAAGGAGCACAAAATTGGCAAGCAGTAAGCCAATGGCTACACTTCAAAGTCTTTTGTCGAGAGCAAAAGAAAAGCACTTGGCAGCGGCCACCAAACATACAGTCGAGCACATAAATTATTACAACACACACATATATTGGGGGATCCGAAGCTCCCATAACATGCGCTTCACAAGTTCCCATTGGTTGGTTGGATATCTGGAGATTCTGAGCGCAGAGTGCTACCTGCCAGTAGGTGGCAGTGCTGCACCTAGCCGGCGTCTCTCTAATCTACAATCTATACTCAAGACAGTTAGACATAACATCTGTGAAGACAAGCAATTTGTAACTACTTTCCCATGGGAATCCTGACAGTTTTCCCATTTAAATACTAAGGAGGACTGAGAATAAATAATTACCTCCCTGCTATTATTTTTGTATTGAATTTGAAGAATTTAATATTTTCCTACACGTTGAATCTGCTGTTTTGAGTTTTCAGCTTTCTGTTCACTTTCCCTGGGAGCTGCCTGTTAGCTTTCTCTTTCTCTTGTGTCAACAACTTTTAGAGATTTTCCATTAACTCATTAACTCCTACTCTTGCTAGTCAAGTATCTAGGGGGCGCCATAACCTACTGCCTGAAACATGGAGGATTTCAAGGAGATTTTCTCAGAGTTCTATTATGAGCTTCGTTGTGAGTTTAAACAGTTTTTTCATGATGCCTGTCAAGCTATTCTGCAAGATATTCAGGACATTGCAGAAAATATCAGCTTTAAAATGTGTCATATGGCTGAGGACGTTGTGGAAGAAGATGAAGAAGATAGAGATGTGTCTACTGACAGCAAGATTGAAGCCTTTGTTGAAATGCCAGGCGACAACTACATTTTGGTGTTGAAGGGGTTAAAGGGACACTCTGAGTTGCAAATTATAAATAGAGTTGTTTTTCTGATGGAATGTTGTGGGAAAGAAGTGGTTCTGTTCTGTGGGAGGTTTTTTGCTGAGAAGTCTGAGTTTCTAGGGGCGTGGTGACTCAGCGGGTAAGACGCCAGGCTTGTCGATTGGAAGATTGCAAGTTCGGAGGTTTGAATCCCTAGTCCCGCGTTATGGAGTGAGCTCCTGCACTAGCCCCAGCTCTTGCCAACCTAGCAATTCGAAAGCATGCAAATGCAAGTAGATACAGTAGATAGGTACCACTTCAGTGGGTAGGTAACAGCATTCCGCGTGTGTCATGCCGGCCACATGACCGTGGAAGCATCTTTGGACAATGCTGGCTCTTCGGCTAACAAACGGAGATGAGCACCGGCCCCTAGAGTCAGACACGATTGCATGAAATGTGCAGGGGGAACCTTTACCTTTTACCTGAGTTTCTAAGGGGGGCAGTTGGGCTGTTTGATTTCTGTATGAAAAATACCTTGTGTGTAATATGGAGATATGTAAATGTCAGGATTTAGCATCCTGCCAGTATATTGATGGGTATTGTAGTAGTGTAGTAGCATGCTTGTAGTAGCAGTGTGGTATGTTGATTAGAGTTGTTGAAATGTCCTGAATAGCTCCAAGGTCAGCTTGGCTGGCGCTATCAGGGCTTGTTAGCAGAATGATTTGCAGCTGGGAGTTAGGAGAGTCATTAGAGGGAAATTAGCATTTACTGGGATTAGCCAGTACTGGGATTTTTGTAACAGCAATTGCGCGGGCTTTCCTCAGTCTGATCTTTGCCTTGGACTGATCACCTGTATTAATAAAGACTTCTTCCACATCCTCTGATGGCTTGTGATTGAGAGGCTCCAAATTAATAACTGAGAATCAGATTCATCACAGTAAATGCTTTAGTATATTTTGAAGTCAGGTAAAGATTTAAGAATGTTTATCTGGATTGATATTAAGGCTTGTATGATTCCATTTTTCTTTAATGATTTGGATTAAGATTTACTGGATTGCTTTTAAGATTTGTTTGACTTTTAAGATATATAAGGTATACTAATAATTGCTTGGTTTTAGGTTTAATAGGGTTAAGTTTGTTATAGTATTATTAATTATAATAGTAGACAATTTATATGTTTTTATAATTTGATTTTTATTGTAGTGGACAGAAATGCATAGAATAGTGGTAGGAAGGAAATAATAAGATGAATGTTGTTTTGGGGGAAGTTGATTTGGAGGTGTGTGTGTGTGTGTGTGTGTGTGTGTGTATATATATATATATATATATATATATATATATATACAATATACATACATACATACATACATACATATATATTCTTTTTTTAATATAAGAGGAAGGAGCAATTGTATTTAGTGATTTTTATAATGTGTTAATGGAATGATTTATAGAAATAATGTGATATTGGTTTGATATATAGAGCAAGGGATTGATTATGGAAATTGCTGTATATTCTTGTTGAAAGTCAGAACTCATTTCTTTATGTAATCTTCAAAATTCTTTTTTCTTGAGTTTCACACTTTTTTAGTTTTTTTTCTTTTTTTCTTTTTTTCAGTTTTTTTCTTTTTTTGTACTTTTTATCTTTGTTTCAAACTTAATAAAATTCTTATATAAAAAAAGTAAATCCACTTTCAGTACCATCCAGTTAATTAACACAAAAGGTAGACTTTTTTAAAACTCTGCCCAGAATCTTTAGTCCCCTCTAGTGTCCAGTTTTTTAAATCATAAAAGTACTTAAAGTACTGTCTTGCAAAAACCAAAGCAAATCTATTTCCCACAAGAAGCTGTTTGTTCTCTATAATTAATTCCAAAATCTTATTGTAAAAGTTTCTACATTCCAAATTTATCTGGACCCTTAGTCCGTTTATAATTTCTAAGATCAAAATCTTATTTAGCTTTTTGCTGTTTATTTCAAATTATTTAAATTCCTAAGCTTATGATTAAATGTTTCTTTCATTCAGTATTGAAGACAAACTGACCCGGCGTTTTCAAACTTGTCATTCTGAAGGTCGTTAACAGCTTAAAAATAGTTAAGCAATTTCTGAAAGTTATTAGAAAGTGAGGTTTGTGAACTTAGTGTCCTTTAAAAGGCACCAACCGCAGCTGCGAGCAAAATGGCTGATCCCGTTGTCTCCCAGCGCTCACATCAGCGGGAGACTGCTGTCCTGTGGTCTCCTCATAAGGAGCAGCCGTCCAGAGCACATGTGGGCAACTGGAGATGTTCCGAAGGGCCAGTCTACTCACCGTTTCTCCATTCTTTGCTGCAGTCGTTGGCTCCGCTTTCGCGGAGATGTCTTCAGTCCACCATTCCTCTGCCGGAAACCCCACATTCACTGGAGATCTAACCTTGCCAAGAGTCTAACTAATTCCTGTCCTTTCTTGTTGACTTCACTTGTCAGAAGGGGGAAGGGAGAACAATGGGTCTTCTATCCTGAAGCTAATCCTCCCAACAGGGAGGTAATTGGTAGGAGTCCACGTGTCTGGAACCTTGGGAGAAAGTGATCATATTATCCTTCAATTCATGGAATCAAGGGAAGGAGGTATAGAGGAGACTCTGACTTGTGTGTAGGATTTCATAAGAGCAGATTTTGATGAACTCAGATCCAGTGGTTTGAAATTTTGAAGAAGGAAAATGACTGAGAAGGAAGGGAAATCCTGCAAAATGGGATACCGAGGGCACAGTCACAAATAATTTCCACTAGAAGGAAAAATAGGACACAATTAAAAAGACCACTGTGGATATGCACAGTGCTTTTTAAAATGCTGAAAAGAAAAACAGGACATGTATTGGGAATGGAAGGAGGGGCATATTAGCAAAGAAAGATACAGGGCAGTCAACAGAATATGTAGGGATTATGCCAGAAACACTAAAGTTTGAAAAGAACTGAGGCTTGCAAGAAATGCACAAAACAACAAAACAGGCCTTTCTGACATAACTGAAATTATGTTAATTATGTTCTCCTGTTATGAGGAGAAAGAGGTGAATTGGTAACAGATAATGGTGAAAAGCAGAATATCTTAACTCATATTTTATGTCTGTCTTCTATCAGAAGGGACACAAAGCTTTAGCTGGCCAATATTGTACCATGAGTGGGAGGAGAGAGCAGAAAACAAGGAGAAGATAAAACTTAGTTTAAATGAATTCAAGCCTCCAGGGCCTGATGAATTACATCCTAAATGAACTAGCGGAGGTGATAACAGAAGAACTTCTGGCAATCTCTGAGAAATCCTGGAGGACTAGTAAGGTCCCAGAAGACTGGAGGAGAGCAAATGTTCCCAAAAGGAGAAAAATTAGGACCCAGGAAATTAAAGGCCCGTTAGTTTGATATCTATACCAAGCAAGCTCCTCAAGCAGATTATGAAACAGCATTGTAAGCATTTGTATAGGAATGCAACAATTAAGAAGAGCCAGCATAAGTTTGTCATAAGCAAGTCATATAACACTAACTCCATCTCCTTTTTTGACAGCTGTTAGCTTAATCTATCTGGGGAATACTATGAATATAATTTACCTTGATCTCAGCAAAACATTCAGCAGTCTCTGTCAGGGAGATAACTGGTGAAGAAGAAGGGGGCTCCCTCCTTCTTCACCAGTTATCTCCCTGACAGTCTCTCATTATAGCATCATTAATAAAATGGAAAAACATGAGCTAGATGATACAACTGTTAGATGGTTTCATAACTGGCTGCATGGCTTTATCCAGAGAGTACTAATTCACATCACTTCACTTCATCCTGGATTGAATGGAGTGCCACAGGGCTCTGCCATTTGTCCCTTGCTGTTCAGTGTTTTTAACAATGATTGGACGAAGGAATAGAGGAGATAAGAATGAAATGTACAGTTAACATAAAACTAAGAGGAGTAGCTCTTCTTTTGAAGAGAAGGAGAAGATTCAAGATCTAGACAGTCTTGAACAGTAAGCTGAAATGAACAGTATGAGATTTAATAGGAACAAATGTGGGAACAAATATATGATGGGGGAGATCTGGCTTGACAGTAATAAATGTGAAAAGGATAATGGATTTTCTAATAGACCACAAGTTGTGTTGCAGCTGCTAAAAATCAGATACTATTTGGAGATGCATTAATAGGAGTATGGAGTTCAGATAATGGGAAGTAATTGTCCCACTCTACTTTGCTTTGGTCAGACCCCACTTAGAATACTGCATCCAGTTCAGGCCACTTTGGTCACAAACTTGTAGTGAATTCATTGAGACTTCTAAATACAGTAACGTGCAATTTTAATTTGTTTGATTTCCACTGCATTAATATTTGCTACAAGCTATAATAATTCAGTTTATAGGCATTTATACCTTACAAGTGTGCATGTAAGTTACAAGTAAGCTAGAGAAATATTATGATAATTGGAAAAGTAACTTACACGTTCTCCTTTGGGGCCTCTGTCACCAGGTTTACCCATTAAACCCTACAAAAAATGGAAGGCATTGCTAAAATATATATTCTTGTTGACAAAGGCCAAAAGCAGAATTATATTCCGTATACATAAACAGTTTTCCTACCTGAGGACCAGGCAATCCGTCTTTCCCATTTAAGCCCTAGGAAAAAAAAATAACGATCCTAATATTACCAAAATGTCTGACTTTTGCTATCTATATCTTAATGCAGAACAGAACATAAGCATAAAGCCCTCGGGAAAATATATGCAAAATCTCAACTGACAAGGTGATTAGAGACAGTTGGCAGTTGCCCCAGGTCTTACTCATTCAGGCTCCAAAGAGCTCAAGGCATTTTTCAGCCACATAACCACAAAAGGGTTCTAGCTGGCTGCCAGCCTCAGAGTAGCATTTGATGACTGCAAATTATCAGTAAACTGTTAAAATAATATAATACAATTACGCATTACCAAATAGCCAGCTAGGTCAGAATATGTACATTTATTATTGGGAGGTCAGTTTCCTTTATAGGTATGTTTAACTGCTAGAGGGGCAAACACAGTTTTATTGCTTTCCCCCCCTAAATCAGTGGAAAATCACAGCATTGTTATCTAATGGTTTGCCACCAAATTTTAGCTGTTTCGTACTGGGGACCAGCAGAAGAGGAGGGGGAAACAATAATTTTGGTCAAGGAGCATTGCAGGAATAATAATAACCACCACCACCACCCAATAAGTGACCATTAATTAATTAATTAATTAGATTAAGACAAAACATTAGATGAATCCTACTCTTGGGCCATACAAGAATCCCTTGTGAATTACTTACTGGTATTCCCGGTGTCCCTTCTGGCCCAGGGAAGCCAACATCTCCAACAGGGCCTCTTTCACCCTAAAGGAAAGATAAAGAAACTTTCCTAGTAATTGAAAGCAACCAGAATACTAGTACTATTATGGGAGTGCTGAAACCTAAGTGCTCTTACAGGTTCTCCAGGGATTCCTGATGGCCCTGGAGTGCCATGTTTTCCCTGTGAAAATGAAGAAATAGAAAATCAGTTTTTAAAATCAATTACTTAGTCTGCTGTATAAATAAAGCTGTTTTAATGAGTGTATTAGATGACACTATATCACACTTATATTGCCTGAGCAATGAATTCTTCATTATAAAAGCTTTTGGTTCCATTCTTCTATATACTAACTATAAGTTAGTCACCTTAAATTCAGTGAGACTTACTTCTGAACAGACAAGCATCAGGGTTTTTTTTAAGAATTATTTGAAATACCCTGTAGTTCAGAGCTTTCCAAACTGTGTGTCGGGACACATTAGTGTGTCGGCTGCAGTGTCTGGGTGTGTCTCGGCTGCTGCTGCCTCCGAGACCTGTCAGGATTCCACGCAGGTCCTAGTGCCTGCCTTGTGCCTGGCTGCCTACAAACCTGCTGTGATTCCGCGCAGGTCCTAGTGCCTGCCTTGTGCCCTGCTGTAAGAGTGTGTCGCGAAATGATGCATGTCTAAAAAGTGTGTCACCAACATGAAAAGTTTGGAAAGCTCTGCTGTAGTTGTTAAATCCACTAAGGATACAAACTGTACCCCCAAAAGCTTTTCAGATGGCATAAATTAAGTAAGGCTCTATATAAAAATACATGATTGAAGGATGACTCTGATCTTCCTTTACCATATAGCAGGGGTGAGAAGGGCATGGCTCAGTGGCTGCATGTATCAGTCCTCCAACCCCGTCATCCCAAGACCAAGCCAAATCTGGCAGCAAAATTGCCACATTTCTGTTTTCTACTCTGTCACCCTCAAATCAGAGTGGGAATGGAAGGTCAACTGCCCTATTCCTATCCTTCCATGTTCCCAAGCTGAGTGAAAAATGGGTACAGATTTTGGTATCACTCTTTCCAATGATAACATCACATCACCAGACAGCCTCCTGCAGCCTATCAACAGGTCAGAAGGCTGAGTTGTAGCCCAACCCATCTGAAAGTGCCCACTGCAACAACACTGTGAAGTGGATTACAGATGGAACCAAGAAAAAGATAGAAAAGACCAGACAGTTCAACTCTTCCAGGACAGATTTGTTAATTCTGAATGCGGGTGTGGACTCCTTCTTTCATCATCTTATTATCATGAAATAATTTCTAGCATATAACAAGTCAGGAATAATTCTCCTTAAATAGTGGTTTGCTATCCACAGGAAATTTCCTCCGACCAATGCTCAACACAAATGGAGATCATGAGTAAGAAGAAAAAGTCAAGGTTAGCTATCAACAGTACAAATAGTTTGGGTGCAGCCTAGTTCCAAATTCTTTTGGAGCTTCATAGTGAGGAAAGACAAGTAACTTGGGGGGTAATTTATAGGAAGAAATGAGCATATAAGAAAAGATTAGTGATTATTTGGTTCTGAGTATCCAGCACAATATTTGGCTGCGGGTTTCAAGGCACATCAAGATACTATTTCCCACTGTTTGTACACATTATTGTGCAATACATGTCTAGCAGACTTCAGCATTGTTCCAATTATTGTGATTAGTATTCTTTTCCACAATATGGAAAGATCATTGTTAAGAGCATACTTACAGGTATTCCTGGAGCTCCTGGAGGACCTACTGGTCCCTGGTCACCCTAAAAAAGACATACTACATTGCAGTATTTCCAAAAATATATCTATTCAGAGAATCAAATGTTTGCTAAGAAGGCTTAATGAATCCACTCAGCAATTGGGGAAACAATCCCTCTCACACACTGTATGACCTCGGATACACAATGGGAAGCACAATCTGAATAGCCTTCATCCTATTAAAATCGAAGGGATCAAGCACATCTTGTTCTGTCTGGATCCTTCCTTTGCTTTTATCTCATGACACAATCATAAAAAAACCCACAAACGTCTTGTTACTTCTGTTTGAGTATGATTGATTCTCATCTAAATTCTTGTTTCTGGCAGAAATTCTGGAGAACAGCTTAGAGAATGTGGCAACTCCCATACATTACTCAGGACATTTTACGTTAAATTATCCAAAAGATCTTCAAGACAAAGAATGAACTTTTTACATGCAGTTGTATGTCACAATTATTTTGCCATATTCAATAGGGAAACAAAGAAATGAAGTTTTCTGACTGGTGGACTAACAGCACTGGAGGATTGGTAAAACATGGTAGCTTATATCCAGTGATAATGATGGTGATTACGATAACAATAACAACAACATGAGAATATTCAAAATCTTTTATTGTACAGTTAATTCTGATATAATCTCCTTTTTGTAGTTTGCTAACCTCACTGCACGGATAGCACAATCTCTTTTTCTATACTTTTATTTCTATTACAATTTAGGCAATCCCAATTTCCTGCCAACCTGATCTTTAGAGAACATAATAGAGGAGCCTAATAAAATGAAGTCAGATGAATGCAGATCATTCCTGGAATATATCTGTTAAGAGTCCTCTACAGTAGTAATAGAACCTCTACCGTCCTGGCCACTCCTGCCAAAGGCAACCCTTCACTAATTGGCAATAAACCAATTATCTCATTGGTTTCTCACAATCACCTCATATTATTATTATTATTATTATTATTATTATTATTATTATTTATTAGATTTATCACCGCCCAACTCCCACAGGGGGACTCTATTATGTTCTCTAAAGACCAGGTTGGCAGGAAATTGGGATTGCCTTAATTGTAATAGAAATAAAAGTATATGCTTGTAGGCAGGTAAACTGGCAACTTTTGTGAACATGGGTGTCCTTTATACCACTTTATACCACCAACAGCTTTTCCTAATCTGGTAATTTCCATGCTGGCTAAGAATGAACTACCAATCGAAGAGAATGAACTGGTTACTTACCTGTAACTATGGTTTGTTGAGTGGTTATTTGATAATCTGCATTTATGAGCATTAATGCTGTGCAGTGCCTTTCTCAGAAATGTCTAATGCTTAGGAGAACTTTGATGGGACCCTGGCCCCATGAAATATATACTGTATAAAGGTGTACATATAAATGTGAGTGTGTGTGTGTGTGTGTGTATGTAGATATACATAGATGTAGACATAGATATAGATGCTATAAATAGATAGATATGCTAACTGCCACAATACTTCTCAATTCTTTCAACTGCCAAAGTAACCTCTGGTAGCAAAGAAAAAAGATCCATATGAAGGTAGTTAGTGATCCATCCATCCTTACAACTTCTAGACCGTCCAATTCCAGAAACAATTCTGGGCAGCTTCACAAAATTGAAAACAGAAACACACACAAATTTATATATACACATATATGAATACCAAAAACAAGTCACTATGTGCTTCATTGATTATAAAAAGGCCTTTGATTGTGTTGATCATGTCAAGCTGTGGAATGTGCTCAGAAAAATGGGAATCCCAGAACATCTCATTGTCCTCATGAGAAACTTATGTAAAGGTCAGGAAGCTGCAGTACGGACAGAACACTGTGAAACAGACTGGCTCTAGGTTGGCAAAGCCTTATACTTTCCCCTTATTTATTCAAGTTATATGCTGGGTATATATTACTAAGGGAAGCTGGATTGGAAGAAGTTGAGTATGGTTTTAAAATTGGAGGAAGAAACCTCAAAACTCTCTCTTAAGACACAGATGTTTCTGAAAAGGGTGCTGTGGAGGCACAAATAACCATATGTATAATTCAAACAGACCAGAATGAAGAATCTACCAACTATAATCTCAAGACATCCAGAGGACAGCAAGGTCAGAAATGATCACTAATGTTAGGAGAAGACATAATAGCAGCTTTCATGCATGTTTTTGGCATGTCCATTCTGAATTAAAGCTATTTGATAACAGGTAGAAAACGATCTAACAAGTTGCTCAATAACAATAGCAGACAACATGGAGAGATGATTTGGAAGGATTGGAAAAACAAGGTTTACACAGGCTGAATCTGCATCTTGTAATAAGCAATCGTACGCTTTGTCTTAGTGCGTTGTATGACCTCAGCTATGGTGGTTTATAAACCATGGTTTACGGCTAGTGCTTTGTGAACCCAGCCAACTTTTTTTCATAAAACATGGTTAACTAAACCATGACGTAATGCTATAAGTAATTACATAATGCGTAAACAAGTATAGTATTTTCTTTCCCTACCCTTAAAAGACAATGCTCTATCTGAATTTATAGTACATTCCATTTGGATTCACAGGCCATAGGCATCAGGTTGGTGCAAATCAGGTTGCCCAAAAGAAATAGCAGTTATTATACAAGAAACAGCATCCAACCTTTTTATTGTTGCATAGAAACTTTTTCTTCTACCTTCACCTTATTCCATGAAACTGCTGCAGCACAGGCAGCCACACCCAATGTGCTTGTTGCTGTCAGAACACTTTTCTGTAAGCAGGTATCAATTTGCCTAAAATACTCAGTTTGCTGCTGTTATAAAACTTTAATTAGTTTGTTCTATATTGGGATTCTACTTCATTACGGAAACCTTTCCTTTATGATTTAAATATGTAAAGAAGATTTGGAAAAGAATAATTGTCAGTGGGTAAGTGCAATCAATCTGCCACATGCAGCTTTACTATTAAAATACTACCTTTTCTCCCGGAAGTCCTTCTAACCCTGGGAGTCCCATTTGGCCTGCTTCTCCCTTGAAAAGGAAAAAGACAATTGCTTCAGATTTCAACATCCTGAGTCAATAAAGCCAAATGTATTTCACAAGCTGCTAAACGTGCTGCTTACTTGGAAATGACCATTTTTGCCCTGCTGAGCATTTTAATGACTTGAAAGTAAAAGTGTTTTCAGATTCAAGATTATTTCCTGTATAGTGTCTGGCTGTATTAGGTCACACAGGGGGATAATACTTGTGATTACATACTCTTGCACAAATTAGGTCTAATGGCCATCTTCAGCTTCTTTTAAAAGGAGTTGAGCCACTAAATTGGTGCCCATCATCACATCTGGTAAGAGTTAATTCCATAGTTCAACTATATGTGCATAAAGTGGTTCCTTTTATTGGCCCAGATACTCTCTTTTAGCCAGGGATGGAACTAGGGTCTGTGTCACCCGGGGCAAACATGGATTCTGCGCCCCCCCATGGGTTATTTTGTCATTTTGGCACCCCCCGGGTGTCATTTTGGCACCCCCCCAGCGTGGCGCCCGGGGCACATGCCCCGCTTGCCCCCCCTAGTTGTGGCCCTGCTTTTAGCTTCATAGGTAACCCAAATGGTCAATTTGGGCTTCTGGTTTTGGAAGCTGGACAAAATGACTTCAGCAAATCTCCTATCCTTGGGTGGATTCATCTTCACATTATGTTCTCCGTGTCCATTTGCTTTCTTTCCCCTGCTGAGACTAACTATCCAGAGGGAGAGGATAAGGTAAATGGAAACTAATAACAAAACTCATCAGGGCATACTTTACAAATAAGGACACATTTTACCCATTACATACCATGGCTCCAGTCTCCCCCTTTGGGCCCTGTAAGAAAATAGGATACATAATTCATTTATGAGATTGGTATTCTGCCTTTCAATGATTATATGGCCTTTTATCAGAATCAAGAACCTTCTGCCCTTGACCAAAATAGCCCATGAAATGTGATGTTTGCTTTTTCTTAGGAACCATCATTCCACAAATGTTCTGATTCTACAAAAAAAAATGGTATTTGAAAAATAATCTGGAAATCAGCCTTTAATTTCCATTTACTATGATGCTTTTATTCCTCAACATTTGCAGTGAATTACTTTGCAAGAAAATAGAGGTCATTATAACAGAGGTTTTAAAGTCATCTTATCATTTATCCCCAAAATGATAAATGAATTCATTTTGACTCCCCTCCATGAATAAAACTCATGGATCCATTGGAGTTAGGGTTGGGCAAGAAATACATATACCTATTACTTTTAATAATGAATTTTTAATGTACCTATCAAATAAAACAATAATACATCCTGGTATCGTTATAAAATAAAATGTTTTATTTGGAAATAAACAATAACCAAATTTAAAAGCCCATTTTTAAATGGAAAGAATGAGCTTAGTTAGTTTTGAATAATTCTTGAAATCTGGTTTTTATTTTTGAGACAACCACTCTTATTTCTCATTTCATTTTGGACCAATATTTGCTCCTTCTATCAGCAACTGTAGAATCTTGGACAAATAGGTTCTTGCCAATGGAATCAAGATTCCAATCTTCTGATATAATTTCTCTGTGATCATTTTGCACATTGATCCAAAATTCAGGGAGAGAATCTGACAGGAATCTTATTTTCAAAGAAATGCCAGAAAAGATATCTATGAACTGCTCCTTCTGGGTAGTGGTGAGTGAGTTGGCTATCAGTTTAGCAATGAATGGGTTCCATCTCCAGTCAAAATTTTCTATAGCTACATCTGAGAAATCGTTTTTAAAGTATAATTTCAGAGAAGACTTAAAATACAATTCTTCATATGTTATTGCTCTCAGTAAATTATTTTAAAATAGAAACATGTTTACATTTGCATTTTCCATTTAATACTTCTACAATTTCAAATTTCCTAAGAAATGACTTTAATGTATTGAAGAATGTTATTATTGCTACTTTGCAGTGAGGTATTGAGGGTTCAATTCCTCAAAAATATTAGTTAAATATCTTAGTTGCACACTGAAATCAATGCTGATAAACACATGTGCCTTTCCTTGGTTAAATTCTGATAAAATTCATTTTTTACTTCAAAAGCATGTGTCAAAGTGTTTCCCAAGGCAGCCATTTTGACTCATAGTAAAGTAATAACAAAGCCAACTCTTGAGAATAATGTTGCCTTGACAGGCCTGGTTTTTATATAGTTCACAATATTTATTGTTGTTTGTAAAAACTTCTCCAGTGCTGGGCTCAACTATTCTGATCAAGTGCATGCTTATGAATCGTTACTCATCCCTGTGATTTCTTTGCAGAAGAGTAAACCCTCATTTATTTTACTCTCATCAACAAATCTAAACTACTGTATGTTA
The DNA here is from genome assembly GCA_023362775.1 of Charina bottae. Classification (NCBI taxonomy): domain Eukaryota; kingdom Metazoa; phylum Chordata; class Lepidosauria; order Squamata; family Charinaidae; genus Charina; species Charina bottae. Next base: position 4,103,804 of record JALMGJ010000009.1, read on the forward strand.
TTAAATGAGCATCCTTACTGCTATCCATCACCTCATCTATCTGAATGAAAAATTCTGTTTATCTTTTCAATTAATTGATCCCATATATATGTAATTTGTTGGAAAACAATGTCATTAAATAAAGAGACACTTTGAATCTGTTTGCAATCATCTCAGTATGTATCAGAAAATTACATTTTTTCTATTATTGTGTGGGTTTTTTACAACTTGATAAGAAACAAGAAGTGATTCTGGAGGGATATATTTAACCAGATTCCCAATTTGTTTTTTCATTACATTCCTTTTTTGAGTGAAAAAAAATCTGGAGGTTCGTTTGTTAAGTCATCACAACTTGTTTTCAGAAGTCATTTTAGTTTGCCATGCTTTGTATTTTCAATGGACAGCTTTTTCTGACAAATAACCCACTAAGGATTTTCTTCTCCAGAACAGTTGGGAAACCAAAAGATGCTTAACTTCCATCATACTTTCTTGATTTAGGCTTACTTTTATCAGCATTGTAGCTTTTTTCTTACCACCAACAACCCCTTTTCCATTTTCAGTCAGAAATGTAAAACTACAGTGAGCCTCTGTAGTTGAGGATAGACCAGAACTTGGGTCTCCTAGTGTGAGTCCAACACCTTGACCACCACACCACACTGGGCTTATCCAGGCAAAGTGGGAGGCCTGTGCATGCAATGCCATAACTCTGTCATGGAATCAGGGCAACTGAAACCCAGTGCAGTTTACTTGTGTAGGACTGCACTACTTAGTAATATGCTATTTTAAAAATATAAATTATAATTACGTTTAAATTTTTTTGTCATTTTTAATGGAAATTAAACATGAATCTTATTCCTAATTATAAACTTAACTAATAGACCAAGATTTATTATGCTCATTAGACTGAACAGGCTTACCATCTCTAGCTCTGTGCTGGTAATAAGTTGATTAACTTGGAATTTTTATAGCCTGTTTTTTCTTCCATGGAGAAAAAGCCAAAGCCAACCATAACATTTAGTTTTTTTTTATAAAGTCACATTGAAAAATAACAAAATCAAGCAGAATCTAGGTACTAGTGAATATTAGTACTAAGCAAATTGCCATTTTTCTTCTTATCAGGCTTTTTTCTGGACAGAAACAAAGAAAGTGTTGCAACTTACAGAATTATTGGATGTATATTCACATACAGTAAATATCAAACTATAATAATGCCATACTTACAGAAGGCCCAGGGGGACCAGCATAATTGGCAACATTGGCACTTCCCTGCAAAGGGAAAAATACATTAAATTAAATTTTAATTCATGCAAAGTGACTTATCATTAATTTTGTGCCACTGATCTTCCTTTTTTTAATTGATCTTTTCTGGATTAAGAGATTTCTATTTCATGTTATGGAATACTATATGTTTCTGGTTTAAAAGATGTGGATAGTTTTTAGAGGATTTGCATTGATTTTTAAAAAAATGTAAATTGTTATAATTGTGTCCCCATTTTGCTATTTTTTAATCAATAAAAAGCAGGGTATACATTCAACAAATAAATAAACATTATGTTTTCCATGCTATGAAATACCTGTAGTTTATATAAGCTGCTCATGCCATTTATTTCACTGTATGGCATACCCTGAAAAAAAATGGAGAGAGAATATTAAACAGAAAGCCTAAAACTCAGACTAAATCCTGATGTCTTCTAAGACATAAGCACTACAAATTGTTTACTTGAGGCAACAGCATGAAAACAAAAATTCTCCTACACCAAAGAGCAGGCTTGGGGAAATTCTGGATCTACTCAGCCTGTAGGTCCCTCCTGTTCCTAGGCCACCTTCCTCAAATTGTCTGTTTTCTCCATGGCAGGGTAAGCTGTGAGGGATGGCGGAAGGCAGAATGACTCTGGCTTCTCCTTGGATGGCTTTCCACTTGATCATGCAAAAAGGAAAGTCATGCAGCAGTTGTGAAGAATGATGTCTCCCCCTCCAAAGCCCTTTTTCTATGCAGCAGCAGACTGGAAGATATAATCTAGACATTTTGCAGGACTATCACTGAATAATGTCTTTCCATTTGTTACTGCATAGAAAAATGGTTTCCATGAAGAATAAGGTGGGAGAGATTCCCTGCTTTGACTCCATGGACTGTCCTTCTCCAGGAAGATGTTGTTTCAGCTTAGAGAAACAGATAATGTTAAGGCAAGGCACTTGTCCAGGAGTAAAGTTTCCCCTGACAACATCTGACCTGCTGAAACTGGTAGGAAACTAGTTCCAGCTCCTGGACTAGGTTCAGTTCTTCCCTGATACAGATCTTCCCTGTTGATATACTGGCCTAACCTTGGAAATCTATTCCACTGAAATCAAATAAGTATACTTTGACATATTTTAGGACTTCAGCCACTTGTAAGAGCATTCATATTACTTACAGGTGGTCCAGGCTTCCCAGGAGCACCCTCATTTCCCTAAACCAAAAGAAGAAGAACACTCTGAAAAGACTTGTTCCATGGAGAACTGTAGGATTTTACAGATTGTATACACATAATACTTCTATTTCAAATTTGCAGTATAAATTAAGTAATTACAAGATTTGTTAGAACTCTTTTGCATAGAAATATTTTAAAATACTACCTCTTATCTCAGTGGTAACTCCAAAAGTTCTGTGCACTTCACCTTAACGACTATGAAATATTCTAATCTAACCACAGGGATTATGCCATGCAATTCAAGGACCTAATTCTATTCTTTTACTTGCAGGTTTTTTGATCAACTCAGAAGAAAAGGACCCAAATCAACACTCTTGATGTATGTGCTGTAAAATACTATCAGTTACTACTTCACAGTGGGACACAGAATTTGTCAGATAGATTATTAAAGTTAATAAGGCTGGGAAAAATGGAAATGTTTAATTGAAGATAAAAACAATTTTTTAAATAACTGCCATCAGTTCCCTGTGAAGAATTGTCTCAACAATATAAAAACTTTATGACAAATTGTCTCTGCCATATATAAATAAAGTATATAAAAATGAAAAAGAAAGTGTATTGCTCTATCTTAAAAGAAGGTGGTGATTAATCTGCACTATCAAACAAATTGTTGTAGCAGAAGGCACCCATTCTCAAATGAAGAACACTAAACCACAGATGGGTTATGAGAACCTGAAAAATGCTGTTGACGTTGAAGCTCTCGGAACACTTCAAAGCCAAGTTTCTTATGAACTCATCTACTTTTAGTACACTTCAAATAAATTATTTATACCTGTTTAAGAAATCAATTTTGGGTTTTACATGTTGAAAAATGACCACATTTAGAGCCATAAACTTTCAGTAAAAAGTTGAGATCAGAAGTACTACTATTTCTGTTTTCAGGAACAATCAATGGATTGTTGATTGGACTGTTGCTAGGGCCCATATTTATAGAGAAGAAACACAGGGCCAAGCTCCAAAAAAGGAGATTATCAGGCCCTAAAAGATCCACACATTCTTGATGATGTCTGATGTTCAGTTTGATGGTCCTGCAAGCCTGTAATCTCCATGAGTATTGTAAAGACCCAACCATATACTCAACTGATTATATCACAAAAAGAAACTACATAAATCACAAATCCATAGGAAGTGTTACAGATATCTTCAAATTTCCATAAACTGAAAAATTCAATCTCAATAATATTACAGAGTGCACCTGCAATTCTTTAACTAAGAAGAAATTAAGCGAACTAACAGTAAAAATGCTTTTAGAGGGGTATGTGTGTACTGAGTAGCATACCTTCTCGCCTTTTGTTCCTGGTGAACCAGGATGTCCAGGTTTTCCTACTGGCCCCTGTAAAACAAAGAAGTTTGAAAGCTGTGTTTTGGAAAGTAAGTTTAAACAAATTATTTATTTTTGTCCATTTATTTAAACATGTATATTTAATTCATGTCAGATGTCAGATATAAACCGAAACAAACATTATAGATGAAACTCATTTTTCAGATAAACCTTTTATCTCAAGGAAAGCAAATCCAAGCATTATATAAACATTTTCAGCACCCGACCTAGGCTCACAGGTGTTCCTCAGTATTGGAGTAGTCCCTGAGAAGGTCCTATCATGTCCTACCCTGCACTGTGTACATCATAGCTAGGACACAGAAAAAACCCTCTCCACTTGATCTGAGGATATGGCTGATAGAGCAGAAAGCAGCCCTTCAGATAATTGTTCCTAAACAAATGTGCAAAGAAGTGCAAGAGCTACAGGATAAGTGAAATGCAATCCAAGCGTCCGTATGTACAAACATCCTTGCTACTAAACTCAGGACTTGCTAAAGTTTCCAAGAGTCTTCAAAGATACAGTAGTCCCCATTGCATTTCTTCAGCATGTTGTACTTCTTGTTCAAATTCCAATACTGTCAACATGTTCAGGACTTATTTTTTTTTACATTACAAGACAAGCTTGAGGCATCCATGCTGCTTCGTGATAACAACATGGAAATCCTTTGCCCTTGCCTTCTCCAGCCACTCTACTTTCCTAGGACTTCCTAGTGGTCTCCACTGAAGCACTAACCAGATCCGACCCTGCTTAGCTTTTTGAGATCAACCAAGATACTGCCTTCTGCTGTAACCTATCAAGCTCTACCACTTGCACTCAGTTTAGCAGATCTTCTTTTCAAGTCATATTAAGAAGAATGTTGAGCTGAAGCTGTCAAGTTACTAGGCTGCAATATTTCATCAGCAAGAATGACATCAAATACCTACAGAAGGTCCTGGTGGTCCTGCCACACCAGGCAGCCCTGGAATTCCTTGAACGCCCTGAAATAAACCAAAATTTGGGAATGTCAATATCTGAACGTATGCATGTATGTGTGTGTGCGTGCATGGGCACAGGCATGCATAGATGAATTCATTAAAATTAATTGAAATAATATATGAAATTCATATAGGAGAAATATGTATTTACTTTTATTACTTTTTATTTGGTAATTTGTAGTGCACCTCTATATACATTAATTTTTATATTTTATTCTTAAAGTAAATGTAGATATACTTAGTAAACATAATTTTATTACAGTAAGTGTTTACTGTTATTAAACTTACTTATTGTATATTAATAATAATACTATACGTGCTAGTGTACACCTAAGGTTTTGTCCCCATTATTGTTATAACTAGGTTATGCAATAAATAAAATTATTTTATTTATAAAGAACATTTACATTGTTTACTTGGATTATTATTATTTTTTGGCGATGATCAGCTTTTTTAAAACCAATAGAATGTTTCTTGAATTACAGTTTATTTTTTAAAATCTTTCTGCTCATGTAGTTATTAACGGGATTATTTCCAAAGTTATTAAAATGCAGCATGGAAGTTGTCAAGGTTGCCTTTTATACCTTTAATTTTCAGTTTAATGTCAGAACCCTTAGCATGCCTAATTAGACAAACTTATGAAATTAAGTGAATATGTTTAACTGAATTTGCATACAAGTTGCTGATACATGCAGATAATATTTGGAGTTATTTAAATCATTATCAACAATCTTTACCTAAATCGGAGTCTCCAGCCAGACTGCAGCTCGACAAGTCAGAGTTTTTCAGAGTGTTGAAGACCTGGCTAGCTTTTCCCTGTTTGCGGTGGTCTACAGAAATTGTAAGACCACCGGAGCTTCTCCTTGAAGAGAGGGGAACCAGAAGATTACTCACTGGGTCGTAGGAATTGCCACCTCCTGTTCTTTTTGTAGTTTCCACCACGGAGAGGACAGGGGGGTGAAAGTAGTGAAGCGACTGGAGGAATTTCAAGCTCTACAGGGAACGTAAGTCTCTTGAGAGATATCAGAGCAAGCAGCTGGCTTTTTGATCACTTTTATTTTTTATTTTTTTTAGATTAGAATGTTATATCATCTAAGGTCTTTCTTTGGACTTTGCTCAAAATGTTGGCTAATTTTGTGTTTTCTTTGCTATAATTAATTCTGGTGGAAGTAACGATGGACTTTATATTTGAAGTATAGTGAAAGTTTGCATTTTTTTCTACCTTTCTTTTGTATTAGAGAAGATTCTGTCTCAGATGGGAATATAAGATTTATTTCTCTTACTTTCTTATATTGGATGAAACTTTTCTCCTCAGCACAGTAAAACATTTGCATTTTTTCTTTTTTATCTTTCTTCTTTTTTCAGAATGTATTTGTTTTATTCGGAAGTACAAAAGTCTTTATTCAATATCTTTTGAATATATTTTGCTGGACTAACTATTAAATTTTCTTCTTTTATTTTAAAAACTTTTTACTTGAAATATAGTTGGTAATTTTCCACCCGAACAGATCAGCTGACCATCAATTTCCTGAGAAACTGTTTGTTTTGACTAGCTCTCGCAGCTTGAAGAACAAAGAGGGGGGTGGGGAAGAATGGCACTCCTAACAGCAATTTGAGAATTTAAAAAAGAAATTAGTGAAACTCTTTTAGAAATTAAGAAATCATTGGAATCTTTAATGATAGTTTACCAAAGTCAGGAACAAAAGGAACAAAAGATAGAATTAGAAGCAGATTTTTTTCCCCCGAAATAGAGGAGAATCAGGAGAAAGGGATTTTAAACACATTGGTCCAGAAAAACATTCTGATACTCTATATGAGACAGATAGCACAACAGGCTACACACTATAATTTTGGTATAAACACACTATGGCAGTTGAGACAGGGAAAAGATGGAAAGGTTAAGAAAAACATTCTGACATTTTACATGAGATACAGAATAGAACAGGTTGTATGTGGTGATTTTGGCAAAACCTGAATAAGAGATTTAGTGTGATATGGGTCATAAGGTTAATGGAACCATGGATTTTGATTTTGATTTTGGATATTGAGTGTGTAAATGTATCAAGTTTTAACTAGTAATATGATTGTTGGGAATATTAAATGTTAAAAATTGATATGAGAAACTGTATGGATGTATAAAATGTGATATTTTAATTGTAAGATGTAAGGTTATAAAATTAGAGAGATAAATATAAGTTGATGTTAGAGATTATATGAAAATTAGAAATTTCTTTTTATGGAGATATATGAATGATTAATGCTACTATAGGATGACTTATTTTTATAATTATTAGTATGAATATTATTGAGAATTGTTGTTAGGTTATGTATTAGTAGAATAGGTAGCTATAAAAATGTTAATTAGGTAAATATGTAGGAAGATGTAGAATATGGTATAATTGTAGTCTAAACATAGATTATGTTTAAACTAGTGTTATTTCTATGGACATATATGAATAGAATAAGGGGCGTGGTGGCTCAGCAGGTAAGATGCCAGGTTTGTTGATCGGAAGATCCCACGTTCGGAAGTTTGAATCCCTAGCCCCACATGACGGAGTGAGCTCCCGCACTTGCCCCAGCTCTTGCCAACCTAGCAATTTGAAAGCATGCAAATGCAAGTCTTGACTTCAAGACTTCAAATCCCAGAATTCTCAGTAAGGATCATGCTGATTGGGGATTCTGGGAACACAGTTCCATACAACTGAAGAGTAATGTGGTTGGAAAGGCTAATATTTAGGCTGAGTTCATCACTAGCCCCAGCTCTTGCCAACCTAGCAATTCGAAAGCATGCAAATGCAAGTAGATGAATAGGTACCACTTCGGTGGGAAGGTAACAGCGTTCCGCGCGTGTCATGCGGCCACATGACCGTGGAAGCGTCTTCGGACAACGCTGGCTCTTCGGCTAACAAACGGAGATGAGCACCGGCCCCTACAGTCGGACACGACTGCACAAATGTGCGGGGGGAACCTTTACCTTTTTATATGAATAGAATATATTTCATTTTATTAGAATTAAAATAAGGCCTTTCCTTGTTATATATATGATTTTAAATTAATTGGACTTTACCAAGGATATGAATACAGATGTAAAAATGGAAAGAGTGAATAAAAAATATTAAACGGATGCAGCCAAGAACATTTAAACCGACATTATTTCAGGGAGTGGAAACTACAGATGGACTATTAGAGAATTGCAAGAAAGGTGAAATCTACATGAAGATCGGAAGATTGGATTATAGAAATTGAAGTGTATATGACAAAGAAAAGTTTCTGTGTATTGTATGAAAGACTAACATTTAAAGCAAATTATTGTATCTAAAGACCAAAGACAGATTGGAGGCCATCTATTTCTTATATTTCTTTTCTTTATTATTTTTCTTGACTTCACTTTTCTTTTACTTTTTTCTTACTTTGTATTTCTACCTTTATTTCTTGTTCTAACTTTTAATATGTATTTTAAAATTCAATAAAATTTATTAAAAAAAACAATCTTTACCTAAATCTGTAGCAACTACACAGTTGTATAGTAAATATTCTCTATACACAATTAATTGGGATAAGTTAAGTATTATGCTAATTGGTAAGAAGGATCCTAAAGATGTAGGAAAAAAATTAAGTGCTTATTCCAGTTTACAATAAAACTGAAAATACAATAAAAGTGAAAGGATATTGAAGAAAAATAAGGCAAAAGATCTGGAGGAAGAACATGTTACTTGATACAATAATTCTCCCTTTCTGATGGGAAAAAGAACCTGTCTCTAGTACATGTATACTCTCTCAAAATTATCCTGTGGGGTTTATTCAAAGATCAGTGAAACCTGAAACATTATCAGATTGACTTAAAGTATAACTCTGCTTTGCTGGTCTTGAAACTCTATTTCGTTCATGCATAGTCTGCTGTCTTGGAAATAGGATTAATTGAGTCACTTGCAGTGCGAGAGAATGTAAGAGCCACTCAAGAGTGCTAGATTGCCTAAGAAGCTTATCACCTGCACAGCAATGCGATTCTTGCTCAATAACCGAATGAGTCCATGTGGCACCCTACTGATCTAATAAAAAGTTTTGCCCTCACTCTGGAGGCTCTTAAAAATGTAAGTGCCAATTATAAACCAGCCCTTTTATTTGGATTTGCTCGTTGCTCCTAGGTTCTGAAGAGTGAGGTATTGTTAAGAGTTGGTTGACGTCAGGTGTCTGGATTTTCTGCTATTGCTGCTTCTTTTACTGCATTGCAAAGGAGCCAATCAGCATATTGTGAGCCACCCAGATAAATAAATATTGTTGGTTTCCTGTGCTGAATTTAGAATCATTCTGCCTATTTTACTGAACAGGCTCAAGATACAGACTTCTGCTATACTGGTGCCATATTATGCAATGCTATATTGTTATCTTTTGCTTTTAGTCTTTGCTAATGGACATGGGAGCATAAGGCACTCATAGTTGTATACAGCTGGAGCGGTATTTAAGCTCCTGTCAATGTTTTAAAAAGTACATAAATATAGTGTCTTCCCAAAGCAAATGTATTCTCATCATCAGCTGTTTGTCAAGGTATTCATGACAGTATGATACTAGCTTGTATTATTCCTTATTACCCATGTTTATTTTCCAAAAAACTAAACTTAGAGAGATCTTAATAAAATTCAGAAAACCACATGATAAATTAAACCAAATCATAATTTTAAAAACAAAGGGGGGTCTTTTTTTACCTCTGCCCACATAACTTATATGCTATTCGTCAAAATGGTTGCAGGCATTATATTAAATCACCTGGTTTCATTTTAACAAATTTAAAAAGCAATTTATTCTTTTTGGTTGAACTTATTTTACTCTGATATTCTGATAAAAGATTGCTGATGAAATCCATGTTTGCTTACTTTGATGATGCCATAAACCAGGGGTCGGCAAACTTTTTTTGCCGGGAGCCATTTTGACATGCTCGTGCACATTTTGAAGTGCTCGAGAGCCAGGGGGCGGGGTTTGCGGGCGGGGGCCAATCGCGTGGAAGGGGGCGGGGTTTGCGGGAGGGAGCCAATCGCGTGGAAGGGGGCGGGGTTTGTGGGAGGGAGCCAATCGCGTGGAAGGGGGCGGGGGGCTCACAGAGGGAGGGGGTGCAGCCAGCGGCTCCGCGCAGCCAGCGGCTCCGCGAACCCACCCCGGCCGCCCCACCGGGAGTGGCGGAGAAACAGCTGCCACCCTCCGCTCCCCAGAATATCGTGGGGCAAAGGGAAACCTGCTTGGAGGGGTCATCAGGAGCACAGGATCCGGCCCCGGCCCAGCCTGGCCCACAGCTTTGGCGCCCTCCCCTCGCCATCGCAAAAGTCCCAGGCGACGGCGGGGGCATGTTCGACCTGCTCGTGCAGCACGGGGCGGCCGCCCCCGGAGACTCCGCGGCCCCCCGGCTGCAGCTCTTCCACTGCCTCTCCTCCTCTCTGGCAGCCGGGGGGCTGCGGAGTCTCCAGGGGTGGCCGCCCCGTGCTGCACGAGCAGGTTGAACATGTCCCCGCCAAGGCGGGTTGCAGAGCGCGCGCTGCGCCCACGGGAACGCCTGGTCCCTCCGCTCCCTCCAGCTCCGCCAGCAGCGCCGCCCTCCCCATCCTGCCGCCCGGCAAACCTCCGCCGGCTCTGTCCCCCCGCCGCCACCGCGCCAGCCAGGCCCCCTGCGCCGCCCTGCCACTCGCGTCCCGGGACGCGGCGCTGTCGGAGGCGGCGCAGGAGCGGCTGCAGGGGCAACATGTGTGCGTGAGAGTCAGCTCCGGGGGTTGCGGGGAGGGGGAGGCTGTGTTTCCCTCCTTTGGGTTGCAAACAGCCTTGCATGCGGGCCTGATCAAAGCCAAAACACTTTTTTTTTTTGAAATGCGGCGCAGGAGCGGCTGCAGGGGCAATGTGTGTGCGTGAGAGTCAGCTCCGGGGGTTGCGGGGAGGGGCCCCTGCAGCCGCTCCTGCGCCGTGTTTCAAAAAAAAAAAGCGTTTTGGCTTTGATCAGGCCCGCATGCAAGGCCATTTGCAACCCAAAGGGGGGAAACACAGCCTCCCCCTCCCCGCAACCCCTGGAGCTGACTCTCACGCACACACGTTGCCCCTGCAGCCGCTCCTGCGCCGCCTCCGACAGCGCCGTGTCCTGGGCCAGCAGCGCCTCCCTGCCGCGCCGGGCCTCGCTCAGTGCGAGAGCCAGGGGGCGGGGTTTGCGGGCGGGGGCCAATCGCGTGGAAGGGGCGGGGGTGAGTTCAGCTGCGGAAGAGCCACACTCAAGGGGCCAAAGAGCCGCATCTGGCTCGCGAGCTGCCATTTCCGACCCTTGCCATAAACAATAGATTGAGACTTCCATTTTTTTGGCCTGCAGGTATATTTAAATTTTAAAAACAACCCTTGGATTCATTCATTGGCGATCACTCGTAGCCGAGTAAGATTGTCTTCCAAAGGTAAAATTTTAACGGTGGATCCGTAAGTGGCTATAAAGGCCAATTCTGGATCCGCACAACCTCCCACAATGAGGGCAAGTGGAGACATGGCCAGTTACACAATGTTGCAACATCCACTATCTAGGTAATACAGTATGTTTTCTATCTTGTAGAGAGAGGAGAAACAGGTAGCAAATAGAGGGAGGTAGAAAAAAAGAGAGAGAGAGAGAAAGGGAGAGAACAAAATGCAGAGAAAGAAAGGCTGAAGGGTTAAAGGCAGAAAAATGGAAAGAGAAGATTGGTGGGGAGGAGGAGAAGTATGTTATTCAGCAAGGAACACTTTATTCAACTGAAAGGAACAAATAGCCTCTTTCATTTAAGTAGGAAAAAAGCTTCCTGACTAAAAAAAATGATTCTGGGAAGAGAAACCCTCTCATTAAAGATCCCTTTGTCTCAAGGATCCTTGGTGATATGGGAAATCCATGATCCTAAGGTCATGTTTTTTGGGCAGAGGAGACGTTTTGTCTTCAGTGATGTGAATAAGGAAAATCATTTTTTGTGATAGGGAGGGAGCAGGGAAGTAAACTCACTTTGTGAGAAATGGGTGGTGGAGAAATGCCTTCCCCATGCCAAAGATGTCTTGTTTTCTAGGGCTGTAGTAAGAGGGCTAATAGATGTGGCAATGGCAGCAGCAAGGCTGTTAAATCAAATGACTGAATGCAAAAAGTTACTTGACTGGCTAGAATGAAGACTTGGAAAATGACAAGAGCTAATGCTAACTGGAAAACAATTCTTGTTGCAGCAGGAGTAGATCTTTATTTTTATTTATTTATTTATTTATTTATTTGGATTTATCACCGCCCAACTCTACAACAGTAGACTCTGGGTGGTTCTTCATACCTCATCACCTTTCTCTCCCAGAAGACCAGGAAATCCACGTTCCCCTTTGCTCCCCTTGGAACAAAGAAAATAGACATTGTCTGGTTTATAAAAAAAATTATCAAAGGAAACATTTTCAAGTAATGGATGCCAAAATAGCACAGCAGAGATTGTAACACACTCCTTGTTCCTTAGCTCTAACAACTGCAGCATCAATGAGGGCTTAAATGCATACAAATATTTACACTGTTAAAACTGCAATCCTATACACGCTTGGAGTTGAATCCCACTGAATTCAAGGCTTCACTGACTTCTGTTTAATCTTCATGGAATTGTACTGTTGATGTTGAATGACAGAGTAAGAGAAATCACTCTGTATATATGAATTACCTTTTGGACAACCCTAAAAAATCTTCAAGCTAATTTTGCACAGGAATTTTCCTTGGTACTTTACTATACCTGCATCTGTAAAGTGCAACTTTCAGTAAGAGATAAACTAAGGAAAAACAGAACAGGAAAGGCTTAACAATGCCAATTGTCCATGATAAATCAAGGGACCAAATTGAGGGGTCTAATCATATGGAAATGAGTCCAACAATAAGCTAGTAAGACTACCACTGTTGCAACTCTGAGGACCATTGTTCAGCTGAGACATTGTTATTTTGAAATCAGCTCAAAGTATAAAACCTGTGACCTGGCAAAGTCCAATGCCTTGCCCAGATCCCTTCTCTTATAATGTTTCCTTGATAAATTCTGCTTAGTAAGTCTCCTGTGCAATTGCCTCTTTAATTAAAAGCTTCTGTGCCATTTCCAGAACAGCTGCCCAACTGGCTGGTCACTTTTTCTGTGGGGGGTTGTGCAGGAATGTGGGATGCACATGGGCTTTTAATCAGCCACAATGTTGATTATTTGAGGTAGTGAAAAACAGTGCATTTACAACTTTAAAAAAGCAGTGCATGTATAACTAAATAAAATACACAAATGAGCAAACTTCATTTTAAAAAAAGCTCACATGAGGACTCACCTTTGGCCCTTCTCTTCCTGGGATTCCCGGGGGACCTCTTGGACCAGGATCACCCTAATTAATAGACGCAAAAGACAATGGTGGAGGGAAATTTTTTAAAAAGTAGCCTTGGAGCATAGATTCATACAGGGCATAGTACTAGGTACACCTTCCTAACTTCAAGGCCATGCCTACGATAAGTGCAATATTCCCTTTTCTCCTCTGAGAAATATTCTGTTCCAAATATCAAAACCCATGGTGATTATTCTTTCAAGATAGATTAGGTCAGAGAAGATCATGTTTTGAATATTTAAAGATCAGGGCAGGGGCAAAAAGTTAATGGACTCAGCGCTAAAGCTGCAACTGAATTTATTCCTAGTATCCTCTGACAGATTTTCCTCCTGTCAAGCCAAATTTGGATTCCTCTAATTCTAATAGAACATTTCTTTTACATTTGGATTCATGGCCCAACAAAGCTACATGTTCATACACAAGACAATTACATATACAGATATAAACAACAAAATAAGATCTTGATTTAAATATATATAAATAAGTAAGTTTCGGATAGCATGAAGGAGAGCTTTAATGGAGCTTTCCCATATTTTGGATTTTTGATTATGAAGTGATATAGAAGAATAAAAATAAACATTAAACATCAAAATTAAGAACTATATGTAAGAACAGAGACTGTATACAGGTGGCCTTCATTATTCAGGGGGCTTCTGTTCCAGCCTAAAAATTGCTGAAACAAAACTGTAGATAACAAGACTTTGAAAAAAGTGGATGTTATGCATGCAGAAAAGTCCACCAGCCATTTTACATTTGTGTAAAAGAAACATCTTCCTCCAAACAGAACAGGCGCCAAGAACCACAGATACTCAAAACTCTTTACCATAAATAATAAACTCTGGGCTGACTTATCACCCATGGATAACCAAAACTGTGGATGATGAATTATGAATAATGAGGGCCATCTGGTATAGATCTCCCATTGCCTCTAATCATTGAGCCATCTATGGGGAGATGGCTAGGAGACCAGTGCATGCCAAAACTCTGGTAAGACTAAAAGGATCCAAACCACCAAGTCTATGAAGATGTGTTTAAAAAAAAAAAGAAGTGGGAAAGAGTGGCTACAAAAAGGCAATTACCTTTAATAAAGTACCCATGTCACCAAGAAGAGGAAGAGCAACCTGCAGTTAAGCATACTGTTAGATTGGTGCTTACATGATCCCTAAACACATTCTTTTCTTTCTTTACTGTATTTGTTTATTCCATCTTTTCAGATAAGCACTGTTCTGTATCTTCAAGGACACTTTATTTGGAAATAAAATGTAGCATTGTTTTTAAAGTTAAAAAGGTATGCAGTTTGTCCCTATTTTTGACATTGGGAGAGATGGACCAAAAACCGGAAAAAGCAATCTGAATTTAACCTGGTATTATATAAATTGTTTTGAGTTTTTAAATATTTAAATATACTCTTTTTAAATTTTTAAATATTTAAATATATTCTTTTCTTTTAATGCTGCTTAATGCTGCTTTTCAGAATTGTATTGTTGATTTTATGGGCCAAACTCAGGAGAAGAACCTAGGGCCATCAGGACAGTAATTCAGTTGCTAGATAATGTTCTTCATAATAGCTAGACCCATGACATCCCAGATGGAAGATTTTGCTAGACTGATAAAGCAGCAGTGTCCCCAAAGAGACTAGCTTTCAATCATCCTCCACATTCTATAAAAGCGAAAGACGGTGCTCAAGGGAAAGAGGAAGAAAGAAAAAGAAAGGAAGAAAGGAAGTCTGGGGTGCTAACATCCCTGGTCTTACTAATTTGAATGCACACTGAAGCCCAAGTTCTCATGAAAAATGGGATACATAACTCACTCAGTTAGGTTGCCTATATTTACTTGCTTTGAAATTTATATGTGGGATTGTTAGCCATCCTTGTTTTTCCTTGTATTCTCCTTTCCCTTTTTATATTTTGGCTTTATTAGTCTAATAAGTGAGTTTCTTACTGAAACCTTTCCCATGGGCAAGACCACATGGTTACACAGCTCCCCCTTATGTTTCCAGCTTGTTAAGCCCAGTATTGCTATCTTCTTTTCTGTCTTATCAGGGCTGATGCAGAGGGAGAAGTCCTTGGTGGAAGGGCTAAGAACTCTGCAGCTGGACAGAATCTTCAGGGTGTCAGGAGGTTCAGTTCAACTGGTGGCAGTTTATCATAATTATTTTTAATAGAGGAAACCTTGGAAAAGATGTCTGAAAGGGAGGCTTTACATTACATAACATCCACAAAAAACTAGGAAGAGGTTTGCAGAGAGGGAGAGGAAGAAATTTTGTCTGAAATTCTTCTGATTTCCTAATTTCTCTTTCTAACCCAAACCCTAAATATTCCAAAAAACCCAGCTCTGGTTGAAACCTAATTTGAGACAAGAAATTTAACATTCAGCATAGCACTAATTCTTGTAGTTCTTCATATAATACACCCAGGAGGCCTTTAAAAGAGGAATTATGAGGGTTACCTGAGTTTATATCCTTTCTAGCTATGTAAGAACCCTTTAGGGAATTGATTCAAAGGTAACCTAGACTATTCAGCTGTAAATAATTGACTTTAGAAAATATATATTCAACTATTAGTGATTTTAGATACATTTGCAACATTTGCCTTAAGTGTAATAGTAGAGTCAAGTCAGTTGATATACATACTGGGTCACCGGGAGGCCCTGGGATTCCTGGCTTTCCATCTCGTCCTGGAATACCCTACATGTATACATAAAAACAGGGCAGGGGTTTGTGGTTGTTGTATTACTTTTGTTCAAGGATATATTACCATCATACTATTCAATTTGTTAGTACTTACATCAAGGCCAGGAGTTCCAGGAGTCCCAGGTAATCCAGGAGGCCCTCTTGGTCCCTGTGGCAGGAACATTGGAGCATTAGGTATTGACTTACACAATAAACACAATAAAAGTATTGACCCATATTTCCTATGAAGTCTCTTACTTGGAATCCTGGTGTCCCAGGAGGCCCTTTAAGACCCTGGAAAAGAGAATGAGTGAATAAAATTATCACCATCATTGTTGTTGTCATCATAATCCTCAATTTATATTGAAAAAATTTCAAGGCAGTGTACAGGTTTCAAAGAATCATAAAACAATTTATGCCCAGGGCAATAATAGCAGCATGGCTACCCAACAACTAAAATAACAGATATTCAATTGGGTTCACAAATTACCCTGGCCCAGGGCCTACTGAAAAATCAAGTCTTTAATGCCTTCTCAAAAGTCAACAAGTTTGGAGCCAAAAAGACATTGAGTGGAATGTTGGGTTTCTCACTTAAAATGGTTGTGTCAATAACTATTTTGAAAGAGAAATGGCAAATAATCTACAGCAATGCAGAACTCTGTTCTCCGATTTGGCTATAAATACCAGGATACATTTCCTGGGGAAATGCAAATTTCCTGGAGAATAACTGCCACTGAACTCAGGAAAATGAAATCAAACATACTTCATACATATTGGGCTTGCCAATGGTGAAATGTGCTGGGTTTTCTGTCAGCTAAAAAAAGAGAATATAATCCTGGTAATTAGCCTGTGGATTTTCATTAAATCTAGAAAGACCTTGGTCCAAAACAGAATGATTTATTCTGTATTAAAAACAGGAAGAAACTAAAATATAAGACAAATGTTTTGAAATCATTCCTCTTCCTGCAGGCCCATAGATGGAAGGGGGCACATGAAATGGAGATTTATAATCCTTGAGATATTTTCCAAAAGCCTCTTCCCTTCCAAATTACAGGGTTTGTCTGATCTTAGAGTAGGTCATTCATGATTATGTTTTTTTTTTTTTTTTTTTTTCAATTTCTATTACCGCCCCATCTCCCCCGAAGGGGACTCTGGGCGGTTTACAAGATATAACAATTAAAATAAATATAAAACCATACAAATATACAATCATCATAAAATACTAATAAATTAAATATAAAATCCAGGAGGCGATAAGATGGTATTTTAAAAGGGCTCTATGGCACCAGCCATCCCCAGGAGGAGCTGTTCCCATTCCCATCCCAGGCGAGGCAGCAGAACCTGGTCTTTAAGTTCTTACGGAACTTAACTTATGTTAACTTAACTTATGTTACTCCATAGCTTTTATTATTACTAGATTTACAGGATAACCGAGTAATTTTAATCAGCAAATATGAGGATAGTGAACTCTCCTAGTATTAAAAAACGATATTTTAAATAAAACCCAGAGGCACATTTTAAAATATGCAGATTTATAATAATTTATTTAAATTTATTCCAACAGTTATGCCCTCTACTTTTAATCTGAATACCAGATGAAAGACAGATTGAGATGGCTTTACTAGTTGCAGATGTATGCTACAACTTGAATACCAGTCAAGAGTGTGATTGCAATGTGTTTATTTTTATAAGATGTTTAAACTTACTTCAAAGACTGTAGGTATACAACATACAGCCTTCTTTACTGACATTTACAATGACATCTGAGAAGCAAAATGAGGCAACCTGGAAAACAAATGTTTGCTGCTCTAGTAATCTCTACAGTCAAACATCTTGGAGAGGACATTTTGAATACTAGGGCAAAGCAGCAATTTGGATTTAACTCCTCCTCCCCCATGCAGAAAAAAAATCTTCAGATTGCAAAAGGGCACAATTGTAGCACATGTCTGGAACATTTTGAATCCACTGCGCAATCCCAGGAAAAGATGCAGCTGCTTTAATGAGATGCAGATAGGTGCCACATGCAAGCACCTGCATGCTCCAAAGCACCTTTTCTGAACTGAATCTGAAGCACTGCATGGCCCCATGTTTTCTATTTATGATGTTAAGGACCACAGAAAACAATGAAAAACAGTGGTCAATGAATATACAAACAAGCCTCAGCATATTGTATGAAGTATGTAGCAAGAAGGACATTCTCCAGTTATTTTATATCCGTTACAAGATTCTAGATGTCACAGCTATATCTCTGTCACGGTAAGGAAAACATTTCAGGAATGGAGTCTTAGTTTTTTAAACAGCTATTTAGAGCAAGTTTGGTCTAGTGGTTAAGGCAACGGGCTAGAAACCAGGAGACTGTGAATTCTAGTCCCACCTTAGGCAAGAAAGCCAGCTGGGTGACCTTGGGCCAGTCACTCTCTCTCAGCCCAACTCACCTCACAGGGTTCTTGTTGTGGGGAAAATAGGAGGAGGAAGGAGTATTTGGTATGGTCGCCACCTTGAGTGACAGGAAGAATACAGGAAGATTCCTTACCCGGAGAGACAACGGGTCTCTCCCATTGATGTGGGTTGATGGCTCCTCTGGATCCGGGAAGTTGTCATCTTTAGTTCTGGATGGGGTTGCACTGCCCCATTCAGTCCCTGTGCGGAATCTGGGGGTCCTTCTGGACTCACGAGTCCTGCTCAAAGAGCAGGTGGCAGTCGTGGCCAGAAGGGCCTTTGCGCAACTTCATATTGTGCGCCAGTTACACCCTTTCCTGGATCAAGATGCCCTCCAGTCACTCATGCCCTGGTCATCTCCCATATAGACTATTGCAATGCGCTGTACATGGGTCTACCCTTGAAGAGTATCTGGAAGCTTCAGCTGGTATAGAATGCGGCTGTGCGGGCAGTTATTGGTGCCCCAAGATCGGCACATGTGACACCACTGTTGCACGAGCTGCACTGGGTGCCAGTTTGCTTCCGGGCCCAATTCAAGGTGTTGGTTATGACCTTTAAAGTCCTACATGGCATGGGGCCAGTTTACCTGAGGGACCGTCTCATCCCCATTAACATCGAACTGTCCCACCCGGTCATTCAGAGAGGGCATGCTACGGACCCCGTCGGTAAGGGAATTCCACCTGGCTGGGTCCAGGAGATGAGCCTTCTCTGCAGTGGCACCCGCCCCCTGGAACATTCTGCCCCCAGTGGTGAGGCGGGCCCCTTCGCTCCAGGCCTTCTGGAAGAATTTGAAGACCTGGTTCTGCCGCCTCACCTGGGATGGGAAGGGCAATAGTTCCTCCTGGGGATGGCTGGCGCCATAGAGCCCTCCACATTAGATGAGATCTTATAGCTACTTGGATTTTATATCTAATTTCATGCTCTATTTATACTGGTTGTTCATATTGTATTTTATGTGCTTATAGTTTTAATGTTAATTTTATTGTAAACTGCCCCGAGTCCCCCTTTCTGGGGGAGATGGGCGGTGATAGAAATTGGGAAAATAAATAAATAAATAAATAAATAAATAAATAAATAAATAAGTGCCCCTGTGACTCTGGTCACATAGAAACAACAGAGCATGTGCTCCTCCAGTGCCTGTATTATAGAGACATTCGTACTAGCCTCATCTTACCATTATTGTATAAATACCCAGGGTGCTCAGGACAATTTTACACCTCCCTGTTGCTGTCAGATTCCAACCCTGCTACAACATACAATGTTGCCAGGTTCTGCGCAGCAGCGCTTAAAGTTCGTCAGATGATGACCGGTGCCATAAACTAGTTTTAATGAGCATCTAATTCATCACACTAGAGTACTGTACTGATGGACATGCTTACCTTTATGCTCCTCTACACCCATCTAATGCTCCTACCCTCAAGATTTTTTTTCTTTTCTTTTAGACTTCTGTGATTGATTGATTGATTGATTGATTGATTTATATTAGATTTTAATGTATTTTCTATGCTTTTGACTGACTGTACCCCACCCTCCTTATGCTGGTCTTTGACCGTAATAAAGATTTGATTTGATAGTTCAGTACCATCCACCCAGTCTGATAGTCGCTTTCTGGGAGTATGGAGTTTTCCTAGCCCTGCTTAGAGATTCTGCAAACCTTCTGCAATGAGGTGTTCTCCTCTGAAGATATGGCTCCTTCTAAGGGGGGAGGAGTAAGAAATTTCTAGGAAACGTTCGTTCGTTCGTTCATTCGTTAGTTTGTTCGTTCATTCATTCATTCATTCATTCATTCATTCATTCATTCATTCATTCATTCATCTGTTCGTTCGTTCATGCACTTCCTTTATATGTTGTCCTTAATAACATTTCAAGATATTGGTCATGGTCCTCTGTGGGGTTATTAGCAACTAGCACTAGAGGATGAGTGATTAAGCTCCACAGGCAAAGCAGGAGAGCTATCAAAATACTTATAGCTCCAGCCATCTATCAAAACTCTCTCTCAGCAGTTTTTTTTTTTTTTTTGGTTATTATTTACTCAGCTATTACTTATTTTTATTGATGAGGGAGGGTCACACAAATTCATCTTTCCTTTTAGGGGGTTCTGGAATTTGAGAACCCCTCCTGAAGAGAACTGTTTACCATCCAATTTAAGATCTAAATGCAAATGTAAAATATGCAAAACATGACATTCATAACTGTATAAAATAATAGAGAAGAAAATTTCCAAAACTACTCAACTTCAAAAGATATGCATGGGAGAATAATATGACCCAAAGGCATCTTTATCCCAGGGTAGATAGACGCAACGGTCAGAACTGTGCTTCTGGCTTAGTTGCACTCTGAGAAGAGACAGGACCAATTGCCTTGCTAGGCAGCAAAGCATAATTCCTTTCTCTCCATTCTCTTGACAACCACAAAACCCAAACAGGAACAAGTTTATTTAGCCATTCTGTTCAGATATGCTAGTAAGTGTAGTAGTGGGATCAGCCAAGAGCCATTTTATAATTTCTTTACAGTGGAAAAGAAATCATATATATGAAATCACATATTAAAGGTAGAGCTGCCATCAGTGTTGCAACAATGAAGCAATTACAGAACAACGTTCATGCTAATAATGGAGTAAAAGGAGCACTAAACAAATCCTGTGCTTACGGGTAGTCCTTGGGTTCCATTTCCTGCAGGCCCTGTCTCTCCTGGAGGGCCTTGTACCCCTGGAAGCCCTCTTTCTCCCTGAGAAAGGAATGAGCCTTTGTTTAAAAAAATCTTAGAATAAAAGCATTACTCCAAACAAGTAAAATACAGGATCGGAATAGGCTTTCCCTACCTTAGGCCCTCGTGGTCCTAATGTCCCAGGAATGCCTGCTAGTCCCTAAAATAGAAAAAAAAAAGGGGGAGAAAGCTATGTATATGATGTTTTTGTGTAATTAGGAAATAATAATTCTTAAATTGACATGAAAAATTCTAATTTAAGACACAGGTGTGCTATTGTACAAGAACAAATAAGATACCTTATAATGATAATTATTCACTACTGTTTTAGTTTCAGAATAATTTATGGGCTAATTACTTATGAGAAGTAACAAAGGGAATCATGACAGAGCGGGGAGACTAGAGGAGTGTAGAAATGAATAGCTTACAAAGTTGAGTCATCTGCAGCTGTTTGCTTCAGAGACATCTTTTCAAATGGCTCATTACATATAACCTGATAGCTCTGAATTACACAAGCTTATCTTTGAAAATACTCAGTGCTGGGTTAATGAACAAAAGGCAATGTATGAAATGGTGTATGGGCATGGTGGAAGCAAGGATGGTTTGCAAGAATAGAAAGGTAGGGAGAGATATAATAAAGTGTTGGTGAAAACTAGTTTTAGCTAGTTTTCCTTTTTCTTATGGCATGCTTTTGAATTCTTTGACACACTATTTCTTCCTCCTTTTTGTACTCTGCATAACATTGCTTTCCCTGAATGTAATAGTGCATACAATACTGGGTAAGGTCAAAATTTTTGTTCTGGTGACTCCAGTCTTTTCTGCAATAGAATGCTTAATGGTACTTACTGGTTTTCCTGGAAGACTTAATCCTGGAGGCCCTGGGTCACCTTTAGAACCTGGAGGCCCAGGTGGGCCTATGATTCCACCAGAGTCTCCCTATGTAATATAGATAAAATATTACACTAATTTAATAGGAAGTTAAAAGAGCCAGATTAATGTATTTTATCTAAATTAACTGAATTATTTTATTTCCATATTCTTCCTGTGTTGTCAAACCACTTGTCAACATAGGTAGCCACCTTCCTAGCTACATTCCCAAGTAGCCTCATTCAATTAATGTTTACATCACCCTTGTTGCTGGGCCTAAATCAGTGGGATAGCTTGTACTTATCAAGATTTTTTAAAAAGCCATTCCAATGCAGATGACTCCAAAAACAAAAGAACAAGTCTCTGCTGGGGACTCCTCATATTGTGATCTCCTTCTGGCTGCCAACCAAGCATCTTTAGAACAAAGGTGCCAATGTTTTTTTTTGGGGGGGGGTGAGGGGGGAAAGGACCATGTTCTGCTGGAAAGTCCACTCCCCAAAATGAATAAGGCTAAGACAAATTGAACCAAGGTACCTCAAATGGGCTAACTTACGGAATGCATCCAAAACCTGGGACCCATGACTCCCATGGAATAGAAATTTGGCAAATTTTATAAAACATTTTATGACATAAAATTTATCATAAAACATTTTATGACATAATACAAAATGTCATAACACATTTCCTGTGGTCAACTCCTGATGTTTGTGCTATATAGTTCAACAATGGCTACTTTCAAGACAGATACATCTCTCCCTGAATTTTAAAGAACTTTTTCAATACATTAGAACAGAGCTTTCCAAACTGTGTGTCGGGACACGTTAGTGTGTCGGCTGCAGTATCTGGGTGTGTTGCGGCTGCTGCTGCCTCCGAGCCCTGCCAGGATTCCATGCAGGTCCTAGTGCCTGCCTTGTGCCTGGCTGCCTCCAAACCTGCTGTCATTCCGCGCAGGTCCTAGTGCCTGCCTTGTGCCCTGCTGTAAGAGTGTGTTGCGAAATGATGCCCTGCTCTAAGAGTGTGTCACGAAATGATGCATGTCTAAAAAGTGTGTCACCAATATGAAAAGTTTGGAAAGCTCTGCATTAGAAGCTCTCCCATTGTTGAAAGCATTGAGGAATCTGGTAAGGAAATATCTCTGAAACGGTGACCCAATGGGTCATGGGTTGTCTAGTTTCATTTAAAATGAAAATCAACTTCCAATAAATGTAATGATTTCCTGTTAATGTTATTGTAACCATTGAAATTACAGTTTGGTGGAAACTTTTGGAGTGGCTCCTTTCAAATATTTGGGGAACTGCATGAAGCCTAAGATTCCGTTTGCTCCCTTTAGTTGGTGGGTACTAAGTTCTACTTTTTGTTGTTTATTCGTTCAGTCGCTTCCAACTCTTCGTGACTTCATGGACCAGTCCACGCCAGAGCTTCCTGTCGGCTGTCACCATCCTCAGCTCCCCCACGGTTGAGTCCATCACCTCCAGAATATCATCCATCCATCTTGCCCTTGGTCGGTCCCTCTTCCTTTTGCCTTCCACTTTCCCTAGCATCAGCTTCTTCTCCAGGGTATCCTGTCTTCTCATTATGTGGCCAAAGTACTTCAGTTTTGCCTTTAATATCATGCCCTCAAGTGAGCAGTCTGGCTTTATTTCCTGGAGTATGGACTGGTTTGATCTTCTTGCAGTCCAAGGCACTCTCAGAATTTTCCTCCAACACCACAGTTCAAAAGCATCTATCTTCCTTCACTCAGCCTTCCTTATGGTCCAGCTCTCGCAGCCACAGGTTACTACAGGGAATACCATTGCTTTAATTATGCGGACCTTTGTTGTCAGTGTGATGTCTCTGCTCTTAACCATTCTACTTCACTAACTCAAAATTTACCATTCAGCTTGAACCATTGCCTCAGTTTAAGAATATTCATCACAGGGTAATTTTTTCTCTCAACAAACAAGATAGCAGAAACAGAGTATATTGAATATATCTGAGGTGGACAAGATCATCATTGGCGATCACTCGTAGCCGAGTAAGATTGTCTTCCAAAGGTAAAGTTTTAACTGTGGATCCGTAAGTGGCTATAAAGGCCAATTCTGGATCCGCACAACCTCCCACAATGAGGGCATAGGTTTCCGGGTGGGAGACGGTCATGATGAGGGTTTGCCTGACGTGCCTTCCTTTTAGCTCTTTTCTCCTTTTCGCCCTGTACTCGTGCTTCTTCAAAGTCCATAGCGCCATTAATAAAGGATGACCTCCAATTGAAATGCTCATGAGTTAGGGCTTCCCAGTTCTCAATGCTGATATTACATTTTTTTAAATTAGCTTTGAGAGTGTCTTTGAATCTCTTTTGCTGTCCACCAATATTCCGTTTTCCATTCTTAAGTTGGGAGTAAAGTAGCTGCTTTGGAAGACGATGGTCAGGCATTCAAACAACATGGCCGGTCCAGCGAAGTTGATGTTGGATGATCATTGTTTCAATGCTGGTGGTTTTCGCTTCTTCTAATACACTAACATTAGTCCGCCTATCTTCCCAAGTAATTTGCAGAATTTTTCGGAGGCAGCGTTGATGGAATCTTTCAAGAAGTTGGAGGTGGCGTTTGTAGAGGGTCCATGTTTCACAGGCGTACAGAAGGGTTGGTAGTACAATGGCTTTGTAAACAAGCATTTTGGTTTCCCTGCGAATGTCCCGATCCTCAAACACTCTACGCTTCATTCGGGAGAAAGCTACACTCGCAGAGCTCAGGCGATGCTGAATTTCAGCGTCGATGTCGGCTTTTGTAGATAGATGGCTGCCGAGATAAGAAAAGTGATCGACATTTTCTAGTGACACACCTTTAAGCTGGATTGATGGCGCTGCGGAGGGATTGGTTCGAACTTGCTGGTAAAGCACTTTGGTTTTTTTAATGTTAATCGAGAGGCCGAGCTTTTCATATGCTTCTGCAAAGATGTTTAGGATAGTTTGAAGATCTTCCTCGGAGTGTGCACAGACTACGTTATCATCAGCATATTGAAGTTCTATAACAGAAGTTGTAATTACCTTATTTTTTGCTTTCAGCCTACTAAGATTAAAAAGCTTTCCATCTGTTCGATATATAATTTCTACACCAGTAGGAAGTTTCTCTTCAACAAGGTGTATAATCATAGCAATGAAGATAGTGAATAAGGTTGGAGCAATAACACATCCCTGTTTAATGCCGGATTCCACTTTAAATGGATTGCTTTGAGAGCCATTGTTATTCAGGATTGTTGCCATCATGTCATCATGGAGTAGCCGCAAGATGTTCACAAATTTATCAGGGCATCCGATTTTCAGAAGGATGGTCCAGAGAGCAGTACGATTTACAGTATCAAAAGCTTTAGTCAGATCAATAAACGCCATGTACAGAGGGCGGTTTTGCTCCTTGCATTTTTCTTGAAGCTGTCGTGCAGTGAAGATCATATCCACTGTTCCCCTTGAAGGGCGGAAGCCATTTTGCGTTTCAGGGAGGATGTCTTCTGATACAGATAGGAGACGGTTTGCGATGATCTTTGCCAGGATTTTGCCTGCTGTGGCTAGAAGGGAGATGCCTCGATAGTTTCCACAGTCTGTTCTATCACCCTTTAAAGAGAGTGATAATTATGGCATCCCTAAAGTCTGCTGGAATCTCCTCCCTCATCCAGATTTTTTCGATGAGCTTATGAAGTTGTTGTGTAAGTTGAGGCCCGCCTTCTTTAAAGACTTCAGCAGGAATCCCATCAGGTCTACTAGCTTTGTTATTTTTCATTTGTTTAGTGGCTTTACTGACTTCCTCCAAACTAGGGGGTACTGCAAGCTCATCTCTTATTTGTTTTTGCGGGATTTGCAAGAAGACTTCATCAGCCACAGTCTGCATCTAGTGTTGGTGCGTAAGCACTTAGGATAGTTGCCTGTTGGTTTTTGGCGAGTTTTATTTGGAGAGTTGAGAGTCGTTCGTTAATCCCAGTGGGAACGTCTGACAAGAGCTTCACAAGGTCGTTTTTGATAGCAAAGCCTACCCCATGTATTCGTCGTTCTTGTTCAGGCAGTCCTTTCCAAAAGAAGGTATAACCTCCTTTTTCTTCCTTCAACTGTCCTTCTCCTGCTCTTCGAGTTTCTTGGAGTGCTGCTATATCAATATTAAAACGTCTCAGCTCCCTTGCAATAATGGCAGTCCTACGTTCAGGGCGTTCACTATCCATATTGTCTTGCAGTTTCCGTATATTCCATGTTAAGGTGGACAAGATAAAACCCATACTGTAGCTGGGACAGATATACTGAAAATAGAATCTCTCACCTAACATGCAATTATTTGATATTGGTTTAAAAATTACCTTTTCTCCTTTAATCCCTGGTTTTCCAGGTATTCCATGTTCTCCTGGTAAGCCCTAGTTAATTAAAAAGAAAAGTTTGTCATCTTGGACTTTATAACTAATTATCTATTAAAAGAGGAATAATTCTTGAAAAAATACCTCTAGTATATAGTGGACTTCACTAAGATTTTCCTTCCTTGGAATGACAGGCACAATTCAAAGAATAAAAATTCTATTTAAAATATTTATCTTCTATAAGACAGAACCTTATGCTTATTCATGGCTTACAAAAATGGAAGATAAGTAACAATGGTTCCCATATATTCTATGGAATTCTACCCGAGGGACCATCTCACCCCCATTACATCGACCTGTCCCACCTGGTCAGGCAGAGAGGGTATCTTACGGACCCCATCCATAAAAGACTGTCGATTGGCAGGGCCCAGGAACAAAGCCTTCTCTGCCATGGCCCCAGCCCTATGAAACATTCTTCCCTCAGAGGTGAGGCAGGCCCCTACTCTCCCGGCCTTCTGGAAAGGGGTGAAGACCTGGCTCTGCCATCTTGCTTGGGGCATGAGGAGGGTTAATCAATCCTGGGGGTGGTTAGCACCTTGAAGAGGTTCCCATGAATTAAATGAATTTAACTTAAGAACTTTTTAACATCTCTGTCTTGGATTTTATATTTATAGTTTTATTTAATAATATTGTTTTATTGTATTGTATTAGTTATTTATTCCAGTTTTATTGTAAATCACCCAGAGTCGCTCTTTGAGTGAGATGGGCGGTGACTAAATTTGAAATATAAATAAATATAAATAAATATTATTCAGCAAGGCAAATATAAGTATCTAGAGTATTGTTTTTAAGGGGAAAAGAATTGACTAAAGGATTGAAATCTGAGACAAAACATTTTAAATGTCTACATACAGTATAATGTACATTAGTTGTATGACAAAGGGGAAGTTAGAAACTAATATTTACCTATAATGTTTTTAGTAATTTTATCTTTTTTTTCTGTATTCTTAAACAACAAATGGTGGAAATTTTGGCACTTAGCTCACAGATTTAAATTCTTACTTACATTGTTAAAATAATATAATGTACTTATAAATTAATGTTTTATATGGTTAATTTCTAATCAAAGAGATACTGAGCGCTAACTTTACAATCTTAGTAATTCCTTTGTCCACTTATTATATTTCTGTACCAATTAATTTTTTTCTTATATTTTTCTTTTTGCTTGTTTTTTCACTATTTTTTAATTTTTAAAATCATTAGTAAATTAAAAAAAAATAAAAGTTGAAGATGTCCATGGCCAGCAAAACACAAGCACTAAATGTTTTTCGCTAGATGGTGCTAGATTCTTGTAAGCCAAATGAATTGTTTAAGAAATTGTAATATGATCTTGGTTTTATTAAAAATGTTCATAAAAGCAGATGTTGTTTATCTGAGATACATTTCTTTTTTAATTTGCTTTCAAACCATGAGACATAATTTATAACCTTATATAGTTAAAGGCTGTAATGAAGAAAGCAGACATAATTACATGGCAAAAAGTCTTCCTAGCCAACTTTGCCTCAACCATATTGACTTTATCATCTGTCCTTAAATGCAGGAACATGAAACATGAAATAAATTAGAATATATCTAAACAAATGGGGCATTCTAAAGAGCTTTATTCAAGTTTATATTATGTATCCGACCACTCTAGAATAAATTCTAAGGAAGAAAAGCAGAAAATTAAATAGCCTTCAGGCTTTACAATTAATTTCATTCAAAGAAAGTAATGCTTCTCTCATCTTTATGCGTCATATATGACACTGGAAATGACAGAACGTGTCAAAAAAAGTATATGAATTCACAAGGGAAAAACGTAATTATTTCCATTATAGGAAAAACACTTTCATTTCATTTCATTTTATTTCTCTGTAAGATGAAACTCACAGACTTTGATTACTTGCAGAACAAGTAACTCATTTATATATGTATAGGAATGTTAAAGACACTACAGTTTTGAATTACTATGTTCTCCTGATCATACACATGAGAAAAAAATGTGTTTCATCCTCTTACAATGAGCTCAGGATAGCATACCTAGATGCGAGTACCTCACTGTCTTTACAATTCATGTAAAGAGTATTAGCATGGCGGAGTTTCACTTGCCCAAGATTCCTCAGTGAGTTTCATGAGGATCTGAATTCAACTTTCCTTGGCAGCCACCACCTAATTATCCATTTCTACAGTTTAGAAAGTCTAAAAACAAAATCTATTGTATTGTATTGATATTGAGTACTCCTGGAACAGTAGCTAACATGCGTAATGGTGAAGCAATTGAGAAGACAGTTATGGCCTTTGGACCCAGACTCAAAGGTCATAACACCTGAGAAGTACCTTAGTTCAGTGAGTAATGCATGGAGGTTAATGAGTAATGCACTGAGCTGTGGCCAATATGAATCTTAGTGATGTGTTATCAGACAGTGAAGCTCCATGTAAATAGACATGGCAGTACAAATGTATCTGGGCAAACAGGGCAACAATGTGATTGAAGAAAATGAAAGAAAGCCTCTGGACTTGGAAATGAATGCAACAAGATGGAACAGGAAAAGGACTAGATAAGGTCATGAGAAACAGGTCTAAAAGTCAAATGAACCCAAGGCTGAATTTGGCGTTGTCTATGCTGAATCTAGATAGATAGATAGATAGATAGATAGATAGATAGATAGATAGATAGATAGATATGGGTACATGAATTCAAGGATAGTTAAACATTTCAAACAAATAACACAAAGAGATCAAAAGTTTGAGAATGGGGAATGAAAGAACTAAAAACATCTTAGTAGTGTGACTGGATGAAAAGGACTGAATATTACAAAGCCGTATGTCTAGGAAACACTTTTTCATTTCAAAGATAATGTGCAAGGGGGAAAAAAATCTTGATAAGTGATGCCAGATGGTGCATTAAGTAATATTATTTGAGGTGGGACATTTCTTGGTTTGTGTGATTGGAGTAGTGAACTGGAAGTAGATTGGTAGAAGTTGACCTGGAAATCAGAAAAGTTTGCCTATACTTGGAGTTATGTGGGATCAACTGTTTTAATTAATCACTAGTGGACAGGCATATAGCATTTAATATTGGTTTCCCCATCTGCTAGGCAAAGATCTGAGGTTCTTGGCAACATTCAACCCTCTAGCTGCATTCTTCTGGGGGGAAAAAAGTTTTTTGAACCAAAGCGCCATATGATGTAACTAAAAATATATCAGTCTACACTTACACTGTAAACTATTAGGACTGACCTTCTTAGTAACAAAAAGCAATAGAATGGCATATTCTTAACTACCCATTGGTATAGCAATAAAGCTATTGAGGCCTTCTACAGTAGCAATTTATAGGGTCACCTAGCCATTGCTGTGGTGATATAAAGCTTGTCTGCCTTAGTGATTTATCACCACAGTTGATGGCTGAGTGAAACCATAAATTGTTAATGTGGAAGACCTCAGCATGCCTGGCGCTAAAACTTTGCACATTGATTACTTCTCTCATACTCCTTGTAAGAGGAGATCACCAACAGTTTAATATTATTATTTCATTGGTTAATATTTTACTTCAATAATTCTTACAAAGAGCAATATGATACTTACCCTTTCTCCTGAGGATCCTCTGGGGCCAGCTTGTCCTGGAAATCCCTAGAATATAATCACAACAATATTTTATTTATTTATTTATTTATTTAATTTATATGACCACCCATCTCCCCCCATGGGGAACTCTGGGCGGTTCACAATAAACAAGTTAAAATAAAATCTAAAATATCTAAAATCAGTGTTATACAATAAAATACATATTCTAAAATCCAGATGGTGATGGAATAATTAAAAGAAGGACAATTATAAAATTAGGGGATTAGCCACCCCCATGAGGAACTATCCCTTCCTCCTTCCCACGCCAGGCGGCAGAACCAGGTCTTCAGCTCTTTCCTGAAGGTCGGGAGGGAGGGAGATCTGTCTTAACTCTGGGGGCAAGCTGTTCCATAGAGTGGGCGCTACCACAGAGAAGGCCCACCTCCTAGACCCCATCAGATGGCATTCTCTAATTGATGGGGTTCGTAGCAGGCCCTCTCTGAATGACCGAGTGGGGCGGGTCGATAACATGGGGATCAGACGGTCCCTCAGGTATTCTGGCCCCATGCCATGTAGGGCTTTAAAGCTGATAACCAACACCTTGAATTGTACCCGGAAGCAAACTGGCACCCAATGCAGCTCGCGGAGCAACGGTGTTACATGTACTGATCTCGATGCACCCAAAATTGCCCACATGGCCGCATTCTGCACCAGCTGTAGCTTCCGGATAGTCTTCAAGGGTAGCCCCATGTAGAGCACATTGCAATAATCTACATGGGAGATGAGAGCATGAGTGACTGTACGGAGGGCGTCGCGATCCAGGAATGGGCGTAACTGGCACACTAACCGAAGCTGTGCGAAAGCCCTCCTAGCCGCGACTGCCACCTGCTCTTCGAGCAGGAGTTGTGAGTCTAGAAGGACCCCCAGATTACGCACCGGTTCCGAACGGGGCAGTGCTACCCCATCGAGAACCAAAGATGATAATTTCCCAGAAGATGCTAAGCCATCAATCCACAGCCACTCGGTCTTGCCAGGGTTCAATTGAAGCCTGTTGTTCCCCATCCAGGCCCTCACAGCCCCCAGGCACTGGGACAGGGTAGACACTGCATCACTTACCTCACCAGGGATGGAGATATACAATTGAGTATCATCCGCATACCGATGATACCTCATCCCATGGTGACGGATGATCTCGCCCAGCGGTTTCATGTAGATGTTAAATAGGAGAGGAGAGAGAACCGAACCCTGCGGCACCCCACATAGGAGCGGTCGCGGGCTGGATCTCTCCTCTCCTATCACCACCGACTGGGAGTGGCCCCGGACGAAGGAGGTGAACCAGCGTAAAACTACGCCGCCCACCCCCAACTCCCTAAGCCTCCCCAAAAGGATACCATGGTTGATGGTATCGAAAGCCGCTGAGAGATCTAAGAGAGCCAGGATGGATGCACTACCTCCATCCCGCTCCCACCAGAGATCATCCATAAGCACGACCAATGCAATCTCCGTCCCATGTCCCGGCCTGAAACCTGACTGGAAAGGGTCTAGATAATCCTCTTCATCCAGGGTCCTTTGAAGTTGCAATGCCACCACTTTCTCAACCACCTTTCCCAAAAAGGTAAGGTGGGAGACTGGACAAAAGTTGTCCAGGATGGTAGGGTCCAGAGATGGCTTCTTGAGGAAGGGGTGTACCAATGCCTCCTTGAAGGCAGTCGGAACCACCCCCTCCAACAAGGATGTATTAATCATAGCCTGGACCCATCCACCTGTCACCTCCCTGGCCGATTTTACCGGCCAAGAAGGGCAGAGATCTAAATAACATGTGGTGGAATTAACAATTCGAAGGATCCTGTCCACTTCCTTAGGTCCAACAGGATCAAATCGTTCCCAGATAACAGGGCAAGACCACTCTCCCGGCATCTCCCCAGACTGCATTCCACGCATGGAGTCCAACTTAGACCGAATCCGAGCGATTTTATCCTGCAGATGCTCAGAAAATTCTTCCGCATGGCCCTGCAGGTGGGTGGTCACTACCACCCTACCTAAGAGAGATCAAGTAATCTTGAACAGGGCCGTCGGATGGCATTCTGCAGATGCAATAAGAGCGGAGAAATAATCATGTATCGCCGCTCTTACCACCACAAGGTAGGCCTTAATAGCGGCTCTAGATTGTGTTCACTCGAGTTCCATCTTCATCTTTCTCCAGCGGCGCTCTAGATGTCTCTTCACCCTCTTCAAGACCCTCAACTCCTCCATAAACCATGGGGAGTGACGGGTCGAATTGGGCTGGAGAGGTTGCATCGGCGTGATCCTGTCCAAGGCACTGGCCGCCTCCTTAATCCAGGTTGCGGCCAATGCCTCCGCTGGACCGTGCAGCAGATCCACGGGTATTACCCCCAGCTCCCTCTGAAACTTCAATGGGTCCATAAGTCGCTGGGGGCGGACCAATCGAATAGGTCCTGCCTCCCTGTGGAGTGGGGCGGCATAAGAGAATCCTAGGGATATCAGGACGTGATCTGACCATGACAACGGGGATAGTTCTAACTTTCCCCTCAGATCACTTTGCCATTGCTCTGACAAGAAAACCAAATCCGGAGTGAGTCCACTGTCTCGAGTCGGGTCCCGAATAATCTGAGACAGGCCCATGGCTGCCATGGTAGCCATGAACTCCCGAGCCGCTTCCGAGGTACGCCCCAGGGATGGCAGGTTAAAATCCCCCAGGACCATAAGCCTGGGGAACTCCACTGCCAACCCCGAGATGGCCTCCAGCAGCTCAGGCAGGGAGGTTGCTACGCAGCAGGGAGGCTGGTACAGTAGCAACACTCCCAACTGTTCCCGGGCACCCAACTTGAAAAACAGGGTCTCACATCCGGATACTTGTGGAGCAAGGCCTCTGAAAGCCACCAAAGACTCTCTGATGATAACTGCCACCCCTCCTCCCCACCCCGGTCTCTCGGCTGGTGCCACACCTGAAATCCGGCTGGGCACATCTCCGAGAGGGCTACCCCTCCCTCTGGGCCCAGCCAGGTTTCAGTAATACATGCCAGGTCCGCCCCTCTCTCCGTGATTAATTCACTTATGAGAGGGGCTTTGTTGTTTAGTGACCTGGCGTTGAGTAGCAGCAGTCGAAAATCGGGGCCCTCAAGGATCTGCTGTCCAGAACCTAGGGTTGAACTCGGAGGACCGGAACGTGCCACCGGTATCAACCACCGGGGGCGCCTTCCCCGAAGATGGCCTGTCCTCCGGTTCCCGTCACAATATCTCCTGCCCGTCACCACCTCGATCGGATTTCCCACATTATAGTCCCCAGAGTTTCCTGATCCGGTCGCCTCCACTCCCGAATCCCTCGAAAACCTGGATCTAGAATTAAAAAACTCAACAATATGAGTTTTTTTAGAAAAGGGAGAGAAAGAAAAAAAAAAACCCACACATTTACACTGTTGTCCCCCCCTTTTTTTAAATAAAGGGATTTATTTGAAGAAAATGCATGAAAATGTATTTTTCTGAGTAACTGATATAACATAGTTATTGTTTAAAGATACGAAAATCAATAGACTGAAATTGGCACCAAAATAGTCTATAGTCTAATAGTCTGATTTTGCTGACATCTATATGCAAAAGGAAAGAACCCTGTTCTGATCTAACTAGAAGACTACCAGATTTCCATAAGCCACTCCACTGCATGCAAGCAGAAAATGGAATGTGATTAAGTTAGGTATCCCTCTATGTCTGAATTATCATTCAAAGACCTTCTACTTCAGAGACAAAGGAGGGAAACTAGATCTCCAGATTGGCCTTGGATTAGTTGGAGAGTTCTTCCAGTTCTTTGAGGAGCATGGGAACTAGGAAGTGGTGCAACTTCTTCCAGTAGTGATTCTGGCTTCTCCACTTCATGAGAAAAAGTGGATACTAAACAATGAAAAGGCTTTTCAGCTGTGATGTCACACTTGCAGAATGTCCATAGCATGGAGCCATTCCTGCCTCTGAAGCTGACATCTTTCTACCCTCCCATCATATAATCTAGCCATCTATAATAATTTGACTGGCATTGATTTTATTATTTCAACTTGATGTGTTATTTTTCTTGCATTTTTAGAAACCTATTCTAGTTTGATTTTAATTGCTTCGTTTTCTATTAACTACCTGTGACTACACAAACGGGTCAAAATATACATTTTTGTATAAATAGAATGGAATAAAATGTGTGTTTTCTGTTTTGGGAAGAAGTAGCATTCTAAACTTTAGTTCGGGGGTAGAAAGTCTGTGGCCCTCCAGATGTTGCTGAAATACATTGCAGGATCCCTCACGATTGGATGTGATATTTGTTTATTGCAGTTTAGCAGATCATTGCTCTTGATAAACTTTAAGGGCTCCTGGAGGAGTTGTGATGACTTAGAAGATTGTAGGAGAACAATTGTAATCACTATCTTCAAAAAGTGGAATGAGGAAGACCTGGAAAATACAGGCATCTACTGTATATTGAATAATGATCTCAAAGATACTTTCCAGCGCTACAATTCTATAAACATCTGGAGACCTATTTTCTATATTAGTTCAGCTATTGTCAGATTTAATTTTTAAAATGCTATTAGGAATATATGAAAATGTGTATATTTTAAATATATTTTGGCATTTTGTACAGGTGCAATTAGGAAACCAACTGAACTCAGAAACATACAAGAGTTCAAATCATTCATAGCGCAACAGACCTGGATATCAGTGGTACTCCATTACTGGATTGTAAGAGAACATTCATACTTTCTTCCTCAAATATAATTTACATACCGGAGGTCCTGGATTTCCAATAGGCCCTGGAAGACCAGGCTCTCCTGCTTTACCCTAAAACAACATTTTTAAAAAGTTAAGTTATCTATCTTTAGAGATGAAAGCTGTATAGAGTTGGTAAGTATATATATTAATGAGACACTATCTTTGTTTGTAATGTCTTTGCATACATTTTACTCTAAAGATGAAGGAAAATCACTTGCAAGGCAAATAGTTTAACTCCAGAACCTGCCGGTATAATCCCTTTGCAATAGGGGTTTGCAATTAGGTTGTTCCTAATGGTGATGTGCTAGTGGATGGTTTCCATTTACATACAGCAGGGTACCCACTTATTGTACAGGTGGCCCTTGTGATCCATGGCTTTGCATACCTGTGGATGGTAAATCGAGATCAGACAACATTGTTATCCACAGTAAAGGCTTTTGTGTACCTCCAGTTTTTGGTCTGTAGTTCTGTTTGGAGGAGAACTTTTGGAGTGTTTTCTGTGTGCATCTACAACTGTCACGTGTAGACTTTTGTCCAGGTCTTGCTATCTAAAATGGTTAAGCTGGAAAGGAACCCTTGTGAGTAAGAGGGCCACTGGTGTTGCCACTTACACACTATAGTCCCCATGTGGCTGCAATCTAACCTTGCTGTTTGGGAAACTTCTGGAAGAATAGGGGACATGCCACAGAACAAGGATAATATTGGATATAATTCATCACTTTCCCTGGAAGTAACCATGATCACCGAGTATCATCAGTTAACAATGAAGAAAATGAGTGAATCCACGAGCATTTACTCAGATCAGTAACTAAGGTACTGTCATCCCTTCACAAGTACTTCTGGAGCAAATCAATCCCTTGATCTGTAAATCTGGCAAAATGAAATTAGTTTATATTATGTGATAATTGGATTACATACAGTAGTGACAAGGTACCATGTTCAGCCTC
Organism: Charina bottae; assembly: GCA_023362775.1. Classification (NCBI taxonomy): domain Eukaryota; kingdom Metazoa; phylum Chordata; class Lepidosauria; order Squamata; family Charinaidae; genus Charina; species Charina bottae. The sequence goes on from JALMGJ010000009.1 coordinate 4,139,204, forward strand.
CAAATCTGTCAGATGTTCACAACTGGATGTAACATTTCCATAAGGTCTATCTATACATTTAAAAACCAATGCACAGTCCCAATGACAAAAACAATATAATTTCAGAAATATCTGCGTAACTGGAATCTAAGCATAGATCCTTATACAAATGTCCCATCTGTAAAAAAAGAAATATGGCAGACATGGACCTCTTTCAGAGATAATTGTCCACGCTAGATTAAACTCTATCCCCCCATAAATGCAATCACTTGGGCAGGCTGGTAGCAGATATGAAATTCACATTTTATCTACAAAAAATTCTAAAAGTATTAACAAGTATTAGAAGTACTCACAGGATGCTGTTAACATAAGGGGAATTTTGAGTTGTACTTACTGAATCCCCCTTTTCTCCTTTTTCAGAAGGTTCTCCCTGTGACAGAGTACAAGTAATCTCAATATTTATATGGACATTTTGACTCACATTTCTGCATGGAAAATACAGAATTATCAGTGTTAACAAAATAGTTGATAGTCAAGGCATCTGAGCATTATAGTGACTCCATGAAAGGTAATATAGTGCAGAACATCCAATGCTGCACTGAAATAATTCAGAAAATATATTTCTATCCACACACAAACTCTACATGCAGAATATAGAACAGTCAAAACAGTGAACACATTAGCAACTATGGGTAGGGATTTGGAGTCTGTTCAGCCATTCTTGCTGGTTGAAGGTGCTAATCATCTGTAATCTTACAATGTTCATTGCCAGGCTTACTCATTAATAGTAAGCCGAAACCAGGCAATTATGATAGCATTTAGTTATGATGTGGGTTGTCCCATATTTAAGAATTCTGATGTTTCAGCAGGATTCAATTAAGTTTTCCATTAGTGGGGCATAATTCCAATAATATTTTTTTTCACATTGTGTTCATTTGGGAGTTAGACATACTTAAACCAGTAGGACTTACCTCCAGGAAAACCTATTGTAATTTTGATGAAATTTGTGTGATTAACAGAGTAAAGGTGGTTGTTCAGATTGTTGCAGTTAATTCTGAATGAAGGTGTCAAGAATCAAGTCCTATACAGTTAATTAGGTCTTACTGTATATTCATTAACTATGCTTTAATCCTGCTACCTTAAAATCTGCCTTGCTACAAAGAAACATGCTTAGATTGCTAAAGGTTTCAACTTAGGATACCTAAAGCACTCTAGAGAGGCTCACTCACACATATAACAAAATAGAAGCCCAAACACATCTGAGGATTACCAATGCAACCCTTTGTCACAAAAGCATCTGTCAAGTTTGGGTTCTTTGGAGAGAGTATGTCATAGAAAGTAGATGCCCTCAACAGCAAGGTAATCTTAACGATCCTCCTTTGGATGATAAAGGGACTTAGAAATAAACATCTCAAATAACCATGACCTAGCCCCAGGTGCAAGGTCACACAGCCACCCTAGAAACATATTTAAGGATTCCCTTACAAACTTTGCTCAGACTGAAGAAGCTTTTTGGATAAGGAGCAAAACGTTTCCACTGAGAAAATAGAAATCCAGTTGACATGATTCAAGCTACAGACAATTCCACCTGGATGACTGAGAACCTTCATCGACATAGATGCCCTCATGTTTCTGGGTTCCAGAGCATGCAACTGAGCCTCACCTGAGGAATTTCCACATACTTGGGATAATGTCAGAAGGGCCCTCTTTAATTGAAAAACTCAAGAAATGCTAAAATAATGGGCATTAAGGCCATGCTTCCACTCGCAGATTTGCTCCCTGCTTCTTTCATTCTTTGGCAAAAGTGAAAGCCACTTATAATTTCCAGAAATCCCATATAAACAAATCAGCCATGCTACCATAGCTCCCAACAGCAATTGATTACTTACCTTTTCTCCTTTTGCACCTTTTAATCCCTTTTCATCTCGAAGACTCTTCCCCAAAAAAGAAAATGAGGATCAGTTGTTTCTAATTTGTTAACTAACAGGTAAGAGATCAGTTTCCCAAAATCTTCCTCTTCATAAGTGTTATCCAATATACCAGAGCTTTCCAAACTGTGTCGCGACACAAAAGTGTGTCGCCTGCGGGGCCCAGATGTGTCGCGTCAAAACCTGGAAGCGCTGATGGCTTCAGCGCTTCCGGGTTTTCCAGTGGCGACACACCAACGGCAGTGTGCGAAAATCCGAAAGCGCCGCAGCCACGGTGGCGCACAAAAACCGAAAGCGGCAGCAGCGCTTCCGGGTTTTTGCGCGCTACCGCAATGGCAGCACTTCCGGGTTTTCCCGCGGCGACACACCAACGGCGGTTTGTGTGTCACCGCGGGAAAACTTTGGAAAGCCCTGCAATATATGTACATTTCCATGAGTAATTTACCCTATATAATTGCAATCTAAATAGTGAGGAAGCATATTCTAAAATAGTAATACATGCATCTCTGCATTTCCAAATGAACTTAGCTGGCATATTTCAAATTACTTCAAATCAAAAAAGTGTTTTAGAAGTTGAGGGTGACATGCCAACAGAGTTCAATATTGCTTATTCTCAGAATAAAATTGTATGTAAGTATGCAATATGTGTGTGGAAGGGGAAGGGTTGTATGAATAATAAGATTCAAAATGTGGTGTCCTGGATGGAGTAAGCTGCTTTGGCAGAATAACTTTGGATGGAGTAAGCTGCTTTGGCAGAATAACACCTACGTTAATGGTTGCTGCATTGATTTCTGATTATCTTTCCTTGTCCAATTCAAACTGATGGTGTTATCCTATAACGTCTTGCATAACTCACTCCCACTTATTTCAGGTTGTCTCATTTGAGTAGAACCCACCCATCCTGTGTGATCATTCAATAAGGGTTGTTCAGGGTCCTCATCCTATGAGAGATCAAGGAGATCAGGGACCAGAGATAAACCATCTTTGTGGTGGCACTGACATGGAAGAGCTTAGCTCCCGACGTTCATTCATTATTGGTATTTTGGAAAAAAGCAAAACCTGTCCTGTTTGATAGGTATTTATGAGTTAATGGTGATGATGGGCTGTCTTTTGTTTTGGCTGGATTTTAATACTGTTTAGTGTTTGTAGCTATGACACTTTTATGAAGAGATTGAAAGATGTTTGGTTTTTGTGTTGTTATGTATTCTGTTACGTATTCTGTATATTCCTTGCAACTGGATAGTATACAAATTCATGAAATAAATAAGTGTGTATGTTTGTGTGTGTGTGTATATAGATAGATAGATATACACAGATCCATCACTAGTACAGTAGCAGCCTTAGAGTAGTACTCTTACTTAGAGTAAGAGCCATTGAAATCAATGGATTTACCATAGCATAATGATGTATAAGATTGCTAAGCCTAGATTTCTCCAGTCTCTCATTCTCAGGATAGATATATATGTAGCATGTGTGTGTGTGTGTGTGTGTGTGTGTGTGTGTGTATGTGTGTGTATATATATATATATATATGTGTGTGTGTGTGCGCGCGCGCGCAAGGAAATAGTTTGCGTGCTGAGAGCAATTAATGTTCTAAATGGGGTGCCTTTTTGTACTGGCAACTAATTTTAAAGAATAATAATATTCATTTATTCTTTGTTCCTGGCGTTTCCCCTTTGAGGAGTCTGGTTATATCCTGTGTGTGTGTGTGTGTATTTTGTGCATGTATACACCCTCTCCCCCCCAGGTACACAATATACACATGGTTTTCATGTACACATTTGTTAAAAAAAATAATCTCCAGGATTGATTTCAGTTGAAATTGGTACCCTTAGTTGACATGCTAGGGAAGCTGGATATTATAAAGAATTTTTTAGTATATTAATAACTGTTTTCCTATCTGGTCTTCCTGTGGTCAAGGATCATGGTGGTGTAACATCTTTTTTTTAAATTCAAGGGTATCTTTCTTTTAGGTAAACATAGTACTTGTTTTAATGATTCATTAATATCCAGAAAGGGCAAATTGTTCTCAATAGTCATAATATTATACTGTTTTTAGCTTAATTTATTCCTCAGAGGTCCTGAAAACTTGGATCAGTCCTGTTGCAACCTGAAACTCTGGTTCCAGAAAGTCTAAGTACTTAAAGCTGAAGTTTAGACTGGTAAATCATCTTCCTAAATACTAAACTTAGCACTTCTTTTCTGGAAAGTTGTTTGCTTGAGAATAAATCATTAAATGTTTTGCATTGGACAGCTGAAAGAAGGAGTGTATTAGTGGACTGTATGAGGGTTAAAAGATGATTAATTTCTTGAAGACGAAACAGCTGGCCTCCATGTTTTGCCAGAAGATATTAACTGAGAAACATGATAAGGCATAGGAATTTGAAGTGTCTTACAATTGTAAGAAACATGAATCTTGCAGACAGATGCATATCATATCCTGAGGACCTCAACTCGGGTTCATGTCACCTGCCACAAACTTAATCTTAAGTAGGAATTAAGAGGCTACTAAAACATGCAAAATATACCAAGAATGATTACAGGAAGTAAGCTACATAATGAAGGGGGAAAAAAGCCTCAATGCAATTAGTTTTCTAGGCACAAAGGATTAGGAAATATAAAGCAGCACTTCAAAAAACTCATACAGTACATAGCAGTTCAATCAATCAATCAATCAATCAATCAATTTTATTACAGTCATAGACCAGTACAAATAAAATACGCCATATGTAGCCAATAAAGGTTCTCAGCTATAATAAAATAAATAAAATCCATGTCTAAAATTAGTTTAGCAAAATACTTAACATTTGTATATAAAATCAAGAAGACAGCCTATTTTACATTATGTTGAGTTCCATATCTTGTGGCATCCTATGGTTATTAATTATTAACTATTAAAATTAAGTGTTAATATCAAAATTTTAAATGAATAGTTATAAAAGAAAGTAAAATATTTATGGTAAGTTTTTCACTAAGTTACGTCGGCTCTTTAGTGCTGCTGCGCAGAATCTTGCTACCTGCGCTGTGACTGTAATCCATTCATCTTTGAGCAAAATCTGAAGATACTCGGTTTCAGAACGGCCCGGATACCTCATAATTATCGGGGAAATGAATTTTATTCGAATATCTCTGTAGAATGAACATCGTAGAAGGACATGTCCAGTAGTTTCTATCTCTCCAGAATTACAAGGACAGAGTCTTTTATCCAATGGAATTTTTTTATATTTGCCGTCCAAGACGGCTGAGGGGAGGACATGGCATCGTGCAAGTGAGAAGGCTTTCCGATGGTTCAATGTCTCTAGCTGGCTGAGATATCTCGCAGAGGTAGTAGTATATCTAGTAGAGTCTGGAGCCAAAAATGTCGGGGCTTTCTCTAGATCTGCTTGCCTCTCCATGTCCTCTACCCTTTGTCTCAGGCTTTGTTTTGCCTTGTCGTAGCCCAGCTCTAGTATTGAAGACGGAGAAAAACCTAATTTTGTGAGATTATATTCGACAGCCTTGATCCATGAGGAAGAAAATTTGTCTTGGAGAATTAGTGGTGTAAGGCCTTGTGGAAAAAAGTTGAGTTTTAGCCATAGATTTAAGGAAGCTATACAGATTCTTGACTCAACTTTTACCAGTCCTGTCTCCAGGCGTAAGTGAGCATTAGAAACACAACGAGGGATCTGTAAAATTGCTCTTATAAATTTGGATTGAACTCTCTCCAAAGGTATGAAACTAGAAGATGAGGGTCCAAGCTGGGTCCCATACAATAGCTGTGCAAGCGACTTAGCCTGAAAAAGCTTAATTGCAGCTGGGACATAATGTCCTCCTTTCGAGTGGAAAAATTTGAGAATGGCGTTGGCTGATCTCTGACCAATGGCAGCTGCATGTACGCAATGTGCATTCCTTGAGCCGGTGGTGTGTATGACAACACCCAAATATTTAAAAATGGTCACCTGTTCTATTTTATGTCCATTAAGGTACCATGAACGGAGTTTTGGCCTTTTAGCAAAGGCCATAACTTTAGTTTTCTGAAAGTTAATTTCCAATTTATCGTTATTGCAGTACTGGAGCAATGCTCGCAGGGCTCTTTTAAGACCTACTGGTGTCCTTGAAAGAATTACTGCGTCATCTGCATACAATAACAAGGCGATGCTGCGATTCCCTATTTTTGGGTGGTGGTGGTTTGGTTTATTTATCCATTTAACCATGTCGTTAATGTAGAAGTTAAAAAGCAGGGGGGCCAAAATGCACCCCTGTTTTACCCCCTTTTGAGCTATAATTGACATGGAGAGAGTCCCTTGCATGTTGCACCTAACCTTGAGGGTCGTGTTGGAATGTAAGGCACGTAATAAATGGAGAAGCCTACGATCAATTGAGGCGGCTTCCAACTTCTCCCATAACTTGGTTCTGGTGACAGAGTCAAAGGCTGCCTTTAGGTCTATGAAGGCAGCATATAGTGATGCCGCTCTATTAGACACATATTTTTCAATCAGGTGCTGCAAGACCAGGCATTGGTCAATAGTGCCTCTCCCCTCTTTAAAACCAGCTTGTTCTTCTGCTATAAAATTATTGTGGTCCAGCCAGTTCTTGACTTTGTCTTGTAGGTGTTTGGCATAGAGTTTGCTAATTATATTTAGCAAACTTATTGGTCTATAGTTTGAAGGGTCATCTCTGTTTCCCTTCTTGAAGATTGGGACAACAATTGCTAAACCCCAGTCTTCCGGGATATTTCCAGTAGTATCGATGTAGGTAAATAGCGCCGCCAGGACTGGGGTCCACCACTCCCTATTATTCTTCAGGAGTTCTGCAGGGATGAAATCAGCGCCCGGAGCCTTCCCTGTCTTAAGTTGATCAATGAGAGATTTAATTTCAGACACCGAAACTGGGTGCCATTTGGGTACGTCCTTCATAGTTGGCAGGTTCGCCTCACTGGAGGAATCTTCATACAGCCTCCGGAAATGTAGCTCCCAGGCAGCTGGTGATATATGGGAGTCTAGAGGAGTATAGGTTCTGGTGGTTTGGCAAGCTATTAAATGCCAGAATAGGGAAAAGTTCTTATTCTTTACTGCCTCTATGAGTCGTTCCCAGGTAGACCTGATGACTTGCTTCTTCTTAGATGTCACAAGTCGCTTGTATTGTTTTTTTAAGAATGAGGAGATGTTTAAGAGTCGTTGAGTTGCCATTTCCAGTCTCATTTTTATATATCTTGTAAGCTGAGGTAAGAGCTTTCTTTGCTTCCACACAATCCTTATCGAACCATGGCTTCGAGGCAAGGGCAGGCCTCTTAACTGAGAAATCAGGATCGCGTGTCAGTAGCGGTTGTAGATTTTGTACTAGGTTGTTATATAGTTCTAGTAAATTTTGAGAGGAGTTGGCTGATATAAAGTTCGATTGAATTTTTTGGAAGTTATCCTCTGCTAAAGCTCTCCTTACCTTCTGATCGAGAGACTGGGACCATGCAACCCGACATCTTGTTAGACCTGCTGGAGAAATTGCAGGAATGAAACAGTCCCTGGGAGACATCTGCCAAAAAGAACTTTTTAGTTGTATGCAGAGTGGTAAATGATCACTTTCTAGAAGTGGTAAGATTTCAAAATGTTTTATATATTTTAGTAAATCCATGGAGGTTAGGATATAATCGATGGTGCTAGTTCTAACTCCAGCCATAAATGTCACTTCTCCTGGATAGTCTCCTACTTGTGAGCCATTTGTTATAAAAAGGTTGAGCCTGTTTGCCATCTTTGCAAGGCAGAGGCCAGCGTAGTTTACTCCTTTATCTTTAGAGAGTCGTGTGAGGGGGGTACTAGTTAGATTGGAATCCTCCGATGGGGGGTATTGATGAAATTTAGAAAATAATGTGTAATCATCCGTACCCAATCTCGCGTTGAAGTCTCCCCCTAATAAGACCCTAGCATTTGCATGTTCCATAAGGAGATTACTAACATAGTGTTCCAACTCCATCCATGAGGCAGTTGTTTCGGATTTTCTTTGCGATGGAGGGAGATAAACGTTGATTATCAATAGTGAGTCTGGACCCGACTTAAGAAGGAGGGCCATAGCCAAATGTTTTAGAGGGGGGATTGATATAGACTCGACTCTCAAGGAGGTTGAGATAAGTATACCCAGACCTCCTTTCAATCTCCCTGGTCCTTTACCTGGCCTCGCTTTTAATTTATATGAGTAATATCCATTGAGGAGGAGGTCATCATCAGTCCATGTCTCTTGCACCAAAATAATATCCTTGCCTATCAAGGGGTCGGAGTGATTAAAACCTCTAAATCGATGCCATCCAGCTAAATTCCATGATAAGATGTTTAGGGTATTCGTCTTGCACTGATCTACATACAGTCAATTTGTATTCTCTGTAGTGACCGTTGTTAGATGGTGATTGTGAGGAGCGGTGGGAGTACCGATTAGTTTATGTTGTTTGTTGTTAAATATAGCTGGCCGTGGAGTAAATTCCTTTTGTATACCTGGTGAGTCATCAGCAACAGCAGCAAAGTTTGCCTCATCAATAGTATGGGGCTTCAGGACAGACCTCTGTCTCTTTCTCTGTGATACTGCTATTTGTTGAGCCTGGGAAGTTTCACCTTTAGCAATTATCTCTGCAGCATCCACCTCTGATTCCCACAGAGCTTTGAGATCATTACCTGCGGGGTGCACTTGAAGATCCACCTTGTACAAGGATTTTATAAGTAGGTCTGACTCTGGAGAGGACAAGAGATGAGCTATGTCCTTAGAGTCTGCATACTTAGGAGTCACTACACATTGACATTCTTTTACTTTTTGCAGACTATCAGAGATTAGATTAACCATTTCGGATTCCTCACATTCGGCCTGTGTATCAGAGCATTTCTTTAATGTGAGGGTGTTAGTGTTTTGTTGAACGACTATGTTGTCACAGTCCTGAGAGCTTGATGATGCCAAGTTTATTAATGGCTTTACTGTAGAGTGTGTTGTTGTCAGTGCCTCCCTTAATTCATCCAGTCTTTGTATAATATCTACTTGCTCCGGTTCTGGTAACGCACCAAATAAATCAATCAGCATTTCTTCTGGCTCTTCCTCCACAGTCTCACTATCTGTAGCTAGCACAGTTTGTTGGTTATTACTCTGTTTTCTCAGGGCCGTAGTTGTTGCAGCTGCTTTGAGTTTAGTTATATGAGAGCTACTGCAATTAGGTGTTAAAGCGGCAGTACTCTCTGTAAGGGGTTGATCCAAGAGTGGGCTCACTTTCTCTGAAGCGAAGACACGTATTGGGAATATTGAAAAGGTGTTCAGGAAGGGCTTCATTCTGGAAAGCATGCTAGGAAATATAGGCTGCTTAAAAGTTAGCAAAACTCGAATATAATCTCTTCTGTGTGGCAGCCAATCAGCATGCACTAAATCTATCATTGAACGTTCACATCCGAGAAGCTGGCTCAATGATAGCATAACAGCTCTTCTATCGCTCCATCTCCCTCTATTCACTCTGTTGTCATAAATCTGCAGGGTGATCTGATTGGTTTGTAAGTAGTAATTCCATTTGTCTCCTCTCTGTCCTTTTTCTAATTGGGGACTGCTTTCTTTACAGACATTCTTTCCTTTCCTTGTGGTTTCGGAAAGAGGGCCAGCTTCTATCTCTGTACTAACCCCGTGATGACTGTCAGTATGGGTAGTAGTAGAAATCTTCCTATTTCCTTCTGTTTTGTTTGAGTGGCTCTCAATAAACTTTGTGAAGGACTCCTTCAGGGAGTTGACCTTATCTTTAACTGTTGTTAAAAGTTCAAAAATTGATATCACCGTGTGTGCTGTTAGCAGACATTGTCTAGATATAAAGTCTGTTATGTTCTCCCTCTTTAAGTTCATAACATCCCCCTCTTGCATAAGCAAAGCAGCTGCTGAGCAGGCCGCTGCAGTCTGGGAGGGGGAAACATTTTCTGCAAGGGTGGAGGAAAGTTCTGAGAGCTGCTGACTTTCTAGTTCTGACTGTAAGTCCCATTCCAATGAATTCTGTAAGGTAGCTCTATTTGTAAAGGAGTCTAAAGTCGAGTTACTTACTGAAACAGTTTCTTTGTTTGTTGTATAGTCGTCCATTCTCTGTTGCTTCAATGGCTTAGATAAAGTCTGTGCAGCAGAGAGCCCACGCTGACTCTTTTTTCTTTTCCCCATTCTTAAAACCTGACTTGTGATATTGATAAGTTAGACTAAAAATATCCTCTCTGGCTTGGAGTATTTGTAGAAATGGTTAAAAGTAATTAGAAGTATAAAATATATAAAATTTAAGAAATATATATACATATATTTCAGAGTTTAAAAATTTAAAAATAGGCTGTACAAAAACAGATAATAAGTCCAATAGCGGGGCACTAATAGCAAAGAACACAATGTCAGGCTGCCAGAAAAAATTCTAAAGGAAACTTTAGAAGGAGCTCTTTCCAGTAGTTGCTGCCTCGTCGCCATCTTGCCCCGCCTCCCTAGCAGTTCAATCTATAGCACAGTAGGTATGAATCATGAATACAGCAATAGCTATTGACTCGTACATGTGCCTAACAACCCAGAAATATAGTGATCTTTGGCAAACTTGTTGCACACAGCTGGTCTTATACTGTTTTTCCATAAACTGGGGAAATGAGCTCATCTATAAAAATGTAAGATAGAATAACTCCATTCTGTTTAATACGTTTCTGGAAATCTTAGTTTAGTATATTAATAATTATACTAGTACAATTAGTAAAGCACCATCACGAACAGTGGCAAAAATAGAGAAAGTCAGAGGCAGAAAATTAGAATTTGCCAAAAAGGAATGATGAAAAGTGGTAGAAAAATAATGAAGTGGAGGTTGGGAAACTATAGATATTAAAGTTTATTTCAGTTTTGATGGTATTAGATGGACCAGAGGAACAGAATGGTTAAAACTGCGTAATTTTAAGAGAAAGATGAAGAGAGGGAAAGGGAATGGCTAGCTTATTTCAGAGTAACAAAAAACAAAGAAACAAAGGAACTTTCTTTCTGGTTGGCCACACATCCTTAGAAACCCGCACAAGATAGAGTTTATCATTTGGGAACAGACTCTTGGTCACAAATTTAAAATAGGATAGTCACCTCAATTGACTAAAGTTTAAGTAAGAAGTTCCCCAGAACCTGCCAAGTGGCTGTTCTGAGTCAATGATACAGAGTCCAAACTGCTGGCAAGCCATTGTTAGGGATTTTGTTGCCAAACATTTTGATAACAAATTTGTAATAAGTCAAAAAAAGATGTCTTAGAACTCTGATTAATCTGAGATAATAACACGCCCAGAAGTGAAAGTGAATAATAGAAAGACAAGAAAGAGGAAGAAGATAAGAAAGTGAAACTGTGAAAGAGTGTGGAGTATATGGCTGAGCTTGGTTGAGTTCCTAAAAAATTTCAGCACAATGCCCCAGGCTCTCAAACTTACCACCTAGTAAGTAAGCAAGCTGCTGGCCTTATTCTGCAACACTTAATCAACAACATAAACAACTGAGCCCCATACCACCTTAGAATTCTGAGAAAAGGTCAACAGCCTGGATACCGTGGTTGAGTACACCCACTCCTCATTTAGCGGCCAAGTTCTGTTCCAACGACCAGGTTGTTAAGCAAAATGGTCACTAAGTGAACATGGGATAGAAAGAATGAAAGAAAGACACTGGAGAGATCACTGGTTGCCGCTGTCTCATTCAGATAAAGTTATCTCATACAGCTATGCCAGCATTACTCTCACTTCGGCATGCGTTGTCAGGTGCATGAAATTTGGTCGTAAATGAGTGCAATGGTTGGAATATGATTTTTTATTATTACCGTCATGTTTGCGAATGGGCACTAACTGAGGTTGCTAAACGAGGAATGGGTGTATTCAGAGCTTTGAAGAACTGAGTTCACAGTATAGCTGAGAAGTGAACTCATAGTATGACTGACTGAGTTTTACTACAGAATGGAAGCTGGTTATAAAGCTACCATGGAAGAGCTCTATTAAGGCTCAAGGGAAAGAATACTAGTAGCAGAACTGATCCTTTTTTGTAGAAAGAAAGAGAGGCGGTGAAACAAAGCAAAAGACAAACCCTTGGCTCTGGAAATGTGAGCTAGGTATCAGCACAGGAAAGGGACGGTGAGAAAGCAAACCCAAGACAACGATTAAAGATGTGTGATATGGGGTTTATTTAGGTAGGCAAATGAGTGAGTAGTAGAAGTTTGAACTCACTGCGGCAGTAACAGATGTTAAACCAAGAGATGACAAGAGAGCTTGCTTTTAGGCAAATCAAGATGGCTCCTAGCTGTTTCACTGAATTAAAGCTAGATGATTAAACATTCAAAAGCCATCTTTCTGAAAGACTGATGCAGCTATACAGATAAAAAGTTATATCCAAATGATGATGTAACCTGCTCATTTATTTTGTGTTGAAAATACAAAATAACAATTAGATCATGTTTCCCATCAATGTTCTAATTTGGCCATTTTAAAGGAAATCTTGTGGATTGTCAGGATGGGACAAAATGGTAATCAGAAAGAAATGAATGTTTATTTATAGTTCCTAACCTTCTCATACTGCAGCAGAATATCTCATTTAATTATCACAGATGAGCAGATTTCAGACTTGCACAATCTACTTTGTTGTCAAAGTCACTCAGGAAAGACTGGTACCAAATACTGGCTCAGTTTGGCAAGCATATTTATGAAGTTAGTAATATGTCAACAGTACTAGAGCCAAGTTCAGAAGTCTTTTCATAGAAAATATTAGTTTCCTGCCACACATTTCTTTTTAGCAATGTTATTTCAGGACAAGGACTGAGAAGTTCTAATCTGCAAACCACCCGAAGATCTACCTTAATAGATCCAAATTTATATTCTGCTCACCCTTGATTTAAGTCACAGAGAAAGAGACAAAGATTGATGCCCTTTAAAATGCAGACATGTCGTTATCAGTGTTAAGGCCTGTTCCTCCAGTTTTGCTTCCACAAAACTCTTCATCACGTGGCTGTTTCCAAATCTATGTTTATCACACAACAGGCTTCGATAAAGCCACTAAAGTACCAGAATATAAATTACATGTATGCAAATGTCATTGTAGTTGATATTCTCAAGAATAAGACCTACTGTATTATTTAGAGACAGAACCATTTAACTCATTGGACCTTCCTTCTAACTATGTATTTAAAACCTAAAGAGAATGAATTAGACAAAATGCACTTTGTAGCTTTACTGAATTTATTCAGTGAAGCAAATTGTCTTACTACTTACTTAATTTTCTATGTTCCTTTTGCCAATTAATTGTTACAATTATATAACAAAACATATTACTACACTAGTTCACCTTCATCTCCACGTGCAAGCTAAAAGAATCAAAATAATTACCAACAACAACAAATCAATCAAGATTGGTCTGATTTCAGAAAGTAGGATAAAACTTACTTACTGTAAAATTTATCTAGCTAAACAGCCTAAACCAAGGGTCGGAAATGGCAGCTCGCGAGCCAGATGCGGCTCTTTGGCCCCTTGAGTGTGGCTCTTCCGCAGCTGAACTCACCCCCGCCCCTTCCATGCGATTGGCCCCCGCCCGCAAACCCCTCCCCCTGGCTCTCGCACTGAGCGAGGCCCGGCGCGGCAGGGAGGCGCTGCTGGCCCGGGACGCGGCGCTGTCGGAGGCGGCGCAGGAGCTGCTGCGGCTGGAGATGGCGCTGCTCCGCGGCATCCAGGTGCTGGGCGAGGGCGAGGGCCCAGGACGCGAGCGGCAGGGCGGCGCAGGGTGAAGAGCCGCCTGCTCTCCCCTTGGCCGCCTCCGGTCCGAGCCTGGCTCGGCTCCCCCGGCCGCCGCAGGGCTCGGGTTAGCGGGGGGAGAGGATGCCAAACGGCAGGGTGGGGGATTGATGGGGCAGGAGGGTGCACCCGGAGGGCCTCCCGTGGCCGCTTCTCCAAGGCGGGTTGCAGAGCGTGCGCTGCGCCCATGGGAACGCCTGGTCCCTCCGCTCCCTCCAGCTCCACCAGCAGCGCTGCCCGCCCCGTCCTGCCGCCCGGCAAACCTCCGCCGGCTCCGTCCCCCCACCGCCCTGGCCAGGCGCCCTGCGCCGCCCTGCCGCTCGGGTCCCGGGCCCGCGCCCTCGCCCAGCACATGGATGCCGCAGAGCAGCGCCATCTCCAGCCGCAGCAGCCCCTGCAGCCGCTCCTGCGCCGCCTCCGACAGCACCGGGTCCCGGGACGCAAGCGGCAGGACGGCGCAGGGGGCCTGGCCGGGGCGGTGGCGGCGGGGGGACGGAGCCGGCGGCGGTTTGCCGGGCGGCAGGACGGGGCGGGCGGAGCTTCTGGCGGAGCTGGAGGGAGCGGAGGGACCAGGCGTTCTCGTGGGCGCAGCGCACGCTCTGCAACCCGCCTTGGAGAAGCGGCCGCGGGAGGCCCTCCGGGTAAGCCAGCAGCGCCTCCCTGCCGCGCCGGGCCTCGCAGAGACGGGCCTGAAGGGGCGCAGAGGCCGGAGAGGGAGCCCCTCTGTCTCCCCTTCTCTCCCTGCCTCGACCGCCCGCCGGGCGCGGAAGCGCAGCCGCCTTGACGTCAGGTGCTGGCGGCGCGCGGCATCTTCCGCGCGGGGTCCCGGCTGGTGTCTGTGCTCGGGCGCCGGCGGGGAAGGAGGCGCAGGTCCCGCCCGGTGGAGAGGGCGCAGCCTTCTGCTCTCCCGTGCCCGTCCTGCCGGCCGGAGGGTGGCAGCACTTTCTCCGCCACTCCCGGTGGGGCGGCCGGGCCGGGTTCGCGGAGCCGCTGGCTGCACCCCCTCCCTCCGTGAGCCCCCCTCCCCCTTCCACGTGATTGGCTCCCACCCGCAAACCCCACCCCTTCCACGCGATTGGCCCCCGCCCGCAAACCCCGCACCCTGGCTCTCGAGCATTTCAAAACGTCCTCGAGCATGTCAAAATGGCTCCCGGCATAAAAAGTTTGCCGACCCCTGGCCTAAACCAACATTTCAAGGTGCTATCCTTCAGTCAGGAAACTCTTAATTAAAATAAGGCCAGTAATGACATGGAAACAGTGTTAATAAAATAGCTCAATCTATATTTGTATTAAATACGTGAGAGTCAGCAATTATCTTCCAAACAATTTCACCAGTATTCTTGTAGTATGGAATTCGACTTTCACATGCAAAAGAGATAGCACCATCAAAAGATCCATAAGACAGGAAGTTAAGTGAGCATATGCATCAACTGCTGAACTACATGATAATGAAATGCCCATAATATCCATACCTGATAATTCTGCCCTTTAAAGAAATCTTGAAATCCTGGGACACCTGGAGGGCCCTAGAATAAGGGGAAAAAATCAAGAATACAATGTCAGGTTTGAAGATTTTTTTCTTAGAAATACACATTTTGAGAATCTATTGGTTGCTTGGGATGCCTTTAAGGCATACATATATCGTTTTATTATTGCTTATGTTTCATGGAAAAATGTATATATGCATTTATGTATTTGCTACATTTATTAACCATCCCAACCAAACAACTCTGATTGGTATAGGTAAAGGTTCCCCCCGCACATTTGTGCAGTCGTGTCTGACTCTAGGGTCCGGTGCTCATCTCCGTTTGTTAGCCGAAGAGCCAGCATTGTCCGAAGACGCTTCCACGGTCATGTGGCCGGCATGACGCACGCGGAACGCTGTTACCTACCCACCGAAGTGGTGCCTATTCATCTACTTGCATTTGCATGCTTTCAAATTTCTCGGTTGGCAAGTATACGATTGGTATACAACAAAGTAAAAACAAAGCAAAAAAACAAAGCAAAACAAAACAAAAAAACACACACACCCTCCGCCCAGACAGGAAAAGAAACCATATATATTTGTACAAATATATAAATACAAAAATGGAGGCATGATCATTTCTAACCAATCAAGTGGAACTGACTGCTTGATGAAACAAGAAAATTATAATGATGTTATGAAATACGTTAAAAGAAGGTGACATTCAGGCTGCTGGAAGAAGCATGTTTCATAATATGGGGCCACCACGGAGAAAGCCTACTACCTTGACCAAGTTCCATGAACTTTCCTGAGGAAAGGGCTCTCAGCAGGCCTTCCTGAAATGACCAGACTGGACAGAAGGAGTTGATTCTCGCAAGGCATTGCATGATATATCCTGATGCTGTGCCATGAAGAGCTTTATATGTAATAACTAAAACTCTGAATTGGGCCTGGATACTAATGGGAACGCAGTGTATCAATCAGTATTGCTCTACAATGGAGAGGCTGTCTCAGCAGCATATGGCTGTGGTGTTCTGGACTAATTGAAGCTTTTAGTTTAGCCAAAGGTGCCCCATATGGAGAAAATTGCAGTACTCCAAACAAATGGTGATCAGAGTATGAGTTACTGTCACCAGTCCATCCTATTTCAGGTGGGGCTGCAACTGGTACATCAATTCAAGCTGGGCAAAAGTCTCCCTGGCCATGGTTTCTACCTGCTTTTAATCAGGAGCTGTGTGTCCATGAGGACTCCCTAATAATGGATCAATTCTCAACCATATCCACAATATCTACTAGGACTGATGCTAAGTGGATCACCTTGATGTTTATTAATGGCAAGCAACTCAGTCTTGGAAGGATTTAATTTTGGCTTGTTTTGCCCCATCCAGATCCTGACAGCCTACAGACACCAGTTCAGGCTGCAGGGCCACAACTGGAAGGGGGGAAAGTGGGGCATGTGTCCCGGTCGCCGTGCTGGGGTGGGCGCCAAAATGACAAAATAGTATTTGTATAGAGTTTCCTGGCACTTGAATACCATGTGTTGTGTTGACAGCGATCGCCGATAGGGCGCAGCATGCGCTAAACTAGGGCGAAGTATCCTGCAGATACTGGGGGTAGTAGTAGGTGGTGTACTGGGGGTACATCTGCTGTTTCCACACTTTACCCATGAAGCTGGAATAAGGGAGCCCGCAGAGCAGGGATGAGGGAGGGCATTTGACCAGGGGGAGGGGGGAGGAAAGCGATGGCGAGAGGGAGGGGACTTGTGCTCTTCCTCTCCTGCACATGCCTGCTTGCTCGCTGGCTCTCTTGCGCTCTCTCCAATTGTCCCTGGCTCAGCTTCTTTCTTCCCAACGGTGACGGTCTCTGCGCTCCTCCTTTCTCCACTGAGCCCAGTCCTCCTCTCCTTCCTCCTCCAATTTTCAGAAGGCGGCGGCAGCAGGAGCAGCAGCAAGAGAAAAAAGCTGCAGAGGGCACCAAGGACAAGAGTGCTTGCTTGCTCACTCACCCCCTCCCTTCATGCCTGGGGACTCACGCGGGCATGAACGCATGCCTGCTGCAAGAGTTTCCCCTCACCCAGCTCAGGCGCCATGAGAGAGCAGTGCCCAGTCGGTTCCGAGTGCCACCTTGAAAGCGGTCAAGGGAAGTGCGAACTGCCAAAAAAACTCCTTGCCAGCCAGGGGTGAAAGAAAGCGGGAGGCGGGGGAAGAGGGAGACCGGAGCAGCAGAGGGAGGGATGGGGAGAGGGAGGGAGAAGCAGGCCAGTGAGGGAAGAGGGGAGCGGCGCACATGAGGGGGGCAGCACCTTGTCCCTCGTCTGGGCTCTGGGGGTGGGATGGGCTTCTATGAGAAGTGAGTCGGGGGAAAACGCTGCGGCAAACATGGGAGAGCGGATCCGGGGAGGGAGGTGCAAATACTTTGGCGGGGGTGGGCATTGGCGCAGCGCAGCAGGACAGACCTTTAAGTTGTTAAATTTAAGAAAATTACAAACTGATTTAAAATCATTAATTTAATGTATAATAGAATAAAACTTGCTAACACCTCCCTCACCAACCCATGGGGGGCCGCACAGAATCCATGTTTGCCCTGGGTGACACAGACCCTAGTTGCGGGCCTGTCAGGCTGTCAGTGGGAATTCTAGCTCACCTCTGAGTGGCAATGTATACTTGGCTATTGTCAGCATATTGATGATATCTCACACTGAACTAATGGATGACATTACTGAGAAGTTTCACATATGTTAAACAGCATAGGGGAAAGCGCCAAGCTTGTGGCACTACATACAGGACTCACCATGGACATGAGCACTGTTCCACTATGATAACTTATTGGAACTGCCTAAGTAGTAGAGAAATCGCCCTAAAATGATGCCTCCAACTCCCAACTCTTGCAGATGGTATACCAGGATGCTTTGGTCAATGGTATCAAACTCCGTTGAGAGTGTTAATAGAACAAGGGTGCATGTGGTAAAGGGAAAACACCAGTCTCCTTTTGAGTAAACCACAGTAGCAGGATATAAGTGTTTGCAGACTCAATGCCTGCTGACCATAAAGGCTGCTCTGATAAATGAGCAGGTGTGGGGGTTTGATAAGAGGTTATGGGAGATGTTAGATGCCAGATAAAAACAAAGAGAAACCTTCAGAGAGTACACCTGCTGAATTACCCTTATCAGACCTGTATAAACAGATTCTTCTGCCCTAGGAAAGAAGCTAGGTCATTATATATTCCAAGCATGCTTTCTTATTCAGCAGTGGTCTTTCCCCTTCAAGTGATAACCCCACAATAGGATCACAGCTCAAGAAATGTACTTAATGAGGCTAATTGAGATGGAAACTCCATCGTTAAGTGATGCAATTGTAAGTAGAAAAATCATGTGACTGTGTCGCTTAGCGATGGCAGTTCTGGCAGTCCTGGTTGCAGTTGTTAAGGGAGAACCATGCAGGTCATTAAGCATGGATCTCATGTGACTGTGACTTGCGACTTCCTGCCAGTTCCCCCATTGACTTTGTTTGTCAGAAGCCTGCAGGGAAGATCACAAATGGCGATCACGGGACTGCAGGGACGCTGCGACAGCTTTAAGTATGAGGACCAGTCGTAACTACCACTTGTTCAGTGCTGTCATAAGTTCAAATGGTCGCTGAACAAGTGGTCATTAAACAAGGACCACCACGTTGAAATATGCATGAAACATAGTGGAAACAAGTGCATGGTTTTGGATAATACATTTTAAAAGAAGTTATTTAGAGTGAGACCAATAATACAATTAAGTGTATTGTAAAAATAATGCTTCCTTTGAGTTGAGCTCTATTCCTAATGACTTCAATTTTATTTCAATTTCCAGATTAGCCTTCTGATCTTTTAATACCTTTGAAATTAACTCCTAGGGACTACATGGAGATGCCCATGCAGCTATCCTGGCAACAATATGGAAAAGGTTTGCCATTCCTTTCTTCCAGGATGATTTTGACTTTCTAGTCCAGTGTATAACCCTGATATTTTCTAATAGCCTCTATTCAAGGGCTGCAATTTCTGGCCTAGAAAAAGAATCACAAAAAGTTTTGTGGTACTATCTAGTTGTTGTTTTTGCAACCCAGATATGGTGGTCCTAACTAACCAGGTTCAGCCCTACTCAACTTTTTGAAATCAGCCACCTAGTTGTATACATACATACATACATACACACACACACACACACACACACACACACACACACACACATTTTTGAGATCAGCCACCTAGTTGGGCATATGTATATTTTCAACTATTAATATAGAGGAAGAAAATTTCTCAGGTTCAGAGGACTAGCAGTTTCATGTGGGGAGTTATAGAGTGACAAGTTAGTCTAAGGAAACCTAATGAATTTCACTATGTGCCTGCCTAAGATAAACATTTTAAGAAAGCTTCCCATTTTGAAAACATCTAAACAGGATATGCAACACAGAATGAATCAGAATTGGAGGCACTCAGGCCCAGAATTACACAATTATAAATATTTATAACTATGCAAATGTAGAAACTTATTTTGGATTCCTTGTTATAGGAACAAAGAAAAACAAAAACAAATGGCCAAACAAAGCAGTTTTAGAGTAGATTATTGGCAAGAAAAAACACATATCTCCAAATAGTTGAGAAAAATAAGGAGCACTATTCTTTTTTTTTTTATTGTTGTTGTTGTTATATTGATCTTCACTCCAATAATTTTTAAACAGTCAGATATATTGTAAAGTTCATTTAAGTATTTGCACGCCATAGATTCTTGTTTGTTCCTGCATTGTTTAATTAATGTCTACAACAAGTATATTATGGAAACGGAGTTGTCCCAGTTTCCTTCAGTGCCAAATAACTGATCAAGGTGCAACTGTCACCAAGATGGGCCTACACTAACACTTTGGGGTGGGATTATGGCTCAGCAGAAAGAGCACATGTAGCACATGCAAAAGGTTTCAGGTTCAATCCCAGTATCTTCATTTTAAAAAGATCAGGCATCAGACAATTGGAAAAATGATTCTTGAGACTTTGGAGAACCACTGCCAATAAATCATATTGTGCTAAAATGACACACAGACTAATATAGTATCAGTATCTTCCCAGTGCTGCCACAAATCCTACCACAATCCAATGTCATCCCTCATCCCCAATACTTATGGCTCAAGAAACAAAAGATAGCTGTTGTGTGTCTTCCAGGCTGTGTGGCCGTGTTCTGGAAGTTGTGGTTCCTAACGTTTCGCCAGCATCTGTTGCCAGCATCTTCAGAGGGCAGGAGCACAGACAGAAGTGAAATCTCTGTGCCCAGGTAGAGTGGCAATGTTTTGTTTGTTTTCTATTTATAGAGCTAAATTATAGGAGATTAGGTGGAGTTTTTTGTTGTGTTGAAATGTTAACAAGTGGCTGATGAGCGTGATTAGCATGTTCATTGTGAGAAGTATTCCCATGTCCTGGTGGTTGGACTGAGTTCGTTGACCTTTTGCAGGCTGTGTTTTTCAGAACTGGTAGCCAGGTTTTGCTAATTTTTAGACTTTCTTCTTTTTTATTGTAACTGTGCTGGTGTTTGTGAATTTCAATGGCTTCTCTATATAATCTGGTGTAGTGGCTTTTGCCAAATGTTTGGATAATTCATATGTCGGGGAGCCAATGGCACTTACAATGGCTCCCCAAAATCCACAAAGACTCGATCCCACTCAGACCCGTTGTAAGTGCCATTGGCTCCCCGACATATGAATTATCCAAACATTTGGCAACCCTTTTACAGACCCACATCGGACAGACTCCATCACACTTCATCAAAAAAATCAGCACCCTAAAACTCAACTACACAGACAAACTGGTCAGCTTTGACGTGGTATCCCTGTTTACCAAGGTACCAGTAAGGGACACCCTGGCACTCATCAAGCAAATCTTCCCAGAAGACATTACAGATTTATTTCAACACTGCCTAACAACTAGTTACTTTCAATGGGAGAATGAGTTCTACAAACAGATGGATGGCGTTGCCATGGGAAGCCCCCTGAGCCCTGTCATAGCAAACTTTTACATGGAACATTTTGAAAAACAGGCTTTGGAATCGGCTCCCATTACACCAACAGTCTGGTTCCGGTTTGTGGATGACACCTTTGCAATTTGGAGTCATACTGAAGAAGAACTGGAGAAATTTTTGGACCACCTAAACGGCATCCACCCCAATATACAATTCACTATGGAAAAAGAAACTGATGGCAAACTTCAATTTTTAGATACGCTGGTCATACGCAAACCAGACCTCAAACTAGGACACAAAGTATACAGAAAACCCACCCATACAGACCGGTATCTGCACAAAAATTCCAATCACCACCAACGACAAAAGAGAGGCATGATCAAAACCTTGGTGGATCGTGCTAATTGAAACTGTGAAACCCAATTTCTCAACAATGAACTTAACCATCTGAATTGGGTCCTACAGGCGAATGGCTATTCCAAGAATGAAATAAAAAGAGCCATCAAACCAAGAAAACAACATCCAACTGAAGAAAAACAGCCCCCCACAAACAAAGTATTCCTGCCCTACATCAAAGGAGTCACTGACCGCATGGGAAAACTGATGGGAAAACACAACTTTCAAACAGTCGTCAGACCCACCAGGAAAATACAACAAATGCTAAAATCAGCAAAAGACAAAAGGGACCCCCGCGCCGCTGCAGGAGTATACCGCATACCATGCAGCTGCAGACAAGTATACATCGGAACCACAAAACGAAGCATTCACACCAGGATAAAAGAACACGAAGGACACTGCAGACTACAGCAACCGGAAAAATCTTCAGTAGCTGAACATGCTCTCAAGCAAACGGGACACAAAATCCTATTTGAAAACACAGAAATACTGGACAACACCAAAAGCCACTACACCAGATTATACAGAGAAGCCATTGAAATTCACAAACACCAGCACAGTTACAATAAAAAAGAAGAAAGTCTAAAAATTAGCAAAACCTGGCTACCAGTCCTGAAAAACACAGCCTGCAAAAGGTCAACGAACTCAGTCCAACCACCAGGACATGGGAATACTTCTCACAATGAACATGCTAATCACGCTCAGCAGCCACTCGTTAACATTTCAACACAACAAAAAACCCCACCTAATCTCCTATAACTTAGCTCTATAAATAGAAAACAAACAAACCATTGCCACTCTACCTGGGCACAGAGATTTCGCTTCTGTCTGTGCTCCTGCCCTCTGAAGATGCTGGCCACAGATGCTGGCGAAACGTTAGGAACCACAACTTCCAGAACATGGCCACACAGCCTGGAAGACCCACAACAGCCATCGAACTCCGGCCGTGAAAGCCTTCGACAATAGAAACAAAAGATAGCTTTATCCCTACTGCAATAGCATCCAATAGTATCCAAATGGTCCATTTTGCTTCTATTCACCCAAACCAGGGACCAGGGACTTATGGAATAATACAAGAGTGTATTGACCTTCCTCCACATAGTATTTTATTAGTCTTCTAGAAAAGCACTTTATGGGTAACTTAACAATAGGCTGACCATACGTCCCGTTTTGAACGGGACAGTCCCTTTTTTTAGCATTTTTCAACCATCCTGTCGTTTTCATAAAAATCTCAGTTTTGTCCCATTTTTCAAACCCAGCAGGAATGGCACAGAAGGTGGATCCAAGCCGGAGCACAGACTGGGGGGCGGGGTTTGCAGGCAGGAGCCAATCGTGTGGACCGGGGGGCGGGGTTTGCAGGTGGGAGCCAATCGCATGTACCGGGGCGGGGTTTGCAGGTTGGAGCCAATTGCATGGACCGGGGGGCGGGGTTTGCAGGCAGGAGCCAATCGCACGGACCTGGGGGCGGGGACCCGTGTTTTTCATTAATACGGAATATTACGTAAGACCCCGTCCCGTTTTGCCATCCTGAAATATGGTCAGCCTACTTAACCAATTCTGCCAGCTCTGTTATGTCTAATTTTAGATACTGATTCAATTAGCTATAACTTCTGTAACAGATATGGATTACTAGAATGTTCATGTGATACTACTGCTTTCTGCAAATGATGGTTTCCAATTACTATAAACCATTTGATTCCAAAAGTAAACTCATTGATTATATTGCTGGAAGAAAAATGGATACTAGAATGCGTTGCTGTGTTTTCATTTTGTATCACTTTTTTACTCAGCCTTATGACCAAAATATAACTTTTGAGTGACATAATGCAGGTTAATATATCTTTAATGAATAATTATAATAAATTATAATAATACATGTTATGACCCTATTCCAGTAGTATACTGTACATGAAACTACTTATCCCAGGATCTGTTAATGTACTGTAAATCAGCCTCTCTTGTGACATGCTTTCTACACTGCTTCATAATTGGGAACAACGTACATGCCTCTTCTCATCTTGGGTGAGATAGGATAAATCTACTGAGAAAAGGCACAAATGTGAAACAATATTGTAGTTCAGCTGTTGATAAGGATGAGAGCCTAAGGAGAGTTCATTTGAGGCTGTTCTCTTCCTCCTCAGGGAGAGCTTCAGTGTGAGGAAAATCAGCAAGCTAGATTCATAGGCTTGACTTAGACACATGGTGAAACATTGGTTAGGCGGCCTTTAAAATGGGAAGGAAAAAGCTTTGATGTAATATAATTTTGATAGAAATAACTTCAAACAATTTGTTGAAGACACAACGTTCAAAATAACCCTAATTTTAAAATGTATGAGTGTTTCTTTTTTATGGGTTTAGAAAGCACGAGACGGTTGCCCAAAGGGGATCTTTCAAATGTTGTCACTCTAAACATTTTTCAGATTTGTTTCTATACTATTAAGTAACATAAATCAGGTTTTGATCTACACATGGAACTTAGAAGACCTAGACTGAGGTACTTCTACTTAGGCCCACTATAGTAAATGGAACATGAGGCTGAGAGAACACAGAGAGCTAACAGGAGTTTGCTAATGGAGTTTGCAGATCATAAAAAAATTGAACCATAAGCCCTTTGAAAACTTAATTACTAGAAGGCAGTCAATGTGAATTTCCCAAGAACAAATCTTGCCAAATTAACATTAATTCTTTTTTTTTATCAAGTGACTTCCTTAATAGTTTGTGGAAATGCTGTAGATGTAACTAGTCTTGATTTCAGCAAAGCATTTGAAAAAATACTTCATGATATTTGATTAGCAAGCTAGTGAAATGTCAGTTGATACAAAGCTGGTTTGAAAGTACTCAGAAAGTTCTTATCAAACTAGAGAAAGGTATTGAGGGGAGTACCATAAGGTTTGATTCTGAGCTCTTAACTCTTCAATATTTGTATTAGTTATTTGAATGAAAAAGTTGAAGGAATTCTTATCAAAGATGTAGATGACACAAAATTGAGTGGGTTAATACATACCTCAGAAAACAGAAATGAATTTCGAAATAATCTTAATAGGTTAGAGGAATGAGCTGCAAGTAACAAATTTAAATTAAAACAGCCACAAATATAAAGTTCGTCATTTAGAAAACAAAATTCAAATGCACAGGTATAAGACATGTGATATGTACAGGTAGTCCTCATTTAGTGACTGCCTTGTTTGCGGTTTAATGACCATTCCCAGTTATAACAGTGATTGAAAAGTAACTTTACAACCAATCCTCGCATTTACAACCTTTGCAGGTCTGTAAAGCAAAGGAAAGCTGAAGTAAGATCATAAGCACAGACATGGTTTCACTTAGTGACTGCTTTGCTTAACAACCAAGTTGCTGGTCCCAATTGTAGTTGCTAAACGAGGACTACCTGTAATCCTCTAAAGATAATATTTGCCCCAATAGGGATCATATTCATACACTTTCAGAAGTAAATATAGCCTCGCGTTTGTAGATGCCATAGTCATAGTTTGTCCTTCCTTTGCCACCTCACTAGCAGTTGTCACCAAACGAGGACTAGCTGTAATAGTATTTGTGAGAACAATTTTGTGAGAATGATTTTGGAATAGTAGGTGAATGAAGACTGAATATAAGCCAGAAGTATGATGCAGTTGTAAGAAGGGAAGATACAGAAGAGTTACTTATAGAAATTATGCTTTGATCAAATCTCATCTTAAGGACCAAGTCCTGTTATGGGTTCCACTCTTTAAGGAGGATTCAGAGAACTGGAGAGAATAATTCATATAAGAATGATTCTGAATCTAGAAATTAAGTCCTATAAAGAGAACTGAAAGAGATGGCTATTGCTCTGAGAAGACAAGCCTGAGGAGAACAACGCTTTTCAAGTACATGAAAATATGTCATATAGAAGAATGCCAAAGAACATCCAGTTGGCAGAGTCTGGTATAATAATAAGATTCTGTTTGACTTTTAGAAAAAGTTCTTCACAGTAGGAGCAGTTTGACAGTGGAACCAAATACCCAGGCAGGTGTTCGACTCTTCTTCATTGGGTATGTTCAAGCAAAGACTAGAAAGTCATCTGCTGAGGATGGATTCCTACACTGAGTGGGAGTTTGGCCCTAAAAGGTCCTTTCCAACTTCATGAATTTATAATTTTAAGTTAGATATGATTTGTGCTGTTGATTTCTGTAGAAATTACATACAATACACCTTACTTGGCTCAATATAATATTGAGATAACATAATTAAGATAATCAAAGTACAGACAACAGCAACATTCAGTGACCATTCTGATTATTTCCTCATACAAGTATTGATGGATGGAGTGGCAAAGAACAAGACAGTAGGGGCTCAGGACTGCCTATTTTCAAAATAAAATGAAATGCCCTTTAATGCAGTTAACTTTGTAACATATGACTCTTCTAAGTAAGACTTAGAACTTGCTTAGAACTTCAGCAATGAAGAAAGCATGTAGAACACTGTACACTAACAGTACAATTCTATACATGCCCATTCATAGGAAAATATCATTGGATGGTCCAATAGGATGTACTGTATTCCTAGATACATCACTAAAAACTGCAGCATATGTGAACATGACAATGAAATATAGATGATACTGTTAGGTTGAAACTGAACGTTCTTCATTTCTCGTTCAAACTTCTGCTTGTGTTATTTCCTCATTACATTCTCTCCCTTTCATTTTCTTCCATTCTCTTCTGCTTTTATTCCCCCCCCCCCAACAAACCTGTACAATAGGTTAGTGATTGGCCTATATTTACTCACTGAAGGCACTTCCAGATGTTTATTTTAATTTGCCCACAAAACATTTCATCTACTGGCTGTTCAAATGGCACTGTAGTCATTCCCTCTCTGAAGCAATGTGTGCTTCTTCCTCTCAGCACATCATTTTTTCTAAAGGATAACTTTTCCTCTACATTGTATTTTTGGTGTATCAGGAACCTCAACTATGATTTTGCAGCCCCTGGGGCGGGGGCAGTCTGTTTTCCCTCTGAAATAAATGCAGGTAGCAGCATCCCCACCTTTTACCTCCTGTATTCAGTTAACCATTTCACAGCAGCTGCAATCCAGTTTCTTTCCCTTATTCCAGAGGTTTAACATCTTATTCATTTGCCTTCCAATGTCTGGGCTTATTGTATGAATTGTTTGGAACTGATCTTCCTTTACTTTCTCTAGTAAAATAATATACCCTCATGCTCACAGGGATTTTAATGGAACTCCACTGCTATACTGATCATAGAACATGGGCTGTAGAACTTTTTGAGGTATAGGCATGGCAGCATGGTGTTTGCAGACATGTTTAAATCAATCAATCAATCAATCAATCAATCAATCAATCAATCTTCCCTTACTGCTATTCTTCACAGCAGCTTTTCCAACAAATATATCCAAATGCATAGATTGTATTCAAGTGTGTGATTATGTGAACAACACCAGTATGTTATTTTCTTTCCTTTTTATGGAGTGGGGATGAAAGAATTGTTAATTCAAAATTAGTTAAAAACCAGGGGTGGCACATTCAGCTTTTGGTCAGCTAGGTAATCCGAGGCAATGTTATTGAGATATTCTTTGCTACAAAGTCTAGCCCCAAAGTCTAGACATGTTCATTGTTATAGTATTTTAATATTAGCATACAGTATATCTGGGAAAAAAAACCTTGAATAAAACCAAATTTGGTTTAATATGTACAGCAGAGGCTTCAGAAATGGAAATGCTGATAGTATTGAAATACCTTGAATACAGTTTTGAACCCCAATCTCTCTGCTCCTTGTTTAGTATTGCAGCAATGTACTGGCTTATTGTATCAACAAATAGAAAATCTTAGTTACATTATGAAGTGCTTTTTGAATTAATCTCTAAATCTGAAAAATATTTTGCTTGATATTAATATTAATTTTTTAATATTTGCTTTAAAAAGAGATATCAAATCAAATTAGAAATGTGTCTCTTTTGCTGAGAATGCATATACAGTGAAATTTTTCCCCCCCCAACAATAAAAACTTGGCAAATTTGTTAAAATAATTAATTACTGTAATAACATTTGTTCTTTCTTATTTTGTGAGATAACCGAGGAAGCTCTAAAACAGCTTGGTCTGTTTAATGAAGATTTTCCAGCACTAATAAGAGTGTGAAGGGGAAAAAATCACTAGAGGGAGCTGCTGTTCTATTAAAAAATGAGCTTCTTGAATACTTTTTCAGCTTGAATGATCCACATTGAATAAAATAGATTCACAGCAATATAATAATGGAAATATCTCTAAAACAATATAAGTGACAACAAAACAGAATCCAAAAATGTTGTATTAGAAAGAAAATCACAATTCATGCTCATAATTACTGATTCTTAAAGGCATTAACCGCCCATTGGGGGAGATGGGCGGTGATATAAATATAAATAATAATAAATAAATTTAAAGAAAAACATAAAAGTAAACTAAGAGAAGTACCATGGTTTTGAACAGAAGCAATTAATATTATTTATTCCTTCTGTGGAATCTGAACTTGGTTCAATGAGAATGAGAGAACTCTTACTGAATAGTGAGTTAACCAAAGTCACCAGGTCTGTTTACTAAATTATCAATTTGCTCTCAGCTAGTTACGAGTGCTGGAAACTATTTATTCTTCGTCAAATAATGAAATAGTCCTAAAATCATTCAACATTTATCAGAGCCATTGCTCTGGTCTCATAGTTTCAACAGGAGTAGAGTAAGAGTAAAATATGTTCTGGATTTACTAGAAAACATATCAGACAAACTTCAAACATTAGGTAGCTTTTGGATACTGTGAAATTGATGTTTGTTCAGCTATATATTGTTCTACATAGTCACTTTTTAAACCATGATTTTATTTAGTGCTTGATGAAAATTCCCCATCCTAGTTGGATCAGTTATGAGCAATGATAATTACTCCCATAGCCCTAGGCACATAAACCTGTAATGATCTCATTAAATTGTGCTTTTTACCTCCCTTGTCATTCATTGGCGATCACTCGTAGCTGAGTACGATTGTCTTCCAAGGGTAAAATTTTAACAGTGGATCCGTAAGTGGCTGTAAAGGCCAATTCTGGATCCGCACAACCTCCCACAATGAGGGCATAGGTTTCCGGGTGGGAGACGGTCATGATGAGGGTTTGCCTGACGTGCCTTCCTTTTAGCTCGTTTCTCCCTTTCTCCCTGTACTCGTGCTTCTTCAAAGTCCATAGCGCTTTTAATAAAGGCTGACCTCCAATTGAAACGCTCATGAGTTAGGACTTCCCAGTTCTCAATGCTGATATTACATTTTTTTAAATTAGCTTTGAGAGTGTCTTTGAATCTCTTTTGCTGTCCACCAATATTCCGTTTTCCATTCTTAAGTTGGGAGTAAAGTAGCTGCTTTGGAAGACGATGGTCAGGCATTCGAACCACTCATCCCCAGACAACCTATTCACTGAACCCCATAATTGCAGATGGATCTTCTCACTCTGTCAGGACACAGAAAAGTCTGTTTTTGAAGTGGGAGATAAGCAATAATAGCAGCCAGGGCAGGAAAGCCTTATCTGAGATGCATTTGTTCACCTTTCTCAAAGCTATACCTACCACAATGTGTCTTATATTTAACAGTCACAATTGTGAACATATTTATTTATCACATGCATTTGTGCATACAGTAAGTAGTTTTATCTAAACATTAAAGTAACATCTCCCTGGAGTTGAACCTGACTCTTGATGACTACATGGATAGGACTATGTTGTTGTCTTTTGGCAACAAAACTGGCCAGTGCTACTTTCTGGGAGGTTTTTCAACTGTCCAGTCTAGGCTAGAGATGGGAAGTTTCCTGATGATCTTCCATAGAATTACTAACGGGGTCGACAATACTCAGCTTTTTCAAAATCAGCTCAAATGGGCTAGGTGCTACCAACTCTTATTCTATATTGTTCCATCCTGCCTGTGGAATGCTTTATTGCTATGCTATAAATGAACACTAAATGAAACCCATTGGGCAAAGAGAAACAATGGTGCACACAACGAGCCTATCAGCATCTTCTTTTCCTGCTTCCCTTACATCCTAATAAAACCATGTATCAGGATGGGGTAGCTCTACTCTTGGGCTCAGCTCACTGTCTCCAATTATTTTTCTGAATCTAACATAAAGTGCTACTATATTAGCTATTCAATGTTAAAAAAAGAATCAGAAGATAAAGGCAGCATCCACAGTATGGGTTGGTATTTAGCTCTGTAGAATCTATTAATGACACTGTTTTTCCAAGATTTAAAGCCACCTCAATCCCAGCCTAGAACCCATTTAATTCTAAGAACAAGTGCCATATTTACAGCATTCTTCACACACCAAGAAGTCTTGTTACTTTATATATTACTGTTGTAAAAATTACATTACAATAAAATTAACTTAAGACAATGTTAGCTCAAGTTCAAAACACTCCAGAAATTGTAACAGGAATATTTTGTATGAGAAACATCAGTGGAATAACATTTTGGTATTTATATCTTAGAATTCTATAGATTTAAAATTACTATTACTTCAACAAAAATATGTTGGAGTCTATTGGACGCTTCTGTGTCCTTTTAGGAAGAAATGAGTAGATTCAGTTAATTTGCTGGAGATGTGGCATTCATAATACAGCATTGATTCATATGATGAGTTCATGTGCTGTAATAAATTTATTTTGGACAGAAATTATTTTATGTATTAAATTTGTTCCAGAAGACTCATTATTTTTTGTAGATGCTTCTGTTTTGAATTATATACCAACAGAAGGACAACAGAAATGGATAATACTACAAGATTGGAATGATGTCTATTCTGTCAATTATACAATGCTCTGAAGAAGTCTTTTATTTTCTTTTTCTATAACTGGGTAAGTATTTTTTACTGCCATTTGGATGGCCATTTTAGAAATTCAAAGTGCAAGTACTGTACCTGCTTATTACTATGTAAGAGACACATGCTTTCATGGGCTATTTTTTCCTAACAACAACAACAACGATGTTCGGAACACTCCTGTATCACCATTTCATTTTATTAATGAATAATATACCCCAATCTGGCAAGGTTCTTCCAGTCTGAGGGTTTTATTTATTTTCAGTGTAACTATGTCAAACAGAACTATTACATTCTTGTTTTTACCTTTTATGTGACATCATTTGGGTCCTTTCCAGATATATTATCAATGTTGCTAAAATTACCCCTGTATAGAATATGTCTGTGAACGTTCAGTGATTGCAGAAGAATCAAGTAGGTAGCACACCAAGAAAAATAGAGGTAGCCTCAATATCATAATTTGAAGAATTGTCTTGAGATTCAGTTGTATGACCAAGCACAGATTCCAATCCATGGGAGATGGGCGGGGAATAAATTGAATAAATGAATGAATAAATAAATAAATAAATAAATCTAACAAAAAAACCCATGGGCATCTAGCAAAACCACCCCAAAATACTCATTATCAGAATTAAAACACAGTATAATTCATTTAATACAGTTCATGTATGTCTTAATCTTCTTTTAATTCTTTAGCAAACTCATTTAATCTGCAGCCGAAGACTCTTTCCAGTATTGGCTGTAATCCTTTCTGCCATTCAAACAATCATCATCTTTGAAACTGCCCTTCTGAGTCAGAATTTATCCCATTTTAAACACACATCATCATTGGTTTGGGTAAAGTAAAGTAGTTAAATTTCTCAGACAATGTACATAGTCTGAAATGCTCACCAATCTCTTCCATTTCAACCAGTTTCAGAAGCTATTGTCCTACTTTTCCTATCAGACCCATATCCCAAACCTCTCTATATGCCTGAGCCATTTTTCTTGTCTTTGTTTCTCTGAAGATACAAATAATTGCTCACACAACTTCCCTTGGGTATCTGCTACAGATTGTGGACTAAGCTAGGTTTAATGCTCTCCTTATGGGTACTCACAGGTGGCCCTGGTGGTCCTGCTTTTCCAGGGAGTCCTGGTTTGCCTCGTCGTCCCTGGATAAACAAAGACATATGAGAGCGAGAATTATTGGGGCAAAGAATCATTTATTTGTTTAAAGAACATGGTTTTGAAAAATATCAAGTATTTAAGGCAGGACTATCCTCTTAATCAAGGCAATGTTCCAGAGCAACCATTCTAAGAAAACTACTGGAAACGTGTGGCCCCTGCATCATACATGACACTTTTCTCCTATAAAAACAGGTTGGAGCAAACTGGCTTAGTGCTTTGCACAAATTATTATGGACAGAATGTTTTCCAAATACACCATTAAAAAAATTGCTCCAAATAAAGTAGAGCTTTCATGTTAGGTTCAACTTTACTTGTTCAGAATTGCAGTCTGCTACAAGGATGAAACAGGAAGGAGGCAGAAGTGTGTATAGTTTCCTTTTCACCAGTGCTGGTTTATTCAGAGAACATTAATCTGAATAGGTGCTGCCTTTTTTAAGGTCATTATATTCACTTTACAATCTTCTATTGGCTATTTTAATCCACATGACCAATACAGGAAACAATGTTCTTACTCTAAATAGGATTTGAATTTGAACAACAGTGACACCAGCATAAAATGACACCTAAGTTTTAGTCAACTAATAGAGAAAACTATGGTGATCAAAATAATTGATTAAAGTCAATATTGAATTCGGGGGGGGGGGAATCAGAAAGCTTTACTTTCAATCCTTTCAGTGGCCATTCCTAGCAAGGACCAATTTTATGGTTTCCCCTGTCTATATCAAAACTCTTTGAAGGCACAATTGTGTATATCTGAAAATTGATACAGCAGTAACGATGGCAGCTGAAAAATCTTCCTGAACTGAAGCTGGAAGCCACATAGAATTGGCTGTAAAGCAGAAATAATAAATGCCATGAACAACGAAGTAGTTTTAATCACTTTAAGATTTTTTTTTCCAAAACAAAAAAGAAGATTTGCTTCATCAAAATTTTAATTAGCACTTGTTTTGCAAGTTATGGTTCAGGGATAAAAGCATTTTCATGTGATATCTATCAAAATACAGCAAACCCAGACGAATTACCGAAGAGGAACAGGCAGAACTGGTAGTGGAAGGATTACAATACAACACTTGTCATCCTGAGTCTTATAAATAGATGGTGCATTACAGATTTACAGATATCCTGCCACCATTTTCTAGGCTGATTTTCACTTGTGTTGTATCTGAACTGAATTACGTGCTTCTTAGTTATTGATCTCTATTATTCAAAACCATCTGTCACTGTCAGAGATGCACAGTCAACTAATCTGGATTTCACGAACTGAACAGTTCTATGAATATCCAAGACAAGGAAACACTGAATTAAAATGTTTCAGCAGCCATGTGTCTTCTAACATTTTTCATGTGTTTCACATATGGCCATCCACATTTAGGTCAATGTGTTTTTTGTTAACCTAACTTTAGTTATAGCTTTTGATGGTTTTTGTTTGATGGCTTCCACATGTATATTTGTATTTTAGGAGGAAAAATATGTGAGATATGTAAACATTTCTCAGCCTGATTAATTTTATTGTACCCTGCAACTCTAAACCCAGTGAGTGGCAGCTAATTATAAAATAGGGTTGTACTATCAATATTAATGTAGTCCTTCAGGATGTTCAAGGTGCACCACAATGTCCCAACATACATTTGTTAAAAAAAATGACTGGCTGAAAAGTCTTTTGTAGTTTTTTTTATATTACTTCAATATTTAGCTATAATTCAAAAAGCTTGATGTGTCACAATGTACATATATTAAATTCAGATGAGAGTTTCAGAGAAAAATGAACCTTACTACATCACTAGAGTGAAGGGATATGCCCCTGCAGGCAATGGAGTTCCACGGATGCAGAGAAAGATAACCTTTATTACCATCACCATTAAAGTAAATGGAAAAGGTCTTGCATGCAATGGAATCTATGCATGATCAGAGCTTCTAAACCAGGCTTTTTATGACATGAACCTTGGTTTCCCATCCAATTCATTAATTAAATGTGCCATTTGAAGTATACGATGAAATATGAGATTTAAATTCAAAGCAGTTTGGGTTTGTTAAACATTTAGATACTGCTGAAAAATTACACTCTGTGGAGTCCTTGGTGCTCCCTGAGCCTTGTTGTTTTCATGCAGACGTTTCATTGCCAGGCTAGGCAACATCTTCAGTGCGAAAAGGGAGTGGGACTTGCTCTCTGTTTATATACCCTGGCTTGTCCTGCCTGTGTTGGTGGGGGTCTTGTACTCTCCTTGGTAGTACCTTGATTGGGCTGTTGATTTTGGTATGCATGTCTTGTTCCTTATTAAATAATGAGTGGCTAGGAAAAACTCAAAACCAGACAAACTTTCTCACCTGCCTTGCTCCCTGCATAATCCACACATTGAAACAGTGAGCAAACCCACCCTAAGAATTATGGAGTATACAATGTTCAGACCCTGAGTAGAATGCTGAGTCTTCTGCTTCCATTCTTGCAAGATTCTGTGCTATAGGAAGAATAATTCTACTGAGCTCTATTAATAACAAGAAATGTGAAGGCATTTCTTATTTAAGGGCAACTTCTGGAAGTGCTAGCAGTCCAAGATATTCTTACTGCATCTCTTTCTCCTTACAGATTATCTGTAACAAGGTAAACAATAAGGAGAAATATGGGAGGACTGTAAGCAGGTGGTTACTCCTGTAATAGTAAATAAAGCAGGATGATTGAATAATGATAGTCTTATCTAGAAATTCCCTAGGTGAAAGAAGTTGTGGCTGGGAAGACAAAGGCACCAGAGCACCAGAAACCTCATGCTAGGACAAATACAGTACTTCTCCTTTGCTATTATGCTATATCGATGAATTGAAAATAGACTGAAACTCGAGTTTATTGGGACAATAAATCATAGAGTCCACTGGAGTTGGGTGGCAAATAAAATAAAATAAATTTATAATGAGATTAACATTTTTCAATATCTACCATAACATTCAAGATGGTAGGTATGCCTTCCTGAATTCAATTTCTTTTCCATGTTTCTGCTGTTTTTCAAATAGTAAAATATTTACACATAGCCAAGACATCTGAAACTCCAACTGATTCAAGTATGTACAGTTTCTTAAACTGAAGGGGAAATATTCTGTTCTGATTTCTTAGGGTTCTTTCTATTCCAGTGCTGTCCACATTTGGGGGATGAATGTCCCCCGTGTGGCATGCCAGTACTCACAATCCATGAAATAGGTGTACCTACAACAAAAAAGTAACAAAAATAGTTACTCTTCCTGACATTTAATAATCTCCCCTTTCTGTCTCATTAAAAATTACAATTTAGTGGCAACTTTTGAAAGGCTGTGGGGATTGCTGCCATGGCTGTTGTGGTCCCCATGCTCTCAAGATCTCTGGTTGTGCATCACAAGTCTATAGTATAAAGGACTCCAAGCCGGACTGGCAGCTCGACAAGTCAGAATTTTTCAGAGTGCTGAAGACCTGGCTAGCTTTTCCCTGTTTGCAGGGGTCTACAGAAAATATAAGACCACTGAAGTTTCTCCCTGGAGAGGGGAGAACCAGAAGATTGCTCACTGGGTCGTTGGAATTGCCCCCTCCTGCTTTTTTTGTAGTTTTCCACCATGGAAGGAGCAAGGGGTTGGAAGCAGTGAAACGACTGGAGAAGCATCAAGCTCTACAGCGAATTGTAAGTCTTAGAGACACTAGAGCAAGAAGCCGGCTTTTAGATCACTTTTATTTTTTATTTTTTTCTAGATTAGATCGTTTTATCATCTAAGGTCTACCTTTGGACTTTGCTCAAAATGTTGGCAAATTTTGTGCTTTCTTTGCTATAATAATTATGGTGGAAGTATGATGGATTTTATATTTGAAACATAGTGAAACGTTTGCATGTTTTTTTTACCTTTCTACTTTACCAGAGAGGATTCTGTATCACTTGGAAGTATAAGAGTTTTTATTCAATATCTTTTGAATATATTTTGTTGGACTATTGATGAATTTGTTTTTATAAACTGTATGAAATACTGCTTCTTTCCTTATTTTTGATTATTGGATTTTTTTATCTTTTACTCTAAAACCTTTTTGTATTTAGGAAAAAAATTTTCTTTTTTTTCTTTCTCTTCTTTTTATTTCTTATAGCTGGAAACTATTTGGGATTCAATAGACTCTGCTGGTAATTTTCCACTCGGCTGTTTACTCCCTCTCTGAGAAACTGACTGTTTTGGCTAGAGAATAAGCCTGAAGAACAAACAGGGGGTGGGGAAAAATGGCATTTTCAACAGTAATTCAAGAATTAAAAAAAGAAATCAGTGAAACTCTTTCAGAAATTAAGAAAACACTGGAAATTTTATTGATAGATTGGCAAGGTCAGGAGCAAAAGATAGAATTAGAAACAGAAGAAATTTTTTTTGAGATAGAGGAGAAACAGAAGGTTCAGAAAAACACTTTGACATCCTACACGAGCCAGACAACAAAACAGGCTACACATTATAATCTTGGCATAACACATTGTGGCAGTTGAGAGAAGGAGAAGATTTGAGTATGCAACTTGATAGATATTGTAAAATATGGGGAAAAGACCAGAAAAATATTCTGACATTCTACATGAGACAGATAACAAAACAGGCTATACATTATAATTTTGATATAACCTGAATAGGAGATTCAGTTTAATATGGGATATAAGGTTAATGGAACCATGGATTCTAATTGCATATAGAGTATGCAAATGTAAATTAAGTTTCAACTAGTAATATAATTGTTCGGAATATTAAATGCTAAAAATTGATATGAGAAACTGTATGGATGTATAAAAATGTGATATTTTAACTGTAAGATATAAGGTTATAAAATTAGAGATATAAATATAAGTTGATGTTATGATTATATGCAAATTAGAAATTTTTCTATGGAGATACAAGAATGAGAAAATATATTATTAGGATGGGATGCTGAGTTGGAATTAGAATCAATGCTATTACAGGATGACTTATTTTTATAATTACTAGTATGAATATTATTGAGAATTGTTAGGTTATGCATTAGTGGAACAGGTAGCTATAAAAATTTGTTAATTAGGTAAATATGTAGGAAGATGTAGAATATGGTATAATTATAGTCTAAATATAGATTATGTTTAAACTAGTGTTATTTTTTATGGATATATATGAAATAGAATATATTTTATTTTACTAGAATTAAAATAAGGCCTTTCCTTGTTATATATATTTCAAGACTAATTGGACTTTATTAAGGATATAAATATAGATGTAAAAATGGAAAGAGCGAATAAAAAATATCAAAACGATGCAGCCAAGAACACTTAAATTGACATTACTTCAAGGAGTGGAAACCACAGATGGATTATTGGAGGATTGCAAGAAACCTATATGAAGATCAGAAGATTGGATTATAGAAATTAAAGTGTATATGACAAAGAAAAGTTCCTGTGTATTGTATGAAAGACTAACATTTAAAGCAAATTATTGTACTTAATGACCAAAGATAGATTGGAGGCCATCTATCTTTTATATTTATTTTATTATTTTTCTTGACTTCACTTTTCTTTTACTTTTTTCTTACTTTGTATTTCTATTTTTATTTCTTTTTCTAACTTTTAATATGTATTTTAAAATTCAATAAAATTTATAAAAAAAAAACAAGTCTATAGTATAAAGGTTAATTCTCCTTGTTGTCCCTCTGCCTCCAATTCCTGGATATCAACTGTTTTCAAAACACATGAGACAGAAGGGAGGAAGAGGAGGTCACTTTAGAATGTGACTTCCTCAGGGCAAACTAGACCTGACTTTGAGGGAAGGCCATGGAATCTTCACATTATCTCTTATGTAAATGGTTCCTTCAGGGAATTCCAAGAATTCCTGTAGCACAAAAGCAGAAGGGGGATCCTTTACTCTTCCTTAAGCTACCACCACCCTAAAACAATTACCTCTGAACTAGCTTGTATGTTGAAGGATGTTCCAAGATCCAACTGACATCTATATGTGGCTTCCCTTGAAATGGAACAAGCAGCTTTAGGATTCATTGGGATAGAACAGGGATATTCAACCTTTTCTACCTCCTCCAAACTTCAGGGGCCAGAGCTCTTAGACTTCCTCCAGGCTTAGACTACATGTGGCTTCTCACTAAATGGGAAGTTCTGTCTCTCTTTTCACCTGATGCCAGCAGTAGCTTGGGGTAATATATTGGAGGCTGTGGGGGCCTGGATGGGCAACAACAGGCTTCAGCTGAACCCTGACAAGACTGAGTGGCTTTGGGTTTTGTGGCCTTCTGGTTCTGGGACTTTGCCATCTTTGGTACTGGATAGGGTTGTATGCCCCAGTGCATAATCTGGGGTTCCTTCTGGACTTGTGACTCCTGCTTGAGGAGCAGTTGGCAGTTGTGGCTAGGAGGGCCTTTGCACTACTACATGTTGTGCGTCAGTTGCATCTCTTCCTGGATCGGGAGGCCCTACTCACGGTCACTCATGCTCTGGTCACCACCTGGCTGGATTATTGTAATGTGCTGTACATGGGGCTGCCCTTGAAGATTATTCAGAAGCTTCATCTAATGCAAAATGCGGTGGTGTGGGCAGTTATGTGTGCACCTAGAATGCCACACATTACATCTCTGCTCCACAAGCTGCATTAGTTGCCAGTTTGCTTCCAGGTCCAATTCAAGGTGCTGGATTTGATCTTTAAAGCCCTTCACGGCATGGAGCCATGTTATCTGAGGGATGGCCCTTCCTGATTACGTCTGCCTCTCCTGTTAGGTTCTGCAGAAGAGGTATGCTATGGGTTCTGTCTGTTAAAGAGTTACATCTGGTGGGCCCCAGGAGGTGGGCTTTTTCAGCCATGGTGCCTACCCTCTGGAACATCATTTCCCTGAGGTGAGACTGGCCCCATCCTTGGTAGCCTTCTGGAAGTCCCTCAAAATGTGGCTATGTCAACAGGCTTGGGGATCTCAAGGAAATGGATATTTGTTGAGATGGCTACATTGTTTGTAGCTCTCTCCTAGTCTTTTTAAATAATATTGCTGCTTTTATTATGAAATGTTTTTAATGTTTGTTTTTGATGGTTCACTGTTAATGTATGCCACCGGGAGTCACGTCTGTGAGATAGGCAGCTACATAAATCTGAGGAATGAATGAATGAATGATCCAAATTGGGGGTGGCCCAACATGTCAAATGGCTAGAGCCAACATTCTTTTTAAAATTATGTGAATAAAAGAACTTTGGAAACTTGGATAAGCAAGCTTTGAATTCCATACATGCTGAACTGAATGGAATTAAGTGTATAGTGCATAGGATTGGGCTATGTAGCACCTACAATCTGGGTTCCTTTTCACAATGGGACAAAAATATTTTCCAGTCAAGTACATAAATATAATATTTCAGGATACTTTTAATTACTTATTTAATTAAATACATTTTATTAATTGCATCGACTTGCCTCTGCCTTTGGATTTTAGTGTTTTATTGTGCTGATGGTACTGGAAGCATTCCCTCTGTACCCCTCCTGACAACTATATCCGGGCTGCCATCCAGTAGTCTTCTGGAGTTTTGCAGGCCAGATCTCATAGCTCTCTCCCTCTCCCCCACCTTCCCATTTCATATGAAACTGAGAAGCAGGAAGTG
Organism: Charina bottae; assembly: GCA_023362775.1. NCBI lineage: Eukaryota > Metazoa > Chordata > Lepidosauria > Squamata > Charinaidae > Charina > Charina bottae. The sequence goes on from JALMGJ010000009.1 coordinate 4,178,247, forward strand.
GGGAAAAACCAAACTATTCATTATTAGGTAGTTATAATAAATACCTAAGGGCCTATTTTCAAGTAGTAACAGCTGATTGTTATAACTTTATGATTTTTACAATTTTAATTAGGGAGCCATCTAAGTAGGCAAAGATGTAAGGAGGCGGAGTAATTTAAAAAAGAAGGAAGGAAGTTCTCAGATTCTCACATATCTTTGTGAGTTTTCAGTCCTTTGGGCAAACAAAGATGCCACAAGAACTTTCCCAACTTGGGAGGTCAGAAATCCTGCCTAAAAAGGAGCTGCATGTCTTCCAAACTGTGTCCTTTCCACTCAAGAGAAATATGACTGCTTGTTCCCTCCGCTGACACCCAAAATAATTTCAGTAGGTGAATGGGACAGTAGCAGTCACAAAAAAGATGGTCTTGTTTTCTCATCATCCCTTTCTCTCTCCTGTATTATTTAAACAATGAGATGTGAAATATTATGGGATGTAGTGTATTATGGGGTAGTTTCTTCACCTTCCTATATACTCTTTCTCCCAAAAGACAGTCAGTGACTGTGTTTATATACAGTATCATGCTAAGCCCATTGTACTTTGGCTTACCATTACTGCCTTGCCTTTGTCTGAACATTTTTACATTTACTTGGGGCCTTCATATGAAAAAAGTGGGCATAACAAATAGCTGAGCATATGGCTCTAGCAGCTCACTCTTTTTTCTTTCTATCATTTGCTCCTATAGCCATATCAGGAGACATTCAGTACCAATATAGAGCATGTGTGTTTGTTTATATATGTGTGTATGAATATCCATCCATCCATCCTCAGACAGTTGTTGCATAAAGGATTGCTATTTGTATATTTTCCTTCATTCTCAATATTTCAATAAAATAAATTCCCATACGTCTGGAATATAATTGTTGACCTGTAACATTTTATTCTAATGGGAAGTTCTCCGATTCACACTTTCACTCACTCAGCCATGCCATCCTCCAGGACACACCATTCCAATTCCCACTCTGCCCTGGCCTTTTCTTTCTCTCTGACAGTCAGTCAGCATACACTGGACATACTTGTTTTGAGAGTTCCTTCCTTCCTTCCTTCCTTCCTTCCTTCCTTCCTTCCTTCCTTCCTTCCTTCCTTTCCTTCCTTCCTTTCCTTCCTTTCCTTCCTTTCCTTCCTTCTTAAATTGTCCTTAGGATTCATTCTTGATGGCTTCTCTTCCCTAAAAATATTTGTTACTTTAATGAAATGTCTGGTATTTTCCTCCAAACTTGCTGATACAGTATTTCCCAATTGTGTGTGATGGTGCCACTCTCAGCTCAGAATTTTACAAGCAGAAGAAATTGTAACAGTCCCATTTCCTAATGCTCTAAGCAAAATGTCACTGAATCACTACAATGTTCCCCAGATACCTTTGATGTTAGAGTTACAGTATCTGGGCCGCAAAAATCTGGATAACCAGTAGATAGTAGGAAAGAGAATTTTCTCTATTTGGTGGTTCTGAATTTTTCTGCCCAGATGTGATTGGTTTATCACAGGTATCATTACATAACAACAAGCAGTCTAATAAACATAGTGGTGGTGGTGGTGGTAGTAATAATAATATAAAACAGTAGTAGAGGCAGTATTCACCAGTGGTGGCTTGAAAGTCTGATAAGGCTTACAAGAAAATCCCTGCTTTCAAATACATGATCACAAATCTGATTCTATTCCAAAGTGTCCCTGGGATCTAGGAGGAGGGGTGATAAGTATATATGAGAGTTCAGTAAAAAAACAGGGATTTGTCTCGTGCATGTGGCAGTACTTTCTGTTAAGCCAAAGCAACCATTGGATTCATGTAATAGCAGCTGATTCTTGGGGGTTTTCTGGACAGGAGGAATTTTTACTAGAAGAGTCCTTTTCATTAACAAGGACCTATTAAATGGATCCAGGAAAGCTCCTCATTTTTCAGCAGTACTAACAGTTGTAAAAATTTTAATCATCTCTGCTTGATTTAGTCTAGGGTATTGCAAGCTTCATTTCAGCTGTGTCTAAATGAATCTGAACTGAAGTAATGCGATTTGAAAGTCCACTGCAATGGAAGTTTCGCACGCTTGGAGTTCAGATAAAAGAAATGGTCTTTCATGTGGTTTCCACTAAAACTGCAGTTGTTCCATTACTTTTCTTAATCGGTTTTCATGTTCATTTTTCTTACATTAGCTTTAAATAGTGTGGAGAAAGATTAATTCATGGAAATGACAGAGCAAAATGGAGAATGATACAAATAATGTCCTGGCTGAACACTGAAACCCCTGAAAGGTAATTAGACTTGAAACTACTAATACATGTATTAAATAGTGCACACGCAGCAATAGAAATAAGGGTATAAGCTATTTTGAAATACCTTGCCAAAATGTATTGCTCCATACAGTATTGTCTCATTTCTGTGTACTGATTTGCTAATGTTTGCCTACACAAGTCCCTCTGAAAAGTCTGTAATGGGGACCTTCTTCCTATTCTATTCAATTTCTGCCTAACAAATTCTTAGCTAAGGCCACATTTAGAATTGGACAAATGTCAAAAGTCCTGGAAGACTGGCTTAGTTCAGCGACTTATTCCCATGGGACCTAAGGGATGAACTAAAAAACATGTAAGAAATTTATGATGGAATATCTGAAGCTTACATTTTTCTCTCTCAAAACAGGTTATGCTTCCCCCCCACCCACTCCGATCCATACTATGATTTGGGGAATGGGATTCAATCCTTTTCCTTTACTACTTTATTTTCCTAATTTAAATACAGGTAGTCCTCGTTTAGCAACTGCCTCATACAGTGACTGTTCATAGTTACGACAGTGATAAAAAAGTAACTTTATGACCAATCCTCACATTTACGACCTTCGCAGGACTGTAAAGCAAAGGAAAGCTGAAGTAAGATCATAAGCACAGTTGCGGTTTCACTTAGTGACCACTTAGCTTAACAACCGAGTTGCCAGTCCTAATTGTAGTCACTAAACAAGGACTACCTGTAATCCTTTAAAGCTAACATTTGCCCCAATAGGGAACATATTCATACACTTTCAGAAGTAAATATAGCCTCGTGCTTGTAGATGCCATAGACGTAGTTTGTCCTTCTTTTGCCACCTCACTAGCAGCTACGTTAGGAGAACTGGTATCAATTGTAGTGAACTAATAAATAATAGCAGAAGAAAAGTCTGTTCTGGAGGCTAGATCTGAAATCCCTTTGAGCTAAATAGGCAGGCCTCCAGCTGCAAGATCCTAGTAAATCTTTTAGAAGAAAAATTTGAAAAGACAACAGTTTTCATTTCAGAATTTGTAATGTACATTTTTTTTCAAAACCCAGAATGCTTACTCTACATTTGAGAACTTTGAGGCCTTGTTTCTATGGTAACTGCTGCTTGTTCTGGAATAAATGTGCAAAACTGAAAGAAACAGCTAGCTGAAACTTAAAAGGAAAAGAGGAGGGGGAGGCAGCGACGGAAAATCCAGTTATTTGGTAGAGATATAACCCTGCAGTAACCTTAGTTAAAGCCAGTAAGTAAATGCAAAAGTAGTTCTTGTTGAACCTTTCTTTTTCTAGATCTATGTGGAAAAAACTTCGACAGTGTTTTGTTAATGACACCCAACAGCACACAAGCACAATTTTACTAATGAAAAAGGACTTCTCCTTGCTCTCTTCTCTCTCCATTCCCCCCACCCCATAATCCAAAACTATTCCGAAGAGCAGATGTCAGTCTTTTTTTTTTTTCCAGACAGGACAGTTTTGCACAAGAAGTTGCAGGCACCAAACTCAAAAAATAAAATACCTTACTTTTTTAAAAAATGAAAATGGCCACAAACTAATGAGATTGTATATGGGAATCTAGTGAATTTGCAAGTTTTAGCTGTCAGATGACATGATGACGTTATTAATTTTTAGAATCATTTTTTATATAAAATGTAGGGGAGTCAGTAGGTACAATTTTGCTATCTGCATTAAGTCAGTAGGTGCACGTGATACAATCTGCCACCCACCTAAGCCATTCCATCATCTTTGTGGCAAGTAAGACAAATGTAGTACTTCTAAAGATTGGTTTCTTTCTTTAAAAATAAAGAGATAAGGAAAGGATTAAATTCTAGCTCCATAGTACAGTCCACATTCCTAGTACAAGGACTGCTAATTTGGCTGGGGATGTAAGAAAACTGTGGTTATAACTGGTTTAATTACATTTGACCAAAGATAAGACATCTTCTACCTAATGCCAAGGCCAATCATAAGACTGTGGGGAAATAGGAAAGCCACTTGACTGGGACTTTCCTTTTAGACATGTGCTAATTTATTTTACTTAAAAATATTCAAGTTATATCTTTGTTTTCATGTATCATAATTTTTAAAGTTTTTATTATGGCTAGGAGCATCCAAAGTCTATATCATTCTACTTTTTGAAATGTAACATTTAACTATATGCACACTCTTTAACTAAGAAACAAATGCTAAAATTGTAAACAGCAACACAATTTTCATCCTTCTTCCCTTAAGGATTTTTAATTAGAAGTTGCAGTATTACAGTATTTGAAGAGAATCTAATGTCCTTAGAATCTAGTACAGAATGGAGGATGATTAGTTTCTTTAACACTATTGCTTCTCTTCCAGCAGAAGTGAGGCATGACTTTGGTAAATTCAACTTTTAAGGAAATACTACTGCTAATATTCATATATACAAAATAGCATGCTGAATACCTTTTTTCAATCAAACCAAAGATTGAGCATTTAAATGCTTCCTAAGAAAAAGTTACTTATTTTAAGCTTCTTGCTAAACTCTAGCACATTGATAGAACGTTTCAGAAAAGAATGTTTGTTTGGACTATTTTTACTGTTTGCACTGAGTTGACCTTTTAAGTGGCTTTCATTTCAAAAGGAAGGCTTCTTCTCACCTAGAATCACTGCATTATGTAAACCTATGTCAGAGCACGCAACGTGGGGCGGCCTGCTCCTTTTTCCAAGACACCAGTGATCCACGTTCTATGCAGTAAATAGACACTCAAGCAGAGATTAGATAAAATAGCCTATTTACTTTATATACATACGTAGTCCAAATACAGTCCAGTAACATCCAACTGCAGTTACAAATGATAACAGCAACGAGCAGGAATACAGCAACAAGAAGGAAGTACACAAGAACTTCACTTCTTTTATACAAATACTGACCTATCACATTATAGGTCACTCTCATCATCTGCCACACCCAACTAAACTATAGCACCTGAAGTATGAGTCATTACTGCCACATCATACCTTCAACAATGGCTGCTAATTGGATGACTTGCAGAATATTTCACTTCTCACCTAGATACATCAAGCCTCTCCAGTAAAATTTATCTATCTGTAAATTCCTGGGTATATACAAACCCCAACAACCTATAAACAGTGCTTCAGGTGCTTACACCTTACAATTATAATACACTTAATGGGCCAGATCCAAACATATTTATGCTGTAAGCCTCAGTATGAACTTCAGTTACCAGGAATTACTGCATACTTTTGCAATATTTTCTTTAGTCACTTCAGCATTACTAAGCTCAACAAAAAAATAAGCTGACTTGCATAGTGTGCTAAGCTTGCTGGTTTATGTTCTTAAAAAGAATGCTGAGAGAAGTCACTGGGTTGTGCATGCTTTGAAAGCTACCTGGAAGAAATGCTCTGGGCCACTGTGTAAGTCTGAAGAAAAAGGTGCTATTGCTTTAAAAGCTGCATTAATGTTAATAAGTGGATTTCTTAAAGCAGCAGCATTCTTTTTACAGGCTTGCTCAGAAGCCTGAAGCAAGTTGGTCTGCTTTAATACTGTACTGTAACTGCAGAGTGGTGTTGTACGTGTTTGAGGCCCTAAGATTTTTCTGATAACCCAATTTTGAAGCACACGTAGTATGAGAAATTAGTATCTGCCGGTTGTTGCCATATTTACTCACCCTCTGACCTTCTTTTCCAGGTGGGCCTTGAGGACCTTCTATTCCTGGCACACTCTGTAAATATAGACAGTTTTCAAATGTTACTTTCCTCATTAATATAGCTTGAAGTAGTTGCTCTCTATTGCTAAAATAGTAAGCAAACCCTTCATAAATAAAATTTAATTTTAAGCGGTATTCATATAGGTTCTTATGGTTGTGGCTAACAGATGCTCAAGTGCATAGAAAGGTCACACTGCTTTAATTGGAAAGGCTGTTTCAACTGCAGAACTGAGCAGTTCTTGCTTGATAATTTTTAATGAACACTACATGCTTAGTTTTGAACTGCATATACTTTGAAGAAAGAATGTCAGCCTGCTTTAGGAATAAATGGTAGCCTCAATATCTGAGGGTTATTTTGTATATTAATTTTTGCACATAGACATTTTTATATGCTTTCCACTATGCTGAATGGTGAGACCAAGGCTTCAGGGCAGCCTTGACTATCCTGATGCCTCAACATATATGTGATTACATCTCTCATCATCTTCAGTCAGCACAACCATTGATCCAGAAACTAGCATGCTGACTGAAATACACAAAAGCAGAGCACACATAAAGATTATAAAGAAATAGTCTGGCTAGTGGAATGCCTTTGTGCTTGGGAGATCATTTGAAAAGATTTTGGGCTTTGCTAAAAGATACATTTTAGTAGGAAAGTATATCCAAAAAAGAAAACTGCGGGTAAACTCTGAATGCAGTCACAGAAAAAGGAGTAATAGGAAGGAATACTGTGGCAAACCAAGGAGACTATGTAGTAATGCTTCAGGTTTTATTTGGAGGAGGGGAAGGAAAGGGGTATAGAGATGACAATAGGAAAACTAGGTAGGAAAAACATAACTTTTGCTTTCTTTTTCCTAATTATCTTTATGAAACACAGAAAAGAAGAGTGGGGATCTGTAGGGTAAATCCAAAAAAAAAAAAAAAGAATTTGATGGTTGTTGTGGGTTTTCCGGGCTGTGTGGCCATGTTCTGGCAGTTTTGGTTCCTTAGGAACCAAACTGCCAGAACACGGCCACACAGCCCGGAAAACCCACAACAACCATCGGATTCCAGCCGTGAAAGCCTTCGACTATACAAAAAAGAATTTCTTTGATGAAAAATTTCTAGGGGAAGCCTCTATAATAGGGAAATTCAGAAGAGATATTCAATTAAGCTACTGTAATTATAGGAACAACTGGAATTCAAGGCTTGAAAAGACAAGGTCATAAGAGCTATAGAAACCTATACTCTCAATGGTTATAGCAAAAACATCCTTGTGTGCCTATATGCATGTGTAGAATGGTGTGTGTGTGTGTGTATAAATTAGGCACGTTGAGGTTGGTCTTTGTAAAGTGGTTTGCATATAGTGTTGGCCCCACTCATTTTCAGTTTTCGCCCCACAACATCTATGACAGAATACGATCTTTGGGATGAACAGGTTTCTAGGTCTACATATTGTCTTGTGTAATCTCAAACCTGTCACTTGAGAAAGCTGTAGCTGAATGTAATTAAATGGATGACATGGCTTTAGGTTCATGGCTTTATTTGATTTTGTTTTCAAACTTTAGATCAGTACACAAGACGCATGACCAAGATTTGAATTTTTCCTCTCTTAAATCAACTTTGCAACCTGGGTGACATATATTTATGAAGCCAACAAAAGCATGGCAAGTTAATCTTTGTATTCATAACTTCAGAGCTGTTCTCTGTCTTATTTATAGTTATATCATCAAACCATTAAAAAAATATTTCTGTACAGCCAAGTAAGTTTTGCATATTTTAAAATAAAAAGAATTGAGGTCAACTTCAGATGATTTATCACTCATACCAAACAAGGACAGTTCCCTTTATTGCTGGAACAACATTTCTCTTTTATCCAAAAGAGAGGTGTAAATTAGTCATTGCAAAAGCAGACTCTGGTGGAGATATTAGAATGGGGTATTTAAATAAAATACATAGGTCGTACATGACAACTTTCCTTACGTTAGTATGTCTAGAATTCTCCACAGCATGACTAGCTTGACTTCTTGATTTCAGCTTGACTTGATTTCATACTGTACTAATACATTCAGCAGTGAAAGTGATAAAAAATTGAGACAAGCTCAAAAGATGCTACAAAAATTAAACTGCCAGATGATCCGTCTCAGCTAGATGGTATAGCGGAATTCAATTAATAATGTAAATATTTTTTATAAAGATTAATTACTTCACAGAGTTCCTTCTCTCAAATTTTTTCCCCCTCCCTGGCTTATATACCCAGGAACATTCCTCATGCTTAATTCATTAGCCATAAACTGGCTGCATTACAGTGACACGTTATACGAAACCACAGAAGTTAAACTTCCCCCTGGGGTCACACACTTCCTACTTCAGATTTGGCTAAGAGGAAACTGATAGCCTCTGCTTCTTTTTAAGTCACTAGCAGTTTAGCCTGTTGTCCAAGCTGTATGGCACAAAATCTGCAGCTCACTATGTCCCAACTCCCTTTTCTTTCCATGTGCTGTTTCTCCAGCTATTCTCTGCTCTGCTCACCTGCTCTACCCACCATGGATTCTCTCCTTCTTTAGATTCCCCTGCATTCCCCAGCACCTCCAGGTTTCCAAATTCATAGCTGCCCCACTCAGAGTTTCCTAGTCCACCTTCAGATTCCCTGAACACCCCCAGCTGCCCCACATTCTTCTCCCAACCCTAACCATGCCTCACAACCTAGCCTCCAGCCTCCTGAAATATTACTGGGCACATTCGGGCTGCTATTGGGGTTCTCTCCCTATCTCAGTGTTCTTTTGTGGTTTATTTATTTATTTATTGTTTGATTTATATCACCGCCCATCTCCCCCCACAAGGGGACTCTTTTATTTATCAATGCCAAGAGTTTCCCCAAACTTGTTGATATTTTGTGTAAATATATCAGTTTGTCTACAAGGCTCCAAAGAAGTTCTGGCCAATTTCTACATCTTAAATTCCCTGGTCATGATAAAACATTAAAAATGATAACCTAGGAAACCAAAATGTTAAGGCTGAGGCCCTGTTTGAATTTAAGGCAAGTTTCAACTCCAACATCCACCCACCCATCCAAAATAACAGAAAGAAGCACATAATTGTTTGCATTGTCTTCATAACGTGAAGTGGCATGTGTTAATTCTCATGAAGGTGGTCCTTACAATTAAAAAGGCATAGAAGTGGCATCACTAGCTCCAGAGTGACAAAGTCCTAGAGCAGGGCTTTCCAAAGTTTTTCCCGCGGCGACACACCAACCAGCGTTGGTGTGTCGCCGTGGGAAAACCCGGAAGTGCGGCAGCGCGCAAAAACCCGGAAGCGCTGCTGCTGCTTTCAGGTTTTGCGCGCTGCACTTGGTGTGTCGCCGCGGGAAAACCCGGAAGCGCTGATGATGATCAGCACTTCCAGGTTGTGTGGCGACACACCAGACTGTGTGTGGCGACACACTTTTGTGTCGCCACACACAGTTTGGAAAGCTCTGTCCTAGAGCTTCCTCATTCCACCTGTAATCCCTATGTGAGGCGTATGGACATCTTGAGAGGTTTTGCAATTGGTTCTAGCCCATCAAGGTGATACCCAGAGGCACTACTCAGTCTGACTCCTACTGTGGCCAGCCAACGATCTTCTCTGACACATCTGCAACCAATGAGTACTCTGAGTATAAATGTAGGATATATGTAAATCAACAATATAATATTTTAATCCTACATCATCTATTATATCTCCAAGTCTATCTCTTAAGATGTCAGATAATATTTAATCTTTTAATTTTTTTATTTGGTATTTGGTATTTATTTGGTATTTTATTTGGTATTTTATTTGGTATTTTATTTGGTATTTATTTAGTATTTTATTTGGTAAATCGGGGGTGCAATGGCTCAGTGGTTAAGACGCCAGGCTTGTCGATCGGAAGGGCAGTGGTTCGAGACCCGAGCGCCGCATGACGGAGTGAGCTCCCACACTCACCCCAGCTCTTGCCAACCTGGCAATTCAAAAGCATGCAAATGCAAGTAGATGAATAGGTACCACCTCGGTGGGATGGTAACAGCGTTCCACACGCGTCATGCTGGCCACATGACCGCAGAAGCGTCTTCAGACAGCACTGTCTCTTTGGCTAAGAAACGGAGATGAGCACCGCCCCCTAGAGTCAGACACGTCTGTGCAGGGGAAAACCTTTACCTTTTTATTTGGTATATGTTTAAATGCAGAAGACGACCTATTTTTCCCCATAACCACCACTGTATGAAGTAAGTTGAGCTGAAACCATGCAGCCAGCCCAAAGTCACCCACTGAGAGCTCCCATGGCTGAGGCTAGACTCACCTTAACCACTGAATATATCACATTGGCTCTCAAAACATTTCTGCCAGGTTTCCAATGGGGAGATTCTACACGTCAAACAAGGGTTTTTACCACTACATTAGTGAGAATGACCTACAGCCAAGTTGCTTTTACGTATGTCTATGTGTGCATGTTTCTGACAATTAGTTTGCTATATATCGTGGTGGCCCTCCAAGGCAGAAAAATTCTGAAGGGGAATGATAAATAATATCCTGCTTGATCATATAAAAATAAATATCTTATAATTAAAAAGCATATCAGCCAGAAATACTACCCCAGCCTGAACCCTATTATTTAGTAGTATTTTTATTTGTTATGAATTTATATTTAAGCCCAGTAAAGTCCTTTGCTTCTGTCAGGATGGAGGCTGAGTCTGAGGAGGAAGAGGACCAGCCAATCGTGGAAAAAGCAAGAGAGAGCCATGAGCAGCAAGATCCAGAGCCACCGATTGAAGACAGACAGGAGGCAGATTCATCGCCACCTATCAGCGCAAGAGAAAGGAGGCTGGAAAGGCGGGCTGAGCAGCGAGAGAGGCGATTGGCTCCCACACGTAAAAGGCGGGAAAGCCAAAGTTATAAAAAGGGCCAGAAGCCAGAGCCGATTGTCAGAGACAACCGTTCAAAATACCCGACACGAACGCCTTCCGCTGGAGTGAACCGAGACTAAGAGCCCTGGCTTGCTGCCGCAACAAACCTGGCCTTAGAGCCTTGCCTTGCTACCGCACCAACTCTTGCCTCAGAGCCTTGCCTTGCCACCGTGCATTTGTGAGTTATCAACCACTTAACCTTTCCTGTATCCCTTATTGTTAAATAAAGAATGTTACCATCGCTTCCTGTGTCAAGTCTTAGTCAGAACAGGACAGCTTCTCCCCCAACAACCTTGTGATGTAGGTGGGGCTGAAAGAGAGTGACTGGCCCACTATCATCCAGTGAGTGTCCCATGGCTGAGGGTGGAGTAGAACCTGGGTCTCTACTGTCCAACATCTTAATCACTACACCACACTGGCTCTCATTATGCTAGTTTTCTGCTTGAAGGGAGTTTTTTCTAGTGTCTATATGGATACCTGAAGTAGTGCAGTTCACCTTGAACTACCCCCACATTCTGCAGAAGAAGGTCCCAGGTGGATATCACAAGCTGCCAAGAAGGAGCTCTGGGTTTTGTGATATTGGGTGGTACTGTGAGAAAAACACACACACCAGGAAACAGATATCTCCTGCACAATGAAGGCATGAGCCAAATTAAAGTTATATTTTCAAGGCTCACTCACTGGATCGTCACCTTGTTGTGGTGAGTGGGCTTGTGTGTTCCCAATGAACCCTGTGAGCGAAGCCGTCGGGAGTCATGTACTCCTGGCAGGGTCACCCATGGCGGTAAGGTCCAGGGGGAGGAACCAGACAAAGAACGATCCAAGAAAGTCCTCAACGGCAGAACAGGCGGAAGATAACAAGGTGTATTGTTACAACGGCTGCGAAGGCGGATGAAGGCTGCAGCAGACAAAAGGTCACCAATCGTCATGGTATCCATGCCATTGGATTAGAGCCTTTTTCTGTGAAGGTTGTGTGCTGATCGTTGTGCACCGATCTCCACACATAAAACAAATTCACGCACAGGCGTCTTCCAACCACACCAAACCCAAAACAACCAAAAGTCCCATGGCGATTGACGAATGGCAACGGGGGCAGGACTGTGAAATCCGGAAGCTCCTAGTCATGGATCAGCACATGGGCGGTGGATACGGATTCAGTCGCCCTGACTCAAGGTTCGAGGCAGTTGAGTAGTTCGGCAGCTGTATCCACGACTGAGCAGCCCTATTTAGGATCCACTCTGCTCACCCCATATGGGGAGGGGGCTAGAAAAGGTGCCCTAAACATAGTCTGCCTCATTTTCTCCCTGACTGGATTACCGCGACCAGTGGGGTCACCATCTAGCGGTCGTAAAAAACACATGAATTTTGGAACATGGAATATACGGACACTGCAAGACAATATGGATAGTGAACGACCTGAACGTAGGACTGCCATTATTGCAAGGGAGCTGAGACGTTTTAATATTGATATAGCAGCACTCCAAGAAACTCGAAGAGCAGGAGAAGGACAGTTGAAGGAAGAAAAAGGAGGTTATACCTTCTTTTGGAAAGGACTGTCTGAACAAGAACGACGAATACATGGGGTAGGCTTTGCTATCAAAAACGACCTTGTGAAGCTCTTGTCAGAAGTTCCCACTGGGATTAACGAACGACTCTCAACTCTGCGAATAAAACTCACCAAAAACCAACAGGCAACTATTCTAAGTGCTTACGCACCAACACTAGATGCAGATGAGGATATCAAGGAAAAATTTTATACCCAGCTGGACACCATCTTATCAGAGATACCAAAGGAGGATAAAATTATCCTCCTGGGCGATTTCAATGCAAGAGTTGGGCGTGATTTTGATTTGTGGCCAGGGATCATTGGGAAAGAAGGAGTTGACAACAGCAACACGAATGGAATCTTACTTCTGACTAAATGTGCAGAGCATAACCTTGTCATTACTAACACACTCTTTCGCCAGAAAAATAAATTTAAAACATCATGGAAGCACCCACGGTCGAAGCACTGGCATCTTTTAGATTATGTAATTGTCCGTGCTAGAGATCGCCGTGATGTACTTCTCACCAGAGCCATGACGAGCGCCGATGACTGCTGGACAGACCATCGATTAATTCGATCCACGATGGCCATAAAGATTGTCCCTCATCGTAGGCTCCAAGGAAGAAAACCAAGGCGTAAAATGAATACACTGGCCCTTCAAGATCCTATTAAACGAGCTTGCTTTCAATCAACTCTCAAGGAACATCTGCCTATGGAACTTCCTGAAAATGTTGAGGAACACTGGATTAAATTGAAGACTTCTATCATTTCAGCCTGTGAACAAACTATCGGATACCAGACTAAGAGACATCAGGACTGGTTTGATGAGAACGATAGTGAGATTGAACATATTATTGACAAGAAAAGGAAAGCCTTCCAGATATGGCAAAAAGATATTAACTGTGCCGTTAAGAAAAAAATCTACGCCAGTGCAAAGGCAGAAGTCCAAAGAAGAACTAGAGAACTTAAGAACATATGGTGGATAAAAAAAGCCCAAGAAACCCAACATTTTGCAGATGCTCATGATGCACGGGGCTTTTTTAATGCCATAAAGGCCATTTATGGACCAACAAACCATGGTACAAATCCCTTACGCTCAGTAGATGGTGCTAAACTTCTAAACGACAAAGAGTCTATTGCACTGCGCTGGAAAGAGCATTACTGCAATCTCCTTAATCGTCACTCTACTGTGGCTGACGAAGTCTTCTTGCAAATCCCGCAAAAACAAATAAGAAATGAGCTTGCAGTACCCCCTAGTTTGGAGGAAGTCAGTAAAGCCACTAAACAAATGAAAAATAACAAAGCTAGTGGACCTGATGGGATTCCTGCTGAAGTCTTTAAAGAAGGCGGGCCTCAACTTACACAACAACTTCATAAGCTCATCGAAAAAATCTGGATGAGGGAGGAGATTCCAGCAGACTTTAGGGATGCCATAATTATCACTCTCTTTAAAAAGGGTGATAGAACAGACTGTGGAAACTACCGAGGCATCTCCCTTCTAGCCACAGCAGGCAAAATCCTGGCAAAGATCATCGCAAACCGTCTCCTATCTGTATCAGAAGACATCCTCCCTGAAACGCAAAATGGCTTCCGCCCTTCCAGAGGAACAGTGGATATGATCTTCACTGCACGACAGCTTCAAGAAAAATGCAAGGAGCAAAACCGCCCTCTGTACATGGCGTTTATTGATCTGACTAAAGCTTTTGATACTGTAAATCGTACTGCTCTCTGGACCATCCTTCTGAAAATCGGATGCCCTGATAAATTTGTGAACATCTTGCGGTTACTCCATGACGACATGATGGCAACAATCCTGAATAACAATGGCTCTCAAAGCGATCCATTTAAAGTGGAATCCGGCGTTAAACAGGGATGTGTTATTGCTCCAACCTTATTCGCTATCTTCATCGCTATGATTATGCACCTTGTTGAAGAGAAACTTCCTACAGGTGTAGAAATTATATATCGAACAGATGGAAAGCTTTTTAATCTTAGTAGGCTGAAAGCAAAAAATAAGGTAACTGCAACTTCTGTTATAGAACTTCAATATGCTGATGATAACGTAGTCTGTGCACACTCCGAGGAAGATCTTCAAACTATCCTAAACATCTTTGCAGAAGCATATGAAAAACTCGGCCTCTCGATTAACATTAAAAAAACCAAAGTGCTTTACCAGCAAGTTCGAACCAATCCCTCTGCAGCGCCATCAATCCAGCTTAAAGGTGTGTCACTAGAAAATGTCGACCACTTTTCTTATCTCGGCAGCCATCTATCAACAAAAGCCGACATCGACGCTGAAATTCAGCATCGCCTGAGCTCTGCGAGTGTAGCTTTCTCCCGAATGAAGCGTAGAGTGTTTGAGGATCGGGACATTCGCAGGGAGACCAAAATGCTTGTTTACAAAGCCATTGTACTACCAACCCTTCTGTACGCCTGTGAAACATGGACCCTCTACAAACGCCACCTCCAACTTCTTGAAAGATTCCATCAACGCTGCCTCCGAAAAATTCTGCAAATTACTTGGGAAGATAGGCGGACTAATGTTAGCGTATTAGAAGAAGCGAAAACCACCAGCATTGAAACAATGATCATCCAACATCAACTTCGCTGGACCGGTCATGTTGTACGAATGCCTGACCATCGTCTTCCAAAGCAGCTACTTTACTCCCAACTTAAGAATGGAAAACGGAATATTGGTGGACAGCAAAAGAGATTCAAAGATACTCTCAAAGCTAATTTAAAAAAATGTAATATCAGCATTGAGAACTGGGAAGCCCTAACCCATGAGCGTTTCAATTGGAGGTCAGCCTTTATTAATGGCGCTATGGACTTTGAAGAAGCACGAGTACAGGGCGAAAAGGAGAAGAGAGCTAAAAGGAAGGCACGTCAGGCAAACCCTCATCATGACCGTCTCCCACCCGGAAACCTATGCCCTCATTGTGGGAGGTTGTGCGGATCCAGAATTGGCCTTTATAGCCACTTACGGACTCACCGTTAAAATTTTACCTTTGGAAGACAATCTTACTCGGCTACGAGTGATCGCCAATGACGCCAATGATATTTTCAAGGATTTCAGTTGTTGATGTGTATGTTAATTTTCATGTCTCTCAATTTCAGTGGTGCTTGGCAACTATTTCATTGTCAACAGGTGAATAATTTCAGAGTTTATAAACTTCAGTGTACAAAATAATCTGAGTTGCATCATTTAATGCCAAAATAATACTTAATATGACTTTATAGTGCATTAGTAACAGAAGGGACCCAAGGGTGTATGCTAGATTGATCAGCCTTGAACTCCCATTCAGGTTGTTGAGAGCTAAGTTGAACTCCCAAATGTAGTGCCAGACCTGATACAACATATTTCATCAGCACATGAAAAAACGAAGTTAAGGTTCATGACTGGCCACATCAAAGTTGAAAGTTGAGAAATAACTGAAACCCAAAGCAGTAGCCACCTTGTTTCTTCAGAAGAGCACTAACAGGCAGAAAGTTTAATGAGATGATGAATGTCATTGGTTAGCTGCTTATGACAATGTCAGTAAGTGTATTGTACCATTCCCCTTTCCCCTTCAGCATTCTCTGTAGAAGCAGCTGCAACATTACGTGTTGTCTTTACTATCCCCAGAAACAGCAGACACATGTTTGAATCTATGGTACAAACTACTTTGAAAGGCTATCATCCACCTGATTGCATTTGCTACTTGTGAATTTTGGGAATCAGCTTCAAGGGGGTAGTGAATTGAATATTTGTCAGATCAAAGCACCCTTTCGAACCAGTGCAAAGCCTTAGTAATTTCCATCTGCAGATAGCAGTGAATTTGGTATCTGTAATGGTATATGGGAATGACCTTGGGAGACAGGAGGAAGAGCCACGACCTAGACAAGATTGAGTCCGAAGGAGGAGGGGTGGAGAAAGCATATCAGGAGGGACCCTCCCTAGTTTTGGGGAAAGTAAGAGTAAGGGATGGGAGAGGTACTTTCAGACTTGCAAGATTCTGTTAATGTAACCTTACAATAAAGAGTTAGTACTCATGGGCTTCCGGTGGGGAACATGGCTGACTGAACAGATGTATGTATGTATGTATCTATGTTATTATATATTAGTGATAGGGAGAGATGCTTGTGATATTCTAAGGTCCCATGTATTAAAATAACTAGAATGCATTTAGATAATCTGTACTTGGCTAGAAGGGTAGGAGAGTATCATTTATTGCTCCTCCTCAGGCAGCGAAAGTATCTTGGGCCAGTTCTGTCTTGAAACTGCATGATGCCACTTGTTAACTGCATTTGTATGTGGCAGTAACCACAGAAAATGTCTAGGTCTGAATGACTAACTTCTTCATTCTGTTTGCTTTGTACCAAATGTGTTATCTGATGCTTCATTTAACCAGGCCTTGAGGAATACGGAGCCAGCATTCGAAGTATCTGTTTAGTAAGCACATCTAGGTGCTTTTGCTTGTGACAGACTTAACCCTTGGCTTCTGCTTAAGCATTTGGTGCCATCTGGATGAGTATTTTATAACTCCCCAAAGGGATAGGCCCACAGGAACGTAAAAATGGATGCTCATTTTCCTGGGGAACTAAAAGCTGTGGATCAAATGTCAAGAGGAATAGTTTTCATATACTTTATGAGAGAGATCACCATACCACCTTCCTTCACCTGTCACTCTTGTGACATGGCATCCACAGGCTTAAGCTCTGGATGCCAGAAAGGAGAGAGGAGCTTAGCCAACTGTGTCATTTCAGAGAAAAACCCCTGACTCCTTCTGCCTTAATTCAGCACCTTGACAAAACTGTGAAGATAAAGCTGTCATCTCTGGTGTTCAGTCACTGCATGGCCCTTGCAGGATATCAGGACTTGAAAACAACATCAACCGTTTTAGTCCATTATGTTATTTTAACATTAAGGAAACAATCTACATTATGTGGGAAATTAAATATTCATGTTTAAAGTTAAGATGTTATGCTATAAGTAAGGAATTACACTATTTTACAGCCACGCTCATGTGTCTATATGACTTTTTCAGGCCATTTCCAAATACTTTTCTTAGAAAAAAAAGTCTACTGAAACTTTTTCAGTATTGCCCCATGCCCAAATATAGAGTAGACAAAGCCAACTATTATAAGCATTCTGTGACTATTAGCTAAAGTTTAATTGACTCATTTGGACTGCTGAGTAGGTGACACTAGGGAAAAAAACAACAATTTTTTCCCCCTAAGTGCCCAAAATATAATAGTAATTCTTCTCATTAGTATGTAGGTGACTCCCTGTTGGATCTCAGTTTTCAAACTTTGACTTTATAGAGGCAGGTTTTAAACCCAGTATTTGAGGGGCAATTCTAGAGTGAATGTAGGTTACAATGAATATAATTAAATTTAAATAAGGATGTTGCAAGACATCCAATATCTCTTTGCAATTAGGTTACAGTTGAGCAAGGAGTGCTAGACTCCAATCTCAGTTTCCCATCTCTATTACCTCTGTCATACCCCCAATAATTTTCCTCTGCTCCAAAAGCTCTGAGAGACACATTTGGCTGCTAGGGAAAAATGCAGCATAAAGGATTGATTTTCCAGATCTTTGAAGGAGTGTCCATTCCCCACGTGACTGGTTTTAAAGCCATCAGGAAAATGATACTATATGCATCTACTTCCACTAGGGAAAAGGCACTGCAACACTTCAGTTGTCCTTCTGATTGCATTACTAAATATGAAAAGTGATAAACAGTGACATATTCTTTTCACCCATCAGGTTGTTTTGCAAGTGTTTGCATGACCTCATTTCACACAGTGAGATAGCCAGAGCACTTTTGAAGAGAGTGGAAGTGGGGTGTGTTCAGCTGAACAAGTCTAATGTTCCCCTCACTATTTTTATAGGTTGATAGTTGCACATTTTGTGCAACTGAGAAAGTGATCATTTCATTTAGTTAGGTAAATTAATTAATGCCAAAAAAACCCACCATCCTATATATACTGAAAGCCAATACTTAGAAGGAGATTCCTTCTTTGTTTCCAAATTAATGTACTTACTGCAAGGGCAGCAGGTCCTGGAGGTCCTGTATCACCCTATAATATTAGGAAGAAAGCAAAAGTCAGCAATCTCATAGTAGTGCAATTTTAGAAAATGCCACTACGTTTTAAATACTTAACTTGACATACTCAGCTTCATTTGAAATACTTAATTCAATATAGTCTCTATTCAGTTTAGTTTAAAAAATCTGATGATGAGATAGTGAAAATTAAAGTGATGAGCAGCCCAAGGTCAGCAAATGTCAGTGGAGATCCAGGCTTATCCACGGGTGGCTCATTGTTCATGGTAATATGGTTAAAAATTCGAAGGTCGGCTTATCCGCAGATGGGCTTATCCACAAGTATATATGGTAAGTCCGTTCAGCCCCATTTTTGCATCAGCTTCTGTAACTGTTTCTAAAATGTCTACCATGAAACTTGGTTTGCATTTCTTCTACTATATTTTTGTACACTTTTTCATCATATCCTCCTATCTGAAGGCAATTTCCCCTAATCTGTACATTTTTGCAAGTAATTTTCATACAGTAATATTCTATTGAATCCACTTGGCAATGGGTATGTTTTAACCATTTTTGTGTGTGGCAGACTGCACTTCAAAATTCAGAGAAGTGGGTCTATCAGCATGTAACTGTGCTCCTGCTCATGTATAGTGTCCTGATTCCTAGGAGGAATCCTAAAGGAAGTAAGGGTATTATTATGGTGAGGTGAGAGCAGTGGGGAAGATGGAAGAAAGACTGCTTGTTCCCTCTGCTGTTAGTCTTTCTGAGTGTGGGTGGTGGGAGGGAGAAGCTCAGATCATTCCCATTCCAGCTGATATAAATGGCACGTGCCAGTGATGTGAAAGGGGGTATATGCAGAAGAGTGTGTGCACAAAAGGACGTGCATGGTCCTGAACCCACCTAACCTATAGGTTTTGGACATTTGGATTAGGTAAATTCAGTTTACCTAATTTAAAATACAAATTAGGCAAATGTCTACTTCAACTATAGGGGGACTGGAGAGGAAAGGTTTGCTGAGGTGAAGGGAAGACATACTTTTGCAGGAGTACAAAGCAAGAAGCAATGAAGTGGGAAATAATGAAATGGCAACAATGAATTTGTGGCACTTTTAAAAGGTTTTCTATTGTGGCATACGCTTTCCATGGATCATAGCTTCCTTCCTCAGATAAGCAAAGCAGTGACTCTCACAAGGGGACAGGCATACAGATGGATACAGTCTGCTTTATGTACTGAGGGGAAGGGATCCAGTTCTGCAAGTGGTGGTGGGTCACACTATTCTGCAAAATACCAAGAGTACCAGATCTGGTGACACACGATCCATCCTTAATTAAAGAACACTATTGATGATCAGCCCCAATAATATTAATGGGATAGAGCAACACCTTCAGAGGGACAATTGCTACATAATTAAGTTATTTACAAATGAGGCGGTATAATGATATGACAGATATGCACATAGTGCTTAGGACTGCGGTGTATTTGCACTTATGCTTGCAAGTGGAAGAGGGAGAGGAAGAGGAAAGAAGAGGGGACACAAACAAAACTGGATGGAGATGAGGGGAGGGGAAGATGTATGTAGTTGCATACAGTAGGAGCAAAATGAGACAGTTCTCCTGCTTAAGTAAAACTTCAGCAAGTAACACTTCCCAAGCAGTTGTTAATATTCAGGCTAATCTTCAAAGGCACCCCACTACAGCACTGGATGCAGCCGTTAGTATTTCTTGTTCATTCTTTTGTTTTCAGCAAAATTCTTCTTTTCAGTAAAAAAAAGGTAAAGGTTCCCCCCGAACATTTGTGCAGTTGTGTCCGACTCTAAGGGGCGGTGCTCATCTCCGTTTGTTAGCCGAAGAGCCAGCGTTGTCCGAAGATGCTTCCATGGTCTTGTGGCCAGCATGACGCACGCGGAACGCTGTTACCTTCCCACCGAAGTGGTACCTATTTATCTGCTTGCATTTGCATGCTTTCGAATTGCTAGGTTGGCAAGAGCTGGGGCGAGTGCGGGAGCTCACTCCATCACGCGGGACTAGGGATTCAAACCTCCGAACTTGCGACCTTCCAATTGACAAGCCTGGCGTCTTACCCGCTGAGCCACCACGCCCCTACCTTTTCACTAAATAGCCCTCCAATTCTCAGCTGCCTATTGGTTCAATATAACTATTTGCACATAGACACACATGCACACCTTTTCTCCCTTTGCACCAGTCATTCCACGATCACCAGCATCACCTTTTAAACCCTATAGAAAAAGCAGAAAAGATAAGGAAACATATTTAATATACATTAAGTAAGTAAGAAGAGCCAGTTTGGTGTAGTGGTTAAGGCACCAGGCTAGAAACCAGGAGACTATGAGTTCTAGTCCTGCCTTAGGCACAAAGCCAGCTGGGTGACCTTGGGCCAGTCTCTCTCTCAGCCCTAGGGAGAAGGCAAGGGCAAGCCCAGTGTTTCTCAACCTTGGCAACTTTAAGCAGTGTGAACTTCTACTCCTTAATATGATTAAGATTATTAAAATTGTTGTATTATCAAGTACAATGGCAGACAATTTATATGTTTTTTAGTTTGATCTTTATTATAGTAGACAGGAACGTATAGAATAGTAGTAGGAAGGAAATAATTAAATAAATTTTATCTTTGGGGGGAAGTTGATTAGGAGGTATATAGTATAGTATAGCAGGGGTCCCCAACTAGTGGGCCTGTTAGTAACTGGGCTCTGGGGCTCCCGTCCGCAAACCCTGCCCCCTTCCATGCAATTGGCTCCCGCCTGCAAACCCCACCCCCGGTGCTTGTGATTGGTTCCTGCCCACAAACCCCACCCCCCAGTGCATGCAATTGGCTCCCGCCCGCAAACCCCGCCCCCAGTCCATGGAAAAATTATCTTTTGAAATCGGTTCCTGGCACCAAAAAGGTTGGGGATCCGTATAGTATAGTATAGTATAGTATAGTATAGTATAGTATAGTATAGTATAGTATAGTATAGTTCTATCTATCTATCTATCTATCTATCTATCTATCTATCTATCTATCAACATAAAGGGAGGGAGCAACTGTATTTAGTGATTTTTATAATGTGCCAGTGGAATGATGTATAGAAATAATGTGATTTTGGTTTAATATAGAGTAAGGGATTGATTATGGAAAATTGTTTTATATCCTTGCTGTTTAAAGTCAGAAGTTACCTCTTTTTGTAATTTTGAAAATTTTCTCTTGTGTTTCTACACTTTTTTAGTTTTTTTTCTTTGTAGTTTTTTGTTTTTCTGTAGCTTTTATCTTTGCTTAAACTTAATAAAAATCTTATTAAAAATACTCATAATTGGGCAATTTAACTTTCTGCAAAAATTACATTAACTCACTGTTTGGAAGAAATAGTTAGAGCTACATCAGCATTTAAGTAGCCAGTTTAAATTAAATGATGGATTTTAATACATCTGATTTCACTTTTATTGTTCTTGGGCTTGTAAGCAATCAAAGAGTTAATTGTAAAGCAATATTTGTTCTGTCGGAAGAAGACAGACCAAGCAAAGAGAAATGAGTAGGGAAAAAAAACTTCTTAATGCCCATGCTTGAACAGTATAAATACAAATTACACTATTCAGATTTCTGAATGGATATTTAAGCAACTGAATTTCTGTGAACTATAAACAAAAATGGTTATGAGATTTCAGAAAGCAAAGAGAGTATGTACACAAGCATACATATTTATCATGCTATTCCTTTTCAGGGTCTGCAATGTTATGCAGTGGGCAAGAAAGGAGTAAAGAAATACTAAGAAAAACAAAACATAATAGCTTAAAATTGCTTAATACCAGCACCATTCATATAGTTCTCCATACCTTTCTATCTTTGCAAACCATCCTTGCTTCCTCCACAACCATATGCTGCTTAATATATTGCCTTTGTCTTTACACTTCTCATTTCTCTTTTTCTGAGGATCTCATCAATTTCATTCCACCACAGTTTTCTTGGACTTCTTTCTCTCAATCCATTCATACTTTCTTCATATATTTATTAAGCAATTTAGTCCTATTCATTTGTTTCTATACGATCAATTCAAATTTTGTACACAATCCACATTCATCCACACCCATTCATTCTTGACCCTATTTCTTCTTGTTTTACTACACTTCTTAAAAAACCCACTCCCAGTCAATTCATTTTATTTTTATGTTTCTCCTTACATATCCAATTCTCACTTCTATATACGCAAATGGGCAAAAGCATGCTCTTATATCCAGCCATTTTTACTTCTTTGAGCAAACACATTCCTTCCTTGCAAGAAACTACCAACTACTTTTCTAGTAACATTTGCTCAAAAATTCTCAATCCATTTCCCCTCTGCCACAGGGGCAGCGGCGATGCACCATCAACACTTCCGGGTTTTGTCGCGACAAACTAATGTGTCGCGACACACAGTTTGGAAAGCTATGATCTAGAATGTATAAAGTTTATTTATGCTGGAAATGTGAACAACAAGAAGGGACATTTTATCATGTTTGGTGGACGTGTAAAAAACTCAGAAAGTATTGGATTCAAATACATACACTAATTCAGAAGATTTTAAAGATTAATATACAATTAAAACCAGAAGTTTTTCTTTTGGACTGATGGATAAACAATTAGAAAAAAGTCATGGAACTTTGTTTTTATATGTGATAACTGCAGTGAGATTATTATATGCACAAAGGTAGAAAGATTTGACGTTACCCACAATAGATGAATGGATGGTGAAGATAATGAAACTTGCTGAAATGGCCGAATTGACTTCTTTGATCAGAGAAAAGACTTTCTACGTTTACTGCTGACTGGAAATCCAGTGTGAAACAAAAAATGAACTTATGATTTATGGTTTTGATGATTGGAAAAAAAATAGATTATAGAAAAATGAGAGCTATGTTGTAACCATAGAGTAAAATTTATATTTATACTTATAACTGCTATAAAGAAAATGAGAAGCTCCTCTTTATATTTTCTTTATTTTTCTGCACTTTTGGCTTTGTCTTTCTTTTCTTCTCTTTTCTTCTTTCTTTTCTTATTCTATATTAGTTTTTGTAAGTTTTTATCTTTCTCTTTTAAAATTTTAATAACATTATTTTTAAAAAAAAAGGAAAAAGATTTTTTTTTTGCTTCTTCAAGTGATTGCTGAAATAAACTGTGCAAGTGTATAAATTAGCTAAGATGCTATTTCTTCATTAGGATTGTAGGGCACAATCACCTTTGTATGATTATCCACAAAGAAGTTAAATAAAATATACATATCAACTTACGTCCCTTCCAGGTATGCCATCAGATCCTTTTTCTCCTTTTTCACCCTAAAAGGAAAACAAAAAAAACACCCAATTAATGTATGTGGTTAGGGAAAATATCTTCTTGGAGACCATTGCAGAAACTTTTAATTGACACCTCAGTATAATCTATACTTATTACCTACAATACTATATTTTTATTTTTTACTTATTTAGTTCTGCATAGTTTTCTCATGGGATTCAAGCCAAGGAATAACAAAATGATTAGATAAAAGTGCAACTAAATTTGTTAATGATGTTTTCACAGACATGGAAAATATTTGTTTCCATCTTCCATGGCATCATTATCACTTACCTCTGAAAAATAGGACTCTAGTCCATACAAATATATGGTACAAGAAGCCTCAATGATTTTATTATTCCAATAGCACCTGATCATCAGAAGAACTCTGAACTCCAGAAGTGGTAGCTGACAGTGGAACTAGGTCTTATTCAAATGATCTTTGTTTTATCTACATGTTAGCCTTTATTTGACAGTTCATGTCATTCCTACTCAGAGACAGTAGTATAATAATCAAAACACATATATCAATGCTTTAAGAAGAGGAGATAATATTCTTTCTATGGCAGTTTTGCCACATAATCCAAGTCACCACTTAAAAAAAGATCAAGGTAGATGTCTAAGGAGAAAGAATTTGTGGCTTTTGAATGATAAGTTAAAATGAAACAAAATGGTACAGTCTTGGTATGGGGATAAGAGATGGCTATAATAATGTTTCCCTTTTTTGTCTTTTTGTTAAGGCTAGGGTTTACCTCAGAAAAGTTCTTGGCACCCACAGGTCATGGTACCCCCATCTAAGCAGCGATAATTTGGAGAAAAATGTAATTTCATCACTAAAATGGAAGGATTACTTGCACTTAAGATGGTCCTCTGTCCTATTTAACACAGAATAGTTATAGGCACATCCATCCAGCTGCATTGCCATGCTTCCTTTGGCTCCTCTCCTGGAGCCAGCAGAAAATTAGGTTGGCCTAAATCTTGCTGCCCCCACAGCCCACTTTTACTGTAGACAGCATAGTTTGTGCTATGTTGCTGTCCATACAGCTTTAATGTATGATATTCTAAGGGCCATGATTGGTTGTTCCCTCAGATAAAATTCTAGCTCCACCCATCATAATCCACTATGTGAAAACTTTTTTTAAAAAAAAAGGTGGGCAGGGGGAGTGGCTGCAGAAGCCATCTGTTTGTACTACTGTACTAAGTCCTTGGTGCTCTCGGAGCTTGGTTGTTTGCTTGCAGATGTTTCACTACCTGACTAGGTAACATCATCAGTGCTAGTGAGAGTGGGGTTTGCTCCCTGTTTATATACAGTAGCTTGCCCTGCCAGTGTTGGTGGGGGTGTGGTTTCACAACTAAAGCCTTCACAACTAAAAGAAGATTGAGGGGAGGGAGAATAGATCAAGGACTAGATGGAAGGGGATGATCCCATAGAGCTGATTGGAGCCACAAGGTTGCTGGCACAAAACTCATTGTTTCAGTCCACTTCCCCCATGCACAATGCACCCTACATTGCTCACATGGAGTGTCTGGAAGTGGGATAAGAAAAAATAACCTCTGTTCTAAAGCATACATAATTTAAGTTTAGTTTTAAGTTAAAGACTGCTAAAAAAGAGAAGAGCAGGGCCCTTGAAATCACTCATCAACAATGCTCTATTTGCCCTATTTTTGATGGCAAAAGGTCTTTATAACCTGTTCCAAACCCAGAGGATTCTGAATGGCAGATAAGTCCAAAAATAAAATTATAAAAACAACAATATAAATCTTCAGGTTAATGCTTTTAATTGCCCTGTCCCTCAATCAACTGGGGCTGGAATAAAACAGCTTTCAATTGTTTGCAGAAGGTGAGGAGCTGCACATACCTTTGGGGACTATTCCAAAGAATCGGGGTTACCCCACATAGTTTTTCTTTGGCAGTGTGTCTTGTTTGCCATTTATAAATAATCATCTCAGGGTCCAAATGTAATGTTCCATGCAGAAATATGTAACATCAGCTGACTTTTTACTTCAGTGAAGCAAATGCACTCTAAGTTGGAGTGAAATCCTTTCCCCTCCCAACAGCTTTTCTCCTGAAAAGACCCTCACTACTTTTCTCATCACAGGATTCCAGATAAAGGTAAAACCTGCCACTGTAAAACTAATAGCTATGGGAGTGTGGACATACTTTCCCCTTCATTTCTATACTCCAAATTGTCATTTTCCCACACAAAGAAGTGAGCTATAACTTATTCTACATATCTGTTTGTACTAATGTATTAAGTCCTTGGTGCACTCTGAGCTTGGTTGTTTGCTTGCAGACGTTTCGTTACCTGACTAGGTAACATCATCGGTGCTAGTGAGTGTGGGGTTTGCTCCCTGTTTATACAGTATACAGTAGCTTGCCCTGCCAGTGTTGGTGGGGGTGTGGTTTTCTTCTTGGTAGTTCCTTGATTAGGGTATTGTTTTCTGCTTGATTGTTTGTCTGGTGTTAATCCCTGCTTATCTGGGTGTTAGCTGCTGCTGGAGAGGATGTGTTCTGGTCTTTTGGTTTCCTTCTTAGCTTTTTTGTTGTCTCTTTTGAATGGTGTGTAAATGTGGTTTATCTGTATGTGTCCATTGATGGCTGATTTGTCTGAATGCTTCCAGGAATTCCCTAGATGATGTTACCTAGTCAGGTAATGAAATGTCTGCAAGCAAACAACCAAGCTCAGAGACTACCAAGGACTCCACAGTTCAACCCTGAGTTAAAGATATTCTCTTCTATTGGAACTACATATGTGCATCAAATGCTTCAGAAAGCAAGCAAATGGGAGAAATTTGCATGTAGGCAAACTTCCATGAAGGAACAACTATTCTTTCTGCACGAATGCCTATGACAACATGCCCTGCTCACCAGTGTCAGAAACAAACCTCCAATAAACTACACAGCTGGATGGAAAATAGCGCAGCAAAGCAGCCAAAAAATGATATGGCTATTGATCATGGATGCTCACCTCAAATGTACTAGCCGTACTTCAATAGTTGGAGGCTGTATCTCTCTATTTATCTATATCATTTTGCTTTTACTAGGAACAAGGATAATTATAGAAATCACAGTTTGCTAAGCAAATAAACAAATGAAAAGGATCGTGATGTACTACCATCTTTATCAAGGAAGGAAAACAATATTATGTGAAATATGTCAAACATTTAAATAGTTATCTATTTAGAGAAATCAGATCAGGGTACTTTCATGATTCACTGGATTAATTCAGCTAGCTGAGTGATACAAACCATTTAGGTAAGATTATCTTAGACACAGTCATTGTAGTTATTAGTCCAATGTTACTATCTGGGAGAAATGAGTTTATATGGCATTCTTGTAACAATGGCTGAAAATAAGAGCCATGGCAGTATCTATGAAATTGTTTTGAATAATAGAGATATTCACAAACCTCTTTGATTTGCACATGAAAGATATAGACTGGAATTAATTATACATGAAGGACTCCCATTCCTCTCTGTGTATATACTTGAATATGTAAAATCTGCAGTATAAAACCAAATATTTGCATTTTATGGGTTTTTTAAAACAATACATTAACATAAACTGTTTTTAAAAATGTGGTTTTTTTTAAATGTACTCAGTAGCCAAACATATGAGATGCCATTTCACAAGATACAAGGGGGTGGAAATATGTCAACGAAGATTCTCAGTCATCCAGGTGGAATTGTCTATAGGTTGAGTCATGGCAACTGGATTTCTTTCTTTTGGTTGAAACGTTTTGCTTCTTGTCCAAGTAGCTTCTTCAGTCTGGGCAAAAGGCACCAAGGACAACAGGCTGGCATTCCTAGACTGTGAAGTCCTTATTGGGCCTGTGGCAAGCTAGAAATAGAGATCTACAGGAAACCCACACACACAGACCAATACCTGATGTTTGACTCCCACCATCCACTGCAGCACAAACTAGGAGTCATCAGGACATTGTCCCACAGGGCAGAAACCATCCCCACCTCGATGGGTGCCAAAAAGATAGAAAATCAGCACCTGAGGACAGTGCTGAAGACCTGTGGATATCCAAATTGGGCCTTCATTAAATCTGTCTACCCCCAGACCCAAAACAACAGCAGACAGAGCTGAGACTCAGAATCAACGGAAGAACCTGGTTATTCCTTACATGGTCGGCATGTCAGAAAAGGTAAAATGGATATTTGGCAAACACAACATACCTGTATATTTCAAACCCACCAACACACTGAGACAGAGGCTTGTACACCCTAAAGATCCAACACCAAAACATAAGAGGAGCAACGTAGTATATGCAATCCAGTGCAGTGAGGAGTGTTCTGAGCTCCACACTGGAGAAACCAAACAGCCTTTACACAAGAGGATGGCCCAGCACAGGAGGAGCAACACCACAGGACCAAAATCAGCAGATTACCTTCATCTAAAAGAAAAAGGACACTCATTTGAGGACATTAATGTTCACTGTTTGGACAGGGAAGATAGGTGGTTTGAGAGAGGGGTTAAGGAATCCATTCATGCCAAAGTGGAAAATCCTTCCCTCAATAGAGGCGGAGGCCTCAGACACAACTTGTCCCCCATTAATCATGCTGCTCTTTCATTAGTCCCCAGGAAGATTAAGACCACTTCACAAGTTCACCAGCAAGGCCACATTTAAGGATCCACTTGGGGATGAATAAAGTTTTTATGAGTAAGACATCCCAAAGTCTATCTATACCTCAATTGCCCAATTAACAAGCCATTCAGGTGTAAGGTCACACAGCCACCCTAGAAGACATCTATGGGGTCCCCTCACCAACTTTTGCCCAGACTGAAGAAGCTACTTGGACAAGCAGCAAAATATTTAAACCAAAAGAAAGAAATCCAGTTCCCATGACTCAACCTACAGACAAGGGGGTGGAAAGTTGGTATCCAGATGGGTTTGTTTACATGAGAATTCAGTGGGTGACATCGTATCTTAATAGTATAATCCATATATTTAGTGAGACTTACTGAAAAATAAGTGTACCTAGTACTGCAGCCTAAGTGTTCTTCAGCATATGTTGGGGAGATCCAATGGGAAGGCCATCCTTAAGAATTGAATGAAACTGCGTCATATGAAAAAACAAACCCAAAATCTTAGCTGCTAGCTCTCTGAAGTAAGATTCACAATTCGTAGGTCGATACAATGAACCTGGTGAACCCAAATAGTCAAGAAAGGTTGTATGGCTTGAACAAACACCATGTTGCTCAGAGGGAAGATGATCTTGAATTTAAGATGGCATTCACAAAAGGAAGAATAGACAGACAAAAAATAGAGGCAAAAATCCTGTGTAATGCCAGCTTCCCCACCATGTCAACATTTTATAAGATCCACTAAGTACCAGGTTTGTGAAAAAGGCAAATTTATAAAACACTGATAGTACTCTGCTCATTTCTAAAGTATTTCAGACTGATGTGCCACAAATGTGGAATCCTAGCTATCACTTTGAACCATCTGATGACCTGTATTTGAGAAACTCAAAGAAAAATGAGAACAATATCCTAGGGGAAGGAAGAGAATAATTGAAAAGGGAAAAAGAAAACAAAGAATGATGAACTAATTGTTAGCAGCTCTATGTGTCCAATAAATATTGTGCATTTTCCTTCCTTGTTTGTTTCCTTAATTCTTCAAACAAACCCAGCCTGTCCTTTACTTTTTCTATACATAATTCATACTTTTAAGAACAAGGCAAGGCATCTTTTCATAATTTACTATTGAATTCCTATATTGTCACATATTAAGAGATAGTATAAATGATACAACTTTCTCATAAAAGGCTCTTTTCCCCTCCCTATTTCCTACACTGTACAGGTCACCCCATTTATTAATCACAAAGAGAATCTGTACTTTTACACTTAATCATCGTAGAGAGCATTTGCAATGTTGATCTAAAGGACAGACTCTTCCCAAAGCCTACAGAGAGGAAAAGAACACACCTGCCGGCAAAATGATTATGACTAACAGATGGACTACATGGCATTTTAGGTCACTTCCAGGCCTAAATTCTATCATTAAATTTGCATTTTCAAGACTACCAATTTACAGCTCCGTATTAATTGGAACCAGATTACCGTAATGCTCAGTCATTTCCCTCCAGATGTTTAAATTTAGCAAATTGGATCACTGAGCTGAAGTCACAGGCCTTTCAGCTTTTATTTTGGTTTACAGATAGAAATCCAATATGAAGGCATCTTGGAGGCATCTTTGGATTGCATTCATGCTGCCTGGAAACATGTTCCCCTATTAATAAAATTGAAGTAAATCTTTAAAATAAAATATTAACATGGTCAATGTTCTCTACCAGGGAAGGGGCAGATATACAATGAACTTCAAATGTGGATGACTGTGGTGGATTTTGGCAGTGCTGCTGGTTCTCAGGAAGGAGGGAGCACATTCCAAGAAGGGGAAAGAGATAAGAGGAAACATAGTCCAGAGGGCAGTTGTGGGAAAACCAAGAGATTCAGAAGAACTTTCCCAGGTTACTTCCTCTTAGGCTAGGTAGAGTAGCTTTAGTCTGGCAAGATTCTGTCTATACAGTGTGAGCAAATAAAGAACTGAAGTTTGGCTGGACTGATTCTTGGTCCTTCTTGGGCTGGGCCTGACAATGACAGAATCAGTCTCCTAGGGAAAACAAAAGTTGAAGGTGTTCTTATAAGTTCACACCACAGGGTCAATATTTAATCTTATTTACAGTTTGTTTTTTGATTTGATTTTTCTCTAGCTGGAAAACATTGAGACTGCACAATATACGTATAAAAAAAGAACAGCTAGCCCATTCCTTTTTCTTTTTATAGGTAGTGAAGAGCCAATCTTTTTCTGTCAGCAGATGACAAATGGAATTACTTTCATGGAGTGCTTTTTAAAGACATCTATACTTTCCGTGGCTTCTGTAGAGTGATGCTAATTTTTTTTTAGAGGCTAGCACGTACCATGCAGTCAGTGATTACAACCATGTCAACTGTGTGGTAGACTGGGGAGTGCATTCTGTTCAGTCTGATTTCATACACTTCAGTTTCATTCCATAACATATCTGCTACCACTGTGACTCTCAGTTCATATTCTTCACTTAAGTATTTGTTACATTTTTATCTCAAGCTCGAGTCAGTAATGCCCAGTTTGGTCAGGGTGGGGAACAGTTTCCAGAACGACTTACTTTTCTCCCAATGCTAAAATGGGGAAAAAATGCATTGTATTGTCGAAGGCTTTCACGGCCGGAGTTCAATGGCTGTTGTGGGTCTTCCGGGCTGTGTGGCCGTGTTCTGGAAGTTGTGGTTCCTAACGTTTCGCCAGCATCTGTGGCCAGCATCTTCAGAGGGCAGGAGCACAGATAGAAGCAAAAGATTGGAATTTTTGTGTAGATATCGGTCCGTATGGGTGGGTTTTCTGTATACTTTGTGTCCTAGTTTGAGGTCCGGATTGCGTATGACCAGCGTATCTAAAAATGGAAGTTTGCCATCAGTTTCTTTTTCCATGGTGAATTGTATATTGGGGTGGATGCCATTTAGGTGGTCCAGAAATTTCTCCAGTTCTTCTTCAGTATGACTCCAAATTGCGAAGGTGTCATCCACGAACCGGAACCCACCCATACGGACCGATATCTACACAAAAATTCCAATCACCACCCACGACAAAAGAGAGGCATGATCAAAACCTTGGTGGATCGTGCTAATCGAAACTGTGAAACCCAATTTCTCAACAATGAACTTAACCATCTGAATTGGGTCCTACAGGCAAATGGCTATTCCAAGAATGAAATAAAAAGAGCCATCAAACCAAGAAAACAACATCCAACTGAAGAAAAACAGCCCCCCACAAACAAAGTATTCCTGCCCTACATCAAAGGAGTCACTGACCGCATGGGAAAACTGATGGAAAAACACAACTTTCAAACAGTCTTCAGACCCACCAGAAAAATACAACAAATGCTAAAATCAGCAAAAGACAAAAAGGGACCCCCGCACCGCTGCAGGAGTATACCGCATACCATGCAGCTGTGGACAAGTATACATCGGAACCACAAAACGAAGCATTCACACCTGGATAAAAGAACATGAAAGACACTGCAGACTACAGCAACCAGAAAAATCTTCAGTAGCTGAACATGCTCTCAAGCAAACGGGACACAAAATCCTATTTGAAAACACAGAAATACTGGACAACACCAAAAGCCACTACACCAGATTATACAGAGAAGCCATTGAAATTCACAAACACCAGCACAGTTACAATAAAAAAGAAGAAAGTTTAAAAATTAGCAAAACCTGGCTACCAGTCCTGAAAAACACAGCCTGCAAAAGGTCAACGAACTCAGTCCAACCACCAGGACATGGGAATACTTCTCACAATGAACATGCTAATCACGCTCATCAGCCACTCGTTAACATTTCAACACAACAAAAAACCCCACCTAATCTCCTATAATTTAGCTCTATAAATAGAACATTCCCACTCTACCTGGGCACAGAGATTTTGCTTCTATCTGTGCTCCTGCCCTCTGAAGATGCTGGCCACAGATGCTGGCGAAACGTTAGGAACCACAACTTCCAGAACACGGCCACACAGCCCGGAAGACCCACAACAGCCATTGAACTCCGGCCGTGAAAGCCTTCGACAATACATTGAACGCCTCTACGGGGAGGAAACGTTCCGACAGACACGGAGACTGGAAACACTCCGGAACAGAAAAGCACACCTTCTCTGCTCCTTAACCTTCCTAGTGCGATGCAGAGATACCAGGACCATTCCAGCTTTTCTCAGAACGAAAAGGACCTTCAAATCGTCACAAGCCAGCCGCATTTACGATCGCCTTGAACAAGCCCTCCTGCGCGAGAGAATTCACACAACCCGCCGAAACCTTGCCATCACAGAAAAAGATCTATTCGACACACATATGAGCCTTAGTCACAAAATGAGAAGCCAGGATTGGGACAAGATTGATACCATATCCTACAGAAAAATGGAAAAGGACATCTTTGACTACACAAACAGACAAAAGCAAAAATTCAACAAATGCCAAAACAGTCAACCAAAACCGGCACTGGATACTTCACGCATTGTCATCAATTTGACAGAACGCCTGCTCTCTCCTGAAGAAACCTCCATCCTAAGCAAAGGAGGAAACTTTGCAATTACACCCACCAGAATTCCAGTGGAAGATATCATTGCCAATGTAGAATCAGCCATTCACCAACATCCAGAGGAAGAAGCAGAAGAAATAAGGGGTGAAGTGGCAAGAATCCTGAAAGCAAAGCCCCCCACCAGCAACATTACTAAGAAGGAGAGAAACGCCATAGAGACCCTCAATTCGGACCCAGACATCATCATCCTTCCAGCGGACAAAGGCAATGCCACAGTAATTATGAACATAGGTGAATACAAAGACAAAATCAGAGAATTACTAGACCCCACCACATACAGAACAATAAGACGGGATCCGACCAGCAAAATCATGAAGCAAACCAACACACTGATAAAGAGCTCCTCCCTGCATCCCAACGTACTACAACGTATTTGCAAGACAGAAGCTCTCTCACCTAGACTATACGGACTCCCCAAAATCCACAAAGACTCGATCCCACTCAGACCCATTGTAAGTGCCATTGGCTCCCCGACATATGAATTATCCAAACATTTGGCAACCCTTTTACAGACCCACATCGGACAGACTCCATCCCACATCAAAGACTCAGGACACTTCATCAACAAAATCAGCACCCTAAAACTCAACCACACGGACAAACTGGTCAGCTTTGACGTGGTCTCCCTGTTTACCAAGGTGCCAGTAAGGGACACCCTGGCACTCATCAAGCAAATCTTCCCAGAAGACATTACAGCTTTATTTCAACACTGCCTAACAACTAGTTACTTTCAATGGGAGAATGAGTTCTACGAACAGATGGATGGCGTTGCCATGGGAAGCCCCCTGAGCCCAGTCATAGCAAACTTTTACATGGAACACTTTGAAAAACAGGCTTTGGAATCGGCACCCATTACACCAACAGTCTGGTTCCGGTTCGTGGATGACACCATCGCAATTTGGAGTCATACTGAAGAAGAACTGGAGAAATTTCTGGACCACCTAAATGGCATCCACCCCAATATACAATTCACCATGGAAAAAGAAACTGATGGCAAACTTCCATTTTTAGATACGCTGGTCATACGCAATCCGGACCTCAAACTAGGACACAAAGTATACAGAAAACCCACCCATACGGACCGATATCTACACAAAAATTCCAATCACCACCCACGACAAAAGAGAGGCATGATCAAAACCTTGGTGGATCGTGCTAATCGAAACTGTGAAACCCAATTTCTCAACAATGAACTTAACCATCTGAATTGGGTCCTACAGGAAAATGGCTATTCCAAGAATGAAATAAAAAGAGCCATCAAACCAAGAAAACAACATCCAACTGAAGAAAAACAGCCCCCCACAAACAAAGTATTCCTGCCCTACATCAAAGGAGTCACTGACCACATGGGAAAACTGATGGAAAAACACAACTTTCAAACAGTCTTCAGACCCACCAGAAAAATACAACAAATGCTAAAATCAGCTAAAGACAAAAGGGACCCCCGCACCGCTGCAGGAGTATACCGCATACCATGCAGCTGCGGACAAGTATACATCGGAACCACAAAACGAAGCATTCACACCTGGATAAAAGAACATGAAAGACACTGCAGACTACAGCAACCGGAAAAATCTTCAGTAGCTGAACATGCTCTCAAGCAAACGGGACACAAAATCCTATTTGAAAACACAGAAATACTGGACAACACCAAAAGCCACTACACCAGATTATACAGAGAAGCCATTGAAATTCACAAACACCAGCACAGTTACAATAAAAAAGAAGAAAGTTTAAAAATTAGCAAAACCTGGCTACCAGTCCTGAAAAACACAGCCTGCAAAAGGTCAACGAACTCAGTCCAACCACCAGGACATGGGAATACTTCTCACAATGAACATGCTAATCACGCTCATCAGCCACTCGTTAACATTTCAACACAACAAAAAACCCCACCTAATCTCCTATAATTTAGCTCTATAAATAGAACATTCCCACTCTACCTGGGCACAGAGATTTTGCTTCTATCTGTGCTCCTGCCCTCTGAAGATGCTGGCCACAGATGCTGGCGAAACGTTAGGAACCACAACTTCCAGAACACGGCCACACAGCCCGGAAGACCCACAACAGCCGAAAAAATGCATCTTCGGGACTGTGTGGGTTAGTCCTTAGACTTACAGCAACAGGTCTAGTGGTTAGAGAGATAATAAAATATTTTGTCTTTAGTATAGTGAGGAAATGGTCTTCTAGGCAAGTAAGCAGTGTTACTCCAAACATTTGTTGAAGGTGTTATAAAGACTGCTGTAAGCATAATCTATTCAGCTTTGATTGTCTTTTTTCCCAAAGAAGTCAATTCTTGCAGTTATTTAGCTGATCTACTGGACTTTTAAATACTGAAACCCTATGCTGGCTTACTTGTGAGTAAGCACAACTGATGACATTAGGATTTGTTTCCAGATAAACATGCAACAGGTTTTATTTATTTATTTAATTTTTTTCCTGCCTTTATTTTTTTTATAAATAACGCAAGGTGGCAAACATACCAAATACTCCTTCCTCCTCCTATTTTCCCCACAACAACAACCCTGTGAGGTGGGTTGGGCTGAAAGAGAGTGACTGGCCCAAGGTCACCCAGCCGGCTTTCATGCCTGAGGCGGGACTAGAACTCTCAGGCTCCTGGTTTCTAGCCTGGAGCCTTAACCACTAGACCAAACTCATTCCTTTTCATTTAGACTGAATCCCCCACAGGTATTCCTGAGAGCAAAGGAGCTTACAGTACTGTATGCTGGTTTTCTTTTTCTATTTTCTTTCAATTTGTATCTTCTCACAATGTTATGGATACCATTATTCAATACTGGAAAATCAATACTCCGCTTTAAAGCAGTCATGCTGGAAGCCATGCTCTTTGCTAGAAATACTTCATGGATTTTATATAGATTGAATTATTTATCCAGAATAGACTATTTGAACCTGGACATTCACTGCTGGAAATTGAAACCAGTGCCTGCACTCTGATAAACTTAATTTTTCACCCTTTTCTGTGTAAGAAAATGAAACATTGCAAGTGAGCATGTGCATTCTCCATTCCAGGGAATCTACTGATCAGAAACAAAATGTGATTTAGATACTGTATATGCCACAATTCTATTCTTATGTGCTCACATTAAGATTTTACCATCCTGTTCATTTATTTATTTATTCGATTTATCACCGCCCAACTCCCTCAAAGAGACTCTGGGTGGTTTACAATCCAACACAATTAATTATAATACAAATATGAATAAAATAGATAAACATTAAAATAAGCAATTCAAAAATATAATAAATATAATAAAATCAAGATGGTAGTATCTTCTTTAAAACAATGGAAAGGGCATTCTAGGGCCATCCTAAGGTATTAGCCATCCCCAAGAGTGTACACTCTTCTTCCCACCCCAGGCCTGTTGGCAGAACCAGGTCTTGAGTTTTTTCCAGAAGTCCAGGAGCGAGGGGGACTGCCTTAACTCTGGGGGGAGAATATTTCACAGAGCAGGCGCTACTGCAGAGAAGGCACACTTCTGTGACCCTGTTAGATGGAATTCTTTAACCGATGGGGTCCGTAGCATGCCCTCCCTGCATGACCGGATGGGACGGGACAATGTAATGGGGATAAGACGGTCCCTTAGGTAACCTGGTCCCATGCCATGAAGGGCTTTAAAGGTCATAACCAACACCTTGAATTGGACCCGGAAGCAAACTGGAACCCAGTGCAGCTTGCGTAACAAAGGTGTTACATGTGTCCGATAAGGGACTTCCAAAATCGTCCGCACGGCCGCATTTTGGATCAGCTGAAGCTTCCGGATACTCTTCAAGGGTAGCCCCATGTAGAGCGCATTACAGTAGTCTATATTTACTTTTCTTTTTTTAATATATCAATTTTTATTAAACATTTTAAAGAAAAGATAAAAACTAACAAAAACTCATGTAGAATAAAGAAAGCAAAGAAACAAAAAGAAAGAGAAGAAGAAAAAGAAAAAGGTGCAGAAAGAAAAGATAAAAAGAAATAGAAAGAAGAAGCTTCCAATTTTCTTTGCAGCAAATACAAGCATGATTTCAGTGTCTTCTTACAGAGAAGCATCTTTTATACATATTATTCATTATCTTAAACTAAGATGACTCTGTTGCAGTCTATTGCAGACCACAGGGAAAGTGGCTGCTATAAATATTTCTTTTCCAGTCAGAATATTAGAAATCATATCCATATGAAATCTTTAATCAACATATTAAGTCAAACTCATGTGTTAAAAAGTAATGCTCCACAACTGCTAACTAGAAAACAGCAACACATATTTTACTGTTGTAATATTCTTGCCCTTCCAATTTTTTTATTCTGTACTACAAGAGTTGGCTTTACACATAATGCTAAATACAGATATGAAAATTAGTTACAGTAAGACTTGGGCATACTTGCTCTCTCTTTCCATTTCTCTGGAGTAGCTATGAGCAGTTTAGAAGCCTTGGTTAAGTCAGAAGCTTCTCATTCATTTTAATCCAATGGTCTCTGGTAAACCTTGTTGGTATTTATTTGTTTATTATTCAAAGGAATGACAAGTCTCAGAGTTGCCAGTTAATAGTGTTGGCTGAGTCAAGAATTCAAACTTGTATTGTTTCCCAGGTTGTAAAGATAAAAATGTCAGATAGGTCAAGTACCGTAACCTAGTTACAAATGTATATATTAGCATGTTTAAAGAACTGCTTCTTTGCATTCAAGCTGGCATTCAACCTTTGCCTGTTTGTCTATTTCTCAGCCCTGTGTGTGGGGTGAGATTGAAAAATGTTTTTAATATTTATATAGAGATTTTAACTCAAGAGATCTGGATGTAATTGTTTCATGTTTTCTGTTATATTAATACATCTTTGTTTTGATAAATGTCTTGCGTGATTTCTTGTCTCTCTAATGCTAGTGCTTCTGCAACTCTGCACATGCTCCAGAACACACCTCCAACAAACCTTAACTATGGTTGTAATTATTTTATTTAGAGGCTGGCCAACTTCTCAGTGATTCTGGATGGTTTACAATTAAAAGAAAAGGAATATATAGATATATAGATACCCACACAAAACAAAACACAAAACACAAAACAAAACAGCCAAGTAGAAGACTACCTCAGTATCACAAAAAACAAAAACCATAGGGGCTCCTCAGCCATCCTAGCCCAAGGCCAAAGGTAAAGGTAAAGGTTCCCCCACACAGTTGTGTCTGACTCTAGAGGCCGGTGCTCATCTCCGTTTGTTAGCCGAAGAGCCAGCGTTGTCCGAAGATGCTTCCGTGGTCATGTGGCCGGCATGACACACGCGGAACGCTGTTACCTACCCACCAAAGTGGTACCTATTCATCTACTTGCATTTGCATGCTTTCAAATTGCTAGGTTGGCAAGAGCTGGGGCGAGTGCAGGAGCTCACTCCGTCACACGGGGCTAGGGATTCGAACCTCCGAACTTGCGATCTTCCGATCGACAAGCCTGGCATCTTACCCACTGAGCCACCACGTCCCCTTAGCCCAAGGCCAAATAGGTTTTTAATAGTTTCCAGAAAGTCATTAAGGTAGGAGCAGATCTATGGGAGGATGTCATATCAGAAGGCAAATATGAAAAAGCACACTTTTTACTGAAAAGCACACTTTTTACTGAAAAGGCACACTTCCTGGGTCCCTCAAGATTACATTGTTTAATTGACAGGACCTGCTTGTCCTCATGCTGGACTAAAAATGCACCTTTACTCTGATTCAGCATAGCTCTTCTAACTTACTCTGTGGCAATGGATACTATGGTGAATTATGGCATGAAATTCTCAGAATGGAAAAACACATTATCTTGAAAGCTCAACGGTCTTGAGTATTCATTGCCTCAACATCAGTTGGCTTTAATCTCTGTGGCTTCTTTGAGCTTTTACAAAATTCATTGGCGATCACTCGTAGCCGAGTAAGATTGTCTTCGAAAGGTAAAATTTTAACAGTGGATCCGTAAGTGGCTACAAAGGCCAATTCTGGATCCGCACAACCTCCCACAATGAGGGCATAGGTTTCCGGGTGGGAGACGGTCATGATGAGGGTTTGCCTGACGTGCCTTCCTTTTAGCTCTTTTCTCCCTTTCGCCCTGTACTCGTGCTTCTTCAAAGTCCATAGCGCCTTTAATAAAGGCTGACCTCCAATTGAAACGCTCATGAGTTAGGGCTTCCCAGTTCTCAATGCTGATATTACATTTTTTTA
Organism: Charina bottae; assembly: GCA_023362775.1. NCBI lineage: Eukaryota > Metazoa > Chordata > Lepidosauria > Squamata > Charinaidae > Charina > Charina bottae. Next base: position 4,217,312 of record JALMGJ010000009.1, read on the forward strand.
AATTAGCTTTGAGAGTGTCTTTGAATCTCTTTTGCTGTCCACCAATATTCCGTTTTCCATTCTTAAGTTGGGAGTAAAGTAGCTGCTTTGGAAGACGATGGTCAGGCATTCTAACAACATGGCCGGTCTAGTGAAGTTGATGTTGGATGATCATTGTTTCAATGCTGGTGGTTTTCGCTTCTTCTAATACGCTAACATTAGTCCGCCTATCTTCCCAAGTAATTTGCAGAATTTTTCAGAGGCAGCGTTGATGGAATCTTTCAAGAAGTAAACAAGCATTTTGGTCTCCCTGCGAATGTCCCGATCCTCAAACACTCTACGCTTCATTTGGGAGAAAGCTACACTCGCAGAGCTCAGGCGATGCTGAATTTCAGCGTCGATGTCGGCTTTTGTAGATAGATGGCTGCCGAGATAAGAAAAGTGGTCGACATTTTCTAGTGACACACCTTTAAGCTGGATTGATGGCGCTGCGGAGGGATTGGTTCGAACTTGCTGGTAAAGCACTTTGGTTTTTTTTAATGTTAATCGAGAGGCCGAGCTTTTCATATGCTTCTGCAAAGATGTTTAGGATAGTTTGAAGATCTTCCTCGGAGTGTGCACAGACTACATTATCATCAGCATATTGAAGTTCTATAACAGAAGTTGTAATTACCTTATTTTTTGCTTTCAGCCTACTAAGATTAAAAAGCTTTCCATCTGTTCGATATTTAATTTCTACACCAGTAGGAAGTTTCTCTTCAACAAGGTGTATAATCATAGCAATGAAGATAGCGAATAAGGTTGGAGCAATAACACATCCCTGTTTAACGCCGGATTCCACTTTAAATGGATCGCTTTGAGAGCCATTGTTATTCAGGATTGTTGCCATCATGTCGTCATGGAGTAGCTGCAAGATGTTCACAAATTTATCAGGGCATCCGATTTTCAGAAGGATGGTCCAGAGAGCAGTACGATTTACAGTATCAAAAGCTTTAGTCAGATCAATAAACGCCATGTACAGAGGGCGGTTTTGCTCCTTGCATTTTTCTTGAAGCTGTCGTGCAGTGAAGATCATATCCACTGTTCCCCTGGAAGGGCGGAAGCCATTTTGTGTTTCAGGGAGGATGTCTTCTGATACAGATAGGAGACGGTTTGCGATGATCTTTGCCAGGATTTTGCCTGCTGTGGCTAGAAGGGAGATGCCTCGATAGTTTCCACAGTCTGTTCTATCACCCTTTTTAAAGAGAGTGATAATTATGGCATCCTTAAAGTCTGCTGGAATCTCCTCCCTCATCCAGATTTTAAGGTCCAAAAGCAATTACTAATCACATCCAACTTCATATCAACAAGTGGAAGTTTTGTATGCTAGTGATCAATTCAAATTAGGTCATTCACTTTGCAGCATGTTTGTCTAGAGATAGTGTAAAAATAGAGCTTTAAAAAGTAATATTGAACATCATAAGGTTTTGTTTACTTCAGAATGATTTAGAAGATATGCCTTAGACTGTAGCAAGTGTGGTATCTCTTTGTCTTTTAATAAAGCAGCCCCTCTCTTTTTCAGGCTTCCATGTCAGCATGAAATAAAGGTGGCACTGCTTTAAGAGTCATACTAACTGTGATAAATTAACTCCTTAAAGCAGCCACAACTTCTTCAGATTCCAGGGGAAGACTATCAGAAAAAACCTGGTTTCTTAAATGAACAGCAGAGAGATATTGTCCTGGTGTGAGGTCAGTAACACATTTATTCCTTTGTTAAACTTTTTTTAATGTTCCAGACAACTTGTTTTTATTCTTTAACTTTTGGCTTCATGTTTTAAACTCCTATGCAAAACTGTTAGATCACTATATATTACAAAGCCTATAATTATAATTAAAGAAAACAACTGCTGATTACTAACTCTTTTTAAGTACTCAGAAGTTCTTATAATATTGTGGAATAGTGCAACAGACTTCTTGGAGTCAAGACTAAAATCAGGAAACTATTTGTATTAATGAACACCCATGTTCAAAACCACAATATAGCTTGATGTGATATGTGAGCTAAGGCACAGATTCATCAAGGACAGTGTTTCTCAAAGTGTGGTCCAAGGACCCCAGTGGTCCCCCAAGACCCTCTCAGGGGTCTGCAAAATCAAAATTATTTGCCAGCCTGTGTTGAAAAATAATACAATATTAAAATCCCATCAAACAATTGTGAGAAGCGGTTGTGGCAGTAAATGTGTCAATTTTAATTGTAATATGGTAAATATTGATAAATATAACCAGTACAAACAAAAGCTCTTTTGGGGTCCTCCATAACTTTTAAAAGTGGGAAGAGGAAGAGAAAAAAGTTTAAGAAATACTGATCTAGGCCATAAAGAGTTTCATTTAATGCCCTTGTTGGGATAAATTAAGATCTCTCCCTGCCCTCCATGTTGTTTTCCCCCCAGAACACTGTCTGCCCTCCATGTTATCTTCCTCCAGAACATGTGAAGGAAGCCCCAATTGTCAAAAAAGTTTACAAAATAGAATGAGTTTGATAATGCCAGAGATTAAGATGGAAAAGGAAGCCCAACTGCTTAGACAAAGGATTCCCTTCCGATTCAATTGGAAAGCTTGGAACACAAAAGGTTAGCTCATTCACAGAACTTAGCCAGCCCATTCAGGTAGACCTTCTTCCCCAGCCAAACATCTCCATAATCGAATAACAAAAGATTCCTTCCAAGGTGCACATTCCAAGTAGTAGACAAAGCCACAGCCCGCAGGGAACACAGACAGGGAACACAAACAGCAGGGGGCCCAACCACAGAGCGCCTCCTCTCTGAAATCTGGCAAATTACACTTCTCTCAAGTTCCTAGGGGGCGGGAACACCATTGCATAGCAACGACCAAGTTCTCCTATATAAATGGCCTGTGGGGGAAATACAGGTGTGGCCACCTTCCAACCAGCATATTCTATACTTCTGTACTCTGCATGTGCTCTTGGAAATAAACCAGCAAACCTCTGTTCCAGCAACTGCCTGCGTCTATTCATTCCCGGCTTGGGACAAACCTTGGTAAGATTACCTTCTAACACCCTGTTTATTATTTTTTACATTAGCCATCTAAGAATTCACTAGATAAGGCTGGTGATGTGGTCCTGGTTTAACTTGCAAGAAGTTTCATAAAAAAAGAATATTAAAAAAAGTTAAAAAAAAGAACACGCACACACATCTTCTTGTTTGCTTTTGTTGCCTTGCCACAAAGAAACAAAGAGTAGCCTGCTCACAAGCTCCATTTGTCCTTCCAATTACTCATCCAGCTTCTTTAGAGGAACCACTTACTTGTATATTTTCCAGGTGACATCAGTTAGGGGATGAGTGTGACTTGAGACTTATCAATATTAGACATCATATGCCTTGTAATTAAAGTCTCTGTCATTTACTCACAGAGGGCAAGAATTTGTATACAAAATAACAAGAGATGGATATCAAATAAAGTTGGAAATTATTACATCAATATTTAGTTATACCAAGCAAAATCAATTTGCAAAATTGAGTGAAATTTACCTTTTCTCCCACTTCACCTTTGACCCCTGTCAAGCCATGTTCACCCTACATTTGAGAGAAATGTAAAAAGTTGATTTTGCTTTTATGTTGCTATGCTTGAGTGAAAATCCTGCTCAAATATTATTCTTAAAGAATGACAAAATATACTTTTAATTCACAAGAAAAGAGATGGGCTTACTTCCACCTCTTTTTTATCATCTCCATCTGGAAAAATGCTAAGGTTCTACACTTTTTGCATCATTAAAACAGAACATTTCCAAACATAACCACTGGACTGCCTCTGTGAAACATGAAACTTTGAACAGAAAGAACCTGCAATTTCACAGAAAATACCCGCTACATATCTGACAATAGAAAGTTTTATCTGAATAGATTGAACTGTTCCATTTTTCAAAATGGAATAAGAACTGTGTATCTTCACAAATTCTTGCAGGGTTATACTTTTGACAGAGAGACCTTCCCAACATATGTTTTATTGAAGTACCTGTTGGTGCTAATAATCTTTAGGAGTTCACTACTGCACTGAACATATTCTTTTTGCTTTATCAAGACAGTCACACAAATGCCAGGCATAAAAACAGACTGATTTAATAGCTAAGGTCACTGTTGTAGTATTTGTACTGACAACACCATTGCAGTAGCTAAACATTGAATGCCATTTCTATCAGTGTACTTTTTATAAGTAATAGAATAGCTGAGATGTAGGATTTCTATTGACTTTGTGCTTGAAATTTGGTAAAGTACAGTATGTACCCAAGCTCTGTTTTCTGTAAAAAGCATTCGTTATTCCAGATAAAATAACTGCTTATATAAGCAATAAGGGCTTACCAAATTTAAAATGAAAGCTTAGCTTTCTGATAAAAGTTGAATACTTCTTAAAAATTTAGTAAGCATTCAATAAAAATGCCCACACATAGTGTAGAGTTTCTTTGAACAAGCATACTTAATCCTCTGAAAACACATACATGTTGCTTTTAGATCAGCCTTCCACAACTGGAAGCCATGTTGGATTTTAAGTCCCCCAATTTCTAGAAAGTGTGATGGCCATATTGGAATTATGAGAGTCAAAGTTCAATATACTAGAAGGCACCAGACTTGCAAAGAGAAATGGTTTTACTGCTAGCAAATAATATGTATTATGGAGTTCTTTTTATATTCTTCTTCTTAATAGATTTACTATAGTAAAAATAAATACTGGTGTAGCAGTGGGAAAACAAGGAAGGGTTCTAAATGGAAGATTATTCTATTGGGCACTTAAATTCTGGGAACAAGGCATAGAAATTACAAAAACTGGAAATATAGTCTCTAACCTGAAAGAGCTTCCATACTACAGTCCAATAGCATTCCATTGTTTTCCTCCTCAACTAATTTTTTTAGCAGAAAAAGAGAGGAGTTACAGAAAAACAGACAAGGATTCTCAATGGAAGATGGCAGAACCTATGTCTTCTGTAAAATTCTGTGAATGAGGCAGAGAGATTCCACAATAAAAATCTCATCTGGAAGGCTACACTGTCTTACTGATGTTATCACAGCAAATAGAAACCTTCTTTCTCTGGGATCTTATGATGGACATTTTAGCCTGAATGTATAGAAACTCAATTAATGGAATAGGTCAGAAAAAGTGGTGAGTGGTATCAAGCAATGTCCATCTGCAGAATACAACTTCTGCAAATAACAGAAAGGAAAGTTAACTCTCATTGACATTTGGAATACTGTAACTTATTCATTAATATAAATAATTGCACAATAACTATGAACTTTTCCTTGACAAAATGGCAACATTAAATATACTCTTCTACTTGTGCAACTGCATTTAAAAGCTTAGTGTCAAACAATTAATACCATATTTTCTATAGAATATGTATTTGGATTACTTATGGGCTTATTAACCTACTTATAATACTTAACCTTTCCACCAAGGAGTTAAGGATGATATACATGAAGTCATCTTATTTTACTGTTAAAATAAGCTTCCAAATGGACTTGTTTACAGTGGTGATGGATGCACTGTTGGAAGATCTGAAGGGCCAAGTCAGAAACAGATCATTCTAAAGAAGGTCTATGGGTTGCTATGAGTTGACACCAACTTGATAGTACATAATCATCATATTCATGAATGTATTTGAATTTTCTTGTTAATTTACTTGGTATTTGACAATATTAAATACATAGTAAATATTTCCTATATAAAAACTTGTGCTAAAAAGGGAAGAGGACTGCTATTCTGACAGCCAAATGCAGACCACGGTCTCAAAGGTTACTGTATATATATACCTTTTCACCAGAAGTACCAGGAACACCAGGAACACCAACCGGGCCATCTTCTCCCTAAAACAAATTGTAAACTGCATCAACTCTCATTCATTGGTCATTAAAAAAGTACTGCATTATGAAGAAATAACAATAATTGTCATCAACAACAAAATGTTATCTCTTGTTTATTTCAACAGGACAATTAATATTTTTTTACTAAGAAAACTGTCATGCTAAGTAACGTTAAAATAATCTTCACATTTGCCAAAAATATTTATTTAAAATATTTAATCTGTTTATAACAAAATTTGGTCTGCTTTTCAAGAGAAGTAATCCTGAATAAGAGCCTATTTGACTGATTTGACACGCCTCCGACTCCTCCATGAGATAGCACTAGTAAGAACTAGCTGCTGCTCGGCTTTATGGAAAAGACAACTAAATGGCTAATTAAACTGCTTCTTTGGTGAGTTACACTTGATAAGAAGAAAGCTGGAACAATAATAGCGGAAAATTAGAGGGAGTGGAAGTTCTTGGAACAAATATCGACAGAGATAAGGAAGAGGCAGTGATAGAGCTTGGAAATGAAAGTAAAAACTAGCTTTTTCTTTTTCTTCTTTTTTTTTCTTAGCTTGGAATCACACCTCTTTTTCTTTGATAACAGAAGTTTTAGGATTTGTAACGATTAATTAATTTTTGACAAACGCTTTGGAAATAGAGACAGAAAGAAAGTTGTTGGTATCATACCATCAGACCTTTCTAAAGTGGTGAGTGAGAAAAAAAGACATATGGCCGGAGAATTTGTTGTTTGTTATTTATTGATTTAGATTTGTAGGCCGCCTATTCAGAAAATTCTAGGCAGCGTACAAAAACACATTTCAAAAAATATATAAACCATATACGTAGACAAGTGCAGTACATTGGGCGGGGGTGGGTTGGGGAATACTCTTAATTACCAATCATCCATCCTCCATTTTTATTCCATTTTTATTCACGTGCACGGTGGCGGCACGGGGGGGTGTGCGGTGGCGTGTGCGTGCACGGTGGTGGCGCGGGGGGGCATGCGGCGGTGCACGCGTGCATGGCGGCAGCGGCGGCAGCCTCTGCTAAAACGCGGAAGCACTGATGCCGCGCCGCTGCTGCTGTGCACGCGGGCGCCGCCGCTTCCAGGTGGTGTGGCGACACACCACGCTGTGTGTGGTGACACACTTTTGTGTCGCGACACACAGTTTGGAAAGCTCTGCAGTATACTCTGGTATACAAGTTATTTATACACAGCATATTTTATTTCATTCCCTTCTTCCAATTCCTGATTTAATTCTGTTTGTATTCCATTTTAGTATAATGACACACTGCCTTTCATTTATTATGAAACAGAAAAGGTCCACAATTTTAGGCAGGTTAGAAAATCTTCAGTTGAAGGCAATCTTGAGACATAACAGACAGCTGCTTTAGAATACTTTAGAATGAATATATATATATATATATATCAATTGAAGAGAATATTTGTAGCTCAGGGTTGAACTGGGGAGTCTTTGGTGCTCTCTGAGCCTTGTTGTTTTCATGCAGACGTTTCATTGCCAGGCTAGGCAACATCTTCAGTGCGAAAAGGGAGTGGAACTTGCTGTCTGTTTATATACCCTGGCTTGTCCTGCCTGTGTTGGTGGGGGTCTTGTACTCTCCTTGGTAGTTCCTTGATTGGGCTGTTGTGTGCTGTTTGGGTGATTGACTGAGTTAATAGTTCCTTGATTAAGGTCTATTGTGTTGTTTGATTGCTCCTCTGCTGCTAATCTTGCTGTTAATCTATGCATATCTTGTTGTTGATTGCTGGCCCAGGGGTGTTCTGGTCTTCTGGCTATTCTATTGTCTCTTATGAATGGTATGTAAATGTTGTTAACCTCTATGTGTCTGTTGATGGCTGCTTTGTCTGAGTGCCAAGCTTCTAGGAATTCTCTAGCATTTTTGGATTTGGCCTGGTCTAATATGCTCACAGTTTCCCAGTTGAAAGTATGGTTAAGTCTGTCCATGTGTTGTGAGATTAAGGAGTTTTCATCATGTCTTCTGACTGCTAGTTGGTGTTTGTGGATGCGTTCTGCTAGTCTTCTGCCAGTCTGTCCTACATACTGGCTGCTATAGTCCTTACACTGTATGTTGTAGATAACTCCTGTTTTTTCTTCTTGGGCTACTGGGTCTTTTGGGTTACTTAAGATGTTCTGAAGGGTTTTGGTTGGTTTATGTGCTACAGTGATGCCATGTGGTTGTAACAGTCTATTAGTAGTTTCTGAGATGTTTCTGATGTATGGCAGTGTAATCCTTTTCATAGCTTCTGTTGGTTTTGCTGTGGTGGGTTGAGTGGTCAGGCACTTTTTGATAAAGTTGTGTGGATATCCATTTTGCTGGAAGATGCTATATAAGTGGTCTGTTTCCTTTTTCTGGTGTTCTGGGTTACTGCAGTGTGTTTGTGCTCGTCTGAATAGTGTTCTTACACAGCTCCTCTTGTGTGAGGTTGGGTTATTGCTTTGATAGTGGAGCACTTGGTTAGTGTGGGTAGATTTCCGGTAGACTTGTGTTTCTAGAATGCCATCATTTCCTCTACTGATGAGGATGTCCAAGAAGGGTAGTGTGTTGTTGTTTTCTTCTTCCCTTGTGAATTTTATACCTTTGAAGATGTTGTTGATGGCTTCATGTGTTTCCTCCAGTTGATCCTTTTTTATTATGACGAAGGTGTCATCTACATACCCGATCCATACTTTGGGTTGTATGTGTGGGAGTGCTATCCTTTCTAGATTTTGCATTACTATCTCTGCTATGAGTCCTGAGAGTGGTGATCCCATAGGTGTTCCTTTGATTTGTTGGAATATTTGTCCATCAAACTGAAAGTAGGTGGTGAGGCAGAGGTTGATGAGGTCCATGATTCTGGGTATTTTGATCTTGGTGTATCTTGTTAGGTCGGGTGTGTTACGTAGAACTGCTGCCATGGATTCAATCGCTAGTGCTTGGTCTATGGATGTAAAGAGTGCAGTGACATCGAATGACACCATAATTTCATCTTCATCTATTTTTATGTCTTTGATTTTCTGGAGGCACTGTAGTGGAGAGTTGATAGAGTATTCACTCTCCTCTGTGAGATGCCCAAGTTTTCTTGTAAGTTCTTTAGCTATGTTGTATGTGGGGGTGCCTGGTAATGATACAATTGGACGGAGTGGTATGTCAGGCTTGTGTATTTTGGGGCGTCCGTAGAAGCGTGGGATGATAGGTCCACTGCTTTTCATCCGCCTCTGTTCTTCTTTACTGATTTGACCTTTCTTGGTTAGGTTGTTGAGGATTCTTTTGACCTGGCTGTCAAGTTTCTGTATCGGATTGGAGTTTACTGGGGTGTAGGTTTCTTTGTCCTCCAGTAAATCTTTGGCTTTTTGTATATATTGTGATCTGTCCATAATGACAGTGGTGCGGCCTTTGTCTGCTGGGAGGATGATGATACTTTGGTCCATCTTTAGCTTTTTGAGGGGTACTCTTTCTTCTGCTTTCAGTTGGTTCTGTTTCCATGTCCTTCTGGTTTGTGGTATGATTATTTGTCTTACATTCTCTTGGATTTCTGTAGTAAGTCCTGTAGTTTTCATTGCTGCTTCGAAAGCTGCAAAGAATTCTAATTTATTTGCATCCTCTGTGTTATAATTGAGGCCTTTATATATAAAATATATAATATATTATAATATATTTTTTATATATATATATATAAAAAAACCCATGCCTATACATGCCTGCTCAGAAGTAATCTTTCTGGATTTTAATGGGGTTTACTTCCTAGAAGAGTGCATAGGATTGCTTACTTCATTTGGTAACTTCACAAAGTCATTCATATATATATATCCCTCCCTCCCTCCCTCCCTCCCTCCCTCCATCACTTGGGAACCATGTATAGGCATGGGTTTTATTTTTTATATATCTATATCTATATCATCTATATCTATATCTATATCTCCATCCATCCCACAGTCACTTGGGAACCATGATGAGGAGGAGGCAAGGAAGACAGCAACATCCAAGCACCACCAAAGGAAAAGACAGGTCCTGAAGAGCCAGCTCAATGGGTAGAACAAGATCCATTCCATTAACATGTATGCCCTGCCAGTCATCAGATACCCTGCCGGTATAGTGAGCTGGCCAAAGGAGGACATGGAGGCTGCCAATGTGAAGACCCGGAAGCTCCTCACAATGTACGGAGGTTTCCACCCCAAGTCCAACATCTAGAGACTGTACACCAGCTGAAAAGGGGGCAGGTGGGGTCTGGTGAGTGTCAAAGCCACTGTCCTGGATGAGACCCAGACCATCCAGGGTACATCAAAGATGGCACCCAAAGATGAACTGCTGAGAGAATGCCTTTGGCAGCAGCAGACATGGCAGGAAGATCAAGCAGAGGAAGTGCTATGGCAAAACAAGACCCTGCATGGGATGTACCATCGACAGATAGCTGAGGTGGCTGACCTTGGGAAATCCTACCAGTGGCTGGAAAGGGCTGGACTAAAAGACAGCACTGATCATAGCAGCACAAGTACAGGCACTAAGCACCAGATCCATAGAAGCAGGGGCCTACCACACTAGACAGGACTCAAGTAGAGACTGTGCAGAGAGGCCTCAGTCCAACGCATAGTGGCAGGGTGTAAGATGCAGGCAGGAACAGTATACGCTGAACAGCACAACCAGGTAGCTGGCATTGTGTACAGGAACATCTGCACAGTGTATGGGCTAGACCCTCCCAAGTCCAGATGAGAGATTCCACAGAAAATGGAAATTATATAATATATTATATAATTTATACTATTCAAATGTTAAACATGAGCTACATTAACATCTGCCCCTCCTCCCCTGTCCAGCCTCTTTTTAAAAACCTCCAGAGATGCAGAGCCCATAACCTTCACAGGTAGATTGTTCCAAAATTGTACAAATATTCCTTTAATTTAAATAAAATCTAGGCAGCTGCAACTTATATCCATTACTTTTCGTCCTAGTGGCCCTGGAAATGGTCCATGAGGTCACCTAAGGTAAGAATCTTACCTTTGTTCCAGGCAAACCAGGGATGCCATTTTCTCCTTTAGCCCCTTCTTCACCCTGTACAAATTAATTGTATATAGGTAAGACCTGTTGCCCAAGTCGTAAAATATTTAATAAACAATCTAAGCCTCCAAATGTGTAATTCTGCTTGATCCTGGACTTTTATTGAACAGCACAATAATTCTACAAGAACAAAAACAATGATTAATCTGTAAAAGAGAGCCAGTTTGGTCTAGTGGTTAAGGCACCAGGCTAGAAACCAGGAGACTGAGAGTTCTAATCCCGCCTTAGGAAGGAAAGCCGGCTGGGTGACCTTGGGCCAGTCCCTGTCTCTCAGCCCTAGGAAGGATCCAATAGCAATTCAGGAGACTGAGAGTTCTAGTCCCACTTTAGGCATGAAAGCTGGCTGGGTGACCTTGGGCCAGTCACTCTCTCTCAGCCCAGCTCACCTCACAGGGTTGTTGTTGTGGGGAAAAGAGGAGGAGGAAGGAGTATTTGGTATGTTCCCCACCTTGAGTTATTTATAAAAAAATAATAAAGGCAGGATAAAAAAATCTTTAAAAAATGCAGTTTTGCATTGTGGCTTGAAAAGTGAAATAAAGCTGAGAATATAGGTGTGGTTTTCTACTAAATGACATTTTCTAAAACCATATTTAGCATATGATATAAAGTGTGTGTTCCTTTGGTACATTAGTGTCAAGGACATTTGATGACAGAGGCAAGCAACTTTCTTCCTGTTCATTTAGAACAGATCATGATTACTCTATTATTAAGCATTTAATGCTGACTTCAAAAAGCGATTGAACTAAAATACAGCAAAAAACATACCACTCTTGTCCCAATGTTTTTTATCAAGCCTAATCATACCTAAAATATATGAGCCTGCCAAATGCTATGTTTGCCATAGACATGTGTACAACAAAGCTTTCAGATCAAAATACTGTAAAACAAAATACAAATTGTAGCTTTCTAGCATTTGTAAAGAATATATACTCATACACATGTAAATAATCAAAGCTCCATTCACACTTATAGACTGAAGATCTAAGGATCTTTACACTAATGAACTAATATTATCTGCTTCAGGTGATGAAGCATTAAAGATCAGAAATTAAAGGAAAGCACTATTTTAGTGCACAAGGATAAGCGTGACTGCGTATGCCTGCCCTCTAGTACGTCAACACATGAATATGTTCTATTAGCACTGTGAAAGTAACATTTCTGTGGGCACTTCTTGCACGAGCTGTAATTATATCCCTTCTTTTACTGATTGCCCTTGATGTTCATATGCTATGATTCTAAGAAATACACTAATCCTGGGAGCTGCACTTTGCCTTGATGCTCTGCCTGGGGATCAGAGGAAAGATGACTAGTGATCTCACTACATCAATACAGTGTGCAGGCCAGATTGGGAGCCTTTTTTGCATTGGTGGAATTAATGGGTGTTTTAAGAAGGCTTTGCTTCCCCCAATGCAAAAATGTCCAAAGATGTCAGACCACCCAATTGGGGTATGTGTATCTGGGACAGAAAATAGGCTGCAGGATATGGGTTGCCCTCCCTGGAGGTAATCATTTCTCAATTTCAAAGTAGAATTTCAAGAGGCTAAATTCCAGTTTGAGTGTTGAAAAAATAAAGTTTGTCATAGACAGACTACTTGTGATTTTGATTCCCTGTTTCAACATTCTGCCACTTATCAGGGATAAGTGAACTTTTCGGCCCCAAGTATTATATGTGATATTTATCTGGTAGTGTTGAAATGTTTGTGTGTAAGCAAGACATAAAGCATCCTGCCTCCAACGATTTTGACGTAGCTGAGATTCTGAAGGAAGGAAAGGTTAAAGGAAACTTTGCCTCAGTGGCATTTCTATTCTCTCCTCACTTGCATGGTCATTCTGTAATCAACCTGATTTTCTGGAAGGTTCTGCAAACTCATAAAACTTAGGCTCCACTCAGTGGAAAAGCCTGAGAATTAAATGCGCTAGCATCTGTTTAGGTAGGTATCAATTGCTATAATACATTTCAGGCAGAGGTTGACTTCCTGATAAACCTTATTCCTTACAATGTCTCAATAGAGAAGCCAGAAGTGCCTCTTGACTAAGAAATGCAGAAAACTGATGATCCAGTAAGGATATGTTTTTCTCTTGTCACCTAGCAACCAAGAAATGAAGGTAAACTATTAGGAAGGGCAGCCTTCAGGGTTTTCCAGGAGCCTTCAGTCTCTCCTGACTGGCCCTTCACCTTTCCATGAAAGGTAGGGTTCATCAGGAGAGATGGTCTTCAGCTGAGATCTTTATGAACCAGTTCTGCCTCACGAGCCAAAGAATCTATACCTTCCTTCCTTTATCCTATCCATATTTTTTGTAACTATGATTGAGCCGATTTTCAAAATTCTAGCCTGTAGTTCTTCACTAATTAGTCATACTTAGTGAATGCATCCTGCAATTGGGCCATTTGGAAATCCAAGAATGAATGAGAATAGTGAGTGTTTGGTGAATGTAGGCTTAGAAAAAGGTTTGTTTGTCTCAAATATGTGGCTTAAGCATAGTATAGGTAGAAAAGAAATGAGCATATCAGGAAAAATGTAGAAGAAGTTTAATGCAGTGGAAAAGAGTAGTTAAGTACAGTATGTGTAGGAAAACATGAAGAAATAGATTTCTGGAGAAAATGGGTGCTGAATAAATGTAGATTGAATACAAATGTGAATGGTCAGAATGAAAGAACCACACTAAGGTGGTTTGGCCACATAGAACAAATGAATTGCAAAGAAAGAAAGAATGAATCAAAAGGAAGAGGAAGATTGAGGTAATGATGTAAACTAGTTTTAAGTATGTATTATTTTCTTTTTATTTATTTAATTTCTTTGCCTATTTCTTCCTTTCTTTTGTTCTACATTATTGTTTCTTATCCCAGAAAGAATAGCATAAAGGGTATGTATGCATATATAATTAACTACTACAATCCAGCTTCATAAACTTTTGGATATATACTGGCTGTATTTGCATGAAATATTAAACTTGATTATTTTTTTTACCTAGAGGGTGGTACAAACCAAACTTTTCAATCAAACTCTAGTAAGGTTAAAGCATAGCACCTAATGCTTACCAGTTTTTCACAAGGTTTCTGAAAGCATTCAAACATGTGTACATCAAAACTGACACAAAATTAATCCACAATGATACTCCATCTGTGTTGGCTCCAAGCCCAATTGGGTCACTGCAACTTTTATAGAATTTTAAAAAAATATTGCAGTAAAAATGAAAAAGAACAGGAGATGTGGGCTAGTTATTTTTCTTGGCATTTGTCATGATCCCTGTTGCAAAGTTACAGACCTTTTCAACAGGGAACATGCATTTAAGGAGTTAAAGGGGAAGTGGCCGGACCCGTATTCCTCGAAGGTGATCTGCCAGCTGGCAGAGCAAGGTCGTGGGGAGATGTGAAGACGAAACAACAGCCAGAGAAGATCTCAAGAGGCCTGAAAAGGGGGGAGGGATGTGGGGGATATTATCAAAGGAGAAAGCCCGCCTTTCTTCAGATGCAACTTTCTCTGTATGCAGTAACTTAGCAGTAAAAGAAGTTTTCCAAAATTCCTTGAGAGACTCCTTTGTTGCTACAGGGGTTCTGCAGTCATTACAGTATTGTAGCCAAGATGACTGCTTTATCATCCAAATCTGCCCTTGATTTGTTAGGTAGCAAACTATTAGATAAGTACCTTATCTGTTGTTTACGCTAGACTTGGTTCAACATTTTATACAAATACATTCACTAATTTGTTTCCATTAACAATATGATTAATTGCAGTTTGTCCAGATTCAACAAATGCAGCAAGTGCTGTTAATCATAAATGAAAACCAACATTTTTTCCCTTGACATTGAGATGGAGGAAGAAGGAAGTACATAGGCACAGTAGTAGTTTTGGTCTGTTTCTACTATGCTGAACTTTAATTTAGCTTTATGTACATCCAAATCAGTCAAATGAATCAAACATTTCCAGAGAAACTTCAGAAAAGGCAGCTATTCCTTTAGATTTCTTTAATAACTATGCCATTCCATAAATACCTTTAGGTCAAATCTAACTCTAACATTTTATAATTAATTGGAAACCAATGTAGCAGACCTAACTTTCTCAGTTAATAATTCTTATTCAGCCATGTGTTTCTGTAAGAAAAAAGTTAGATTTCTTTAGCATCTGTATTAATAGGGAAACTTGAAACAATAGATATATCACATATTTTTTACTGCCACTAGCAGTAACAAATTAAATGGGCAAAATCCACAGTCCATCATGAAATAAAGAGAGAATCTGCAACAAAATCTGAGATAAACAACTTTTTACAACGTTTGGAGACTGGGGCATATTCCAAATCTTTACTATTCCTAAAAGCATGAGTAGGCTATAACTGGTAGAAAGCAATTAGCCAAGGAGCAAAGTTCACATTTTTTTTAAAGGCATTTCTGCAAGTCACTATGTCTTTTATATACACTAAATTGCTTATACTATATAGGCAACATCCTGCAGCTTTTATACCTGCCTTCTTAAATCACAGTTTCCATTCACAGAAATTCAAAGACCTGCACCTGTAAAATCCAGCTGGCAGCACTTACTTGTTGGCATGTGAGCAGGGGGTTGAGCAAATCAAGTCACACATGCTGCACTCGCTCCAGAAATTCAAATCCAGTGAATCAAAGTAATGATGTTTAGCACTTCCCATTGAATGGTTTAAATGTAAGCATGTTAAGTTGGCTCGGTCTCATCAGCAGGACAACATTTAAACTATGCTATTAGCAAGCACTACAGTATTTAAGAAAGTAAAAGGGTAACTTGGGCAGAAATGCCTCGTGTCAGCTTCGATGGCTACCCACAGAATCAGTCTTACATCATACAGTATTTTATTTCCCGTGTTGTTTCCAGATGTTTTAGCCATGCTACACACCATTTTTCTATCAGTAGTAATGCGTCCTGGCATCCTCTGAATTCATGCAACTCTCTGTCTGATACTCACATTTTTAAAAATAAGAATGTTTTATTGTAGCAACCAAAATGGTGCTAAATATTCACTCAGTTGCTTCATAACTACAATAAATAAACTTTGCTCTTTAAACTGCTAGTAAATAAAGGAAAAACCAATTATGAAGTAATTCTATCTTGTAATTGTCATTTTGATACTTAAAAGGTCAAATTTAACAAGATATAAAACAAGCTCCTCCTGGGGGTGGCTGGCGCCGTAGTGCCCTCCCTATCAGCTGAGCTTTTATCATCTCTTGGATTTCATACTTATTTATTCTATTTATATTGTAGAATATATAGCAGTAATATGATTGTAATTTTATATTATATGTTTTTATCTATTGATTTTATTGTAAATCACCCAGAGTTCCCCGTTGGGGGAGTGATATAAATTTAAATAATAAATAAATAAGCTTTTTACTGTTTTATCATTATTTGAAAGCCACCCAGGGTTACCGTGCTTAAGATGGGCAGTTATACAATTCTTTTAAATGAATAAAATAATTACTTCTCCCTAAGCCCAGTGCCAAGAGACTGATACTGTAATAATGTTAGACTAGATCAGCTTTTGATTGGACCCGACACAGATCTTTTGAGTTCTTACAATCCAAGATCTCACCAACCATTTTCAATTTGGCCTATGCTGTTGAGTAAGCTGCTTCCATCCCTGGGATAAGTATTAATCATAGTGTTAATGATTATTCAATAAAGTAAATGGAAAAGAAATAGTTAAAATATTAGTTTGGGCTCTTGCTACCACAAAAATATGTCAAATAAAAATGCTATCATACTTATCACCTACTTATTTTCTCACCTGAACCACATGAGGACCATTATGCATCAGTGTATCTCTTGTACAGATAAAAGCTCTGATTCAGTAAAAGAAGTATACACATATGTGTAATACTAGAGAATGAATTCAGAGCAGCTATTGGTTGCCCACTGCCACCTGCAATGTGATGCTTCTCCCAAGTCTAGTCTTGGCGATCACTCGTAGCCGAGTAAGATTATATTCCAGGGGTAAAATCTTAACAGTGGATCCGTAAGTGGCTGTAAAGGCCAATTCTGGATCCGCACAACCTCCCACAATGAGGGCATAGGTTTCTGGGTGGGAGACGGTCATAATGAGGGTTTGCCTGACGTGCCTTCCTCTTAGCTCGTTTCTCCCTTTCTCCCTGTACTCGTGCTTCTTCAAAGTCCATAGCGCCTTTAATAAAGGCTGACCTCCAATTGAAACGCTCATGAGTTAGGGCTTCCCAGTTCTCAATGCTGATATTACATTTTTTAAAATTAGCTTTGAGAGTATCTTTGAATCTCTTTTGCTGTCCACCAATATTCCATTTTCCATACTTAAGTTGAGAGTAAAGTAGCTGCTTTGGAAGACTGTGGTCAGGCATTCGAACAACATGACCGGTCCAGCGAAGTTGATGTTGGATGATCATTGTTTCAATGCTGGTGGTTTTCGCTTCTTCTAATACGCTAACATTAGTCCGCCTATCTTCCCAAGTAATTTGCAGAATTTTTCGGAGGCAGCGTTGATGGAATCTTTCAAGAAGTTGGAGGTGGCGTTTGTAGAGGGTCCATGTTTCACAGGCGTACAGAAGGGTTGGTAGTACAATGGCTTTGTAAACAAGCATTTTGGTCTCCCTGCGAATGTCCCAATCCTTAAACACTCTAGGCTTCATTCAGGAGAAAGCTACACTCGCAGAGCTCAGGCGATGCTGAATTTCAGCGTCAATATCAGCTTTTGTAGATAGATGGCTGCCAAGATAAGAAAAGTGGTCGACATTTTCTAGTAACACACCTTTAAACTGGATTGATGGCGCTGCGGAGGGATTGGTTCGAACTTGCTGGTAAAGCACTTTGGTTTTTTTAATGTTAAGCGAGAGGCTGAGCTTTTCATATACTTCTGCAAAGATGTTTAGGATAGTTTGAAGATCTTCCTCGGAGTGTGCACAGACTATGTTATCATCAGCATATTGAAGTTCTATAACAGAAATTGTAATTACCTTATTTTTTGCTTTCAGCTACTAAGATTAAAAAGCTTTCCATCTGTTAGATATATAATTTCTACACCAGTAGGAAGTTTCCCTTCAACAAGGTGTAGAATCATACCGATGAAGATAGCGAATAAGGTTGGAGCAATAACACATTCCTGTTTTGTCAGATTTCTCATGGGAAAGCAGAAGCAAATTGCGTTTCTCTTCACAAGGTGATACGAGTTTCGTTTAGTCTACGCTCCGTGCGAAGCCTGCTGGGTGCGAGCAGGGAGGGGTGAGACAAATGCGTGCTGGATGCAACACTGCCACCTACTGGCAGTTTATACTCTGTGCTTAGAGTCTCCAGATCTTAAGCCTGACCAATCAGATTTGAGTCAGGAAAGTATAACTGGGTTATGGGAAAATGGTTTCCTTGCTCTTGACCTCTGCTTGTCTGGTAGCCGTTGCCAGGTGTTCTGCTCTTGATGA
Source organism: Charina bottae (assembly GCA_023362775.1). Taxonomy (NCBI): domain Eukaryota; kingdom Metazoa; phylum Chordata; class Lepidosauria; order Squamata; family Charinaidae; genus Charina; species Charina bottae. The sequence continues at coordinate 4,235,594 of JALMGJ010000009.1, forward strand.
GGGACTTTGCAGTGTAGCCAACTGGCTTAGTACTTTGCCAGGTTTGTGCTCCTTAGGTCTTGTATCGATGGAAGCAACACGTGAGAAATATATCTGTATCTTTTGCTTGTAAGCTGTCTTCTGCGTATGTATACTGTCTGCTTTATCTACAGTAAAGATTTATAGCTTTGAGGGCTGCACTCTGTGTGTTTACTCTTGCCTCCTCCCAATTGGCCAGAAGCCATGACATGTTTAATCCCAGATCCCACTTTAAATGGATCGCTTTGAGAGCCATTATTATTCAGGATTGTTGCCATCATGTCGTCATGGAGTAGCCGCAAGCTGTTAACAAAGGTATCCGATTTTCAGAAGGATGGTCCAGAGAGTAGTACGATTTATAGTATCAAAAGCCTTAGTCAGATTAATAAACACCATGTACAGAGGGCGGTTTTGCTCCTTGCATTTTTCTTGGAGCTGTCGTGCAGTGAAGATCATATCCACTGTCCCCCTGGAAGGGCAGAAGCCATTTTGGGTTTCAGGGAGGATGTCTTCTGATATAGATAGGAGACAGTTTACGAGGATCCTTGCGAGGATTTTGCCTGCCGTAGCTAGAAGGGAGATGCCTCGATAGTTTCCACAGTCTGTTCTATCACCCTTTTTAAAGAGAGTGATAATTATGGCATCCCTAAAGTCTGCTGGAATCTCCTCCCTCATCCAGATTTTTCGATGAGCTTATGAAGTTGTTGTGTAAGTTCAGGCCCGCCTTCTTTAAAAACTTCAGCAGGAATCCCATCAGGTCCACTAGCTTTGTTATTTTTCATTTGATTAGTGGCTTTACTGACTTCCTCCAAACTAGGGGGTACTGCCAGCTCATCTCTTATTTGTTTTTGCGGGATTTGCAAGAAGACTTCATCAGCCACAGTAGAAAACATGCCAAAGTGGAAAATCCTTCCCTCAATAGAGGCGGAGGCCTCAGGCACAACTTGTCCCCCATTTATCATGCTGCTCTTTCATTAGTCCCCAGGAAGATTAAGACCACTTCACAAGTTCACCAGCAAGGCCACATTTAAGGATCCACTTGGGGATGAATAAAGGTTTTATTTTCTTGGGCTCCAAGATCACCGCAGATGGTGAGTGCAGCCATGAAATTAAAAGACGCTTGCTCCTTGGGAGGAAAGCTATGGCAAACCTAGACAGCATATTAAAAAGCAGAGACATCACCTTGCCGACAAAGGTCCGTATAGTTAAAGCTATGGTTTTTCCAGTAGTAATGTATGGCTGTGAGAGTTGGACCATAAGGAAGGCTGAGCGCCGAAGAATTGATGTTTCGAACTGTGGTGCTGGAGAAGACTCTTGAGAGTCCCTTGGACTGCAAGGAGGTCAAACCAGTCAATCCTAAAGGAAATCAACCCTGACTGCTCATTGGAAGGACAGATGCTGAAGCTGAAGCTCAAATACTTTGGCCACCTAATGTGAAGAGAGGACTCACTGGAAAAGACCCTGATGCTGGGAAAGACTGAAGGCAAAAGGAGAAGGGGACGGCAGAGGATGAGATGGTTAGATAGCATCACCGATGTAATGAACATGAATTTGAGTAAACTCCGGGAGACAGTGGAGGACAGGAAGGCCTGGCGTGCTATGGTCCATGAGGTCACGAAGAGTCGGACACGACTAAACGACTGAACAACAAAAAAGGTTTTAGGAATAAGACATCCCAAAGACTATCTACACCTCAATTGCTCAATTAACAAGCCATCAGATGTAAGGTCAATACAGCCACCCTGTAAGACATCTATGGGGTCCCCTCACCAACTTTTGCCCAGACTGAAGAAGCTACTTGGACAAGCAGCAAAACGTTTCAACCAAAAGAAAGAAATCGACTCAACCTACAGACAGTCTCATGTGGAGCGATTAGCTTTTGTAGAACAATTTGAGGACAAATAAAATTGCACCAGTGGCCATCTCCCCATGAAAAGGTTTCATTCTGCAATTTCAATAAAATCAGCTCTGGGCATATTTTAAGAAACTCAGCTTATGTTTTGTGTATTGCGAAGATCCCTACCAGATGAAGCCATGGTATTTATTTATTTATTTATAATTCGACTTGTATTTACCGCTCCATCTCCCCGTGAGGGAACTCTGGGTGGTTTACAAAAAATAAACTCACCCTGAAATGTTAAAGATAAAAATCTTAGGAAAACTAATTTTAGTCTTTGACATTTATCAGAATTATTACAAAACATTAAAAAAAAAACCTTTATAGCATTCCTTTCCAGCTTTCCTTTTCCAAAATTGTGATTGTGATTTCCATATGCTTTATTCTCTGAAGAGTGAAGGAAGTAAATATAGGACCTTAAACTCTTTTTTCCTTTTTTCTTCCTTGCAATTCTAGAGACAAACAGCCTTCTCTTGCTGAATTCCAGAGAGCCTCACATTAGAGATTAAATATGTTGCACGGATCACTGGGCATAGCCTATTATTCTTGATCAATCAAAGGTCATTTTAGGCAGTGTGATCCCCAGTGTATCCTTTGGCATAATTGAAAAAGGAGAAAGAGAAACTGTAATCTCAGAATGATAACAGAATATTTCCAAACCAATTTTTATCCATATATTCTTTCTATTAAATACACCAAGAACACATTGTTTTAACTCTAAAAGAGACCCCTAACAAAATCTTAAACTCCCCTTACAAATTCTTAAAACTTCAAAATCTTCCATTATTACTCACTACAGGTAGTCCTTGCTTAACAACCACAATTGGGACTGGAATTTCGGTTGCTAAGTGAAGCGGTCATTAAGCAAATCCAATCCGATTTTACAACCTTTTATGTGGCGGTCGTTAAGCAGATCACTGCAGCCGTTAAGTGAACCAGGTGTCATTAAGTGAATCATGTGGTTCCCCATTGATTTTGCTTGCCAGAAGCTGGCTGGGAAGGTAAAAAATGGTGATCACATTTCTGCAGGATGCTGCAACAGTCGTAAATGCGAACCGGTTGCCAAGCACCCAAATCATGATCACGTGACCGTGGGGATGCTGCAACAGTTGTAAGTGTGAGGACCGGTTGCAAGCCAGTTTTTCCAGCACCATTGTAAGACCGAACTGTCGCTAAATGAATGGTTGTTAAGCAAAGACCACCTGTAATTGTGTGCCAAACAGTGGATGATTCTAGATACCAGAATATTTCCTCCTTTGATACATGTTTACCTGAAAGTCACCAATTTTCTTAGTGTATTATTCATAGTAAATTTCTGCAGGTTTCAGCGTCGGGAGACAACGGGTTATCTTGCTCATAAACCACGACAGAGACTTTTAAAAGGTCACTAAGTTCGCATAACTCACTTTCTAATCACTTTTCAAAATTGCTCGTTAACTACTTCTAAGCTATTAGAGACCTTTGGAACGACAAGTTTGAAAACGCTGGGTAAGTCTGCCTTCAATTCTGAATGAAAGAAAATTTTCATCATACACTTAAGAATTTAAAGAATTTGAAATAAACAGCAAAAAGCTAAATAAAATTTTGATCTTAGAAAGTTATAAATGGGCTAAGGGTCCAGATAAAATTGGAATATTGAAGCTTTTACAATGAGATTTTGGAATTAATTATAAAGAACAAAAAGCTTGTCGTGGGAAATAGTTTTGGTTCTTACAAGACAAAACAAAGATAAGCAATTTCATGATTTCAAAAACTGGACACTAGAGGGAACTAAAGTTTTTAGGTAGAGGAAAGATTTACAAGCCTGTAAAATCTTGCAAAATGTTCTAACAATGAAAATACTGAAGGAGACTTTTGAGGAATGGCGTCAGAAAATAGTAGCCACAATATCAACAATGTCAGTAATGATGCCTGCTTCTATGCATAGACTATGTCCAAAATATGTTTTTGAAGAAATGACAGATGTAGAACAAATTTTAGTTGACAAGATGTAGATGGTATCAAAAATGGATTTACAACTGACAGGCCAAAATAATGACTTAGAAAAGGATGTTTCAATAGATCTACAAAAGAAACTGGTTGAGGCTTTAAAATTTTAAAGGGTAATACAAATGACAATGACTAACCCTAACCCTAATGACAGCAACTGGAACTGCCTGAACTGCTGTCGTAAGTTGAGGCAGTCACGTGACATCGCACTTCAGAACCACGTCACTTAGTGATGGAGTTCCTGGTCCCAGTTACCGTTGTTAACCGAGGACTATCTGTATATCATGTATTGATAGCTTCACTACAAGAACGGCAATAACCACAGTTCAAAACAAGCACAATCTGTGACAAACTCTACGAACACCATATACTAGGAGTGGGAGATGAACACTTTAAAAAAAGCTGAGGGGGCACAGAGTGCTGAATTTTGGAGTAGAGAAAACGAAAAATTGTGGAAGTCTGATAGAATAAAGAGGGCGTGGCAGGGGAATTCCATGCTGCAAAATTCTACATTCTGTTGTTGTCTCATTTGTTATTATTTATTTTCCAGCTGCTAATAACAAATTAAGATATGCCTAAGACTCTAGCAGAACAAACATCTGCTTACTTCAAACTGAAAAATTACACTTGCCAGGCAGTTAAATAACATTGCACAGAAAGTTAAATGAAAATCTCTTTATTTAAATACACATAGACACACACACACACAAACACACACCACATTCCTCTGTATCACATTTTGAAGGCTCACAAAAAAAAAAAAGGAAAATCAAAGCAAGAAACCATGTGGATAAAAAATAAAAATCACACACAGGTTCAAACCAAACAGTATCACTAAAACCTTTACTAAGCAAAACTGTTTTCATCAGTTACTTAAAAGGTATTAGAGTCAGTGACGAGCAAATCTGTTTGGACAGAGCATATCTCCATAGGGACATCATCCCAAAGAAAGTCCTCTTCCTAACAAATATGGACATAACGTCTTTTCAGTTTCTGGATAACCAACTCTCCAAACAAAAGGACAATATGAATGTTGCCCATGAAACCTTACCTTTTCTCCCTTCTGGCCTGGCAAACCAGCTACACCTGGCAATCCTGCTTCTCCCTGTTGAGAATAAAGCTAAGATACTTATTCTAGAATCTTATGTTTGACAAGTAAGCAATGCCCTACAGATAATGCCCTTACAGGGTAAGTTATAAAGTTTACTTATATAACATGCCAAAGCTTTATCTTATGGCAGTATTACTATGACACCCAGAGCTGTTAAAACAAACCCTACTGTAGTCTCACGCCTGTTGCTCAAGGTGTTCAAGAGGTCTAAGCTGATGTTTCTGACTGGAATAATATTGGGTGATATACAAAAGCCATTTTCTCTAATGCAGGGAGAACCAGTCTTACATCTTTATCCCTGGGATCAGGAATTGTGGCTTTGCAAATGCTGCTGAATTATAACTTCCACTATCCCTCATTGGTAGCCACGATGGTATGCACTGAAGGGGGGTTTAGTTCAACAACATCTGGAGAGCAACAGTTCTTCAAGCCCTGCTCTAGGCAGTTCCCTAAAGGACAAGCATTAAAGACTTCATTTCTGGGAGATGTTCATAGATCCTATCTTCTCCCACTTTTTACTTTCCCACCCAGAAGATATACTTGTTCATTGATATGTGGAGTATCATCACCATCACCATCATCATAATCTCTTCTGTATTTTTTAAAATTTCTATTTTTAATTAATTTTCTGTGGGGAACAGAGTAAACTGAGCTGATTAATGTATGTGCACACAACCACACACATATGCATATATACCCAAACATTTGTGTATTCAACTTTCCCACTATATTTTATTTTAAAATTAAAATTGCTAGGCTTCAAGATTATATATGTGGATGTTGAAAAGTAGTTGTCTAACATACACACATTCAGATTTTGACTTAAGAATACTGTAATACTGTAGTGAGAGAGAAAGAATGAAAATAAGATACTGTATATTCTACTGCAAAATATCTGCTGGAGCTTGATGTCTTCTATGTTTGTGAAAATTACATGGAAATATCATTATTTTATTTGACAATGCTTTATGAAAGTCATGCAAATTGCCTGGCTCAAGAGCTTAAATGATACCCTTTTAGTAAAAACCAATGCAGTTTCTCTACAATGCATCTGTTATTGATTCACAAGTGATTGCCGTCAGAGTGATGTACAGAACTGTGTTTGCTCCCTGCTTCTAATGTACTTGAAGTATTTGTGAGGATATGAGGGTGTCCAGTGTCCCCATATTGTTTTGTTCATCTATTAACTTAAAGGTTGCAATAATTGTGGGTTATATTAAATAACCCATGTTCTTCCATAGCAGTCAAGATACACAGCTGCTATGCTCACGTTAAGAATGGCCCTGCTAAACCCTTTGAGAATGGGTTCACAAACTTGCTATTTCTGTAAACAGTCATTCATACTATTTGGATATTTCATCATTGTAGCATAACTTGGAGGAATATTTTGCCAATCAATTTGAAGTGGTTGTCATCATCCTTTGTTATAGTAGACTTCTAAGTTTCTAAGCTTCCTGGTTGGTATCATCCTTGTTAAGAGGTAACAGCATATGAGTTTCTACAATAAAAAATATTTCACTGAAAACACTGACCTGAGGTAACTCTGTACTATTTTAACACATATTGTCATTCCTCTTTGTAGTACAACATATGACTCTATATAACCACTGTCCATGTTTTGCCTCTCATGTGCATAAATCAGTTTATAGAAAAGCTTTCCCCAAACTTGGCAAACTACAGCCATGTCCCTAACCATGTCAAATAATAACGATCATTTCTAGACAACATGGACATTGATCATGAGGGCTTCAGATTATGAGATTTGTGGCCTGATACATCTAGAGGATTAAGAAGGCTATAATAGAACAAAATATTGTAAAAATTTATTTAATGTTCAATATTATCGGAAAGAAGAACAACGGTACAAAAGTTCAAGTAAAAGGATAAATCTGTTCAAAGAAGCACACATTTAATAGATCACATGTGGAAAGAATATAATGAATGAGGGTTATACCTTGTTCTGGGAGCAAAAACATTTTTCTTCAGAATTTTTTCCTGTTATTGGAAGTGCATGTATTTCACCAACGTGACCAATTGATGGTGATGCTACAGTAGTTTTCAAGCTTTTCTCCAAAGGATGCTGAAATTATGAATACATATTATCTGGATTGAGGTCTACTTCAAAATCAAATGATATTATCTATAGTATATCTATATATATATCTGTGAAAGTGAAAGTGAAAGTGAAAGTGAAAGGTCCTCTGTGCAAGCACCGAGTCATTACTGACCCTTTGGAGGGACGCCACTTTTGCTGACGTTTTCTTGGCAGACTATAGAGTGGGGTGGTTTGCCATTGCCTTCCCCAGTCATGATTACCTTTCCCCCAGCTTAGCTGGGTACTCATTTTACTGACCTTGGAAGGATGGAAGGCTGAGTCGACCCGAGCCGGCTACCTGAGAAACCAACTTCCGCTGGGATTGAACTCAGGTCGTGGGGAGAGTTTCAGTTGCAGTACTGCAGTACTGCTGCCTACCACTCTGTGCCACACGAGGCTCTCTATATCTATATCTACAGTATATCTATCTATCTATCTATAATCTGCAGAGACTACATTTCATAGTGAAAATTTTTTAAAATAACCTGTGTTGACAGGTTCAGCAAACTGAATTTATTTATTTATTTATTTATTATTTAAATTTATATGACCGCCCATCTCCTCCAACGGGGGACTCTTGAAAATCTGACAATAATAATGTTAGGGAATTACAGAAAATGCTGTTATTATTTTAAATAGCTCCTACTTTATACTTACTTTAACCTTACTTCATAATGTAGAGCGCACTATGGTACAAGCAAAATGCTTGAAAACATATACCAATAGAGCAGTGCATCAGAAACAACAGGAGTTCCAGTGCAGATCCTCTTCCCATGATGCCATTCTACTCTGTTATGGCTATTTTAACATGTTTCCCTTATCACTTGAGAGGCAGATAAAATTCAAGATTTTTTACTAGAGTTTAGGAAGGAGCTTAATCATTTCCCCCCAAATTTTTTAAACACCCTTGTTTTTGCTTGTGTTTTTATATCTCTTGTATTTATTTTTTAAATAGGTATTTTACTGTGCCACATAAGCTCCCAGAACCATTATGCGTTTGGGTAGAATATAGATTTTCTAAATGAATAAATAAAAAATCATCAAAATCAAAATTTTGTTTCAAACAATGGGCCATACTAAAATGCCATGCAGTTTTGTTACATTGCTAAAATGGAGTAGAAGAAAATTACTGTTCTGAAAGAGAATACTTACATTTTTATTTTCCCAACTTACCACATGCTCAGATAATTCACAACAGTTCTCCTGAGAAGCAAGGCTTGGATTGCAGTGTAAGATCATGCGGCCAAGTTCAATCTGTTTAGTAAACATGATGACACTTATCAGCTGGGAAGTAACAACACTGAAGCCTCTGTGCCCAAAATCCATCACACCATTAAATAATTTGAGCCCACTGAAATGAACGCACTTAAATATCCCTAACAGAGTTTTGGAATTTGGCCATGAACTTTTAAAACACATTAAAGTTTGACATTTTAAAATACTGCATTTGCATTTATTATATTAGCTATCTGAGCAACTCACAGATTCTAATCCAATCATACCAAATCAAATTTGAACCCAACATAGCACTTTTCTATATCTTTTTATAAAAGCAGTTGGATTTATGACTACAACAGCTACTGCAGTTTGATGCATTCCTTTGGTCAACTCTCTGGGCATTGGAAGGATTTATTTTTACAGATGGAAATTACCTTTCTCCAAACTATGCTACCTTAAGTCAATAAAATCAGAGTTTTATACAAATTCTGCTAGCTCTGTTATTAATTTATCACTATAAATAATCCTAGGAATAATAATTTAAAACTTTTAGGTCATAACCTTGTTCTTGGCTGTTGCAGCAGCATCACTGAAGCTAAATAGGCTGGGTCATGAGATAGCACTATTGCTTATTGCTCCCTTGCCGTTAAATAGTCCCAACTAGGAAATACAGATACTGAAGCTGAAGCTCAAATCCCTTGGCCACCTAATGCGAAGTGAGGACTCACTGGAAAAGACCCTGCTGCTGGGAAAGACTGAAGGCAAAAGGGGAAGGGGACGGCAGAGGATGAGATGGTTAGATAGCATCACCGATGGAATGAGCATGAATTTGAGTAAACTCCGGGAGACAGTGGAGGACGGGAAGGCCTGGCGTGCTATGGTCCATGAGGTCACAAAGAGTCGGACACGACTAAACGACTGAACAACAACAACAACAACAACAAAGGAAATACAGCAACTAGTCTTTCAGCTTTTGAGAGAAGACCAGTTGAAACCATTCTACTGCAACAATAGAAGCACTGCAGGAAGGGGAGAATAGCAAGGCATGATATTCCTGGAACTTTGGTAAAACTATGTTTGCCAAAATTGATGATCTCAGATAAATCTCAGTACTGCACAACCATGTTGTGGACTGAGTCCTCTTTCCCTCTCTCTTTCCACATACTCTCTCAGAATTAACTCAATAGCCCTATAGAGTTACAGGTTTATTTAAAAATATCTCTCTATATGACCCTCTTTAAGGTCTCTTTACATGCCCTCTTTCAATTGGTTTTGCTTGTTCTCTGTAATTTATCAATGCAGTGTGATTTACTATATAGATTTGTAGTGTCCTCCCATTCACGCCATAACTCCAGTTGGCTGGTTCACCCATATTCAGGAAGAATGTATCAATTCATGCTGAATTGATTTAATTTGCCTTCAATAATGCCATCTCATAGAAAAATACAATTGGCTACATAGCACTGTCAAATCCCTGTTTGCTATGGAGATTTTTATTAGCAGGATCACCTGACACTGATCAAAAAAAAGAAAGGACACACACAGAAATGTACGTATGTATGTATATGTATCTATATCTATAAAAACAAACCATGAAAGGAGTAACAATCCATATGAGAGAGTATTTTTATCAAGAATCATAGAATCATAAAATGTATGAGTTGAAAGGGACCTTATAAGCCATGTAGTCCAACACCCTGCTTACTGACAGACTTTATTAAACCATCCCTAACAGGTGGGCCACCCAGCCTGTTGGAAGATCTCCAGCAAGGAAAGTGCAGTATTGTTCTAAGTAGCCTGTTCCTCTGCTCTTACCATAAAGAAATTCCTCTTGATATTTAGCCTGTTACTCCTTTCTTTGATTTCAACCAGTTGGTCCTTGTCCTGCCTTGGTTTCAACATTAAAATAAGTCTGCCTTCTTTTGTATGTGTCAGCCTTTTAGATAAATGTAGATTGCTGTCATGTCTCCCCTTAGTCTTCTCTTTTGCAAGCAAAATATTCTAATCTCCTTCAGTGTTCCTTTCAAAGCTTCATTTCCAGACCCCTTATTATCCTTGTGGCTCTCTTCTACTCCTGTTCAAGCATGTCCATGTCCCCTTTAAAGTGCAGTGGCCAGTACTGAACACAATATTCCACATGTGGTCAAGCCAGCACAGAGTACAATGAAACTATTGCCTCCTGTGATCCAGATATGATGTTTCTGCTAAAGTAGCCTAAGATTGCCTTGGCCTTTTTAGCTACTTGCCCTTGTTCATCTAGTAATCCACTAGTCTCCTAGATCTTTTTCACATGGACTGCCACCAAACCAGGCTTCCCTGTACCCTATCCATTTGATTTTTTCCATTTGAGTTTTATATATATTTATATAATTTATATCTATCAATCTATCTATCTGGAAAATACACTGATGCTGGGAAAGACTGAAGGCAAAAGGAGAAGGGGACGGCAGAGGATGAGATGGTTAGATAGCATCACCGATGGAATGAACATGAATCTATCTAACAGAAGCACTATTTTCAGCCTGAAAGCTGAAAAAAGAAAATACCCAACATCCTTTTAATAATAAAACTATATTAGCCTGGGCCTTACACAGAATCATCTGCACAGTACAGTAGGAGGCAGAAAACTTGAACTTGCTATACCTGGGGTTAGTTGACCTGAGGGGATGCGGGAGAGAGATGATATTTTTAAACTGCTTTCATTCTAAGAAATAAAGTACTGTAGCCAAGAGAGTCCTTTTTTCATTCACAGCATACTCTATAATAATTTGCATGCTGCAGCAGAGTCTTTGCATGCCAATTGTTCTGTGAGACATTTATTTAGTCTCTGGAAAAAGAAACCAGATGGAAGAGTCAATGATGACCTTTGAACAAAGGAAAGGGATTAAGAAATAAAGGAAATGTGCCAAAAACTAGAGGCACTGGGTGAGAAGAGGGGCACATTGATAAAAAAAAAATGAGGAAAGGAGAAATATATAGGAGCATAAAATTGCTATAATTATATTTCTCTTCCATGTATTACTATTGTGAAAGTTAACTGAATGGATAATATTGGAAAGATGTATATGAGCCGGTTACCAAGTTATTAAACAGAAATACTAAATCACCCATCATATATGAAACAGCTGAAGTGCTGCAGCTGTTTGCTCACTACCTATTAAACACAATTTCCTTTAAAAATGACTAACAACTGATATGGAAAGCACTTTTATCTATCTCACAGTCACTGTGCATACGAAAAACTTAAGACTACATCCGTTAAATACTTTCAGCATGTTAAGGCTTTCCTCTTAACATTTTCTTTAATGAGTCATATATATCACATTGTACAACTATAGGTAGAATTATTTAGCTTTTATTCTGGGCACAGTTTTTGGTAAATAACATTGCTTTATAAATTAATAATAATAATAATAATAATAATAATAATAATAATAATATAAATAATGGAACAGAGGTTCATATAAGATGTGTTTTTAATATTAGGTGTAATATTGTCTTGCCATAAACTTGTCAAAGTTTATGGATTTTTATATATGGGAAAATTTAGTATCACCCTAAGGAATATATTAAGGGTCACATTAAGATGTGACCCTTTGAAAAAGATTAATTACATAGAAATTGATGCCAAAACAATTATTTCAAAATATGGTATTTTATGACCCAAAAAGCTATTAGATGCTTTTTCTAACCAAGAATATACACATTAAATAAAACTGGTAAGGTACCTCTATCTATAGTTCTTTGAGTAGTCATCTATGAATTTATACACACATGATACACCTGTGCAGAGCCCCAGCTGGAACTTTCAGCCCCATCTGGCTACCACTGAACCCTTTCATTTCCCAAGGCAAATTCAGTAAGATCCAAAGGAACAAAAATATTATCTGAGACCAAGTCAGGTAGGAGAATGGGTTGTGTGAATTCACAAATGGCAAATGGTAACCAGCTCTTCTTCACTGCAATCTTGGTGGTTCTCATACATGGATGACTAGCAAGCTTCATACTTGGACAAGGATCTAGTCGTCAAAACTTTACTAAAAAGATGCCACACCTTTCCAAAGGCCACATCCTTCTAGGAGCGAATATTCAGGCCTTAATGCTGGATGAAGGCCGAGGGCTGAACCCATGTAGCTGCTGAACATTGCTCCAGCAGCAGAATGCTCTGGAGGAAAGCTGTTGATTCTGCTGGTGCTCTTGTGGGGTGATCACAGATTGGAAGAGGGCACAGCTGTTCGGTCAGATTTGTAGCAAAACTTGAGTTGAGACTATCCATCTGGAAAAATGCTGAGTAGAAAACCATGGCCTTTAGATTGGCCTTGGAAAAGCAAAAATAAAACAGTCTCAGAAGAATGCCATATGGTCCAGATAAAAAGCAAGATCATGATGGATATCCAATAAATGCAGAGATGTTTCAAATGGAGTTGTGGAATTAGGGGAAAAAGTAAGCAATATTATATCCTAATTCAAGTGAAAAGTAGAAACCAACTTTAGGGGGCTGGATCAGGAAAAATCTTTGCCCCTATAAAAAATGAGGAAGGAAGAGTCTTTTCATAAGACACACGGTTCTCCAGCCTGATTAATTGACGTCATGGCCACTAAAAGCTACTTTCTAAGAAAAAAAGACAAATTAGGGGAATAGCCATAGGCTCAAAGGATTTTGATCTTAACACAGAGAGAATAAGGGAGAAGAAGTCCTGTGCCAGAAATGGAAGGGAAGTTGGAGGATAAAGATATGCTAGTTCTTGCCTAAATGTTTCATCAGTAGGCTGGAAAAAAAGAGAAGCATCTTTCCTAAAAGGAAAAAAGGGTAGAGATGGCAGTTTCTTCTTTCTTTCTTTTTTTCCCCTTCACTTTTTATTCTTTCTTTCCATTTTCTCTAAGTTTAGTTTGTATTAGTTTTTACTATTGTAATTAAAATTCTTAATAAAAATTATATTAAAAAAGAAGATGATTTCTAAAAATGTTTCACTTTTAGCACAGTATAGAATATGTACCAAAGCAGATGTGCATCCTTAAATGTGCCACTGTATCCTCTTTATTGTAAGTTAATTCCTACTACATAAGTAGTTTTCAGAATACCTCAAGTTAAACCTCAGGCTTTATCTGATGTCTGCAGTACTGAAGAGATAACACTCTAGAAAAATATGCTGCTTTTAGGATTCAGACTTCATTTCTAAGGATCTCAGGGCATCAAAACTGCAAAAATTGCTTTCTAAATATATGTAAAATACATATGTCTGGATTCAGATATAATCTTCTATAGATGCAAGGCTCCTTCCATTCACTGATGTGATTGCTATTTCTACAGAAGATTCTACTTGAAAAAGAGATGAGGAGGCAATTTTGGTTTATTCCCAGTTCTCCCCTTCAGTCCTAATCATCTACAATGATTTTTGAGGCGTTCCAAGCTTTCAGAACATTTTTTAGGGAGCAGGAAATTATAGGGAGAAGGAAAAATAAGAGATAATTACTTTCCCTTTCTTTTCCAGCAAAGTGTCCCATCAACAAAGTTGATCCAATTCATAAGCAGAAATAATTCAAGTTTTATCCAACTCACAATTTTTATGTTATTGAATCTATCTATCTATCTATCTATCTATCTATCTATCTATCTATCTATCTTTTATATTGCCCTCTTATAAATTCAGAACAGCATACAAAAACAACATAACAATAAAACCCACCAATTCCCTTTCCATAAATGCAGCATAAAACCACTTAATTCATTAAAACATGGGCATGAACACTTACATCTACAGGTTTGCCATCTAAATAATGGGTAGCAATGAGAATCTTTCCTTGAAAGTCAGGGCCAGCTTTTTCCTCAGTTGTCCTTTGTTCAATTAAGTTGCAGTCCACATAAAGAGAAATCATCCTTGACTGAACACTGATGCCAAGCTTATGCCACTGACGGTCAAAGATAGGATAGATTTTGCGACTTTTAAAGACGTAGTGCATGGAGTTCCGCTGGGTGGATTGCGTGACGTATTCTATAACTTTCTTTAAACCATCAACTGAGATGTAAGCCTGAACAAAAATATATACATACACAAAGTTAAGGACTTTCAAAATGAATTAAACAAAGGAATAACAATAACAAACAACTATATTTGTTCTAACCTGTGGCAAGTTATGCTGATCTAAAATCTGCAGTAAATACCAGCGTTCTCTTTTGCTGTTTCTTCTGACACGGAATGTGGCTGTTAAGAAGTATTCCTCTGGGAACCCATTTGGAAACACTTGCCTAAAAGTTGGGGTGGAGGAAATGGTCCTATTAGACCAACATTGATAATTCTTATAAAACATGAGAGCAAACATATGTTGAAGTACACAGAAACTAATTATGGGTTTGTAGGTCCTTGAGCAATTCTACTGTACTCAAAAGACTGTCCCATCTCCTGAAGTTACTGAAATCATAATTATTCAGGTCTAATGCTACCCACAAAAACCCACCCTGTTGTAAATCCACATTTCATCATGTTTATTACATTTCATACACATGTTACTATTGAAATTACAGTAATTAAAAATAAACTCATTCCCATATTTTTGCCAGACTTATCAGATGTGACATGAAAACAAAACCCCATTCTTCCATCATGAAAGTTAACCTGTCCTGACTTCGAGCGAAGGAAAACACACTGAGACTTGGAGTTGAAGCTCTTGTGCTTTATTGTCCTACTCTCCTAGACAGAATCCAGCTAAACTGAAATGAACAGGTAATGCTCAGAGAAAGAGTCCAAGAAATCAGGGCGGGGCCTTCTTTAGCCTCTTGGGAGGAAAGCAAAGCGATTCAGTACTACGCATGTGTTTCTCCCCCTGGAGGGAGCCCCCTCCTTCTCCGCCAGTTATCTCCCTGACATAACCTTTGTTTTTAATCAAGAAAACCATTTCTGCAAGAAAAAGTAATCCTTCTAAACCTAACTGTGAAAAATTACTGCACACTATATAAAATGTTACCCTGGCCCACTCATCTCCCATTTGTACTGTTGCTGGGGCAATCCTTTAAAAAGTTTGTTTGTTTGTTTTCTATCCTGCCTTTATTATTTTTTTTATAAATAACTGAAGGCGGTGAACATACCTAATACTCCTTCCTCTTCCTCTTTTACCCACAACAACAACCCTGTGAGGTGAGTTGGGCTGAGAGAGAGTGACTGGCCCAAGGTCACCCAGCCAGCTTTCCTGCCTCAGAAGTCCCATTGTGTTTCAGGCTTCATTATTTAAGTTTTAAATCAGACAAAGTATGTTAAGCTACATTTTGCTTAACCATGACTTGTTGGATAAACCAGAATTGGAGAGGTTCACAGAACTCACTAAATC
The DNA here is from genome assembly GCA_023362775.1 of Charina bottae. Taxonomy (NCBI): domain Eukaryota; kingdom Metazoa; phylum Chordata; class Lepidosauria; order Squamata; family Charinaidae; genus Charina; species Charina bottae. Next base: position 4,251,245 of record JALMGJ010000009.1, read on the forward strand.
CCAAACAAACCAATCATATTTTGGCCTACTGTTCAATGGTCAACACTGAAACAAGAAATCTCATTTGGTAATTATAGGGCACACGTTTATTTTTACAAATATTTATTTTTAAAACACATTACTGTATTTCTCACCAATGGAAGGTAACAAGATTTTATATGTTGGTCCTATTCAGACAGACATTTGGGTACAAGCTATGAACTACCTCTTATATAATCAGGAGTTATAGATGCCTGGAGAGATTAAAAGCATATCCCTACACATATAACCTATAAACCATAGCTTTCCAAACTGTGTGTCGGGACACGTTAGTGTGTCGGCTGCAGTGTCTGGGTGTGTCGTGGCTGCTGCTGCCTCCGAGCCCTGCCAGGATTCCACGCAGGTCCTAGTGCCTGCCTTGTGCCTTGCTGCATCCAAACCTGCCCTGCCAGGATTCTGTGCAGGTCCTAGGGCCTGCCTTGTGCCTTGCTGCCTCCAAATCTGCTGTGATTCCACGCAGGTCCTAGTGCCTGCTTTGTGCCCTGCTGTAAGAGTGTGTCGCGAAATGATGCCCTGCTGTAAGTGTTGGAAAAATGCTGGCTTATAGGGAAAGAGGCGCAGAGTAAACAGACACAGAGTGGAGCTTTTCAAAGCTAAAAATCTTTACTTGTAGATAAAGCAGAGTTGTATATACAGGTACAGCACTGCAAAAGTAAAATCAGCTTACAAGCAGAATCCACATAATCCACATGTGTAGCTTCCACTGCACAGACATGAAGGAGCACATACCTAGGAGAACAACTCTCTCAGAACCAAGCATAGCTACACACTTCTCAGTCCTCAGGAGCAGAACACATGGAGATGGCTAAAAGACGGGCAGAAGTCAAGAAGCAAAGGACACCATTTTGCATGGTTAGAAATACACTTTCTTACCAACTTCTGATTGGCTGAAACTTAGGTGTGAAAACACCCAGCACAAAGCATTGAACATACTATAACCTGTCAATGGGTGGCAGTGTTGCATCTAAGCAAGCATGCTGTCTCCCCCTCCCTCTGCTCCCAGGGCAAGCTTCCCACAGAAACATCAGGGGAAACTGTTCCCATGCGAACGTTTTGGGACTAGACATAAACAATGCATCACATGGTACCTTTACTGGCCACCTGCACTTTCATATCTATGGAAGATATGGGCACAGCCATTCAAAGCTATGAGAAAGCTGTGTTTTGTACAGAAAGCGATTTGCAATTTCACACGAGAAATCTGACAGTAAGAGTATGTCGCAAAATGATAAGTGTCTAAAAAGTGTGTCACCAACATGAAAAGTTTGGAAAGCTCTGCTATAAACTGATCTGAAGATGGAGAAATGGAGAATCATGTGTAGGGGAAATTGCCTGCATTTGAGTAGATATATATGGGTATTGTGAAAATGGGAAAAGACCAGCAGATGAAAGCAGGAGAACCTCTTCCATGTCTATAGCTTTATGAAAGGTCTGCATAAGTGGACACCCATTCTATGACTCTTCTAATTACATGAGGGTTTTCAATGTACAGTTTGCATTAAGAGGGCTATTCCAGAAGTGCTGAAATGATGTCTGATCTCTCTGAGTTTAGAGGACTACTCATGAAATGGTTACTGAAAGCCAAAAACAGGAAGCTCACATACTCAGTCATGTTTGCTGGCAGCAGTTCCTGTCTGTTGCTTCTTCATCACACCCTACATAGAGGGGTTCTAATCTTTCATGGGATAAATAACTGGGCAAGCTGCCCATTCATGCAGCACATTTTCCAGAAGATATTCCTGATCAGCCTAGTGCCCGGGCACAAGACTTACATACGACTCACAAGTACTATGTGATAGGCAGCCTTTCACTGGCCTTCTGCCCAAGTGTGAATTTCACCCCAGGTGATCTCTGATTGCAAACCAAAAAGACTTATAGTCTCTAATTCAAGATAAGAAATATGCTGGTCAAGCCAATAAGTTACAAATACAAGTTAATCATAATTTCTGAGAAAGACCACACCTTTTGTATGTCATGGCACCTAACTACTATCGAGGAATAAATTCAGATGAACAGAGGGGAACAACATTAATAGACGCCTCTTTAGAGTAAATGTGTCCTTCTCACACTGCTCTGTGTATCGCCATACGTATCTTCATATAAGCAGCAACAACAAAAAGTTAGTATCTGAAAGAATAAATTCAGGTTGATCATGTGAACAAACAAATTGGACAAATACTGAGTTGGATCCAAATGTGCTCTCCCATAACACAAAGAGTTTTATTCAGTCCACAAAAAGGTCACTAATCCAGTAGAGATCCAGCTAGAAGAAGAAGAGGTTATCCTCACAGATTCCATTTTCTCCTGCAGCTCCCAGCACTCCTTCATGGGTGTTCTGCAGAACTTTCTAACCTTCAGGAGCAGAATGTCAACGGACACAGGGGGAGGATGCGGGACAATTTTTGCTTCCCCACCAGTTCTGCCAGTGAGAATGTCCTGGAGCAGAACTCTACATAAGAGTAATCCAATGTATCCTTTGGAATCCTCAATAGGATCTTTGAATTCAATTTGATTTTAATAAACAGATTTACTAATATAATTTTAGTTAACAAAACCATAAGATCAAAATACAGTTACTGTATGCCTGCAAAAGCTGGGGAAAAACAAAGCTTATCAACACAAGGGGATCTGGCTGAGAAAATCTGGGCTCTTAATGATGATTAACTTGTATTAAACAGCTATGGGAGAATAGTCTGTTAATGCTTATTCCAACTATTGGGGAATAAAAAATTTAAAAAGTTTGGAACAAACATTAGAAATGATTGTACATTTCCTCACTTTGATTTTCTGGCACTAGAAATTATTATTTATTTTTATCCATTCAATTGTGTCCAATTCTTGGAGACTGCCTGGACAAGTCCCTGCAGTTTTCTTGGCAAGGTTTTTCGGGAGTGGTTTGCCATTGCCTCCTTCCTAGGGCTGAGAGAAAGTGACTGGCCCAAGGTCACCCAGCTGGCTTTGTGCCTAAGGCGGGACTAGAACCCATGGTCTCCCGGTTTCTAGTCTGATACCTTAACCATTACACCAAACTGGCTCTGTAGAAATTATTATACCCCATCTTTATTTAGTACAACTGGTAGAAATTATTATACCCCATCTTTATTTAGTACAACAAAGCAATGTACATAATGCCCCCACCTTCTATTTTCCCCACAACAGCTTTGTGAGGTGGATTGGGCTGAGAGAGTGTCTGGCCCAAAGCCACCCAGCCGGCTTTCATGTCTGAGGATTAGAATCCACAGTCTGCTGGTTTCTAGTCCAGCACCTTCACCGCTACACTAAACTGGCTCTTTTTACATTTCCTCCAGATGTTCAAGCTTCTATGGTGGCAATGAAGCTGAAGAAAGGCAGCATGTTCACACACTCACTCTTCACTCCCTGAAACGCTCAAGAAAACTTGTACTGTACTAGTCTGACAGGGAGGCCTTAAATGGTTGGAAGCTTGGTCAGAGAGGATGTATGCTCTCTTAATTGAAAAAATATTCCTACTTGCCTCAGTGAAGTTCCCAGCTGTAGGAACTCTCTCTCTACCTCCCCATAAATACATATATAATGCCCATATTCAGAATGCTCATTGTTCTACTAACATTGTTTTAATTTTTTTTTTACAATTTTTTATTTTCTTGAATTTTGCAAGCTTCTATCAATTATTGATAGAATGATCTTCAGGGCCACATCACTGGAATCAGCCTAACCACTTTGATCATGCCAAGAGAAACAGCTAGTTGTGTCCCATTCTGGGGAGGTTGCGAGGCCAAGGCCTGGAGGTATATTTCTGTCACTGGCCTGAGCCTCTGAAATGGCCTCTGACAAGAAATGCTTTTGGCCCCAATGCAAACCCTGCCCCCCGGTCCGCACGATTGGCTCCCACCTGCAAACCCCGCCCCCCCGGTCCATGGAAAAATTGTTTTCCACGACTGGTCCCTGGTGCCAAAAAGGTTGGGTACCCCTGCCCCAAAGAATGATCAACCAAAGTGATCCTCCAAAGTAGCAGGTAGGTCACAATCATGCTAATTGCTTCAGCTGAAAATAGATTTTTATAAGCTCCTTTGCTGCTGCTTTTGCCCAGATTCTGAAGACCTTATGTCAGTTTTGTCCAATCAGCTTGTCTCTAAGCTGTGATGTAATTTCATCAGTTAATCTGTTAAAATTGGCCACAATGCGCCATTCTGTTCCTTGCCAATACAAAGAAATGTCCCTGGCAGTTTCAAGTGCATGGGAAGAGGCTAATAAACAACCTAAAAGGGCTGTCTAGGATGCAAACATCCAGGCATCCAGTCTGGCAGCAAAGAGTTAGGCTGTTCTGTGTCTCTTTGCTGCCATCTAGTGGTTGTCTAGAGTTCTGCAACCCAGATAAAGTAGCTGGTAATTTGCATTCTGTCATTAAACAGGGAAGTTCACACACTGCCATTATGGCTAACAGTCACTGTTGGATAAAGGCTGTGCTCACATTTCATGCTCAATGAATTTACATATGGCTTGTTGGCTAAGCAACAATTGTTTGGGCTTATACCATCCCAAACCATAAACCAGGATCTATTTATTGACTTACTTGGGCATATAGGCTGCAGACAACAGTTGCAGACAGCTCCAAGCAGCATACACTAAAAGTCTTTGCCTCAATGGACTTTGGGGAATAACAGATTCTCCCATCTCCCAATTAGTTCACTAATCCAAGGTTTCGTTGTATTATTCCTAGATAATATACATGATGCACTTTAAACTCTTGAAAGGGTTGGATAATAATGATATTGTTGTTGTTGTTGTATCATTACTACTATTACTGTTTGAATTCTTGATGAGTTTATCACTGTGGAAGAAAGAAGAAATGGTCTATGAGGGTCACATTCCTCCTCAAAGTCAGAGCAGTCACTTCTTTTAGAACAAATATGCATTAAACTTTAAAACAGAATAGTGGGTGCTGAGTAAGCTCACAATGTCATTGTTACTTAAAAAAGCAGATTCCAGGTTGTTTTATAGATGTACTTTAATTTTGTCTCAAATTTTATTTATTGATTTCGTAAGATAGATTTATAAGTGCTCACAGATCACTCATGGACATACTTTTTGTACTGGTCTAAGACTGTAATAAACTGACTGGCTGATTCCAGTACATTCCTCTTAGGTGTAGTATCAGATCTGTCATCCTGTGCTCAATGCCAGGTGAATCAGAGTTTTGTACAGGTACAGTAAGAGACAGCACATTCTTTGCTTCAAGCTCAAGCAGTTTTCATTATTGAAGCTGCCTGGGATAGACGCAGAGCTGGTTGTATATGACCATCACGTAGAGAGAAATGAAAGGCCAACTTGATGCTGATATATTTTTTTCCTTTTTAAGTGCAATAACAAAGTTGCAGACTTTGGTTGTAATGCCACCATAGAAACAATTTTTTAGAATTAGAATCAATGGCATAAGTCCATCTAAATCTTTGCTCTGAGCAGTGCATAGCGAACAGAGAATATATAGCTGCGGGGGGGGGGACTAGTAGCTCAATGAAGACATGTTCATGGAAATATGGCAAACAGCAGATTACTCTGGCCAGCTTCTGTATTGGGGTACAGAAAGCACTACTCACGTACTGCACCTTATGGCCAAAGTTATTTAATAGGTAAGTGAAGTAGGTCCCACGTGAAGGCAGTGTACAAACTACAACAGGCCTATTCATCTCCCTTTTAGCTTTCCCTAAGTGTTCCATGCTTTCATGCCCGGCTCTCAATAAACCAAGCAGAGTCATAATTGAAATATAGGCAGACTGAGTGGCAGGGCTATTTTTGAGAAGCAGTAGGAAGAGGTACCCCTATCAAATTTAGTAAGGCAATCTTTATTTACCTTTCAGATTTTGCTTTAAAAAGCATGGATGGAAAAAAGCTGCTATTTTTAAATGTTATGAACACTAATTCTCCCATACTGAATGAGACCAAATTAGAGGTTGTGATTAACTTCCGTATTTACATGTATCAATGGGGCCTCTAGGTTGCTGAATGTCTTCCAGGAAGAGAAAGTTGATCCAAGTTGCATTTCCTGAGAGTGAAGTGAGAGATGTTTGGCGTTAATGGAAATATATTTCGCCTTCCAGCTGACACCTACCGTCACCTGTCATCTTGCAAATAATTTAAGGATCAGTGATTGTGAGGCTGTTAGTGTGAAAAACCTTTGTCCTAAAATGGGGGATGCTGCATTTAATGCCACCTTAAGCCAGGACTTCAGTGGCTGCGCCTGTTGCCTAATCTCTAGCCTTCAACCAAGAGAGGTTACTCATGGAATGCCAGAGCTCAAAAGTCCCCAAATAACCATCCTTTTGCTAATGTTGTCAGCAGCATTATTATTAATGTATAATGTGGAATAAAAAACTTCAAACAAATTTTAAGATTTAAGGGTTTAAAAAACCCTTTTAAAAGAGTTTTTTTTTTTAAAAAAAAAAAAGAGCAGTGAGCAATTAACAAGCTGCAGCTGCAACTCTTTGCCAGCATAGAACATTTCAATGCTTATTCAGTAAGAATCAGGGTTAGCTGTCTGTTACTCAGAATAAAGTTAGAATCTGGAGAAATATCATCATGCAGCTGGTTCAAATGCCACTTGCTTCCTTTTTGTATGTTTTAATATTTCCATAATTAACAACTTGATGTTCATTTTATATTGTGTTGTATCAGAGTCATCAAACCACATAATGACTGTACATTTAATAGGAAGCTGGTGGACAGAATAGGAGAATCATGATATTTCTCCAGATTCAAATTGGTAACAATGAAATGAAGTGTTTCCTTGGATGTTAACTGATAAGGAGCTACGCTATATTGTATTTAAAAGAAATGCATTGCTATCCAGTCTTGTTAAAAGAGTTTTCACTTAAGAATTTATTTTTAAAAGTGAGAGGAATTTTAGAGGCACTTGTATGTATGTGGGAAAATAAAAAATGATTCTGTCTCAATTTAGTAATAGTGATTACAAACTCTAGCGGCTACACTTGATGTTTTAAAACTCAGTGAAGCCTCAAATACTGTTTTCGGATTATTTTCAACACTCCATCTTGCTGGCCTAGAGGGCTTTTTCCAGTCCTAAATACTAACATACTAAAGATTATGAGAGGTAGGGACTTCCTTGGTTTAGCCTTTTGAATCTCAGTCCTGCATTTTACGCTTCTCTATTGTCTATAAGCTTCAGTCCATAGCTTCTGAGATTCAGGGCAGTTACAGATCCTTCTGCAATGGTGCTAATGGATTTAGCTTGCAGGCATAAATCCAGATTTAAACAACTTTAAGAGTTCAAAAGTGTGAAACCTCTACCCTACCTCCCAGTGAAACACAGTTAGGGAATCAGATTCCATGCATGCTATTATCCTTCAGAGGGAATGGATTAAATGTTTCCTGTCTGATCTAGGACACTTATTTGGAAGCCTTTGCACCCACATCTAAACTTAGGAAAAATAAGACAAGGCAAAGGAGGAGCAAAAAAGACAATACTTTTGCTGCTTCCAGTTGCTGGTATAAAATTTCTTGGAGCATACTGGTGATGTGACACTGTAAAACTAACATGTTTAGTAAATTGCATTCAGATAGGAAGCACGGTAATACATTAAACATCCACTAACCAAGTATCTTTTAGCCTTGGAAATAATGTTTAATTTAACATATTTTTTTTAATGAAAAGAAAATTCTACTTAAATTAACAGATTCACTCCTGAGTAAAGTGAAACCTCATTGTAAAAGATTAATTGGGGAGAGGGAATGACTGTTATACATGAATATCCATTATATATGAGTGCCCATCATTACAGTGATTTACATCATTTGCACCATTTGTAATTACAGCATTATGTAAATTACATTAATCACTGTGAAAATTTGGAAAGTTACATGTAAAGTTGATTATATCTGTAATGGTATGTGGGAATGACCTTGGGAGACAGGGCAAAGAGATGCAACCAAGGGAATGGTCAGATAAAAGGCAGCAGAGCTTGCAGCAGGAATGTAGACAGGGCAAGAGGCTCAGAAGGGCCCCTTCCTAGTTTCTTGGGCTATAAAGGAGACAGGAGGAGAGGAGTACTTTCAGACTTGCAAGACTCTGTTAATGTAACCTTACAATAAAGTAGAATTAGCTCATCTGGTTGTGTTTCCTGTCTGGTCTACCTCATAAGGCTGACAATATCAGTCTGCTAAATCAAGGTTTAACTGTAATCAGTTTTAGATTAGGATGCCTTTCTCACTTACTCTGACCATTGCTCCTATTCTTATGCAATGGCTCACACATACCTGTCTCAATTTACTTAATCCATCCACAACAAACAAGAGAAACAAAACGTTCTATGGTTATTCATTTGTGGTCAGGCTGAACAGAACTGTCATAAAAAGATCATATGCTAGAATTACTGGTGAAAAAAATTATTGAGATTTCTAGCTAATTTGGTGGAGACTAAGTTTGAGAAGAGAGCCAGTTTGGTGTAGTGGCTCAGGCACCAGGCTAGAAACCAGGAGGATTATGTACATTGCTTTGTTGTATTAAATAAAGATGGGGTATAATAATTTCTACAGAGCCAGTTTGGTGTAGTGGTTAAGGCAGAGCTTTCCAAACTGTATGTCGGGACATGTTAGTGTGTCGGCTGCAGTGTCTGGGTGTGTCACGGCTGCTGCTGCCTCCGAGTCCTGCCAGGATTCCACGCAGGTCCTAGTGCCTGCCTTGTGCCTGGCTGCCTCCAAACCTGCTGTGATTCCGCACAGGTCCTAGTGCCTGCCTTGTGCCCTGCTGTAAGAGTGTGTCGCAAAATGATGCATGTCTAAAAAGTGTGTCACCAACATGAAAAGTTTGGAAAGCTCTGGGTTAAGGTATCAGACTAGAAACTGGGAGACTGTGGGTTCTAGTCCCGCCTTAGGCACAAAGCCAGCTTGGTGACCTTGGGCCAGTTTCTCTCAGCCCTAGGAAGGAGGCAATGGCAAACCACTTCTGGAAGAAAAAACCTTTCCAAGAAAACTGCAGGGACTTGTCCAGGCAGTCTCTGAGAATTGGACATGACTGAAAAAAGTTTGAGAAAGTTATTCTTGGGTATTCAGTAGATACCATCAGTTGTCTGGATGTAAAATCTGATTTAAACTGGGAGATTGGTGGTATTTATTATTTTTCTTTCTGAATTTCAACTTTCTATCTCTTCCTTCTAACCAAAGAAAAATATATTTTGAGATGCCATGTATGTCATACCTGACTGAGGAATCATCCTCAGACAGAGTGGCTATTAAAATGCTCTAAAAAGGAGGACAACGATGATGATTATTTTTTTACAATTAAATATACCTCCAACTACAAAAAAAACATAGCATACAAAAATGTTATTTGTGTACACACCATACAAAATAAAAAAAATACTTTAAAATCTTTGTCACATCCAATGGTTGTCCAGATTTTCTACTCTAAGCCTATGGTAGAGTCATCTGATGCACAGCTGACAAAAAAGATGGACAAATGTCGAGTCTACCAGAGGGTGGTATATGGCCCTGGGGGGGGGCAATTTAGCCCCCCCCATAGTTTTGATATATATTTAGCATGAATAGTTTCTATCTATGTGGTTTTAGCATTTGTAATATACAGTATAATAAACTTCTCCTTATAGTTTTAGCATTTCTTCCAATCCCTAACACTCTAATTAAGTTGTAAACTCATAGATAGCCTGTCTGTTTAGAAGAAGGGGCCTCACTAGAGCCATAAAGCAGAAAGATAACAGGAATGGAATGTGTTAAGAACAGGATGACCCAAGGTTTTCTAACTTCCCTTGAAAGATCAAAAGCATAGCCATCTGAGAAGATCTCTCTCTGCTTCTGATAAAGGCATCTTTTGCCTAGAACTGCCAAGGGAGGAAACATACAAAGTTACCAATTATTTTCTTTCCATACATACATCTGGAGAATGCCAGAATGTCAGAAAGGGGAGGTAATAATGTCTGTGGAAACTACCTGATTGGTCCCTATGCTAAAAATGTAAATTTCTTTGTTCTCTGTAACTATATAATCTGCTATTAGACTCCATGTTGGGGTGTGTGTCACACCCGGCTTTTTTTCTTGGCCAACTAATTAAAGCTGTATTCTTTGAAAACCTCCGTCTGAAGTCTCTAATTTGGGCAGCATGGGATCTCAGATTTTTACAGGAAGGCTGGCCGTACAGTGGATGTGGGTGGAGAGCAAACTTTAAAAAATCTTGATGGTCAAGCATATTGACAGACACCTAGCCATCCTATCCTCAGATAAGCAGAGCAACCATGATCAGGCATTCAAAAATCCCAGGCCCAAACAATAGCAAGCTCCAGTGATCATGACCTTGGCCCAGTTGATTCAGGCCTTGAACCAGCCAGCTAGCTCATGGGAATGCCACCACTACATATAGAAAATCAGAGAACATGAACGTGTAGGAGAATGCAGCTACACTGAAAATCAGCTAGCTCAGGCAGATATACTCGAGAGCGGCCTGTTGTTGTGAATAAGGAATGATCAATGCTACTTGGGATTCAGACAGAAACCAGGTACTTTCTGAATTTAAGGAGCTGCCTGACTACAATATGGTGCTAGAGCAACTCTTTGCTATAGCCAAACCTTATTGTGTACACAGTGTCTTACTTGAAATAAGGAAAGCATCTTTGGAAATCTTGACTCTTGCTTTGAACTGATGATCTCTCTACTTGTCCCTTGAACTTTTGTTAATCAGTGGGAAATACTGATTCTCATCACCTTGGCTGACATAGGTATAATTTAAACTATTTTACTAATTAACTCCAGCCAGAAGGGCTAGGAAAACAGAGTTTCTCTAGTGCAAGTTTAGTACTTTATTTTGGACGAAGAGGGCAGTTATGATGGCAGAATACCTCTTAGTTCTCACAAGGTGGCAGCCATCACTTCCTTCCAGATAACTCCTACAAAAAAATTCTGGAAGAAAATGTGATGGTGGAAGAGTAGCATCGCTACTAGTAAGATATCTATATTATCCTTCAGAAAACTGTGGAAATGCTTCAACTACATTACAGTACTGTGAATGAGATGGCAAGACCGAGGGAACACTGTAACTTAGCCTTGTCAAATCTAGTTGGCACTAAATATTTTTGTATTTTCAAAGGTCTCTAAGACCATTTGTGTTCTTGATCATTCACTGGTCACTAGAAATTTCATGGGCTACATGCACACTGAACTTTTCTGACTAGGCACTTGCTTTCCACTCCCACTTTGAAATTATAGTGTTTACAGAAGATGGGACTGGGGAGTGGTAAGTTCTTAGTTTGCATTGGAAATACTACAAATTCATAAAGTCCTTAGATACAAGATGAGTATTTATCATGGCTACCATAGTTACTTAATGTGTTTTAATGTGCATTAAGCAAAAGGGTTGCATCCATTTCCAGCTAGCACACTCTGAGAAGGGAAAACAGAAGGCAAGCAGGATGGCATTTGTATTCCATGAATAATATAATACAACCATTGTTTAGAATTCAAGAGGGATTATATGCAAATTCAAGAATTAAAATTGTGGGGCTAATTATTACAAGACATATAATGAAGTGCAAGCAATATAAAGTAATCATGACCTTACAAGCCACGGACTGCATGATAAACAGCTAATGCAAATGCTGCCAATGAGAATGATTTCCTAACTCTTATAGAAAGCTTTGAATGATGTTTGAGAATGGGAAGCCAATAGGTAAGATGCTCCTTTGTCTCTGGTATAACTAGCTAGTAGAACTGTTAAAGAAAAGGTAGTGTCTGCTGCCTGCTGTCCACTAATTAGCATATGAATCCTTGGTTTGACTTAGGGCAGCTGTTTCTGTTCATTGCTTAATATGATTCAGATAGGAAAAAATATGTCAGACACATGAACAATATATAAATGACTATTAATAGACTTTTAACTGAGTCAGTGTTTTTAATTTTGCTTTACTTTTCAAATATGTAAAGCTATATTGAGGCATGCCTTATTTTCTTAAAATCACAAGATATTGTGAATCACAAGATATTTTTGCTCACTGCTCTTAATCAGACTGACATAATAACAGTTAAGAAATAAAAAAATCTTTTATCTTAATGGGGGATCTATTTAGCAAGATAATAATGCAGTCCAATGATCAGAAATGAAACGCCTGTCTATGCTTCAAAACTAGAGTGAAGAGATTCTTTAGACTGGCACGCACAAACACACACAAATATTTATACGCTACAACTTTAGTATTTTTTATTACTCTTAATCCATCATATAGGCATTTTTATTTATTAACTAATACTGTACTACATTGCATATAGTCTTAATACAATTTATATTCTGTTTTGTATATTCTGTTTTGTAGTTTTTATATAGATTTTAGCAGTGATGCTGAACTTATGTTTCACATTATTTTATGCTAGTCAATGACTGTAATAACTAGATAGGTAAGTAGACAGATACACACAAACACACACACATTTGGACTGAACGCACAGTGGAAATTTATCTGTCTGTCTGTCTGTCTGTCTATCTAATCAATTTATTGGCAGCCTCAGTTGCCACAACTCTAGTAATGTACAACAATATAATGAATCTAGAGGCAGAACAAAGAAAGAAGAAAAATAACAAAATAATTAAAGACTCCCGTCAGGGAAACAGAAAACAATTGCACAGGCCACACAGGTTGATCAATCACATTCAAGTCACCATCTCAGGCAGGGACACAAATCACCCTGCCCTGGGTCTGCTGCAAGAGCAGGGTCTTCAAAGCTTTCCTAAAGGAGAGCAGTGCTGGGGCTGTGCAGACTTTGGAGAAATGCTGTTTCAGAGGGCAGGGCAGCCGCAATGGAGGTGGACTGCATGGACCCACATGATAGCATTACTTTAGGAATGGGAAATGAAGCATTCATCCTTGTCAGACCTCACCAGGGGGCAGAGATGATTGGAAAAAAGTGGTCCCATAGGTGTCCAATATGGTAGGAACTACTCACTGAGCAGATTATGAATAAAACATTAACTTGTGCAGAACTCATCTGCTAAGTGTGGACTTAGCTGAGATCAGTGAATTAGACTTGTACTATGTCATGAAAGATGAGACGGAGAACCATGTTGATGTCATTCATTGGAACGTTAGTGGAGAAGGAAGCTCAGGTGGCTGCACTCCTAATGGAGTGGACCACGATAACTGCCATGGTAGTAGCAGAATGGACTTTGTAGCAGTGGGCTATGCAGGACACCATGGTCCAGAAGAGACTTGCTGGAAAGATACAAAGAGATATCCCAGTGAGAGCCAGTCTTGCTGGTTGCCTTGAAGTAAAGTCTGATGTTTTTTGGGATATCCACCTTGTGATATCTCATAAAGTGAGGAAGGAGCTGGATGTGGACAAAACGTTGGTAGGCCTAGGGTTTGTGCCATGTGGAAATTAATTTTGGTCATGAATGCAGAGTCTGTACCTTAGATCACAGAGTCTGGGAAGATCACAAAGTCTCTTCCTGGCCAATACGACTGCCAGCTCTGACTCCATATCTGGATGATAATATAGCAACAAAAAGCTCTTTCCAGAAAAGAAATGTGATGTCCGCTTAACAAATAGGTGACACACCATGCCTTTGGTACCAGTAGAGGTCCCAAGAGGGAAACCTATGAATAGGAGATGGCTTCAGGAGGGTGATTTCATGCAGGAATCTCCATGGACGATTCGTGGACAGCTGTATCAGCTTGGGTTACCAGGTCTTTGGGGCCAGTCAGAAACCGTCTTCAAGAGTCTGATCTGGAAATTCCTACAGCAGTCCAAATAGACTGAGAGAAAACTAAGCCCTGTCCTTTAGTAAGTGGCATCTGCTGTTTTCTGGGCAGTCATTGAAGATGGTCCTTGGGCAAAGTGATAGGGAGAACTGCTTGGGCAGCCCTCATGCTTCCTGCCAAGGCCATTCCTTAGGGCTGAGCTACAACAGTAGTGGTTCTAGTTATTTGAAAACTCCCTTGATGTGACCAAGCAGAGTGAGAGGCTTCCTGAGCCATGGTAGTTCACCAGGGAAAAAACGAACAAGAAAGGCAGAAAAGATAAAGAATGGAGAAACAAAGGTAAATTATAACGTTTAGCTCAGAGCTCTTACAGTCACCTACTCTCCAGAGTGGGCAGAGCTGAAGTAATGGCTAGGAGGATGTAGCCTTGAGGTTACAGAAAGACATTATCTGATCCTGGTTACCAGAGTTGTGAAAGGAACTACCCAACCAAGAATACAAGAAAAATCTTACTCAGAGTTCCATGTACGGATCCCAGCCCATGTTGCCTGATGAACAGTCTATATATGTTGAAGAGAAGAACAACTTTAGTGCTATATTTTGTGGAGCAATGCAACCCATTAAAGTCCTGAGCATAAAACATTTGTTTTAAGCAAAGACATACAGTATGAGAGAATGACCAGATTGGTTATAAAGGGAATAGATGTCATATCTCCATTGTTTGGTTAAAAAAAATAGGGAACGTGCTCCCCCTTAAAGTACATTAAATGTGAGAGGCAGAACTAGACTTAGGCGAATTGCTGCTTGAGGTAAGAAGGTGATATCACAGTGGAATGCAGCACTTGGTTTTCTGCAAGCCAACTTAATCTTTTGAAAACATAAAGAGCTTATGTTTTCTAGTCAACCTTTATCTATGTTGAATCATTTGCCTCATAGAAAATATTTGAATTGCTGGCTAATAGCCAAAACTCAATTACACACAGTGCCTAACATAACCAACCAATCTTTTCAGCACCATGTACAGTATATACATCAATTTGATTAGTTACACTTGGGAATTTAATATCACAGGTACTAATCAACTAAACTATTGCAGCTGGCTAAGCAGACCCGAGCTATCTCAGCCACACCATCCCTTGAGGTTGGTCATCTGGAAACTACAACAAGTACAAAATGCTAGATTGCTGAATGTGATAATTTACTTCTAACATATTATATCTGTTCTGAGGGCACTGAACTCGCTACCAGTTTGCTACCAAGTGAAATTCAAGGTAATTCAAAGTCCTTCGTGATTTAGGATCTGGATTTCCTAACTTTTCCCCAAAGCTTTGTGCTGTCAGCTAAAGAACAGCTATGCCCTCTTGAAGGTGCAGCATCTGCCAAGGTTCATTATGGGGTGATCTGAGGGAAAGCATTCTTCATGACCCACCTGTGCAGTTCCCTCCCTGCTTAATTATGGTTGTTGCCAAACATTTTAGTATTTGGCACAAACATAAAACAAATCTTCTCCCGCAAGCCTCTTGTGAAACTACTACGTGCATTTCCAGTCTGGTTTGGTACTGTTCTGAGTTCTTTTAGCACATTGTAAAGGACTTTTAACTGAATTATTTTCTTTTCAATTGTTCTTAACTTAATGTAAATTGTTTGTAAGTTGAGGAACGAGCTTTTATTTGACAATTAAAAATGCAATAAAATGTGTAAATATAGTTCCATCTCCTACTCCCTCATTTCTTTTTTCCTCACTGCTTTGATTCTTCCCTTTTTAAAACTTAGAGGCAAAAAAAGAGAGGTTCTATTGAACACTGTTCAGAGTTGAAGCTACAATAGCAGAATTCATTTATTTTTGTTCCATTGCTATAAACTTAAGATTTTTAAAATTCCTATTGGCTTTTTATCTTGTAAAAAAAAGGAGGTTGTCATTATTTAAGGAAGAGCAGATGTAAACTTTCATCCAATGTTTTACTGATGGAGGCACAGATACTCTTCTTTCTTGGTAACCACCCTATTTATTATGCTAAATATTATTGCCTATAGACTAAGAAAACACAACTTTTAAAGGTGAGAAGTTGCAGTTGACCTTTGAGTGGTATGCCAAAGGCTGTATTCCAAGAAGTTAAGGCAAAAACAACAACCCACAACACCACTTAATTCACATTTAAATTGAATGATCTAACACCCCACAGGTTGAAGGGCCATGTGGAGGAATGGGTCCCCAGGTTATGGACCCCTGCAGTCTGGATGTTAGGTTGAAGAAAACCAACCCTTTCCATTTATTATGGGTTATATTTATTAAGTTTGGAGTAATCTGCCTACTATTGCGGCTACTGAAGCAAACATTTTGATTGGGATAACTCAGCTGCTGTTGTCTGTATGTGCACATGCAAATATAAACTTAATTTGCAAGTTTGAGCACAGATTCATGACGTAATTTAATTTAATTTACATATACACTCACCAGACTCAAGATGCATTATGTGCACAATCCAGACATTTAAATTGTTATGGAAATCGGGGGAAGAAAATGGAAATCTGAAGAATAGGAAGTAATCCACATAAGTGCCTAAAATCATTTTGAAACGTTGTCTTTCCCAAAGGCAAAATAAAAGCAAAGATTTAGCACAAATATGTGGAAATAAGAATTTCTGCTAAACAGGTACCTGGAACCCATGAATTTGCAATGTATTCATTTTAAGATAATTCCATAGTGTTGGTGTTATGAAATATGTCTAGGTTTGCAATAGTTTTAACAAACTCTGTCAGATCGTGTAATGAATACTTTAAAAACCTAATGATATGAGACTGTAATGTGCTGAGCCCATAAAAGATTCAGGAGGTACTCAAGTGTGCAGTGTATGACTGATAGGTTTGTTGTTTATTCGTTCAGTCGCTTCTGACTCTTCATGACTTCATGGACCAGCCCACGCCAGAGCTTCCTGTCGGCCATCATCATCCCCAGCTCCCCCACGGTCGAATCCGTCACCTCCAGAATATCATCCATCCATCTTGTCCTTGGTCAGCCCCTCTCTGGCAAGAGCTGGGGCGAGTGCGGGAGCTCACTCCGTCATGCGGCACTCGGGTCTCGAACCGCCGACCTTCCGATCAACAAGTCCTTAAAGGGTTATAGAAACATGTCTTGTTTTAACCTTGGTCAAACAAACCAACTTTATAATCCTTCCTTTTCCTTCTAAAAATATTGATCTTTAATTTATTCAGATGTCGTCGTAGGATTTGATCTCTCTTCAATTTTTCTTTTTCCCATCCCAAAAATTTCTTTGAGGCTTTAGCAAACCTCTTTTGTAAATCCCATAAATAGTCAATATCCAGGTTGTTGTCTTGGTTTATCATTTGTATTTCCACTTTAATTTTCAAAGCTTTAACCAACGTCTTTTGTATATCCAGTAGAAAGTCCTTGTCTGGGTCATTCTCTTGGCTTGTCATTTGTGTTTCCCCTTAACTGCCTTCTAAATCTTATAATCCACACTTTTTTTTATTATCCAGTATTTCCGGTTCTAATACTTCTACATCAGGCAAGATTTGTTTCACATCTGCCATTCCTTTGTTTAACATCTTTTGGACATAATCTATCCATAGAAACAGACATCATTGCTTACATTGTAGCTGCTAATTTCTGACCCCATTCTTCAAAACTCTCCTGGAGTATTTCAAATGTCATAACGTTTTGATTCATTTTGTAAATCCCAGTACTAACCAAAAACAAAAGGCAAGTTTTCACTTTTTCCCCCTTTTCCTTTTCTGCCTGGAATCTTTAGTCCTGTCTAGTGTCCATTTTCTGAAATCATAAAGTCTCAAATCTCTGTTATTACTTAAAATAGATGAAACAATTTGGTTCCCATGAATGGCTGTTTATTTATATACAGTAATTATTTCCAAACTCTTATAGTAAAAGTCTTAATATTCCAAAATTGTCTAGACCCTTAATTCATTTATAACTTTCTTGGATCAAAGTCTTATGTAGCTTTTTGCTGTTGAATTTAATTATTTAAACTCTTAAGCTTATAGTTAATTATTCTTTTGTTTAAGAATGAAGGTAACTTACCAGGTGGCTTTTTAAACTTGTTGTTACAAAGATCTCTAATAGCCTTAAGATGGTTAAATAGGTAATTTCCTAAAGTGATTAGAAAGTGAGGTTAGTGAATCCAGTGTCCTTTAAAAGGCTCTGCCTTGGCTGCAAGTATGATGGCTGATCCCTTCGTCTCCCAGCACTCAAACCCGCAAGAGAACGCTATCCACAAGGAGCAGCCATTTGGAGCACATGTGGGTAATCTCCCATCCTCTCCTTCTCCAGAGATGTTCTGTAGAACTGGTCTACTTGTTGGTTTCCTCGGCCTTTGCTGCGGTGGTGTCCTCCGTTCACTCAGAGACGTGCTACTTTGCCATGCCTCCCCTGGAAGTCAGTTGTTTACCCATTTTCAAGGCCGCCAGATAACTTGAAAACTCTGGGCAGCCAACAGATAATAACAATACATATAAATATGAGTAAGAAGAGATCCTGGCCAAGCAGGAGATCAATATACCCAACCATAAGGCAAATATGTGAACAGCAATTATATTAGTTGCTATCTCCTTGACTTCTGTTACTTCTAGCAATGCAGTTTCACTGATTCATGCTCTTTCCTAAGCAACTACAAATGTTGACTTTGGTTCAGACAAAAGCTTCTGTTGGAAGGCATCATTATAAACCTCGTTGTTCTGTTTGGAGTATGAGACCACCAGAACTTTAAGAAAATAGTTTTTATTACTATAAAAAACTATTTACAAAGTTAAGTTCATAAACTCAACTGAAGATTGCTTGGATCAATTGGAGATTCACAACAGGTTGCAGTTGGAGGTAGGCAGCTATGCAGTGGCACAACTAGAGTTCACAACAACAAGTAGAACAAACAGTTCTGGATCAAGATGCTAGGTTGGTTGGTTGGTTTATTCTGAAATACTGGGAAAAAGGGCTAAAGTGGTTACTTGGCATGGCTGACTGGAGACTGGAACAAGAAGACTACAAGGCAGGCTGGATAAGGTTCTTCTGGGTCCACAGGACAATACTGGACTGGATCTGCAGGGCAGGGATGGACTGGATTCTTGGCAAGGTTCATCTGGATTCTCAGGATACTGCTGGACTGGATCTGCAAGGCAGGACTGGACAGGGTTCCTCTGGATTCCCAGGACTACACTGGACTGGATCTACAATCATGCTGGACTGGATTCACTGGACACACTAGAAGACAGACTGGACTGGTTCCCATAGGCAACTGGACTGGAACCACTAGACAACTAGACTGGAACTGCAAGGCTGCTGAATGCTGTGAAGTTATTGATGCAAGCTGGCGAATGCCTGAAGCGACCGAAGCCTTCTTAGCTGGGCTTGCTGAAAAACTACGAGACAAGGTTCCGTCTCCTTGATGCTGAAGCAAACGTGCTTCTAATGCAGCTGGGGTCAATTCAGAAATGAGGAGAGGCTCTTGCTCTGGTTTCGCAGCAGCTATAGGGCAGGACTCCAAGGACTGTTGCGGCTGGACTTCTCCCGAAGAAGCTGTTAGCTCAGTGGAACGTTTGTCACCAGCAGCCTGATGCTTGCGCTCATGCCCTTTTATCCTGTTCTCTGAACACCTCTTCTCCTCAGGAGCCAATCCTTCTGCTTGGCGTGCTTCTCCACCCTTCTTTCACATGCCATGATTGGTGCCCTAGACTTAGTTCCTGGTTCCTGACCAATCAGCTCTCCAGGATTCTCCTGAGCTGCTGGGTCATCTCCAGGTCTGGACTCCTGCACCTGTTCATCATGAGATGGATCACGAGTATCGCACTTTTGACCCTGCGCCGGTTGCTTTTTCGTTTCTTGCTTTTTTGTTTCCGGTTGCAGTTTCGTTTCTGAGGTAAGTTTCATTTTCCTCTAGCTCAGAGTCAGAGTCAGACTGAACTCTGACACTCATATACAAAGCTATCCCTCAGCATCTCTTTTAAAAAGTGAAGTGGGGCAATGAGTGCTTTATTTATACGAAAGATTTGAGCTCCACAGAATAGCTCTTTTTGTTCACAGCTACCGATTTTGTTTGCTTCAAGATAAAATGGAATCCTATTTGCATATGAATCCCAGGAAGTAGGCTGACTAGTATTTAACTTTACATGTTCAAGAATAACCATTATTTCAGGTTTCTCACTGCTTACCAGAGCATTTGAATACCAAACACCTTCCTTCTGATTTTCACCTCTCAGGAAATGCTGTGTTACATTAGGAAGAATTTAAATACCATACACAGCCTCAGATACAACTATTCTTTATGTTTTGTTGTTTATTCATTCAGTCACTTCCGACTCTTCGTGACTTCATGGACCAGCCCATGCCAGAGCTTCCTGTCGGCCGTCGCCATCCCCAGCTCCCCCACGGTTGAGTCCGTCACCTCCAGAATATCATCCATCCATCTTGCCCTTGGTCGGCCCCTCTTCCTTTTGCCTTCCACTTTCCCTAGCATCAGCATCTTCTCCAGGGTATCCTGTCTTCTCATTATGTGGCCAAAGTACTTCAGTTTTGCCTTTAATATCATTCCCTCAAGTGAGCAGTCTGGCTTGATTTCCTGGAGTATGGACTGGTTTGATCTTCTTGCAGTCCAAGGCACTCTCAGAATTTTCCTCCAACACCACAGTTCAAAAGCATCTATCTTCCTTCGCTTAGCCTTCCTTATGGTCCAGCTCTCGCAGCCATAGGTTACTACAGGGAATACCATTGCTTTAACTATGCGGACCTTTGTTGTCAGTGTGATGTCTCTGCTCTTAACTATTTTATCAAGATGTGCCATTGCTCTCCTCCCAAGAAGTAGACGTCTCCTGATTTCCTGGCTGCAGTCAGCGTCTGCAGTAATCTTTGCGCCAAGAAATACAAAGTCTGTCACTGCCTCCACTTTTTCTCCATCTATTTGCCAGTCAACAATCAGTCAAAGGCTTTAGAATAGTCAATAAAACAGAAATAGATGTTTTTCTGAAACTCCCTGGCTTTTTCCATTATCCAGCGGATATTGGCAATTTGGTCTCTAGTTCCTCTGCCTTTTTTAAACCCAGCTTGTACATCTGGCAATTCTCGCTCCATGAATTGCTGGAGTCTACCTTTCTTTATTCTTTATGTACAACCTGTTAAAACTGCTGATAAAACAGCATCCAACAGGTACACTCTCTGGAGCTATGTGAGCTACAGTAACCAAAAGCTACTACTGACTCACAATGCCTACAGCATATATAACAAAAACAATTAATTTGATCATTTTTGTATAAATTGGGTGGTAGGGAAGACTCAATATGAACTGGAACCTTTTGTGACCCTAGGATGAAAAACAAGGAAACAAGTGGCTTGTTTTGAGTTTCTGTTGTTCCCTATGCCAGATCACCTAAAACGTTTCAGGTCTTTTTCTTCTGGAATACGTGCTACTTAAAATATTCTAATAAAATTTTCTAAGTGAGGCTGTTTTATTCCAAGCTTTTAAAAAGGATTCTTGCATTTTCCTAAAATGAAGATACACAGCTGTTTTTCTTCTATTTTGCAAATAATTATTCTTGCATGTGATGTGCTCTGATTGATAGCTATGTGAAACTTCTTGGGAACATTTATTTATTTTTATCATATGAAGATGGAGAATAATTCATATGTATTTATTCAGAATCATTTGTATTTTTGCGACCTCTCACTAGGTTGGATTCACTGTTATGTGTATACAATGGGGCTGGCAGAAGTAGTTTTATCTTTTTCTCCTCCTATAGCATTTCTTATAGTCCCACAGAAATGCTTCAGGGGATCAAGCACTGCTGTTTTATCAAGTTCCCAAATATATGGGGTGGGGCTCATGGAAAGTGCCCATGCTCAGTTCTGAGGTGATTTCTCCTTCCCCTCAGTCTTTCCAGTTTAGCCTACCTACTTAGTACAGTCTTCTACTGTTTGGGTAGAATTGGGGGTGGGGTTATATTACATCATTCTCTATTTCTGCCAACTTCATTGCACATCTAAATCTGGATCCACTGTATTGTGTTTAAGGAAGAGGTTATACATTTCTGTATGTATTTTAGTTTTCAGTTAGAAATAAATCCCAGTGTCTGGGGCTTAGTTCTTCATAAATGTGTTTAGAATTAAAGCCATATATGAAATCCTATTTTCACGTACTTGAGAATTAATCCTATTGAATTCACATTTACTTTTAGGTAGACATATATACAATTGTTCTGGTAACATACATTACTTATTTGCATAAAGACCACCTGTGAATTTTACTTTCATCCTAGTTATAAACATAGTTTAAAATGCCATTAATCTGTATAGTGTAGGAATGGAAAATCATAGTGCTGACAGGAGAAATAGTGAAAATTGCTTCTCAACATCACTTGACAGAAAGCATCCAAACTATTATATAAATGTGAAAGTTAACATTAAGGAGAGTCATGTCTATTAGAAGATGTGTTAAAACTCTTCTATGCAAATAAGCCTCATTCTGAAAAATATATACTTTCAGAAACATTTTAAATGGAGTACATAGTTCAATAAAATTTTAACACAATATTTTACATGATATAAGTCAGAATTTGTGTCTTCCACAAGTATTTAGTTTATATTATCTTGACTTTGGGTCCCCAAACTCTTGAGTTTTTTCCCCTACATGCTAGACACTATAAATATACTATTATGTAGTATATTAGTATACTACTATAATTAGTAGTAATAAAAATCATTTACAAAACCCAAAACCTATATTGATTCTATAAACATTACTGTCTTCCTTATACTGATTACTATTGTGTAAAAGTTAAACAATGGGAGATAACAAAGTGATTTGTCCAAATATGAGACCAAGAGATTGACAAAAGAGTTTTCTCAATGTTGTATACAAAGGCTAATATTGCTCAGAAGCTCTGCTATACTTAATCTTTTTAAATTAAATTGTTTAGTTCATGTTTTCATTCATGCTCCATATCCTTTCTTTAAATAAAGGAGTTACCTTTGTTCAGTTGAAAGGAGGGGTATATTTTTTTAAAAAATTAAGTATTATATCTATCAGTACATAAGTGGTCTTCTGCTCAAATGATGACTATTTCTCCCTCTCCTTGTTGGAAAGACTTCTTCAGTCTGGAGGATCCTCATCTGAAACACATCTAGGGGGAGCATAGCCCAATGAACAGTAGACATTCAAACAGAAAATCTCATTTATCTGAATATTATTGGCAATGGATACAATGGATATATCCTAAGTCATGTATCTCTGCAAATGCAAAGATATCTTCCTCCAAATAGGTTAATATCTTACATTGGATAGATTCATATATCATATTAAACCATAATATTATTTGTTAAGTTTTGGCTTAGCATATTGTATGAATGCAGCAAACTATAATTTATTCAACATTTATTCAAAAACCATGGTTAAACAAGACAATGTGCAAACATGGCACTATGAGACATTTCTGCTCATAGAGAAGGAAAACCAATTTCCACTATTTCTATCATGCTGCAATTTCATTTTCTGTGCCATTCTGGAAAAACTGCAGAACTCTTGGGAGAATACAGGATAGACCAATGTGACTAACGTTGGAATAAAAAGACAGAATGGATCCTCTTTAGAATGGGAAAAGTCCAATAGACATCATCTGGACCCATAGATACCAAAGGAGACTATCCTTAAAACAAATGGACCAACTGGAAAAGCACTGAACCGTTTCATTCTGGGTCACAAAGAAAATAATCTATAGTCTCATTATTGTACCAGAAATAGACTAAATCAACTATCAGTGTTGGAAGGCAAATCAAAACCTACAAGTTACCTCATTACTTATGTAATTTCCAGTCTCCTCAGCCTGCTGCAGCCTCTGATTCTCCATCTTAAATTAGTCTAGAGCAGTGTTTCTCAACCTTGGCAACTTTAAGATGTGTGGACTTCAACATGGCTGGCTAGGAAATTCTGGGAGTTGAAGTCCACACATCTTAAAGTTGCCAAGGTTGAGAAACACTGCTCTAGAGGGATTGTCAGCCCTCAGGAGAAATTTGGGAAGACACTGGGGGCTAGAATTCGGAGGGAGAGAAGTATGGTAAGCAGCCACATAAGTGTAGCTCCACTCAATGTTCTCTGGAACCAGCCCTCTGCATATGCCACCAATCACAACAACACACCACGAAGGTAACAGAAATAGCACCTTCCTTTGTTTCCATATAAATATACATATGTTAAAAAAAATCCACAACCTCTCACTTGCTGCCTCACTGTGGGAAAGAATAATTTTTTACAGAAACATCAATAGTTGCAAGTCCCCACTGAAAAATTAAATGGCATCACGCAACAGAAGAAGCCTAGCATAGTTTACAGTCACTCATACTATAGCTGAATGAGTGAAATGTAAGGGGATATTTGCCAAGCTACTTGATACTTTCAAGTCAGCTTAATCAGATACCCTTTCATTTCCTGCAGTGGGGAGACCAGTGTTCTGCTACTCACTATATACTAGAATCTATTTACGTATTCTAAGAAAAGAGATTAGCCAGTTTGGTCTAGTGGTTAAGATGCTGGGCTAGAAACCAGGAGTCTGTGAGTTCTAGTCCCGCCTTAGGCATGAAAGCCAGCTGGGTGACCTTGGGCCAGTCACTCTCTCTCAGCCCAACCCACCTCACAGGGTTGTTGTTGTGGGGAAAAGAGGAGGAGGAAGGAGTATTAGGTATGTTCGCCGCCTTGAGTTATTTATAAAAATAATAAAGGGATAAAATAAAATAAAATAAAATAATAAAATAAAATAAATTGTGTCACTTGGTTGCACTGCTGTGTCTTTTTAAATCAAATAATCTGACAATGTAGGAAGAAGGAGGAGGCAAAAAAAAAAAGATTAACAGAATATACTGCAATTCAGCAACCAAGATAAAGATGTTCTCATTACAGAACTTTAAACTCCTAGACTTCTCTTTATAATCTTACCTTATTAACTCTGTGTGGTAGAAATTTAAATGTGTACAGAAAAATATTTAGAGATTTGAGGTCTTCCTCTTCAAAAACATTGTACATGGGAACCACAGATAATGGTTTCAAAAGTAGTTTGGGGATATAGAGTTGGCTAAATATGGAACCAAGCTGGAACAAGAAGTATCTGGATCGAGACAAATGGATGTTACAACACAAGAGGAAGAGATGGGTGCTACATGTAAAGACTGTGGTGAGTTGCTTTCATAAAAATGGCTTTAAATTGTCTCACATGGAATATAAATGGGGCAAATGCCCCACAAAAAAGAAGATTTTTTTTTCATTATTTGAATAAATTGAAATATGATGTGATATGCTTACAAGAAACACATATAAAGAAAAAAGATTTAAAATATTTGACAAATAAGAATTTGGGACAAGAATTTGTTTCAGCAAATTTGAAGAAAATTAATGGACTTGTATTATATATTAAACCATATTTGAAACCACGTTTATTATTAGTTGATGAGTATGGTAGATATGTAGCAGTTGAAGTGGAACTTTATGGACTAAAATCTATTATTGTGGGAGTATATGCACCAAATGAAGGTAAAAGTAAATTTTTATACAACTTTTGAATGATTTGTTAGCTTTTTCATATCAAAGTTGGTGCCTAATAGGGGATTGGAATGGAGTTACTTCCCCATTGATTGACAGAACATCTGAGAAACAAATTAAAATTAAACAAGGGAGACTACCAAAATCTTCCTTTGACTTGATGGATATAACTTGGCATTAGTGGATTCATGGAGATGTAAAAATGGACTGGCAAAAGATTATACTTTTTACTCAGAGAGACATAAATGCTTCTCAAGAATTGATATGATTTGGGTTTCAAAATACTTGATAAATAAAATGTCTATAGTGAACATTTTGCCAAAGACTTTTTCTGATCATAATCCTGTAAGTATGAAAATAAAAATAATTTCTAGGTCATATAGATGGAGATTGAATGAATCTATTCTACAAAAAGAAAAGGTTGTGGAAGATTGTAAGAAGAAATTAAAGAACTTTTTTGAAATCAACCTGGACAATGAAATAGAGCTAAAAACTGTGTGGGATACTAGTAAAGCGGTTATGAGGGGACATTTTATTTACCATAATTGTAGGCTTAAGAAAAAATGTCAACAAAAGTTACAAATGATTTTGGATCAGATCAAGTTGAAAGAAATTGAGTTACAGAAAAAACCATCAGATAATAATATTGTGTATCAACTTAAGTTACTACATCAGTAAGTGTCAATGTTGACTGTGAAAGAAATTGAAACAAAGTTAAAATATGTTAAACAGAGACATTTTGAATTTGCTAATAAGCCTGGAATTAAGGAAAGAAAGAGAGAAGAAAATGATATTAAAAATTCAAGAAGGAAATGTGGAACTATTGGATAACGAAAAGTTCAAAAAAGCATTTCATAGTTTTTTTTTCTAATTTATATAAAAAACAAGAAGTCTCTTTGGAAACGGTAAATGAATAGTTGAATAAACAAGATTTACCAAAACTTACACAGTCACAGAAATTAATATTGAATAGTCCCATAACCACCTTTGAAATAGTCAAAGCCATAAAAAGAACAAAATTGGGAAAAGCACCAGGACCTGATGGCTTATCTGCATTATATTACAGATGTTTTGAGGATCAGATTCTTTTACCTTTTAAAAGACTGATGAACTCTGTTTTGTTAGGCTCTTCAATGCCAGATTCACAGAAAGAAGGTAATATTGCTCTTATACCAAAGGAAGGACAAGATCCTTCCTTAATTAAGAATTACACACCAATATCATTGTTGAATAATGACTATAAAATATTTGATTCAGTGCTGGCTGACAGAATGAAAAAAAAATTACAAAAAATTATCCATTATGATCAATGTGGATTTTTGCCAAAGACAGTTAAAAGATAATGTAAGAGTGGTCTTGGATATTATAGAATATCTACAGTATCATAATGAATGCCAGGCAGCTCTTATCTTCTTAGATGCAGAAAAAGCCTTTGATAATTTGAATTGGAGTTTTAAGTTTAAAGTCTTGGAAATTATGGATTTTGGAGAACATCTTATCCAGGGAATTAAGACAATTTATACACCTCAAAAGGCAAATATCATTGTGAATGATGAATTAACTGAATCATGTCAAATACAAAAAGGAACAAGACAAGGGTCACGTTTGCTCTTTATCTTGGTGTTGGAAGTTTTTAATAGAGATATTAGAAGAGATGAACAAATAATGGGCTTATAGATCAAACAAAAGGTTTTTAAATTGAGGGCTTTTGCTGATGATATAGTTTTGATATTACCGGATCCCTTGAATAATGCGGAACATCTGATGAAGAAACTGAAAGAATTCAGGTCATTGGCAGGTCTTAAAGTAAATAATCAAAAAACAAAAATGTTAATTAAAAATATGACTCTGTCCAGTCAAGAATTGCTGTTGGGTAAGACGGGTTTCAAGATTGAAAAAAAGGTTAGATATTTGGGGGTGATCCTGTCAACTAAGAATAGTATGTTGTTTCAGAAGAGTTATGTTAAAATTTGGAATGATACGAAAAAAGATTTGTTAAGGTGGGGAAAGTTACAATTGTCTCTCATGGGAAGAATATCTGTGATTAAGATGAATGTTTTGCCTAGGATGTTGTTTCTTTTTCAGACCTTACCAATTTTGTCGACAGATGTACTATTTAAAGAATGGTAGAGAGATATTTTGAAATTTATTTGGCAAGGCAAGAAACCAAGAATTAAATACAAATTGTTACAAGGTGCCAAAGAATGAGGAGGTCTGGGTTTGCCTAATTTAAAATTATATTTTGATGCTTGTTGTTTGCTTTGGATGAAGGAATGGATTACTTTGGAGAACAAGAAATTATTACAGCTTGAAGGACATGAAATAAGATTTGGATGGCATGCCTACTTGTGGTATGATAAAGTCAACGTTAATAAGGATTTTAAAAATCACTTTGTCAGGAGTGCCATACTAAGGATCTGGAACTAATATAAGGTAAGATTGTCTCCTAATGTACCATTATGGCTGTCACCTCAAGAAGCATTTGTTGGAAGAGAAAATGTGGGAGGAATAAGTTGGTTAAAGTATAAAGCATAGCTTTCCAAACCGTGTGTCACAACACTTTAGTGTGTTGCAACACACAGTTTAGTGTGTCGCGAAGTGGCGGCACGGGGGCGTGTGCGGCAGTGTTGGTGCACACGGAAGCGGTGGCAGCGGCACACCATCAGCGCTTCTGCGTTTTAGCAAGGCCGCCGCCACGCACGCCCCCGCGCCACTGCCGTGCACGCGTGCGCCCCTGTGCCGCCGCTGCCGCCATTGTTGTGTCGCCAACGGCGGCAGTTTGGAAAGCACTGGTATAAAGCTTTGTTAAACTTTGAAGAGGGTGAAGCAAAACTTAAAGTAAGGGAAATGTTAGAGTGGGAAGATTTCACATGTCATTGGTTTACCTATGTGCAACTGTTAGAACGTTTCAAAGTAGATAAAAGGAACTTTAAATTTGTTAATGAAACAACTCAGTTTGAAATGGAACTCTGCACAAATGATGAACATGTTATTACTAAAATGTATAAAATGTTGTTACAGATGAACTTGGAAGATGAACAGGTTAAAGAATGTACGATCAAATGGGCTAAAAACTTTGGATATAATATTATGTTGGAGCAATGGGAAAATATGAGGAATAAAGGTTTGAAATTCACCTTGAATTATAATTTAAAAGAGAACTTTTACAAAATGATGTATTGTTGGTATCTAACCCCTGATAAATTATCGAAAATGTATAATGGTGTAACTAATGTTTGTTGGAAGTGTTTACAGGGAGAAGGAACTTTTTATCATCTTTGGTGGACTTGTGAGAAGGCTAAAAAGTTTTGGGACCAAATATGTGCCACTATTCAAAAGATTCTTAAAGTGAACATACAAAAAAACCAGAACTGTTTCTCTTGGGTTTGATGGAGAAGGAGCTAGAGAAACAATATGGAATTTTGATTTTATATATGATTACAGCTGCAAGACTTTTATATGCACATTTGTGGAAAGATCCACAAATACCTATGGTGGAAGATTGGATTATTAAAATAATGGATTTGGCTCAAATGGCTAAGTTCACAGCGTTAATAAGAGATCACTCTATCTCTGGATTTATATCTACTTGGCAACCACTTTTAGAGTACTTGCTTGTGGTGGAAAAAATGGAAGTTTTGACTGGGTTTTAGTGATTAAATGGCTTGTTTTAATAGAAATAATGTTATTATGGTTTAATTAATGGTAAGAGATTATATTTGTAAATTTATCTATATCTGTATTGGAGAAAGTCGGAAGTCACTTTCCGTTTCTATTTTCTATTTACACTTTTATAGTTTTTTATTTTTTCTTTAGTTTCATTTCCTATACTTTCTATTTTGTATTTTTAACTATACTCTGAAAAATAATAAAGTTCTTATATATATAAAAAAGTAGTTTGGGGATATAGAGTAATGCCCTGTGTGCAGACTGATGTCAAGTTTCCTTTTAAACTTTCCTTGCATCAAAAGCCACAAGTCATATTTTTGTATTTAGGAACATCTATAGAGTAATTGGACCTTTGAGGAGGGAAGAAAACAAATGAACAAGAAAATCTGCAGAGCATTTGGATTTGGGTATGCACACATATACTAAACTTGAAACTGTGGGCTTTATCATATTCATTTATTCATGTGTGCATTTGTTCATAAAGAATGGAGAAGAATCAGACAGGTTTACAAAACTTTTTATTTTTGTAAATGTTATTTTCGCCCCATCTATATTGAGTTGGTGTTGAGGAACAATATATACAAATTACAATTTCACTAGCAGCAGAGGAGAAAAGCTAAAATAAACTGATAGCCCTCATGGAAAGTTCTATTCAAATGAAATAATCTGTTTTGCTACATGGTCCTCTTTCTAGTTTTTTTTAAACATAAACTTATTATTAAAGTTTTCCAAGACCTATATTAAAATTGAAATTGAGCTTTTGTCTGAAACAAAAACATCATTCTAGGCAATAAACAATGAAATCAAAATAATAAAACAAAAGCCTTTATATGCTGTGGCAAATATTCTAAAGTTCAATTTCAATTTTTCTAGAATGTTGCCTAGAAAAATTGAAATTGAACTTTCAAATATTTCACACAGCATATAAAAGCTTTTGTTCTATTATTTTTATTTCATGGTTTATTTGTGAACAAGACCTAAATAAATGTACGTGACTATCCAGAGTTCAGAAAAAAATAACTGTCTTGGAATTTGCATAGCTGAAATTCAAACTAAAATCTGCAGAAAAAGCAATTAATCATCGCAGGACAGAGAGAATGGAAATTCAAGTTGCAGAGGCATGGAATGAAGAATCCCAAGGAAGAGAGATAATGAATATGAAAAAGAGAATTAAAGAGGAATATAAAAGAACATTTGGGGATTATAAATAGTTATCAGTGGCGTACCTAGAGTATTTGACACCTGGAGCAGATCATATTTTAATCCCCCCCTCCCTTCTGTTGCTGTTGTGCCATGCCACCAATTGCCAAACAGCTGATCGGCATGCTGGCAGCAGTGACCTGGCTCCACACCCACCAACCTTCCAGGTACCTCCTCATTATCCACAAGTCACCAGGCATTGCACCCCCTTATTGTCAGCTCCTGTGGCAGACCGCCCCTACCACTCCCCCCTTGATATGCCACTGATAGTTACCCAAGGATAGTGCATTTTATTACTTACTGGGAATCTCTGATAAGAGGTGCATTCCCCAATTTAAAACATGGTTTTTCAACTCCACAGGAAGTCTGCCTCAAAGAGAAGCTTTCTGCTAAATCAAAACCTGAAAAATGTAATCAAGCAGTATCATTAACTGTCCTCTTAATGTAATTTATCAAAGCAGATGAAATGGTTGAAATTTGTGTAATAAGCTTGTTGGTTTTGCCAGGCTAAATGATAGGCTATCTCAAATCTTGGACACAACAATGTCCAGATCTCAGTTTTCATTGTTAATTAATTAATTTATTTATCTATCACATTTTTATCACTGCCCATCTCCCTCCTCAATAAAACAATAAAATGATCTATTAAAACAAGAAGCATAAAATATAAATAATTAATAGTATATTAATAGGAAATTCTCCTAGTAGTTGACTTGGCAACCTCTGAGGAATGTACTTGTAGTTTTCTTTTGCATCTGAATGAGCTGGAAATGCTGCTGTCATTCTTTCATACTAAGTACAGCAAAGATGAATGAAAAACAGAAAGATGATTCTAAACTTATTTATAACACTCTGAATGAAATGTCCTTTTATTAAAACACATTTCCAAAAATTAAAGGTACAATTTATTATTAAAATCAAAAATATGCATTGTAATAATGTTGGACATTGTTACAACCTGAAACTAACCTGACATCCTTAAGTTTTCTTTGCACAGATGGCTGAAGTGAGGTCCTTCTGCTTTCAATATTGGGCATTCAGTAGCTAAAAAAAAAAAGAATATAACATGTTCTAAAGTTTAAGAGAAAAATGAAACAGTGGATTCCACTGTCTGCTACAATATACCTAACTTTGATATATTAAAAAAATCAGTGGTGAGCAATCTGAGGACACTGGGATACATATGACTTCCAACCAGCTTCAACAGTTGGCTCCTTCAAACAGTGCTTCTAATCTTCTTGCAGTTAGTATGGTGCATAGGAAAATTTCAAAGTAAGCCTTAAATGCCCAGCTAGATGGCAGCATTGAGCCAACTGTGGCTGATCTTGAAAAAGCTAAGTCAGACCTAGTTAGTATTTGGATGGGAGACCACAAGGACTATTAAGAACTCTAAAAGCCATTATGGAATTGCGCAATGACATGCCAGTTCCATCTTGTTACACTTAAGAAGACTACATGGACTGCTCCATGGAGCTGCCAGTTATTGAGCTGGACTCAGAGAAGACTTGAACTAGAAATAGGTTTTACTTGATAATGTAAACCATAAACCTAGCTTAACATTAAAACCTCAAGAAATCTCTAAAAATAGAACATTTGTGTCCCATCCAAATCTGTGATCTGGATGTGCTCCACTCACTGCATCCCACAAAAACAAATAGAAGTGAAGCCCTGATTGCCCATTCCAGAACATTATTGTAGGGCAACCTTGCTATTTTTTAAATACAGTGATATCAACATAGGTAGCACTTTACACTGCCCTGAAGTGTTTATTATACAGCATTTGAAACTGAAGAGCAAGACAATGAAGAGAGGAAATGAGGTTCAATTTATATACCTCTCTTTAATATCCACTTGAAAAAAAGCCTAAATATTTGTGCCATATTCTTTTGGGGAAAGATGTGAAAGGATTTGAAGGGAGAAAGATGGAAACCTTGTTCTTAAAGGGAGGTCAGTAGCTAAAGGGTACAAAGAGAGAAAAGGTGAAATTCTCTAAAAGAAAAAAAACTTTTGGAGAGATGTGGGTGGTTGAACTGAAAATCTGAGGCAGGGGTAGATTAGAAACTGACAGCAGCAAGATACAAAGGGCAAAGGCATTTCAGAACTTTGAAGATGAAGGTGGGCCACATCCAATAAGAATTTTGCCTAGTAATTTGGGTTATAATGATCAAGGAAGGAAGGAAGGAAGGAAGGAAGGAAGGAAGGAAGGAAGGAAGGAAGGAAGGAAGGAAGGAAGGAAGGAAGGAAGGGTGGGTATGTGTAGGATCCAGAAACAAGTAAAAGAAGCTTTAATCTGCAAATTTTAATTTTACAAAAGGGACCTGATAGCAGGTGTATTGGAATTCAGGTATTCAAGGTTGCCTTCTCTAAGTGCCTGCAAGTGAAAAGTTTTTTACCTAGAGAGATGGCTTTCTTGTTTGTTTTGTTTTGCTAAATGGTTTGATTAGTTCTGTTTACAACCGCAGAAGAAAATTTGCACACAAATATGTACATTTGTATGTGCATTCCTCAATATATATATCTTTGCATGCAATTTTTCCACAATGAATTGCAGCTGGATATTGCTTTTTGCTAAAATGCATATCATTGTGGATATTTTCCTGTAACAGACAAATTTGTGTCTATTTTAGGTTTTCAAGTCACATCATATTCACATGAGTTTCAGGTTCTCATAAAGAAGTCCTAAATCACTGTTCTTCTAACAATTCTCATGTGACAAATTTCTGATCCATCTCTACATTTAAACCAGTTTGATCTAGTGGTTAAGGTGCTGGGGTAGAAACCAGGAGTTTGTGAGTTCTAGTCCCACCTTAGGCATGAAAGCGACTGGGGGACCTTGGGCCAGTCACTCTCTCTCAGCCCAACTCACCTCACAGGGTTGTTGTTGTGGGGAAAATAGGAGGAGGAAGGAGTATTAGGTATGTTCGCCGCCTTGAGTTATAAAAATATATTATAAAAATAATTTTTTATAAAAAAATAAAAAATATATATTATAAAAATAATAAAGGTGGGATAAAAATTAAATAAATAAAAATAAGTAAACCCTCTTTCCTTAATTGCCTATGGAGCTTCAGAAGTGGATTTTCTCCAGTTCCAATTCCATTACTTGCTAGTCTTAACACCAATTTTTTAAAAATTGCATTCTAAGAAATGTAATTGAAAATACTGTATGCCTTTAAAATCTCATGTAATTTGGGCAGTAGAGGGAAGAATCTGAAAACTGATCAAGTAGAAAAATTCCTTTTCTTCCATTATTCTACTCTTGTGTAATCTCATTCAGCCCAGGAAGACTTTTTTAATTTTACAAGATATATTCTTCAGTTCCTGATATATCTTCCAGTGAGAGATTTAAGAGTGACAATTCCTGCAGTACTCATTCTTCCTTTTCATTCTTTCCAATCCAACAGAATGTTGAAAGGAATTATGTAAAGGGCTTAGGACTCCTTATGTCCATCAGCATAAATCTCCAAACACTAAACAGAAGAGGGCCAAATATGGTATGGCTGGAGAAGCCAACAAAATTTTGAAAATGGGCTGTATCCAATTAGGGGCTGCAGAGAAAAAATTCCAGAAACAAAATC
Organism: Charina bottae; assembly: GCA_023362775.1. NCBI lineage: Eukaryota > Metazoa > Chordata > Lepidosauria > Squamata > Charinaidae > Charina > Charina bottae. The sequence continues at coordinate 4,284,965 of JALMGJ010000009.1, forward strand.
CCCCTGCGGTTAACAGTGACTTAGAATACTGCCAACTGTTCCATTCTGAACCCTGTCCCCTACCTCCAAAGTAGAGCGTTTGCAGCCTGCCTTGTGCCTTCCACCCATACCAAACATAGGGACATTGACCCATACTGACTAGATCTTCACACACACACACACACACATACACACACAGGCAACACATATGTGCCTGCCTTGAACAGACCCTCACAGGCACACTTGCATTAACACAAGATAGACAGATAGAACACAGGAGAAAATAAGATACCTCTTATGGCCATTGCTGGTAAAGGGGTTGGGAAAAATTCCAGAAGCCCTGCTCTGGACGCTTTCACTTCCTAGTTTCTTCCACTGACCAACAACTAAATTGTGTGTCTCCAAAGACCACAATATTCTACAAATATTGGGAGACCTTTGGCCCTTGGGTTGCTATTTTTATAAATTTACAATCAAATGCTTTTTCTGCATAATTTTAAATTACCTAAGCATATAGAAACCAACAGCAATAATAATATTTATTTATTTATTTTTCTATCCCGCCTTTATTATTTTTATAAATAACTCAAGGCGGCAAACATACCTAATACTCCTTCCTCCTCCTATTTTCCCCACAACAACAGCCCTGTGAGGTGAGTTGGGCTGAGAGAGAGTGACTGTCCCCAGGTCACCCAGCCAGCTTTCATGCCTAAGGTGGGACTAGAACTCTCAGTCTCCTGGTTTCTAGCCCATTGCCTTAACCACTAGACCGATTCAATTATCTCTGATTAAAGGAAGCATGCAGAACACTTTATAACCACAAATAATTATGGGTTGAATCACAGTTGAACAAATAACTTCAGTGAATAGAAACGACCATTATTTATTTGAAAACAAGGCAACCTTGAATTAAAACTCCACCCTTGGAAAATTAGGGGGGAAAACTTTAATTTACCTCTTACCAAATTAGTTGATTCTTCCAATTTTGAAGGTAAACCATTTAGAACCAAATCTTGTTTTTCTTTCAGGTAAATACAGTGAATGACATTTTAACTTCTATGTTGAAATGAGAAGAACTAAAACCTACTGAATTTGGGGTGGATTGTATCCAATATTTAAATTAATATTCATCCTATTTTATTATGCTTTTCCTACTAAAATATAGGACAGCATAAACTACATATTAAAAAAAACTATAAATGCTACATTTATGTCAGAGGAATAAATCCTATAATTGCATTGAATTGAATAGTACAAGGTTTGTCATAGTGCTGAATTAACCCTATTGTGTTTGTTGAGCAGTGTTAAGCAATGGCACCAAAAATGCTCTGGAAATGCAGTTTTATTATAGGAAATGATTTAAACATAATTCCAATGTAATCATGCTCATTTAGAACCCAATTTGTTAAATGATTAAATATAATATAAAGTACTACTTAATTTCCAAAATCATACTATAATAAAAATGTCATTTCCAAATTATCCAATATTATTAACAACCATACACTCCAAACTGAGGCCATGGAACCTGGAGATCTGTCCTAAACCTTTAATGGCTTAGACTTTAATCATACACTTATTTAAGAGAAGCAAATACTACTAAACAGTCAGATTTGCTTTCAAATACGCACAAATACATACAAGCTGTTACTATCAATTTCCCTGTTAGGCTTTATGTCAGAGCTCATCACTAAACCTCATTTCTCTAGACCAGCCTTTCTCAACTGGGGTTCCACGAGAGACCATGATTGAAAAAAAACCAAAACCGTTGTTTTTTGAACTACACGTGCCACACATTGCTGGTCCTTGCAGTGGTGGGAATTTTTATGTGCTATGACTCAGTTGCCGGTCTGCAGCTTTGCTGTTGTTGTAAATGTTGTACCGCCCATGTAAAATGTGGCTTGTATAGGTTAGAAGTGAATTGTATAGTGAAGTTTTCATACTTTTTGCTATTTTTGTGCAGGCGTTCCCTGAGGCCTGAAAATTACTTCAAGTGTTCCTCCAGAGTATAAAGGTTGAGAAACCCTACTCTAGGCCCACAACCTTCTATTTAGAAATAGACTTACTCGGCAAAAGACTCAGATACAACTCAGCCAGAATAGAGTCTATATTGCAGACAAATAGAGCAATATTCCCTCTGCAGTACAAAGAAATCAATGCCTTTACACAGGCCTTGCTCTGTAGGTTAAACTCCAGTTTTTTTCCTGCCACCTTTCCAAGATAACAGATGTCCAGCAGTTTACTTCCCAGCCTTGGACAGCTCAGATAGGTTTACGTAACATTTCTCTTTAGCCTGGGAACCACTGGCTGTCACCCTGTCAGATTCAAATCTGACACTCCCAACCTATTAATTTCTCAGGGCCTTAATGGAATCTGTAGATCTTCCCTAGCTGTGTGGGGCATACCCCAAGTTTCAACTAGAAATGGGGAACTCTCTGGAATTTGGACTGGGCTGTCTTCCCACAGGAGGGAACTCTTGCCTCACCCCCTCTTGCTACTTCCTGAAGTCCTGCCACTTGAGCAGGTCCTTAAGAAATAAAATGGCTTGATAGCTTCGCATGGAGCACTTCTCAGTAGCCCAGGGGAAGCAAACGGGGAGATATTTGTCAACCTTCTCTTCCCCTTTTCTGGGCAAGGGACTCATTCCCAGCAAAGCACCAAGATCTTCAGGATTTGTGCTTTTCTGTCTTTGAGAAGATTTTACTACAGCACCTGAAGACACCTCAGTGATTTCACGCTCAGGGCTTCTGACTCAGCAGGAGCGAAGACAATCATGGATCCTTTTCAACCTGCTTTAGAGAGAGTGGGGAGTGGAAATGGTGACTGTGTGCATAGGCATCTACAGCTAGCCAGCTTAAAACCAAAATAAACCCACATCATGTCATCTTAGCGCCAGCCTTACCCTTTTGTACTTAGGTCACAAAGTTAAATGCATGTAAATTGCATTGTGAGAGCCAGTTTGGTGTAGCGGTTCAGGCATCAGGCTAGAAACCGGGAGATCGTGAGTTCTAGTTCCACCTTAGGCACGAAGCCAGCTGGGTGACCTTGGGCCGGTCACTCTCTCTCAGCCCTAGAAAGCAGGCAAGGGCAAACTACTTCTGAAATATTGCCAAGAAAACTGCAGGGACGAGTCCAGGCAGTTGCCATGAGTCAACACTGACTCAAAGGCACCATTGTGGATTTTGCTTTGCGATGTCATGATGCACATATTGTCACAGCCCTCCCTCTTTCTGTGGATGCCTATGGCTCTATGGCTCCATTCTTAGGCATGAAAGCTGGCTGGGTGACCTTGGGCCAGTCACTCTTTCTCTGCCCAGCTCACCTCACTGGGTTGTTGTTGTGGGAAAAATAGGAAGGAGTATTAGGTATGTTCGCCGCCTTGCGTTATTTATAAAAATAATAAAGGCGGGATAAAAAATAAAAAAAAATCAATGGATTAAAGACCTTCTTGCAAGCTTCAGTGGGGGTTGCATTAAAATTCACACCTCTACAATTTTCATCTACCTCTCACATATTACTTATGTGCTCAATGTCATATAGCAGAAATGCAGGACATCTTTTCTTCAATATTGCCAACTTTTAATTTGTACAGCCTGGATCAAATTAGTCAATACAGAATGAAATGTATTGATGTGAGAAAGTATGTTGCACATATATTGATTTAGAGAAACTATATAATAAAGAAAATAGGCTTGGATTATGCAATGTTTTGCATGAGTGCAGAAAAGGTTGCTTGCTGCATGCAGTAAGAGTGGTGTATCTTGGAATACATGTGCATACATGTGCAAGAATAAATGAAATGCTTAGTCAGTGGCACAACATGGAGCAGGGAACAAGACAAGGATGTGTGATGTCCCTTTGGCTGTTTAATGTATTTATGATAAATGCATAAGGAATGCTGGTAGTAATGTCAGATGTGTTTGTTGGGATGTGACTGTATATGTACTTTTTAATGAAGGTGATCCCATGTTGTTAACTGAGAACTTGAATGATTTGTAGTGACTGTAAGATTCAACAAGGAGTATGGATCTGTACATGAATGTATCAAAGATCAAGGTGGATGAGTTTAATGGAAAATGGAGTGAACAAACACTGGTTACATATAACTGGAGAAAAACTAGATCAAGTAGATGGGTTTGTAAACATTGATAGAATGTTTACTAAAGGTGAGGAAATGGACACAAACTTTTTAAGATGTGCAAATGCAGGTAGATAAGTAGTGGTTAGCATGTAGTGTGTTGTGAGGAATGAGTGTTTGTTGCAATAAGTGAAAATGGCTGTGCGTATGATTATGTTCCTGCCTGTTTCATGGAAGTGAGAGTTTAATATGCTAGGAGAAAAATAAAAGGAAGTTGAATGCAGTGGGAATGTGGTACTTAAGTGTGTATGGTACAAGAAGAAGAGAGAGGGTAAAAATGAATAGTGAATGAACGTGAATTAGATACACATATGACTAATCAATACATAAAAGTGGTTTGGTCTTAGAGAATGAATCAAGACTGAATTGCAAAACAAATATATGAAGGAAGAATGAATTGTTTGAAAGGATGAAGAAAGAGGCCAAGAAACTTGTAGTTGGGTGGAGTCCATAAAATCTTGAAAAGAAGAGAGCTGAAAAGTTTAAAGAACAAAAGGCAGCGTAAGAATCTATTTATGGATGTGGTGGGAGCAAGGATGGTTACCAAAGAAAGAAATATATGGGGAGGTGTAGGGAATTGTGCTGATATAAACCAGGTGTTCCCAGGTTGTCTTTTCTTATCTTGTGCCTTTAATTTATTTCTTTCACAGTTTCTTACTGCTTTTCTGAACTTTGCATAATGTGGCTTACCCTGAAAGGGGGTAACATGTATGCATCTTTGTATGCATGTAACCAGTTAGTTAGCCATGGCTAATAACACCATCCTGCAAATGGTTTACTTAGATGTAGTCCTGTTATCTTCAGTGAGGCTTACTCCTATGTGAATACACATATGACTCTTACTCTAGAAGGGCTATAATAAGCACTGAGTGTGATTTATGACACTGGTTTTGATGGGATACACAAACCAATTTTCTGTGTGCTTGCTTTAGACTAAGTCTCAGAGTTTAATATGACTTACAGTATTACTAAGCAGCTATGCAGTCCTATTTAAGAAGCTATTGTAAGGAGGCTGGGATGTATGATAATCTATAACAATTCAAAATAAATGATTAAACCCAAATGTTTAAACACAAGGATTAAAATATTTGCAAGAAACATGTTAGCTATTGACAATGCGATGAACTTCAGTACTGTAAGTCAACCCTTTCTTTTAGTTTTGTTATACTTTATTTTTAGCAGTAATCACTTCCCTCAAGTAAATAGCTGTTATACCAGCGGTTGTGCATCAGTGAAAATGGAGGGAAAATTGCTGTGAGCCAAAAAGCTATTGGCATACCCTAAAAGAAGCTACTGCAAGCCTCATCTGCCGCTCCACAATGGCTTCCTTTTTTTTCTGTCATGCCATTTCCTTAATTAATACAATATTAGCTAATTAAATGAAGCCATTGCCCCCAGGATACTAAACAGAAGAGGAACCTTCTTTCTTTCTTCATAATAGCACACACATGTTATCTCTCCCATTCTTTTTCACAAGTAATTGCCTCCATATTCCAAATCCTATTTTAATAATCAAGGTTAATTGGGATCTGCCTGTGAAGCTCCATGTGTTCTTAGAGTCATTTCAATGCAATTTAGCCACCGTAAGCAATTTGTAAGGATCTCAATCCAAAACAGCCTTAGACCCCCTAGAAAACCAAACTCAAACAACCAAACAACCGATCATCTAAGCTTGGAGGAAGCAGAGGGGAAGGGTTAACAGGATAAGCAGAACCACAACAAAATCCAGGGTTGAACATGTAAGTTGTTCATGTGAGTAGAGGCATCAAAGAGACTTTAAAACATGGTTAGACATTTCACCATCCTTTGAGATGCACACCTCAGCCTTTTCTTTTTATATTCATGGCCTTGACTTTGCTCACTGTTTTATGCTGAACTAAGGCAAATGCTTTTCCAAGCTGCATCCTCTGAAGTCTGTCTCTAAAATGTACAAAAGTAAGGCATATGTTACAAAGAATTGTAGAAACTCAAGGATGACAGATTTATTCTAATTTCAGTATTTTTCCCTGGTAAATGATGACTTTCACCGATGGCAGATTCTCATCATTCTCTAATGGATTTTATCCAGCTATTCAATGAAAGTTAAATTTACTTCAGAACTTTGTCATCTCACACCTTCAATGGGCAAGGAAAGGATAAGGAGCATCTGGTAGTTTACCCTCCCTTTGTTTCAGGAACTGACATCTGCAAGTCTTAGGCAGTCTTTGCTGCCCTAATAGTTTGAGAAAGAATCTGAACTGCAAGATTTGCTAATCCACAATTCTTACTATGCTTCAGCACATTTTTGATCATTTAATACTTATTATTGGTATTCCACAACTCCCTGATGAACAATCCTTACATTTGGGCTCTTGGTGATCTAAAAGTAATATTTAGATATTTTAGATATCTATTTTGAATAGGTATGAAGTCAGCAGCATTTAATTCCTATCCTCAAAAACTCATATTGAGTAAATCGATAACACGCTTTCCTTTGACTTCTGCTATTAAACCAATCAATATTGTGCATCCTGTTATAAGTGATATTCCACAGCATCCTGCCTTGTACTGTATAATAACCACCAGAAACTGTAAAGATTTTTTGAAGAGGCTGATAACTTTTTTATTTACATACTTTATTTATTTACACACACCCAAGTACATTTGGTGGTACTTTTAGGCTACCCAGTAACAGATGTTCTAGCCAGAGAGACAGCAAAAGATTCAAAATATAGTATGGGTGAAAGAGAGATGTATAAAAGCAGTCCATTTGGAAGAAAGAGATGTTAACACAAATGACAGGCAGGATGGAGGGGAATAAAACAAATAGAAGTAGCAAAGTGTGGAATGAACCTTACTTGCCATGTATTTTTACACTTACTCAAATCCGTTTTTTTCTTTTCCATTTTAGATAGCTTATAATTTCCAGGGCATTGCTTATCCCAATTGTCAGACACATATGAGCATTCTAATCCTGGGAAAATTTAAGGATAGCACAGTTGCTTCTTTAAAGGTCATCCCTATTAATTTCAGTTGAATTTACTTCCAGGTAAGTGTATTTACCATCACACCTTAAAGACATAATATTGGGAGCAAATCCTATTAAAACCAATTGGACTGATATTCTGGAGTAAATACTGTTCTGATATGCAGAGCATATTTAACTGATGAAACAAAACTGTACTTGTGAGTCTACTCAGTTTCCAAGCCCAGGATTGGGTTCTTTTTGGAGTTGTAACTTAAGAAAATCAGGAAGTATCAATAACAGCACAACATAACTGTAAATGAGTGTATGCACGTTCTAAATGTAGGCTCCTATGAGTGATCAGGAAATGGAAATATTGCTGTTGGATATCTTAGGTAAAAATATCTTTTCAATTTAATTGCCTGTTCCCCAAATCAGATATACTGTTTAGCTTCCAAAATGCCATCTGACTCTTAAAAATATTTGTCACAGTTTAAGTAAACTACAGTTTTCTACATAGCTACAGTATATCATGACCCAAGTGTTTACATAAATATACTCTGCCCTAGTATTTTTCCATGTAATTATCCAACAGGATAAATATCATCCCAACAAACTTTCTGGATCCCATTAGAAAGGAGGGAAACAAGGAAATACCTGTTTTGTCAGTGACTATAGTAGAATGAGACATGGGAGGGAGGAGGACTGCAAACCAAAGCCATCCTATGCAAGATCCAATAGCCTTCATCTCCTCTCGGACACATGTGAACAAATGACCAGAAATCTGGAAAGAAAAACATGATTACACACTCTAACAATGCTCAGTGAGCCTGGACATCTGTTGTGGATGCATAGCTGAATCATATACAACGTTAGGCACCGGTGGTATAATTATGAATAGCCCAAGGAAAAGGAGTTTCCCTTCTTTTTGAGTTATTATCTCATAGCTACTGTTTTTAGGTTGAGATGAGAGGAGCAATGATTTGGCTAAATGGGGAATGAATAAGGAGGGCTGTGGATATCACAAAGGCCCCCTCTCTTTTCTGCTGCATGGCTAGCCCTAATGAAATTAATGGGGCAGGCAACGCTGACCAGGATTTCAGCTTAATAGTCTGTTATTAAGTGGTGCATGGTGAAAAGAATAGCTTACTTTGTAACATCCATTCAACCAAACAGTAAACTTAGTGCCGAATGTTCTTTTCTTCTTCTTTCTCTTCTTTTTTTAAAAAAATTAGGTGTTATTAAATTTTTGTAAAGCTATAAAAAATACCTCAGCCAAGGAACTTCCTCGTGTTCCCACCCATCCCCATCACTTGAGCTACACTGTAGCGAGTGATATAAAGCCAGAATAATTATGAGCAATCAGAATAAGCTTTTCACACGCACATATATAGGCTTTACTCATAAACACATCCAGCAACATATCCTAGAGAAAGAAAAGGTGTGTGTGAGCAATTACAAGCTAGAATTCCCTGCTATGTGCTAATGATAAAGATCTAAAAATGGAGATGAAATGTTTGTATATTAGCCAAGAACATCTTGATGATCAAAAATGTATCTTTTTCTTAATTGCTAGAGCTAATAAATCCTCAATCATTTTTCTGTATGGGGAGGAATGGACAATCTCCAGTTTTTGAGAACTGTGTTTTCAACTGTAACAGCTGTTCTGAAACCATTTGTTCTCAGCCTTGTAATTATATATTTTGGATTATTTTTGTTCATAAAATATTTTATTTTGCCCTCTGGGAGAATTTTTTTTATCTAGGTATGGACCTATCAAATGAATATTATGAATGCTTTATGTTTTTGTTACATTTTGATCTACTTTAATTATAGAGTATTTTGTTAACTTTGCTTATTGAAATAGCTTGTGTTTGACAGCAATACAGCTGAAATTAGCTTGTATTCTTGCAACTTTACAAGAGATTGTTATATAGAAAAAAAAACTATTAAAAAAATCTCCATCATCGTGGTAACAGTAAAACTCCAGAAAAAGCATTTGTACAGTAGTTGAAGTTTACAGAGGGAATGAGAAGTGTTCCTCAACCACTTTGAAAAGACAGATGAGTAATAAGTTTCAGGCAGCTGCACAAAGATGACATATTTTGGTCAATAAGCCATTAGGTAATAAGTAACCTGATTTACATTTTTATTTCAGATTTTTTGCCTTTGTTACTTCAATTTAAACAGGATGCACTCACTATAGCAGAATGCTGAGCTAATCATCCTAACAGACTGGAATGTATCATTCCTATATTTAGATTTAAAGAGATAAAAGATGAGTAGAACAACCTTTTCTTTTTCAAATAGAACAAAACTAAGATTTGAAAGTATTTTATAAATTATGTTTGTTCTTCTCCCAGCTTCTAGCCTGATGCCTGAACCATTACACCAAACTGGCTCTAAAAATATTATATAATATTTTCATATAAATTAAATTAATAATAATAATAATAATCCTATGAATATTAAAATTGTGGCATTGGGAAAAATCATTATGATTTATTAATTCACAACAGAATATTCTTTAATGTTAAACCAGCCTTTACTGTTAAACCAGCATAAATAAAAATGAAAAGCAGTGTAATCCAGAAAAAAAATCTTTTTTTGTTTAATTGCCAGAGGAATAAACAGAGTTCTATCTATCTTTACCAGTTTCTGGGCTTGAGAAGTACATGCACAACAAAATCAGAATCACCTATGTTTGAGAGAGGCTTGCCCGTCCCTTAATTTAGGGTGGCCCAGGACTTGCTTTACAGTCTTTTACTTGAAAGGCTGCCAGAGGACTGTTTTGTTTTGGGCATCCTCTTTTGGAGGTAACAAACCATCTTCTCCCTCTCTGGCAATGGAACACATTCATACCTGCCCAGACATCTCTCCACACCCAGACTTGTGTTCCTCCCCATCTGAAACTGACTCCCTCTCTCCATCCCTACCATGACTCATCTGCTTACAAGGTACAAGCAAGAATCACCTGGAGAATGCTGGCAGAATTAGTCTTCTCCAAGCCACCGAAGGGTCAGAATGGAAGTCCCCATCCTCTACAGAGATACCTTTCACCATGCCCCAGCACAGTTGATTTGTTCATTTCATTCTGGCTCTTTTTGACTCAGTAAACTTTATTGATTCTTTGAGGTTTTGTAAGCTTCTGCTCATGTTATCAGTGAAAATAACAAGACACCCTGTGTTTCATCAGCCTCTTTTTCAATTGCCTTCTATTTTTGCATGCAACAGGATCTTCTCTAATGATACTTGCCATTACATTATGGGTCCAAGATGTTTTAGCTTTAGCTTCATTATTAGTTTTATTTCATCTAGTACTGAATTATTTGTTGCTCTTGTGGCCCATAGCATTATCAATTTTTTTTCCAGCAGCACAGTTCAAAAGCATCGGTTTTTCTTCATTCAACTTTTTGATGGTCCAGCTTTCATTACAACTGGGAAAACCATGGTGTTATGATATTAACTTTTTGGCCTAATAGACAAATGTAGATGCTTAATACACATCTATGAGGAACAGATTTTTTTAATTGATTGATTGATTGATTGATTGATTGTATTTGTCCACCGCCTATCTCGTAACGACTCTGGGCAGTTTACAACAAATTACATATATTTTTTGCTTTGCTTCACAGAATCAGATTATTCCAGGCCTTCCTTCTGCAGAATAGACAGATAAATTTTGGTTGTTTTAAATTTAGGATAGGGGCAGAACTTAGAGAACATAAGAAAGAAAGCTAGGGGGGAAAAAAGGACTCATCCTTCCTTCCCATTCCCCACCAGCCTCAGATTAAAGTTTAGAATTTTAGAAAAAGGGGAGTCCAGGTAAAATGAAGCAGAAGTCCCCTCTGTGGGGGGAGATGGGCGGTGATATAAGTATGATTGATAAATAAATAAATAAATAAATAAATAAATAAAATGAAGCAGAAGCTGTTTGCTTCCAGGAAAAAAATATTTCTGTAGTAATAGATAAATATGTTCTAGCTACGATTTGCTTTAGATTCTTTCTTTCTGCTAAAGTCTCATAGTCTAATCTGCTTATTTGTCTATGCAAATTATGAAAATGAGTATGTAACCTCAGCCTTTTATTCATAATTCATCCTCTGCATGAAGATATAACATTTTCAGAATCTTCTTGGAATCTGTATATTAACCTAAAATATCTTCCTAGAGTTAGCTAGAGAAATCCTATGTGTAGCACACCATACCTTCTTGTGGTCTGCTCTGAGCATTTACATTTTCTTTTTTTTAACCAAGCAGCATTTATTTCTTCCAAGACTGAATGTTTGTATTTTAGAAATTTAAAGTTAAGAAGGGTTTTTTTAAAGTTTATATTTTCTTTTTTCTAATAGAATTTGATTTTGTTTATCTCCTACAGGATCAGCTGATCTTCCACAGGGGAAAAAGAAGGGAAGAAACTTCTAGGCATGCATACTACATGGGCAGGAGTTTATACTACTGAAATTATTTCCATTTCTTTGTATTTTTAGAATTAATCACTCAAAAGTCAGCACTGGTTATGAGAGCCCACTGGGTTTAGGGGAAGCATACCAGGTGAGATGCCCTCTGGAAGATAGCTGGTAGCAATGGGATCAAACTGCTATTCCCAAAGACAGAGTTGAGATGTGGAGGGTGTGGAGATCCAGAGAGCTTCTGGGATTGAAGATTTGAGACCTCCAGTGTCCCACCCTATGGGTTCTGCTAGGTTTGCTATTACACAGCCATTGCTGTGTACCTTTATTGTCAGTGAGGTGTTTCTGCACTTTAATATTCTGTCTACATCTGTCATAGTCAACTGACAAGCTGCATTATGGATACCTAATAAAATTAAATAAGTTGTAACATAGGTTTCAATGTATTTTAAAAGCCAGTGACCATTCAATATATTTTAAAAGCCGGTGACCATTCCTGAACTTCAATTATTTGATATATTTTCCAACATATATTAACTAGGAAAATGAGGTTGCAGTAGACATTTTGGAAGGGGGCAATAGTAATACTTAGTCAGAGAGGGACTACACTTCAAAAAGCAGGAGGGGAAAGGAAAAAGTTAAATTAAATTTGATTTCAATTAAGTATTTCCTTACTTCTATCATATTAAAAATTACAATTTAGCAGCAATGTTTGGATGGGTTCTTCAGTACCTCAGAGTCTGTGTCCCTGATGAACCTGCATAGGAAACCTGGTAGATTTTTTTTTCTATTTTAAAAATTAGATGATATTCAGGGGTGGCATGGTGAACTGACGATGGCTCTGCAAAGGTGGAGCTGACAACTGCAGCAAAGAACCAAGGAACTGGTGAGTAGACTGGTTCCTTGGAAACTCTCCAGATAAGGAGAGGACAGGAGATCACCCACATGTGTTCTGGATGGCTGCTCCCTGTGAGGAGACCACAGGACAGTGGTTTTCTGAGGGTTTGAGCACCGGGAGACGATGGGATTAACTATCTTGCTCGCAACCATGGCAGACTTTTAAAAGGACACTAAGTTCACAAACCTCACTTTCTAATCACTTTCAGAAATTGCTCATTAACTACTTCTAAGCTATTAGAGACCTTCGGAATGACAAGTTTGAAAACGCGGGGTGAGTCTGCCTTCAATCCTGAACAAAAGAAAACTTTAATTATAAGCTTAAGAATTTAAAAATCTGAAATAAACAGCAAAAAGCTAAATAAGATTTTGACCTTAGAAAATTATAAACAGGCTAAGGGTCCAGATAAAATTGGAATATTGAAACTTTTACAATAAGATTTTGGAATTAATTATAAAGAACAAACAGCTTCTCATGGGAAATACTGTAGATTCTATTTTGGTTTTTACAAGACAAAACAAAGATAAGCAATTTCATGATTTCAAAAACTGGACACTAGAGGGAACTAAAGTTTTTAGGTAGAGGGAAGATTTACAAATCTGTAAAATGTTGCAAAATGCACTTACAATGAAAATATTGAAGGAGACTTTTGAGGAATGGATCATAAAATAGTAGCCACAATATCAACAGTGTCAGCAATGATGTCTGCTTCTATGGATAGACTATGTCCAAAAGATCTTATTAAAGAAATGACATATGTAAAACAAATTTTATCTGGCAAGATACAGATGGTATCGAAAGTAGATTTACAACTTACAGGCCAAGAGAATGACTTAGAAAAGGATGTTTCATTGGATCTACAAAAGAAACTGGTTGAGGCTTTAAAATTTAAAAAGGAAATACAAATGATAAACCAAGAGAGTGACCTGGATAATTTTTTTCCTACTGGATTTACAAAAGAGGCTTGTTAAAGTCTTGAAGAACTCTGTGAGATGGGACAAAGAAGAAATGAAGAGAAATCAAATCCTATGACAACATTTGAACGAACTAAAGATTAAGACTGTTAGAAGTAAAAGGAAGGAATATAAAGTTGGTTTATTTGATCAAGGTTAAAACAAGATATGTTGTTACTATAGCAACCTTTTATGGACTTTCTGCTGACACCAGGACTGAAAAGATGATGTTTTATGCATTTATTTCTAGATAAGAGATGGGATATGGGATGAAGAGATAAATGTTTGTAACTTTAGAGAGGGTGAAGAGTTACTAAATTTGTTTGTACTTGTGATGAAGGTTGGAAGTCACTTATTTATATATTTCTTTTCTTTTTCTTTATTATATTTTTACTTTCTTCTTTTTCTTTTTCCTTTCCTTTTCTTCTTTTTCCTTGCACTTTTTACTCCTTCTATTTTCTTTTCTTTCTTTTAGTTTGTATTAGATTTTTCATTTATAATCAAAATTCTCAATTAAAATTATATACAAAAAAAATTAGATGATATTCTTATATAAAGTTGAAGAAGCATAAGAAGGAAGAGTCAGATCAATACTTAGCACTTAGATAATACACTGAGCAGATGTGCAAAACAGTCCTCTCCACTTGGGTAACATGCACTGCATTTGTTTTAATTAAAACAATTATTTCCAAAAGTGCATGCAGATTTTAACATTTTGGTAATCATTTACTATTCTTTGACTATATTTAAGTAGTTGACTTAATTTACATATCTATAACTGTCAATGTGACTTAAAAAGTGGCTATTGTCTTCTATGTTTCAACTGAATATACCTTCTGGCCAAGTAGAATGACAGTTGTGGAATATATAAAAATATTTAAGAATCAATAGTGGCTTAAACTTTGTTCCATTTCTTTATTTTCCACTTTACATAAAAATAAAACATAAATATGTTAGAATTTTAGCTTTCTGAATGAAGGTGTTTAGAACGCCTTCCCCACTTTATGTCTGAAAAGCTAGGTTGTGGGAAATGATTTAGAAAATCCTGTTCTAACTCTGTATAGCTGTCTTAAATTATGATCTTTAAATTTATATTTTTATTTGATTTAATTTACTTACGTAATTTAGTTGAAAGAAGTTGCAACAAAAATTCATTTTTAAAAAGTGGATTTATTGGAATCAAAGGGCGCAATGACAGTTATATAATACTGCGAAAATTTTAAGAGATTATCCAATTTTTGCTTATTGAAATATGGAGGGGTGATTTGGTTGAAGCTGCATGGCTGAGGAGCAGGAACCATTTAATCCAGCCTTGTTTTTCATTCCTGATCAAAATCCTCCTTGAAGTTTCCCCTGGAAAGGCAAACGGCAACTGGGAATGGAGCTGACTGAGAAATGGAGCATTACTACTGTAAGATCCATTTCAATTAAAAAAAAACTGCTGGAAATCCAATTATATTCTCCAGATGTAAGGTGTAATTTCCAGGTCTTGAAAATCAGCCCCAGCTATATGAATCTTCAGATGTTAGTTTCCTGTACTACTTTGCATCATCTCTGCCACTTTAGATGTGAGACAAGATGTTTTAAGTCTTCCCTGAATCTGGATATATGCATGAGTTTATTTTTATTCATTAATTAGGTGTGTATATGTTGTATTTGTTTTGTTTGTTTGTTTGTTTGTTTGTTTAATTTATATTTCCTCTAGAAGCTCAAGATTATGTTCATGGGATGTCCTACTTCAATTTTCTCCTACACAAGGACAATCCTGTGAGGTAGGCTGGGCCGAGAGAGAGAGACTGGCCCAAACTCACCCAGTGAGTTCCCATAGCTGAGGGGAGACTGGTTTTATTGATACTGGCAGGACTGACAACAGAATGTTAAATCCACTGAGAAGGTGGAGATCTATACAAACCTCTGCCATTAGTCATTCCCAATGTTCTTTGCAGAACTGAAGGAGAAGAAAACGGGAGGTTGGTTCCCTCTTAGTTCACCAGAAGTGTCTCAACTTGACAATAACGATAAATCTCTCACAGTTTTCCAGAAAAACTACCTGCTAAGAGCTTCTTGTTTTAATTGTCTTAAGACAATGGGAATAGTGCTTAATGCATTTTGGATGCACTTTTTTTCTTGTACGCCACTTTATTACTTTCTCTAGCCAAAAATTCTTTTACATGTAACAGTACATATATTTATACAACAGCACGGTGAAACTAAAGAACGTTACAAGAATAGCTGGGTGGGGAAAAGCGTATGTTTAAATTCTTAACTGCCTCCTGGGCAACAGAAACTTGTGCAGAACTCCACAAATCAAACTATTAGCCTATGGGCAGTCTGACGCTTAATCTTCTAAGCAAAAGACATTAGATGAGACCTTATGGTGGAGAGCCTAGAAGAGGTGTCCCTGAATCTGTGCAGGTGCAAACTGTACTGCTGGTTACTCACAAATGAGAGGAAAGCAGCGTGGTGTATGCCAGGAGCTATCCTTTAGCAGAGTTGTCACAACCTTTTTGCAAACAGGATTCATTGTGTATGCAATAATTGCATCTCCAGCAAAAATGCAGCAGAGAAGCAATCACCATACTTGTAGGCAGGGAGAAAACTCTCCTGTTGAAATTCTACTTCAGGAGGCATTGATCAGTCAAAAACAAAGAAGCTTTCACAGAGGGGGAAAAGAGCTGGTGGTCTTTCTGAATCAATAGAACTACTTGCCATGTGTCAGGGTTAAGACCAAGCACAGAAGACAGAATCCAGTGCTATCTTCTGGAATGAATTAACACCTATTTTACATCCGTTTCCTTATCTGAGCAAGAACGTTCAAGCATATTCCCCCTTTCCCTTGATGTGGATCCCCTTACCAAGCTCCAGTATTCAAGCTAGTGTTTCTTCTTCTGCCTTTTGCTGTCCTCTCCAAATGCTCAAGCATCCATGACCAAAGTTGGATTGGAAAAATGGTCTACCGTCCTGCCTCTTGCTCCAGGATTGGCACTTGTTTTACAGGCGTGTAGAGGGGGGAGGGCGCTGTCCATGTGCCTGACTGCTTCCCCAAAGTTCCCAGGCAGGGCACACTCAGAAGACTAATAAGGAGATAAGCAAGCTAACAGCAGCCAATCCCAGACTGAATCATTTTAGATTGCTTGTGCAAGTACTTTTCCCCCTCATGCCCTCAATGCATTGCTTGTATTAGGTGATCCCTGGAGTTTGGCTGGTCCATCTTCCCATTTAGGCCTGGCTGGTACAGGTAGTGGACTAATATGGTAATGAGGTTGCAGAGCATCTGGGGGGCAGATACTACATGGTCCTGATTCGAATTGCAAGGGGAAGGTCACGCATTTTAAAGCCCTTCCACGTTTAAAACCTTTCTTCACAGACCATCAAGCAAGAGGATTCAAAAAAGGCAAGCTTCACCTGCAGTTTGAACCTGTATATATTACTTTACCACAGCTTTTACTATCTCATTTAATCATAGGTATTCTGATCAGGCCTTAAATGTACAAACAAATTGAGGTAACTCAGTAAAAGTCTGCCACTGACCCCTTCAGCAGCTGGTATAGTTATCATGCCTTCTTATTCTTATCTTTTTAAAAACAGGCAGGCATATAAACTTTTTTTTTTTGGGGGGGGGGGAGTGTTTACACCAGTGATCATCATGACACGAATGTTTTTACCTGTTTAATAAGTATGTCCCATCTACTGTATTACTAGAGTCACAAAGCAGAGCCACTAAAAAGAAGTCATCTCAGTGTCATCTAAGCCAGCATGTCTTCTTGTGACTACTTCCTTGCTACCAAAGAGTTACAAGACCTTGCTATTTCTATTTTAAGCCATTCACATCCTGATTAACACCACCCAACACCTTTTCCATTGGGAAACTGCATGCTTTCATCACAGCTCTCGGAAAGCCACAAAGTGAGCGTGTGGCCCAAACCGAGGACAAATTCAGTCCTGCCCATACTATGTCAGAAAAGCAGGAACCCTGGGCTAATTGCAGCAACAGGCTAAGACAGTGGAGCAATTTTACCAGGAACCCAGGCAAATATATAGGATAATTCACAGGTTTGTTTTTAGGCGTAGTGGGAAGTAAACAGAAGTATGTTTCAGGTCTTCATAAGCACATGTCATTCTTAGTTAAAACTCAGAAGAACTAATCCCTGAGGGAATTCTTTAGTATTGAGGCAAAAGGCAAAGTGAAAAGAGGGCTCACACTTTCTATAACTTCTGCCTGAGAAGGCCTGCTCCAAAGCTACCATTAAAATAGTGAGGGTGACTCCAAGTTTGGAGAAAGGAGCCAGGAGGAAAGGGAAAACTGCTTTCATGAACTTTGTACATTTTTAAAAATAGTTTTGCCCACAATGAGTGATGATAAGCCAAGCAAAAACATGATGGTGCTTACTTTTCTATTTTCTACTACATCATGGAGTAGCTGAAGTAGGGCTCTCACACCTGACCAAGAGGGGATACGCACCAGACCTACACTTATGTGGGGTGCGAGGTATAGGATGGGAATGCCTGGGTTACCTTTTCAGCAATAGCAAAGTGAGATGAACAATGGAAGTGTAATAAGGTTGTACTTTGAAATATGCAAAGAAGTCATCAAACCTCCTTACTTTTTTCTTCTTTACCAATAACAAAAAAAATAAGCACAATCCAACTGAAGGGCAGCATATTCAGAGCCTACAGATTTGAACAGGGCATTTTAAATTATTCCCCTTCACATGAATGGCACTCTCTAACCTTTGCTGAAAGCCATGCCCTACATACATTTGTGATTATGCATAACAGCAGCACAACAGAATAGGAAAGTCTTCATAAATAATGTCAGTAGGGAAACAAACCATTTCCACTCAGCATAAAACTACAAGAGAAATGGAATGACATCTTTAACTGAATACTAGAAATTCACTTACAAATAATGATACCCTTTACCCTGTTTGCTTAGCCTTAGAGAGATCACGCTCTTGATCCCAAATCTTCATCAACATAAGAAAAAAAAATACCACAAGAGAGCGAGAGAGAGCGTTTGATCCAGTAAAATACAGAGGCACTGTAGCTTCTCATGGGAATTGCAACCCCTTAGAATTCCAGCATTCCTTTAAGCTATACCTTTCTTCCACTAAGTCTCCTGCCTACACAATACAATTTCAGTGTCATGTTCCATCTACGGAAAAGAGCAATAGCCACATCAACACACACTTACACTTAACAGCTGTTTTCTTTAACATTCTAGGCAGTGAACAAAAACTCTCCACAGAATTCATTCTCGCTGTACCAGTTTGTACACATTAAGCCTTAGTCTTAAACTGTGTCCTGTGCTCTCAGAAGAGGCGACACATTTTCAACCAAGGTTCTTTGGCAAACAAACGCCTGTTCTGCCATCACAAAACTCTGCAAGCTACATGACATAATCAGCATCAAACAAGCATTTATCAGCAGGCAATCTATCACACAATTCACAGAGGGCTCCATTAATTGCTGACAAAACTCAACAGCAGAGCAGACAGTACTTGTGGGGTATGTTTGGCATAAATCGGCTGGTCATAAAGAAGAGGCTCTTACCTTCAATTTTTATTTATTAAGTTTCCCCCAGAAGTAGAGCCAAGGCCAGCACAGAGCTGCTGAGGAGTTGCTGGAGTCTCTAAAGGAAGGGAGAAGGGGGATGCATCTCTGTCCTTATTAGTCTCACACAGTGTGACCCTCCCACTCAGCGGAGACTGAGAATATAACTGTATGACAGGGCAGCCCCGAACTCAGGCACTGGTTTCCACAAAAGCCTATGCTAATAGCTTGCAAATCTGGTAATAACATTAAAAGAGTTAGGTTTGTGTCACAGAGAACCCTGCCTGGGTTTGACTGCCTGGATGAGAGGGTGTCTGGTTTCACCAGGCTGCCTCTGAAGTCCCACATTTGATCTGGGCACATCGGCAGGGGAGTCTTCCCCCGCATGTTAAGTGTAGCCACATCTCATGAATTTGTCAGACTTGGTCGTACTTTGCACATCAACTGATCAGAGGCATGCTGCGCTTACTTACGGCACTGATGCTGCGGAGAAGGGGGGACAGCTGTTATCTGGTTTGCCTTTTGGGAAGCTCATCCTCGAAAGGCAGAGGGTTCTTACCCGGCAACATCCGCTGTCAGGAAGAAAATGGTGTGGTGCTCAGCCTTCCCGTTAATTCTCCCTTGCATATGCTAAAGTGTGCTTTCAGAGAATTCTCCTGACAATTTCCAGGGTTGCCTTTCCGCATTTAATGAAAAGATAAAAGGACCGTGAAAAAAATGAAATGATGGTAACACATACCTAGGAAGAAGAACAGGATCTTGGCAGATATAATTTACTGTATACCTATATATGGAATATTTTCCTTAACATTCCCCACTTCACCCTTACAATCTTGTCTAATTTTTTTCCCCATTATTTCTTCTCCACAAACATCAGTTATCCTATGGTTGTTGTGGGTTTTCCGGGCTGTGTGACCATCGGATTCCGGCCGTGAAAGCCTTCGACTATACATCAGTTATCCTAACTTGCTGATTTCTTTTGTTGGGTTTCACTCAGGGCAGAATTACATAAAGTAAGTTGCATTACACACACACACACGTGTAATTCTGAGCAATTACCTTCTGTTTTCCTAATATTTATTTGTTCTTGAGTGCTCAGAGGGTTTTACCTACATTACTTTGTAATCCTTACAACAGCCCCGTAGGGCAATGAGGCTGAAAGAGAGGGACTTAGGGATTCATAGTGGAAGGAGTATTTGAACCAGTGACTTCATAGCTCAGTTGCTTGACCATTACACCCTCTGAATTCTTATGGGAATAATATCTTATTCAGAGCTACAAGAAGGAATAGGACCAAACTAGATGTGCTACAAGAGCACTCTGTGTGAAGAGCTATACACCTCTGTGTATGTACTCCTGTTAGATATGAAATGGTTGAGTGGTAAGAGAATGGAAAGCCAGGAGAATCCATAGACTGCCAGTAGAATGCAAAGAAAAGGAAGAGTCAGGTCAGCAGAATGGAGAGAACTTCACCTGGAACAGGACTTGAGAATGTGATGGCCCTCTATTTAATTCTTGGTATCTCTAGTTTCTGTTTTTTTCAAGAACTGGGTAGCATGGAATACAAAAATACCCTTTTTTTTGCCTGAGATACTAGCCTTTCCAATCTGATGCTTGCTTGCTAGCTAGGTAGAACATTGATAAAGGCAAAATCAAGCTGAGCCCGTTGTGGCTGCATCCATGACAGAAGCAGTCTGCCACTGCCTTCTCCTGAGATGCTTTCGCAGCTTCCCAGGCTAATCTACAGCCATGGGGTTCCTGGATGGCTTCCCACACATATTAACCAGGGCCAATCTGGTTTAGTTTCTGAGAACAGCCCAGATGGGCTAGGTGCTGCCACACCTGCAGAGGCATTAGCCTACATAACCCCCTTATCATTTTTAGTTTGCTCAGAAAGATAATATTTTAAGATGGATGAAAGTTTACTGTCGAAGTGATAGAACATTCAAACTTACAGGAACATGAGATGGTCTTTTAGGCCTTTTCTTTAAGAATTATTTAAAGCTATTGGCTGTTATGGCACACTTCAGAATGGGATTGAAATTGTCCCCGGGAATAGTAACCAAGTATTATTTCCAGCCTGTAAAGAAAAAAAAATGTTTAAAATATAAATTGCCCAAGCGTGTGTCTCTCTAAATCTTGTATGTTCCCTGCCTAAAAGAATGGTGAAAATTTTTGAGATGCAAGATGAATAAAGAAGCAACTGAAACAAGAGAATGTAATAACCATGATTATGTATTTCAAATATATTAAAATAAAATGGGTAACAGACAAATGAACTGATTGAGTTCAGGTAATAATAAGTTATAAGACATATTAAATCAAATCAATCTTTATTACAGTCATAGACCACCACAGACATATCTAGTTTGACAATAACACCATAACATTCAGTATATGTGCAAGTAGAATGTTATGCAAAAAATTTGGAAATCTAATTTCAAAAGAGGGACCTTTCTTTAAAAATGACAAGACAGGTTAAAAAGGATGACCAAAAAGGCTTCAGACCTTCTGAAGCCTTGAAGGTTAACTGAAACTATTGTTACAGATTAGCAGTTAGAATCATTCAGTTTGGATTCATAAATTAAAATAAACCATAATTTGTTTGTAGCTTAGCGCAATATGAGGACCAAGGTATTTTGGCATATAAATCATGGTTTAAGGCAGAGTGGGCAACTTTCTGGTAGCAGGACATTGAGCTTAACATTTTGAGGCAGGTACAAGGGAGAAGGCTGATGATCCACATGGACAGGATTTTCTGTTTTAGGAGAGAGGTTTGTGTTGTGCTAGGCTGACCATATGTCCTATTTTGAATGGGACAGTCCCATTTTTTTAGCATTTTTCAACCGTCCCGTCGTTTTGATAAAAATCTCAATTTTGTCCCATTTTTTAAACCCGGCGGGAATGGCGTGGAAGGAGGATCCGAGCCGGAGCTGCCGATTTGAGGCAGCCCGGAAGAGGAAGCCCTCCTGCCAATCAGCGTGTGGCAAAGGAGGGACCGGGGGCGGGGTTTGCAGGCAGGAGCCAATGTCCCATTTTTGTCTCAAGGAAATATGGTCAGCCTATGTTGTGCATGTGTTGCAGGGAGATTCTTTGATTTTTTTTTTCCTCAACTATGTCAAACCTATTTTAAGGCTTCCACTATGCTAGGCTAAAGTGTGATTTGTTCACTTATGGTTAACTGTATTATTGCTGGAGACTGCATTATTTATTTGCACCTATGAGCTGCTTTGACCACTAGGACAAATGGTGAGGCAGGTAAGGGGGTCTTGACATACTGCCTCTTCCTGAGTCTGTTTTTATCTGGCCTATTCTTAGTTAGATGTATTTAAGGGATGAAAGGATCTTCCCTACCTTCCTCTCCAAGATGTAGTTTAGATAGAAGTGAGAGGGCTTAATCTTAAACATTTCTTAATAAATCTACTTTTTACTTCCAATAGAATACTGTAAATATCTCTTAGCATTCACTGATAGCTGAGCTAAGCTCATGCTCTGCATCCAAGACAACTATAAGTAATTTACTCTTATTATTTTTAATGAGATGTTCAACAGCTTAATTCAGTGCTTTCCAAACTGTGTGTTGCAACACATTAGTGTGTCGCGACACAACCTGGAAGTGGCGATGGTGCGTCACCGCCACCCTTGCGGCAGCACGCATGCCGGTGGCGTGCACGGCAGCGACAGCAGCGGTGTGCCATCAGCGCTTCCGGGTTTTACTGCAAAACACGAGGCCATCACTGCTGCCGCTGCCGCCATGCATGCTGTCCCTGCCGCAGGCGCCCCCACTGCCGTTGGTGTGTCGCCAACGGCGGCAGTTTGGAAAGCACTGGCTTAATTACTCAATATTCTTTTATCAACCTGTGTACAATCCGGAGCACATCCTCTAACAAGGTTTACTCCTGAATTCAAATCAACAGCAGTTGGCCACTAGTAAACATGGGTCAGGGAAGATGTTGCATTTTCAGTTATTTGCTTCTCAAATGTCTTTGTAGCTTACTTTATTGTAAACACAGGTTTTCATTTGAGAAGCATATAACTGAAAACATTTTTAAAAAGAAAGAAAAAGATCTTATATCTCAGATGGAGGAAATGAGAGAAGTGCTAAAAATATCACCTAGCTGAAATATCATAGCAGGATCAAATGGACATCAACATTTAGAGCAAAAGCCCAACATGACAGAATCTTTTAGGGGGCTTTTTCTGCCATTTTACAGATGGGAACCAGCTGTGCATAGGTCTGATTGGCTCGCATCACTTAGGTTGCCAATATATTGTTACCCCAGCCATCAAAGCAGCATTTTAATTAAAGGGATATTTAGATCCACTGAAAGGCTGTACAATCCCTGGGACTTGCAGGAACAGATCCTTCTAGAAAATTAGCAATAGCTGCAAGATTGGTAGACTGGGAAGAGGCCAGTAAGTAGGAGTGTTACTTTTCCCTTCTTGGCAAAGCCAACTACACTGAGAATGCTAGGGATGGGGACAGGATGTGGGTGGGCATGCAGGTGATTACCACCACTACAAGCAGTCGCCAGGAAGGTCGCTGAAGGTCAGGAGTAAAAAAAGCTGGCACCTCCTGAAAATGAGTCCTTAGCATGTGGTGGTAGCGGTGATCCGGACACACCAGCAGATCACCCCTACTGTCAAAGTGGGCAAAGGGAGCATGATATGGTATCACTTCAAGGTCATACTTGAATACCCCATTCAGTGCTGGCTGAAACCACAGCAAGACAAGGGTCAACAGAGGGAAGAACCACAGAGGAAATGCTGAAGGTAGCATCAAAGGTTTGTGTTGCTATAGGCACATGCATGACTATATTTAAATACATAAATATATGTATTTATATTGTATTAAATACATACATAACTGATTGCATGCAGAAGTGTACATGTTGGTTTGGCTGGTCTGGTGCTTAGATGTGTATGTGTAAATCTGTGCATGCTGTGGTTTCTGCTTATGTTAATGTTCAGGAAGACTTTATATATTCAGTATTGTCTTCAAAAGTGCTCCAAAAGCTCTACAATCAACAGGACAAAACAACAGACAGAATGCACATGCACAGCTAAACTCAGCAAGCTATCACTGATGTAATTTAGATATAATTTTCCCCCAGCAGTACTATGTTGATGGCTTGCTTTGGTTTAGTTGGCTCTTGGAGTTTTTGACTTTGGTGTTATTACTCATTTTCATTCTCTTATATTCTGTGTGATTCATTCTCTTGTACCTTCTGTTTTTATAGCCTTTAGAGCAGAGCTTTCCAAACTGTGTGTCGCAATACAAAAGTGTGTCGCCACACACAGTCTGGTGTGTCGCCACACAACCCAGAAGCGCTGATCATCATCAGCGCTTCCGGGTTTTCCCGCGGCGACACACCAACTGCAGCGCGCAAAGCCCGAAAGTGGCAGCAGCGCTTCCGGGTTTTTGCGCGCTGCCGCAAGGACGGCACTTCCGGGTTTTCCCGCGGCGACACACCAATGCCGGTTGGTATGTCGCTGTGGGAAAAACTTTGGAAAGCCCTGCTTTAGAGTATATTTAAAAATGCAAAACACCCCCTAGCCTTAGGAAGTGTACACTCTGCATACTTCTGATTTCTCTTGCTTTTGAGATTCAGGATACTTATGCGTTAAGTGTGTCATCTTGAAATTAACTCTGAAAGCTCTGCAGTCCACAGGATGAAGAGCATACACATGCACCCCTAATTTCAGCAATCCATTATCAACATTATTGTCTTGTTTTCCTCAAAACTTCTATGCTGATGGTTTACATTGGTTTGGAGTCTTTCATTTGATTGTGCCCTTTATTTGTGGAACAGAGTACATTTTAAAATGCATTGTCTTTGGTTGGTGGTGATGGTACTTGCATGCTATTCACTGTTGATTTCATATCAGTCTTCTTTTCATGCCATACATTTGGAAAGGTTTAGTCTTTCTAAATAGATGGTGATGGGGGATTCAGTAGTGTTCACACCCTTTGGACCTAGGGCAGTTTTGTTTTTGAAAGGATCAATTTTAAATTTATCAAACTGTACAAACACAAAAATCTGTATTGTTTTATGTATAGGTGGAGCCAGGTGCATATACCAGTTTATACAATCTTTGGTTTGCTCTCTGTCCCCCTTATTTGAAGCTGCTGAAATCAACCAAAGCATACAGTTTGCTCCTGAACAAGCTTTCTTGGGGATACTGACCATCCTACTTATTTCAATGTTTATTAGTCTTCATTTCAAAACATTTCCCCTCGTTTTCACAGAGAAAAAATGTAATTGCAGTATAACTTAAAAAACCAAAAGGCCGGTCTATCAGGTTGCCATTTATCTGTCCCCAAATTAAATCTCTAGAACTAGGGCTACCAGATCTGAGCTTCAAAAACTGGTCAGCAGTACCTCTAGAATGCAACGTTGAGGTGGGTTATTTCTTTGTATCAGTTGATTTCTGCATGGATCTGCCTTCATATCTGCTGCCTTTCTAATGTCAGAATCTACGAGTGCAAATGTATGGAAAATGAGAGTTGCAAATTTTCTATCCAATACGGATGACCTTGAATGGGGGTTGGGGGACCACATGCTCTGCTCAGCTTAGAGTTGAGTCAGGTTTAATGCATTTTATCTGAACCAAATGCCTAGATCAAATATCCCAGATAAAACCCGCAATAATATACAAATAAAAGCTACTATAATATAAGAATCTTAAAATCCACCAAGTAAAATTACAGGGGTATAAAACGGGAATAAAAGATACAATTTAAGAACACACCATAAAAACAGGAACTATTAAAATACCCTTCGGATAAGTACTAAAATATCTCTGAGTTCTAAAGGGAACACTTACTTAAAAGTCCTCCTTAAAATGTGATCTTTTTGAGTCATCTCCTTGGGAGTACCAAAATTCCTCTGCACACTGCAGCACCCAGTTCTCTTCTCCAGGTCAAATCCATTTGACCTCTGTCAGCCCCACCCTTTATGCCTATTGGAGGAGGAGATGGAGGATCCTAAGCTTGGATGGCAAGAGAAAGAGAGCTCTTCTCACAGGCTGTCCCATCCATCCACCCACAAACAAATTATTTCCTGGCTGGATCCCATGGCATACCAGGGTTTATTGAATTTACTTAGTTATTTTATTTATTTATTTATTTATCATATTTATATCCCGCCCATCTCCCCTGCAAGGAGGGACCCTTAGCTAGTTAGGGTTAGTTAGCTGGGTTTGTAAAACATGCTAAGCCATAAACTAACCTATTGTGTGCTGTTTTTCCTTGTATTTAGACAGAAATGTTTCATTAAAGGGGGTTAGACAATTTAGTGAGAAAGGGAAGAAAAACATGGAAATTGTTAGGGTTAGGGTTTTATTTCTTTAAAGCATTTCACCCCATTTTCCTCTAAAAAAAGATCTCAGGCTAAGGAGAAAAGGAGTAATCCAAGCATCAGTTACAAAGCTATGTACCATTTACAAGGAATGACCACATGGTGATGCTCTCTCAAGCTAACCAACAGAATGGCTGTTGTAGATCACTACAGAATGATGAGTCTCAGGAAGGAGAGCTGACAGAATAAACCTGTAGTCCACTTCCCCCAAGTGCAGGGCCACCTTGACTTCTGTCAACCCCACCTTTACACCCACTGAAGGAGGAGATGGAGTAGGACCCTCCTTGAATAGCAAGAGAAAGAGAGCCCTTCTTACAAGTAGATTGCAAGATTATTTAAAGCCATTTATACCCTATCAAATTCTCCAATATATTATAATCAGATTGCAATACATAAATAAGGAGATAAGCAGGTTATAAGTAGGTTAAAAGATAATAAACAGTGATAAGCAATGGTGCCTGAAGCTATAAATGTGCTTGGAGATACCTTCCTTGCTGCCTGCCAAGCTTTCTACATACTTTTTATTTTAGATTCTATTAATTAAAAATAAATTAAATGGAAATGCAAAGTGCATACCTCAACATTATTTTGAAGAATGCCGCTATGGTCCTATAGGCTTTCTTAGGAAATAAACGTGACTAGTAGCTGCAATCTAATGTTTTGTTCAGAAGTGTTTCCACCTGCTCAGGGGGAAAAAAAGATTAAGAGAAATTGAGATAGTATTCACATTGGGTACAACTAGGAGGAGTGATAGGAAATGACCTCTCCAGTTTGCCTTAAATAAAATTGGTATTTTGTGATTGACTATGCAACCATTTTATGGATAGGTAGATTAGTTCCATAGTAGCTAATTTCTGAGAGCACCAAAAATTCCAGAAGTGCCAAAATGGTCACCTTTAGAAGAGTTTCCAGTAGCCACCCAAATAGCCATTTCCCTATATAAGAAAACATTCTTGTATACTAAGGGGCAGAGGGGAGAAAAGGTAAAGGTAAAGGTTCCCCCGCACAGTCGTGTCCGACTCTAGGGGCCGGTGCTCATCTCCGTTTGTTAGCCAAAGAGCCAGCGTTGTCCAAAGACGCTTCCGGGGTCATGTGGCCAGCATGACGTGTGCGGAACACTGTTACCTTCCCACCAAAGTGGTACCTATTTATCTATGCATTTGCATGCTTTCGAATTGCTAGGTTGGCAAGAGCTGGGGCAAGTGCGGGAGCTCACTCCGTCACGCGGGGCTAGGGATTCGAACCTCCGAACTTGCGACCTTCCAATCGACAAGGCTGACCTCTTACCCACTGAGCCATCATGCCCCTAAGAGAGAGGGTGACCTTAAATGCATAATTATTCTGTTCGGAGTAGGAGACAGCCAGGAAGATTTATAGAAAATAGTTTTATTTACAATCAAACTATTTACACAGAAATAAAGTCCTTAATGGCAATTCAAAGATCAAATTCAAACCCAACCAGGCAGTGGAGGAGGACCTGATAATTCAGTGAGGCTGGAACCAGTGGAGGAACGTGGCAACACTGCAAGGCAAAACTCAGCTAGCGTTAGCAACGAGGTAGCGAGGCAAGGTGTAGCAGGAATTCGTGGCAATAAATCAAGGCTAAATTCAACAGGACTGGCAAGGCAAGACTGTGTAGTAGCGTCTAGATGAGGATGATCTAAGGCGGTAAAACACGGCTTGGCTGAAGCGACAATACAAGGCTGGGCTGGAGGAACTAGGCATAGTTCTGCTGTAGTGACAGGACCAGGCTTGGCTGACTTGACAAGGCGAGACAGAGCTGGAGCATGTGTCAAGATGGCTAGGACAGATTCAGTCTCCTGTGTCAAGGAGGCAGGGCAAGACTCTAATGAAGCTGGACTCAATTCCAAAATGGTGAAAGTTGCTGCTTCTGGTTCTGCGATGGCTGCAGGGCAGGCTTCTGAAGATGGTTCCGGATTGACTTCTCTGAAAGAAGCTGTTAGCTCAGTGGAACATTTGTCTCTGGTGACTGGGTCCTTGCGCTGGCATCCTTTTATCCTGACAATAATGTCCATTAAATATGAATGGGATACATGCATATTTAAAATATTTTATGCAATTGATTGTATGGTTCACACAATACACTAAGACAGAGCTTTCCAAACATTTAACATTGGCGACACACACCAACAGCGGCGGCGGCGCAGCCTGTGGTGTCCTGGTCTGTCGCGCAAAAAACCCGGAAGCGCTGATGGGGAGTACCGAAACTGGCAGAGGCAGAGGCAGCAGCAGCGGCACTGATTGGCGGGGGAAGAGCCGCTACCAAGACAATAGATAAAATAAACCAGAGTCCAGAAAAGAACTGTAACCTGAGAAAACGTCTCAGACAAGACCCTCCCTAGTTCCCACAAAGATAAGGGGAGGGGAGTGCATTCAGACTTCCAAGATTCTGTTACTATATTTTTATAATAAAAGTAATATTGGCCTGCATGATTTTGGTTTCCTAGTCTTGTCTACTTGGAAGGACTGACATTGAACTTTGAAGTTAGGCAGAACTGGACCTGATAGGTAACTGAATGGGAGATCATCAGGAACGAGGGACTGGAAATTAGACTGGTAAGTTGAGAAAAACACCCTGAAAGAAGGTAACAATAAACCATTTTGTATTGTTGCTAAGAAAATTGTATGCACATGTCTATGAAGGTTCTCAGTCATCCAGGTGGAATTGTCTGTAGCTTGAATCATGTCAACTGGATTTCTATTTTCTCAGTGGAAACGTTTCGCTCCTTATCCAAGGAGCTTCTTCAGTCTGAGCAAAGTTGGTAAGGGAATCCTAAATATGTTTCTAGGTAGCTGTGTGACCTTACACCTGGGGCTAGGTCATGGTTATATTGAGATGTTATTTTAAGTCCTTTTATCATCTAAAGGAGGCAAAGGCCTTGAGGGATAGGAGGCATGTATGCACATGCCCATGAAGTCATTATGAGTTGAGCTGGACTCAAAGGAGACTCGACTTTACAAATCTCATTTCTAGAAGCTTCAGATGTCTACTGTCTGGATTACAGCAAGTCATGAGTAAGCTTATATAGTAAACTTAATTTAAGGAGCCAGGGAGAGAAGGGAAATGGTGCCATGCACATTTGTTAATCAAGCCACTGAATTGTGAATTGGAACAACTGCCCAAAACCAGGAGTCCTGCATCCTCCTGGACAAGAAGAATTATTTTCTGTTTAGGTTAAGTCTTGCCTAAGCTGTAGTTAACTGTTGCATTATGCAAACCAAGCTCACACACTTAGCTTAGTTTATAGTTGTGTGACATGGGAACCCAGAAAATCAAGTTAATTTAGAAAGCCATGGTTCAATTAAATATGGATAAGCTTGTTATGCAAATATAATCATAGTCTTTCATGTGCATTCTTGTGTGTATGTTTTAGCTTACTCATCAAGCATGACTTGTGTCTTTACCCTTTGGTCTTGACAACTGCTTTGTTCTTGGCTCTAACATCTGGCATCTGGCTTGGCTTTGACTCCTGTTTATTTCCTGGCTCAATTCCCCACTCCTAATTCCCAGCATCTGACTCACACTTGATGACTGCTTACAGCCCAACTTGAATGATAGTGGAAAAATGGGAGTCAGTCTACATTCCAGAGCATCTCCACAACCTATAGTTCTGACACTTACCGTTTTCTGTGTACTGCAAGCTAAGACTAAGGACTGAATTGGACATGACTCATCATGATACATGATAACCTCTGATCCCCCCTCAAAAAAAGAGAAAAGCATCTGCATGAAACTACAAGGAAAAAGAACTGCAGAAGTCGGCTTCTTAATTTATTATCCACTCAAAATCTCTTTTTCTCTCTTTTTCACACACCTGTAACATGCAAACATGAATACTGTAACTTTCTCGCTTTGTGAGGGGAAAAAAAAGTATCTTTCCCATCCAGCCCAATATTCTAAGTAGTGCTATGCAGCCGGATTGAGTACCATGTGAACTTTACACAATGTGTGTTACATCTTGTCCCATTGGGGCATTGTGAGAAATCAAAAAGTTGGGTAGATACTCCTATACAGGTAGTCTTCACTTAACGACCACAATTAAGCCCAGATTTTCAGTTGTAAGTCATAACAGTTGTTAAGTGAGCCAGACTAGTTTTTACAACCTTTTCTTACCGCAGTTTTTAAGCGACTCACAGCGGTCATTAAGTGATTCAAGATCAGGGCTTGTGGTTTCCTTTGGTTGTTAAACGAACAGTGCGGTTGTTAAGCGAACCAGGAGTTACTTTGCAGTATTGTGGGGGGCGGAGTATGATAGTCATATGTTTTCCACCAAAACATGACTATGGAAATGCTTCTGTGGCTACAGCAGTATTATTTTCAGTTAATATTACGATTATTTTCAACTAATATTACTGGTTGATTATTAAAAACTTTTACTGTAAGGTCTTCATTGGAATCTTTGTTCTACAGTACAGTACTAAACAGGTTTAAAGGTACAGTACTGTAACTTTTTTTCCCTGATGTAGTAAACTCTGCAGCTTTTATTACTGTACAGTACTGTATATAAATCTGACTTCTATAAAACAACTGTTTCAAAAACAGTAAACCAGCATTCAGTATTGTTAAATATAATTAAAAGTCAGACAGGCAGAGGATGGAACATGCATGGCACCATACAAATCTCTACTTAAGTTAAACAAAAACTGGGGAAAAAGTAAAGGCAAGCATAAGTACAGTACTGCATGGAAATAGTACTTACCTTTCCTGTACAGTACTATAAGTCACACACAAACCT
The DNA here is from genome assembly GCA_023362775.1 of Charina bottae. Taxonomy (NCBI): domain Eukaryota; kingdom Metazoa; phylum Chordata; class Lepidosauria; order Squamata; family Charinaidae; genus Charina; species Charina bottae. Next base: position 4,315,960 of record JALMGJ010000009.1, read on the forward strand.
CCCTCTGCTAAATCACAGTAAGTAGTGTGACCATGTGACTAGGCCTGCTGTCTCAGAAATCCAGCGTCCTAAGCCTGGAGGACTTCTTGGTTCCAAAGGGTGGACATGTGACCCAAAATGGCCACCGCTTCTGGGATGGCCGAATCTCGGTCACGTGATTGCAGAGGCCTTGTGAGGGTTGTAATTTCAGGCCCCAGTTGGAAATCTACTTTTGGGGTACCATCGTAACTTTGAACAACCTTTAAGCGGCCGGTCAGTAAGTGAAGACTACCTGTATATGGTTGTTTGGAGCACTGTCTCCACAATTAAATAATCTGCAGAGGTCTTTAAACAGAAGAAAGGATTTGCCACTTAGGATACTTTGTTGAGAATCCCTTCAAAGCTGAATTTCGGAAGTTGTGATTTAAAGTAAAAATGGCTATAAAGCAATCACGCAATCCCTTCTTGCTTTATTCCTCCTCCAAATCCTGTTTCCCATCAGCCTCTTATCTTGCTCATCTACATGTTTTAAGGAAAAGAATTACAAGTGTTTATCTAACATGGTTTGATCTGATAGCCAGTTTGGTGTTTAGGTAGTCCTCATTTAGCAACTGCCTCAGACAAGCAACAACTTGCAGTTACGACAGTGATGGAAAAGTATCTTTGTGACCAATGCCCGCATTTACAACCTTCCCAGCGTCTCTCTCTCATTCACATGTTCGTCACTATAGTCAGTTAGTATGTGTTATCCAGTGCCTGACTCTTTCTCTGCCCCCCCTTGCAAAGTGGAGAGATTGCCTAAACAAGCAATCTCTTCCTGAGCTGCTTTTCTCCCCAGGGCAGTGCATCCCTAAAAAGTGCTAACTACAAGTTCACAAGCTCAGGTCTGCGACCTTAATTAGCCTGCTGCAGCTGCTGCCTGAAATTGACAAGTCCCTAATCAGTTTCACACTAAAGGCTTTTGTTTGCCTCCTAAGTGGTTCATGGCTTGCAGCCGGTGCTAGCGCATTCCTTTCAATGTGTAATTCCACATTGTGTGCCTGCTTACTCTCTTGTAATCCCTTCCTGTCCAATGAATGTATATATAAACATTAATTCTCTTCTTGCTAATTATCCCAGCACCGGGGTGAGCATTCCCAAGGGCAGGGAAGAGGGGAAAAAGGTCTATAAGTTTTGCCTTTTTACCCAGCTTCCTTGTGAGTTGAGTTCTGGAAACCTTTCCTGCTGTTTGGGCTCACCTGGCTGTTTGGGGTCATGGGTCATATCCTTCTGATGCTGTAAAGCAAAGGAAAGCTGAAGTAAAATCATAAGCACCGTCACGGTCACATGATTTTTCTCTTAATGACCACTTTGCTTAACGACTGAGTTGCCTAGGCCAATTGTGGTTGCTAAATGAGGACTACCTGTAGTGGCTAAGATGCTTGACCAGAAACCAGGAGGCTGTGAGTTCTAGGCCTCTCTAAGACATGAAAGGCAGCTGGGTGACTTTGGGCCAGTCTCTTTCTCTCATCCTAACCCATTTCACAGGGTTGTTGTTGTGGAGAAAATAGGAGGCAGGAGGATTAGGTGTGTCCACCACCTTGAATTATATATAAAAAAGGCGGGATAAAAATCTAATAAATCATCCTCATCATCCTCATCTAGAATTCCATTAAATCAGAGGTGTACAATTTATATCTCAGCAAAGCTTGAGACCCCCAGCCTCTTCTAAATCTAATTACTATTTTTATTTTAATGTCACAGAACAGGACATTTATTAAATACATAAGGAATTCTGACATTATTTATTTTAATATTTTTCTTTTGGATCCAGCTGTTTCTATGTTCTGCCTCTAGCCACATTCAGAGTGTAGCTTCTGGCATGGCCCTCAACGGTTACATGCAGTCCTTGGTTCCCAAATGGTTGCCTTCTACTTCATGGCTTTTTGAGCAGTCATTTCCATGTTCAGCAACAGGAACACATAATAAACTTAATGCAGAAAATTATAGATGGCCACATCCTATAACGGGGTCCAACTGCAATGTCATGAGAAAGGGGATATGTCTTTTACTTAAAGCAGACAAAAATATTAGCATGTAATAATATAAATGTAATAATAATATTCTTATTAATGGAAGCTGATTTACACATGGTTCAAAAATTGATATCTTCATAATCAACAATAAAATCATTTTTTAAAGAAATCTATAAAAATACAATACAAAAATAGGAATAATAAAGAAAAGTCCACACTTTTACTGTTGGGTAAAAGTGTTAATTATACAGTAGCACCATTACTTACTAACCAATTATCCTGGAGTAATTCTGCTGGTAAGAATACAGAATCTAATTAACTTTTTGCAGGCAGTGTTCATCCATCTATGGCATAGGATTTAAAATGCACAAGGGAGATAGCTTCTCAAAAAAGGTTCCAAAGGGTGAACAAGTCAGCAAGTTTGTCAATTCTGTATCATGTTCTCAGACAGCAGAAGAAAGACAATTTAGATATGTACAAAAATATATCTGAGAATCTATAAAAAATTGAACTGAGAAAGAAAAGGGAAGGGAGAGAATCACTTTGTATCTTTGCATTCCACATCAGCAAGACTGCAAGGTATAATCACAGCATACATTCCATCTATATACAGTATCTAAATGTAGGGGTTTGATTGATGACTGGCAAATAGAGGGAGAAAAAGTGGAGGCAGTGACAGACTTTGTATTTCTTGGCGCAAAGATTAATGCAGACACTGACTGCAGGAAGGAAATCAGAAGACGTCTACTTCTTGGGAGGAGAGCAATGACAAATCTCGATAAAATAGTTAAGAGCAGAGACATCACACTGACAACAAAGGTCCGCATAGTTAAAGCAATGGTATTCCCCGTAGTAACCTATGGCTGTGAGAGCTGGACCATAAGGAAGGCTGAGCGAAGGAAGATAGATACTTTTGAACTGTGGTGTTGGAAGAAAATTCTGAGAGTGCCTTGGACTGCAAGAAGATCAAACCAGTCCATACTCCAGGAAATAAAGCCAGACTGCTCACTTGAGGGAATGATATTAAAGGCAAAACTGAAGTACTTTGGCCACATAATGAGAAGACAGGATACCCTGGAGAAGATGCTGATGCTAGGGAAAGTGGAAGGCAAAAGGAAGAGTGGCCAACCAAGGGCAAGATGGATGGATGATATTCTGGAGGTGATGGACTCGACCGTGGGGGAGCTGAGGATGGCAACGGCCGACAGGAAGCTCTGGCGTGGGCTGGTCCATGAAGTCACAAAGAGTCTGAAGCGACTGAACAAATAAACAACAAAAAAATGTAAGGGTCTGATTGATGGTCTCCCATCCAAATAGTAACCAGCAAAACAAACCTGCTTTGCCTTTTAAAATCAGACAAGGTTGACTAGGTGCTGTTGCCTGGTAAGTCCAATGCCTAATTCACTTTGGAAATGAACACATAAATTATATAAAATATAACATGTAACTGGCAAATAAACTGCATTTTAATGAAGTGTTACATTATTACCAAATAGGTAATGAAGGTAGAACAGTTTTAAATATAATAGCTTAATTCTAAATTAAAATGCACAGGATTGGACCAAAAAGATGCTATGCTGAATCACCACTATATTTTCATTTTAAAGGTTTTCAACTTTAATAGCATTCTTTCAATCAAATTAGGGAGTATGGGGTTCCTCCTCCTCCATTTTGTGCTAACAACAACTCAGTGAAGTAGGTGAGGGTGAGAAAGAGTCATTATTCAAGTTATGGCCAAATGATTTTGAGGGCCAGAAGAGGATTTGAACTCACCGATGATGGAGTTGATGACATCATTTACTGACTTGGTTTGTTGAAAAATGATTTATTCATATATCTGAATATGATATTTTTGAAAGGCATCCTTTCAGAATCAGGAACACGGTCATGATTATTTCAGTGTCTCATATGTAGTGCAGTGTGCAAATTTGTGTTCTTTGTCCCAAACCATAAGGAGATAGATCCCACGGAAGGAGACATTAGTAACTAAGGCTAAAGCAGTGTCTGTCACTGGAAGCAGTCATTTATAAGCCCAAATCAAGAAACATGTCTAATAATGAGAGAGAGCTAAGTGGGGCGGAAGAAGTGGCCCGGGGAAGGAGACTTCAAATAGTAAATGAATTAAGAAATAAGAAAGAACTGAGGCCGTTACAAGTAAAAATATTTAATCTATGATTTGAAAAGTTTCATTTTCCAATTTCTGCAGAAAATTGTTCTCCCTCTTTCCTGCTGGTTTTTTTTAATTGTTTGATCAATTGGCAATTCTAATTAAATGTAATTAATGGCTTTCTTCACACAGTGTGCTAAACTAAGCTATTCTATTTTGTAAAGCATGCTTTGTGGCTGCAAGCCAGCCAACTTTGATTTATCCAGAGAACTGTGATTATATAAACCTTGGCTTAGTATGATGTGCTAATTGTATAGGTCAGGGTGCTTTTGAGTGTCAATTATGGTTAGAGATATTAAAATATTGTTATAAGCCATAGGATAGTTCACTTAGTTTTGGTTGGCACTCCATGTTTTAACTATATCTGTCTCTTAGAATATCTCATGCATTTATCTTCAGTTTTCAATCAGTATCAGATGGCATTACAGAAAGAGACAAAAAGTAAAAAATAAAAAACCCTAGTTCATAGAAGACAATTTCCATCTTTTTCCCCAACAGCTTTTGAACATCAGTTGACTTCATAGAAAATACTGCAGCTGAATCCACATGTAAGAAGCTATCAAAAAGCTCAAAAAGAAAAAGAAAAAAAGAAGAAGTCCTGAGTAATTCACAAATATTATTGAATAAATATGTATTAAAGATTTGGTCCAATTAAGAGATCTCTACACTCCAGAGAGTCCCCATGGCCAAACTGCCAACTGACACTGAAACAGATTAGATTGATTTGTCATCCTCCAATCAAATTTTATCTGTTAATTTATTTGTCGTTGCTGCAGAGAAAAACTACAGGTTTGGGGGAAAGCTTTTCAAAACAGGATAGTCCCAGCAAAATGGGGCAGCTGGCATATGGAAAGATTATCATCCTATATGTTGAAGAGGCAGCTGTCAAAACCGGCAAGATGGAAATCATGGCATCACAATAAAAACCCTGCCCCTTTGGCATGTGTATTGTATTGTGCATTTGTACAAGGGGGCAGAATTTGCATTGAGGTGCTGCAACCCCCATCTTGTCTGTTTTGACCCCACTTACTGATGCTGTGGTTATTTAAGTCTTTGGATTTATCATCCTTGTTTGACTCTGAGGTCTATTTCATGCAACCTTTTAAGCCATAATGTGGGCATTTGGTTTTTGCTTAGCAAGTTATAAGAATCCAGCCATTGTTGTCTGGAAACAGTAACATATGGTTTAGCAAACTGTGTTAATCAATTCAGTAATTATGGTTAAGCTAATAATAGCTTAGTGTGATATGTGAACCCATCTCATTCTGGTCACTTTTCCATGAAGTTGCTGGAAAAAAGACCTATCAGGGTGAATTTATTTATGTAATGCCATTTTGGAAGGCATTACAGCTCCTGATTTCCAGACAACAATGTGAATTGAACTGTCACTCATCACTTAACAGTCATATCCATCTGAACTTTCCAACATCAGCAAGTTCAGTGAACTTCAGTATTTCTAAGGGAAACCAATATGAAATAGTAATTACATTCTGCATAAACCTGTAGCTTTCATTTTATACTTTATAAGAGAAAAAACAGCCCAATTAACGAGTTGTATATTATTAATGATGTCTAATATTATACATCTTTTTATATACATGTGATATATAAAAAGTAATTGAAAATTCTTATCTTGGAACAGAAAATACATAATTGTAAAACTGGATGTACTGTATGATAGTTTGGGTCATTTGGTGAATGGAAGAATCACTTCCAGTGGTATTCTTGGTCTTTAGTTACATAGGAGTTAAACTTTCTACATGCAAGAAAATCTCAGTTCACATGCTATAAATTGACCTACTGGCCTACACCCACAGTAGATCAATGCCACAAGTAAGGTTGTTTATATAGCTATTTTGAGGAGCTCAGGAACTAGTATATTAATATACTGTAACAGACACATATATCATATGTCAACATTGAGATGAATATGATTGTTTCCCGTATGATTAAAATTAGACATTATGCAGTAACTTTCCTCAAGACTGATTTTATATGAAGACATTTGATCTAGTATATATGTGACTTTAATTTATCCATATTTTGGAAGGAATACAGTTTTTGACTGTAAACCAGCTGTAATTCAACTTGAATCATTCCCTGCACCACAGATTCAGTATGCTTATTTGGATGACTTGCAAACTGAAATAATTTATTTATTAGAATCTTCCTTGCTTGAACTTAGGTAGTCATATCACCCATACCCAAAATAGTTGTACAATAGCAGACTTGGAGTAACCATGAGGTTTGCAGAATGCAAAAAAACAACAACAACCACACAAACAAAACAATCCTACAAAGAAAAAAAATCTCCCCCATCAAAATATTTTTGGAAAAAGAAAGTGGGGGCAGACAGTGACAGCCTCCCAGTTTCTTCTCCAGCAACTGTGACATCTGTAAAAATGACACCACAACACAGTTCAAGCTATCCCTGATGGTGTACTATTGATGTGCAATAATGAGTTTCAGAGTGGCTGAAGGGATGATTGTATCATTTGTGTCATGGGAACAGGGGCAGTATCATGGTTGAAAGAGCCTGTGGACAGAGAGTGTGTTTTCACACACTGTATTGTCGTACTGTAATTTGTTTTATCAGCTTAGTGCATTGTGTGAATCCAGCCAAATGTGATTTGTTCAAATACAGCACAACTTGCTGTACAAATCTATTGTATGGACTAGTCTGTGAAGCAGGAACCCTACACTGTTGATCATTATAAATCTAATATTTTGATCAAAAAGAGCTTACTAGGAAGTCAGTTGCAATAATGTCAATAGTGTTTATTTTGATGTAGTCTTCTTGGGATCTATTTATAAAGCCCTGAATATGTTGTTGCACCACACTTATTCAAACAGATAAACTCATTCTTATTCAATATAAAAACAGCTTTCCATTTTAACAAAAAGGAGGGGTTAAAGTACATGATCAGGATCTTCTCTAAGTATTGCTCTGTATATGAATGTTCAGATTACTAAGGGTTGAAGTAATTAGAACCAGCAGCAATAAAATATGTGAGCCCTCTACTGGGCAAAATATAAAATACCTCTGAACACACTGTTAGATTCATAATAAATTATAATCCATATTTTAAGTATTGTATTGTGTTTTTTTTTCAGAATGGAAGCAGCTTCTCTGTTACTACTACTTTTAAGGCTAATTTGCATTCTAGTGCAACCAACAGACCAACACAATTGTTGCAAGCAGAGAGACTGAACTCAAGCAGAAAAACGAAAGCTTTATAGATTGACAGTGTAGAGGGGCATGACAAGTCAGCATATATTTCTCTGACTGAGAAATAGAGCTGGTTTGGGAATCTTCTTTCAGATTGTGGCACTACATTGGCCCTTTGCGTTCACCTGGCTTCTCAGTCTTGTGAATATGTGCCCTGCTGTGTTTCAGATGGCATTGCATGCAGTTCCCTATGTTCCAGTGGCTGCTATTGACAAGCAACTGTCCTTATGTTCTGGCACTGATTTCTGTTAAAAGCTATCTGACTGTAAGATTGTTTTCATTATAGCAATGTTTGTATTATCTCTGCATTTTTCAGAGATCATGAAAAGTATCTTCCCTCAGAGTTCATAAAATCCACTATTCTAAAGTCCAGTATGCAGGTCAGATCGCCCCCATGGATATAATGAACTCAAAGATAACATGATAATTTCTCCCAAGAAATCACCTTCAGTTCTACAACCAGTTACTTCCGGTTGGTGAGGATTAGGTCCAGGATGGCAGATCCCCTTGTTCTTTCTTCCACTTCTGACAATGAAGTTCTCAGCAAGACAGAACAAGAAATGTTGCATGTTGGATTCTTGGTAGAGTTAGATTCCCAGCAGATGTCAGGATAATTGAAATTTCCCATTATCGCTATTGTGTGCCTCTTTGAAATGTTACACATATACATATACATAAACATGTGTGTGTGTACACACACACACACATACACACTGTGCAATACCCCTACCCTACAGGTTCATTGTAGATACTTTTTGTTGGGGCTCTCCAGGCTAAGGGGAATTTGCACCAAAGTGTAGGTCACTTTCTTGCAGATGTTTTGCCTTGGGTTCCAACAAGACTTCCTCAGTGCAATGGTTCAGAAGTAGGGATTGCTTTGCCACATTTATAATCTGTGTGAAATTTTAAATCTGCAGGTTAGGTTGCTGACTGAATGATTCTTGGGAAGTATCTGTTGATTGAAGGTTGGGAATGCCGTTGGTTCTGTTCTGATCTGTTTCTTTTGATAAGCTGTAGCCTTCCAGTGCTATGTGTCAATCCATCATGAGTATCATGACATTAAGTTTCAGTGATGCCTGTCACATCAATATTCTCATCCTAAATTAGGATCACCAGTTATCCATGTTTATTTCCCTCTGGTGTAGTATTGCTTGAGATTTTGAGTCATACCACCTACAGGCCTTGCTGGTGTAGTTTCTTGTGAAACTCTGAGTCCCCAGCCTGGCTTCATGCATCTCCCTATGTTCTGCTTTTTTGGCCCCAATCCTTGGCTGCATACTCAGTTCTGCAGTTTTGCCTTGCCACCCTCCCCCTTTTGTTCTAGTTTAATGCACTCCTGATGAGACTGACAAGATGCCATCTGAACACTGCCTTTCCAAACTTAGTAAGATGGAGTCCATTTCTTCCTAGGATTCATTTGTAAAGGCAATACAGGTCAATGCTGTAGAATCCAAACCCATCTTGGCAACCCAATCTGCATATCCAGTTGTTGACTTCTAGAATACTGCTTTCTCTTCTTACACTGTGACCTTCAACTAAAAGCACTACTGCTTTCACTTCCTTTACTTCCTGTCCAAGGCCTCATAGTCCCCAAGAGATTCTTTCAAGGTCTCTTCTGGCCATGTCATTCATCATCCCTTGAATCAAAAGGAATATATAGTAGTTTGTATAATCTTGGTAACCTCTCCATCACATCTTGGGTTACAGGCACGTGAAGACAACACACGTCCCATGATGCTGTATCAGGTTTGCGCACAACTACATTGGTTCCTCTCAGCAGGGAATTACCAACCACCATGACACGCCTCTTCTTTCTCAAGGTAGCCCTTGGGTTTCTTTGACCCATGGGGACCAAGTGTCTTCCATCACATTCTGTGGCAAGGTTTCCTTGTACAGCTGTGAATTGTCCTTAGAGGGAGAGCCTGGCATAGTTTTTGAACTCTACTGGCATTGAGTGCTTCTTGATCATCTTACTTCTTAGGTCACATGCTTCATATCACTGAAATATTAAAGGAATTTTTCCTATGTCAGATTAGCTAAAGAGACAGAGGTTTTGTCATAGGCTGAAATAGTTAATGAACATAAGATCCTGCTCAACCATCAACTGATTATATAGGAAAAAACTTTAAGACAAAGAAGAAGTAAGGTCACTTCTGTTCATTCTGATCAGGTATCACATTAATTATAAATACAGAAGTATTTTAATTTATGTGGAGTAATAAAGGCATAACAATGGCTACCATCTAGGTTGTTTGGAAAAGTAAGGACTATGGTAATCCTTGGGTTATGACAGCAATTGGGACTAGGATTCCCATCGCTAAGCGATGCAGTTACAGTATAAAGCATGATGTCATGTGACTGCATCACTTAGCAATGACAATCCCAGCAGCCCTGGTTGCCGTCGTAACCCCAAGACGCACAGGTCATTAAGCAGCTGGAGTCCCAGGTAAGGAGCGTGGGGGTGCCTTGGGGGCTGCCACGGGGGTGGGGGAGGCCAGGAGAGGCTCATTGCAGGCCACCCATGAGTTGGGGGAACTGGGGGAGGGCTTGGGAGTCCTGGCACAGGTTATGTATGAAATTAATTCCTGTAATCCCAAGAAAAATCAGAACTGCATACTGGACTTCAGAAGAGCAGATTTTGATGAATTCCAAGGGAATGAGAAGGGTCCAGGAAGGACGTAAAATCCCCTGAAATAAGATATCGAAGTGCAATTGCACAAAATTCCTACAAAAAGGAAAAAAATGGGAGAACTCTAAAAATGCCAGTATGAGTACATGCAGAACTTTACAAGTTGCGGTAAAGAAAAAGAGATATGTATAAAAAATGGAAGGTGGGGCATATAAACAAAAGATACAAGGCCATCTCCAAAAACTATAGGAACTGTATCAGAAAAGCTAAAGATCAGAATGAGCAGAGGCTTGTAAAACATACCAAAACAGCAAAAAGGGCTCTCTGAGTTTGTTTGAAATAAAGGGAAAATCAAAGGAGCATACGTTTATTGTGGGAAAGTGGCAAATCAGTAATGAGTTATTGTGAGAAGGCAGGGCTTCTTAACTCCTATTTTGCATCTGTCTTTTCTCAAAAGGGAAATAGTCATCATTATGTCACTGGGCTAAGGATAGGCAAGGAGAGTGTAAGGCAGAGCTAATTTAAATGAACTCACATATCCATAACCAGTTGGGTTATATCCTAGGATACTGAAGGACTAGTGAGAATATATCCAAGAACAACTCTTGGTAATCTTTGAGAACTCTTTGCAAGACTCGCAAGGTCCCAGAAGACTGGAAGAGTACACAAGTTATCCTCCTCTTTGAAAAGGGGAAGGAGGAAGACCCAGGAAAGACACTCATCTTGAAATCTAAATTGGACAAGATTCTCAAAGAGATTCTCAAACAGCAAGTCTGTGGTCACAGTGCAATTAACAGGAGCCAGTATGGGTTTGTTGCAAACAAATCATGCCAGACCAACCTTATCTCATTCTTTGATTGAGTTACCTATCATTTTTTGATAGAGTTTAGTAGATCAAGGGAATGCTATACACATAGAGTGCCTGGAGCTCAGGAAAGCCTTCAACAGAGAACTTAATAACATTCTCCTTAATATGGGCTAGATGATACAACTGTTAGATGGACTCAAAGTTGGCTGGACAATTGCACCCAAAGAGTGCTCATTCACTCCAATTCAGCTTGGAGCCTTGGAGGAAACCATTGAGTGGAGTGCCACATGGCTCTGTCCTAAGCCAAATGCAGTTCAACATTTTTATCAATGACTTAGATAAGGGAGTTAAGGGAATACTTGTAGTTTGCAGATGACATAAAACTGGGAGGAATGACTTCCGGTGGGGATATGGCAGACTAAATAGCTGTGCCTGTGGGCTCCGCGGGCAGAACTGACAACGCGGCAGTCTTTCTGGCTCAGGCAAGTTTTTCCTGAAGCCCAGGAGTGTTTTTCCAGGTAAGGAAAACACGCAGAATCATCCCATCTGTCCTCCAGAATGGCAGCTTGCAGCCAGAAGATCGCAAACAGTGTTTGCGCTTGTCCGGTGAGAGCTGCCGGGAGGCTGGGACGTCACCATTTCCAAGCCACGCTGTAGTCTTAAAGGTACACTAAGACCGGCCACCCCATTTCTAAATCACCCAATTTATATTTTTTTAAGTATATGTACCCTAAGAGAGGCTTTCTACAGCAAGGAGAAGAGGGTTCTCTTGGCGCTTATCATTATTTCTGGGGTTAATTTTTAAAAATTCTTTTAAAGTTTTGGCTTGCTTCCCATCCAAATATTAAGGAGGACTGAGAGTAAATAATTGTCTCCCTGTTATTATTTTTGTACTGAATTTGAAGAAATTACCATTTCCCTACACGTTGAATTGGCTGATTTGAACCTTCAGCTTTCTGTTCACTTTCCCTTCAGAACAGTCAGTTATTCACTCTCACTTCATGTAAACAACTTTTGAACTTTCTCATATCTTTGACTTTCACTGATTAAGTTCCTAGGGGGCACCATAATCTACTGTATGAAACATGGAGGAATTCAAGCAGACTTTCTCTGACTTCCATCAAGATTTTAAACAAATTCTTTCTGATTCTTACCAACTTTTTATGCAAGGCATTCAGGACATTGTGGAAAATATGAGCTTTAAAATGTCTCATTTGGTTGGGGATGTCATGGATGAAATTGAGGAATTTAACAGTGACAGGAATGTCTCTTTGACTTCTGCTGAGATGCTGGATGAAGATTGGATAATTGAGTGGAAGAAATAAAAGGGAGAGATTGAGTTGCAATCCATAAGCGAAATGGATCTTCTGATGGAGTGCGTTGGAAAAGAAGAGGTTAATATGTATGGGAGTTTTCTTGAAAGAAGTCGGAGTTTTTGAGGGGGGCAGTTGGGCTGTTTGATTTATTTAAGAAAAAAAGCTCTGTGCATAATGTGGAGATATGTAAATGCTTTGGTTTATTTTGAAGTGGGATAAGGGTTTAAGAATATTTTATTTGGATTGCTTTAAGGGTTTGGCTGACTTCATTTATCTTTAATGATTTGGGTTAAGATTATTAAGGTATAATAACAAAAAAAAGAATGATGTTTGGTTTTGGGTTTGACATGATTAAAATTGTTAAAATTGCTGCATTATCAAGTATAATGGTAGACAATTTATATGTTTTTTAGTTTGATCTTTATTATAGTAGACAGGAATGTATAGAATAGTAGTAGGAAGGAAATAATCAAATAAATGTTACCTTTGTGGGGGAAGTTGATTAGGAGGTAGGTAGGTATGTATGTATGTATGGGGCGTGGTGGCTCAGCGGGTAAGATGCCAGGATTGTCGATTGGAAGATCGCAAGTTCGGAGGTTCAAATCCCTAGTCCCGCGTGATGGAGTGAGCTCCCGCACTAGCCCCAGCTCTTGCCAACCTAGCAATTCGAAAGCATGCAAATGCAAGTAGATGAATAGGTACCACTTTGGTGGGAAGGTAACAGCGTTCCGCGTGCATCATGCCGGCCACATGACCGTGGAAGCGTCTTTGGACAACGCTGGCTCTTCGGCTAACAAACGGAGATGAGCACCGGCCCCTAGAGTTGGACACAACTGCACAAATTTGCGGGGGGAACTTTTACCTGTGTGTGTGTGTGTGTGTGTGTATATATATATAATTTTTTCTTTTAATAATAAGGGGAGGGAGCAATTGTATTTAGTTATTTTTATAATGTGCCAATGGTATGATTTATAGAAATATTGTGATCTTGGTTTAATATAGAGTAAGGGATTGATTATGGAAAACTGTTGTATATCCTTGCTGTTAAAAGTCAGAAGTCACTTCTTTCTGTAACTTTTTTTAAAAAATTCTTTTGTGTTTTTACATCTTTTTAGTTCTTTTTTCTTTGTAGTTTTTTATTTTCCTGTACCTTTTATCTTTGTTTGAAACTTAATAAAATTCTTATAAAAACACTGGGAGGAATGGCTATTACTTTAGGTGAAAGAAAAAAGATTCAAAAGAAGATTGAACAGTGGGCTGAAATGAATATGATGGAATTTAACAGGGAGAAATGTAAAGTTCTAGCTGGGTAAGATGAATTTAAGGAACAAGTACAGGATGGAGGAAACCTGGCTTGTCAGTAGAATATATGAAAGATATTTGACAAGGTACCTTGTCAGTCACAAATTAAACATGAGCCAGCATGCTAAAAAAAGCAAATGCTACCTTGGGATGCATTAGCAGGAACACAGAGTCCAGATTATGGGAAGTAATTTGTTTCACTCTGCTCTGCCCTGCTCAGACCTCACTTAGAATACTGTGTCCAATTTGAGGCACCACAGTTTAAAAAAGAAAGAATTCAGAGGATGGTTTTCAAGATGATGAGGGGTCTTGAAACTAAGCTCTGTGAGGAACAGTTAAAGGATCTGGCTATGTTTAGCCTACAGAAGAGACAACTGTGGGGAGATATGGTAGCACTTTTTTAAATACCTAAAGGGTTGTCACTTAGAAGAGGGATTGCAAATATTCTTTATTGCCACAGACAGCAAGACCAGAATGAATGGGTTAAAAATACAAGAAAGCAGATTTAGGCTAGATGTCAGGAGGAATTTCCTGACTGTATCAGCTGCCAGCCAGTGGAACAGGCTGCCACATTAAGCGGTATGTTCTCCTTTGCTGAAAATCTTCAAACAGAGATTGGATAGTCACGTATCAGAGATGCTGTAGTTAAACTAGAGGTAGTCAAACTAGAGGACCTCCAAGGTCCTTTCCAATTCATTCCTTGCTACTACTAATCAGTAGCATGCTGTTGAACCTCAGGTGTAATAGAAGGTGATATAAAGACAAGGGAACACCTTTCTCGTTAAAATTTTACCTTTCGAAGACAATCTTACTCGGCTATGAGTGATCGCCAATGATGAATGAATGATCTTTGCCTCTGGTATGATTGTTGAGATCAGATTGCTTTGAAATTTATTTCCTATTATTATGCTGCTGTAGAATTTCTGATGCTATGAAATAAATTCACTAAGTTATCAATAATAAAGTTGCTTTAGGTAACTTGCGGCATCTCACATCCGTATTGTGTCACACTTTATTTGCAAATAAAGGTCATATATAATTGAGGATGACTTCACAAAACAGAGAAAAGGCATTTCTCCTGTATTGTCTCTTGAGATTGAGAACCAGGGAAAGTGATCTAAACTGATGTTTATAAATGAGATATAAAGGTAAAGGTAAAGATTCCCCCCGCATATCTGTGCAGTTGTGTCCGACTCTAGGGGCCGGTGCTCATCTCCGTTTGTTAGCTGAAGAGCCAGCGTTGTCCGAAGATGCTTCAATGGTCATGTGGCTGGCATGATGCACACGGAACGCTGTTACCTACCCACCGAAGTGGTACCTATTCTGTTGCATATATTTTTTATGTCAAGAAATATGGAAGGCTGAGTTTTTAAAAAGCCAGGCCTCAAACTTTTTTCCTGTTTGGGCTCAGAGCACATGTTCACCCCCACTCAGAAATGTTAATTTGCCTTGGAGCCAGCCAGACTGAGAGTTCTGACCAATCAGAATTAGCTGTTTGAGCTTTGCCCATATTGGGAATCTGTTGCCTAGGTGTTTTGGTCACATGCTAAATCCTGTCCATTCAGGTGCTGGTCAAGTAAAGGTTTAAAATGTAAATGCCTTTTGTTCTCTTCACTCTGCACTCTGCTCTGCTATCTAAATGTAAATAGCTATGTTAATCAACCATGCTTCTTTGGCTAAAGAAGATTCAAGGTTTGTTCCTATGTTCTCTTGTTTTAAATAAAGCAACGTTTTTACTACAAGCTTATCTCTTGGTTTTTCCATAACTCTGATCACAAATTTTATAAAACAACAAAATATTCATCTACTTGCATTTGCATGCTTTCCAATTGCTAGGTTGGCAAGAGCTGGGGCTAGTGCGGGAGCTCACTCCGTCACACGGGACTAGGGATTCGAACCTCTGAACTTGCGATCTTCCGATCAACAAGCCTGGTGCCTTACCTGCTGAGCCACCACGCCCCATACATAAATGAGATACAATTATCCTTTTGAATTAATTTAATCATATGATAATCACAATTAGTCATAATTATTACATGAGTATTGCTTTATTGTGATTAAAATATATGAATTGTTACAAAATGTTATTTTAATTGATTTGTTCTACACATTTAATGTTAACTGCTTCCGGCATTTTTACTGAAAAGATGTAATATAAATCTTATAAATAATCTATCTAGGTTTGTTTCCCTGTGAAGAGAATGTGAACCAAATTCAAATTGCCCCTCAGCTATGAAGCTTACTAGGTGACATGGTTAAAGAAAAATTAAAGTAATGGACAAATAAAGTATTGTTCTGCCATGTCTAGAATCTAGCTGACTGGAATATAATGAAACATGGCCTTGAAAAAGAGGAACAAAGCTGAGCTCTCTTTCCCTTCTTCCTTCCCTTTAGCCAGCCTACAAAATCTCCAGTTTGAAGATACAGCAAATCCGTGTTTGTCATTTTATATCACTGCTTCTCTGTTGGGAAGTTAGGCCAAGGACGTAAGCAGGCTTTAGAGACCAAAACCATCCAAGGGGACTTTTGCCATTTCCCTAGAAAATACTGCTATGTACCCATCAGTTCTCCAAGTACTCCATATTTCCTTTGGTATAATGTTACTGGAAACTTGTCAATGATCGTAATAGTCATATTTTTAGAACTTAGTGTTGAGCATAGGCTGAGGTTCACCAAATAAATATTCCACAGATATCTCTATACTTACCTCAGCTCCAACTTGATTGTGATCCTGTCCCCTGTCTCTGTGTCTGCTTCTGAAATCTCAGGGAGCATGAATTTAAATCATCTGATGGCAAAAAGAAAGAAGATGGAGAAAGAAAATACATGCTCCCTTCTAGGAGGAATCTCCACCTATTACTTTAGCCTTTTAGAAAGGTAATATCTTTAACAAGGGAACATGAGCTCTAAGATTTTCTCCAGTAGTCCTGACTCTTCCATTAACTGCTCTTCTTTCCAAACTTTCTTATGGTATTCAAGGATCACTGGATTATTTATTTATTTATTTGATTTTTATTTATTTAACCAATTTGCGCAGCTGCCCATCTCAACAAGTAACTCTGGACGGTATTATGTCAGTGAAGACTTTGGGACCCAACCTCTGGTTCCTAGGATACTATGAATGAACAAATTATACTACAGCCTAAACAAAACTGTTGTTTTAAGGATCCATAGTAAAAAAAAATTCCCAGCTCAAAGATGAAGAGAAGAAAGGATTGTATTGAAGACTGAAAGGAGTGAGGGGAAAGAGGGATCAAGAAGGCCTCCTGGACCATAAATCATTGATACGTGATCTCATCCTTTTTGAAGTAAGATGAAATCACAGAAGCTGGTTATTTCACTGCAAGATAATGGAGCATTATAAGTAGTATTCCAATTAAAATGAGCAGTTAAAAATATCAAATAAACTGTATCCCTGTACAGTCCCAGTCTGGTTATGGAACAGTAATAACTAATATCAGTAAAAAGCATTTAGTTTTGTAAAATTATTATTGCTTTATGATTTTCCTCACATAACTCTGAAATTTAACAACACAGAGTAAAAGTTTACCTTTAATGGGAGACAGAGGAATCATCTATTTTTAAAGTATACTTTACAGTCATAATTTAGTATAACTCAAATGTACGGGTATTAGTCTTACATTTTTTGATTGGTACTGTTTTATTTTTATTCTTAAAGCTGAAAGCTTCCCAAGGGTTGAAAGTCAGGCCTAAGGTGACTAATAAGGCCAATCTTTCCCCAATCTATTGGGACATTTTGAGCAACCTTTGTAAATTTTTCAGTTCTTTGTGGTATGTGGTAATGTTTGGTTTCATAAAATGCATAATTAATTATCAGAAATGACATCAAGGGGATTATTTTCTCCTGGCCATTTAATCGATATAAATTAATGATGAGAAATGCAAAGATGCCACAATGGTTGTGTATAAAAATAACTACTAGTTTTTATTTTTAATAGAAAGAGTGCATGAAAATATACTGTATGCATTACACAGAATATCAATTTGCTTTCAAAAGAAGCTTGCTACTGAAACCTATGTATGTATGTATGTATGTATGTATGTATGTATGTATGTATGTATGAAACTCCTTTTCATTGCAGATACTAGCCACTAATTTTCTCTTATAAACTTATATATACCTTTCAACATCAACTCCAAATATGTCTTTCTTAATATAGACAAAACTCATTTATAGAAAGATACCCACATTCAAACCACATGCCTTTCTGTGATGAAAGTAGGATGAGTGTACAATCCATTATACGAGTGTACAGTCCTATATCTCTTCACTATGCCTATACAATACCCCTGCTAAGTGAACCACACTGGTTACCATTTGGCTTCCAGAAATTCAACCAGCAATTAAAGGTGCTTGAGAGATGGGAAACTGGAGATATAAGCAGGGAGAATGGAAAAACACAGGAAGATGAGTTATTGGACTCCGGATGCCTGTGTTATCAGTGTTGTATGTGCCAAGAGGAAGGTGATGGAGGACAGGGGGTTGAGTAATGGGACCCTAAATGCCTGTGCTATCAGTGTAAATGCCGAGAGTGGTGGTATATGTGAGAGACCAAGCATCCCTAATCAGGGGGCTATTGTTGGTGTATTATTCTTTTGAGGAGTAAGTCACAGCAATATAGCCTTATTAGGTAATCACCTACAAACTTTAAAAGGTCAGGCAGCACGTGATCCAGGCTGAAGAGTATAAAAGAACCTGCCTGCCTGCCCCGCCCCGCCCTGCTTGCTTACTTGCTACCCTCTCCTTGCTACTTACTGCTTACTGTTTCTTTCTGTTTGCTTGTTACTACTATCTGGTATGTGAAATTGTAATACTTCCAGGGATCTGGAAGGTAACTGTAAATATCTGTTTATATGAGTAACAAATATAACTGCAACTAAGTTACTACAATGACTGGCGTCATTTATGGTCTCTAGTGCTGATCGCTTTCTGATACTCTGTGTGTGCAAGAAAACACACACTCCAAAAGCTATGACCCTAGCTAATTAGCATCTTAAAATGAATACCCCTAGACTGGCATTTATAGGAAACATAGAACATGCTAAGGAATATTATGGGATAGTATGTAACATGTAAAGATACTGCGCAGATGCTAAAAGTAGCAGCCAATAAGGGATTTTGTTGTTTTATAACCACTGTGATAACCTTTCTAAACAGTATAAAAACGCTGTTCACTTTGTGTTTGGGGCTCTCTTCCTTCTTGGGAGAAGAGTCCTCCTTTGTTGCAGACATCTCGAATAAACAAGTTTGATTCTCCCGCTCTGTGTGGTGATTGGCTTGTTGCACTGGGCAAACGGACCAACCGCAATTTGCGGACAACATGCTGCTTATTACCATAACGCCCTATAGGGTACAGGGCCAGGCTACCTGTGGGACCGCCTGTTTTCCATAATGTCTGCATTCTCACAGGGTTGGCTTCCTTTAGGCCCCAGCAATTAAGCAATGTCATCTTGTGGGAGCCAGGAAGTGGACCTTCTCTATCGCTGCACCTGCCCTTTACACATAAATGCCCGTGGAGACACACATGGTCCCCACTCTGTCCACCTTTAAGTGTTGCTTTTCCCCCATATCTTGGGTTAAGATGGATGGGTGGGCCCCTTGAGTTGAGGAATATGGATGGTTGGTCTTGCTCCCTTGAACGGCTACTGTTTTATGGATGTTTGCTATTTGTATGTACTGTTGTTTTGAATGTTGGGTGTTGGCACAGGGCCAGGTGTTGGCAGCTTGGGAACCTAGATGTTTGAAGAACAACCAAACATGCTGAAATAAGGAAAGGCTAACTAAGACATACAGAGCAAGCTCAGCAGCCACAGAAAGCCTATTGTTGATTGTGCAGGAATAGAGATTTTCTGACAGAAAGTGCTGCAAGCAGCCAGACAGGTATCCTGAAGAGGAGCACTCCAATGCTGCAATTTTTTCTTACAAGTGTTTCCTTTCCTTCCTGTTATGGGTTTTCTTTTCCCCTTCATCTCTAGCTCTCCCATGTTATAGGCTACACCCATTTATTTGAGAGTGTAATTTTGCTTTAAAATGCAACCTACTTTCAAATAAGACTGCAGACCAAGTAAGGAAAGTAAGGGAACAAGTTCTTGTTTTTTTTATTTTTTTTATTTATTTAAATTTATATCACCGCCCATCTCCCCCAACGGGGGACTCAGGGCGGTTTACAATAAAATCAATAGTTAAAAACATATACACATAAAATTACAATCATATTAATGATGTACATTCTACAATATAAATAGAATAAAATGTGCCTATATTGTTTTATTATTATTTGGATTGTTATAGAGAATTTATATGGTATCTGTTCATTATTATAATACAATATTGGAATATCCTAAATTCTGGGATATAAACATAAACTCCAGGCTTGCCTTGACTGACAATGAAAACTGTACTTACTGTACACCTTGTAATGATTTCCTTTTAGAAATATCTACACCTTAGAATAAATCTGATCATTGTAACTGATTCATTAACAAATGCTCACCATTACAGGTTGACAACTCAAATTGAAGGATGGAAGAACTGGGTATGTGCAGTGGAAGGGGTTTCTTGAATTGGAGTCAGACGAGAGTGAGGGCGAATGCAGATGTGTTAACTGTAGCAATTGAAACTGAGTACGTGTAAGGTAGCAGGAACAGCTAACTGCAAGCTGTAACCAGGTATCTTACGGTGTGTCTATATCTTGCAACTAATCACCTTACGACATGTGTATACCTTACAGCCAATCAAGTTTAAGCGCGCCAAAAGTTAGGTCTAAAAGCTTGGAAAAATGTTTGTTCAGGGCTCACCTTCTTTTCATGAGGGAGCCCTCCTTTACTGCAGACCTTTAATAAATGAGTTCCTTTGAATTCTCCGGTCTTGTGTGGTGATTGGCCCGGCCGCACCAGGCAAACGAATCAAACTCCATTTTGGGGACAACAAAATCCTCCTCAGTATACTCCTAAGCACAGGAGCAAGAGGGAAACACAGTCACCAGCCCTACATTTGTCTATCCTTCATAGCCAGGGGTTATAGGAAAGATCTGGAAAAAAAAAGTAAAGTTGTCAGTCTGAAAGGGGTGACGGTCCTCCATTAGACCAGCAGAAATCTTGGCAGTCTGTTTTCAATCTCTACCATTTCATTTGTCTTTACTTATCAGATTGTCCCCACGCTGTTGTGCAATGTTTACAACTCCACGCTGTTTTGTTCTGAATACAGAAGGTTGCACTCAATGGTTGCATGATCAGAAGAGAAATCTTTCTCTTGCTTTTCTTCCATTACACTCACCTGTATCCCAAAGTACTATTCAGAAAGCACAAGATTTCTGTGTGTGATTGTGAGTTCCCCTCTCACGACACAATCCATGCTGTTTAAAAGCGATCCCCCTCTTCTGATAATCTGCAGTTGGCTTTCAGCACCAATCTTGTTCTGCCCTCAGATGGTTGGCTCCTCAGTCTCAAATTCCTATATGCTACTAAATAGACTAAGAAACATGATTCTATTAGGTGATGGTGACCTTTGGGGTTTTTCAGGCTTGAAGTAATCCAAACAACGTGTTGTAAGGCTACCAATATCTTTATTGATAGCATAAGGCAATAATGGATGTATAGTGCATTATTGCAAAAAGGAAAAATCAAAGCATAAGCAGAGTTCCATCACCAGAAGTGAGGAAAGAAAAACATCATGGTCTGTGCAAAGACCAGGCATAGTTACAGTTCAGATACAAGTACATGTAGATAGCAGTCTACATAAAGAAAGGCATAGGAAGAACATAAGTGAGAACATAAGTGAGAATGAATACCCATGGTTCATAGCCGAAATATACCCATGGTTCAGAACTCTGATTGGTTCTCTTTCAGCCTAGCATTTTGGTAGCGATGGTACTTACTATAAACCGTCATACGATGGCAGTGTGGCTCGTTGGCTTTCCCTTGAGATACTTTTCAGTTCCCCTGGGAAAAACGCTGATAACGGTTTGTTGTTTAGACTAGATAGAAGGACATCTGTTGTTTACACTTACAGCAGCAACGCTTGGAAATTTCCACTTTCAGGCCAGATTCAGTGAAGAAAATGCCATGCGTTTAATTCTGCATAGAATGCTTTAACCAAATAACTTTAACAGATTCAAACTTTAGACCGCCTCCTAATACATATCCACCAGCTTTAAACAATCTCCAAGGTTCAAGAAAGGAAGTCCAGGAATAAATGAGAAGGAAGGAAATCTGTTTCAGGAAAACTGCTATCTTTAAAAGGATAGATAAAAAAGAATAGTTTAGCTGGAAATACTGTGTTAGCTGATTCTTTTATTTTGACTGTGTGTGCTTATGCCAAATATTTTGTCTCTGATACTTATTCTCCCCGTGCAAGCTCAGTCCCACCAAGGCAAGAGGCAGAGCTAGAGTGTATAGATCCCCAGAGGCCTTCTGGGAAAGGAGGTTTGAGACCTCCAGACTTTCATCCTGTGGGCTCAGCTGTGCCTCTGCAGAAAGGCTTTTGAAGTCTTGCCTCTACAGGTAGGCCTCGCTTACCGACCACTTGCTCAGCAACTGCTTGAAGTTATGACAGTGCTGAATATTGAGACTTACGACCAGTCCTCGAAATTGCGGCCATCACAGCATCCCTGCAGTCACATGATCACCATTTGGGCACTTGGCAACTGGCGCGCATTTACGACGGTTGCAGCATCCTATGGTCACATGATCGCCATTTGCAACCTTCACAGCCGGCTTCCAACAAGCAAAGTCAATGGGGAAGCTGGCAGGAAGTCGCAAGTAGCGGTCATATGACATTGCGCTTAACGACCGCACGTGATTCGCTTAACGACCACAACCAGAACTGACAAACTGCTGTTATAAGTCGGGCATAGTCACATGATTTTTCACTTTACAACTGTGTTGCCGGTCCCAAATGTGGTCAGTAAGTGAGGACTACCTGTATAGTAGGCAATATTTATGGCAGAAAAAGAAACAAAGGCACTTTCCCTATTTGTACTTAACAAACATGCCCTGGCAATATCTATCTTCTGCTGTGTCCCTTAATATTACTTTCATTTCATCTCATTCAGAGACAACTGCATGACTTAGGAAAGATCAAATTCTGTTAAAGATTTCCTCAAATAGAGATTGACTTGACATTGCTGTGTTGACAAAAATACCAATGCTTTATTCCAATATGTGTTTCTGACTTCCCAGTCTAGCTTATAGTGCTGGACTTTCCTTGTGGTCTCCTATCCAAGTATTAACCAGGTCCAACCTTCTTAGCTTTTCCATAATCCACCACGTTCACTAGGTGCTGGCACCAAATATCTCTGAACGCATTCTGGTATCTTTAATCCACAGACCAGATTATCTTTTGTTCCTTAGACAGACAGATACAGATGCTGGCACTGAATGTGAATAAACTGTCTATTACAAAAAGCATTTTTGTAGGTATTTGGGATGAATAGGTTCATTTCAAGGAATTTCCACCAGAGTTTTTTTAAAAAGTATTTTTCAGAGCTAGCCCTGAAAATAAAGCAATAAATAAATTAAGCAAAGTGTTCTTACTATTTTGAATTTCATGAAAGAATAGGAAACTCTTACATATTTCTTATTATTGTATTGTTTTTGTTTTTGCAATAGAAGTGAACATTTGTACGATTTTATGTTTGGACAAGTCCCTGCAGTTTTCTTGGCAAGGTTTTTCAGAAGTGGTTCTCCCTTGCCTCCTTCCTAGGGCTGAGAGAGAGTGACTGGCCCAGGGTCACCCAGCTGGCTTTGTGCCAAAGGCGGGACTAGAACTCCCGGTCTCCTGGTTTCTAGCCTGGTGCCTCAACCACTACACCACACTGGCTCTCATATATACAGTATTGACATAGGGTGAGGGGAATACTTCTCATCCTCCATCCATTGACACACACACCCGGACCCGATAACTTCTAGTCTGGTGTCTCAATCTGTGGAGTGGTAAAATGGATGAGACGGAAGAGGAGGAGGCATCACAGATTACCATTTTTTCTGTTATTTTAACTAAAAGGGAAAAGTGGCAGAAGAACACTGTTTTTCTTTCTGTTGGTTAGGTAAGCAGGGGAAAGTGGCAGAACTTTTGTAATATCACCTAGTTAAAAAATCAGAGCAAGAGAGAGAAAGAGAGGTGTCTGCCCATGAATTTGTTTAAAAGCTTTGCACTGTTCCCCTGTTGAATGTGTAAAAAGAATGGCCCTGGAGGGTAGTAGCTACCAGTGGTGGGAGTGGAATGGGAGTTCCTGCCACAGTACACAGTAGCTAGTTGGAGTGGGGGAGTTTGCCTGCAGTGAAATGAAACAACAGGCAAACCAGACAGTACCACTTGAACCAGCATAAGTCAGAAAACATTATTTTTGGTGCATAGCAGGAAAAGACATGGAGAGGTTTCCTTTCTAGTAGGCTGGGAATGGGTAAAAAATAGAACTGTGCATTCCTGCCTGTGAGAAATGGTCAGCGGCCTGTACGCATGCTGTGGCAGGCTGGTTGTGCAGATCAGCCCAACCGAATCCAACCATAAAAACATAGAAACAGCATGATCAACTGTTAAGGTTGGAACAGAGTATGCAAATGAGTAAGGTATTATTGTGCAAATGCTTCTTAAAAACAAGGATTTTAAAAGGGAAAAGAAGTATCTGCGAATGATAAATGCAGTGATATTTTGGTTCTTTTTTTAAAAAAACACACCAACTTAGCCCTCTAGGTTTCATCGTTGGCCACAAGATGCCAGGGGAATTATATCTTCTTCCCATAACTCAAATACATTGCTGGAAAAGATATCACTAGTAAGTTGTGAAAGAGGAGAACATAGTTTAGCTCCACTTGAAAACTAGCCTGTACTTAAAAAAAATAAAAATAAACGATAGGGCAAAAGTAAGTAAATTCATTATAAAATTTCCAGGCAGATAAGTGTCATATTGATTGTTTTGTATTTGTGGAGTCTACTTTAAACAAATGAATTTGGAAAGAACATCCTGCAGCCTTCAGATACATGTTGGGGGGAAGAAATCCCAACAGTGCCTTAAACTTACTACAGTGCTTTGACATTTCTCTTCGAATTTTTAAGCAGAAACTATTCTTAAACACCCAAAATAGGACTACAGGTTTAAAATAATCTAGAATGAGTATACAGTAATCCTCTGTACACCACATTGATTCAGTGGAGCTTGTATTTAAGTAATCCATGCATGGAATCAGGTTAGCACACCAATTTCTATATATTTTCTAATATTTCATCATACCTTCCCCTTTCTACTTTCTTGCCAAGGAGAAATATTTCGGTCAGTCTGGTATTACTCTTCTGTTTCTTTGAGTCTGCCAGAGGCAGGCCTAAAAACTCATAAGGAAGTTAAAAGAAAAAAAGAACAGATGTGTGGGTGGGTGCATATTGTGCTCTGCATGCACAGTTTCTCATTGTTGGCTGAATGTGCCAGGCTGTATATTTTGTTTTCCAACTGAAGAGGGGAAATTCCCTGTGACACCACACATCCATTCCTTCTTTCTATTAAAAAATAGTTTTATATAACTGTGATATAGTACATAGTATTGGCACAGAAAAGTAGTGGTTTGCACAGGAAACAAGGTTGAGTTTAGGACAACATGGTATTGCACATTGCTATTGTCTGTTTCTGGCTGTCTACTTACCTAACTACCTACCATGTGCAACTTCCATTTTCTACAATAAATAAATAAATATTGCTGAGTAAATCTTAACTTTTAGAAGATACAAATCTTAGCAACTTCCCATCAGCTCAGAAGATCAAAGTAGGCCATTGTTCTCTACGGGTAACTAAACCCTCATTATTTCTTTGAAACAAGTCACAGTATGCCATTAACTTCAATAGCATTTATTTTACATTATTACCTGATTTGGGTTAAGCTACTCATAGAGTATAACATGATTATGAAATGGTGGGGAGAAGAGGCTGGAAAACCAAGAGTTTGAACATAGTGGATGGAGTGAATTCATGCACATCACCATCATCATCATCATCACCACCACCATCATCTCATTACTTAGATTTAGAGGTTGCCCAACTCCAGAACAACTCTGGGCAGCTTACACTGAAAAATGGCAAAACAATAAAAAAGATCCTCTGCATTGGGATACACCACACTACATATACCATAGCAAATAACCAGCTGGGGCTCCACGAGCACTCTATTCCCAAGGCCTGGGAAATTTTTAAAGACTTCTGGAACATTATCACTGTGAAAGCTACACAGATCTCTGGGGGATATTATTGAAGGGGGCTGATGCCACAAGAGAGAAGGAACACTTCCTGGGTCTCATTCTTTAATCAAGAGGACCCAAAGTGCACCAACTTTGCCTGATCTTTTCGGACAGACAGTGTTTCAAGTTCTCTTCTAATAATAATAAGTCAGAGGTTCATTTATACTGAATGTCTTTATTAGCTAACAACTTCCACATCCAGCCTCCTGCTCTAACTACTTGTTGAATAAACGAAACTACTTCCCGGGCCAAAGGCCGTACTTCCCAGCAGAGGGTGTGCTTCCCCAATCTCAGTCCTTCCTCTGTTACCAACTTTGTCCTCCTGACTCTACCACTTAGTTCCACCTATTGATACAGACAGTAACCATGGGAGGTAGGAAGCCCCTCAAATAACCTTAAGCTATAATATGACATAGTTGGTTTGAGTTTAACATGTTGTATAAGCCTAGCTAATTATGATTTGTTTAATGAACAATTATTAACAACCCACAGTTTAATGTAATGTGTGAATCCACTTGATTCTGGTACCATTCTTCATGTTCATACATCTAAATTTCCCTAGGTACCAACTTTTTGCCATAGCATTGTCCATCTGGGAAGAAAAAATTATTCCCATATGTTTGGAATTGGAACCTCCAATCCTAGACATATCAGGATGGAGTGGCGGCAAGCAGTGTACAGTGTTCACAAGGAAAAGCTTACACAGATGTGGTCTCTGGCAAAGGAGCATTGCCTTTGTGTAAGGATTCATGTGACACACAGAGAATGTCCAGAAAAGTTAAAAAAATAGAGATCCTGGTGGCTATAATGCACAGATTGTGCTATCTGGGATTTGGATAGTTGAGTGATCTGGGCTGCAGACAACCATCAAATTGCAACAGAGATACAGAAAACATTTTGCAGGAAGACAATGCCTTGCAACAGGAGGCCAGCACACTCAGGCTGCCTGGAGCAGGGGCAGAGGCCCAGGACCAAGACTCATCATGATGCTCCCCAGGAAAAAGCCCAGGAAGAGTCACACTTGGAAGAGGAGGAAGGTGAGAGTAGACAAAAGCACCTCAATCCTGGCCAGGTCACCTTGGACATTGCTCAAATGCAGGTTGGGGCAGTTATAGGAGCCACTGCAGCCCCTGAAGGAAAACTGCAGCCCCAGGAGTGAGTTCTGGTAGCAAGCCAGCTTTGGGGGCATATGCCTGCCTTGCAACTGCACAGCTGGATTGCCCCCAGAACACACTCTCATTCTGCTTGGACAAGCTGACAAGAGATTTGTCCAGGCACAGTGGGAGCCCTGTTTGACAGAGGGAGCCTTGTCAGAGCACAGTCTGACAGTTTTATTCATGGGACGGTAGATCACACAAATTCATTTACACAGAACCCATCCAGGGAAATAAATAAATCCTTCCCTGGCTGACCACCACCATTTCCATCCTAAATAGAAAGTACATTGCTTTAACGGCGCAAAAGAGCAATCACGAGTCACACACACAGTCTTGCTTAGCAAAGCAACTGTTTACACTTGAAGTGCTAAAGGAACAGACTGAAGCACTGCGGTGAACAGCCCTCAAACTAACGAATGCAGACGTGCCACTGCAGCAAAATGTATCATGAACAGAGTGCAGAGCAAGCTCAGGGAGCAGACCCACCTAGGCTTAGCAGGTCAATAGAGGCTCTCGGCATTTTTAATTGCACTCTAAGGTCCACACATAAAATGGCATGAGAGAATGCCATGCACAACTACAATCAACAACAGCAAAGCCAAATCTCCAGAACAAGCAATCAAATCAAAGAAAACTGTGAACATAAAACTTCCGGGGAAACAAAGATGCTAAACTGCATTAATGAGGGCCTCCTGAATTGTGGTATGTATATGCCCTCTGTGCGAGTTTTTTTGTGGACTTTTTGAAGCTGAAGGCACCCTCACTTGCAAATGTAAAGGCATCCTGATTCACAGCATCAACAAGAACCAAGAACATCCACAAAAGTTCACACACACCATCCATGTGCTTGCGTGTGCGCGCGCACACACACACACACACACACACACACACACCCTAAGCAGCGGACCAACCTGTGCAACACAGTGCTAGTATTATTTTATTTTAAAACATGTGTGTGAGCTTAAGCATAATAGTGCATGCATATGCACAAATGAACATTTCTTATGTTCCTTCCAGCATTCCAACTGCTTTTCTTTTGAGAGTTGCACACATGAATCCACCCACATGAATCCTTGCAAAAAACAGCAGTAGCTTACCTTACAGGCAGTCAGGCAACAGTGTAACAACTGGGGAATAGTCCTCTTTTTTGGTCTTGGCTGTGTGGTCTGTTGCTGGCCAAAGCATCCTCTTCATGGTGTACATCAGGGTATTTTGAGTGTATGCGGCCTTGGTGCCAGTTTGTCGGGCTGGGGCTCAGCAGCAGCATCATGAGCCACGAGTGAAGATAGATGAGCTGTGGCAGTGGGCTTGAGGGAAGATTAAGAGTCACGAGAAGGTTGGTGGATGAATCTCACTGCAACTCAGACCAGATAAACCCACATGGAGCCTCTTCCATTGTGGGCCTCACTCAGTGGTGTTTTTCAGGGATTGAAAGAGACAACAGGTGAGCTACGTGGATCTCATCCTGGGTAAAACTCTCAGGTGATGTATGATGAAACAAACAAGAAAAGAAAAGAAAATTAGAAAACAAATAAAATGGGATCCAGGCAGTAGATGTTTCCCCACAGCAATTTATTCCTTCTTAGCTTAGCTTATTCTCCAGTCATTTTTTTCTCCAAGAGCAGTTACACACAGAATGGCTCCCTCCATTGGGCCAGGTGCTCCTGAGATGCCAAACAGCTTTATTTCAAACTCCACCCAGCACCCCACACCCAGCTACACCAATAGCAGAAAGGATGTGACCAGGTCTTCCTCCTGTATTGTCCCAGATGAAAGAATTCAATGGAACAGCCCAATTGCAAATGGCAGGACAACTTCCAATCGCATCACTAAAAAAGAACAGAATGCTTGAAACCTTTCCTAGCCAAAGAAACTTCTTTTTGGTCCATATCCAAAACAAAACTACTCCTATTTTTTTCACATTCAAATCACTTGCTTTGTTTTTGTTCTTAAATCACCCCAGAGCAGCTCTTCTGTGCTTAAGAAAACCATCATTAGCTCTGATGGGAGTGACTAAAGGAATCATAACTGATTAAGTGAGTGATTCAGTGCTACTACATAGCAGAACACAAATAAATAAATTTTATGCATAGTACATTACATAACTTCCTTTCACAATGTCCTCTTTTGCAATCATTGAAATATGATGACCCCAATTTTGTTTAAAATTCCTAGATTTTTTTATTTTACATCCACAGTAGTAGCTCTACAGGTTGTGCCACTTCCTTATATTTTTTCATCCTTAAGAGTCACCTCCCTGGTTGGTGTCAAATGAATACCTACTGGCTATATTACAACCATGCATTTGATGAGGATGCAATGGTTGGGAAGATCCTGTATGAGAAAAAAGGTATTTTCTCAAGTAACTCGATACCAAGATATTCTGTACAGGTTAATGTTAAAAAAATTACTGTAAATGTAGGTCCAGAGCAAATCAGCCACAAGTGCAATTCTTTCACATCTGCTGCTAGACTATGCACTAGCCCCATCTAGAGTGCATAACAGTAATAAAATTGTGAGGTTGTGATGCATGGATCACAGTAGCCAAATTATCCTTGCCAGTATTGGAGACAAGTGAGCCCAGGAAACAACTGCCAAGGAAATGAAAAAAAAATAATAGTAAGATCCATAGTGATCCTCCGTCCCACTCTTCATAAACAACCAAGAGACTGGATTCAGTTAATTGTTCCTCCTCCCCCACCCCCCAGAAAACATTGCCCAAAGGTTGATGGCCCTAAAAAAGTGTTTTAAAAGGAGACTCCTTGTGATTATCAAAGTGGTTTAAAGCAACAGCCAATGAATCCAGCTGATTCCTATTGTTCTAATTAACAATATGAGTTAATGGCTCTGATATTTCCTTATGCAGATATCTTTTGTGATATCTGCCATGGTTTTATCAAGAACCAGCCATGCAAATAGGAAGAGTTAAAGTGGGATGTCTGTGCAATCTTAGTTTGGAAAGGTCATGTTTGGATACTTTAAATATTATTTTTATTCCCTCTTGCTACTAGAACTGTGTGAATCATGGATTAGGACTACTGAGGGCACCCCACTTTTCTTCAAATTGGTATGCCTGTAGTCTCCTAGGGCATGATATCAGTTTTGACTGAATGAGGGAATTGATTCTTGCAATCAATGTAGATTGAGCACAGTCAACTGGAGCTGAATTGGGGAGTACAATTTAGAGGGTGAGGAGCAAATAATTTAACTCACAGTTCTACTGTGTACCGAGGTACCAAGTTGGAGAGAGCATTAAGAAGTGATCTTGTCAACAGTTCATCTCATCTCACCAACCAAAGCCACAACAGGATCTTCAATTCTAGCCACCCAGAATTTCCACAAAATCTGCTGGAATCTACCAGATTTCACAGGTCTCCAGGGCAGATCATCTTAACTGATTCATGATCCCATTAGAGGGGAATCTCACCAATCTCACCTGACCATGACAATGGAGACACTTGATCCCTCCTATCTTCAGACCATCCCTCTTTGTCCAGGTATAAAATCTAAATTGAGGGTATGTTTCCTCACAGTAAGTGGTGTACAGTAGTTATGTTTTTTGTCCACTAGACCATTCTGATGGCTGCATTGTAGAAGGACTGAGCAGAACTGGTAAAGGTAGAGACAAAACTGGAAAGAGTATAAAGTACCATGGAGGTATTTTCAAACAAAATGTTAAAAATACGACAGCTCTTCAGCTCAGAAAATAAGTGGCTAACTAGAAATATGATAGAGGCATATGAAACCATAAAAGCTCTTGAAAATGCTAGCAGGGAACAGCTGCTCACTATTCTACACAAATATAGAAGAGGGCGTCTGATGGAATTAACAAGCAAACCAAATGAATGATAGTGTGCATGTGTGTGTGGGAAAGAAACACACACAAAACACTATGTCAAGCTGATATAAAAGAAAGTCTGCATCCAATCTATATCTGTATTGGAATATAGAAGAGACGTCACGGAAATTTACAATACTGAGTTAGTAGAAGGAATAAAGGGGGGGAGAAAAAAAAGGGGGGGAAAAAGAAAATGGCAAATTCAATAGGAGAGTTGATTCAGGATTTTAAACAGGATTTTAAACAGGAGATTAGAGAAACATTTCAAGAAATTAGGGAAACACTGAAAAGTCTCTTGTTTGATATTGAAAACATGCAGGGTCAGATACAAAAGACAGAATCTGAATCAGAAGAGGTTGTGACATATATTCAACGAAAAGGGGATACCACTGAAATGATAGAGGAGAAAAGGGAGAAAGAGATTTTAAATATTTTGTTACAGTTGAGAGAAAGAGGAAGAGATTCGAATTTAGAAACTGATAAATATTTTAGAATTGATTTACTTAGTGCCAGACAAAGAAAGGTTCAGAACAAATGAGACAGATAACAAAACAGTCTCAACATGAGACAGATAACAAAACAGATTATATATTATAACTTTGGTATAACTTGAAACAGAAGATCTCAAAAGAAGATATATGAAGGGACATAAGGCTATAATGAACACATGGATTCTAACTGGAAACAGATTATTTTATAAATGCAAATTAAGTTTAAACTAGTAATATAATTGTTGGGAACATTAAACATTAAAAATTGGGAAGGAGAAAATGTACTGAAAATATGTATAAAAATTTGATATTTTAAATGAAGGATACAAGGTTTTATAATCAGATATATACTGTAAATGCATGTTGATGTCATAAATTAAATTGAAATTAGAATTATTTTTATGGAGATATATAAATGGAAAGATATTATAGTAGAATTGGATGTATAAGGATGTAAAGAAAATAGGGATTTAAATATATATTTCAATGTGAAATGTATTATAAAACATAAATGTACCTGTCAATTAGTTAAATGTGCATGTAGATGTAGAATATAGTACAAATATAGTATAAATATAGATTATGTTTCAACTAGAATTATTTTTATGAATATATATAAATAGAAATTTATTATATTAGAAATAAATAACATATGGTTATAGCAATAAGATTTTTCTTTTTTCTTTTTTCATATGCATAGTTTAAGAAAATTGGACTTTATCTAGGATATAAATATAGATGTAAAAATGGAAAGACTGATCAAAAAATGTCAAATTGATACGTTTAAATGAAAAGAAAACTTAAATTGCTATCACTTCAAGGAGCGGAAACCACAGATGGACTATTGGAGAACTGTAAGAAGGGCGAAGTTTATATGAAGATCAAAAGATTGGAACATAGAAACTAAATTGTATTAGACAAAGAAATGTTTTTGTGTATTGTACGAAAGACTAACATTTAAGGCAGAATATTGTACTTAATGACCAGAGATAGATTGGAAGTCATCTATTTTCTATATTCTTTTTTGTTTCTTACTTTACTTTACTTTACTTTACTTTACTTTTTCTTTTTCTTCTTTTTCTATTTTGTATTTCTATTTCTTTTTCTATTTTGAACTTTTAATATGTATTTTAAAATTTAATAAAACTTATGTAAAAAAAAAGAAAAAAAAAAGTCTGCATCTGAACATGACAATGACCAACAGTATAGAAATATAAATATGGAAAGCTCACTATAAATTGTCTCTGGCAATAAAAATAAAATCTAGAATACACAGTATATGTTGTCAGAAATCCATTCCCTGAAAAAAAAAGATTGATTCCAAAGTGAACATCTGGTATTTTTTCTGATCAAGGCTTCTATAATAATTATATATTGATTTTGTTTACTAAGCACAGCTGGAATATGGGGACCATCTAATACAGGGCTTTCCAAAGTGCCGCCGCTGGCGATACACTAGTGGCGGTGGCGGCAGTGCGGCGGCGGCGCGCGCGCACAGCGGTGGCGCGGGAGTGTGTGCGGCGGGGCGCGCGCACAGCGGTGGTGCGGGGGTGTGTGCAGCGGCGCGCGCCCACGGTGGCAGCGCAGGGGGCGTGCGGCGGCACGTGTGTGTACAGCGACGGCGGCAGCCGCAGCAGCCTCCGCTAAAACGCAGAAGCACTGATACCGCGCCGCTGCCGCCGCCGCCACCACCGTGCACGCGCGCGCCGCCGCTTCCAGGTGGTGTGGCGACACACCACGCTGTGTGTGGTAACACACTTTTGTGTCGCGACACACAGTTTGGAAAGCTCTGATCTAATATATCATTTGAACTTTTAAGTCCTGAGATCCAGAATTCCTCATTTTACTTAGTGGTAGCTTGCCCCCTTTCCAAAGTGTGAAAATCAATAATAAAAAAAATATGACCCCATAATGATGGGTTGTGGGTGAAGATACCACAGAAAAAGGCTCTCTGTTTCTCCTCCAGCCTTTTTCTTCAAGCACAAATAATCTAAGCAAGTGGCAGATGCACTGCAATTCTGGGCATACTTCTTTGTCCTCCATCCCTTTTTATTGACTTGAGCCACAAAGCAAGGTAGAATAGTTTAGCCAGTCCAGTCTTCCCTCTGCATTATAAGCTCTTCTCAGATCAATGGACAGTGCCTTTTAACACAGTCCTAAAATTTCCTTCTCAAAACAATACAGTGCCTGGAAACAATTAGCTACTTTCTCTCTTAGGCACTGCATCCCATTTGAGGAAAAGCAGATCAACTCCTTGTATTCTGAAAACCAGAGAATTATGGGAGATGACTGCTTTATTGCAGGCATTTCTGTCTATGCATGAAACCCTGAACCACAAATTAATCAATCGCACTTTAACATATGCTGGGCAAATCCGCCTTGTATAGTTTATGGTTCAGTGTGCTGTGTGAAAAACAAAACAGAAAACTGGGTTAAGTAACCATAATTAAGTCCAAAGGTAAGTATATCACACAAACACAGCTCTTTTCTTTTATGAAGCAAAAAACCAAACCAAAACAAAACCAAGAAGTAGTCCCACTTATGTTATTGTTGACAACATGCTGCAAACTTAATTGCTCTGTTACATTTGGCATTGTCACATTTTTGTAGCCCTGAGTTGATCTGGAAGTGGGTGTGACAGAGGAAAGCTGCTGCTATGTCTTTGTCTAACGGCAGTGTGGGATATTATTGCAGTCAAACCAACAATTCATGTTTTGCTAGATAGGCACATGAAAGGGGGCAGAGTCTCACGGAGCTTTCCTGAGTAATTTCCTAGAGAGAGAACTCTGTGAGATCACTTCCTTTCTTCTTCACCATGCATCCGACCTGAAAGCATGTGTATGTCTGAGCTCTGCAGCTCAGACACCAAATCTAAGCTTAGATATTCTATTTTAGTAACTTAGTACTTTAAACCTACCTTGACTTTACTACTGCAACTGCTGTTTTGAGACCTAGATTATGTGAGTAAACATTACTTTTATTTCTTCACAAAACGGTGTGATTGTTATTTTAAGAGGGATAAAAGGGGTAATACCAGGAAAATCCAGTTTGCTTCAAAGCATCCTGGATTATTGTTTTCTAGAAGGTTAAACCAACCTTGTTTTAAGCTTCCAAATTTATGCTGCTAGGGATGGTACTCTGCTAATCTCACTCACGTGAGGAAGGAAGGATAATAACTAAATAATATATCCTCTCCTAGTATCTAATTCCATTCCCACAGGCAGAAGTTTGGATTTACTTTGGGGAAAACGTTTTTTATTCTCAGATTTCAATTACTGATTTTGTCTGATGGGAAACTATATAACTTTTTTTAAAAAATAGGTTTAAAATATTCAGTTGAAGCCAGAACTTTTCCTTAGAAAAAAGCCATGGAAGTTTATTTGAATATATGATTACTGCGGCAAGATTACTACATGCCATAGGTTTCCAAACTGTGTGTCGCGAAACTTTAGTGTGTCGTGACAAAACCCGGAAGTGGTGATAGTGCGTTGCCGCTGACCCTGTGGCGGCGCATGGCAGTGACAGCGATGCGCCATCAGCGCTTCCGGGTTTTAGCGGAAAACACGAGGCCGCTGCCGTGCACGCCGCCCCTGCACCGCCGCCGCGCACGCCGCTCCTGCACCGCCGCCGCGCACGCCGCTGCTGCCACGCGCCCCCCCGCACGGCCGCCATTGTCGCCGTTGGTGTATCGCCAACGGCGGGAGTTTGGAAAGCACTGCTATATGCACAAAGATGGAAAGATTCGGCATTACCCACCATTGAGGAATGGTTGGTAAAATTGACAGAACTTGCTGAGATGGCCAAACTGACTTCTTTGATTAGAGAAAGGACAATATCTACGCTTATTGGTGATTGGAAACCCCTTATGGACCTTTTGTGTAAAAATGAAAAAAATGAACTTGTGATTTATGGTTTTGATAATAATAAAGGATAGGTAGGATATATAGCAATTCCCATAAAGAAACCCTTCCTCTACATCAAACCATGATCACATTATTTATATAAATCCTTCCATTAACACATATACAAATCTCTAATACAATTGCTCCTTTCCCTTACATAAAAAAAATGAGAATATCTATCTATCTATCTATCTATCTATCTATCTATCTATCTATCTATCTATCTATCTATCTACTTCAAACTTCCCTCCCTCTTAAAAATCAATCCATTTAATTTTTTTTCTTCCTACTACTATTCTATATACTTCTGTCTATGCAATAAGCATCAAATTGTAAAAACAAATAAATTGTCTGCCTTTATAATAAACAATCTTAACCCTATTAGACCTAAAAAACACTATAAAATATTATTATATTTTATCAATATCCTTTAAGTCTTACAGATCTATAATCCTATAAATCCTAATCCAAACCATAAAAAAAATCATATTAGCCTCATTATCAATCTCTCAACAACTTTGAGTTGTACGCCAGCTACGCCCTTTCCTGGACCGAGACGCCCTCCGTACAGTCACTCATGCCCTGGTCATCTCCCATATAGACTATTGCAATGCACTCTACATGGGGCTACCCTTGAAGAGTATCCGGAAGCTTCAACTGGTCCAGAATGCGGCTGCGCGCGCAGTTATGGGTGCCCCAAGATCGGCACATGTGACACCTCTGCTGCGCGAGCTGCATTGGTTACCAGTTTGCTTCCGGGTCCAATTCAAGGTGTTGGTTGTCACCTTTAAAGCCCTACATGGCATGGGACCAGGTTACCTAAGGGACCGCCTCATCCCCAGAGCATCGACCTGCCCCACCCGGTTATGCAGAGGGCTTGCTACGGACCCCGTCTACAAGAGAATTCCATCTGACGGGGTCCAGGAGGTGGGCCTTCTCTCCAGTGGCACCCGCCCTCTGGAATACTCTGTCCCTGGAGGTGAGGCAAGCCCCCACACTTATGACCTTCTGAAAACAACTGAAGACCTGGCTCTGCCACCTCGCTTGGGATGGGAGGAGTAATAGCTCCTCTTGGGGATGGCTTGCGCTGTAGAGTTCTTTTAAACATAATATCAGAGCCTCTTGGGTTTTATATATTTAATTAATTTATACTGTGTATTGTATTTTATATGTTTCTATATGTTTTAATTGCTAGCTTTGTGTAAACCACCCAGAGTCCCCTCTGCGGGGGGAGATGGGCGGTGATATAAGTTGCATAAATAAATAAATAAAATCTAATTAAATATTCTTAATTTTTATAAATTCTCTGCCTTTATAATTAACAATCTTAACCCTATTATGCCTAAAAGCAGTATAAAATGTTATTATAACTTGTCAATACCTTTTAAGTCTTACAAATCAAAAATCCTGTAAATCATGTTAACCTCATTATCAGTCCAATTAAATATTCTTAATTTTTTATCCCTCCTCAAAATATACCAGGGCATTCCCAACAACCCCCAAAGATACAAACTTTCTAGTAAAAGAGAAAAAAAACTCCCACATAACATACTCTTCTTTCCCATAACATTTATTCAGAGATTCATAACATTTCTCCAGCATGGCAGTTCCTTGTGCAATCTTAAATTTAAAGGAGCGTTAGTCTGCTGACCATAAAGTCGGCAGTTCGAATCCGCGTGGCGAGGTGAGCTCTCGCCACTAGTCCCAGCTTCTGCCAACCCAGCAGTTCGAAAGCTTAGGCAAGTAGATAAATGGGGACCACTTACATGGGACAATATGCTGGCGTCCTTTCGGAGGGTTGCCCTCGGACCGAAGATCTGGAGAATCCCGCGGATGGCGGCTGTGGACGGTGGCAGAGGATGGCGGATCCTGAGTTAACAACTTCCTGGACGTCAGCAGCCAGCTCAGAAGCAAGGCATTCTGGGGCATGTAGTTCCGATGCTGTAGAAGAAGAGCCGGTTCCCTTTCCCCTGCCCTAAATTGCGCGGTACATTGTTAATATATATGAGATGTATAATATATATGAATTGTAACAATTGTAAGCCACCTAGAGCTCTCCGTCTAGGGAGGGGATAGGCAGGGTATAAATACGTAAAATAAATAAAATAATAATAAAATAAAAATAAAACAATTGTTTTAATACCCTAAACACCAATCCAGAGTCTTCAGCTGGAAATACTTCAATCTCCCTCACAACAGTAAAATCTCCATCTTTTCCATCTTCTTCTTCCATCACAATATTTTCTTATACTGTAGTTGACCCATTTTAGCCAGAATCTCATCTCAAATGTCCCAAACAGTCTGCAAAATAACTTGACAACCCTTTGAAAAAATCTCTTTTTGCTGATGTCTTCTTTAAAATCTTCTTTAAAATCTTCCATACTTCAAAATGTAAATTATGGCACCCCGTAAAGAGTTAACTCACAGAAATAGAGGTTAGTGAATTAATCCAAAATTAACAAAGAAAAATATACTAGCAGACAACCCAAAGAAAGTAAACAGAAAGCGAAGTTTAAAATAAGAAATCAAAAGTAAAGTGTAGGAAAACACTCCGTCCTTCAAATTCAGCACCAAAGATAGCAACGGAAAGGCAATCTTACAGTTTCAGCCCTCAATACAATCCAGATGGGAAAACAAGCCAGAACTTTTTTTTATAGTTAAAAATCTCCAAAACTAACTATATTCACCAAGAGATTCCGCTTTTCCTTACTATAAAAAGCTTCTCTTAGGGTACAAAATTTAAAAAACAAATTAGGTGCTTAAGAAATGGGAAGGCAGGACATACTTCCCCTTTAAGGGGTTGCATGCGTGGCTCAGAAAGAGATGGAATCCCAGGTGAAGTCTTACCGCTCAGTCACAGACACTGTCCACGACCTCCTGGCTGCAACTCACCGTCTGGAGGACAAATGGGTCGATTCTCACCATTTTCCTTAATCCGGAAAAACACTTGGGGCTACAGAAAAACCTGCCTGTGCCCCCCAAAAAACTGCCACACTGCCAATTCTGCCCACAGAGCTTGCAGGCAAGGTTGTTCAGTCTGCCATTTCCCACCGGAAAATGCTGTATATTCTTACTATTGAAAGCTGGAAGTCACTTGTATATGTAACTTTCTAAAAGTCTTTTTTGTGTGTGTGTTTTTACACTTTTAGTGTTTTTTTTTCTTTTTTGTCTGTAGTTTTTTTTGTTTGTCTGTAGTTTTTTATCTTTGTCTTTAAAAATAATAAAAACTTTATACCCCCCCCCCAAATAAAAAGGATAGGTAGGATAGATTATAGAAAGAGAGACATGATGTAACTTTAGAGAGAGAGGTTAAAATATAATTGTACTTATAACTGCTGTGAAGAATATTGGGAGCCACTTCTTTATATCTTTATATCTTTCTTTATACCTTTCCTTTCCCCCCTTACTTTCCCCTACTTTTTTCTTATTGCACTTTTACCTTTTTCTGTTATTTCTCTTTCTTTTTGTTTTCTCTGTTCTATTTTAGTTTATATTAGTTCTTATTGCTGTTAAAATTTTCAATAAAAATATATACAGTATATAAAAATAACTTTCATAATAATTGTAATAATAAATGTCATAAAATGTTATTTGCAAATGTGTCTGTGTGTATCTCCTTTGCCTAACCAGAAGTAGATAATGTAGACATTGATAAGAGACCAGGTTAAGAACAAATTTGATTTTTCTCTTTAGACTCCTTACTTTATAATGCTATGGTGTGATGACATTTTATTTTGTGATTTTTTAATTTATTTAAACATTTTTTATCACATCTGTGAACAGGGGCATTGTGAGGGGGTCAAAAAAGGTCAGGATGGCAGTTGTGACTGTGTGATCAAAGCCCTGCCTCTTTTTTACATCATCATCATCACCATCATCACCATCACACCTTACTGGTATTTCGAAAGGTCCTAAAAATCTGGCTTTTCACCCAGGCCTTTGGTGAAGATGACTGACATTCCTTTCTTCCTTTTTGTTGTTGTTTTCTTTGCCATCATTGTTCTGCTGTTTTTGTGTTTTTGTATTGTTCTTTGTTTTTAAATGTTTTTAACAATTGTAAACTGCCTATAGTTGCTGGGAGTTGGGCAGCATATAAATTTAATAAATAACAACAACAACAACAACAATTCAAGGTCTTGGTTATGACCTTTAAAGCCCTACATGGCATAGGTGCAGGTTACCTGAGGTACCATCTCATCCACATCAAATCGACCCGTCCCACCTGGTCATGTAGAGAGGGCATGTTACGGACCCCGTCTGTAAAAGAATTCCATCTGGTGGGGTCTCGAAAGCCTTCTCTGCAGTAGCTCCTGCCCTCTGGAACATTCTTCCCCCAGAGGTAAAACAGGCCCCCTCGCTCCTGGACTTCCGCAAAAAACTAAAAACCTGGTTTTGTCAACATGCCTGGTGCGGGAAGGAGAATAGTCATTCCTGGGGATAGCTAGCCCCCTAGAATGGCCCTAAAATAGCCCTTTATACTCATGGACTAATAGAGAACTTTCAGCCATCTGGATTTTATCATATTTTATATTTTTATTACTTACTTATATTCATATTTATTGTACTTATAATTGTATTGTATTTTAAATGTGTTTTTTGTTGTAAACCGCCCAGAGTCCCTCCTCGGGGGGAGATGGATGGTGATCAAATTTGATAAATAAATAAATAAAAAGAATAATAATAAATATTTTTGTCCCACCTTTTAAAATATATTTTGGTCAATTCAAGGCAGCAAACATACCTAATACTCCTGCCTCCTATTTTCCCCACAACAACACCCCTGTGAGGTGGGTTGGGCTGAGATTGACTGGCCCAAAGTCACCCAGCTGTGAACTGCATAACTATAAAAAGGGGACAGGGCTTTGATCACATGATTGCACCAGCATCTTGACTTTTTTGACATTTTTGACTGCAAAATTCCTACTGGAGTGGACCCTTATCTTGGCTCAAAGCCTTCTTCTTTGTTATCTCTCCCAGAAAAAGTATCCCCCACCCCTTTTTCTTAAAACACAATATTCATATCTGTAAAGGATAAAGCTGGCATAAACTAGCTGTTCTCAGGCCAGACAGAATTTAGGTTATGTCAGTTTTGAATAGGTGCTTCCCAATCTCAAGTTTGTGAAAACAACAAATATTCATTGATTTGCAAAAGCAGGAGGAAATGTCCTAGTATTTAAACCTTGGAAAATCTGTCCATCTAGTCTCTTTAATTACTGTGAACTTCAGTAGGCAGAAATTGTGTTGCATATTTGTACAGGGAGTCCTCGTTTAGCGACTGACTTGTTTAGCAATTGTTCATAGTTACAACGGTGATGAAAAAGTAACTTTGCGACCAATCCTCGCATTTACAACCTTTGCAGGTCTTCAAAGCAAAGGAAAGCTGAAGTAAGATCATAAGCACAGTTGTGGTTTCACTTAGCGACCGCTTTGCTTAACAACTGAGTTGCCAGTCCCAATTGTGGTCGTTAAACAAGGACTACCTGTATATAGCTTAATCCTTGACTGTAGTAGAGAAACTAATCTAGCAAAGTTGTGTCAGCCAGACTTCTGCCAAGTATGCCTGTGCCAGAATGAGGATTTAGGGTCTGGAAAGCTGAGATTTATAGCTGTTCTTCTGAGAGGCTTGACAGCTGCCATCTTCCTTTCACTCATAAAAAGAAGTTAACATTCAGTATTTCAAACCCTGGAAAACATATTAATCAATATAGGAGTACGGATGAGGCAGAATTTTAAAAGATTTTAAACAACCATAATAACAAAAAAGTGGAATAAAATTAGATATTTGTGTTTTTCTCAAGGCCCTGGCCTGGCTTAGTGTGGTATGGCTTTGCTTGTCCCCAAACCACTCTGCTTCCTACTAACTTTTGCATGCCAATAACAATTTCAGTTCTATTTCTCCCTCTGTCTCTATCCTCCTTTCCTACCAGTCTCCTACTGGTTTACTACTTTCCTTCAGCTTTGCCTTCCTTATATTTGATTTTCCTCTCTAAACTGGGTAGGTGGCACAATTTTGAACTCAGAGACCGATGTCTCATCTATCATCCATCCATCCATCCATCCATCCATCCATCCATCCATCCATCCATCCATTTTTCTATTTAATTTGTATACTGCCTGCTCCCTGCTAAAGACAATCCCATCCATTCCTCTAATTCTCACAATAATCCCATATGGTAGGTATGCCTAGGAGAAAGTCATTGGATTCACATAGCATGCTAAGACATGGTTTGTCAGTAAGCAACAAGGCCTGAGTTCACATACTATGCTAACTCATAAACCAGAGTTTGGAAACCAGAGTGGCTGGAACCCCACAATATTCTAAATAATAATGAAGTTTCTTTGATTTCAGTTTAGTATGCTGTGTAAATCCAACCTTGATTGGATGGTGTCGATGAAGGTTCTCAGTCATCCAGGTGGAACAGTCTGTAGCTTGAATCATGTCAACTGGATTTCTATTTTCTCAGTGGAAATGTTTCGCTCCTTATCCAAGAAGCTTCTTCAGTCTGAGCAAAGTTAGTAAGGGAATCC
The DNA here is from genome assembly GCA_023362775.1 of Charina bottae. Taxonomy (NCBI): domain Eukaryota; kingdom Metazoa; phylum Chordata; class Lepidosauria; order Squamata; family Charinaidae; genus Charina; species Charina bottae. The sequence continues at coordinate 4,357,565 of JALMGJ010000009.1, forward strand.
TTAAATATGTTTCTAGGGTGGCTGTGTGACCTTGCACCTGGGGCTAGGTCATGGTTATTTGAGATGTTTATTTCTAAGTCCCTTTATCATCGAAAGGAGGATCGTTAAGATTACCATGCTGCTGTTGAGCTTGCGAAATGGTCTTAATCTTCCTAGGCACAGAAGACAAAGCAGGAAGGAAAATAGGGGAAAGATTGTGCCTGAGGCCCCCACCTCTGTTCAAGGAAGGATTGCCAACTTGGAAGTTCTGTAAAATGAGCAGAAGAGTTTCTTTCATGCATGAACTCTAGTGCAGAAAGAGATTTCAGTTGTAGGCAATTTTTATCCATTTTCCCTCCATCTTAAATACTGTAATGTGCATTTCCTGCAGTTTCAAACAGTTTCTCCTCTCACCCAATTTCTGGAATAGATTTTTAGAGGCGAAGGTTGCTGAAGAAAAAAGTTAAAAACGGATTCCTTCCTTCCAGTAACTAGCATGCCCTAGACAGGGAACTCCTCTGAGAGAACATTAGCAGGTGCTTCTGTTATTTTCAGGTCCCTGTGGAAGCACAGCTTCTCTGCTGATTAACCGAGATGCCAAACTTTCTGTTCATAATTCTTGATATTGAATGACACAAGCACAGTGATTTCAGTGAAAGTGGAAGAAACACACGCAGATACAGATCCATAGCTCTTAATAAATGTGGTTCTTGGGGTAAAAAAACTAAGACTAGATGTAGACATAGTAACACCCAATATGTTTTTGCTGTCTTGTAAATCCTCAGCTAAATCTGGGTGGAGACAGACAAGTCCCAAGACATTGCTTTAATTAGTAGCTCAGTATGGTTGACTCTTGTGACATGATGAGCGATGAGGAACCTGGCAAGCCTTGTTGGTCAGTTTCTTCCAATAATCCACTTCAGAACAGCCAGTTTGCTTCACCATCTGTTCAGCTAGCCACTTGCTTGAGAATCATAAGGTGTAATTGTGACAACTTAGATATGATTTCTGTCCACAAATTATTCAGATTCAAGTGATGAAAATGCAGACCCATCGTTGGAAGTCTGTCCATATGTTGTAAATTATTGGGACAGGGTTGTGATTGTTGCAGGAACTGTTTGCAGTTGGACTATCAGCACGTTAAACTATTTGGAATATGAACATACTACAAACAATACATTTCCCCCCTAGAATGGCCCAACAGAATCAATATGGATTTTTTATGAAGTCTTCTTGGTCATTCCATGGATCACTCCATAGGTGCCCTTGAGGGGAGTATGCTAACAGACACAGTTTGTAGCCAGAGCTTTATTAATATGATTTCTGAATAAGCTACATGAAATACTGTATATACAAGTCAACCATTTCCACATAAAAACATATTATATATATATACGTAGACAGCTTGTCATGGCTGCTTCCAAATAGTTTCTTCATTTTCTTAACCAGCCACTTCACAGCACCAATTTAAAACTATTACAGCATATTACAGCATATTAAGTTAACCTTGAATTTGATAACATGGAGGGCCTTTTACACGTCAAAACCTCCATTGGAGATGCACGTTATAATTTGAGGTCTGCAGTAGCAGACAGTTTCAATGCAAAACAACCCAGCCTTCTCCTGTTGTACATATGGTGACATAATCAAAGACATAAGTCTATCTTTAAGAAAAAGTCCTAAAAGAGGTTTGTAAACAGTACAGATTTCAAAAGCATGTATTTCACTTTCACTCAGTGTGTTTTATCTATTCAGGCAGTCTGGCTTTTAAACCATGTTTTATGACTTACTGACCAGGTTTTCACAACATACCAATAAGAACATGAGTTACTTTGATTATAGTTAAAATTTACATAAAGCATAACATAAAAATGAAGAGTGCTTTACCAGCAAGTTCGAACCAATCCCTCTGCAGCGCCATTAATCCAGCTTAAAGGTGTGTTACTAGAAAATGTCGACCACTTTTCTCATCTTGGTAGCCATCTATCTTCAAAAGCCGACATCGATGCTGAAATTCAGCATCGCCTGAGCTCTGCGAGTGTAGCTTTCTCCCGAATGAAGCGTAGAGTGTTTGAGGATCAGGACATTCGCAGGGAGACCAAAATGCTTGTTTACAAAGCCATTGTACTACCAACCCTTTTGTACGCCTGTGAAACATGGACCCTCTACAAACACCACCTCCAACTTCTTGAAAGATTTCATCAACGCTGCCTCCGAAAAATTCTGCAAATTACTTGGGAAGATAGGCGGACTAATGTTAGCGTATTAGAAGAAGCGAAAACCACCAGCAATGAAACAATGATCATCCAACATCAACTTCGCTGGACCGGCCATGTTGTTCGAATGCCTGATCATCGTCTTCCAAAGCAGCTACTTTACTCCCAACTTAAGACTGGAAAACGGAATATTGGTGGACAGCAAAAGAGATTCAAAGATACTCTCAAAGCTAATTTTAAAAAATGTAATATCAGCATTGAGAACTGGGAAGCCCTAACTCATGAGCGTTTCAATTGGAGGTCAGCCTTTATTAAAGGCACTATGGACTTTGAAGAAGCACGAGTACAGGGCGAAAGGGAGAAGCGAGCTAAAAGGAAGGCACGTCAAGCAAACCCTCATCATGACCGTCTTCCACCCGGAAACCTATGCCCTCATTGTGGGAGGTTGTGCGGATCCAGAATTGGCCTTTACAGCCACTTACGTATCCACTGTTAAGATTTTACCCTTGGAAGACAATCTTACTTGGCTACGAGTTATCACCAAGAGTTAAAATTTACATAAAGCATAACATAAAAATGAAGAGTAGCTGATATATTTGGTTAGCACACAAAAAAACATTCCCTGACTGTTTTTCTGTAAAACTACTTAAAGGCCCTTTCCTATACTCTGCAGTCCTCCAATTTAGACATCGGTTTAGATATTTATTTATTTATTCGATTTCTCACCGCCCAACTCCCAGAAGGGACTCTGGGCGGTTTAGAAATCATCAAAATTACGAATATTAAAGATTAAAACATTAAAATAACCATTTAAAATACCATAAATATAAAAATTAAGAAGGCGATGTGTTCTTTCAGCCTTGGAAGGGCTATTCTAGGACTATCTTACAATAGTAAGATATACTATATATACAACTATATATACAAACCCCATGGACAGACAGTATCATTATTAACTTAAATGCAATAAAAAATCCCCAAAATATTATTGTAAACATTTAATGAGGCTTCACAGGATGCACAATTTAAACCATTCATTTTTCCTTACAAATGTATTTTCCCTTAAATAGCCATCTGAAAGAAGCAGAAATTATGTGAGCAGAAATTTTCCATATTGTATTTTGAGCATTCTTGCCTCTGGCATCAAATTCTAGCCTTTTCTAGATTTATTTAGGATACTAACCTTACCATTATAAAATTTGTCTCAGATGGTTTCCAAATGAAAAACCTGAGATAACACATAGTTGGAAGTACATTAGTCTGAGTCACCTTAGTCTTAGAATTGCACCCCTTCAAAGGAAGTTCTGTATCTCTCCACCAAAGCTTAAGACCTCCCTCAATGATGCATTTATTGAGCAGAAATCGAAAGTAAAAATTCTATTTAACATCACGGAATATATGAATTGAAACCTAAAATATAGTGAGGGTGATCTGGCTGCGACATCTTTCACCCCATTGATTGCCAGGGATGATTCGGATGATCTGACTGGACCTTCCTCCCTCACTGCTCCATGTGCGTCCCTCCCAAAGCTGCATGCTTGGTGGAAGACGATGATCATCCCAGATAGGAGTTAACAAAAAAAAAATGTTTTCAAGATAACAATGGACCTTTTAACCTTTTAGCTGATCTTGCTGATCTTAATGAAAATAATTTGCTGATCTTGAGTACTTTAATGAAAATAATTATGGAACATAACTTAGATTTGACTTATTTGGGAGTTTCTTAATAATAATACTTTAATCTCTTCCTCCTCCTCCTCCTCCTCGTAATTCTTACTAATAAAATTATGACAATACTAGAAGTCAGTTAGATCCCTATCCATTGAGTACGAACCATTGGACTAACACAGAGCTTTCCAAACTGTGTGTCGCGACACAAAAGTGTATCGCCACACACAGTCTGGTGTGTCGCCACACAACCCGGAAGCGCTAATCATCATCAGCGCTTCCGGGTTTTCCCGCGGCGACACACCAACTGCAGCGCGCAAAACCCGAAAGCAGCAGCAGCGCTTCCGGGTTTTTGCGCGCTGCCGCACTTCCGGGTTTCCCCGCGGTGACACACCAACGCCGGTTGGTGTGTCGCCGCGGGAAAAACTTTGGAAAGCCCTGGACTAACATAACTTCATGGTAGACATATTACATATATAGTACACCATATTGGTTATTTGCATGTCACAGTTAACTAGATCATGGGTGAGGGAATAGCATGTCATGCAAATACTTTAAGCGAACTGACAGAGAAGAATTCTGAACTGACATATACAAGATGGTTAATTATTCTTTCTTTATTTTACTGTTTTTATAGCCTGTCAAAATCAAAGGACCCAGGACAACATGCAATATTTTCCTTATTTGCCACTTACTAACAGAACTTTTTTGGGGTGTGGTGGCTCAGCAGGTAAGACGCCAGGATTGTCGATCAGAAGATCGCAAGTTCGGAGGTTCGAATCCCTAGCCCCACGTGACGGAGTGAGCTCCCGCACTAGCCCCAGCTGTTGCCAAACTAGCAATTCGAAAGCATGCAAATGCAAGTAGATGAATAGGTACCACTTTGGTGGGTAGGTAACAGCGTTCCGCGTGCATCATGCCGGCCACATGACTGCAGAAGCGTCTTTGGACAACGTTGGCTCTTCGGCTAACAAACGGAGATGAGCACCAGCCCCTAGAGTCGGACACGACTGCACAAATGTGCGGGGGGAACCTTTACCTTTACCTTTACCTTTACCAGAACTTTTTAATGGTTACCTTTTATTTCTAGTTGCTGAATGTCTAAATTCCACTGGCTTCTAAAGTAATATGCATGACCAGACTGATCATATTTGGAATTATCAGGAGTCTTAACAAAATAGAAAAACAAAACTCAGGGCTCTTTCTCATAGCTGCATTAATGTGAATTTATCCAGTCCTTGGTTTGCCAATGGCAAGCCACTTCTGAAATCTTGCCAAGAAAACTGCAGGGACTTACAGTTAACTTGTATGGGACAAGTTAAAGCAAGCATGTGAATTTGGTGGATTTCCATGGTTTCATTTTCCACCCCATTAAACATAATATCTGGAGGGAAAAAACAAACACTTTAAAATGTGGGTCAGTACTGGATCTGGCCACTAGGCATTGCCCTCAGTGGCCATTTTGGCATGAACTGCAGGTGAGACCAGACACCTGGCTTCCCATTTATCTTGTAGTTGCCAAGGGACATCATGGAGCTCAAGAGCAGGTGTTGTATTGCCAGACACAACTTGGCATATATGCCTCCCACTATGCCTCCCACGCCAAATTCATGTGTCACCTCATGGTAGGAGCCCTGGAATGCAAGCCACCACTTCATTATGACCACCCTCTCTGCCACTGGATTGCAGGGATGCTTAACACCATGTTTGACTATTGGATCAGTGGCCATGACATACCTGCTGATGGACCTGGCAGAATGTCCTCAACACTGAAGATTTGTAGACCTTGGTATCCTGCAAATGAAACCTCTGGTTCTTTGGTGCTCCTCTGCAATGTCTCACATACTCATTTTGTCTCCTGTTGCGGAATGCTACAGGACATGTGCTTTGGAGCTACACTGGCAGCACCATGCAGAATCCAGTGCATGTGGTGATAGAAGGGCAGGAGCCAAGGGCATTGCTCAACCTGGTGTTGTGTACCACAAAAACTTTTAACTGAGCCATAGCACCTTTGTCTTGGTCCAGTACTCTGTCCAAGAGCAGTGACACCCCTGGTTACCGAGCTCAGCTGAGATTCTCTCATAGATGTCAATGTTCCTTGTTTCTGTGGCCAAGGCAGAGCTCCTCTTGCATTTCTACTTCCCCCAAAGATCTGTGTGGCCCCTAGCCACATTTTTGTCTTTATTTATTATTAGTTTTTAAACTAATTAACAGTTGATCCACTTTGGTGACTCCGGTAGTTCCCACCAGAGAGGGAACAGAAAGGAACACTGGCCATGGGAGAAATCCTTGTTGGATTGAGCATTTCTATACTTGGGTTGACTGAACAAGGAAATACAAGAACAAAGAAAAAACAAGGAAAAAAACAAGCAAAGTAGTGGGGAGATCACAGAAAAGGAAGAGAAAAATTGACAGCAGTATACTGTAGGGTGGCAGCCAACCTGCTTTTGTGGGTTGTTGAATTGCTGAGTAACTTCCGAGATTGGCCAAAATAGCTGATTACAGAAAAAATGGCCCAGAAAAAATGCTATTAGTGCCAGAGAAGCATTCTCGACCATAGACACGGTAGGAGCAGAATGCAGGAACAGAGTAGGGAGGGTAGGTGGACATGCTGGGATTGTGACAAAACCATCAGGCCTGGGATCCAGGACACACAACACACGTTCCATTGCCTACACAGGGTGTCCTGAGGCAGCTCATCACAGAAAACACAATTTCCAGCATGGGGTACCTCAGTTCCTCCTCAGGGTGGCACAGCTGCACACAGGAAGCAACTTAGGCACAGTGGCATGTAGAAATCCCCTCTGGAAACAGGTATCAGGGCGAGGAGGCTATGTGGATTTGCCCACAGAGGATGGCACTGTTAGGACAGCCCCTGGAACCCAAGATTATATGTACCGCCATGCTGGACCTAATGGCAGGTTGGTGCGTCTTTAACATTGCTGTGCTGGCAGGTGGTTTGGCTTCCTTCCGATACCCTCTAGCACAGGGCTTTCCAAAGTGCTGCCGCTGGCGACATACCAGCGGCAGCGGCGGCGCGCGCGCGCACGGCGACGGCGCGGGGGGGGGCGTGCGGTGGCGCGTGCGCGCACGGTGGCGGCGCGGGGGGCGTGCGGCGGCGTGCGCGTGCATGGCGGCCGCCGTGCACGCGCGCGCCACCGCTTCCGGGTGGTGTGGCGACACACCACGCTTTGTGTGGCGACACACTTTTGTGTCGCGACACACAGTTTGGAAAGCTCTGCTCTAGCAAGAATGGCACATGTTGCCTACCCATCTTCCAACTCTGTACTTGTGACATTGTGTGTATGTTTGTGGGAGGGTGCACGTGCACTCGCACACGTATGGTAATTGAGGCTAGAGAGTGATCAATATTACTGGAACTTAAGTTTGCGTTGGGAAGATATCCTGCGGGCATCCTTTCCCAGGAGGATCTGTACTTCTCTGACTTTAAATCACGAGCCTCTTGCAACTGACCCCTCCCTCTCTCCCCCCCCTCCCTCCGCCTGAGCCGCAGATCCGCCTCGCCCGGAAGCCTCAGCACACCTCTATCTTGTGAGAACCTCGCTGAGCTCGCTTTCCCTCATTGGCTGATGCCTCATTGGAGCATTCCAAATGCTGTCGCGGCCATCCGGGGGAAGGCGTGGTTTATCGGTTCCTACGGTAACGGCCCCACGCCCCTCAGTTAGCTCTTCCGCTCACGGCGACGTCGTCGTCGTTGCTGCTCTTCGCGTTAGTGCTGTTGCCGGAAGTAGAGATGGTGGCCTTTACTGCCGAGGTGGACCTTCTTACGGGATGGTGTCTCTTCGGCCTTGCTTTGCTGGTAGGAGTAAACGAGGGCTCCTGTTACCCATTTATCTTCCTCCCTGTCCCATTCCTTTCCTCGCCGCTGACGAAGCTGATATACTTCTCCCCGTTCTCAGAGCGGCTGTGGGGCGAAATAGTTCGATCTCTGACCCAAAAGGGTTTCAGGGGAGGCGGTTGAGTTCATGCTCAGCACCGGCCCTGTACTTACTCTGGCAGTGAGCTGCACTTTGCCCAGTCAGGCTTACTCCTCGCGTAAACTTACCTAAGGCTGAAGCCGTCGTTATTAAGGTTGTTTTGGAAAGTGCGTGGGCTGCTGCAGGAGTTCAGCCTGTGGAGCTGTTATGAGACTCTGTAGTGGGTGAGCGCGGCGAACTGCGCAGTACTGGAGCCGAACTAGTTTCTTTTTACTTAGCAAAACGTAATATAAAGTACACAACTTAGTCATGCTCCTCTAGCACTGAGCAACTCATTAAATCAGTTATGGTTATTTTGGTTATGCTCACCAGAACTGACTAGCCCTGAAGCAGTCTTTTAAAATCAAAAGCCTCTACCATTTCTAAAGCAGTGTTCCCTGTATGAAATCGCAAATCTGTGCCATTACACCAGTATTTGTGGCATGAAATCATACGTTTCTGTGATATTCCAAGTCTGCATAAACTAAGCCAGCATTAATAAATAATCTCTATTTCTTACCAAAAAAGACCATCTGGAGTCAAAAAGACTATCAGGAGTCAATGCAGGCAGGGTATTTTTTATAGAAAATGCAGCTAGAAAGTGCTGCTTGTTTCTCCAGATTAACACCTATAATTCCATTGCCTCCATCTTGGACACTTTGGGACCATCTTGCTACCTGGTCAGACAATGGGGGTCCATAAGTACCTGGGAAAATCTGGACATAACCATGGTTTGTTAAATCCAGTTAGCAGTGTTCACACAACACATTAGGGCTAGGACAAAGCCAAACTACACAATTTCTTAATATGTTGAATGAGACTGTTTATTTAGTAAACTACTATGCTGCAGAAAACAGTTTAGTAAGAGTTTCCTCTGATGTGCTAATTAACAATAAAAAGGGAACTTTTTACATTGCCTGTATTTGCATGACATTCTTACCCATAGTTAGCTGAAAAAAAGGTAACATTTACTTCAAATAGAACTTGTCTCCTGCTAGCTTCATTGGCATATCCATTCACTTTTCTTAACAACATTATGGAAAGAATTGACCATTGCTCCATTCCTGTTTTAATTTTTTAAATCTTCCTGGCCTACAGCTCTGGGCTTTTGAGTGTCTTCCATTCAAGTACTGTTCAGGCCTTGACTTTGCTTACCTTTTTAAGATTAGCCAAGGGTGCCTAGGTACTGCACTGCTACTTAGCTGAGCTAGTTAAGCTGAATCACAGCTTATTCAATTAATCCATGTGTCTGGATTTGCATAAAGGGTAGAAAATTATCATAATTATATTGGGTATTCCAAATCCCTTAGTGACGGTCCATATAAAGTTTATAGTTTATAAAGTTTATACTAGCTATATAAGTTCATAAATCAGTAAAGATACAGAGAAGATGCTGTATCATTATGTCATTGCTATTATATCAGACATATATCAACATTTTATATGAATAAATATGCTGCTGCGTGTAAGACAGTCTGAATATATTACGGCCAGTACAGTAATGATAATTGACTTAACAAAATAAATGCAGTGAGAGATGAAGAAGCTATCTGCTTTAGAGATGTGCCAATTCATAGGTTGAAACTGCACTTCAATAATGTTTATGTAATTTTTCTAACAAGTGTGAGTGAGAGAATAAATTTCCCCAAATATGCACAATTTGAAAGATAGTAGAGTTATTTCAGTGTGTGTATGAAGAAGCAAAATTAGGCTGAAATGATTATCTTGTTACAATAACTTGTTTTATTTTTTTAGGTCATCCTGGTGTTTTGCTGGGTTTATGTCCGCAAATACCAGAGTAGGCGGGAAAGTGAAGTAATTTCCACCATAACATCTATTTTTGCTTTGGCAATTGCACTTATTACATCAGCTCTCCTACCTGTGGACATTTTTCTAGTTTCTTATGTGAAGAACCAGAATGGAACCTTTAAGGTATTTATTCATCCCCCACTTACTATTATTCCCATATAATTTTTATAACAATTTCTGTTCCTGTGGCTTTTTTGTTGTTTTTGTTTTGTTTTGAAAAGTAAGAATTATTTGAGCTATAGTTCTAAACATTAGGAAGCAAGCTGAAGTAAGATTGAGTTAATTATGAATCATACTGCGATGTTTATACTGTGATAATTAGATAGCTGCTTGTTTCTTTCTTTACAAAAATACTAAAACATTTGTTATATATAAAATGTGGTTTTTGTTTAAAGCTTTTGATCTGAATGTTTGCCAGAGTTAAAAGGCAGGATAGAAGCTGAAAGAATAAAGTAAGTAAGTCTTCAGAACCAAGACTCCGCAAGCCTGGTTTCATTCTGGCGAAGCTGGACTTCATTTGCTTGAGGGATACAAATTAATTCAGTACAGTTTATATTAAAAGAAGACTAATCAGAATAGGCATTTATTGATACCAGATGCATAATGTTGGGTATAAACTGGCTTTTAGAACAATATTTTGAAACATGTTGGTTCCATCTTTTTGTTTTATTCCTGCCATTAAGATTGTAATACTGATTTTTAAATGAAGTGATTAATACTGGTAACAGAAAAGAGAGATTATTCTAGTGTGAACTCCAGTGGAAGGCATCTGATACCAGATGAATAATGTTGGGAATAAACATTATTTATTAATAAGTTATTATTATAACTTATTTCTGAGGAAAGGGATTCGCTGTTCTACCCCAGCTGGATTCTGGAATGGGGTAGAACATCTCCCCTTCCAAGAACAGGTGGTTGCAATGTAGTTATTTCTATCTTGGCACCCTTTCACCTGGGGAATAGTCACATTCAGATACCCTGGAATTCAGGAAAGGGAGTATGAGAGTAGAGATTTGCATTAAACATGATTTGCAAATCCTGGCAGCTGTGTATTACAATAAGAATTATGCAGGCATGCTTCAACTTGTGCATAAGAGCATCCTTTGCTTTATTAGTCTTTGAACACCCCTACTGCATTGCAGTAATGCAGTTAGGGTGTTTTGTGATTGTTAGTAATTGTGACTAAATTATCCCTGTTCTGGAAAGGCTGTAGCTGGCAATTAGCAATGTCAGTAGAAGGCCTCTCTGCCACTGGAACTACTTGGACTTGAATGAAAAAGCAAGAGCTAAGAACCCCAAATTGTCAGAGGAAGTGCAACCTCTTCTTGAACAGGTTGAATGCTGTTTCTCAAAACTTTGTTTGAGCTAGGGTTAGTCTATTTGACCATTTTCTCAATAGCTATTCTCTTTCAGATACTTAAGTTCTGTTTTTCCCCATGATTGAATGATTTCATATTCTTCTATTTCCACATCATTCCCATACTAGATTTTGTGACCTGTTCTCTTTCTAGGAACTTCTAATATCAATATTGATATTGTGTAATTTGCTATAATTGAAGCTGGATTTAGCCTTATAGTATAGATTGGGATGACTGGCTCTACTAAATAAACTCTGGATATATGAGTTCCTTTCTAAAAAAAACTATCTTCACCCACCCACCCCAAACTAAACATAAGTTTTTACCAGATATACTAGGAAAAAACGGGGGGCTGGTGGGGGTGGGTGGGCTTGGAGAAGGTAATTTGCTGTTCAGAGAGCATTCAATTTAATTTTTGCGTCTTTAGAGCAGGGGTTCTTAACCTTTTTGTACCATGGACCCCTTTTACAGTCTGGTAAAACCTAAGGACCCCTTTGCAGAAAAATATATTAAATGCATAAAATAAAATACATTGAGATAGATTATATTACAAAGGAAACCAATTATGCTTAAACAGGTTATCAAAATATTTTTAAATAACAAATATATAATATAGTAATATAGATGCTTCTTTATTAATCCATTAAATCAATAACAATACCCTTTTGGGGTATTATAATTTTAGATAGTAAGATTTATTGAAGGTTTTTTTAAGCTTGTTTTTTAAAAAAATATATTAAAGAACAAATCTACCGTGGGAAGGGAAATGTTATCCAGACCTTCATGCAAGTGAAATCTTATAGGCTGTCATTCCCAAGCATATGGTGCTTATGAAAAAGAATGGTGGAGTCGCATGTATAACTTGGGAAAGCAAGAAGTATTGAGATGCTTGCTGCCTGTATTCTGCAATGCAAGAATTCTTGCTTTTGCTCATCAAGTTGATGTGATTTGCATTGGTTGTTAATAAGGGCAACCTGAGAATACTTATAAGCTGAGTACACTACTTTTGGGTGACATTGAGGTTAGGAAAGTAACTAACCTTTAGTGTTAAAAATTGTAAGATGTAACCAAGATGTATCTGAATGCTAACTATATCCAATACTGTTTAGCTTTTTGATATCAGGCAAGTGCTATAGAGGTTATATAAAAGATGTTTACCATATACCTTGCAGATGATCACTGAAAACAATTTAGGATAATTTAATAAATTATTTAATTGTATTTGGGATTTAGAATCAGAACTATTACAGCTGATAAGCAACTTAGAGTTCTGTTGCCAATACCTGGTAAATGCAGTACAGAATTTCCTTCAGAATGATATTGTAGGAAATTCTCATCTAGGTCTTTAACCCCTACAGAGGCGAAAAGGCTGCCAGTTTTACAGAATCTTTCACAGGGGCTTGTGGATGTATTCAAGGCACTTGGGACACTCTAGAGCAGAGCTTTCCAAACTGTGTGTTGCGACACAAAAGTGTGTCGCCACACACAGTCTGGTGTGTCGCCACACAACCCGGAAGCGCTGATCATCAGCGCTTCTGGGTTTTCCCGCGGCGACACACCAACTGCAGCGCGCAAAATTTGAAAGCGGCAGCAGCGCTTCCGGGTTTTTGCGCGCTGCCGCACTTCCGGGTTTTCCCACGGCGACACACCAACGCCAGTTGGTGTGTCGCCGCGGGAAAAACTTTGGAAAGCCCTGCTCTAGAGGCATCAGGAAATGTTTGCTGCAGTAGACAGTATTATTCTCAGAATTTGTACTCCTAACATTGTTAGTGTAATAGAAAGTAACATTTGAACTCTTTCCAAATGTGATCTGCTCTTGAGATTTAGGGCTATATGTCAGAAGCTGTTCTGTGCAGGCTTTCTGAAATCCAAGAAATTACAAGAAGTTTTGTAGTTCCTTAGTGATTAATAGCAATAACATAAGGATGGGACAGATTTTACATATAAAACCATAATTCTACAAATTGATGGTCATTACACAGCAAGAGCTTTTATTCAGCATGGATTATTTTTATTTTAGGTATTTCTATAATTTTAAGCTTCTCTACGTACCCTACAGCATTATTTATTTAATGTTTGTTTGTTTGTTTGTTTTAATTGATGAAGCTGTCAATGTTCCGGAGGCTGTTTGGGTTTGGATGAGGAATAACAGGGTCACGCTCAGTCTTGACAAGTGACTCTGGATATTTGGCCCCCTAAATCTGAGGACTTTTCATCTTTACTCTTGGATAGGGTAGCAGTTCCCCATTTGAGATTGGAGTACTCCCAGGGCCTGGGGCTAGGGTGGGTGTTGAATCCCTGTCAGTTTTTTGTTATGTTGTATGGTTTCCAGACATGCATTGTTCTTTTTTGCTCTGTGTTTTATAGGGTTTTTTTCTTATTTTTAATTGTAAACTGCCCAGAGTCGTTTGGAGCTGAGCAGTCTCTAAATTTAACAAAATTAAGAAAGCACTCTACAACATTAAAATAAATCACCTACCTATTTTTATGATTTATTTCATTGTAATTTCTCATTAAGATATATTAATATGGTATGTTTGCTGCCTTGAGTTATTTATAAAAATAAAAAAGGAGGGATAGAAAATAAAAAATAAATAACTATCTAACTATCAGAAATAGTGGCTATAAATAGTTGAACAGGATAAATATCATTTACTGGAAAATGCCAGGGTGACCAAAACATTTTCAGCATGTGCTTTGCTTCCAACTTAATTAATGCATCTTAATAATAATTTTTGAAGAATCATTGTTGATGTTGCTTACAGTAGTTCATCACCATACAATACATACTGATTTTTTTTACTACCATGTTATGCATTTCTTCATATGAAGAATTCTTGAATGTTACTAGTAAATGGGCTTGAATATTATTTGTAAAAGTGATTAATCAGATAACATTTAGTCTATCTGTTTGCACAGTAGCAGAAGTTGTTCTTTTTTTAAATAAAAATAAAAATAATTAGCTGGACATACAAATTGCTGTTTATTTACTCTAACAGTGTTTTCTTCCTCTGTGAACATTTGTAGGAGTGGGCTGATGCCAATGTTACAAGACAAATTGAAGACACCATATTATATGCGTATTACAGTGAGTATTGCAAATACTCCTCTGTACTAATGGCTCTCTGTTATGGATTACACATTTATTTGAATCTTTGGAATTTTGAATGTGCAGGTCTGAAATTATGAAAGAAGAAATAAATAGTGAATAGTTGAACCCAATCACAAAAGTTATAAATATTTCCTGTTTTGGAAGAATTATGTTTAGTCCAGTATATAAAATCATGGAAATATTTGATAGTGTATAGGTTAGGTGCTGTTGCAGAAACCAGCCTCCAGATGGTGGTAATGATTTAATTGTATTCAGAAAGTTATGATTTTTTGTTCTAGGTAAATCAGATTAATGAGGTAGTTCTCAGTTACTCATTCTGTGTTGAACTGAACCATGATTTAATAAAACAGGTACCAAAATAGGCAATAATAGAAGCAAATGTTAAAACAAATGATACTCATCATGGAAATCTTGGGGCCTAATTTTTATGGTTTTAAGAAAATCCAGCATGTCAAACCATTTCTGTTTCAGTTTACTGCAGTCAGATCACTATGAACAGTTTCCTCCTATCCTCCTACCATCTCCAAAAGAAGAGTCCTAATTTTTAGATTATTCTGAAGGACTCCCGCTACTTTCTCTGTGTTGATATATTTGCCTGCTTTTATATTTTTTGCTTTATCTTTAGTTTATGGTTATCTGTGACTTGTTTCCCCTGTCTGATAAATGTTGGTAAGCCATTTGCAAGTGTGGGTGTGACAGGGTATATGAGAAAATTTGTTGTTCGTCTTGTCCAAAGTTGAATGTGTTTGATTGGAGATATAGTACAAGTTTTGGCTGATTTGTGACTAGATGGCAACAGTGAAAGAAGGGCTGTTTCAAAGATATTGAAGAATGTTTGATATTGTCGATCTTGACAGAAAAGGTTTTTAACCATTTTCTGCAGTGAGGAACTCTAGAATTAGAGCAACTTGCAAATTGCATGCTTTGATTTCCATTTAAGATAAGTCCTTCTGAAAATGGACTCTCCATTTTCTAAGGTAAGAATTCTTTATGGGCTATCAGGCTATTAACTCTGCAAGAATATGTGGAAAAAGTTATACTTGGTGTTTTTGTGTTCGTGCCACTGACCAGTGGACACTTTCAACTTGCATTAATCTGTCTGAGAAATGCCTGCTCCTTATTCTAACATGAATATTTTGATAATCCACTTTTAGCTTTAGTGGAGATTTTGGATGGCAGAGCCTTTAGGAGATTTGTGATTGTGGAATGGTGAGACCATCTTTATTAGAGCTTAAGTCGCTATATTTACTATAAAATCAGCTACTTGTTTATTGGCACTCACTTTATTAAGAAGAAAGGCAGATGCCTTTCATAGAATTTCAAGGTTTTTCAGGTATCTTATAGCCTTGGAGACACATGAGGGCTTAGACTAATACTGATTTTATTCTAGGTGTAATCTTAATAATTATATCTAGCTTAGGGATAGCAACCTATAGCTTGTGGGCCAGATATGGTCTTCCACCCAAAATCATCCATCCTATGGTCCCAAAAAGAAATATATTTACTTGGCCTACACAAGAGGGAGAGAGCACTCACAGGCGCCCATTTTAGCAACAGCTTCACCAGCTGTCTCGCTGCGAGTAGAGCCAGGTATCCCAATGTTTTGGGTCTTGGCCTGCATACTTCTTAAGCATAGCCTTAAGGGTGTCCTGGTTCAGCCTCTGCCCCAGGACTTCAGTGAGGAGTCAGAAGACGAGCTGCCCCTGGTGAACCCCCAGGGGACTGAACCAGACGACGTCCCAGACACAGGCACGGCCCCAGACGAAGACCCAGCACCACAGGGCAGTGGGGAGTTGGCAATACCCGAGGCTACAGGGGAGCAAGCTGGGGATGGTGGTTTGCCCTCTAGCCAGCAGCCAATAACCGAGGCTACAGGGGAGCAAGCTGGGGATGGTGGTTTGCCCTCTAGCCAGCAGCCAATAACCGAGGCTACAGGGGAGCAAGCTGGGGATGGTGGTTTGTCCCCACCCTCTAGCCAGCAGCCAGCTGGATCCCATCAGACTCCCAGCTCACCTGAATCACCCAAAGGGCAGAGACGGAGGCGTGTACGCCTCGCCTTAAAGGACAGAAGGAGAAGTGCCTGGTTAGCTGCAAGAGATCTACGCAGAGGAGAAGTGGAGTCTTTGCAGGACCCAGATGACAGCTCCTAAACTCCTAATAAATAACCAGCAGAGCGGTGAGTGGGTTGTGGGAGCAACGTAGCATATTGGCTTCGCAACCACTCCGGTTTCCTGACTTGATTCCTGATTTCCTGACCCTGCTTGGATTATTGTTACTCTGACTTCTGGACTCCGGCTTTGACTTCTCGCTGACCTACTTGTTACCACCCCTGACCTGGCTTTGGAATATCGGTTATCTTCTGGCTTCAACCCTGACTTTGGCACACGGACTTCTGGCGTTTCTCTCTCGGCTTATCCTGCAACGTGACTTCTGGCTGAAATTGTATTCAGCTTAGTGCTGGTAAGAGAATTCCTGCCTTCCGCGTACTGCAGAGACTCTGTGTAACTTGACACCGGAGGCAAGCCAGCACAAAGGGTCTGATTCATCCTCTCAGACCATCTGCCTGGGGATGATAAGGACTGGTACGCACCTCTTTTATCCCTAAATCAGCGTACAAATATTTAGGCAGCGCTGATTGAAAATTAGATGCTTGATCTGTGAGGATCTCCTTTGGTATGCCTACCCTACTAAAGATTTTTACCAGCTCCTCTGCTATTCTTTTGGCTGTTACATTCCTTAGTGGAACTGCTTCTGGATATCTAGTTGCATAGTCACAGACTACTAGGATATATTCATTGCCTTTACTGGATTGGGGTAGAGGACCTACAATATCCATGGCTATTTTAGAAAAAGGAGTGGGAATTAGAGGCACTCTCTCCAATGGAACTTTATCTTGTTCCCCTTTTGGTTTCACTAATTGACACACAGGGCAGGATCTACAGTAATGGGCTACATCTTTACTAATCCCTGGCCAATAAAACCTGTCTAATATCCTAAATGTGGTCTGATCTCTACCCATATGTCCAGACCATGGATTTTCATGTGCTAGTTCCAATATCACCTTGCGATAGTCCTGGGGAACTACTGTTTGTTCAATTTGTTCCTTGGTATATGAATGGAGCCTAATTCAAAATAGCAACCCTGATTTTCCTGGAATCTGGGTGGTGATTCCCTGTTTCCCTCCTGTTCTGCTGCTAACCAACAATATTTTAAAGTAGGATCTTTCTTTTGCAAGGGTCCTAGGTCAATATCCCATTTAGGCATGTCTATCCCGATGGGTTCACCTCTAGCTTTATCAGCCCTTCTTAAAGCTTTCTCCTTTCTAGGACATCCCACTTCTCCTAATAAATCAGTGTGGCTAGGAAGGAGTCCAGGTTCCTTCCTCTCCTGCTTTTGCTCCTTCTTCGCCTCTGCCATAGACTGAGCTCTTGTGGTTACTCCCACTACCCCAGCCTCCTTTCTGAAGCCGTTTGTTCTAATCCAAACCTCAGCAGTTGGAAAATCTGTTCCAATCACTAGGTTACATGGTAATTTAGGGATTACTCCTACCACCATTACCTGCTCAATTCCCTTTGCTTGTATCCTGGCTTTAACCAACTGAACCATCCCAGTCTGCCCAAACACACTTGTGAGAGGCTCCTTTCCTATATATACTGCCTTTTTTACTAAGTGAGGATGTACTAACGTCCTTCTACTCCCAGTATATACTAAACCCGTGACAGACACCCCATTGACTTTTGCTGGAACCATAATTTTGGTCCCCAGAGGTTCTTGTACTACTGCAGACATTCCCTTTTTCCTCTGGTTCTTAAAAGTCCCTCAAGAAATGTCCACTTTTCCCACAGTTGTAACAACTACGGGTGTCTCTACCTTCCCAGTGTCTTCCTTTCATTTGGGCAGGAGCCATAGGGTTATTTACACCTTTCTCCTTCAACTCTTCCTGCTCTTTATGATTCCTGCTTTCTGAAACAGGCTTTCTCACTCTCCTTTCTCCTTCTGTATCTCCCTTCCAATCAATTCTACTGCCCTTTGGCCTGTTTTTGGGTGGTGTTCCTGCACCCAAAATCTCACTTTGGTAGGGAGTACATGCAGAAATTGTTCTAAAATTACTTCCTCTACCACCTTCTTTGCTCCTTTCATCTGGCCTCAACTATTTCCTATCTAGGTCTTCCAGTCTTGTGCACAATTCACGAACTCCTTCACGTTTGTCATATGTGTAGCTCCTAAACCTCTGCCTATAGGTATAAGGAGTTACATCATACCTGAGTAGGATTACCTCTTTAATGTAATAATCCATTATTTCCCTAACTGGAAGACTGCTATAAGCCCTTAGAACTTTTCCTGTGAGACTAGGGGATAACCTGGCCACCCATTCACTCTCAGGCCATTTACAAGAGGTAGCAACCCTTTCAAATATAGTGAAATAGGCTTCTATATCTTCTTCCTCAGTTAATTTAGGGATTTTAATGTCTTTGGGACCACTTCCCCTCTCAATATGTTCAGGAAACCCTAGAGGTGAATGTGCCCCTCCTGGAGACTGTACCCCTTTAAGTTGGTCTGTCAGCCCCTTAAGCTCTTCCCTCCTTGCCTCTCTCTCTCTTCCCATTCTAACCTATATCTTCTCTCTCTCTCTCTCTCTCCCCCCCCTCCAGAGCCGTTCTTCCTCCTCTTTTTTAATTAATTGATGCCTTTCCTCTTGTTGCCTCAACAATTCTGAAACAATGTTGGCCCAAGTATCTGGACCTAGCCCCTTTTCTGGCTGTTCTACCTTTTTCTTTGGTTTAACAACTGGCCTAGGCTGGACACATGTTTCTACCATAGTAGTAGCCTCCTCTGTGTCTATAGGAGAATCAACCCCTCTGCCTTTTCCATCTTTGCTTGTTTGAGGTAGGCTCTAGTGAGGGATCTTGTTTCTTTAGCCAGAATATTGGCTGTTGCCTGCAAAGTCTGAGGTCTGTGAGGGCCAAATTCCCTTCCTTTAGCAACCAAAGTTAGTTTTCTTTTCATACACAGTACTTAAGGACCCCTTTGAGTCTGAACCAATCTCACCGTAAGCTTTTGGATATCCCACCTTAATCTTTTGGATATCCCACCTCCCACCAATTTGTCACGGGTTCTTTTTTATACCCAAATTGTGATTGTTTCAGGCTCAAAATGATCTCCCAAAAAGCACTGAACTCTACAACACTTTGAGTTTTTATATCTCCCCTTACAGGTTGGGGAGATGTTTTATTTTAAACAAAACTATCTACAGTACAAAAGTGAATCTTTCAGAAGCTATGTGACTTTTCTAGAGCTAATATCTTACTATCCTACCTTATTACTAATGAAACTATACTACTAATGAAACTATACTATACAATGTTATTCTGTTCTTTTTTTATGAAGAATTTTATTAAGTTTAGAGCATAGATAAAAACTACAGAAAAATAAAAAACTACAAAAAGAAAAAAAGTGAAAAGTACAAGAAAAAGAATTTTGAAATTTTGCTGTTTCCCTCCTATCATTATTCTGTACATTTCTGGCCAATGTGTTAACAATCAACTTATATAAACATTTTAAAAAGACATTTAAATTATCTACTTTTGTATTTAATACTACAATCTTAACCCTATTAAACCTTAAAGAACAAACTTTAATTAACAATCAGATTATAAAAGCATTAAAAACATTTAAATTATCTACTTTTATACTTAATACTATTGTTTCAATCTTACCCCTATTAAACCTTAAAAAGCAAACTTTAAATCATTGCAAGAAACTTTAAATCATTACATAAAAATAGAATCATACAGCCTTAAGATCAGTCTACATACTTATTCTTAATTTCTTAAATCATTACTAAAAAAAACAAAATCATACAGTCTTAAAATCAATCCACATGGAAAATTTCTGTAAAATCAGCAGACCGCTTGGCACAGAGCTCTGGAATTATTTTGTTAAGGTTGTCCATAATTCAAACAGTAAAGTCTGACACCTTCTACTGATGTATATGAACTGATGAGTTAATGAAAGGCTTCCAAAAGCTAAAATATCCAAGGAAAGTAAACAGAAAGCTAAAAACTAAAAATCATCAAGTTGAATGTATAGGAAAATATTAAGTCCTTCAAACTAAATAAAAAGATAATAACAGAGAGATGACTATTTATTCTCAGTCCTCCTTAAATTTAGAATGGGAAGCAAGCTGGCAGCTAAAAAAAAATTAAACTCCTTCCAAAAACAAGGTTATACACCAAGAGATTAGTATCTTCTTCTTGTTAAGAGCCTCTCTTGAGGTACAAGAACTTAAAAATATACAAATTAGGTGGTTTAGAAATGAGAAAGGCTCGACCTAGTGTCCCAGTGGGGCTGCAGCATGGTCTGGAAATGGTGGCATCCCCGACTGCCGTCTCCTCTTACCGGAATAGTGCCAACACCGTTGACGATCTTCAGGCTACAGGGTGACGTGAACTACAAATGGGATGATTCCGAGTGTTTTCTGTCCATGAAAACACTCTAGGGCAGTGCTTTCCAAACTGCCGCCATTGGCAATACACCAATGGCGGCGGCGCGGGGGCGTGCACGTTGGCGGCCTCGTGTTTTCCGCTAAAATGTGGAAGCACTGATGGCACGTCGCTGCCGCCGCCGCGCACACCACCACCGTGCACGTCCACTTCCGGGTTGTGTCGCGACACACTAAACTGTGTGTTGCGACACACTAAAGTGTCACGACACACAGTTTGGAAAGCTATGCTCTAGGGTAGGGCTTTCCAAAGTTTTTCCCGTGGCGACACACCAACCAGTGTTTGCGGGAAAACCCAGAAGTGCGGCAGCGCGCAAAAACCCAGAAGCGCTGCTGCTGCTTTCAGGTTTTGCGCACTGCAGTTGGTGTGTCGCCGCGGGAAAACCTGGAAGCGCTGATGATGATCAGCGCTTCCGGGTTGTGTGGCGACACACCAGAGTGTGTGTGGCGACACACAGTTTGGAAAGCTCTGCTCTAGGGCAACAGGAAAAGCCTGCCTGTGCCTCCAGAAAAAATCCACGCTGTTAGGTCTGCCCGCTGATCTTGCGAGCACTGTTTTCAGTCAGCCATCTTCTCACCGGAAGTCCAATGTTATTCTATTCTTAACTTACTATACTCTATACTACTACTTCTATGCTATACTATTACAAATGTATTCTAACTATTCTTATTCTACCACTACTATTACTAACCAACTGTTACTACTGCTAGTATAGAGTGTTTGTACTGGGCAGTTTGTACAGCACTTGCCCCTTCTCACTGGTTTGCTGCAGGGCTTTGCCTCTTCTTTCTGTTTCCTCTGGACTCCAAAGTCTTTGTGAGGAAAACAAAACTGCTTCTTTTTCCTTGGCTGCTTTCCTTCGTGGCTGCTGCAGGGCCTCAGAACACACCCGTCTCATCTAATCTCCTCGAGTCTCCTCCCCCACCTGTTTCAAGGCTGTAGCTTTTATTGGCTGCTCTGCCGTCCTGACATTGGGGAGGAGGTTTGAAATAGGGAGGCAACACAGGTGTCTGTGATTGTTCCAGCAGCCTGCTCTTCGACAGAGCAACAAGTCCTCTGGAAATGGCGGCGGTAGTAGCGGCAATATGGCCTCTGGCCGATACACAGAAGAAGGTTGCACTTCTACTATTTTTTTTGTTTGAAATACTAGTTGTTTCAAATAGTGAATTTGAAATAGAATTCAGTGAAGTTGATAAGGAAAATATAATGGAGTTGGAATTGAATTTGATCACTGGTATAAAAGCCATGAAGAGTCCTGTGGAAACTCATGAGTGAAAATGCATTAGTGTATGCTAACTGAAAACAAGTGGGATCACTTCCTAAACTGCTTTTTTTTTCTTAACACTTGATCAAGGAGTTGGAGAAAACAAAGGACATATTTCACTACATAAGTTCCATATACATATAGACTGGACTTACACATTATACAAAGCCACAATGTAGTTTGTTTAGTTTTGGTTCAGTTATTTATATAAAAACCATTATTTATTTATTTATTTATTTATTTATCATATTTATACCCCACCTATCCCCTCCCTATCGGAGGACTCTAGGCGGCTTACAGTATTACAAATTCATATCTAATTATACAATTAAACAACATTATAATATACAATTTATTATCGCGCGTGCTCAGGAAGGGGGTTGGGGAACCGACTCTTCTTCCGTAGGTATTGGACTACATGTCCCAGCATACCTCGCTTCCGAGTCGGCTGCTGACGTCCTGGATGTTCGCTAATCGGGTTCCGTCGTCCTCTGTCCTCCGTCGCCATTTTCGGGATTTCCGGGATCATCTTTCCGTTCCAAGGGTGACCCCCGAATTACAGGACATCGGCAAATTGACCCACTTTTAACGTGGTACCCATTTATCTACTCGCTTTTGCTTTCGAATTGCTGGGTTGACAGAAGCTGGGGCGAGTGGCGAGAGCTCACCTCGTCACGCGGGGATTTGAACTGCTGACCATTAGATCGGCAGACTTTACAGCTCAGCGGTTTAACCCGCTGAGCTAACCGCGCCCCCCCTAATGGCTTGTTAATCATGATTTAGATTTTAACATAACATATGAACCCATCTATTGTGGCTTATTTGACAAATTGTAGTTAAAATAAACAATAACTTTTTATATGAACCCAGATTTGTGTATATTCTTTGTGATCCTTCAGAGGATTAACAAAGGTATATAAAAATATTCTGTCAGTTAAATAACATCTGTTTTTTTGAGTGACAGTTGCTTAACCTTATTAATAAAACTCATTTTATCAAGACAGCTTGACAATGTGCTTTATATGAAGTAAGTATCACTTCTGAAGAATCTTTAACGGATAAACCAAAATGACTGTAGATGTCGTGTGTAGATGCAGAAATAACACGCCGAGGCCAGGAATCTAGTCTCTAGTGTTTATTGCATACCTACAAGCAGAAATCCTGCTAAACTAACAGTGCCTGAAGATTCCCAAGTATATCAGCTCAACCTAGGGCGGAGCTTTCTTCTGACGCTTGGGGAAATAGGCCAGGCTCTCCGAGCTGCGTGCTCGCTTCTTATCTAATGCCCAGCCCTCTTCCCTGCTCTCTTGAGTCTCCCTGACACCACCCCCTCCTCCATCCAAAAACTCCATAGCAACCCCCTCCCCTCCTTCGTCCTTGGTGTCGGGAAGTATCCCGTGTGAAACTGTGTCCATCTCCTCCTCCTCCTCCTCGGAGCTGGGCAGTGAAGGGAGGTCATCCACGAAAGGAATTTCAGGGGAGGGCTTGTGTCTCTCCGTTTGATCTGATAGCCCGGGTGCAGCTGGCCTCTCCTGAAAAACAGCTAATTCGTTAGCAAGGTTCTCCCTCCCCCCTCCTGGGAGCTGGAAACCCGAGGTGGAGGGATGCGAATGCACCTCCCCCCCCCTCGCTGGGTCTGGCGGAGGGAGCAGGAATGGTTGCTGGCAACTTACGAAACCCTCAGGCTGGTCGGCTTCCTCGCCTTCCTCTGGTGGCTGCAGCTCTGGGAGTTGCGCTGGCCGTGGCTTGTGAGGGAAATTCTGATGAAACCTATGCACTAGCAAGGGTGCGTGAACGTCTTTGGCATTTTCCCAGGAGCGCTCTGTCTGAGAATACCCCTTCCAGTGTATTAAATACTGAATTCCCCTGCCCCTCCTCCTGGAGTCCAAAATTTCTTGCACTTCATACTCCGGTTCCTCTTCGATAAGTACTGGAGGTGGGGGGGTGGTATGCGATCGCAAGACGCTTGGAGGGGAATCTTTGACTAACAAGGACTTGTGGAAAACTGGGTGAATCCTCATGGAGTGGGGAAGTTGCAAACGATAGGCGACAGGGTTTATTTGCTGTAGCACTGGGAAGGGGCCAATGAACTTAGAGTCCAGTTTCTTGCAAGGTCTGTTAGTGGGTAGAAACTTCGTGGAGAGCCAGACCTTGTCTCCCAGTGAGATGGGGGGTCCTTCCTGTCTGTGCTCATCTGCGTTCTGTTTACAGGCTGCCTTTGCTAGATCCAGCTGCTCCACTAACAGCTGATGGGCTGCCTGTCTTTCTGCCAGGAAATCCGTGGCTGCAGGAACAGCTGTTTGTTGTGAGGAGAGAGGCAACACTCTCGGGTTTGTGCCATAGAGAGCCTGGAAAGGGGACATCTTGGTTGAGGCATGTACCGAATTGTTGTAAGCGAACTCTGCCATGGGGAGAAGTTCTGGCCAATTGTCCTGCCGGTAGTTAATGTAACATCTGAGATATTGCTGCAGTAACTGGTTAGTTTTCTCAGCTTCGCCCTTACTGCAAGGATGATTCGCAGAGGACAAGTGTATTTTGACCCCCAACATCTGGAAGAGCGCCCCCCAGAACCTGGATGTAAATTGCGAACCGCGATCTGAGATCAAGTGGTTAACCATACCTCTATATCGGAAGACATTGTCCAAAAAGAGCTGTGCTGTGGTTTGTGCTGTTGGTAGGCCCTTACAGGGAATGAAATGCGCTATTTTTGTAAAGCAGTCTACCACCACCAGGATGGAAGTGAAACCCTGTGCCTGTGGCAAGTCAGTGATAAAATCCATGGAGACAGTGTCCCAAGGTTGGGGGTGTGTGGGTAGGGGTTGTAAAATGCCTGCTGGTTTCCCTGGAACAGTTTTAGCGCGTCTACATGTGTGGCAAGAGGCCACGTAAGTCTTAATGTGTGCTGCCATCTTGGGCCACCAGAAATCTCTGAGTGTTCTGTGCAGCGTTTTGAACACCCCCCCCCCCCGTGTCCTGCCGTTGGGCTATCATGACAAAGCTGTAGGACTTCTTCCCTCAGGGTCTTGGGAACATAAAGCCGCCCACTATGCCAAAGTGTCCCTGCCTCCGCTGTGAAAGGGGACGGTGTTCCGCTCTGGGCCCCTGCTAGGTCCTCCAGCCTAGCCCGTGCGTAAGGGTCTAGTTGCTGCTGCGCCTTGATTCTTACAAGGAGGTCGTCTGCTAGTCTGACTGCTGCCAAGGCCTCTACTTGGTCCCCTACGGGAGGCTTCTCAAAATTTTGAGGTTGCAAGATCGTGGCTTGGGTGGCTTGGTCAGGTTCTGCTTTTTCCTGCGGCTGCCTAGACAACGCATCAGCCAGCTTGTTTTGTTTGCCTGGCAAATACGAGATGACGAAATCGAAGCGTGAAAAAAATTGACTCCATCTGACCTGACGGGGTGAGGGATCCTGAGCTCTGCAAAAGCGCTAATTTTTTATGGTCTGTGTAAACCTTGATTGGCAAGGCTGCTCCCTCTAACCAATGCCTCCATTCTTGAAAGGCTGATTTTATGGCAAGCAGTTCCTTGTTGAAGACATTGTAATTCCTCTCTGCTGGTGACAGCGTGCGAGAGAAATAGGCACAAGGTAATAAATCTTCCCCCCTTTCGTCCGCCGCTTGGAGCAAAATGGCGACGGCAAAGTTAGATGCGTCACACTGGACGTGGAACTGTTTTAAAGGGTTCAGGTGCCTCAGGAGTGGTGGGGAGGTAAACAGCTGTTTAAATTCCTGAAAGGCCGTTTGCTGCTGTTCCCCCCAGCAAAAGCGTCTGTTTTTCTTTAAAAGCTGAGTAAGGGGACGCGCTTTCTCCGCATACGAGGCAATGAACTTGTGAAGGAAATTCGCATACCCCAGAAATTGTTGGAGCTCCTTGACGTTACGGGGAGGCTTCCATGACATAATTGCTTGGACCTTCGCAGGATCCACGGCTACGCCCTCTGTGGAAATCCTGTATCCCAGATAATCTAATTGCGTTAAGTCAAAAGTACACTTCTCTAGTTTAGCAAACAGCTTGTTCTCCCTCAGCCTCTGCAGAACGTTTCGCACGTGAGTTATGTGGGAGGTGGGGTCCTCAGAATAAATCAGAATGTCATCAAGATACACGATGACATTTATCTAATAAGTCTGAGAAAATGTAGTTCATGAACCTGGAAAATGCTGCCCCACAATTACTTAGTCCAAAAGGCATGACTAAATATTCAAACTTACCATATCTTACCATATCTTACCATAGCCGTTAAGTATTCATGGCCTGGCTTTATTCTGATCAAATTGTAGGCATTCCTGAGGTCTAGCTTGGTAAAAATACGGGCCCTTTGTAGGCGATCTAGCAATTCCGATATCACTGGAAGAGGATAGTGGTCTCTAACGGTGACTGCGTTGAGTGCGCTGTAGTCATGCACTGTGCGCATGGGGGGTCCCTTCTCGCCAGCTTGTGCCGCCGGGGCGAAAGGATCGGGCTTTTTTGGCACGAAGAAGGTAGGGGCAGATGCCGGTGAATGATGGTGTAAGAAGGTTATTGCAGTAGCTACTGGTTGTAGAGCCACTGCTGTTTAATACTGACTGTTATAGCAAAGAGAGAGAGAGAGAGAAAGAGAGAGAAATCTTGCTATTCCTAATGTATCTAGCATAATAAACTGGACCATATCTGCATTCCTGTTAAATGTTACATTTCCATGATGTCTTGTCCTAGAACAATATCACACTATGGAAATTACAGTATCTGTTTTAGCTACTGAGTGTTTGTAAAAGCTTTACTCTAACAAGTTTGTTTGTTTGTTTGTTTGTTTGTTTTCTATCCCACCTTTATTATTTTTATAAATAGCTCAAGGCGGGGAACATACCAAATACTCCTTCCTCCTCCTATTTTCCCCACAACAACAACCCTGTGAGGTGAGTTGGGCTGAGAAAGTGACTGGCCCAAGGTCACCCAGCCGGCTTTCATGCCTAAGGCGGGACTAGAACTCACAATCTTCTGGTTTCTAGCCCGTTGCCTTAACTACTAGACCAAACTGGCTGGTTCTAGAAGAAAATACATATTGAAGTGTTTGCATTCCTGGCTGCATTCTTTTTGGTTTAAATTTAGAGTACAAGTTTTTGTTCTTATAGTTTGTAGATTGAAGTAGAGAGACCTACTTCAACAGGATTCTACTTTTACTTAGTACCCCTACTTTATTACATTTATATATTAGCATTGTAGTAAAAATGAATTTGAAGTATCTTGTGAATTATTTTGTAAATTTTCAGAATGTCCCTGTTCTCTCATTCTTTCATTTTAGCCCTTTACTCCATCATATTATTCTGTGTATTTTTATGGATCCCTTTTGTCTACTTCTACTATGAGGAGAAAGATGAAGATGATGGCAATACATGTTCGGTAAGATGCTTATATTGCTGTTGAATGCTTGGTTGCTTATCTAGTGAATAAAATGGGTTTGATTTCCTTGTTCTAATAGTAGTTGAAACATCAAAAACTGTATCATGGTGAAAGGAAATCACATTCTCTTATATACAGTTGCAATTGAAATTATTCAAACCTTCATGGCAAGCATCTTAGTAGAGCACCCTTTTGCTATTATGACCTGCTGCAAACGAGATGCATAGCCAGACACCAGCTTCTGGCAGTGTTCCTGAGGAATCTTAGCTCATTCCTCATGAGCAATGGCCTCCAGCTCAGTAATATTCTTGGGTTTGCGTGCTGCAACCGCCTTCTTCAAATCCCACCAGAGATTTTGTATGGGGTTCAAGTCAGGTGACTGTGATGGCCACTGTAGAATCTTCCAGGACTACTACTGCATCCAAGCCTTAGTGGAATTTGAGGTATGCTTGGGATCATTGTCTTGTTGGGAGGTCCAATGACGCCCAAGCTTCAGCTTCCTTACAGACGGCATGACATTTTCTCCTAGGATTTCCTGATACTTCAATGAATCCTTGCCTTCCACACGCTGCAGGTTTCGAATATATTTTATTTTATTTTCAAGTTATATATTTAAAATACAAAAAAGAAAGAACTATAGATTAGATAGAAAACAGAACTAAAGCAAAAAGAACAAACTATAAAGATGTGAATAGAAAGAGAAAATAGATAAGGTGACTTCCGACTATCTCCGATACAGATATAAGATTAAATACAAAACTAATCTCTTACAAATAATTAACCTAACCTAACATTATTTCTATTACAACAAATCGTTCAATCTTTAAAACCCAAAATCAAAACATCATTTTTTTCAATTACAAGCAAATATTCCAAAAGTGGTTGCCAATTTAAGATAAAAGTAGATATAGAATGCTCTCTTATTAAAGCTGTTAATTTAGCCATCTGAGCCAAGTCCATTAATTTAACAATCCAATCTTCAGCTGTAGGTATTTGCGGATCTTTCCATCGTTGTGCATATAACAATCTTGCTGCCATGACACACGCTGCAGGTTTCCAGTGCCGGAGGATGCAAAGCAGCCCCAGAGCATCACCGAGCCACCACCATGCTTAAGTGTAGGCAGAGTGTTCTTTTCAGCGTATGCTTCATTCTTCCTCCTCCAGACATACTGCTGATCCATCGGGCCTAAAAGTTCCAGTTTTTTTCATCGTTCCACAGAACAGAATCCCAAAACTTCTGTGGCTTATTTATATGATTGTGAGCATATTGGAGCCGACTTTTTTTGTGCTTTTGGGTCAGTAGTGGTGTATGTCTTGGAGTTGTGGCATGGACACCTCCTGTGTTTAGTACGTGCCGTACTGTGCTCACTGAAACCTCAGTGCCTGTTGCCACCAAGTCTTGCTGCAGGTCTTTTGAAGTCACTCAAGGGTTTCTCTCAACCTGCCTTCTCAGAAATCTGGTTGCAGCCATTGACAGCTTCCTTTTTCTGTCCTGTCCAGGTAGTGTAACCACTGTTCCTTTAACTTTGAACTTGCAAACTATGCTTCCAACGGTGTCTCTAGGAACATTCAGTGCCTTCGCTATCTTTTTGTATCCTGTTCCGTGTTTGTGAAGGGCGATGATCTCTTCTCTTACCTTTTTGGACCATTTTTTGACGTAGCCATATTTCTAACATGCAGTCCAACCTGACACTGGACAAACCCCTAGCCAGTTCAGGCATTTCATGTGTTCCAGCTCAAGCACATCTGGTGCAACTAATGAAGCCCTTGATTAGTTGCATCAGTTGTGCTTGAGACAACACCTGTTTTGCATACTGTACAATATGTGTGCTTTTGTGACGGATTCTATTCAGGGGGTTGAATAATTTTGAGACTGGAGAAGTGCATTTCCAGTTGAATTTGGGGAAACCACTTGAAGAATTCGTTGTGTTGAGCTATTTGAATTGCTTTTGTTTGATTTGTTCATTGCAAAATCTGTAAATTTTGACAATAAACTTGATTGGCAATGGGGGTTGAATAATTTTGGTTGCAGCTGTAGCTTGAAAGTAGGCTTAACCTGTGGCTCCTTCCCCTCTCTGAATCATGGGAGCATAGAGAGCTGCCTCATATAGATCAGAGTTTTCATCTGTTTAGTTCAGTATAATCTGCTTTGACAAGCAATAGCTTTTCCAGGGGGGGATGGGAGTGTAGAATCATACTGGGGCTTTTGCTTTTACCTTTTACTTATCCTTTTAACTGTAATGTCAGGATTATCTGGCTCTCTCTCTGGGCAAAGCATATGCTATATCACTGAGGTATAGTTTCTGCCTTGTGTCCAAAGCTGTAGGCTTCTTAAATCTGTTCAGAAAATTAAATGAAAATCTATTGTTTCTAGATACAGTATCACATTAATGATCAAAAGAGGTAAAAATGCTGTGTTTTTGGCCAGGTTTGCTAATCCATTATAACAAAGTGAAATGGACTATGTTTATAAATGTTTATAGGTGTATATTTATATATAGCCAGCATTAACATCAATACCATTATTACTATGTAATACTTATAGCCTCGTAGAATAATTGCTCCTTTTTTCTGTTTGGCAAATGTGCCTGTTAAGGCAGAATTGGAGACAAACTTTACAGTAAACCGTAAGCTTAACTAATGAGGGAAGGGGTTCTAATTAAAGCTGAATGTCCATTAAATGGAGAATGGGATTTTTCAACCCACAATTTATGCTTGCACATGAGAGCTTACTCTACTAATTACAGTGATTAATTAATATTTTCAACACTGATTTGCCAAACAATATGTTTTGCTTGGGACAAAGTCTGCTTTTGCCTAAAATTTGAAAAAAGATAAGATTCAGCAAATTTTGTCCTAAATTGAGATCTGTTAAATTGAGGGTTCACTGTAATATAGTAAACTACTTAACATTTGTCTACAATCACAATTATCAAAATGCCTCTTTTTCCTTTTTTATAAACAAAAGCTGTTACCACTACATAGTGGTTTCTTTCTGTTCTTCTCTAGAAGCTAGGTTTGAAAGCAGATTATCAGTGTGATTGTAAAATGAATAAGAATAATTCATGGCATTTAAATGTTACTTTCCAACTGGACAACAGTAGCCAAGAAAGGGAACAGAATTTCCCTGCTGATGTAGGGGATTGAAACATTATTTTAAAATATAAATGGTGCAGAGACTGAACAAGAGAATGGAGCTTAACAGACCTTGAAGTAAAATAGCTTTTTTGGGTAGACAAAAATATTGAGGTGTCTACTGTGAAAACTCACATTTTTCCAATAGAAAGGTTAGGGCATTCCATGGAGGGTAGATCCTTCCCACATGTTCAAATGTTAGGACTACAAAAATTCTGACATTCTTTCTGTGCAAAGAAATGGATCCTTTTCTAGTTCTGCCTCTGCCTTGCTCCAGCCAGGGTGCATACCCAACACTTGGCTAGACTTCCAAATGGTCAGGACTCTCTTATCTAGCAATAAAAAAGGGAGGGGATAGGCGGGGTATAAATAAGATAAATAAATAAATAAATAAATAAATAAAATGTAGTCCTTTTTTCCTTCTATTCTTTGTTTCTTTACTTTCCCTGTAGACCTCTCTGACAGATGGAGCCAAATAAGGTGGCTGGCCCCCAGTAGCATGATAACATATAAACTCACCTTCCTGCCATATTCTAGGCTTTGGCTGCTGAGCCCTCAGTTGCAATCTACAAATAGCTGGGTCCTTCACCACTCCTCTGGAGAACTGGATTGCTTGGGCACTAAAGGCGATAGAACTGGCAGTGCTGGATGCCCAATCTACCCACCCTCATCAAAAGAATGGCAGTACTGGAATGGCATACTTGGCTCCTCCTGGTTAAATCCCCACTCCAGCCACATGTCTTTTGAACAGTAGAGTTCTCCCAGGGTGACCATAGTATCTCAAACAAGCTACACCTTTCTCCTGAGGTAGAGGAAATATATTACTATCTTGTGTGCTCCAATTGAGATGGACCACAAAGGGTGGCCAAGGCGTGGTATGGACGAAACAGCATTGATTCCCATCCTATCACCACCTTTTTCTTGGAGGCCTCCTTTCCAGATCCCCACCACAGACAGTAAAGTCTCTAGGCTAACATTTCATGGTAAAGTTATATGCCCCCAAGTGAGGGACAGATGTCCAATCTCTCAGACATCTCAGAACCAGTCAGGGAGGAAAAGGAATTGTCCCTAGGTGAGGAAAAGGATCATGGGACAGACAGGCCCATGAAGTTTTTCTAGGAAGCAGGTTTTCCATAACTACCCAGAGAAATCTATACGACTCTTAAGTTGAAAGAGCCAGAACCATCCATTTCCAAGGATCCCGTTAGATCTATTGGTAGCAGAGGTATAACCAGTAGATAACAATCCCACCATATGCTTCCCATTTCCAAAGACATTTAACAAAAACTTTAAGTCTGAGGGAGGCCCATGGTCTCAAAGATTGGCATCTCACTGGCTACCAAGCTTTCTGCTAACAGTGTTAGGTCTCCTCAGGATATCCTTAGTGCACGCCCCTGTGAATTGGTCCTCATATTGGGCCTGTTCAAGGATGGCAAGCTTTGTAAATGTTCTTAATCAGACAATGTACTGAATAAGACTAAAGACAAAAAAGGTTCCTGATCCACAAAGAGAAGAATGTTCTCAAACTAGTGCATAGATTACAATAGCTGGGTTCAGTTCTGAACCGAGACCACAGAAAACAAACTGATTTCCCTACCAGAAGAAATAAAGACCATCCAGCAAGAAGTCACATCAGTTCTTTGGACCAACTATTTAGATTGCATGGCTCTCATCAGTTGCCAGGACAAGATGACCAGATGTGCGAGATTCAACTCACATCCTTTCCAATAGATGCTCCTTCCCTGCTAGAACCTAATAGCTCAAAGATATCCAAGGTTCCTGGTGCACCCAACAAAAATGAGGAGTTTCAAGTGCTACCTCTCAGAGGTCCTATCATCCAATCCCGGTCATCATAGATGCCTTCCTCAATCAATGGGGACACGCTGCCTAGGTTGACTAGCTAGGGGAGTCTGAATGGAAGAGGAAGCAAGTTGCAGCATAAACTTCCTGGAGCTGTGTCCAGTATGACTAGCATTGACCACGTTCCAGATTCTCTTAAAAGGCAAATGTATGCTCCTTTCAGACTACCCACATCAGGAGAGTGGGAGGCAGCAGATCAAAGTAGCAAATGAAGGAAACAGCCAAGTTGCTAGGTGAAAGGAAATGTACTGTCTCTCACAGAAGAACGTGTCCAGGGAATCCACAACATGTAGCTGACTGGCTCAGTTGCTAAAACCTAGTTGGGTGAATGGAGCCTCATTCCCAGGATGTTCAAATAAATAATTTTGCTTTTCTGGAATCCAGTGATGGACCTTTTAGTAACATCTATCAATGACATAGTGATGCACTTCATCCGAAGCAGAGACAACAAATGTCTTCAGTATCAACTGGCCCAATGATCCATTTGCTTTCCCCTCAACTTTTGTACCTAGTGTGAGATTGGAGAGCAGAACTAATATCAATACCTCCCAATTGGCCCAGGAGACCCAGATCTAGTCAACCTGTCAGCAGCTCCCAGCCAGTCAAACCGGCATAGCCAAAGGAGATTCAGCCATCCAGGTTCCAGCAAGTTAGGACTACACACACAAAGATTAACGAAAGCACTTCAACAGTCTAGAATACAACAACAAATCCATACAGACCCTCGTACCATCCTGCTGAGCTTCCACCATTTACGTATATGACTTAATGTGCTTACTATATCCAAGGGTCCCCCAGCCTTAATTCAGTTCAAGCTCTAACCTGAATCCTGTTAAAGCATTGTGCAAATAATACGTAGAGCACTTATCAAGAAAGTGGTATGCATGATATCCATTTTATCCAGGTAAGTGCTAAAAATAGGAGAACTCTTTGCCAGGTAGCAGTTCTGCATTAGTAAATTTGGTGGTCTACCAGAGCCTCTGGAAGACATCTATGTGACAACCACTCGGTAATCTTACTGGTAAACTTATGCCTCAGCTGCTGCAGAAAATACTTCTTAGCAAGGACTAGGAGTCCTCCAGATCTAGAATCACACCACAGAAATAGCTCTTGTATATGCCCCTATAGAATGTTCTGGTTCCCTGTACGAAAATAATACATTAAACTTACCATGAAAGGTTTTTATGTTGACACAGTGGACTTACCATGCTTTTTCTAGAGCAGAGACGGGACATTGGGCCTACCCAAGTTTTAACAGTAAAAATGTATGAGAGACCATATCAATATTGGCAACCATTTATACATAATTTGACATCTCTTTCCTCTGTTTCTACCTTTCTCATTTCTTTGATCCTTCTTTCCGGCTCATCTTTCTGAAAGAAGGGAAGGAGCTATCCCTTCCTATAGGAAAAATGTCAGAACTTTTCTAGCAGTGATTCCAGAGGTTAGAGGACAGAGATATCCACTATAGAATGTCCTGGATCCTCTGTAGAAAAAGGATCTTCATGATATGTCCATGTTCTGTTTAATGGAAAATATTCAGAAATTTGTTTGACTAATAAGTTCCCATCTATCAATATGTTGTAGATGTCTGTGGTTTTACAAAATATTATATTATTATTTTTTATTAATATTTTTATTGTTTAAAATATTTACACATTACAAAGATAGATACATTTACAAAGATTTACAACACATAAACAACCTACTTACATACATTCAACTATTTATAACAATAACAACATATAAAGTTACATATAGAACAATTAATTTAAAAAGAAACAGGAAGTATTTTTTTACAAAATATTATAGATCCCTGATTCAGATTTAAAAGAAGTCTTAATTTTAATGTGAAAAATATAGAGATAACATAGGAAGAAAATTGGGAGCATTTGATGTAGTAAATAAAACATGGCTAATGAATATTGGATATTTTTCTGTTGTACAGGGTGTGGAATGTTATATTCATTATATGAAAACTAACTTCATTTTATATTAAAAGAAATCCTTTAAAATCATAATAATTTAGCAGGTAGCTGTTAATATGCTTTCTTCTTACATTATATTTACAGCAGGTTAAAACTGCATTCAAGTATACACTAGGATTCCTCCTGGTTTGTTCAGTTCTTCTAATGATTGGGTAAGTAATATGCGCACACACACACATAAACATACACACATTACAATAGTATGGTTTATTTAACTGCCCTTGTAGTTTTCAAATTCATTCATACAAGCAACAGCGAGTAAAAGGTAAAGGTTCCCCTGCACAGTCGTGTCCGACTCTAGGGGCTGGTGCTCATCTCCGTGTGGAGCTGGGGCGAGTGCGGGAGCTCACTCTGTCACAGGCTAGGGTCTCGAACCTCTGAACTTGCGACCTTCCAATCGACAAGCCTGGTGTCTTAACCGCTGAGCCATCATGCCCAACAGCGAGTATACATTCTTTAATCCTACTGAAAGTGTCTTACATACATAAATACAAATGGGTCATATGTTTATTTTTGCTAAACGGTTCTTATTTGAGACTACAAAGGAACTGCAAACATCAGTAGCCAGTGAAAATCGGTAGTTCCATGCCCTGGTAATAAAACTTATGAAAAAAAAAAAAAATTTAGTTGACACTATTGTTATCCTGTTGGCTTTGGATAACAGTGTTTACTCTGTTTCCACTGAGCTGTTGTATTAGGCTTGTGCCTGCTTCTAAGGATTGAGGGAACTCTTCAAAGTAAAGTAATGATATATAAAGAGAATTTATTAGAATTGGGTACTCATGCTAATGGATTTTTTTCAGTAAATAAAGTAACCATTAGATTTTAACTTTTGCACTGGCAAACTATTTAGAAATTATGTGTAGGTAACAGTCTTGATTAGAATGTAAAACAGGACAATTTATCTCCTGTTCAGCCTAAAAATATGCATATAATTTGTGTTGACTCCAAAATCATGAATCATGTGTGAGACCTGAAAGATTACTGTATGAAGCTGCAATCTTTTGCCCAAATTAATTAAATACAGTGCATTCCCCATGCAAATGTCACTGTCTTGGGTCTCTTCTCTAATACGTAGCTTATATTTGGTGAATATTTATTGCTAGCTTGATCTCCACATTGACTCATTATTTGACTTTTTAGCTGAGAAAGTTGATATTTAGATAACAAAAATTCAAAGCTAATGCATTTTTGCTTGATAAATTTAATGTTTCTTTGACATTTGAGTTCTATGAGAAACTAATAATTTTGATTAAATTAAGGCACTACAATAGTTCCATGCGGGAGGAAAATAAACATTTCTCTCTGCCATTGAAAAGTTAGCTTTTAGAAATACAAGATTGAAGATTTAAAATTGTCCTTTTTTTTTAAAGATTTCGTAGGGTTACATATGAGCTGTGCTATGAATTCATTAGAATATTGACAATGATTATAAAACAGTGTCTGCATATTCTTACTAAGATAATGCATTGGACCAAATTTCTTCTAGATCAGACTTTTATTTAAATTCCCTCCAAATGGAATGTTGTAGAAATCTATTTTTGTCTTCCATTTGTAACCTTGCTTTTTCAACACTACTTCCTCCTCCTTTCCTCTCTCCCCCAAATCATTTAGTTGCACAGTCTCTTTTAAATGACAGTACCAGGAATTCTATTTATAGATGGAAATTCACTATCAATTTTTCAAAGGCCTAATTTACTAATTTAAAATAAAATGTGACATTAAAGAAATGAGCATGGGTAAATGGCTTATTGTATTGTCATCTTCTTAAAGTGTTTGTTACTTCTCAGAATGGCTGTAATACAGCAGTCTACTTGAATCAGTGTGGTATGTGTGTGTGTGTGTATACACACACACACACACACACTGATGCTGATATTTAATCATTGGTATAACATTGTCACTATGTACTGCATATTCCCAAGAAGCCATATATCTGTTGTGCTGAATGGATTTCTTTTTTTGCTGTAAAAAATTAACTTCAGCCCAATATTATTCAGACTTGACTTTTATTAAAACGTTCTATAGCAGAATGAATCTCCTTAGGGTAACAAAAGTAGCCCTAGTTTATCATTATAAGTTGTGTGGGTGTTGGAAACACAGATGTTTGGGCAGATTGACAGTTGAAATACTCTTTTCATTGTGGTACAAATGCATACATATTTCTTTTTTTTTCCAAATTTTATTAAAGTTTTAAATATACTGTACATAGTTAAAAGGGTGAAAATGAAAAAGAAATAGAAATACAAATCAAAGAAAGAAGTAAAAGTGTATAGAAAAGTAAAGAAAAAAAAGAAAAAAGATAAAGCATAGAATAGTCAACTTCCGATTTATCTCTGGTCTTAGTAATTAAAAAAAAAGTTATCTTACATGCTAGCTCTATATATAACATACAAAAAGATTTCCTGTCTAATATATCAATTTATATATATTTTAATCTTCAAAACCCCAAGTAAGCTTTTCTCCACCTGCATGTTGCAAATAGTCCCTCTTTTTTTTTACATTTCCAACACAAGTTGGAAACATTCCCATACGTTTTAACAAGTTTTTGTGGGGTCATATACCATCTATACATCATCTTATAAAAGTTTTCCTTCAAGTTATAGCACAAAGTAAATTTTAACCCTTTATTCCACATATCTTCCCATTGCTGCATTTGTATATTATGTCCAATATTTTTTGCCCATTTTATCATACAATCTTTGACTTGTTCCTCTACCATTTCTCCTTTTAACAATAATTTATACATTTTTGCAATTAAATGTTCATCTGTCTCACATAATTGTTTCTCAAATTCCGATTTAGTTTGTTCAAATTCAATTTTTTTTAATTTAATTTAAATTTTTCTACAAGTTGCATATATGAAAGCCATTGAAATGTATATCCTTCTAGAGCAAGTTCTTCTTTTGTTTTAATTATATATTGTCCTTGTTCTTTCTTTAGAAAGTCTTTATAAGTCGCCATTTATCTTTATTTCTTACTTCTGTTCTGTGAAATGCTTCTTGCGTGGAAATCCATAAAGGTCTTTTATAACACAGTTTGTTTATATTTATTCCAAATTCTTAACAATGATCTTCTAATATAATGGTTTTTAAAGTCCACATTGACTTTTACTTTCTTGTACCACATATATCCATGCCATCCATATCTTAATTCGTGACCCTCCAAATTCAATAATTTTTCGTGCATACATATTTCTTTGACATAAAATGCCTGCATTGTAACGTAGCATATCACTTTTCATATTTTAATTTTTAAAAGATAGTTGCCTCCAAAGATTTGAGGAGGAGGTTGAAGCCAATATTTACTCAACAATTCCAAGATATGCTATATTGCCATAGCAGTAAAATGTGTGATATTATTTGCTAAGATTTATTTGATCTCAACGCTACTCCAGGTTTATTTTTAATCCTTGTTTGGAGAAAGCCCTTGTCTGTGTATGTAAATAGATAGCATCAGAATTAAAAAAATACCTTTAAAAGTAGATAGAATATATTTCTTAATTTAAATATTTTTAACCAGCCTGGATATAGTCAATTAAAAAGTAATTAAAAACAACAGTGAATGAAGAAAAATGTAATTGTGTAACAATGCATAAAACCTAAAGGGCAGGATGAATAGCTATTTTTTGTCTGGGCACCAAATAAAGTCAACAGGCCTGGAGAGAGTATTTCATAACCAGCACACCACACCTCCCAAAGATGGGATACATTGATAAGCACCCAAGGAAGTGTATGCAAAGAAAGACAATTCCTTAAGTATCAAGATCCCAGGCTGTAATCACTAATACCTTGTACTCAAACTGGAAGCATGTTAGAAGCCAGTGCATTTTGTGTAAAAGTGATGTTAAACTATGTAAGACCACTTACATAGAAGTTTATTAGAAATAAATGTTTCTGCTATCTGAATTGGCAAGACAGAATATTCATATTTAAGCTTCCTCTACTATTCATGTTATGCTTTTATAGCAAATGGTGAATCCCTGAAAACCAAGATTCAAAACAATTAAAATACACTTTAAATAGCCAGACTAGAACTATGGTTAAATCAAAAGATACTTTCACAGAAACCAAGGGATTAGGTGCCCAATTGGAATAATTTTCTTTCTTTTGGAGCAGGAGCCATAATGCTGTCTTGCATCTTCTGTTCGCATCTTCACACCTGTGCAGCCTCTGTGGTTTTACCCCAGTAACCCATTCATTTTGTTTCCTCTTGCGTGACTGATTAATTGTTAATTGATTGTGAGAATAGTGGGAAATGGTGAAATTAAAATATCTTCTTTCTTGATAATCCTTGATCAACATTTTGTTTGCTAAAAGGTATGAAGCAGCATTCTTTATTATGTGGCCCCTGGAGTTTTTTGTGGAAACAAATGCAGTATACGTTAGTAAATTTTGAATGAAGACATGTTTAGAGCAACATGTTTAAAAGCAAATTGTTGCGAGTTCAAATTAATTTCTCTTTTACATGCTCTTGAATTTAACACAATATGTGTCCATGTTAAGCATATCAAAATAACTTGCTTACACATTCTGTACTTGGCTGGTTGTGTCAGCAGATGGCAGTGCCTGGTTGATCTTGTCTAGGTTCATAGGCTAAGGGGGGTCAGGCTTGATGAGTATTTAAAAGGGAGACACCAGACATTGAGAGCTACACTAAGCAGTTGAAGAGCATCCCAGAAGGTGGCAGTGGTAAGCCACTTCTGTGTTATTGCTAAGAAAACTACACAAACGGGTCCACAAAACCACTAGGAGTTAAGCATCACTTGGAACAGCTAGTTTGCCTGCTTATTTGTTTTCTTGCTTTCTTTACTCTCTCTGACTTCCTGATTTGTCACAAAAGTCACACAGCTCATCCCAAGCTAGTAATATTGCATTAATTTTTAAAATTATACAGTGCATTCGGAAAGTATTCAGACCCCTTCACTTTTTTCAATTTTGTTATGTTGCAGCCTGATACTACAATCGTTCAAATTCATGTTTTGTCACATTAATCTACACTCAGTACCCCATAATGACAAAGTGAAAACAGAATTTCAGAAGTGTCTGTAAATTTATCAAAAAGGAGAAACTGAAATACCACATGTACATAAGTATTCAGATCCTTTACTCAGTACTTTGTTGAAGCACCTTTGGCAGCAATTACAGCCTTGAGTCTTTTTCGGTATGACGCGACAAGCTTTGCAAACACCTGGATTAGGGGATTTTCTGCCATTATTCTTTGCAAATCCTCTCAAGATCAATCAGGTTGGATGGGGACTGTCGGTGGACAGCCATTTTCAGGTCTCTCCAGAGATGTTCAATATGATTCAAGTCAGGGCTCTGGCTGGGCCACTAGGACATTCACAGTGTCCCTAAGCCATTCCTGTGTTGTCTTGGCTGTGTGCTTAGGATCGTTGTCATGTTGGAAGGTGAACCTTCGGCCCAGTCTGAGGTCCTGAGCGCTGTGGGACAGGTTTTCATTGAGGATATCTCTGTACTTTGCTCCATTCAGCTTTCCCTCAACCCTGACAGTCTCCCAGTCCCTGCTGCTGAAGAACACCCCCACAGCATGATGCTGCCACCACCATGCCTCACTGTTGGGCTGGTATTGGGCAGGTGATGAGCGGTGCCTGGTTTCCTCCAGACATCACGTTTAGAATTGAGGCCAAACAGTTCAACCTTGGTTTCATCAGACCAGAGAATCTTGTTCCTCACAGTCAGAGAGTCCTTCAGGTGCTTCTTTGCAAACTCCAAGCGGGCTTTCATGTGTTTTGCACTGAGGAGAGGCTTCCGTCTAGCCACTCTGCCATAAAGCCCAGATCGGTGGAGGGCTACAGTGATGGCTGTCCTTCTGGAACTTTGTCCCATCTCCACGCAGGCTCTCTGGAGCTCAGTCAGAGTGACCATCGGGTTCTTGGTCACCTCTCTTACTAAGGAGGCTCTTCTCCCCTGATTGCTCAGTTTGGCCGGGCGACCAGCTCTTGGAAGGGTCCTGGTTGTGACAAACTCCTTCCATTTGAGAATTATGGAGGCCACTGTGCTCTTGGGAACCTTCAGTGCAGCAGAAATTTTTTTGTAGCCATCCCCAGATCTGTGCCTTGCAATAATCCTTTCTCTGAGCTCTGCAGGCAGTTCCTTTGACCCCATGGCTTTTGCTCTGATACACTATGCATTGTACACTGTGAGACCTTCTATAGAGAGGTGTGTGCCTTTCCAAATCATGTCCAATCAGTTTAATTTACCACAGGTGGACTCCAATCAAGGTGTAGGAACAGCTCAGCAACTATAAAGAGAAATGGGAGGCACCTGAGCTAACTTTCGAGTGTTGTTGCAAAGGGTCTGAATACTTACGTACATGTGGTATTTCAGTTTCTCCTTTCTGATAAATTTACAGACACTTCTGAAATTCCATTTTCACTATGTCATTATGGGGTACTGAATGTAGATTAATGTGACAAAACATGAATTTGAACGATTGTAGTATCAGGCTGCAGCATAACAAAATTGAACAAAGTGAAGGGGGTCTGAATACTTTCCGAATGCACTGTATTTAAAATTGGACATAGAGATGCCTTAAAATAAATTGCCCTTATATGGAGCGAAGAAGTTGGCTATTTCCCCCCCCCCCTCCCAAGATGGTGCTGAGGCCGGGTGTGTTGCGGAGCAGGTGCCAATGGTAGTTGGTTTTAATATATTACAGCAGGTTGGTGGTGTGGAGAGTTGGACTGAGAGGTGGTAGAGTTTCTGTGGATTTGGGGTTTTCCTCTATCGGGCCTGGTTGATGCTGCTTCTTGCTGAGCCCGTGTGATTCGTGTCCCTTGTAAGGCTGGGTAGCAGCTTGGGACAGAATCGCATGTGGTGCCTGGAACTTACCTCCTTGTCTGGACTGTTGCTGGCTGGATTGTTGGCTGGACCATCGTCTCCCTGGGACTGGCAGTCGGATGACTGGATTGCTAGATGCACCGGGTGTGTGGAGCAGCTGTGGTGCATGGATCAGCTTTTGCACGTTGAGCAGCGTTCAGTCACACAGCAATGGAGAAGGGCGTGCCGGTGGTGACAGAGGAAGCCTTTGGCAGGTGCAGAGGTGGTGAGTTCCAGTGTGGTGGTGACAGAGTTGATTTGGGAATTAATATTGGGCATTTGGGGATAGGGTATGGGCTGCAGGAGGCGTGAGGATGGGCCAAGGTTTTGTTTTTGGCTTGGTCCTTGTGGATGTAGCTCCCCTGCCCCCATTTACCCATGCAGCCATTTTGCCTTCTTCTGGGCTGGAGAACTGATTGAACAGAAGGACTCTACAAATTCATGGACTCCATTGACGGATGGATTAGGGTTTGTGGTGGGAGGGGGTGTTTCTCCCCCTGAATTGGGGTTGTTCCCCTTCCTACGGGTGAGGGCCAGAAGGAGGGGGATTGATTGATTCACTCTCAAGATTATCTAGTGTTGGTTATATGGGCTTCCTCCAGTCTAGTGGGAGTGGATTGGTGGTGGGGGAATGAGAGTATATGGTGGAGTAGGGCCATTTTTCTGGAGATGCTGAGTGCTATGCAGAAGCATCCTGGGTTGATGGTCCTGGAAGAGGCTGTGACTGGATGTATATGTATGGGGGGGTATAGGCTTGGGCATGGACCATTATGGACAGGGTAAAAGGGAAGGCTTGGGAGGGGTGGGGGCAGGAACCGTGCCAGAGGTATATTTTTCCTTTAGTACGTTCCAGCCCCTCAAGCTTGTTCCCGGGCGCCAGATGGCAGATTTTCAAGGCCCTGGGCTGTCGGCTGCTGCTACCGAATACCAAGTCAATCTGCAACAAGGCCATCCTCATTCATGACTTGATTGTCAATGAGAAGGCTGACCTGCAGTGTATTACTGAGATCTGGTTGGGTGAGGAAGGGGGAGTTCCCTTCTCTGAGATATGCCCAGCTGGGTTCCGGTTGTGGCACTAGCCAAGACCCCAGGGTAGGGGCGGTGGGGTGGTGGTGGTCATCTGAGACTCATGGGAGGCATCCGGGGCACTGCTCCTCAGATTGCCGGGTGCGAGACCCTATTTGTTAAGTTGGGCTCTAAGAGGGATCAATTGGGACTGTCACTATTGTACCAGCCTCCCTGCTGCGTAGCAACCTCCCGGGGTGGCGATGGAGTTCCCCAGGCTTATGGTCTTGGGGGACTTCAACTTCTCTGGGGGTGGGGGTGTAGCTTGGGAGTTCATGGACACCATGACAGACATGGGCCTGTCCCAAGTCATCCAGGGCCCAACGCATAATAGTGATCATACGCCTGACCTGGTTTTTCTGTTGGAGTAGTGGTAGGGTGTTCTGAATTTGGGGGAGATATTGGTTTCTCCCCTGTCATGGTCAGATCACTCCCTGGTGAGCCTCCAGTTCTCTGGCACCACCCCCTCTGCAAGGAGGGTGGGCCTATTAGATCTTCCCACCCCAGATTACTGATGGACCCAGTTGGGTTCCAGAGGGAGCTTGGGGTTGTTCTGGAAGGTCTGCTAAGTGGTTCGGCCGAAGCCCTGGTGGCCATCTGGAATGGGAGAGCGGCTGCGGCTTTGGACTGGATCGCGCCTGAGTGGCTTCTCTGTGCCCATGGATCCCAGAACACACTGTGGTATTCGGAGGAGCTAAGTGAATTGAAGAGGGCTAAGAGACGCCTAGAGAGCTGCTGGCAAACGACAAAGAGCAAAGATAACTGAACATGAGTAGAGCCGCAATTAGAGCCTAACTTGTGGTGGTAAGGGTGGTGAAAGGTAATTATTTCTCTGCCCCTATCGCGCCTGCAGATAGCCGCCCAGTGGCCCTGTTTCGGATGATGACCCTCCTTGGAGGGAGTCTTGCACAGTTATCTGGGAGGAGTTTGATCCCATTCAACCTGAGGAAATGGACAGGGTTCTTATAGCTGCTAGTTCAGCTACTTCTGTGTTAGATCCGTGCCCCTTCTGGCTGGTCAAGGCTTCCTGGGAGAGGACGCATGATTGGGTCTGGGCAGTGGTAAATTCTTCCTTGAGGGAGCAGGTGATCCTGCCAGCTCTTGAGGAGGCGGTGGTGTGCCCCCTCTTCAGAGGGCCATTGCTCGACCCAACTAATCTGGACAGTTTTCCTCCAGTCTCCAACCTTCCCTTTTTAGCGAAGATTGTAGAGAAAGTGGTTGCATGGCAGCTTCAGAGGGCTGTGGAGGAAGCGGGTTATCTGGACCCATTTCAGTCAGGGTTCAAGTCGGGCTACAGGACTGAGATGGCATTTATTGCACTCTTGGATGGCCTCTGGCGGGAGCGGGATAGGGGTAGTGGAGCCATCCTTGCTCTTCTTGATCTCTCAGCAGCCTTCAATATCATCGATCATAGTATCCTTCTGGACTGGCTTCGGGAATTGGGGTTGGGCGGCACTGTGTTTTGCTGGTTCTCCTCCTTTTCCGGCGTTGGTTCCAGTTGGTGTTAATGGGGAGAGGTCCAGCCCACGGCCCCTACTTTGTGGGGTGCCACAGGGCTCAGTCCTTTCTCCCCTCTTATTTAACATCTACATGAGGCAGCTGGGTGAAGTGATCCAATGGTTTGAGGTGAGGTATCATCAGTATGCTGATGATACCCAGCTTTATATCTCCAGCCTGCACTGCCTGAGTAATGCCACGGATGTCCTCTCCCAGTGCCTGGAGGCTGTAAGGGCCTCGATGGGGCACAATGGGCTTCGGC
Source organism: Charina bottae (assembly GCA_023362775.1). Taxonomy (NCBI): domain Eukaryota; kingdom Metazoa; phylum Chordata; class Lepidosauria; order Squamata; family Charinaidae; genus Charina; species Charina bottae. The sequence continues at coordinate 4,401,473 of JALMGJ010000009.1, forward strand.
TCAACCCAAGCAAGACTGAATGGCTTTGGGTGCTTGGGCCTTCCAGTGTCAAGGTTTTTCCACCTCTGGTCCTCAATGGAGTGGCACTGCCTCAGACAGACCCGGTGCACAATCTAGGGCTCCTCTTGGACTCATGGTTCCTGCTGGAATAGCAAGTGGTAGCCATGGTTAAGGGGGCCTTTGCACACCTTTGGGTTGTGCACCAGTTGCGCCCATTCCTGGACCAGGAGGCTCTGCTCACTGTCACTCATGCCCTTGTGACCTACCATCTGTACTACTGTAACACACTCTAAATGAGGCTGCCCTTGAAGAGCATTTGGAAGCTTCAGCTGGTGCAGAATGCAGCTGCATGGGTTGTAAATGGTGTCGGTTATTCTGCACATGTAACACCACTGATTTGTGGGCTGCATTGCTTACCAGTGTGTTTCTGGGTGCAATTTAAGGTGCTGGTTGTCACCTTTAAAGCCCTTCATGGCTTGGGACTGGGTTACCTGAGAGACTGTCTTCTCCCAGTTGTTTCTACCCGTCCAATCCGGTCCGGCAGGATGGGCATGCTCTAGGTCCTGTCAGCCAGCTGATGTCGGCTGGTGGGGACCAGGAGATGTGCCTTCTCTGCTGTAGTGCCTACCCTCTGGAACATCCTCCCTCCTGAGATTAGGATGGTCTCAGCACTGTTGACCTTTCAGAAGGCCTTGAAGACCTGGACATGTGCCCGGGCCTGGAGTCCCAAATGTGCAAAGGGCCCCGTTTCCTGGTTATGCTAACACCTACGGATTATAATATTTTTTGGCTGCTATATGTACAGTTGTGATCAAAATTATTCAACCCCCATTGCAAATCAGGTTTATTGTCAAAATTTACAGACTTTCAGCTGTTTGCAATGAACAGATCAAACAAAAGCAATTGAAATAGCTCAACACAACATGCTGCAAGTGGTGTCCCCAAATTCAACTGGAAATGCAACTTATCATGACTTCTCCAGTCTCAAAATTATTCAACCCCCTGAATAGAATCTGTCACAACAGCACACAGGTGTTGTCTCAAGCACACCTGATGCAACTAATCAAGGGCTTCATTAGTTGCACCAGGTGTGCTTGAGCTGGAACACATGAAATGCCTGAACTGGCTAGGGGTTTGTTGAGTGTCACATTTGACTGCATGTTAGAAATATGGCTAAGTCAAAATAACGGTCCAAAAAGGTAAGAGAAGAGTTCATTGCAAACAGCTGAAAGTCTGTAAATTTTGACAATAAACCTGATTTGCAATGGGGGTTGAATAATTTCGATTGCAACTTTATTTAATCTTTTCTTTCTGTATTGTGTTTTTAATTGGTTTAATTGATTTTGTGATTGTTCACTGCCCAGAGTCACTTGTTTGAGATTGGCGGCTATACAAATTAAATAAATAAACAAATAAATAATCGTTGTTGGGGTTTTTAAAGTTATTTTAAGTTCAGTCATTTAATCATCCCAGTAGTATTAGAACAGTCATACAGGTTGCTTTTATATGATTCATTTATTCCTGTTACAGAGTTTTTATTCCACTGGATATTCCTAAGAAGAAAAATTCAACAGAGTGGGAGAAAATAAATCTTTTGTTTGAAGAACTTGGAAGCAGCCGTAAGATTTTTTTCCCTTGTGAATCAATTGGATAATTTTGTATTTTCTTACTCTAAATTCCACTGGATTGGTACTTTGCATTTCAATGTGTGTGAATTAAAGAACTGCTAATCTTGAGGGAATAATCTGAGGTAGTATGGAAATACTACATTGGAGGTTTCAGTATTAGTGAAACTTGAAGACCTACAGTAGATATCACTTATACAGAGATATTGTATTTATGTTAGTTGATTCTGAGTCTTCTGAGAAACAAATATAAATAACTTGGGAGAAACAGTTGGAGAGCTGTAAAGTTTTGTTTAAGGAGCTAATTTTCTAAGGCATGCCAGTATTTAGACCCAGTTTTGTTCCATTGCTGAACATAACTTTCTAACAGAGAGAGCTACTTATCTGTGGGAAAGTATATCATGGAGTGGTTGTTCTTCTCCACTGGAATTATTAAGCAGAAGCTGGACAGACATTTATTGATGTATTTAGAGACATCATGCATTGACCATGGGGCTGGACTAGTTAATCTCCTTGATCTCCTTTCAGCGGTCCCCAACCCTTTCGGCACCAGGGACCAATTTTGTGGAAGACAGTTTTTCCACGGACCGGGGGGGGGATGGGCAGGCCACGCGGGCCGTGGGCAGAGCTCGGTGGGCGGGCCATGGGTGGAGCTTGATGGGCGGGCTGTGCGACCCGGTTCCTAACAGACCACGGACTGGTACCGGCCCGGGGGTTGGGGACCCCTGCCTTAGATTCTATGGTTTATTTATTTATTTATTTATTTAATTTATCCCTGCCCATCTCCCCGAATAGGGGACTCTGGGCGGTTTATTTAAAGTATTCCTATTCTTTCTTTTGGGTTATAGCCCTTTCCAGGCAGCATACTCCCAGTGAAGAAATAATAGATTTATTTGGGTGATAAAACTTAGTAATCTTACATCATAAAAAAGTACAAACACTCCAGAATTAACAACATAAAGAACTGTTAAATGCAGGGTAGTGGTCATACAATCTTAAACCAAAAGTACTGTTAGTATTTGGTGTTGACATTATTACTTACCCTCTTAAGTAATAGAGTAATAGAGGACTAGTGACCCTCCCAATTTTGTTGGATTCTAACTCCCATCAGCACTGTGTAGCATAGTTGCAGATCAAGGATGATGGATATTGCAATCCAACAAGGTCTAGATGGTCACCAGTTCCTCACTGCTTGAATTAAGGGTTTAAATCAATGCCAACATCAATTTCTAACACATTTTTTTTTGCGGGGGGGGCGGATGTCAACTGACATTTGACATTCTATATGTTTCCCTATGATACTGGATTGCATTCAATTTGTTCTCCTTTGGTTGTATACATTTTAGCAAAGCATCTCTATCTTTTCCCTTGCAGATGGTTTAGCTGCCCTCTCTTTCTCTATAAGTTCTTTGACCCTTATTGGAATGGTGGCAGCTATTACCTACACGGTAAGCAACTTGCTTTTTGTCTTATCTCCATTTAAGGCTGGCTTCATTTTCTAACACTTTAAATTCTGTCACATGTTAATTTAGGATCAAATCCAGTGTTCTCGAGATTAAGGGTAACAGGTGATTTAAACCGCAAATCTATAATACTTCCCTAAATACCATATTTTACATATTCTCAGCGTTAGGTCAACAAGTAAAATGAGACTTAATGGGATGATATAGTTTATTCTTTAAAAGAGAAGATCTAGAATAAGAATGATGAATTTTTGGTCCTTTGGATGTTGTTGGACTACAGTTCCCATAATACATGTTCTTTCTGGTGTGTGCTTTAGGAAATGAAGACAACATTTGAAGAGCCATGGGTCCCACAGTGATTCTAGACTCCAATATTTGTTTTGCAAAGCTAAATATTTTTTTCTTTTTAAAACTATATGCAGGACTTATAACAAAATAAGGATAAATCAGTAACAGCTTTTACTATATAAGCAGAAGCTGTGTGACAAAATTTCTTATCCACCTTCAGGTGCCCAGATTTGTTTGGAAAATCCTTAATCTGCAGAGCAGATATTAAGGGTGTGGGGAAGGCTGTGGGGATTGGTCGTAAAGTTACTCTTTCATCAATGTCATAACTGCAAATGGTTACTAAATGAGGCAGTCATTAAAGGAGGACTATCTAATAATAGGGAAGAAAAGGTCATGACCCTGGCCATTCCTATTGGGGGAGTCCCACACTGAATGTGGGTAGCATAGCTTTATTTTCCTGGGCACTTGGAGTCTGGTTATTTTTCTTTGGAGGTTATTTGATAAGTTGCTGTTTTTAGAATCAGGAAAGAAGATACGAAATCTACTTGGAACAGAGTGAAAAGATTTATGTATTTAGCTAGCTAGCTGGAATAGCCCTGGCCTTGAGAATGGGAAAGTGATGAGTGAACTGTTAAGGGTAACTTTCAGAAAAGATTATTCAGCCTGAGAAGAAGAACGCATAAGAAATAAACTTGAAATCACCCCTTCTTGATTTTGTTTGGTACAAGATGAGGCAGAAAGAACCTCTTTCTGTTTCAGGTTTCAAGATTCTGTTGTTCTATTTTACTACAATAAAGAGCACTCCGAGAATCCCTGCTGTCCCTGTCTCTTGACCTTGCCAACCTCAAAGGACTGAAAGCGATGTACATATGCAAACCAACAGCATGAATACCTCCAGCCATAAAACAATCAACCATACAAAAGTAGAATAAGAATGATCATGCAAGAAAAGCAAAAAAAGAGAGATACATGCTTGCACCACTCTAAGCCCAAACGCCTGCCAAAATAAAACTGGTTTGAGGTCCTTCCTGAATTAGGTGGGAGCTAATTGCGTCTGCAGGAGAAGTGTGTCCCATAAGGTCTCCTAATTTAAACTCCTTAATTTCCCATTGGAAAAGAAGATGATTTGCGTAGCTTCTAAAGTCTGATGGGCAGTAATGCTGAATACTATACAGTTGAAGCAAAGCATTATTATTATTATTATTATTATTATTATTATTATTATTATTATTAAAATTTATATTTTGCTTGACTCCCAGCAACTTTGGGCAGTTTACAAATTATTTAAACAAGACATTTCCCCCATTATTCTTCATGAAAGTTGCCATCACTCTATTTCAGGACTTTTAAAATTACTAAGATTTTAGTTTCATGGGTTATCTTCACTGATAACTTATCTGTTTAGCCATTTAGAAACTTAATCCTCCTTTTTATTAAGTACTAAAAATATTTTGAGATGTATAACTTCAGCTTCTGTAAAATTAAAAACAAAGCATAATATATATGATTACTAGTTAAGAAGAACTTAGAGCTTAGTTAAAACTATTTTAACCCACTGGCTGAAATCACACAGGCTAAGTTATAAATGGTTTCGTGGAGTTTGGTTTAATACAAGGGGACAAAAAAATGGCCCAGGGGCCATGTGCTCCCCAGCCCCCCTTTTTGTCTTCCAGAGGCCCTTCCCCATGATGGGGCCAAATTTTTCAGCCTTTTGTTTGATGGCCATAGAGGAAGAGGAAGTGGTGCAATAAGTGGTGCTGGCCTAGATACCAGGAGACGGCTCTAGGCCTCCTTTAGACATGAAAGTGGCCGGGTGATTTTGGGCCAGACTCTCTTAGCTCAGCCCACCTCACAGGGTGGTTGTTGTGGAGAAAATAAGAGGCAAGAGGATTAGTTATATATAAAAAGGCAGAATAAAAATATAATGGTAGTAGTAGAAGTACACATATTTAGAGGAAAAGTGTCTTAAGAAAACAACCTCCTCCTACTCAGACCTTCAGTGTAGATTGGCTACAGAACATGAACTCTGAGCTGGGGCCCAGAAAACAGTATGGTGGGAATAGAATGGAGTATCTTGCAAGGAAACACGTTGACTGTGTATTCCAGAAGTACTTTTAAATTGGATCATTCTTATTTCAAGTAAATAAGTGGATGGTTTCTGCAAAGTATTGAGTAAATGATTACAGTATTGTGTATTCCAGAAGTACTTTTAAATTGGATCAGGCTTATTTTGAGGATTTTTTCTATTAATATACATTCACGGTTTATTTGTTTTGGGGTTTTTTTAAGTAAGTATTGCAGGTCCCCCCCCCCCCATTCTGTTCTTCACTAAGGTGTATATGTTTTGGATGTCCTTTCTTTGCTTCTGGTGTTTTCCTATCATTTAATTGTTAGGCTTTCTGGATATAAGCAACTTTCATTTGTCACTTAATCTCAGTCAGTTCTGCAGTTTCTATATCTCTAAATAATAACTTTCTGTGTTTCTGTTTTAGAAATGTTACCTCCTCTCTCCTTATCTCTATTTTATTTTGTCCACACATGTTGACACTGTACTTTGATGTCTTGCCTGTAAGGTTTCCTTCCTTCCTTCCTTCCTTCCTTCCTTCCTTCCTTCCTTCCTTCCTTCCTTCCATCCATCCATCCATCCATCCATCCATCCATCCATCCATCCATCCATCATAATTTATTGGCGCATCGACTGTTTTTTCAGAATTGCTAGTAGTTCTCTTTCTTCAGTGTTTGTTAATTTCTTTAAAGGCTTATTTTCCTCTTGGTACTTTTGCCTTCAAAAGCTTTCACTGGTGTTAATATGATATTGCATCTTCTGTGTGATAGTGCCTTGGCTGTGGAACAAACTCTTTAAAGAGGATTGCCTGACACCCTGATTACTGAGATTAGCTGCCAAATCAAAATTACATCATTTGCTCAGACTTTCTGTGTGTTGTGACTGCTGTTTTTAATCTGCTCCCTTTATTTTGAGAAACAATATTTGTGTGCCCTAAGAGATGCTTTTAAAAATAAGAACTGCAGAATACACACACACACATACACACACAGAGAGACAGTATACTGTATATACTGTATATACAGTGGGGCAAAAAAGTATTTAGTCAGCCACCAATTGTGCAAGTTCTCCCACTTAAAAAGATGAGAGAGGCCTGTAATTGACATCATAGGTAGACCTCAACTATGAGAGACAAAATGAGAAAACAAATCCAGACAATCACATTGTCTGATTTGGAAAGAATTTATTTGCAAATTATGGTGGAAAATAAGTATTTGGTCACCTACAAACAAGCAAGATTTCTGGCTCTCAGAGACCTGTAACTTCTTCTTTAAGAGGCTCCTCTGTCCTCCACTCATTACCTGTAGTAATGGCACCTGTTTGAACTTGTTATCAGTATAAAAGACACCTGTCCACAACCTCAAAGAGTCACACTCCAAACTCCACTATGGTGAAGACCAAAGAGCTGTCGAAGGACACCAGAAACAAAATTGTAGACCTGCACCAGGCTGGGAAGACTGAATCTGCAATAGGCAAGCAGCTTGGTGTGAAGAAATCAACTGTGGGAGCAATAATTAGAAAATGGAAGACATACAAGACCACTGATAATCTCCCTCGATCTGGGGCTCCACGCAAGATCTCACCCCGTGGGGTCAAAATGATCACAAGAACGGTGAGCAAAAATCCCAGAACCACACGGGGGGACCTAGTGAATGACCTGCAGAGAGCTGGGACCAATGTAACAAAGGCTACCATCAGTAACACACTACGCCTCCAGGGACTCAGATACTGCAGTGCCAGACGTGTCCCCCTGCTTAAGCCAGTACATGTCCGGGCCCGTCTGAAGTTTGCTAGAGAGCATTTGGATGATCCAGAAGAGGATTGGGAGAATGTCATATGGTCAGATGAAACCAAAGTAGAACTGTTTGGTAGAAACACAACTCGTCGTGTTTGGAGGAGAGAGAATGCTGAGTTGCATCCAAAGAACACCATACCTACTGTGAAGCATGGGGGTGGCAACATCATGCTTTGGGGCTGTTTCTCTGCAAAGGGACCAGGACGACTGTTCCGTGTACAGGAAAGAATGAATGGGGCCATGTATTGTGAGATTTTGAGTGCAAACCACCTTCCATCAGCAAGGGCATTGAAGATGAAACGTGGCTGGGTCTTTCAGCATGACAATGATCCCAAACACACCGCCCGGGCAACGAAGGAGTGGCTTCGTAAGAAGCATTTCAAGGTCCTGGAGTGGCCTAGCCAGTCTCCAGATCTCAACCCCATAGAAAACCTTTGGAGGGAGTTGAAAGTCCGTGTTGCCCAGCGACAGCCCCAAAACATCACTGCTCTAGAGGAGATCTGCATGGAGGAATGGGCCAACATACCAGCAACAGTGTGTGCCAACCTTGTGAAGACTTACAGAAAACGTTTGACCTCTGTCATTGCCAACAAAGGATATATAACAAAGTATTGAGATGAACTTTTGATATTGACCAAATACTTATCTTCCACCATAATTTGCAAATAAATTCTTTCCGAATCAGACAATGTGATTGTCTGGATTTGTTTTCTCATTTTGTCTCTCATAGTTGAGGTCTACCTATGATGTCAATTACAGGCCTCTCATCTTTTTAAGTGGGATAACTTGCACAATTGGTGGCTGACTAAATACTTTTTTGCCCCACTGTATATATAAAAAAATATCCAAGATACCTTAGAAGATATTCCTTACTTACAAGAACCTCTGGTACTAGAAGATGAATTTAGATCAGTACTCCAGTCATTACCAAGTCAAAGAGCTATAGGAACTGATGAAATACCCACTGAAACATGGCAAGCAAGAGTAGAAGAATCAGTCAAGGTTCTAACCAAGCTATGCCAGCAAATCTGGAGAACGACACAGCGGCCAACAGATTGAAAGAGGTCAATATACATTCCAATACCAAAAAAAGGAGACTTAACCGAGTGTGCAAGTCATCATACAATATCCTTAATTTCCCATGCCAGCAAAATAATGCTTAGGATCATCCAACACAGATTAGAACCCTACATGGAAAAAGAGATGCCAGATGTTCAAGCTGGCTTTAGAAAAGGCCAAGGAACACAAGTCGTTATTGCCGATACACGCTGGATAATTGAAAAAGCCAAAGAATACCAAAAAGAAGTCATTATGTTCTTCATCAATTATAGAAAAGCCTTTGATTGTGTCGATCACATCAAGCTGTGGAATGTGCTCAGAAATCCCAGAACATCTCATTGTCCTCATAAGAAATTTATGTACAGGTCAGGAAGCCACAGTCTGAACAGAACACGGTGAAACAGACTGGATCCAGGTTGGAAAAGGGGTGTGACAAGGCTGCATACTCTCCCTGTATTTATTCAACCTATATGTGGAATATATATTAAGGGAAGCTGGATTGGAAGAAGATGAGCATGGTTTTAAAATTGGAGGAAGAAACATCAATAACCTGTGCTATGCTGATGATGCTACCCTGATAGCTGAAAATGCAAAGGATCTGCAAGCCCTAGTACTAAAAGTCAAAGAGCACAGTGAAAAAATGGGACCAAAATTAAATACAAAGAAGACCAAATTAATGACAACAGGTAGAACAACCAGCCTTAGAATTGACAATGAAAATATTGAAATGGTGGATAATTTCTGCCTTTTAGGATCAACCATCAACAGTAAAGGAACAAGCAGTCAAGAAATATGCCGCAGGCTAGCACTCGGTAGAGCAGCCATGAAGGCCTTGGAAAAGATATGCAAATGCTGTGATGTGTCTATACCTACAAAGATCAGAATCATGCAAGTCATGGTATTCCCTGTGACACTTTATGGAAGCGAAAGTTGGACTTTGAAGAAGCAGGATAAGAAGAGTATTGATACTTTTGAACTTTGGTGTTGCAGAAGACTCCTTAGAATACTGTGGACAGCCAAGAAAACAAACCAATGGATCATTGAACAAATCAACCCAGAGTTCTCATTCGAGGCACAAATGACCAGGCTCAAATTATCCTACTTCAGACACATTATGTGAAGACCCAGCTCTCTGGAAAAGGCTCTAATGCTGGGAGAGGTAGAAGGAAAGAGAAGAACAGGACAACCAGCAGTAGGTGGATGGACTCAGTTACAGAGGAAATGAGTGCACCGTTGTTCAGAGACATGAAAGAACAGGTTATGGATAGATTGTCTTGGAGAAAATCCATCTACATGGTCGCTAGGAGTTGAAAATGACTTGATGGCACATCTGTCTGTCTGTTTGTCTATCAACCTATTGAAGCTCCTAGAAGTTTTTTTCTAACTTTATTACATCTTTTCAGAAGTAATTGATTTAGTAACATGTACAATAAGATCATAATGTTTTATTTTCTTTACTTTCTTTCCTTCAGTCTCAGGTATTCTCATATTCTTTCTTTGTCTCCTTAGATTCCCATTGTTCTAATTGCTTTTTATAGTTGTGTTCTCCTGTGTTTATATGAGCTCTGCTGCTATATTCCCTCCTTCACCAGTGTTTAAAAATTGGGCTGCCATTCAGCATGTAACCTTAATCAGTGCACAGCAGTTCCAAATAACTGTTGTATTGTAGACCAAAAAACTTCATTTCATTTTCTCTCTTATTTTTTTTATTTGCTTGCTTGCTTGCTTGCTTGCTAGCTAGCTATTTATTATGTATGTATGTATGTATGTATGTATGTGCAAGTTTTTGCCAGCATTTTGGGTGAATTCTGTATTTTGTAGTTTACACATCTTTCTGGTAAGGAGAGATGGGTTCAGAAACTGTCATTATGCTTTGTGATTGTTTGCTGCAAAATCATATAATTGTAAAGTTATATGTAATAAAAGAATATGACTAAATATTTTGATGTTAGAACTAAACTAGTGATTTTGCATTATTTAAGATGATCATTTAGAAGTGATAGGCTCAATTAACGCTCTGTTTCATTTTTCTCTAGGCTTATGGTATGTCTGCTTTGCCTCTAAACCTTATAAAGGGCACAAGAAATGCTAGTTATGAACGCTTGGAGAACACTGAAGATATTGAAGATGTTGAGCAAAATATTCAAAGAATTAAATCAAAGGTTTGGTGCTACTTTGAAATTACTTTTAGAACTTTAATTCTGTGTTTTTCTAAGATCACTTAATTTTCACTCATTATTAGTTTGGACATTTGAACACCTGAAAAATACAATATATATTAAAGTAGGATTTCATTTCATTATTTCAAAATACAATATATGTTAATATAGGGTTTCATTTGCATTCCTTCACATTGTAGTAGGCCCAATAAAGTAATTTGTTGATAACTTCAATAACTATTAAAAGTTACTACTCTAGTATATGTGGTTCTTTGGATTGTTAATTTGTATTCTGTTTATTCTGTGAATTTTTTGTTTGTTTATATGAAGTTTGTATTAAAAGTGGATGAGTAGTAATCCCTCAGATTTTGGTGTAACATTTCTGTTTACAGTACTTTTGAATTGGAAAACTAATCCCTTTACTGTTAGAAACAAGCATTCTTAGTTTTTTAAAAGATTTTTTTAAAATTACACTGAAATGAAATTTGAACTCAATTTCCATGTGTAAGGATTTGAATTAAAACAAACATGAAGATTGTAATACTAATGTGCAGTTGTCTGTAGCTTGAATCATGTCAACTGGATTTCTATTTTCTCAGTGGAAACGTTTCGCTCCTTATCCAAGAAGCTTCTTCAGTTCTTGGATAAGGAGCGAAACGTTTCCACTGAGAAAATAGAAATCCAGTTGACATGATTCAAGCTACAGACTGTTCCACCTGGATGACTGAGAACCTTCATCGACATAATGTGCAATTGTACTTTTTCTTACAATTCTCCTTACTAGTGCAGAGATGGTCGGCCTTTACCAATTCGAGAGAGGCAAACGCTGCAACAACTTGAAGACAAACTAAGAACTCTTCACAAAAGAGGACGGCGTCTGGAATATGTTGAGAAAAGCTGCTGGACAAAGTTCTGTGGTGCCATGAGGCCCCTAAAAGTAAAAATCATCATTTTGTATTGTAGGAAAACTTTCTGTTCATACCGGAATCTGTTGATATCCTACCAATATCTCATAAAATGTTCAAATTATTAGAGACGAACTCCACTCAGAAGACCAGAATGGCTCTACTGGTACCACAAAATGAGACAGAGCAGTACCATGGTTTTTGAGGTTTTTTTTCAAACCCTATTGCTTAGACCTCATGCCCAAAGGTACTTTGAATATATGTGTGTCGGCGAGCAGTCTCTTTTTCCACTGCATGAAATTTGATGGGATGTATGCTGGCTTAAAGGGAAAAACCAAGGCTTGAGAATAAACAGACAAAAATGCAGCTTTTTAGGGCTAACAGTGTTTACTGGTTGCATAAGGCAATAATGCAGATACAGTACATTATCGCAAAAATGAAAAAGTTGAATATACAGGATACAGCATTGTAAAAGGAAAAACAAAACAAACTTATAAGCAGAGTTACGTGTATTGATCCCAGGGCCAGAGTTCCTGCCACGGCCTATACCCAAAGCCAGGCATAGCTCACTCTGCCCAGTCCACGGGAAGTGAACACGTGAAGAACTACATAGCTAAAAGACACTAGAAATCAAGAAGTATAGAACACCATTTTGCATGGTTGTATATCCAGTTCTTCTAGCATTCTGATTGGCTGGATGTTAGCTGTGACACACACTAGGCCTCAAAGCACACAGCATTGGGTGGCAGTGGCTTGCATCTCAGCAAGCACGTGAGTTCCCCCCCTCCTTGCTCAGGGGGCCTGGGCAAGGCTTCCCACAGAAGGAAATCAGGAGGATTTGTTCTCATGGGAAGATTTCCATTGCTAGCCATAACATGGTACCTTCTCGCTCCCTATCTCATGAAGATGTAAACAACGCCATTCAAAATTATGGGAATGCTTGTTATCTAGCCACCTGGTGTTCACGTCGTCATGAGAACGCTTTGCTGGTAAAGGATGCAATTTGCCAAAACACTTCTCATATGGGTAATCTGACAAAATTATGCAGCAAAATGTTTTGAAAGAGAATAGGGTTGAAAAAGTGACTATGCCATTAAGATGATAATGATGATAATGGTTTAAAAATCCTGTTGGGGAATACAGGCCCTTAGGTTAATTTAAACCTAAGTTTAATCCCAGCTATTGTATTTCATAAATGTTAACACTGCCTGTTCTGTAAACATAAATGTTTTTCAAACAACTGCAAAAAACACTGGATATTAGCTATGCAGTTGTGAGACTGCTGGGGTGGAATGCTTTGCCTCACTCGTAATTGCTGCTTAGAAACAGGGAGCCTTGTTGCTTCAAGCAACCCCTTTGACGAGGTGCTTCGCGTATCCCTAATACAAGTCTTTTGAAGAAAGATCCAGAGATAGCCTTTGCTAATTCAAATTTGTGTAAGTGTGTAAAATGGATAAAAATTATCAATTTTTGTAAAATATTCACTACTTTAGATGTAAAGAAATAAAATGATGTTTGAGTGAATTATCCAATTATTATAATGAACAAAAGTAGGATGTTCAATAATTGTATTTTATAATGGAAAAAGTAATGCGAAGTAGCGTATTGTGCCTTGGGTTTCTTTTAAGCTGACCAAATCACTACATATACAATATTAATAGATAACCTTTTTCTATATTTCCACATCTTTATTGTTAAAATATATCATGGTTCAGAACTGTAGCTAAAATCAAGATGTGGAGAATGGGGGAATTCTAATGCAGTGTGTTAAATGAGATCACACATCAGTTTGATTCTTCTCTTATTTGTTGATTATTTGGAAAGATGGCTCCCATTAAATATGCTGGGAGAGTGGAGTCTTGTACAGTTGTATAGTGCCATGGGGTCAGATTCTGTTTAGCAAGTGTACAAACTAACTTAGAAATTGGAGAAAGATTTATGGTTTAAGTTACTGTTACAATTGGACAAATAATGGATGCAATGTAAAACTGATAGACTGGTAGAAACGTGGGAACAAATTTGCAGGATGAACAAATAAGCAACAAATTCAATTTAGTGTTAGAAAACCATCAGGGTATGGATGTGGAAAAAGGAAAGATACCAACAGAATGTAGAAACAAAAAAGCCAAGACACTAGGGATTTTAAATTTCCATAAAAAGAATTGCACCTGAATGTTGCTGAAAATACACCATTACTTTGTACTAGGCATGTTTGATAGCAAAGATCACTCTCATATTGGGAGTAAATTTCTACCAGAAAATGTTGTTTTGTCATAAAAATAATTTCTTTGTAGTGAAAGACATAAAGGTTATATGTAGCTTACGAAGACTACCTTGTAATATCTAGATCAAATGTATATCTTTTGGAAGACTTGGAAACTTGTTTAGCGCTCTGTACTTGTCAAGGCCTATTAGGTTTATTTAGTAAAAAAATCAGTCTCATGATTTTGAATCAAGTATTTGTAAATAATGGTATAATGATGTACTAGTAGATAACTAGTAGTAATCTTATAGCTACCATATAATATAATGGAAGCAGAGTACAGTATTTAAATAGGCTTTGCATTGCTGTGAACAATGAGAATCATAAAATCAAGTCTACTTTTAAATCAAAAATACTAAAAACACAAGTTCATATTACAGAATAATACATTATTCCAATTCATTTAAATTTAGATAACACTCTTGTAGCGTGTATGGACACATTAGAACTCCAGCCTTTCACTGAGCTCTGATCTTATTTGCTTTAATTATTCAAAGACTTACTTTTAAAAAATGGAGTCAGTTTGCTAGGCAGCAACAGGATTCTGTAAGTTCTAGTCCTGCCTTAGGCATGAAAGCCGGCTGGGTGACCTTGGGCCAGTCACACACTCTCAGCCCAACTCACTTCACAGGGTTGTTGTGGGGAAAATAGGAAGAGGAAGGAGTATTTGGTATGTTCGCCGCCTTGAGTTATTTATAAAAATAATAAAGGGATAGAAAATAATAAATATGTATTTATGTATTTATGCACTTTATCTGTTGCCTCAATCTGGATGGTTTACAAATGCTAAAATATCAATAAAAATACATAAATATGTGCTTTAGTTGTTTTTTCCACTTTTTAGAAAGATTTAAATGTACATTGTCATTTGAGCAGATCTTTCCCTAAATGATCAGCTGAATAAATTAAGTCTACCTATATCTGGACAAAATTCTTTTTCAGAAGATGAATTGAGGAATTCAGGTTAACTTGTAACTTGTTTCCCAATTGCAGTTTTGGACCTCAGATTTTTAGTTTTCTTGTTTTGCTTTGCATGAGCAAATATGCTATGCAGAATTCAGAACAGTTTCTGATATTATTAGCAGAGGTTTTGGAAATAGATGCTGCATTTTTAATTACAAGGGAATATGCACTGCTAACAAATTTCTCATATTTATCTCATTAAATTATGACAGAACAAACCATGCATTGTTGAGAAATTTGCTAAACTGTTTTTCAATCTTATTTGTCTTTTAGGTTGTATGGGGAATATTTTTTATACTTGTGGCCCTGCTGTTCACTATTTCTCTCTTCTTGTCAAAGTAAGTATATAATATGTGTTTTGCAGTTTAAAATGTATCTGCTGAAAATCATTCAGGCAAACTCAGGCCAATACTTGATATGAATGTCCTTATCAGGCATTCACCAGAAACCCATGAGAGCTTGAAAGTGAGCAGAACATGGGTCATGTATGCAGTCATATCCACCATTTCTCTTGTTTAGCACAGAGGACTGAAAATATCTTCTGATGTTTATTTGAATGTAAGTCAGCTGTTTGCATAATGAAAGAGGAACTGATTGTGAGGCTGTACTATTCACATTTAAGCAAACAATTCTTCAGACCTTCTGTCTGAGCATGTGAATATTAGAGAGTAGGGTGCATGATCAGTGTGCACACCATATTTCTATCAGCTCTCAAATCCTCATATATTCAGATACACACATGAAGAAAATGTTTAATGTTCTATTTTAGTGCAAGCTTTTGGCAGTTGCTTCAAACTGAAAGTATTTCTTCCAGATAAGATTCTCTCTCACTGCTTTAACAAGATTTATTGAGATGAAAGGGACAGGGTTACAGAAATCTCAGCAAGTAACTATTTTCAATTTAGAACCAATTTATCTCCCAATATATTATGATGGCTCCAGCAAAGGAGATCCGTTACCTTGTCGTGGTGCTGGAGCTTGAGCACCGCAATGAAACCATGAGCTAAACCGTGAAGGGACACCCAAGACGGGAAGGTCGTGGCGGAGAGGTCAGACTAAATACGATCCCTGGGGAAGGTAATGGAAACCCACCCCAGTATTCTTGCCGTGAAAACTAAATGGATCAGTACAACCAGAGATATGTCGATATACCATCGGAAGATGGGACTCCCAGGTCAGAAGATGGTCAAAATGCTACTGGGGAGGAACAGAGGATACGTTCAATTAGCCCCAGATGTGATGACGCAGCTAGCTCAAAGCCGAAAGGACGGCTAGCGGCCGACGGTGCTGGTGGTGAACGACGAATCCGATGTTCTAAAGATCAACATACCATAGGAACCTGAAATGTAAGATCTATGAGCCAGGGCAAATTGGATGTGGTTATTGGTGAGATGTCAAGATTAAATATAGACATTTTAGGTGTCAGTGAACTGAAATGGACTGGAATGGGCCACTTCACATCAGATGACCACCAGATCTACTACTGTGGACAAGAGGACCACAGAAGAAATGGAGTAGCCTTCATAATGAATAATAAAGTGGCTAAAGCAGTGCTTGGATACAATCCAAAAAACGATAGAATGATCTCAATTCGAATTCAGGGTAAGCCATTTAACATCACAGTGATCCAAATATACGCCCCAACCACAGATGCTGAAGAAGCAGAAGTAGATCAGTTCTATGAGGATCTGCAGCACCTAGTGGATAATACACCAAAAAGAGATGTTATTTTCATTACAGGAGACTGGAATGCTAAGGTGGGTAGTCAGACGACCCCTGGAATTACAGGCAAGCATGGTCTGGGAGAACAAAATGAAGCGGGACATAGGCTGATAGAATTTTGCCAAGACAACTCACTGTGCATAACAAACACTCTCTTCCAACAACCTAAAAGACGACTTTATACATGGACTTCACCAGATGGTCGACACCGAAATCAGATTGACTACATCCTTTGCAGCCAAAGGTGGCGGACATCTATACAGTCGGTAAAAACAAGACCTGGAGCTGACTGTAGTTCAGATCACGAACTT
The DNA here is from genome assembly GCA_023362775.1 of Charina bottae. Classification (NCBI taxonomy): domain Eukaryota; kingdom Metazoa; phylum Chordata; class Lepidosauria; order Squamata; family Charinaidae; genus Charina; species Charina bottae. The sequence goes on from JALMGJ010000009.1 coordinate 4,418,091, forward strand.
CTTATTGCAAAATTTAGAATCAGACTAAAGAGAATAGGGAAGAACCACAGATCAGTTTGATATGAGCTCACTAATATTCCTAAGGAATATGCAGTGGAGGTGAAGAATAGATTTAAGGGACTAGATTTAGTAGATAGGGTCCCGGAAGAACTATGGACAGAAGTTCGCAACATTGTTCAGGAGGCGGCAACAAAAAACGTCCAAAAGAAAAAGAAAACCAAGAAGGCAAGATGGCTGTCTGCTGAGACACTGGAAGTAGCCCAAGAAAGAAGGAAAGCAAAAGGCAACAGTGATAGGGGGAGATATGCCCAATTAAATGCAAAATTCCAGAGGTTAGCCAGAAGAGATAAGGAATTATTTTTAAACAAGCAATGTGCGGAAGTGGAAGAAGACAATAGAATAGGAAGGACAAGAGACCTCTTCCAGAAAATTAGAAACATCGGAGGTAAATTCCAGGCAAAAATGGGTATGATCAAAAACAAAGATGGTAAAGACCTAACAGAAGCAGAAGAGATCAAGAAAAGGTGACAAGAATATACAGAAGATCTGTATAGGAAGGATAATAATATTGGAGATAGCTTTGACGGTGTGGTCAGTGAGTTAGAGCCAGACATCCTGAAGAGTGAGGTTGAATGGGTCTTAAGAAGCATTGCTAATAACAAGGCAGCAGGAGACGACGGTATCCCAGCTGAACTGCTTAAAATCTTTCAAGATGATGCTGTCAAAGTGATGCATGCCATATGCCAGCAAATTTGGAAAACACAAGAATGGCCATCAGATTGGAAAAAATCAACTTATATCCCCATACCAAAAAAGGGAAGCACTAAAGAATGTTCAAACTATCGAACAGTGGCACTTATTTCACATGCCAGTAAGGTAATGCTCAAGATCTTGCAAGGCAGACTCCAGCAATTCATGAAGCGAGAATTGCCAGATGTACAAGCTGGGTTTAGAAAAGGCAGAGGAACTAGAGACCAAATTGCCAATATCCGCTGGATAATGGAGAAAACCAGGGAGTTTCAGAAAAACATCTATTTTTGTTTTATTGACTATTCTAAAGCCTTTGACTGTGTGGATCATAACAAATTGTGGCAAGTTCTTGGTGGTATGGGGATACCAAGTCATCTTGTTTGCCTCCTGAGGAATCTGTATAACGACCAAGTAGCAACGGTAAGAACAGAGCACGGAACAACGGACTGGTTTAAGATTGGGAAAGGAGTACGGCAGGGCTGTATACTCTCACTCTACCTATTCAACCTGTACGCAGAACACATCATGCGACGTGCTGGGCTTGAGGAATCCAAGGCTGGAGTTAAAATCGCTGGAAGAAACATTAACAATCTCAGATATGCAGATGATACCACTTTGATGGCTGAAAGCGAGGAGGAGTTGAGGAGCCTTATGACGAAGGTGAAAGAAGAAAGTGCAAAAGCTGGGTTGCAGCTAAACCTCAAAAAAACCAAGATTATGGCAACGAGCTTGATTGATGACTGGCAAATAGAGGGAGAAAAAGTGGAGGCAGTGACAGACTTTGTATTTCTAGGCGCAAAGATTACTGCAGACGCTGACTGCAGCCAGGAAATCAGAAGACGTCTACTTCTTGGGAGGAGAGCAATGGCAAATCTTGATAAAATAGTTAAGAGCAGAGACATCACACTGACAACAAAGGTCCGCATAGTTAAAGCAATGGTATTCCCTGTAGTAACCTATGGCTGCGAGAGCTGGACCATAAGGAAGGCTGAGCGAAGGAAGATAGATGCTTTTGAACTGTGGTGTTGGAGGAAAATTCTGAGAGTGCCTTGGACTGCAAGAAGATCAAACCAGTCCATACTCCAGGAAATAAAGCCAGACTGCTCACTTGAGGGAATGATATTAAAGGCAAAACTGAAGTACTTTGGCCACATAATGAGAAGACAGGATACCCTGGAGAAGAAGCTGATGCTAGGGAAAGTGGAAGGCCAAAGGAAGAGGGGCCGACCAAGGGCAAGGTGGATGGATGGTATTCTGGAGGTGACGGACTCAACCATTGGGGAGCTGGGGATGGTGACGGCCGACAGAAAGCTCTGGCGTGGACTGGTCCATGAAGTCACGAAGAGTCGGAAACGACTGAACGAATAAACAACAACAAACCTATGGCTGTGAGAGCTGGACCATAAGGAAGGCTGAGCGAAGGAAGATAGATGCTTTTGAACTGTGGTGTTGGAGGAAAATTCTGAGAGTGCCTTGGACTGCAAGAAGATCAAACCAGTCCATACTCCAGGAAATAAAGCCAGACTGCTCACTTGAGGGAATGATATTAAAGGCAAAACTGAAGTACTTTGGCCACATAATGAGAAGACAGGATACCCTGGAGAAGAAGCTGGTGCTAGGGAAAGTGGAAGGCCAAAGGAAGAGGGGCCGACCAAGGGCAAGATGGATGGATGGTATTCTGGAGGTGACGGACTCAACCATGGGAGAGCTGGGGATGGTGACGGCCGACAGGAAGCTCTGGCGTGGGATGGTCCATGAAGTCACGAAGAGTCGGAAGCGACTGAACGAATAAACAACAACAAAATATTATGATGGAGACTTTCTTCGTTTCTTTTTAATGGTTTTCCGTTGAACTGGTGGGGAAGTAGTTTTCACTGATAATGGAAAAGCATGCAGGTAGCTGTTTAGAAACCATATCCTTATCAGTCTGTGAACTAATGTTTGCAATTAGCTTGTTCCTTTTACACCCAACACTATACGGCTTAAATACTGGACTTGATAGAGATAATATAATCACTGCATTTTTTCTGTTTTTTTGTTTTGTTTGTTTGTTTGTCAGTTCTGAAGGAACATTTGTTGCAGCCCCTGTTTAACTCATGATATCGGGATATGTAAAAATTACTGATTTGGGGAATGGAACATTCCCACTCTGGACCATTCTGTTTTGGGGGTGTTTTGCCAGTTTCTAAAACTAAATCCTCCAGACGATAAATGGTTTGAGGTGCTCTGGGTTGATCCAGCCCCCAGGCAGGCCTGCTTCATTTAGAGACACTTCAAACTGCTTACATTCTGGAACATCTATTCTGGAAATAGCTGAACAACCCTGAAAAGGCATACTCCAGAAGAGATTAGGAATGAACTGGAGAGAGATTGGAATACTATGAAATTCTTTGGAACATTCAATTTTCAAATCAGTATCTTTTGCATAAGAGCCACTTTGGTGTAGTGGTTTAGGACACCAGGCTAGGGATCATGAGTTCTAGTCCTGCCTTAGGCACAAAGCCAGCTGGGTGACTTTGGGCCAGTCACTCTCAGCCCTAGGAAGGAAGCAAGGGCAAAACAATCTTGCCAGGAAAACTCTGTGGACTTCTCCAGGCAGTTGTCAGGAGTCAAGACTGACTTGAAGGCACCAAAAAAAAAAAGTTTTGTACATCCCTATTTCATATATATTAAGATGAAACAGTTGGGATGAAACTTGTGCAACCTAAAACAAAGAAATAAACAAAGTCTGTATATCCCTCTCCTGACTGTAGTGCTTTTAGGGAACTATTCCTGAGTTGCTGGCAGTGTGAACTACATGGGTTTTAAAAAACAGATGTCTGTGACATAATGTGCAAAAATATATAGGATGCTAGTGGAGGAGTGTGAATTGTAATGCATAATATGTTCCGGATAGAACAGAGGCTATTAAAAAAAAGGCATATAATACATAGAACTTAAAAATAAAAACCCAAATATATTTCTGGCTTTTAAAAAGGCTTCTATAATTTTCTTAACTAACAGGGAATTCATTTTATTGCGATGGTAGCAAATATGTATAATTTAGTGTTGATTTTACCCTACTTAGTAACATCATCAGTGCAGGAGTTTTGAGAGAGGTTTCTTGGTTGGCAGGGAATCTGCACTTTTCCAAAACTCCTGTACTATGATATTACCTAGTGGGGTAATGAAATCTCAGCAATCCCAAAACCAAGCTTGGAGAAGTTCAACAATGCAACAGTTCATATTAATGTAAACGTGGGTGATAATTATCAGATGAATGTCTACTTCATGATTCTCCTGAACTTTCCTGCATAACAAAATGGTACCTTTTCTGAATATATAGGTTAGAAGATATTTAGAAGATATTTACAATATCAATCCTGATTTGTGTACAACTTAAAATTTTAAAATTGCAGTGTTCCTAATCATTATCATCATCAAATGCTATAAAATGATTTCTAAAATGTTGATGTCAATGTATATCATTTTATCTTTAAGTACTTTATACCGCAAATGTACTTAGAACTTGATTGTTTTCAGAAAATCAAGCAATAACAATTTATGTCTGAAATTCTTACAGTTTGGATAAAGCACTTCACTCTACTGGTATAGGTTCTGGATTTATAATCCTGGGAACTAATTTGACCAACCCATTGAATATGCTGTTACCTATTCTACAGACAGTAAGTAAAAGTTACCTGGATCTAGAAAGACAATAGTGAAGCCTTGGTATGGGAAAATTCCTAATTTGCTTTTACTGAATGTAAAGGAGTTGAACGCTAATAAAATGAATGAGTTTTAAAAATAAGCAAACATCGATATCGAACAGTAATGAGTTAATGAAATACATGAACTAGTAAGTACATCTTTGACAGTGACTGATAGAAAATGAAAAATCTGAGATTCCAATAAATGACAATTATCTTTTGAAAACTACTCAAACTATTACTAGTTCAGAATATCATAAATTAAATATAATAAACAAAGATGTTCTAGCTGGGTTGTATCTTGCCAGTATGTTTTTTAAAATGTAAATGGTTTTCAATCTGTTTCTGACCTGATATTAAGAAGTTGTTATTGATCAATATTTTGAAGCAGGGAATCTGATGACCCCCACCCCACACCATTCACTAGGGGTCCTATTCATGCTATCCCACCTCCCATAAACTAAATGAGTGTTGAGTGCAAAAGAGTTTTTTGAGGGGACACATCAACACTTTCTTTTTAGAAACCTGTTTCAGACTATTAATACCTCAAAATTTGGATAACATACTACTTTCTGTCATTGTCTTGTCATTCTTGAGTATATTGGATTTAGTAACTTCTTCTTTTTGCTTTTAATTTTTTGGGTTTTCCTGAAAATTTTATAGCAGAAATGGGATATGAATATTTAAAGTATTAAATTTTCCTGATGTATAAATATAGTGCATTTATCTTCTAGGTCTTTCCCCTAGATTATATACTTATTACTACCATCATCATGTACTTCCTATTTACTTCGATGGCAGGAATTCGCAATATGGGTATATGGTTCTTCTGGATAAGGGTAAATTTTATTGTGTCTTTTACTTACTTTCCAAATAATTTAGTATGTTTCGCAAATAAATAAAACATTGCAAATGCACATTGGAAAATATGCAGAGAGTTTTGTATTATGTATAATATTAAACCAAATAGAGATTTTGTTAGTTTTTACGTCAGCTCAAGTAAATTATTTCACTTCACATCCAGATAACATATGCAGAAATCGTTAACTTAATGCCTTGGAATTTGTCCAGAGTAACTATGTGGCAATTTTGCTATATTTAAATGCTTAATTTCAAAACATAGATATTATTAGTATTAGTATTTAAAAAAAGCATTTTAGCATACTGCATTTCATAATATGCCATTAAGTATGGATTCAGTTTTAAATCATTGTTTATAGGTTGTTTTAACTTTTAACATCTTTTACTGTATTAGATGTACAGTATGTTTTAACTTTTAACATTTTTTATTGTGTTAGATGTATGTTTTTACTTAAGCAGGGCTGCTTTGAAAATGGACACTTGCTAGAAATGGAATGTTTAGATGTTGGTATTTTTCTGAAGGAAACAACTCTTACCTAATTTCTCTGTCCCTGGCTTAAAAGAAATACTTCTTAGCTATTGTCATCAGTTTTGTCTTCCAATGTTTGAAAGGCTGAGACATAGATGAGACAGCACTCCGTTTTTTTCATTAGTCCTAGAGCAGCTCTTAGTCTGTAGTCCATGCACCCCTTGGGTGTCTGTGGATAGATTTTAGGGGATCCATGAACTTGGATGGGGAAAAAAATTATAACTTTATTTTTGCATATATTACTATATTAGACATTTATTATGTTTTAATATTTGATAACTATTTGAGCATAATTGGTTTCTTTGTATTACAAGCTATGTATTTGATTTTATGCATTTAAATACATTTTTCTAGGAAGGGATCCATAGGTTTCACCAGACTCTCAAAGGGGTCCATGGCATAAAAAGGTTAAGAACCTCTGCTCTAGAGGATAACAACAAATTCATATTGCAAGAAATTGGATTTAACTATAAGTAAAACTATCTGGTAGGCTGTTCCCCATTGGAACAAATACCTCAAAATGATGGACTCTTCTTTGTTAGAAGTTTTTAGTCAAAGACTGAATGCTATAGCAACAGATTTTTGCAGAAATTGTACTATTTATTCTTCATTTATTTATAGGATTTAGATAGCCATCCATCTCAAACAAGTAACTCTGGGCATCTTACAAAGATTAAAATACAGAAGAAAAGACTAGATGACTTTTAAGTTCCTTTCCAACTATGAGCTCCACAGAAAGGATGAGAAGTAGTTAGTATAATCCCCCAGTGGAGCCTTCATCACCCAACCATAAGATCTCAAGCCACATGCCAAATACCTCATTCATGTTTTGCTGCACTTCTCTCTCTCCTCTCTCCTCTTTTTCTTTGCTGCTTCTGTTTCCTCTCCTTGTTTTGTCCTCTGCTGTTAAGCAGATGAGATAATGCTCTGTATGGAAAAGAACAGGAATATATAACACCAGGGTAGATGTACTCATAGTTTGGCTTGGCATAACCCGGTTGCCTGTAGATGAATATTGCAACCGCCTAGAGTCGTTGCAATATGAGTTGGGCGGTAAAGAAATATTGATTGATTGATTGATTGATAGAGATGAATAAATAAATAAATAAATAAATAAATATTTTAACATGGTGATTGCATATTTAGATAAGTTAAAGCATCCATTCACCTGTAATATATACAAAGCAATATTTTGTTTGTATAGAATAGTAAACTCCTATAACTGAAATTGCAAATGAAAGGATAGATAGCCTGTTTAAATGATATTTTGAGAGACTTCATATTTTAATGTCAAAAACTAACTCATAATGTGTTATTATAACAACATTTTTTAAATTTTAGCTATACAAGATCAGACGGGGGAGGACACGACCTCAAGCCCTTCTCTTTCTTTGTATGATACTTCTATTGATCGTTCTTCACACCAGCTATATGATCTACAGTTTAGCCCCTCAATATGTTATGTATGGGAGTCAAAAGTATCTAATTACGGTAAGATTTTGGAAATTTGGTCTCAACCATCATGCATTTTGAAACAAACACTCTTTTATGTTTTGTTGAACGTAAGTTCAAGTAATAAATCTAGTGTTCAATTGTGTAATATATTAAGCATTATAGTGGTAATTTCATAACACGAAGGACAAAATATTATTTTCTTTTTTCCTTTTCATCACTTTTTTCCAATTCCACCTTTCAATATTCATAACAGTGTTTAAAATTCTCCTTCTAACATCGAGAGTGGGTTTGCTCCATATTCCTCCCCCCCCCCCCAGGAAATCAAGAGGGGTTGGATTAGGGGACAGGCCTTCTTGGTAGTGACCCTCCCTTTTGGATCACAGTTGCCCGATAGGTGTGATTAGCTCCCTCTCTCTTGGTGTTCAGGAAGGGCCGCAAAACAATTTTATTTCAGTGGGCCTTTGGGCCTGACCGCATAAATGTTTTATTGTGTTCCAGATAGGTTTCATACAGGACTTGTACTTTCTCTTCCTACAGTTCTAATTTCACTTTTATGTCTTTCACTTCTGCACTTTTCTTTCATGACTTACTTACTTACTTACTTACTTACGGTCGAATATCAAGTCAGAGAATCTTAAAAAATACAGCACACCATTAATACATGTATAAGTAATTCTATATAGTACATACATATATAAAAGGAAGAAACCCTATAAAGTTAACATTTCATGGAAGAGACCAAATGGTTTCTATAAGCTAAGGCTATAAATAAAACTTTTGCTACTACCTTCAGAATACCTGGGTATTGGTGATTTTATAAGAATATCTCAATCTCCTTCTCAAGAGTGGAGTTTATCAGACTAAAGAGTGGGTATATTAGCTCTGATTGCCAGTATGTTCTTTCATGTCTGTTTTTCAAGATCCACTCTTGATGCTGTCAAATAATGGTCTTTCCAACATTCAGAATCTCTCATCTCCTTTGTATCCTCACTAATTCACTCAGCCTTTCATCATAAACAGTCATGTTTTAGTTGTATATTTATTTCTTTACCTTGTGTACATATGCATAAACTTATACTTAAAGTGATATTTGTTAAAGTATGGGTTCTGACAACAGATGGAGGGTTGCCAGAGAATGCTTTGCTATCGCTCGTTTTTGAGGAGGCTTACCAGTTTGATGTATGCTGAATAAAAAGCAATACAACAGTTCTAGAACTCTATGAAGCCTGAGTGTTCTTTTGTTTTTGTTTTAGCACATTTATTTATTTATTTGCTTCTTATCCCAACTTTATTTTGTACAACTCAAGGCAGCATACATAATATTCCCTACTGTTTTCCCCATAACAACAACCTTGTTTGGAGGGTTGGGCTGAAAGAGAGTGACTGGCCCAAAGTCATCCAACAGGCTTACACGCCTAAGGGAGGACTGGAATTCATGCTTTCTTGGTTTCTAGTCCAGCACTTTAACTGCTATACCAAACATGACATTTGCCTTTCAAAGGAGAAATAATCATATGTGGAGGGCACAAGGCTTCTGTGTAAAGTTCTGACCATCCAACCAGGGGCTCACTCTGTAGAGGAAGTCGCAGTGTAGGTGAAGGGAGGAGAGGTGGAGCTATGTATGCAGTGTGCGAGGGAGCACCGAAAGCAAGTTGCAGCCTGCCAATATTGTGCAAGTTGCAGCGTTTTAATTGCAATTTAAGAGAAGCTGAAGGTTGTAGGGATTTTTTTTAGCCTTTCCTTTGATGAATGACTGTGGCTATCTTCAAAATGAAAACCAGGTTTCAGATATTATGCAGAAATAAGCAGATTCATCCTTCCTATTAAAATATTTGATTTGTTTATTGTTTTGCTTATTTTGTACAGTTGTAAGTTTCAATAGTTGTTTTATTTGATAGAAAAACTAAAAATTAATAACTGCAAATAAGTGATATATTTATTTTTTGCCCAGGCCTAACCTTAGTGACTTAGGGGCGTGGTGGCTCAGCGGGTAAGACGCCAGGCTTGTTGATCGGAACATCGCAAGTTCAGAGGTTCGAATCCCTAGTCCCGCGTGACGGAGTGAGCTCCCGCACTAGCCCCAGCTCTTGCCAACCTAGCAATTCGAAAGCATGCAAATGCAAGTAGATTAATAGGTACCACTTCGGTGGGTAGGTAACAGTGTTCCGCATGCGTCATGCCAGCCACATGACCGTGGAAGCATCTTCGGACAACGCTGGCTCTTCGGCTAAAAAATGGAGATGAGCACCGGCCCCTAGAGTCGGACACGACTGCACAGATGTGCAGGGGGAACCTTTATTTTTTTAACCTTGGTGAATTCTCTATTTTTATTCTTTCTTTTTTTAAATATAACTTTATTAAAGTTTTTAAGCAGAAAGATAAAAACTAACAAGAACTAATATTTAGAATGAAAAAAGAAAGAGGAAAAAGATAAGAAAAAGACAAAGCTATCAGTGCAGAAAAAAAGAAAGAAAATATAAAGAAGTGACTTCCAATTTTCCAATGATTTTCCAATGATTTTCCAATGAACTTCCAATGATTACAGCATTACTTACATTTTTATATATCTATTTTTTTCTAGTCATCAAAACCATATATCATAATTTCATTTTTTTCTGTTTCACACAAAAAGTCAATAAGGGGCTCCAGTCAGCATTAAACTTAGACAATGTCTTATCTCTAATCAGAGCTGTCAATTTCGCCGTCTCAGCAAGTTCCATCATCTTCACCATCCATTCCTCCATTGTGGGTAAAGTCGAATCTTTCCACCTTTGTGCATATAATAATCTTGCTGCAGTTGTCATATACAAAAACAGAGTTCCATGGTTTTTTTCCAGCTCTTTATCCATCAGTCCCAAAAGAAAGAATTCTCTACTTTTATTCTTGAGGGAGGGTGTCACACAAATTTATTTTATACTTTCAGAGGATCACAATATTACAAAGTTTGAAAATCTGTTATTTAAACCATGGATTCAAAATAGACTTTTTCCTAAGCATTTTCAATCATTCCTTGATGAACCAGTCACTTTTTCTGTACTCTCTTATCTCACTCCCTTCTATCTATTCATGTCACCTAGTAATATCACTTTTTCCCCAGATCTTGTTCATTCAGTTTATTGATAGGGTTATGACCTTGATAGTAGATTGAAATTATCAGTTTTTCAGCTGATGGAAAGTTATAAAAACAGTTCACATATTGTTAACAAAACTGTTTGCATTTCAAATAGTAAAGGATTGAAATGTAGTTCTTCTAATACTGCATGTTATTCAAATACCTCTTTTTAAAGGAAAAAGACTCATCAGATTTCTTTAATGCCTGTTGCACCAAAATAAAGTCCATGATGTGTCTCTGGCACTAGTATCCTAAATGTACTATGAAATGACCCTCAATTAATGTCTTCTTTCTGCAGAATAATAAGACACTTGAAGGACACTTGAGCAATGCAACAACATACGTATCCAAAGTCTGTGATGCAGATGCACCCGAAGGTGAGATAACTTCATGCCCAGTTCTAATATACAGTGAAAGATAACCTAACCAGTAATTAGTATATTTGAATGTATTGATTTTTCATGGAAGACTCCACTCAGGAAAAAACTTGCTACTAACCACTATCAGAGCTTGCCTTGCAACTATTATTAATTTGATTCTTAGTTCCCAACTTTGGTTTCAATAATGATGAAACATCTACTGTCTCATGAATTTCCAAGAAATAAAAATAACATTAAAGCTGTTGGTGAACTGTGTTTCTGTTTCCATAGTCTATTCTGATGTTATATGAAGGCTTTGACCTTGAGCCATCAAATTCCTTTAAATGCTGCTTATCTATTACGAAATTAGAAACTTGCTGATGCTTGGACATGATGGCTTATTTTAGAAAAGAGCCATCATAAATAGAGTTCCCTCAACAAAGTTCCCCATCCATATTGATTTTGCTGTTATTTTCAAAAGAGTACACTCTTAGATTATCACTATATTTCTGTTGTCCATTTGGAAATGACAGGGTTTTTTTCACTCTTGGGCAGTTTTTAAACAAGTATAACATATTAAAGGATGTTCATTCACAGACAGCTGTTTTGTATTATCTTCCTCTCAAATAGTCCAGATGTTCCAGTACTCTCCATTTAACTCATTAGGGAGGTAGGCTATTTGAAGGAAGATCTAGCCATGAGTGAATGAGAAGGTATTTACCATTTCCTCTCTAGAGGTTTTTGTTTGGTTGTTTGTTTGTTTGTTTCTGCAGGGAATGGCTGCCAATTCCTTGCGTATAATTTCTAGAAAGCTGTTAAGAAAAATGTGTAAATCAGACTTTTTTGCCTAATAAAACTGTGACTGTAGTCTTAAGCATGCTTATTTCCTGTCAGTAGAACTACTTCTAAGTAATGTGTTAGTGACCAGACTAAGTTTACAGTAACTTCTAGTACTTTGGAATAGAGATGAGCATTTGGCCACTAACTAGATAATTTATTACTTTCCCCACCAGCTTTTGAGAAGGAAAAAAGTGCTGAGAAGAGGGAGTCTTTAATAAAGAAACTGACACACTAATTCATTTGTAATAAATTGTTTTGGCCATAACTACTTGTTCGGCTAGAATGTTCTCTTAAATATGTTCATTGTTCTGTAGTGCAGTATATTTTAGCAGTCCAATTTACTTTCTAATTTACATTCTGCTACCAGTCCTTATGGTTTATATACCAGTATATATTGATTATGTGGTTATACTGACAGAAGAGTACTAGAAATAAGAGCATTGCTGATACGATTGCACGTAAATTCCAGTTTCTTTGGTAATATTAAGAGGTTGTTATGGCAACTACTTTTCTAAAAATATTACCTCAAATGGAAGAGTAACCTGGCTGAATTAGACCAAAGCCTGTCTACCCCAGCAACCTATTTCCCACAGTACTTAACTTGATGCTTGCAGAAATAACTATCTTCCTGTATTCTTCAGCAAATGGTACTTTAGAGCATTATGCCACTGATCTTTGGAAGTATTGTTCAGTGATTACAGCTACTCATCATTTATCCATCATTTATTTGTATAATGTTTCTTTAAAGGCACCTAAGTTATGAGCCATCATCATACCTTATGGTAGTTAAAACTATGGAATTCATTATGTAGTGTAGGAAAAAAAATGCTTTATTCTGAATGTCCATCATGGAATGACATCAGTTTCTTGTTTTAAGAAGGAAATTAGTTCCCTGTCTGTGTACCATGTATAAGAATGTACAAAACATTCTTTGCCTTGTGATAATATGTTTAAAATATTCTCCAAAAAGTAAAATGGTTTTAAACTAGAAAGCTGGCAGGCTGCAAAGCAAAACTCTAGCCCTCAGTGCTATATTTATCTTCAGAAGTTAGTCTGGGTCTTCCCTGTCCTCCAAAGTTATTGTTAGGAAATGAAAACGGGAGTGATTCAGTTCAGATAAAAAAGACATGATAAATGGGATGATAAGGTATATCCTTATTCACAAAAATATTGTCACATAAGCAATAGCATCTGAACTAGCAAGGATTGACCAAAAAAGGAATCTCAAGGTTGTGGTATATATTTATATATAATGAAAATGTCAAGAGCCTTGAGAGTGTAGTAGTTTATAAATCAATAAAATAAACATGCAGGAGGTATAAAAGAGGGGAAGGATAGTAAGGAAGAGATTCAAATATAAAACTGCCAACTCTATAACAACTTTATTCAGATGTATAAGGCCACACTCTTGAATATTGTATGGTGTTTTAAAAATAGTATTATAGACTGGCAACTATATCCAAAAATAGTATTACAGAAAAGAGCAACCAAGATGATTAAGGCCCCAAAACAATCCCTTGTTTTGGCATACCATGTGCATACTTACATTCCAGGGCAATGATATATCATAGGAGAACAGATATCAATGCTAAAATTATTGTTAACGTTATTCAGGAGGTTTTGGCAAGGGATGTTAATCAAAAAGCTGATTGATTGTTCTACTTTTTTTGTAAGAAGTATTTAAGGCAGATTCAAAATCCAGCTATGCAGCATATACCAAATCAGCTGTATCAACATATTGATTTAGCAGTATTTGTTTTCTTCACATACTCTAGTCCTTAATGTTACTACAATGCAAAATATTTAATTGGTCTGTATTTCCTTGATCCCTTTTTAAAAATCAGTGTTTGGGGCCTAGTACAGAGAACTGGAAAACAACCAGTTTTAGTAACCAATGAAATATGTTTGCTGGAAATATACACAATTCCATGACTGACCTGTTTTAAACTATCAGCTAGATACCTATCTCACAGATTTTTCCAATATGGTCTAGAACATCTCTTCTTATCAGTATACAGTATTTGCCTTAGATCTTCAGTTCAGTCTTAGATATCTGCTCTGGGTTTTCTAGGTGATCTTCTGTTAGATTACCAGCAGTAAACAGTTTTGTTTCAAAAACTGAAAGTGTACCCATTAAGAGAGCAACAAAATCTATTAATACTTTGCTTGAATTATCAGATTCTAATTCTTCACAGAGGTTGTGGAGGATTTATATTCATTAAAAAATGTAGTTTCAGAGTTTGAGCTTTAATATAACTGACCCACCACAAGTGGTGGTAGAATGGATGTCTAAGGTAAAACCAAACAGACTTCCTTCTCTCCAAAAAGCCACTGTATGTTTTAAAAAGCATTAAATGTTCTGTATATTGAAAGTACTTCATTATTATTATTTTTTAAACTTCTATGCCGCCCGAGTCTCAACAATTCTGGGTAGATAGAAAGAGGTCATAAAAACAAAATTCTTAAACAATCTTTTACCATTCTTTTATTGCAAGAACATGCAGTGAGATGTATAGCAAATAATTCTAAGGCTTGGGATGGCAAGAAAATATTACCCACACATAAAATCTCTGTAGTTCCTTGTTCTATGTTAGGTTTTAGCAATGCTTTTGAATTCAGGTGTTTTTTTTTAAATGCCCATGAGGTGCACAAGTATATGACCAATAATATGACATTAGTAGAGCAAGCAGGCTTTTAGGTGAAGTCAAAACACCACAGATCTTATCTCACTCTTCCAAAGGACCAAACATTTTGGTTCTGCCTGCTCTAGGAGTGATCTGGAGGCCAAAGGAGTGTTGGGTGTAGATTACATGTGGTTCACAAGCTATGGCTTGCCCACCCCTGTTCTCTAGCAATAGATTTCCTTCTAAGCTAAAAGTTTAGCCAGCTTCTAAAACCAAGGTTGATACAAATACAAGTATTATTTTGCCTATATTATTTTCGATATCTCAGTTGATTCTGTATGTGTCTTAAGAAGTAGTTCAATAAATAAAGAAATAATAAAGAAGCTATAGTATGATTTTGATCTGTATTTTAAGGATATATTGTATGTATCCTTAGCTGTCACTTTATACAATTACTTTTTAAAACTAGAAACTGGTATTATTTGCATGCTTATAACAGAGAATAACTTTGAGCTTACCATAGAAATATTCATTTTCAATTCTAAGAAAAGCTAATAATAATTCAGAAAAAAAATAACATCACTGGACATAGAGACTCAAATGAAATTTACGAAACAAAAATATTTTGAATTTGCAAACAAACCAGGAAGATGGTTAGCCTACAAACTGAGAAAACAAAGACAAAAAAATGTAATCTCTAATATACAACACGAAGGGAAAATCTTAGTGAATAATGTAGATATACAAGAAGCTTTTCATTCTTATTATTCAGCATTATGTAAAAAACAGGATGTTCAACTAGCAGATATTGATGAATATATGAGTAAGCAAAAACTAACTGTTCTAGATGATCAACAAAGAATAATGCTTAATAATACTATAACAATAGAGGAAATGACAGTGGCCTTTAAGAAAATTAATAGTGGAAAAACACTTGGACCTGATGGCCTATCGGCAGCCTATTATAAATGTTTTGAAGATGAACTATGTATACCTCTACAGAAAACTATGAATTCGATTTTGGAAACAGGAATCATGCCGGAAACATGGAAAGAGGCCCATATTACATTGATCCCAAAAGAACAGCAAGACTTGACTTCAACAAAGAATTATAGACCAATATCATTATTGAATAATGACTATAAAATATTTACAACAGTGTTGGCGGAAAGAATGAAAAATATTCTTAGAAATTTTATTCATCAAGATCAAGCAGGATTTTTACCTAAAAGACAAATTAGAGACAATGTTAGAAATGTCCTGGATGTTTTGGAGTACTTGGAACAACTTAATGAAAAACAAGCTGCCTTGATATTTATAGATGCTGAAAAACCTTTTAGTAATTTAAATTGGCCTTTTATGTTTAAAGTATTAGAAAATATGAATTTTGGAGGAAACTTTATTAAATGGATTAGATCAATATATACTCCACAATTTGCAAAAATAATTGTTAATGGAGAATTTAGTAAACCATGCGAAATACAGAAAGGTACAAGACAAGGTTGTCCTTTATCTCCACTTTTGTTTATATTGGTCTTAGAAGTCTTGCTCAGAGATATTAGACAAGAAGATGGTATTCATGGTATTAGAGTTAAAAAGGAAGTTTATAAACTAAGAGCCTTTGCTGACGACCTAGTCATTACCTCAGAGAACCCACTGGATGCGATTGAGTTATTGATGCAGAAATTGGAAGACTTTGGGTCGTTAGCAGGGTTCAAAGTGAACCTACAAAAAACAAAAGTTTTGACTAAGAATATGGATTACCATCAACAAGAGAAATTGAGAGAAATGACAGGTTATTCTATGGAGAAAAAAGTAAAATATTTGGGAGTATATTTAACATCTAAAAATGTCAAATTATTTAAGAATAATTATATTCCACTTTGGACAGATATTAAAAAAGACCTAGATTGATGGGAAAAATTGCAATTATCATTATTAGGTAGAATATCAGCGATCAAAATGAATATCTTACCACGAATCTTATACCTTTTTCAAACACTACCTATCTTGACATCAGAGGAACCATTCAAACAATGGCAGAGGGATATTTCCAGGTTTATCTGGCAAGGGAAAAAACCAAGAATAAAATATAAAGTTCTACAAGATTCAAAAGAAAGAGGTGGCTTAGGCCTCCCGGACTTGAAATTATATTATGCAGCCTGTGGTTTGGTATGGCTTAAAGAATGGATTGTTCTGAAAAATGAAAAATTATTGAATTTGGAGGGTCATGAATTAAGATTTGGATGGCATGGATATTTATGGTATGACAAAGCTAAAGTTAATGTGGACTTTAAAAATCATTATATTAGAAGATCTTTGTTGAGAATTTGGAATAAATACAAGCCAACCTTATGTTATAAGAGACCCTTATGGATTTCTACGCAAGAAGCATTTCACAGAACAGAAGTAAGAAATAAAGATAAATGGCTGACTTACAAGGACTTTTTAAAAAAAGAAGGGCATTATGTAACAAAATCAAAAGAAGAACTTGCTCAAGAAGGATATACTTTTCAATGGCTTTCCTATATGCAACTTATAGAGAAATTCAAATTAGACAAAAAAAATTGGAATTTGAACAAACTAAATCGGAGTTTGAGATACAAGTATGTGAAACAGATGAACACCTAATTGCTAAAATGTATAAATTACTGTTAAAAGGAGAAATGGTGGAGGAACAAGTTAAAGACTACATGATTCAATGGGCAAAAAATATTGGACATAATATACAAATGCAACAATGGGAAGATATGTGGAACAAAGGATTAAAATTCACTCTGTGTTACAATTTGAAGGAAAATTTTTATAAGATGATGTACAGGTGGTACATGACCCCACAAAAACTTGCTAAAATGTATGGGAATGTCTCCAACTTATGTTGGAAATGTAAAAAACAAGAGGGGTCTTTTTACCACATGTGCTGGACATGTGAGGTGGCAAAGAAATTTTGGACTGAAATACATTCATTGATGCAAAATATATTACAAACAAGAATTCCATTTAAACCAGAAATATTTTTACTTGGTCTATTAGATGTACAAATAGAGAAACACTTCATTAGAATTTCACAATACATGATTACAGCAGCAAGACTTCTTTATGCACAAAATTGGAAAAATCAAACTTTACCAACAATACAAGAATGGATGTTAAAATTAATGGATATGGCAGAAAATGATAAATTGACATGTTTATTAAAAGAAAATTCAAATTGTTACCATCTTAAAGAGTGGAAACCGTTGATGGACTATTTGCAAAATGCAGGCGGAGCAAAGCTTGCATGGGGTTTTGATGATTAGATTAGATTATATAATAAAATATATTAGACAAGAAATGTATATGTAAATTATATCAAATGCTAGCATGTAAGAAAAATTCTTTTTATGTATTCTTATGACCATAGATAGATCGGAAGTCGACTACTTTCTATACCTTTTTCTATTTTTCTATTTCTTTTCTTTGCTTTTCTACACTTTTTTCTCTCTCTCTTTGATTTGTATTTCTATTTTCGTTTCGTTTCTAACTTTTAACTATGTATATTGTAAAATTTGAATAAAAAGTATAAAAAAATAACATCACTGTTTAGATAACACAAGATTTCTAGTGGAATTTGTAGATGGGAGCAGTTCTGACTTAGTATAAATTTAGACTCACTTCAGGTTGCCTGTAGTATAAAAGCACATCTCTAATTTCTATAGTTTGGGTGAATGCCAGATAAAAAACTATTGTTAGTGTGTATATGATAGAATGTGCCCTTAAATCTCTATTTTGCAGCCAGCTGAGATCATACTGCTGAAATTCAGAAACAACATGCTAAATTGCAGATGTCTGATTGCCTGCCACTTTTTCAAATTTAAAAGAGCAAAAGGTGTATAAGCCAGTGAATAGGCTTAACAAAGCTAAAATATAGAATAAAACAAACATACAAAAAGCAAAAACTTCAGCTCTGTCCACTCACCATGACATTAATGCATTGTTGGCCTGCCTCCTGTGGCCTTTTTTAAGTGTGACTTCTATCCATTGAAAAGCTTCCTATTTTGATTTAAATATGACAGAAACTAACTTACTGTATATATTGTTAGCCAGTCATTTCTACAGCCATAAACTTTGAAATATTAAGAAAGTCATAGGATGTTGGAGATTCTTTTCAAGCTAAATAGACAGCAGAGAAGCCTGTGGAAGAGGAATTAAGCTAGTTCTTCAAAAACCGATTCTGTTAACTGCTGAAGAAATTATTTCAGTGTGGAGTCCTTAATGCTCTCTGAGCTTGCTTGTTTGCAAATGTTTCATTACCCGGCTTGGTAACATCATCATGAAATGTCTGCAAGCAAACAACCAAGCTCAGAGAGCACCAGGGACTCCACAGTTCAACCCTGAGTTATATACTGTATATTCTCTTCTATTGGAAATAATTTCAGTCTAAGAACTAGAATGCATGTTGAACCATAGCTAGTAAATAGTTTACCTGTGCCTAATGTTGCAGCATTGTTGAAGCTATGCAGATGTTTATTGACTAATTGCCTAAGTGTGAGACTTCAGAGAATCCTATGCCAGCTAAATTGAGCTTTCTAGAGAAAGAGTAGAATAATAATATATCTAAAGCAAGCTCTCCTTTAGATATTAGTACACGTTAGCATATAGTATCTACCCATTTTTCTATAGAAAATACATATTTAGTTTGCAATATTTTCATGACTTAGGATCAGTATAAGAGCTTCCTGTCTTTAAGAATGGTTTTACAAATGGCAGCAGCTAGCCGTCCTTGTTTGGGCTGAAGCAGAATCCAAACTGATTAGTACTTAGAGGCTGACTTAAAAGAGATTCTACCTTTTTCACAAGGGATTCCTGAAAGAAGTTTGGGATGGCATCTTCAGTACTGAAATATGTTTGATTTTAAAATGTTTCTAAAAACAAGGCATTTAACAATATTCACCAGTGATTCTTTGTAGTTTTATCCTGTGACTGTAGCTTGAATCATGTCAACTGGATTTCTGTTTTCTCAGTGGAAACGTTTCGCTCCTTATCCAAGGAGCTTCTTCAGTCTGAGCAAAGTTGGTAAGGGAATCCTAAATATGTTTCTAGGTAGCTGTGTGACCTTACACCTGGGGCTAGGTCATGGTTATATTGAGATGTTATTTTTAAATCCTTTTATCATCTAAAGGAGGATCGTTAAGATCACCATGCTGCTGTTAAGCTTGTGAAATGGTCTTAATCTTCCTAGGCACAGAAGACAAAGCGGGGAGGAAGATGGGGGAGAGGTTGTGCCTGAGGCCCCCACCTCTATTCAAGGAAGGATTTTCCAAGTTGGCATAAATGGATTCCTTGACCCCTCTCTCTCATATTTAGGATTCCCTTACCAACTTTGCTCAGAATGAAGAAGCTCCTTGGATAAGGAGCGAAACTTTTCCA
This sequence comes from Charina bottae, assembly GCA_023362775.1. NCBI lineage: Eukaryota > Metazoa > Chordata > Lepidosauria > Squamata > Charinaidae > Charina > Charina bottae. The sequence goes on from JALMGJ010000009.1 coordinate 4,437,719, forward strand.
CTGAGAAAACAGAAATCCAGTTGACAATGATTCAAGCTACAGACAATTCCACCTGGATGACTGAGAACCTTCATAGACATATTTTATCCTGTGATTTAAAAGAAAATAGCATATAGATAATTAGCCTCTTGAATTTGTTCCTTAACTTTAGATTCTTTGACTTTATTCTTATACCAACACTGCTTGATAAAATATTAATGGCGTCCCAACTTTTTTTTTTGGATCATGCTGAGATTGCTAGCCATATCCAGCATAGGTTTTGCTTTCCCGAAATCCAACTTGTCTGGGAAACATTTGCACTTTACTTACTCATTTGAGATATTCTCTTGAGAAATCTGTCATAGAATATTTATTTTAATACTGCTTTGTTATGTCTGTGTTGTATATAATCTCTAGTATGTGTTCAAGCCAGCTAATTGGCTCTTTAAAATATTATACCTATCTTGATAAGGGTAAGGAACAGAAGACCTTAGAATATTTTTGTCAGGCTTTACAGGACACTGTCTCATCTCATCAGTAGTGTGGGTGCACTATATTCCCATGGCAACAGTTCCTTGCTCTTCTTTGGCTCTTCATTGTTTAAGTGAAGGTGAAACAGATAATCAAGCTGAATTTCTTCTTAGCTATTTGGTAGAGGAAAATGAAAAAACCTGAAATGGTATTATGTACTATGACAGATTTCTTTCTGAAACACATAGGTTTCTGATCAGCATAAGCATTTAATGTTGTCAACAGCTTAACACACAAGATACTTAATTGTGGGAGTGGATGCTCTGGATGTTTGTTCTATGAAGATGGCTTGTAGGGTCTGGCAGACCAGCCAAGACAAGGAAAAGTAATATAGGCTGGAGAGAAGCAGTTATCAAACTGGAGCTGTAGAAGAGTGGGTCCAGAGGAGAGCAGCAAAGATAAGGGGCCTGGGAGTAAAAACCTATAAAGAACAGTTGGCGTTGTTGCGTATGTTTAGCCTGGAGTAGAGAAAACTGTGGGGAGACATAATATTTATTTTTTCAATTTCTATTACCACCCCATCTCCCCCGAAGGGGACTTTGGGCGGATAATAGCTGTCTTCACATATATGAAGTGCTGTCATGTGCAGAAGTGTTCAGGGTTGTTCCAGAAGACGGGACAAAAAACAATAAGTTTAAATTACAAGGAAGTAGATGTTGTTGAATATCAGTAAATATTCCTAAAGTAAGAACTGTTCAACAAAGGAACACACTGCCTTAGGAGTGGTGGACTGTCCTTCAGTGGGAGCATTTAAACAGAATGTGAATAGCCATCTGTTGGAGAAGCCATAGTGGAGATTCCTGCACTGGGCAAGGTGTTGGACTAGATGATCTCCAAAGGACCTTTCCACTCTTCTCTTCTTCAATTCTACGAATTGCAGCGAGATGCGCAAGAGGGAATGATCCCAGGCTAAATTAAAGGAAGACTCTTTTTTGTCTGGCTCACTTGTATTGATTTATATTGGCTCTTTTAAGTAGTTCAATTATTTTTTCCTGTGATGGTACTTGAAAATCAAGTTCAGTGTAATCCATAGAAATCATGGAGAAGCACATTCCAATTCCCAAATACAAAACCCTGTCAGCGATCTTAGCCCAGTCATTCTCTCTCAACCTTATATGTCTCTCAGAGCTAATTTGGATTTCTGAGTCATGTTCCTCATTTAATAGAGCATATTGAAGATTCACTTGGACCATGCTTTCTTGCTTTTGTTGTGTGCGCTCATAATGACACTAATCATCTCAATAGCAAGTTGCTCTTGATTTGCCTTGTTGATACTAAAGCAAGCTTTTTTCTTTTCCCATATAGGTAAAGTATTTTAGAACATGAAAAAGTCAGGTAGGATTTGCTTGAAGCATAAGGGTACTAAATACAGGTAGTCCTTGTTTAGCAACCACAATTGGGACCATCAACCCAGTTAAGTGAAGCATTCGCCAAGTGAAACCACAACTGTGCTTATGATCTTAACTTCAGCTTTCCTTTGCTTTACAGACCTGCAAAGGTCATAAATGCAAGGATTGGTTGTAAAGTTACTTTTTCATCACTGTTGAAACTGCAAATGGTCGCTAAATGAGGCAGTTGCTAAATGAGGACTACCTGTATTTGGAATGACTAGCAAGAGGCTATGGAGAAAGCCGAGGCTGCAGCAACTCATCCGTTTTGTGTGGAAATTAATTGAATGAAGATAATATTAAGGAATAATGTCAAAAGATTGTTAACATAATCAGGGGGTTAGAGTAGTTGATCTCTAAGATACCTTCCAACTCTTGTGATTTTATGAAAGTAGATTGTAAGTGATGCAGGTGGCTAAATCTAGTGCTAATTCTGGAGATCAGTGGTGGCTTGTGAAAGTGAAAACAAATGAGCAATTTGGGATGGTGTGTGGATGAGGGGGGATTGGGTGCTTTGTTTTTTCTTGAGGCTTGAAGTAGACATTAAACAAGTTCTGAATCTATCAGAATGTTATATATACAGTCCACCTTCCCTTAAGCTTTCAGAAAGGGAGATATGAATGTTAGATTATGTCAGTTCTCCATGAACAAAGTTTAGGTGACTTCCACCTTTCCTGTCTTGGAGGGGAGGGAATTCTCTATTTTTACACAGCATACAGGTAGTCCTTGAGTTATGATGGCAATTGAGACCAGAATTTCTGTCACTAAGCGATGCGGCCGTAAAGCCCGATGTCATGTGACTGCATCACTTAGCGACGGCAATCCGGCACTCCCCGTTGCCATCGTTAACCTAATCCCACCAGTTGTTACCCAAGGACCCACCCCAATCCAAGCCATTCCTGGCTTGGTCCCACCCAGCCCCAAGCCTCAGTTCTTCCAAGATAAGGGACTGCCTCCCCTTCGACTCCCCCCAACTGTCTATTCCCCCCGTCTCTGCCCTTTGGGCCACCCTGCACCCTGCCATGCACCCCAGCCCGGCCCAGCATCGCAGTACAAAGCCCCAGCCACCCCGGGAAGCCCCAGCCACCCCAGCACTGTGGCACAAAGCCCCAGCCCGGCCCAGCACCGTGATGTGGCGTGAAACCCCAGCCAGCCCAGCACCGTGGTGCATAGCCCCAGCCACCCTGGGAAGCCGCACCCACCCCAGCCCTGTAGGGCGGAGATAGGCAAGTGGGGGGAGTTGAAGCGCTCCTGTGGTTGTAAGTGTGGGTGGGCTGCCGAGCACCCAAATTTTGATTACGTGATCGCAGGGGCACTGCAACGGCTGTAACTTTGGGATCCAGACATAAGTACCATTCATTCAGTGCTGCCGTAACTTCAAACGGTCACTAACCTGCATATCTTTTGTAGTGTTGTTATTTATATAGACCACCAGAAGGCAGTATGTGACCTGTTTGGTCCTATATTGGGATTCATCAGATGTATGTAACCAGATCTTTTTGTATGTAGAATCTGTATTTCTCTCAGACCTTAAGGGAAGGTGGATTGTATAGATACCATTCTGACAGATTCTACATATCCCTTCCTGCCACGCTGCCGAGCGCCAGGGCCTGGATAGCTCCTAATGCTAATGCACTGTATATAGTAATCTAAAGCTCAGTGCTCCATGAGTTCAATTCCTGGTAGAGGGTTTGAACCCCATAGAAAAGTTCTGGCTATGTGCATTTGACCATTCCAATATAAGAAAAGAGCAGTCATGCCCTATATAAATAACCCTATATAAGTATAATCAAGTTCTGATATTGAAATTATAAAATTGCATCTTAACTATTAAATTCTGTACTGTAGATCTGTGTGTTTGAGAACAAATGTGTATTTATGTACTTATTTCTTAGCTAGCTTATGAGAATTGTCATTTCATATATAAACTACATTCTGAATTCTTCTGGAGGACTAAGAAAGTAGGGTCAGTGAAGTAAGTTGACTCTACTGATACTATCCTCCTAAATGAAATGGTAGAAGAACAAGGCCTTGCCTGTGAGAAGTGGCTAAGCCTTACTGCACTTTGCCAACAATGTCCATTTTTTCTTAACATGCACACATGGACATTCTTTTGAGAAGAAAGAGTGGGCTTATTCAGCATATATGGATTTCAGATATAAAATTGCAAGACATGCTATTTTGAAAAAAATGAGTTTAATAAATGTATATTTTGACAAACTGTCATGTGTATACACTTGTGTTTATGGATCCTTTTTCATCCTTTCAGATTGAAAAATGAATGGTATTTGATAACTCTATGTATTGGCAGTAATTTCAGCTGTAATTAACTGTCCTTTTGAAAAAGAGAATCCATGTATAATTGGAAGTATTATGACCTTTTTTAAATCCATTTCCTAACATTTAAGAGCAATTCTTAGCTGCTTCTTTTTTTTTCAGATCAGTGCACTGTTACTCGGACATATCTATTTCTGCACAAATTTTGGTTCTTCAGTGCTGCATACTACTTTGGCAATTGGGCCTTTATTGCAGTAAGTAATCTTATTTGAAGATTTGTCTAGTAGTTAAGGCACCAGACTAGAAACCAGGAGTCTCTGAGTTCTAGTCCCGCCTGAGGCATGAAAGCCGGCTGGGTGACCTTGGGCCAGTCGCGCTCTCTTAGCCCAACTCACCTCACAGGGTGGTTGTTGTGGGGAAAATAGGAGGAGGAAAGAGTATTTGGTATGTTTGCCACCTTGAGTTATTTATAAAAATAATAAAGGCGGGATAGAAAATAAATAAATACATACATACATACATACATACATACGTACATACGTACATACGTACATACGTACATACGTACATACGTACATACATACATACAACTTGGTGTTCTAGTATTACTATACTTATAGTATGTGCATCATGGCAATATTGCCTTGCATAAATCTGCTACATCCCTCAGCTGACCTCCAGTAATACAGTGTGTTGATGCAAATTCACAGGTTTTCTTGATTGGATTAATTGTGTCATGCTGCAAAGGAAAAAAATCAGTCATTGAAGGTGAAGGGGACGAAGATGATTCAGATATAAGTGATGGTGAGCCACCGCTCCGTTATGGTTGACAGCCTGCAGTCCTGAAGGTTAAAGCGTGCAATGTAAAACTGTGAAAATGCCACTTTTGGTTCTGACTTTATTCTTGGAAAAGTTCACCTTTGCCAATATTGAAAGGAGAAGTAATATAAAACAGGATTTGGAATTTCTGCAGATCTGACTATAAGTTCATTTGTACATAGGCACAAGATCTAATTTTATGAAGGAAAAATTAAAAAGAGCTATTTTTGAGTATATGCTATAAAGCTGTGATGTCATTTGAATGCCATTTAAGTTAATTTCCGTTAGTCTTGAATTTTAAACTTGTTTATGCCTTTTGTTCCTTTGGACTATTGACAAATCATAATCAAACTGACAAATGTGTCATACATCTTGTGGAAATCTAAAATTACCAGTGCTTGTTGATACACAACTAATATCTGAAACACACCTGTTGGTATCTGAAGAGATGCTTCAAGACATTAGAACTAAATAAAACACCAGGTCTGGTCATCAGAATGAATCCCTCCCATATCAAATGTGAATGCAGTATGACTGGGAGGGAGATGGGGTGCAGCTATTTTTTGTTGTTTTTGTTCTTGTTCAGTCTATTACGTTCAGTAAAATAGTGGGAGAAGTATGCATGCCATTCTCAGTTTTGTTATTCAGTTTGGTATCTGCCCACATATACTGTTCTCAACCCAATTGGATAGAGAACAATAGATCTGGGCAGATCAACAATATAGAATATGTCCTGAACGTTCTAATTCAAAATAACAATGTAAAGAAAGATACTTTTTCCATTTTTCATATACTTTGTGAGCTTTAATTTCTTCATGGTTTAAACTAAATGAATGTATAGATTTTTAAAATACATTAAATATTAATCAACTAGCTTAGTTACTGTTTTCTGTTTACTGTGTCTTGCCATAATAATACCATATATGCTGAACTAAGTTTTAAACACTGAAACAATTATTCAGTATCATTTTGCTTAATTATAATTGATGAATGCACAAATGCTTAAAATCATGCCATTTTGTTCCTTATTTTGTAAAATAAATCAGGATCCTAAGTATATACTGTTGTGAAGTATTCTTATAACCCAAAATCTATTATTTAATCTTAGTCTTTATTGTCCTTAGATTTGTCATACCTAAATAATTACAGATAAAGAAAACAAAGTTCTGAGGGTGTTCTCAGTGTTTTTCAGACAGCAGCAATTTCATATATCTGCTCCCCCAAAATAAAATATTATGAAATAATATTTTAGGCTTACAATTATTTTTTGATTATTTGGTTTAACCCAGCTTTTTTTCTAGGGTTTCTCATAGAAATCCTGAGAGGAATGATGTGGTTGTAAGGTCCTGGAACAGAACCTTCCATGGAGGAACTGGGGGGAGGTCACGTATGCCAGAGAATACATGATTGCAGCCACTTTCAAAAGACAATGGGGGAGGGAAACCCAGACAGCCGATCGTTAGTGCCCATCAACCACAATCCACAAGGAGAGCCCTGAGCGAGATGGAGGAGGAGCGGGGAAGCGTGTGCTGATGGCTGAAACTGACATCACTGCCAAAAGACTGACAATGGGAGGAGGAATCAATAAAACGAACCGGTTTGGCGGGAACAGGCACTCAGATCTTTGAAACTGTTTGGATTACTTGATTCCTTATTAAAACTCTATCTGCAACGCTTGCATTGACGAGTCTTTATTGGGACATAGAATCTGAAACCTTACAGAAAGATCTGAGTCCCGTTACATCGATTTTTCCCGAGGCTACTCTTGAAATTTCAGAGAGCCCCACAGTTGAGAATCAATCCCACACTTCAGAAGGCTTGAGAGCGACATGTCCCACGCAGAGACGATGGAGGGGCCAAGCTCATCAACACCGAGAACTGGGGAAGAACGGCCCAGCTCATCCCAGAGGGGAGAAGCCACGCTGCAGGAGAAACCGGCAACCTGCGTCCAACCCGAAGCGGGGGGAAGGAGGAGAATGCACAAAACCAAGGGGACCGAGCCAAAGCACTGTCAGGGTTTTTCTGTGAAAAGCAAATCGCTTTCTTTACTGTCTGGTTCCCAAAACAAAGGAACTGATAAGGAAGGCACAGGTGGGTAGCCTTGGCCAGCCAAGGCATCATGTGATGTTATTGTCTCAGTCCGAAATAACTATCTCATGGGAACCAAAGCCCACACTCTCGGGGGGTGAGACAGTATGCTTGGTTAGATGCAACACTGCCATCTCATGGCGGTTTATACTATGCAATCCTGAACGCTTTAGGCTTTGTTAAATTTGAAAAGCCTTGTGACCCATGATTCTAAGGTTCCACCAATCAGAAAGCTGAAACAAGTGTATATCTCAGCTGTGAACTATGGGTCTATGCTTCTTGACTTCTGTCCGGTCTTTTAGCCATGTTCGTGTGTGTGTTCTCCTGAGGACTGGGAAGTGCGTAGCTATGCCTGGCTGTGTGTGACATGATATGAGCCATGAACATTACACAAAACTCTGCTTGTAAGTTTGTTTTTCCTTTTTGCAATAATGTAACTATATATACATTTATTGCCTTTTATTACAAGTAAACATTTTAGCCATAAACGCTGCACTCTGTCTGATTACTCTGCGCCTTAACCCCACAAGTCAGCATTATCCCACAAGCACCTCGTGGAACCCTCAACTCCGCACACCCAACCAATGATGGCGGAATAGTCCCAAGGGATTGGAGCCAGCGTGCACCCAGCGAAAGACAAGCGCACCTCAAAACCGCGGATCCCGCAAACCCAAAGACTGGTATCATTGGAATACAGGACATCTCACCTACAGTCAGAGCTGGGGGCCATAAACCAGCAATTGGAGAAAAGCTGCTACAACCCCAAGGGGGCCCCGTAAAACCATCAGAGCATCCCAGCCCCCCCCACATCCTCACACTGAATCCACCGAAGAGAGCGAGGGTGAGGAGGAGTACTCAAAGCCAGAGACAGGATCCCTGCCTCAAACGAGCCATGAGAGTAGCCAATTTTTCCCTCAACCAAATAAACCCACCTTTGTAACAAAACTAAGGACGAGGTTTCATGGAACTGTAAGCTGCCTAGAGCAAGGGTCGGAAATGGCGGCTCGCGAGCTAGATGCGGCTCTTTGGCCCCTTGAGTGTGGCTCTTCCGCAGCTGAACTCACCCCGCCCCTTCCACGCGATTGGATCCCGCCCCCAAACTCTGATGGCCGGCACTGGAGGAGGGCGATTGATTCTTCCTCCTCCCGCCCTCGGGAGCCTTCCAGAGTCGGGCAGCGCTTCTTCAAGGTCGGCGGGTGGGGAAGTTGGTTGGTCGCCGCCGCCGCCTCTTCCTCCGCCCGCGTTGCAACGGCTGCCGCCGCCGCCCCCCCCAAAGCGCTCGCCAGGCAGGCAGGAGAGCGTTGCCATGCTGGGCGCGCTGCTAGAGGAGACACCGCAGCTGCTGGGCGACTACCTGCAGCACTGGCTGGGGGACGCGGCGCTGCCCCCCAGCCGCACGGCCGAGACGCTGCGGCGGGTGGCCGACGAGCTGGAGAGGTGCAGCGGGACGGGAGCATCGCCGGCGGCCCGCGAGGACCGGCCAGGGAAGGCGTGCGGGCGGAGCTGCCTGCCTGGCACTTGGGCGCTCCGGCTGGGGTGCAGCGGGACGGGAGCTCCACCTGCGCGCCTTCCCTGGCCGGTCCTCATGGGCCGATCGCGTGGAAGGTGCGCGGGCGGAGCTGCCTGTCTGGCACTCGGGCGCTCCGGCTGGGGTGCAGCGGGACAGGAGCTCCGCCCGCGCGCCTTCCCTGGCCGGTCCTCATAGGCCGATCGCGTGGAAGGCGCGCGGGCGGAGCTGCCTGTCTGGCACTCGGGCGCTCCGGTAGCGCGGCCCCACCGCCACCCTTTCTCTCCAGCTTGGATCCCGGGAAGGCAGCGGGGGGCCTCGTGGAGGGAGGCAAGCAGGCAGGTAAGCAGGCGGGCGGGCGGCCCGGGCCTCCGCCGGCGGGGGAGAAGGAGAAGCGGCTGCCCGCCTGCCTCCGCCCGCCCTGAGGGGACCCACCCGGCGGTGGCGGCTCCCCTGAAGCGCGCCGCTTGTCGCCGCCCGCCTCGTTTCCTGCTTCCCATCATTTCCTTGGCTCGACGCGGGCGGAAGCGGCAGCCCCGCCCGCGCCGAGTGGCGGTAGCGTGGCCCCGCCGCCGCCCTTTCTCTCCGGCTTGGATCCCGGGAAGGCAGCGGGGGCCTCGTGGAGGGAGGCAAGCAGGCAGGCAAGCGGGCGGGGCGGGTGGGCGGGTGGCCCGGGCCTCCGCCGCCGGGCCCGCCCCCCTCGGTGCCTGTGCGGCTCCCCCGCGCCCGCTCTGCCCGGCCAGATATGCCCCGCTCTGGAGGCCGGGCTCGCCGAGGAGGACCCCCGACCCTCCCAAACAGATTCGCCCTCCCACCCGCCCGAATAAGCCACGTGATTGGCTCCCGCCCACAAACCTGCCCCCTTCCACGTGATTGGCCCCCGCCCGCAAACCCCACCCCCTGCCACGCGATTGGCCCCGCCCGCAAACCCCGCCCCCTGGCTCTCGAGCATTTCAAAATGTGCACGAGCATGTCAAAATGGCTCCCGGCATAAAAAGTTTGCCGACCCCTGGCCTAGAGTCCTCCGATAGGGAGGGGATAGGCAGGGTATAAATATGAATAATAAATAAATAAATAAATAACCCCAAGCAAACTGGCTTGCTTCCTAAACTACGTGCGGGGTTTTATGGAAGAGTCAGAGGGGTCCTTTCCCAATGAGGAAGCGAAAGTGAGATACGTCTCAAATTTCCTTGAGGGGGAAGCCGCAAATTGGCTAATAACCTTGTATGATGCGAGGGCCAAAGAACTAATTTCAATGGCTTTATGATGGCCCTGCGCAAGAGATTTGAAGACACCCTAACTAGGATTTCAGTGAGGTGCAAAATTTGAGGCAAGGGAATCGCACAGTGGCAGAGTATGCCATGGAATTCAAACAATTATGAGTCGATTACCTGATTGGCCCGAATCCTTTAAGATGGATTTCTTCCAAATGGGCTTAAGACCCGACCTACTAGAAATGGCTGCGGGCAGGGGGGATCCTGATATGCTAGATGAATGGATCCAACTAGCAGGGAAAGCAGAAAGCACAAAACTGCGACTGTGATCCTATAGACAGATGCAACCCATCGGGAGGAAGATGAGCAATAACCAAACCTCCACAGAAAGGGACTTTACTCACAAACCGTGGGGGGAAGAGAGAGAGACAAACCAAAAACGTACTATGTTTCAAATGCGGAAAGGAGGGGCACTGCATTAACAACTGCCCACAAACATCAGGAGGAGAGTGAAAGAAACCAGACAAAACCCACAAAACCACCCATCCCCAAACATGCGACTGCAAAAAGCGCAACGGCGACAGGGAGACGCAACGACTCATCCACGTCCACAAATGAGTCAACGGATGAATTCCTGCCAGCGGGAAATGCCAACTGTCTGTCCTAAAGTGCGCCGAGGGACAGACATCCAGGGACGAACGCACCAACCATAGGGTAAGTGGAAAGTGCCCCACCATGCGAGTAAAACTACTCATTGAAAAAATGACTACGGAGGAAACAAGTGGGAGCCTTAGCGATGATAGACTCCGGATGCTCCAGATGTCTAATCCACCCAAAGCTTGTGACAGGACTGGGACTAAAACTTTTCAAACTTAAAAGGCCCATAAAATTCTATCAGTTGGATGGCTCAAACATGAAAGGGGGTCCAGCAGAATTCTATACTGAACCTGTAAAAATGAGAATGGGGATGCACGAAGAAACCCAAGGTTCATAGTGGCTGCAGTTGCCAGCCGACCATTAATCTTGGGTCTCAACTGATTAAACAAGCGAAACCATCAATTAACTGGGTCTCGGGGAAAGTGCAATTCACTGATGGAGACTATGGAGCAACAGCTGACACAGACACAGAAAGCGAGGCACAATGGGGGGCTGCGGGAATGGAGGACTGTGAAACACTCCAAGTGCGAAGGAGTGGACATTCCCGCGCAATACAATGACATAGACACAGTATTTGATGAGGCGGAGTCTGATCAATTACCCCCCCCCCCGCTCCACAGACTGCACTATCAAAATACAGCCTGGAGCCACTTTCCCCAAGACCAAAATATACTCAATGACTCACAGGGAATTAGAGGAACTAAGAAAGTTTATTGACAAAAATCTGGCATGAGGCTTCATTGAACCCTCAACTTCCCCTATGGCCACGCCAGTATTATTTCGCAAAAAGAAAGATGGATCTTAAAGACTTTGCACAGACTACAGAGGCTTAAACGCAATATCTGTGTCCAACCAGTACCCACTACTCCTAACGAAAGACATGCTAGCACAGCTCGCAAAAGGGAAAATCTTCACCAAGCTAGATTTAAGGGAGGCTTATTTCCACGTGTGCATCAGAGAGGGAGATTAATGGAAGACAGCCTTTAAATGCCAACTTGGTTGCTTTTAATACTGTGTGATGCCGTTTGGGCTTTCAGGCGGGCCTGGAGTGTTCATGGCACTAATTAACGAGGTGCTTCATGAATTTTTATATAAAGGCATCATTGTATACCTCAATGACATTCTAATCTATACAATGGAGAGACAATGGAAGAACATGTGAATTTGGTGCGCGAGGTATTAAAAAGACTATTGAAAGCCCAACTATACATGAAACTGACGAAGTGTGAGTTCCACAAAGAGAAGTTAGACTTCCTTGGATATCGCATATCCAATAAGGGCATCGAAATGGACCCCGTGAAAGTCCATGATGTCCTATGCTGGGAACCACCAAAGACCCGCAGGCAACTACAGTCCTTTTTAGGGTTCGCAAATTTCTACCGCCAGTTCATCAGAAATTTTGTGCAGATCGCCCTTCCCCTCACTGACCTCCTAAAAACCAAAACTGGGGAGGGGGCAAAATCAAAGAGACCGGGGGCACCCATTAAATGGACCCCGGAATGTCAAACCGCTTTCCAAAAACTCAAGGTGCTCTTCACTGTAGAGCCTATCGTAAAACATCCAGACTCAGAGCGACCCTTTGTGGTCCAAACAGATGCCTCAAATGGGGTAGCGAGACGATAACAGAGTCTTAAGACCCTGCGCATACATATCTCGAAAATTTTCTGAAACAGAAAGAGGGCATGTGTGGGAGAAAGAGGCTTTTGCAGTCCACTACACACTAGCCACATGGAGACATTTATTGGAGGGCTCCCCCCACCCCTTTGTAGTATGGACAGACCACCAAAACTTGCAAGCCCTAAGGGAACCAAGGAGATTGAACCCCAAACAAATATGTTGGGCTGAATTCTTCAATAGGTTCAACTTTACACTGCAGCACGTCCCAGGGGAACAAAACTTCCTAGCGAACGCACTGTCCTGGCTACCCCAGCACGATGGGCAGAGGGAAGTAATTACCAACACCATAATGTCTCCCAAACAATTAAACATGGCCACTTACCCGGCCCCACGTTACCAAGCTGGGCAAGCCGCAATCACACGCAGCCAGACAACCCCCCCCCCCCGCACTCGCAGAGAATACTCTGGAAAGCCAATTGAAGGCAGAGGTATTAGCGGACCCCTGGTGGCAAACAAATAAAAATACCTTACAAGAATTAAATGGGTTTTGTTGGAAAGACAACACATTGTATGTCCCCACAACACTATGCAAAAAGATCCTAGAACAATGCCATGATGAAAAAACCGCAGGCCATTTCAGGTTTGTGAAAACTGCATTTAGTCCGCAGACAATTCTGGTGGCCAGCGTTGAGAAAATATGTCAAAGACTACATAGCTTCCTGCCCAATGTGTGCTACAGCAAAACGGGCACCAGGGAAACCCAAGGGATTATTGCAACTGGTAGCCAACCCTTCCCGCCCATGGAAACAAATCGCCATGAATTTTATTGTAGAACTACTGGAGAGCAAAAAACGAACCGCAATTTGGGTGGTGGTGGACATGTTCTCCAAACAAGGCCACTTCATCCCGTGCAAGGGCATCCCAACAGCAAGCCAATTAGCAAAGCTCTTCATCCAACACATCTACCATGCTCATGGGATCCCCGCGTGGATAATTAGCGATTGCGGCAGCACCTTCACATCAAAGTTTTGGAAAACCTTTTCGAACTCTATAGGAGTTAAACAAGGCTTAAGCTCGGTGTTCCATCCGGAAACGGACGGATCAACTGAACGATTGAACTGTATAGTAGAGCAATACCTCAGGTGCTATGTTAGCCATCATCAGGATGACTGGGTAGATCTACTACCCTTCATGAAGGTTGCCTACAACAATGCCTTGCATCAAAGCACAGGATTTTCCCCTTTCATGGTTGCCACGGGTCAGGAGTTTGTACCCATCCCGAACCTCCCCGCGGGGGCCCTAGAGAAGAATGACAGCCCAGGCACAACCTCCGCAGCAGCAAAAGACTGGATCTCAAAATTAACAGCAACTTGGCCAGTCATGCAGCAAACGCTACAGGAGGCAAAAGACTCATATAAAAAATACGCAGATCGGAAAAGGTCCCCTGAGTGGCAACTGGAAGTGGGAGAGAAGGTATACCTCTCTACAAAACACTTATGCACCACACAGCCCTCAAAGAAACTAGGACCAAAATATGTGGGACCGTTCCCAATAGTGAAAGTTATCAACCCAGTAACGACACAGCTACAATTACCAAAGAACTTCCGCAGAGTTTATCCCGTATTTCACATAAGTTTGTTAAAACAATACAAGGCATCAGAGACATGGCACCCGGAAAACCTGGAGCCCCACCCCATAACTGTAAACGGAGAACCACACTTCGAAGTAGTCAGTATCCTAGACTCCAGGCGCTGTAGAGGAAAGCTACAGTATCTCATTCTCTGGAAACACTTGCCTCCCAGTTTCAATGAATGGGTGGAGCAGCACCATGTTCAAGCTCCAAAACTGATTGCTAAATTCCACCACAAATGGCCGGACAAACCTAAGTAACATGTACATAATGATGAATGTCCATATTAACTTGTTTCTCATTGCAGGTCAGGAGCCCGAGACACTGAAACGCACATTGGTTAGCAGGCGCCTATACTTCACTATATATATAATTTTTTTTATTCTTATCGTATAAGTTTATCTTTAAAAGTATCTTTTACTGTATAAATCTACCTTTAAATGTATCTTGGGGGAGCGGCATGTAAAGTCCTGGAACAGAACCTTCCATAGAGGAACTGGGGGGAGGTCACCTATGCCAAAGAATACATGATTGCAGCCAGTTTCAAAAGACAATGGGGAAGGGAAACCCAGACAGCCGATCGTTAGCGCCCATCAACCACAATCCACAAGGAGAGCCCTGAGCGAGACGGAGGAGGAGCGGGGAAGCGCGCGCCAATGGCTGAAACTGACATCACTTCTGAAAGACTGACAATGGGGGGAGGAATCAATAAAACGAACCGGTTTGGCGAGAACAGGCACAAACAGATCTTTGAAACTGTTTTGGATTACTTAATTCCTTATTAAAACTATCCACAACACTTGCATTGAGGAGTCTTTATTGGGACATAGAATCTGAAACCTTACAGTGGTCTAAAGAGAGGCAAAAAGGCGTGGTTTAACATGCTTATTGGAAAAGGCAATTTTAATGAGGGGAAGGAAGTTACGGAGAACCCTTTTCGCTTCATGATTATCTCTTTCTTAAGGAGTTTTTCCTCAGGGTTTGCCCAAAAGGGAAAGTGTGTTTTTTGTTTCCAACTTCTGAATAAAACAGCCCCCTTCAAAATCTTTGGTTGGACCATTGTAAATTGGGAACACAAGAAGGACAAAAACAACAAAAGCCCTAATGTCCAGACTCTACAATTTAGCATAGCCTGTGATGTAATGCCCAGCACCCCAAAGCTCAGCAAACCAACTCATACTATCAGCATGATGCTAGTAATGGCCTTTGCATTATAACTTAGAACAGAGCTTTCCAAACTCTGTGTCAGGACACGTTAGTATGTCAGCTGCAGTGCCTGGGTGTGTCACAGCTGCTGCTGCCTCCGAGCCCTGCCAGGATTCCGCGCAGGTCCTAGTGCCTGCCTTGTGACTTGCTGCCTCCAAACCTGCCCTGCCAGGATTCTGCGCAGGTCCTAGTGCCTGCCTTGTGCCTTTCTGCCTCCAAACCTGCTGTGATTCCGCGCAGGCCCTAGTGCCTGCCTTGTGCCCTGCTGTAAGAGTGTGTTGTGAGATGATGCCCTGCTGTAAGAGTGTGTCGTGAAATGATGCATGTCTAAAAAGTGTGTCACCAACATGAAAAGTTTGGAAAGCTCTGACTTAGGATCTCAGCTCGCATTTACAACTTCAGTGCATGAAGCAGAATAGTCCATGAATAATCATTACATTTACTTAACAATAATTACATTTACTTGCCTTCTATATTCTTAATTTGCTTTTTTCAGGCAACCTCCCTGCAAAAGGGAGCATAACATAAAACAGTTGTTCAGGTCCACAGACAAATTAAATAGATTCAACAAGAACTAGGGAAAAAAACCTGTTTCATGACATCAGAGACATAAGGAAGCAGTTAATACACGGCTAAAGGCACTTGCCTAAACGTTCAATTCCATCTCAGGCAAAAAGATCAAGACACTGTTCTCTGTGATTGCTCTCTAGAATTTACTTGGTGCACTTGGAAAACCTTAATTTAAATCCCATTTAGAGGTTTAAGATGATTTAGGTATTTAGAATTAAACATATGACATTTCTCAAACCATGCAGCATGTTATGGCCATCAAAGCCATTCAGCTCCAGTTCTGAAATCCCTAGCCAGATCAAGAGTTAATTCAATTTTCTTCTCAGGCTCTGAATTAAAAAATGGCTGAAAAAATTCCCTTGCACATAATTTTCAAATCACCCACCCAGAAATAGGATATTCTAGTTTTTATTAATTTATTAGAGGTGTACAGTTAGTCCTCCCTTAACAACAGCAATTGGGACTGGCAACTCCATCGCTCAGCAACACGGTAATTAAGTGAAACGTGACTGCGCCAGATCAGTTCTGCTGTGGTTGTGAAGCGAATCACCTGCAGTCATAAAGCTCGACATCGCATGACTATGACTTGTGATTTCCTGCCGGCTTACCCATTGACTTTGCTAGTCAGAAGCCAGCTGTGAAGGTTGCAAATGGCGATCATGTGATCATGGGACGCTGCGACGGCCATAAGTTCGAGGACCGGTCGTAAATCATCTTTTTCAGCACTGTCGTAAGTTCAAACTGTCACTGAATGAGGCAGTCATTAATCGAGGACTACCTGTATCTATATATACCAGTAGGAAGCAACAGCACAACTTTTGCTATCAGTATCTATACAAGACCCTTCCCTTCAATTTGGCATCATCTTGGGTATTTACAAAAGTGTTGATAAGTCTGATTACATATCCTGCAAAAGTAAGAGGTGCTTTTGACATCCTGCTTGAACTCAGGACACACTTTTCTCTCTCCTGGATGTGATAGTTTTTCCCCAGTCATGCAGAAACTACTCTGGGCATAGGTGTCACTCTGTATGGGACCTTCCAGAACTGGCATGCCCACTTCTGCCAAAGGTGCCATTTCTATTCTTGGCATTCCTGCAGTTGATCCTGACCCACGTGTTAACCAATCAGAGATGCAATATTTCAAAGTGCCCCCAGTCCATTTCCTTTTCTGGAGGTCACTTTTTATGTTCATTTAGTTGTCCTATGATGCTATGTATACCCTGAAATTCTTTGTTCCTTGACAGTTTGGGAATTTGGGGGGAACAAACTAAAGCCAGATCTTATAAACTTAACATTTAATGTCCTTGGAATTTAGAAGGGCAGAGAGTTCAAATTGGATAATTATCCTTTTAACTAGTGGTTTGGGCTCCCATCTAAAGCAGATGAACCAGGACTATCATAGTAACAGTTTTTATTTTAGACAGGGAAAGGGTGAGTAATTCTCAAATAACTCTTTGACCTCTTAACAGTTGGGTTGTAAAATTAGCCATGCAGAGTTATACCTGTCACAACTTCTCTCATGCGGTTCTTTGAAACTCCTGCATTTCTGCGGGAGATAGCTAAAGAAAAGCAGATTCAAGATTAAAAATTGATTAAAACCTGCTCTTTTCCGTGCACGTACTTAATGATTAGCTAGATAGCTGATGATTCCAGGCTGCAGCCCTCTAGTTTTTCATAGACAGGTATTTGTTTGGACCTCTTAGTGCTGCATTATCCCAAACCAGATCTTTTAAAAGTACAAAAAGCCTTTCTGGCCACCATATCAGTGGCTTAACCATTCAAGAAAAAAATGGAAATGATTTCATCATTTTCTGGGACTGAAAATTCTTAGGTCAAGACAGAATCTTTGTTAGTCTGATCCTGCGTTTTCTTATCATAAGAAAATAAGCACCCAATTGGGAAAGATTAATTAGCATGGAGCTAGTATAGTGATATACAGTAGACCCAGTTTAGTGTAGTAGTTAAGGCACCAGGCTAGACACCGGGAGACTGCGAGTTCTAGTCCCGCCTTAGGCACAAAGCCAGCTGGGTGATTTTGGGCCAGTCACTTTCTCTCAGCCCTAGGAAGAAGGAGGCAACTGCCAGGACTAATCCAGGCAGTTGCCAGGAGTCAACACTGACTCGGATGGATGGATGGATGGATGGATGGATGGATGGATAGACCAGCTTGCCATTTTTAACAAACGTCTGCAGATGTGACAGACAGAGCCTCTCCTGATGGGAACAAACAGCCTAAAAAACCAGTAACTTGCATGGCTCCTAAGAGTAACATGCTGACATAATATGCAAGGCTTCTCGATGATATTTGCATGCTCAGTAGAAATGTCACGATCATAGCCTGAATGTTTTGAAGATTTTGCATGTAAAATGACTTTTTGAACTACTTAGTCCTGATAAGCAAAGCCTGCTATCTGGGGTAAGGAAATATAAAGTTAGCATTAGGGTTAGGGTTAGGGCAACTGAGCATGGTATCCCTCCTGCACAGAGACTACCTATAACTATGCTATGCTTCTATCAGTGAATTTTGTGATCTTAGTGCAAGAAATAACAGTCACAAATACGCATCCTTAATAGTAAGAAGCAACCATTAGTACAATAACAACTCCAATTTCTTTAAAAATCTTGGAAGAGAATTAAAGCAAATAACTGTTGGATTATTTCCAACTCTCATGGCTACTACCTTGTACAGGAAAAAGGAGCAAGGACATATTGAGTATTAATGATGGATAACAGGAAACAAAGTTATTGGGGGGAGGGGGGAAGCACTCTAGGGAGGCACCACCTCCTGCATCAGTTATAATGGCACAAAATCATTAATGGAACTCCTCTAATGCAGAGCAGGCATTTTGAACAAGTGATTCAGGTAAAGACAGAAAGATTTTTCTTTCTACATTCACCAGCATACATTTTCAGGTTACTCAGGAAAAAAAAAATGTATTTCAGGTAGTGAGTTTTGGAATGCTGATGAAAAACGGTAGATCCAAAGTTGTGCAGATGAGTAGGCTATCGCCAGGTCTCTTATCCCTCAAATAAAATGCTCTGAAGAGTTGGGAGAGATCTCCTGTGGAAGGATGTGTTGGGCAGTGTGGGTGAAATCTCACGCCCCCTTCCGCTTGGGAAAGCCTCCACAGACTCCATGGAAAAGGAGGACTATGTGGCACCCCAGAATGAAGATGAGGTGCTGCCTGTCACATCTGTCCTCTGACCTTTATGCCAGAACTAAGCAGCAATATTCTGAAATAGTTCCACAAATCCCATGGTGAACCCCAAATCCCTCATGATAACGGAATCAAAGATCTAATAAAATGCCCTCTATGAGATCTCTAAGCAATCTCATAGTCAATTGAAGCCATGAGAGTGCCAAATTTGGGTCAAAAAGTAAACTTGTTGAGAATCCAGAAAATAAATGGTAGCCATGTGTATTTAAAGCTGGAGAAAAGCCATTAATCTCTCAACAGTCTTCCCCCAAACTTGGCTGTGCTGTCTGTATTCAGGATAGAATTTGTTCTGATTTTAAAGAGGAATAAAGCACCTTCAGATGTCAAGTGGCCCAATGCTCCCAGTATTTTTAGACGTACCATTTCATATTTTCAGCAACCATAAGATTCACTCTTTTCCTAGCAGGCTTTCATTAGCACAAAAGAACACAGGATCACTTGAATTAGTTGCCCACAAGTTCCTGAAAACAGTATTTCCACATGAGATCCTGCAACTCCAGACCAATGTTCGCACAGTGTCCACAGTCCATAGAAGACCGTAGAAATTATTTTTGACTCATCTGTGGTACAGTTGAAACCACTGCAAAACTAGCTTTTTGTTGCTGTGGCTTTGTTTCCCATTAAAAGTAACCCTTGCTTCACCCTCCTGAACTTTGGGTCCTGGGAGGGAAAAACTTGCTTTATCAATGGAAAAGAAAGAGTGGACAATGTGATTTCATGTGGTCAAGGTTCAATTTCTTGTTTAAAAACAGGTTGTAGTCATTTGTGTAAAGACATAAGTACTTTTGTGTATTGCAGGTAAGCAGAAAACTGTTAATGGGTTTTCTTTTCTTTTTCTTGCTATGATAGAAGTGCCACCCTTTCATACGTGTATCATAACATTACATACAATTAGATGAGGGGCAGAGTTTGCATTTTGAGGGTGCAACATGTTTCATTACTCCCCTCCCCCCCATGGATGCCTATGCGGAGGAGCTGTCAGACCCCAAAGCTTGCTTAGTTCTCTCTGGCAGGAAGGGAACTTGAGAGGGAGAGTGGAGAAAGATCTATGTAAACTTTGGAGGAATTGACCCTCCACACTATGAGACTTGATCTATCCAGCTTTTGATTTAGAGCATCCTACAAGAAGGAAGAGATCTCATATTGTTTCTTCATCTGAGAATGAAGAAACCTTTCTTCTACCTTTCTTTCTACCCTTTCTGCAGGTAGACAGTGAGATTTACACAGTTTTGGGGTCCCTGGTATGCTCTCTAGGAAACAATGGATTGCATTCTTAATTGTTGAGAAGCTTCAGTCCGATTTTTAGTTCTGCAGCTAATAAAATAATACCATATCTCAACAAAGCTATCTTCTATTACAGCTAAAGCTTTTCTGTTTCTGATTTTATTATGTCAGTTGCCTACCAATACATTTTAACTTGTCTTATTTCTATTAATTATGTCTTTCACTGCCATAGCATTTAAGTACTGTATATGGTAAACCCTTACTTGATCGCTGTTGTGGGTCTTCCGGGCTGTGTGGCGGTGTTCTGGAAGTTGTGGTTCCTAACGTTTCGCCAGCATCTGTGGCCAGCATCTTCAGAGGGCAGGAGCACAGATAGAAGCAAAATCTCTGTGCCCAGGTAGAGTGGCAATGTTCTATTTATAGAGCTAAATTATAGGAGATTAGGTGGGCTTTTTTGTTGTGTTGAAATGTTAACGAGTGGCTGATGAGCGTGATTAGCATGTTCATTGTGAGAAGTATTCCCATGACCTGGTGGTTGGACTGAGTTTGTTGACCTTTTGCAGGCTGTGTTTTTCAGGACTGGTAGCCAGGTTTTGCTAATTTTTAAACTTTCTTCTTTTTTATTGTAACTGTGCTGGTGTTTGTGAATTTCAATGGCTTCTCTGTATAATCTGGTGTAGTGGCTTTTGGTGTTGTCCAGTATTTCTGTGTTTTCAAATAGGATTTTGTGTCCTGTTTGCTTGAGAGCATGTTCAGCTACTGAAGATTTTTCCGGTTGCTGTAGTCTGCAGTGTCTTTCGTGTTCTTTTATCCTGGTGTGAATGCTTCGTTTTGTGGTTCCGATGTATACTTGTCCGCAGCTGCATGGTATGCGGTATACTCCTGCAGCGGTGTGGGGGTCCCTTTTGTCTTTAGCTGATTTTAGCATTTGTTGTATTTTTCTGGTGGGTCTGAAGACTGTTTGAAAGTTGTGTTTTTCCATCAGTTTTCCCATGCGGTCAGTAACTCCTTTGATGTAGGGCAGGAATACTTTGTTTGTGTGGGGCTGTTTTTCTTCAGTTGGATGTTGTTTTCTTGGTTTGATGGCTCTTTTTATTTCCAAGAATGAAAGCATTCACACCAGGATAAAAGAACACGAAAGACACTGCAGACTACAGCAACCGGAAAAATCAGCACAGTTACAATAAAAAAGAAGAAAGTTTAAAAATTAGCAAAACCTGGCTACCAGTCCTGAAAAACACAGCCTGCAAAAGGTCAACAAACTCAGTCCAACCACCAGGTCATGGGAATACTTCTCACAATGAACATGCTAATCACGCTCATCAGCCACTCGTTAACATTTCAACACAACAAAAAAGCCCACCTAATCTCCTATAATTTAGCTCTATAAATAGAACATTGCCACTCTACCTGGGCACAGAGATTTTGCTTCTATCTGTGCTCCTGCCCTCTGAAGATGCTGGCCACAGATGCTGGCGAAACGTTAGGAACCACAACTTCCAGAACACCGCCACACAGCCCGGAAGACCCACAACAGCCATCGAACTCCGGCCGTGAAAGCCTTCGACAATACCTTACTTGATCCTTCAAATATTGAAAGAATTGTGATTTCTGGATTACATTATGCTTACCATCCAGGAAAGGGATCCAACTGTACATTTCCATTAGTGGAAACAGTGGAAAATGGGGTAATTCTATCTCTTCTATTTGGTTCCCTGGCTGTATTTATGAAATATACAAGACTAGGCTAAAACTGGGTTGGGTAGTTCAATTTATTTATTCAATATTATTCAATAAATATTCATTAAAGAAATAATAATGGATTAAAAATATAAATTGATATGACAATAACACAGTAAAACAACAACCACACCAGGGGAAAATACAAAGTTAAAATGCAAACACTCCAGCTGGTTGACAATTTGCCCCAGCCCAGCACTTATTTTGACAACGCAGCTATTACTTGGTATGGGAAACCCAGATCATTATATTAAGCCAAATAAAGGTGGCCAAAGACCATATTTAATATTTTAAGGTGAAGTAAAGGTAAAGGTTTTCCCCTGCATAGTCATGTCCGACTCTAGGGGCCGGTGCTCATCTCCGTTTGTTAGCCAAAGATCCAGCGTTGTCCAAAGACACTTCCGCAGTCATGTGGCCAGCATGATGTGCACAGAATGCTGTTACCTTCCCACCGAAGTGGTACCTATTTATCTACTTGCATTTGCATGCTTTCGAATTGCTAGGTTGGCAAGAGCTGGGGCGAGTGTGGGAGCTCACTCCGTCACACGGCGCTCGGGTCTCGAACCGCCAACCTTCCGATCGACAAGCCTGGCGTCTTAACCACTGAGCCATCGCACCCCTATTTAATATTTTAGAGAGGGCTAAAGCGGATATGGCCCATCACACACATGAATAGGGCTGGGCTTGGGAGGGGACATTTGGGAGCTTTCTTTTGTTTTTGTTTTTAATCATGCAATTACCATTTTAGGGATTTTATTACAGTTTTCATCATTTCCATATCTCTCAATGTCAGAAGACTGTACTTTCAGTGCTGGCAGCAAGTGACCATGGATTGCAGAATCCAGAAGTAGTCTACAGAGTACGCAAATTGGCATAGTGATAGGCAAAATGGGGCCTCCACCCTTCACAGTAATCAAAAGAGTATGGAGTATCACCACACAAAACCCCTTGTTGACCAAAACCTGTAATGCAACAGAACCAGCAAACAGCAAAGTCCAATGTTGTAAACACAGGTCTAGTGCTCTACCAAAAGACTGCTAAAGCCATGTCATTCCACTTAATCATGACTAAATCCCATGGATCTCAGTGTTTCCACTCTATGCAAACATAGATTCCTCACCCAACCTTTTAGATGCACTTTTTAGTTTTCTTTTAAACTTTAATTGCCTTATTAAGCCCTAAGATTTATCTCTGGACTTGTTAAATAATTGCTAGTAGTGGTTTTTTCTTTCCTGTCAAAGACTGTCAAAAGGTGGGAAGGAAAAGTTAATTGACTTTGCCATAAAGGAAAGTGATTTGCCTTTTACTTTTACTTTTACTTGGATTTAAATTTTCTACTTATTGGCTATTATATACATTTTTTATTCTGGAAATATTAATAAAATATTTTATTTTATTAAAATATTAATGTTTTATATTATTTTATAATATATACGTATTATTCAGAAAGATTTAAATCACATTCTAGAATAGATATGATTTTGATATCTAAAAGCCTAATGATGGACATTAGTAAAGTTGAAATATTACCCAAGACTCTTTCAGATCATAATCCAGTAATGTTGACTGTTAAAGGAAAAAGGAATGTATTTAGATGGAGATTAAATGAGTCAATATTTTGGAAAAATGATATAGTTGAGGCATGCAAAAAACAAGTTAAGGGAATGTTTCCAACTGAATTTAAACAAAGGCACCAATACTCAGATTGTATGGGATGCCAGTAAAGCATATATGAGGGGTTACTTTATTCAATATAATGCTCAAATGAGGAGAAAGAAACAAGAGAGAATTCAACTGATTTTAGATGAAATAAAAAGTAAAGAGATATGTTTAAGAGATAAGCCAATGGACGATACTTTGCTTACTCAAATTAAATTTTTACAAAAACAGATATCGATGATATTGACACAAGAGATAGAGACTCAAATAAAATTTACAAAGCAAAAATATTTTGAACATGCTAATAAACCAGGTAGATGGTTGGCTTATAAATTACGGAAAAAAAGACAAAAAAATTAATTTCCAAAATACAATATGAAGGAAAAGTTATGGTGAATAATATAGATATATAAGAAGCTTTTTATGATTATTATTCAAAATTATATAAAAAACAAGAAGTCAATTTGATGGACATCGATGAATATCTGAGTAAACAGAAATTAATTGTTCTTGATGACCAACAAAGATTAATGCTTAATAATGCTATTACTGTTAATAGCATTATTACTATTAATATTATAATAATAATATTATTATTATTCGTGGAAGGCAAAAGGAAGAGGGGCCGACCAAGGGCAAGATGGATGGATGATATTCTGGAGGTGACGGACTCAACCATGGGGGAGCTGGGGATGGTGACGGCCGACAGGAAGCTCTGGCGTGGGCTGGTCCATGAAGTCACAAAGAGTCGGAAGCGACTGAACGAATAAATAACAATGCTCTTACAACAGAGGAAATGGTAAAGGCTTTCAAGAAAATTAGTAGTGGAAAAGCACCAGGACCGGATGGCCTGTCAGCAGCTTATTATAAATGTTTCGAAGATGAATTATGTTTACCTTTACAGAAGACTATGAATTCGATTTTGGATACAGCAAGGGTCGGAAACTGCGGCTTGCGAGCCACATGCGGCTCTTTGGCTCCTTGAGTGTGGCTCTTCCACAGCTGAACTCACCCCCGCCCCTTCCACGTGATTGGATCCCACCCCCAAACTCTTACGCTCTTACACGCTCTCGGTCTCCAAGGCCAGGGCCACCCGCAGCCACCCACACCTCGCGCACAGCCCGCGGGGCTCTCTGCCGCTCCCTTCCATGGAGGAGGGACCGGCGTGCCTTGGGAGCTGCTGCTGCTGCTGCCGGCATGTCTGGGTGAGGCACGCGGGCGGAGGTGCCCGCCTGGCACTCGGACACTCCAGCTGGGGTGCAGCGGGACGGGAGCGTCGCCGGCAGCCCACGAGGACCGGCCAGGGAAGGTGCGCGAGGGCCGGGGCAGCCGGCCAAGCGGCAGCACAGCGCAGCCCTGCATCTTACCCTTCCACGCATTGGCTCCCGCCCGCAAACCCCGTCCCCTTCCACGCGATTGGCCACCGCCCACAAACCCCACCCCCTTCCACGTGATTGGCCCCCGCCCGCAAACCCCGCCCCCTTCCACACGATTGGCCCCCGCCCTCAAACCCCGCCCCCTGGCCCTCGAGCATGTCAAAATGTCCTTGAGCATGTCAAAATGGCTCTTGGCATAAAAAAGTTTGCCGACCCCTGGATACAGGAACAATGCCAGAGACTTGGAAAGAAGCACATATAACATTGATCCCTAAAGAACAACAAGACTTGAGTTTAACTAAGAATTATAGACCAATATCTTTACTGAATAATGACTATAACATTTTTACAACTATATTGGCAGAAAGAATGAAAAATATTCTTAAAAACTTTATCCATCAAGATCAAGCAGGATTTCTGCCTAAGAGACAGATCCAGGACAACGTCCGAAATATATTAGATATATTGGAATATTTGGAACAACATTATGAAAAACAAGCTGCCTTGATATTTATTTATTTATTTTATTTATTTATTATTTCAATTTATTCCCCGCCAATTTATTATTTATAGATGCTGAAAAAGCTTTTGATAATTTAAATTGGCCTTTTATGTTTAAAGTATTAGAAAATATGAATTTTGGAGGAAACTTTATTAAATGGATTAGATCAATATATACTCCCCAATTTGCAAAAATAATTGTCAACGGAGAATTTAGCAAACCATGTGAAATCCAAAAAGGTACAAGACAAGGTTGTCCATTATCTCCACTTTTGTTTATATTGGTATTAGAGGTTTTATTGAGAGATGTTAGACAAGATGAAGGTATCCATGGTATTAAGGTTAAAAAAGAAATTTATAAATTAAGAGCCTTTGCTGACGACTTAGTCTTTACTTTGGAGAATCCACTAGATGGAATTGAATTATTGATTCAGAAATTGAAAGACTGGATCGTTAACAGGGTTTAAAGTGAATTTATAGAAAACAAAAGTTTTGACTAAAAACATGGACTACCATCAACAAGAGAAATTGAAAGAAATAACGGGATATTCAATGGAAGAAAAAGTAAAATATTTGGGAGTATATTTAACAACTAAAAATGTTAAGTTGTTTAAGAATAATTATATCCCGCTTTGGATAGATATTAAAAAAGACTTGGATAAATGGGAAAAATTACAACTATCATTATTAGGTAGAATCTCAGCAATTAAAATGAATATCTTGCCAAGAATTTTATATTTTTTTCAAACATTACCTATATTGGCATCAGAAGAACCCTTTAAACAATGGCAGCGAGATATTTCTAAGTTTATCTGGCAAGGAAAAAAACCAAGAATAAAATATAAAGTCTTACAAGATTCAAAGGAAAGAGGCAGACTGGGTCTACCGGATCTGAAATTATATTATGTTGCTTGTTGTTTGGTATGGATTAAAGAGTGGATAGTTTTGAAAAATGAAAAAT
Source organism: Charina bottae (assembly GCA_023362775.1). Lineage (NCBI taxonomy): Eukaryota > Metazoa > Chordata > Lepidosauria > Squamata > Charinaidae > Charina > Charina bottae. Next base: position 4,463,883 of record JALMGJ010000009.1, read on the forward strand.
TATTGAATTTGGAGGGTAATGAATTAAGATATGGATGGCATGGATGTTTGTGGTACGACAAAGTGAAAGTTAATGTGGACTTTAAAAATCATTATATCAGAAGATCTTTGCTAAGAATTTGGAATAAATATAAACTAAATTTATGTTATAAAAGACCTTTATGGATTTCCATACAAGAAGCATTTCATAGAACAGAAGTAAGAGTTAAAGATAAATGGCTGACTTACAAAGATTTTTTTAAAAAAGAACAAGGACAATATAAAACTAAATCAAAAGAAGAACTGGCCTCAGAAGGATATACTTTTCAATGGCTTTCATATATGCAACTTGTAGAAAAATTTAAATCAGATAAAAAAGAACTTGAATTTGAACAAACCAAATCGGAATTTGAGATACAATTATGTGAGACAGATGATCATTTAATTGCTAAAATGTATAAATTATTGTTAAAAGGTGAAATGGTAGAGGAGCAAGTTAAAGACTGCATGATCAAATGGGCAAAAAATATTGGTCATAATATTCAAATGCAACAATGGGAAGATATGTGGACTAAAGGATTAAAATTTACTTTGTGTTATAATTTGAAGGAAAATTTCTATAAGATGATGTACAGATGGTATATGACCCCACAAAAGCTAGCTAGAATGTATGGAAATGTTTCCAACTTGTGTTGGAAATGTAAAAAAAAAGAGGGGTCATTTTACCATATGTGGTGGACATGTGAGATTGCAAAGAAATTTTGGACTCAAATACACTCATTGATGCAAAATATTCTACAAATTCGAGTTCCATTTAAACCAGAACTATTTCTATTTGGAATATTAGAAGAACAAATAGAAAAGAAATTTACAAGAATTATGAAATATATGGTTACAGCAGCAAGACTTCTATATGCACAAAATTGGAAAAATCAGATTATACCTACGATACAGGATTGGATGTTAAAAGTAATGGACATGGCAGAAAATGATAAATTGACATATTTATTAAAAGAAAATACAAATTATTACTTTCTTAAAGAGTGGAAACCATTAATGGACTATTTGCAAGATGCAGGAGGGGCAAAGCTTATATGGGGCTTTGATGATTAAATTATATATAAATTGATATATTAGACATGAAATGTGTTACAATGTTATATATAGACCTAGCATGTAAGAGATTATATTTTAAAGTACTATGACCAGAGATAAATCGGAAGTTGACTAATTTCTATGTTTCATCTTTTTCTATTTCTATTTACTTTACTACACTTTTTCTTTTCTTTCTTTGATTTGTATTTCTATTTCGTTTTCTTTTTCAAACTTTTATCTATGTATACTTAAAATTCAATAAAATATATCTAAAAAAAAAGTCATTCCACTGATTTCAATGTCTACTCTAAAGTGGATTAAGTGCAAACCATAGTTTACATACTTTCAGCAACAGCATCAGATAGTCTTACGATACTTTACAAAAGTACACTATAAAGTTCTTGGTAGTCAGAACCAATAAGGTCCAATAGTAGAAGTGGGAATGGGCTTTAGGTTCCAGATCGCTGACTCTCTCATTCTTTTTTCCTCAAAGTGAGAGTTTAAATGGCTTGCCTCACACTTTCATTTTGAAGATAAATGTGGTAAGGGTTATAAAGCACTCTCCAGGCTAACAGAGCTAGATATACAGCAAGTGATGCTTTACTTTAATTTAGTTGCTTGTTCTGACAGTTATAAATTTCAGGATCAAAGCTAAGAAATTGCAGCTAACATACTTGTTACATGATTATTGACAAACCTGGACACTGACTGACTGTGTTTCAGTTGCCTGCTCTCCCGTAAATGTAGACAGCATATAAAAATATAAGAACTGCTTTGTTACACCTGGCCAGCCGAGGCAGCATCTGTTTCAAGCCATAGCTAACCAGTGCATCTGGGTCACGACGGGACATTATGGTAAGATACTAATATATCTAGATGCAACTTCTCCAGCAAATCAGCATATGACACCCTTGGACAGCCTGAGGGCCCTTAAGCCACAGAATCTTGAGTTTCAGTTGGCATCAGACAAGTTCAGCTGAGACCAACCATTCCCCAGGTCGACACTATAATGCTATGTCAGTAGCATTTTGAGAAATCAACAGCAGCTATCAACTACCTGATGCTGAGCAGAGTGCAATAATAGGTCACCAACATAGCAGGGAGCCCCCCAGGTGATGTCTGCCAGGCTCCAAGGTATGTATGTATGTATGTATGTATGTATGTATGTATGTATGTATGTATTTATTTATTTATTTATTTATTTATTTATTATTTGGATTTATCCCCGCCCATCTCTACCGTGGTAGACTCTGGGCGGTTTACAACCACAATATAAAAGATAAAACCTATACATTTAAAACAACTATAAAAATAAAAAATAAGAATCCAAAGATGGTCTGTTCTTAAAAGGAGGGAAACCACTAAGCCAACCACCCCCAGGAGGAACTATCATTTCCTTCACTCCAGGCACGGCGGCAGAGCCAGGTCTTCAAGGACTTCCTAAAGGCCAGGAGCGAGGGTGCCAGTCTCACCTCAGGGGGCAAGTTATCCCACAGGGCGGGTGCTATTGCAGAGAAGGCACGCCTCCTGGACCCCGCTAGATGGAATTCTTTTGCTGAAGGGATCCGAAGCATGCCCTCCCTGCATGATCGGGTGGGGCGGGTGGATATGGTCGGGACAAGACGGTCCCTCAGATACCCTGGTCCCATGCCATGTAGGGCTTTAAAGGTGATAACCAACACCTTGAATTGGATCCGGAAGCAAACTGGTACCCAATGCAGCTCACGGAGTAGCGGTGCTACATGTGCTGATCTCATAGCACCCAAAACTACCCATGCAGCCGCATTCTGGACCAGCTGAAGCTTCTGGATACTCTTCAAGGGTAGCCCCATGTAGAGCGTGTTGCAATAATCTATATGGGAGATGACAAGGGCATGAGTGACTGTTTGGAGGGCCTCCTGATCCAGGAAGGGGCACAACTGGTGCACAACCCGAAGCTGTGCAAAGGCCCTCCTGGCCACGACTGCCACCTGCTCCTCGAGCAGGAGTCGTGAGTCCAGGAGGACCCCCAAGTTTCGCACTGAATCTGAACGGGGTAGTGCCACCCCATCCAGAGTTAAAGATGACAACTTCCTGGAAATCGAGACGCCATCCACAGCCACTCCATCTTACCAGGGTTCAGCTGAAGCCTGTTGTGCCCCATCCAGGCCCCTACAGCCTCCAGACACTGGGAAAGGGTGTCGACTGCAACACTTACTTCACCCGGGATGGAGATGTACAACTGGGTATCATCAGCGTACTGGTGATACCTCATCCCATGGTGACGGATGATCTTACCCAGCGGCTGCATATACTGTAGATGTTAAATAGGAGAGGAGAGAGAACCGAACCCTGCGGCACCCCACACAAGAGGGGTTGATCTCTCCTCTCCTATTACCACCGATTGGGAACGGTCCTGGAGAAAGGAGGCAAACCAGCATAAAACAACGCCACCCACCCCCAGTTCCCTGAGCCTCCCCAAAAGGATACCGTGCTCGATGGTATCAAAAGCCGCTGAGAGGTCCAAGAGAGCGAGAATGGATGCACTCCCTCCATCTCGCTCCCGCCAAAGATCATCCATAAGCGCTACCAATGCAGTCTCTGTCCCATATCCCGGCCTGAAACCTGACTGAAAGGGGTCTAGATAATCCGTTTCATCCAGAATCCTCTGGAGTTGCAGCACCACCACCTTCTCAACCACCTTTCCCAAAAAGGGAAGGTGGGAGACAGGACGAAAGTTGTTTAAAACAGTAGGGTCCAGGGAAGGCTTCTTGAGGAGGGGGTGCACCAACGCCTTCTTGAAGACCGTCGGAAACACCCCCTCCCCCAAAGATGTATTAATCATCGCCTGGACCCAACCACATGTAACCTCCCAGGCTGATTTAACCAGCCAGGAGGGACACGGGTCTAGATGACATGTGGTGGGGTTTACAATCCGGAGGATTCTGTCTATTTCATCAGGCCCAACAGGGTCAAACTGTTCCCAGATAACAGGGTAAGTACGTACCTCTGGCATCTCCCCAGATTGTGCCTCACGCTTAGAGTTTAACTTAGAATGAATCTGAGCGATTTTGTCCTGCAGATGCTCAGCGAACTCTTCCAACTGGCCCTGTAAATGGGTCACCATATCTTTGTGACCCAAAAGAGATCTAGTAATCTTAAACAGGGCCGTCGGGTGGCATTCTGCAGACGCAATAAGAGCGGAGAAATATTCATGTTTCGCCGCTCTTACCGCCACAAGGTGGCCCTAATAGCGGCTCTAGATTGTGTCCGGTCAGATTCAGTCTTCATCTTCCTCCAGTGGCGCTCCAGACGTCTCTTAACCCTCTTCAAAACCCTCAACTCCTCCGTGAACCACGGGGAGTGACAGGTCGAACGAGGCAAGAGAGGTCGCATAGGCGCAATCTTGTCCAAGGCCTCAGCCGCCTCCTTATTCCAGGCTGCGGCCAAGACCTCCGCTGGACCGTGTTGCAGATCTTCAGGTATAACCCCCAGCTCCCTCTGAAACCTCATTGGGTCCATAAGTCGCCGGGGGCGGACCAATCTAATAGGTCCCGCCTCCCTGCGGAGTGGGGCAGCACACAAGAGCCTCAAGGTCACCAGGGCATGGTCTGACCATGACAATGGGGACAGATGTAACTCTCCCCTCAGATCACATTGCCACTGCTCTGACAAGAAAACCAAGTCCGGCGTGAGACCACTGTCTCGAGTCGGGTCCCAAATATTCTGTGACAGGCCCATGGCTGCCATGGTAGTCATGAACTCCCGGGCCGCTTCCGAGGCCCGTCCCAGGGATGGCAGATTGAAATCCCCCAAAACCATGAGTCTGGGGAACTCCATTGCCACCCCAGAGACGGCCTCGAGCAGCTCGGGCAGAGAGGTTGCTACGCAGCAGGGAGGCTGGTACAGTAGCAACACTCCCAACTGTGCTTGGGAACCCAACCTGAAAAACAGGGTCTCACATCCAGTCACTTGAGGAGCAGCACCCCTGGAGGCCATAAGAGACTCTCGGATGACAACTGCCACCCCGCCTCCCCTGCCCCGTTGTCTCGGCTGATGCCACACTCAAAACCCAGCTGGACACATTTCTGAAAGGGCAACCCCTCCTTCTGGGCCCAGCCAGGTCTCTGTTATACATGCCAGGTCCGCCCCCTCCTCCGCGAGTAAATCGCAGATGAGGGGAGCCTTATTATTCACAGACCTGGCATTAAGGAGCAGCAGCCGGACATCGGGGCCCTCAAAGATCTGCTTACCAGGGCCTGGGTATGAGCTTGGAGGGCCGGAACGCGCCACCGGTAATACACACTGGGGGCACCTTCCCCAACGATGGCCTGCCCTCCAGCTCCCGTCATAACGTCCCTTACCCGTCACCACCTCGATCAAATTTCCCGCCCCGCAGCCCCCAGAGTCTCCTGGCTCAGACGCCTCCACTCCACTCATGTATTCTAGACTGTACATCCCCAGCTTTCCTCTGTTGTAAGGCTCTTCTCCAGTAGGAACAAGGTCAATACTATACCCCCTCCTCTGCATATATATGTCTAAATAGTAGCCAGTTCCCAGAGTTTTTTCCCTTTAAGATTCTTTAATTTTAAAAAATCAAATAGAAAGTTGGCAGCAAATTCCAGTTTCTAGCATTATTTTCAATTTGTGAAAATGCCTCTGGGCCCCACAAATACCCTTCAGTCTTTCCTAGAGAATGGTTAGTAGCTGCAGCTCAATGCGTTACATGGAAATGTACCTACATGCCCAGGAAAAAAACACAGATATGGTAAGAAGCGTACAGGAGAGTTAGAATGAGTGGTGGGACTTCTTGTCACTGGTACATTATGGCTGGCCATGCTTCCTCTCCTTAGCGACAATTTTGTCAGAACAACCACATGATATGAAATGCCAGATACATCCCTCTTCCCCCGAAATTGCTTAGCCTTGATCCAGTATCACATTCAGAAACAGAGACCAGAGCAGAAATAGAGAGCTGTGTTCATTTCTTTGTGGCATCTCCTCAGGTCCATGGAAAGAAGCAAAGAAGCTGCAATCTAGGGAAGAGAAAACAAACTTGTCATCCACATCTGTCATGGGATTCCTCTCCCTTATGGGATGGTGTGCTATATGCCAATAAAGGTTTTCTTTATATGGAGGAAGAATTCAGAATCTATCTCCCCACCACCATCAATAACCTCTCCCCATCTGCTAAAAAGGTACACTTCTAATTTTGTATGATGGTAATTATTGTCATTTTGCTTCTTGCTCCAATAAGAAAGAAAATAAGTAAACAATAACTAAACTTTAATGAATAAGTACCCCAAAAATATGTGAACTGCCACAAAACCAATCTTATCTCCAACAGTGCTTTCAAACTGCATAATATACACATTTTCCCCACTTATGGGGGCCAGAAATTATAATTTCCTGGCTGTTGCTAATTAACTATTATCATAAATTCCCATCATTATGACCCAAGAGTACGTTTTCATTTTAGAATGAACCTTTCAACCTCAATATGGAGATAGGTATTTACAGTATCTCGATATGCAGCTGTAAATTAATATGCTGCAAGAATGGATCGATTCAATTTTAGAATGATAAGATTCTTTAAGAACATATGTCCAAATACAAAATTTAGTCAATCGTGTCTTTTTATATCAAAAAGCACACTTCTGCTCCTTAGGACTGTTCTGCTATCTTTGGCATAAATCCTATTTTAATATGGAAATAAAATGATGGAGGAGGAGGAGGAGGAGGAGGAGGAGGAGGAGGAGGAGGAGGAGGAGGAGGAGGAGGATGTTAGAATTAGAGATGGATGATGGCCCTTGTTCTCAGTGGACTTACTTGGAAAATAAGCTAAAATGCAGCTTTTCAAAAAGAAAAATCCCCCCCCAACCCAGAAATAGTGTGTCATATTTGCCAAACATAACTCAGGTCTGGTAGCTAGCCGCTCATATGCAAACTATGTTTCCAAACAACGTGCTAGCTACCAGCTTGGCTGGGTTCAAAAAAGGGCTGGAACAATTTATGGACGTCATGGGGATCAATGGCTCTTAGCCTTGGTGGCAGAGTGACAGCCTCTGAAGGCCACCTGCTGGGAGACTAGTGGGCTTCCTTGTGCAGCTGGTAGGCCACTGTGAGAACAGACTGCTGGACTAGAAGGGCCAGGGGTCCAATCCAGCAGGGTACTGCCTATGTTCTTCTGTAGTTGACCTCTGTGCATGCCTGGAAAAAGGGAGAGAGATAACTTCACCCCTTTTTTCTCTCCTTATCAATAGACCAGAGGCCACTGGTGTTTCAACTGCAATGAGACAGAGCAGCTTGGGCCAATTGCCATGGCCTCACACTTGGAGAGGGCCACATCCAGGGATATAAATCAATTTAAGCAGTTTTCCTACAGACTATCTATCATCTGTGGTCTTGGCTAGAAATTACAATTTGGGAATGAGCTCTGTGCACTGCATGTTTTCTGACTATTAATACTGTATACTTAGGTTGACCATATTTCCTTGGGGGGAAAACGGGACCCTAACCTACCCACGGCTTGCCGGATAAAGTGGGCGCACATGTGTGCGTGCACGCGCATGGGCGCGGGTGCGCTTCACCGCAGGAACTTTCAAAAATGGGACAAAATGGATATTTTTCTTAAAATGACGGGACAGTCGGGAATTGTTTAAAAAACGGGAATGTCCCGTACAAAACGGGACGTATGGTCAGCCTATGTATACTCAACAAGACACACAAACACAAAAACTATACTGAATAACATGTTAAGATCTTAAGCTCCATGCAGAATTTTTAACTACAATATAGTTGCAGACAATAGACATATAAACATATGTTGGGACAATGCCTCCAGTCAGGATATCCAGAACAGAGGAGACATATCTAGACTGAGTCTCAAAGAGGTGTTTCTATGTTCAGCAATAGCCCATCCCAATACATCTCCCCAATAATGCATGACCATAGAACAGGGACTGATAAGGTCATATCTGAATTGCAGCCCCCTCTCTTTGTCACACAAGATTATGTGATTATGCTGTGTCAATGCTCACAATGCATTTGAAAATAATCATGGTAACAGAATCAGGTAAAAAACACTGGGCAGTTCTGCTTTTCAGGTAGGCAACTGCCAGCATTTTATAAGAAAGGAAACAGAAGCCACTGAAGTATTCTAAAGAAGGAAGTTAGTATGAAAGAAATTACTTTTAACTGGATAAAAATTATTCATTTCTGTATTCATTTAATAAATTTATTTATTTATGGCTACCAACTCACAGTGACTGTGGGTGGTGTACAAATGAAAAACAGCCATAAAACGAAAACAATACATATCAAAACAGCAAAACAAATTGCTCACTAATATATCACTATGCTTCCTAGAGATGGGCTCACTCAATTCTTTGGCCTGATGCCCAAAGTCTAAGGAGTCTTATGAAAGGCCAACACAGCTGGGAACATCTCAATCTCGGGGGGCAAGCTGGGCAATAGGCAGGCGCCATGACAAAGAAGGTCTCTATGCCTCAAGTACAGGTAGTCCTTGACTTACGACCATTCATTTAGCAACTGTTCGAAGTTACAATGGCGCTGAAAAAAATGACTTACAACTGGTCCTCGCACTTATGACTGTTGCAGTGTCCCTGCCGTCACATAATCAAAATTCAGGCACTTGGCAACTGGCTCACACTTAAACGGTTGCAGCATTCCAGGGTCATATAATTGCCATTTGCAACCTTCCCAGCCAGCTTCTGACAAGCAAAGTCAATGGGGGAAGTCAGATTCACTTAACGGCCATGGCAAAAAAGGTCGTAAAATCGAGTGTGACTCACTTAACAGCGACCTTGCTTAGCAACAGAAGTCCCAATTGTGGTCGTAAGTTGAGGAGTACCTGTTAAAAGGCCTCCAAGAAGAACTGAAGGGATGGGGATTGGGGTGGATAATGAAGGAGGATTTGCTGTTTTAGCTTTTTGCCCACAGAACTGGAAAACCTCTGCTTCAAATTTTTTGAAAAAGGTTTCAGCCAATCAGATGCTTTCCATGTAAGTTGATTGATGTGTTTTTAATTCATTTGTTTTTCCGATCTATGGATAATGTATTGGTAGCTGCGTTGAGCTCCATTTTCAGTAGGAAGATAGGGTAAAAAACTTAACTAGTAAACAAAGATGTATCAAAGTAGCTGCAAGTATTGGACAATTTTTAAAAATAGGATTGATTTCCATTGGAGAATTATTAGAAGTTTAAGCTTAAGTGATGCCAAACTACACAGAAATGTTTCTGATGCTGTGTTCCCCACGCCTTGTGATTTTCACATTTACATTTGACATAGCAGGCAAGGGCAGAAGGGGGGGGGGGATGAAGATGGCTGCTTCAGGCAGATTGTCATCTCAAACATGAAAATATTACAAATGAAGGAATATTTGACTCTCATACTGATAAATAGAAGATTACCTTTTCCTTTTGTCAACTGAAGCATTGCAGCTACTTTTTCATAGCTTAATCCACAGGAAGATATGCTGCCTTCCTCACTCTGTCCTCCTCTTTTTGAGGGAAAATCCAGCCATGCAAAAAGTGCCAATTATACACTATAAGGCTTGTGGCCTTTTTCCAGTATGAAATGTTCAGCGAAAGCATTCTTGTTAGCTTTATGCTCAGTGAACTGAAATAGCTTTTCTTGTTTACGATTAACAGAAGTTTGAAGTTGAAGGATAAGTTGAAATGTTGCTTTTACTTGACTATGGAGGCTGACTCTCTCTCTCTCTCTCTCTCTCTCTCTGTGTGTGTGGGTGTGTGTGTGTGTATGGGGTGGGTGGGAAATACAGGCTATTCAGTTGCAAATATTGATTTTTTATATCATTGCTTTGCTAGATTCATATCTTGTCACTTTCTTCTTTTTATTGAGTTAGATATTTACTGGAAGATAACTATCACAGATGACTTATTACAGCTGCTCTTCCAAGGAAAATAAAAAAGAATTATATCCTTTCAGTAATGACACACACTGTTTTATTATTTCCTCCCTCTCTTAAAGATAACAAAGCTTTCTGGAGAAATATGAAGAGTGTACTTTAGAGAGACATTTTGTAGTGACATGAAGCCCTGTACTTGGCCTTGATAAAACAGGCCTGGCTGAGTGATTTCTAAACAGTTTATCCAGCTTTACCTCACATTTGGTGCAGGATTCTACTTCTGTCTTCAGCCCCCAATACAATTACTTTTCATTCTGAAGAGCTCTAAACAATCTTACATCAAAGTGCACTTTTTTCCCTCCCAAATGACATTTTTAATCAATTTGTTATAGTGGTTCCTAAGAGCACACTTTTCTTTTTGTATTGCTATTCTCAAAAACAAACATACAGTCACCTGCAAAAGAAAAATCATAGCTCTGATTATCCCAAGGGAGGATACTTTATAGTAGGTAAGAGTGAGCATGCATCACAAACTTACTTAATTCTAACCTGCCAAGATAAAAAAAAAAGATTTAACACAATACTGGTATAGATGATCTGTTTCACTCTTCCTATATTCTCTTCTCTGGGGGGGAGGAATTACCAAGGGTGGTGTCAAAAAGAGAAGAATTGCTCTTGGTGAAAGGTCCCCATAAGGTTGGGTGCCACTATTTGGTTCCCCTTGGTTGCAATGTTGCAACTGCCAGCCTTCCCCAGGGCTGATAATATTGCACTGGGATGAGATCAAAATGGCTGGTTGGCTGCCAGCTCATGATTGCATATGGTGGACAAGCCTCTTCTCCGAGTTGATGGGCTAGTTAGCTGCATCTAGAAAATAAGGGTTAGCATTGTTTGTAGTCACGCTGCTGAGGAAGAGGGAATAGCAAATGAAGATAGCTGGCAGACAGCAAGAGGTACTTGTTAGAGCACACAGTACCTCATGGTACATGCAGGAGCATGCAGTCTCAGTAGATACTCCAGTATCTGGATGGGCATCCATGTGCAATAACTCCATATATGGTATATCGCAGGAGTAGGCAACCTAGTGCCAACCAAGTGTTTTGGACTACTGTCTCCATAACTCTTGCCACTGATTGTGCTGGCTGATGGGGTGAAAGCCCAAAACATCTGGAGGATACTTATGTGTGCTGACTTGGTATCCTTATGGAAGAAATCTGTTACATAAATGCAAGAGATAAAATATTTATTTATTTATTTTCAGCTGATGAGGCTTAAGAGTGCTGGGAAAATATTCAAAGGAACATCTGCCTTGCCTAGAATAATTTAACAATTTATTTTGCATTTTATCATGCTTAGGAGCCCCTTAATTAATTAATATCCTGCCATTCTTCTGGCAGCTGGCCTCCAGACAAGTAAAAATGAATACATAGGAAATATCCCAGTTGAATGCAGAATTCCCCCAACTGGGGCTGAATTCATGGCACATTCTTGCTGGAGAAAAAGGGGGAAACATTCTAACTGAACCTCCCTCCTTCTGCAGCTTCCTGTGTCCCTTACAAGCTGCTCTAGAGGGCTGGGAAGGTATGGGGCTTGCAGAAAGAAAGAGAGAAATCACTCCTCCCATTCCTATGACCAAGGAGAGACCCTGTTGAACCTTAGGTCCTTTCACCAACTGAAGGAGATCCTTTGTCCTGGAAGAGGTCTTCTGAATCCAGCTTTTTAAAAAAGCAACACAACTTACCAGAGGACAGTGATATACATTGACCACCCAGGTCTCAGGACAGTGGTTCTCAAATTATGGTCTGTGGAAACGCACCACAACCTCCCCATATTCACTGCCAGTCAGCTGGTTTGCAAAATGTTTCAGTGGCTGCAAACTCTTTCACTGAAATGTACGAGTTACAATGCAAGTAGCAATATGAGTACAAACATTCAGAAAACTGTCAAAAGAGAGCAGGTCTCCAGAATATTTAAAGGCTGTGAGTCCACGTGTGCTGTGCTAAATGGAACTGTGGTGAAATGCAAGCAACTCACAAAGAAAAGCGTGAAAAGGCAAGGCAACAAGCAGTCTCTAAGAATGAGATTGCATCGGGCTGGAGTTCCACTATTCTTTGGCCACTTGTATTCAGACATTTCTATTGAAGAACATTCCTGACCATAAGAATTTGTTCTTATGGGATGGGATACCTAAAATTATGCAAGTGATAAATAAATATCTAAGTTTAGATTAAATTTTGGGGTAGAAAATTCAGTTTAAAAAGGCCTTAAGATTTAAAACCAGGGAGACGCAGGTTCATGTCCACCCTTGGCCATGGAATCTCATTGCGTGACTCTGGGTCAGCCATTCTCAGTCCAACCAGTGCCATAGGGTGGCTGTGGTGGGAATAAACGGAAATCCACACAGCTTTGCCCTCTTGAAGAAAAGGCAGAGTATAAATCTAAAAAATAAAAATAAATACATGTTGTGTTGGTCAGATCCCACCATCTTCAGTAATGAGGTAAAAAAATAAAATATCGGGAAGAACAACTAAAGTTACTTAAAATAATGCATGATTCTTCTTATGCTTGGAATGAAGTCTGGATGAGAGATAACAGGGGCAAAGCAGATTAAGACCTTGTCTTTTTTTTAGCTTGGATGAATGAGCCAGAAGCAGGCTTTCTTATTCCAGCTGTTGTAAGGCAGAATTAGCTAGACTTCAAAGGCTGGAGATCAACATTCCTACCCACTGGAACTTCAGTTGTTCACCAACTAGAACCAAAGGCTACAGCCTGAGAATTCCTAATCCAGGAATTTGCTTTGCGTATTGGTATTGAACAGTTTGCAAAGTTATTTCAAATAAAATTTCCTTTGTAATTCCCCTCGCCCAACCTTTATTTCAGCAATATCACTGAGAGTAGGTGGAGAGCTATTTTACGGTTGCTGCTGCTGCTCTACAGGGGAGGTCAAAACAGGCAAGATGGCAGTCACAGCAGTGCAATCCAAGCCCCACCCCTTTTTCTATATGCATTGTTGCTGAACACATGCAGAAAGAGATGGGGATTCAGTTGTGATGCTGTGACATCATCTCACCTGTTTTGACTCTCCCCTTGCAGTCACTGGAATCAGAAAAGCCTTGCTGGAAATCATCCAGAGGACTACCAATAGATCCCAGTCTTAACCTTCTGTTCAACCCTCTTCTAAAGACAGAGTCCTGTATGCATGGTTTGCATGCTCCATGCTCCACATGCTGTATTCTCATATGCTCATTGTATCTTTAACATATGCTGATAGTGCATGAAATAGACTGATGAAGCAATGATTCACCATTGCTTTTAAGAGAAAAAAAATCACCTGCAAACCTTTGACCTATGTAGAGAAAGGAACTATAAAGAATCCTGTGTTACAGATATGATTTGCTGGTATTTTTTAGAAGATAATCCTTTTGAGATAAGCATTCTAAGCAAATTTCTCTGTTCTGGGTTGTATGATGTATTTTCAGCAGTTGTGGGTGTATGTTTATCCATTTACTCAGCTGTCTTTCCAGAGAAAAGAAAGGCAATTTCCCAGAGATTTCAGAAAGAAGAAAAATGTTTGACATGGCATCCGACCTATTAAAAAAAGGTTTCCTTTATACCTAACATTAAACTTGTGCTCTAGGCTATGGTAGAACCAAAAAGGCATTGAGGAAATTTAGGTTAATGTGTTATTTGTGCACTTCAGTTGATTAAACTGACTGATGTGGAAGCAAGGCAGTAGAGCAACGTGTTCCATCTTCAGTGAGGGGGTGGGGAAGTATTGCCAGCCAGCAAAGGAAGCAAGGGGATGTGACTGCTATTGCACACTTAATGAGATTTACTCGATAGTTTCTTCAGGACTGCATCCTAAGATCATCACATGTGCGGTATAAACACTTTTATAGAGCCTCATTAATATTCATGATTCAAGCAAAATTATCTAATATATTCTCAGTGCATGCAATATTCTAATGAATTATGTGTTTTAAAACAAGTAAACAACAACAAAGTGCATTGTTATTGCTGGATCATCTTTTAATGTTTAGGAGAGCATTCTGCTGTACCAGCAGATTGTTCCGTATATATTGCAACTTCCCTAACCTAGTCCCTCTAGATGTGTTTCACTATAATACTCACCCACCTGAAAAATGTGGGGAAAACATTTTATCCCCTGAAAAAACCCACAATATTTTGTAGACAACTTCATTTGGTCCTCATCTACACTGAATTAAGCTTCTGGCTAAGAAAAGGACTGAAAATATGCCCTGGGCATATGACTATTCATCATGATGGGTGGTATTGCAGGAAGGCAACCATCAAACACACATCATTAATAGAGACTTTCTAGTCCAGAGCTTTCCAAAGTGCCGCCGCTGGCGACACAGCAGCGGTGGTGTGGCGGCGGCAGCATGGCGGCGGCACAGTGGCGGCGCGGGGGCGCGTGCGTGCGGTGGCAACACAGGTGTGTGTGCGGCGGCGCGCGCGCGGCGGCGACACAATACAGCAGGCAGCGGCACGCACATGCACGGCGGCGGCGCGGGGGGCATGCGGCGGCGCGTGCATACGGCGGCGGTGCAGGGGGGCGTGTGGCGGCGCAGGGGGGCGTGCGGCGGCGCGCGCGTGCACGGCGGCGGCGGCAGTGGCTGCTGCTGCCACCGTGCATGCGCGCGCCGCTGCTTCCGGGTGGTGTGGCGACACACCATGCTGTGTGTGGCGACACACTTTTGTGTCGCGACACACAGTTTGGAAAGCTCTCTTCTAGTCCCATATTTTGATTTCTCCTTGTATGTTATATGACACACAGCCACAGTTGATTTTGTTTTCATATCCAGGCTCTCCACTGCCTACCCATCCATTTGGTCACAGAGCTGGAATCAGACAATTTTTTAAGATTATTGATGATGTCTCAAGAATGAACTGGTTCTGTTTTACCCAGAACAAATTCTAGAAGTAATGAAAAAATGGTCCTGTAAGTCTGCAGTGTAGTTAAACTTTAATCAGATTGGTTGTTGTGGGTTTTCCGGGCTGTGTGGCCGTGTTCTGGCAGTTTTGGTTCCTAACATTTCACCAGTCGCTGTGGCTGGCATCTTCAGAGGACAGGAGCACAGCTAGAAGATTCTCTCTGTGCCCAAGTGGAGGGTGTGTGTTCCTGCTGGTGTTTATAGCTGTTGAGAGGGTGTGTGTCTTCTGTGGGTCATTACAAGAGATTAGGAGAGGGTTTATTGTGGTGATTAGGGGGTGTGGTGCTGTCATGTGTGGGATTAGCACATCTATTGTGTGCGTTATCAAACTGAAAAAACAGCACTCAACTGAAGAAAAACAGCCCCCTACAAGCAAAATATTTCTGCCCTACATTAAAGGAGTCATGGACCGCATGGAAAAACTAATGAAAAAACATAACCTCCAAACAGTCTTCAAACCCACCAGAAAAATACAACAAATGTTAAAATCAGCAAAAGACAAAAGGGACCCCCTCACCACTGCAGGAGTTTACCGCATACCCTGCAGCTGTGGACAAGTATACATTGGGACCACAAAACGCAGCATCCACACCACGATAAAAGAACATGAAAGACACTGCAGACTACAGCAACCTGAAAAATCTGCAATAGCTGAACATGCTCTCAAACAAACTGGTCACCAAATCTTATTTGAAAACACAGAAATACTGGACAACACCAACAGCCACTATGTTAGACTATACAGGGAAGCCATTGAAATAAATAAACACCAACACAGTTTCAATAAAAAAGAAGAAAGCTTAAAGATCAGCAAAACCTGGCTGCCAGTCCTGAAAAACACAGCTTGCAAAAGGTCAATGAACTCTACTCAACCACAGAAATATACAAACGACTCACACAATAGATGTGCTAATCCCACACATGACAGCACCACACCCCCTAATCACCACAATAAACCCTCTCCTTTTTTTTTCTTTATGTGTCAACATCTCACACAAGTACATACAGTAAGTCATAGCAGTGTTTGGTATAGACTCCAAGAGTTGTACAAACCTTGTGGCCTATACATGTGGTTGGAATGCTCTCCCAACTCCAGTGCTGGTGTGGAGAAGGCCCTCAAAAACCTAGAGGGATGTGGAACTAGGTGAGCATTCTAGCCAGTTTGGTGCAGTGGTTAAATACTCCAGGCTAGAACCTGGGAGACTGTGAGTTCTAGTCCCACCTTAGCTGGGTGACCTTGGGCTAGTCACTTTCTCTCAGCCCTAGGAAGGAAGCAATGGCAAACCACTTCTGAAATCTTGCCAAGAAAATTGCAGGGACTAGTCCCTCATTCCCAGCAGCCTCTGATTAAGGCATGGGATTTATAAAAAGTTGGAGAAATACAGGAAATTGAAGCAGGGGATCTTTCAGTTCAGGAACACTTATTTCTGTAGAGATAGATAAATACCTGTAGCCAGGAATTTTTGCAAGTTTTTTTTTAATTCTCTAGTTACCATGCTTTACAGTCAGGAGATGGCACTGTTGAAATTATTTCAATATTTGCATTTTGATGTTTTAATTATCAGGTAATGTGAGCCCCATCTTTTTTTCACACCAGGGTTAATGAGGCACATCTTGCAGAATAAGTGATTGCAACAGGAACTACCAAGCTGCTGTCCCAAAGCAGACAATGGGACTAGGGTGAGAAAACCTGGAGCGCTTCTGGGAGAAGAGATTTGGAACCTCTGCTTTTCACTCTGTAGGCCTTAGTCTCACCACACAAGGTAAAGAACACCATGAGACAACTTTTAGAATACAACTGTCTCAGTGTGGAGAGACAGAATTCACAATAGGACTCCTTACATCCAATAGCGTTCTCCCACTCACCAGATTTGTTGGCTTGTCTAAAAAAGGATTTATACCCCAGACTTCCAGTAAGATAGCTTTCTGTCACTTTTTTTGACTTTGAAGCAAGTTTGTGTTACTTAGCAGCATCTTTTTACAAGGAAACTAAAGAGGCATGCCTCAACCACTATTTATAGGGAGCTTTAAGATCCAGGGGATACTCTGAAGGACATGAAATCTGCTTTTGGGTCATGGGCATCTATGGGGTGTGTGTGTCTGTAAAAATCTGCCCGGTGGCAGGTGTGGCCTCACTATCAAAGCCCCACCCTTTTTGTACATGCGTGCAATGCCCTCTTTCAGATTTGGTCTCCTTCCTGCAGAAACCACTGCTTTGTATACAGTCCAGTGCCAGATTTTATTGGCTGGAGCTGCTTTTGTTTGTAGAATAGGAAAGCACCTTTCTTCCCACTGTATCCTTTGAGTCTCCCCCAGCAATGCACTTCTATTATGTATTTATTGCATTGATAACCTGCTTTCTCTCTGAGGGTTCAAGGTGATGTACTTGAGGGCCTCCTCCTCATTCTATTCCCACAGCAACCCAGTGAGACTGAGAAGGCTGAGAAGATGTGAATGGTCCAAAGTCAGCCAGAAAATTCCCCTGACCACCAGGGATCCAAATTTGGACCTCTTTGGGCCCAGCCACTAGGGGCACCCCCTCCAGTTCCACTATGGAAATCCTGTCAACAGAAGCTCACCAGTGGATGCCACTGCTTTTTTAAAATACTTCTTCTAAACAAAAAAACAAAAAGTGAACACATAGGCTATGAAGTGGTACATACTAAAAATGTTCAGTACATGCTTGTCAGAGATCTATTTAAGCTATGAGATAAGTGTGCTATTTAATTTTGTACATTTTGTTCTACAGATATTCACTCCATGTGCTCTGTCTAGGTCACAGTAGCCTGAGATGGATTTCTGTTCTTGTATTGAAAAGTCCTCCATTCTCTTCCACCATCTTCAACCATCAGTAATGTGCCTGGGGAACTGCTTGAAATGGATTTTTGTGTAGGTTCCGTGGATATTGAATGCTTCTTTTCACTCTCAAGAACCCAAGAGAGTTTACATGATAGACGTTGATCAGAGTCATATTCTTTTAAGAAAAAGAGAATGGCTTAGATAACAGTGTTTTTCAACCTTGGCAGCTTGAAGATGTGTGGACTTCAATTCCCAGAATTCCCCAGCCAGCATGGGAGTTGAAGTCCACACATTGGATGAATTCCCCAGCCAGGGTTGAGAAACCCTGGTTTAGAATAACTTTGCTCCAATTCTATCAATCCAGATTGTGTAATTTAAAGGAACCAGATCTCAGATGCAACAATCCAGAAGCCCACTAGTGGACAGCAAAGACCTCCAGGAAACCCCAACTTTTTGCTTCCATTCCAGATTTCTGTAGATCAAACCTGATAAATCCTAGTGGACCTGACAGAGCAGATGTTGGAAGCAAGATGACATTTCTGTTTTCTGAAATTTTAGCACTAGATATTATTATGCTTTAATAATTATATATGGCTTTCCATTTAGATACAAATCAGTTTACAATAAACTCTATTATGCTCAACAGTGTTTCCTTATTTCATTGTTCTAAACAGAACTTTAAATGTGCATAGACTGCATTCACTCTTTTTCTGGATTTTTGTGAAATCCACCTTTCACACCCATGTTTCCCAGGGTCATGTAATGGAAAAATTTAAATTGCAATATCATATATTTCTACTTGAAGATAAAGTCTCCCTGAACTGGCAAGGTTGACTCGCAAATAAAAGAGCAGAGCTTTGTAGCTTAGAGATCTGAATTGCAGGTTTTTTGTTCAACTAAACGTGATGCCCTAAATTAAAAGCAGAGCATTTGGGTTCCTAGGTTAATATGGCTTTTTAAATGTAGTAAGAGGTTGCAGAGGGTGCTTTTTTCATTGGAAAAGCTTAGAAATAGAAGAGCTTCAATCTTATTCATTCAATCATGAATCTGAAACTAAACTTAGTTTCCTGAACTAGTTGAAACATATATTGAGATAAGACTTGGAGGTAAAAATTTAAAGTCAAACTCAGTTAATTGCTACCCAATGAGCTGAATCCAAAGTACCTAGGAGTCAGCTTTAATAGATGACAACTATGATTAATAAATAGAGAGGCTGAACTAGTGTATTGCCAAATGTCCAAGCAGTGATCAGGTGCTCAGGCAATTGGTTCTTTTACATCCAGAGATAATAAGCACGGCAGTGGATAAAGAAACTTGAAGCTTTATTATAAACTTAAGCAAACAGATTTAAACAGAAACACAGTTTAGGCAGATTATACAAAAGCATATAAAAAGCATAGCATAGAGAAAGAAATACATACATACCAAGCAACTTGAAACCCAATCTCCCATAGGCTGTCAGGAGCCACTTAATAAGGACAGCGGAGATACCCCGAGGTGGCTTAATTTCCACAGCACCCAGCACTTAGGTCTGTGTGGAACTCCCAAACCCCAAAAGCAAGCCTAGCACTTTTTATCAAAACTGGCCCCCAAACCCTGTGACCAAGTTTCCATTGTACTGAAGCTGCATAGCCTGACCTTGGCTGGGATTCTTCCTGGGGTCTAGCACCTGTCTATAACATCATTCCAAGAGCCTGGGAAGCTATCAGATAAGCAAGTGCTTAACCATAACAATTTCTTATCTCCCCCCCCCCCAATTCCAAGCCACTGGAGGGGCTGTTGGGGGAGTGAACCTATGCTTAAACTAACAAGCTTGGGGTAATCTATCTCCCCCTCCATTCCAAACAGAAATAAAAACAAGCCAGTTAAACATCAGTATAACTCTAAATAAACTCTAATCTTCTTCATGTGGGGGAAAATATAAATATGTCACTTAACTCCTAGAGATAACAATCATCTTCCGTGTTGCCACTACAACTAGAAACAGAGGGATTTTTTTAAAAAGGAAAAGATAAAGTATGTGAAGAAGTGATCTGATTTGTTCTTTCTATGGAATT
The DNA here is from genome assembly GCA_023362775.1 of Charina bottae. Classification (NCBI taxonomy): domain Eukaryota; kingdom Metazoa; phylum Chordata; class Lepidosauria; order Squamata; family Charinaidae; genus Charina; species Charina bottae. The sequence continues at coordinate 4,483,637 of JALMGJ010000009.1, forward strand.
AATTAATTAGTTTTGCATTTGAAGATTGAGAGACAAATGGATGATTTGATGGAACCTCTTTATTATATATTTGTGCCAGTCCAAACAACCAAGATTATAATAAAATTGATATAAGTTAGAAATAATATAAGGTGATAATAATATAAGAAATATAAGAAAGAAATAATATAAGAAAATATAAAATATAATATAAAATATAATATAAGAAAGAAATAATATAAGGTGATATAAGTTAGAAATAATAAATAAATAAATTATAATAAAATTTGCATAATCTCCTGGCTGAAACCCTGAGACATTCTGTGGGATCCTGGTGCTCCTGCATGTCAGTATGGCTAGTGATCCTTCCCTTAACACCAGCAAGGCCCTCTTCCTTTCCTGATGTTTGTATTTTTAGTTTTGAAAGTCATCATTGCTGATGACTTCTGTTGTTTGGACTGGTTGGATTTGATGGAGTCTTGAAGGTTAATAAAAGAACTCCAAGCAGCTAACAACAATCTTGCAGAGTAGAAGTGTGAACCAGCAGGGAACTTGCACTTTAAGCTTAATTATGTTCAGAAATAAATTCAGTCTTCACACATTAGTTAGATGAAGAAAAATAGAGATAGCTTAGAGATTCAGTAGATCTGGATACGAGTAGATTCATAGTAGATCTGCGTGCAAGTGAGATGGAATGGATGAAAGCTGCATGGTGCAGCTCTCCTGCTTGCAGGTGTGCCCAAAGCATAATGGAGGTTGTTAATCCCCCAAACCAAGAAGGAGGAGGAAGAGGAAATCAGGTGACTCATGTAACATCCCACAAGCACAGTAGAGATGCGTTTACTAGACAGACCCCCTATTATGCTTATGAGACAATGCTGAGTTGACTCCTGATAATCCCAACACCACTTCTCAAGTTAGCATGTCTCAGAGTCCACAAGGTTCAACTTCTTCTGCAGTTCTTGGTAACTGCTCCTCGGCAACAGCTTTGTGAGAATATCCACAGTCATGTCCCTTGTGGGACAATAGTCTAGTCTGACTATTCCTTGCTCTTGCAAGTTTCTTACTGCATGATACTTAACATCAATGTGTTTAGTTCTCCCGCTGAATCCTTTCTGATTGTGGGAGCCTAATACAACTTTGGTTGTTTTCATAGACCTGAATAGGGGTAGTTTCCTCTATCCCAAGGGTCGGAAATGGCGGCTCGCGAGCCAGATGCGGCTCTTTGGCCCCTTGAGTGTGGCTCTTCCAACCTCTCTAGTCCGGGGCGTCTCGTCTGCCTGCGGCTGCCCCGCGCGCATTTTTGCGTGCGCGCGCCCATGTTTGGGCACCTGTCAGCCGGAGCCAGGCCCCCTGAATGCCGAGAGGGCCGCGGGTCGGGCGTCCCCCAGCTCCCACCTGCGGGGCTGCTCCGCCTTTGCCTGCCCCAAGCATCGCTGCCTTGGACCTCGTCTGAGGAAAGCGCGTGGGGCCGCGGCACAGGAGGCGCAAGCGGAGGCCGGGGAGCCACCAGATGGGAAGCGGAAAGGCCGGCAGGGGCTGCGGGAGCGAGGTGGGGCTGCCCCTTCCACGGCCGGAGCAGGCGAGGGCTGCGGCGTCCTGTCGCTGCAGGTTCTCCCGCTCCGCTCGGGAGGCGCGCCGTCCCTGCGCCCCTTCGGGTGCAGCCGCATTTTGCCAGCAGTGCGTGGAGGCCGGGACCCTCCCCCGCCAGCTGATTGGCAAGGTGGGCAGCGGTCAGCTGGCTGCAGCAGGGAGGCTGTGGCAGGACTGATAGGAGCCTCCCGCACCCCCCGGGGGCACCCGAAAGGTAGGCCACCCGGAAGAAGCCCGGAAGAAGCCACCCACAGTCGCAACGGGCAAACTGCCCTCCCGCAGCCCAGGGTGGGTGTTCTCCAGCCGGCCACGGTGGCGCGGTGCATCCCTCGGAAAGCGCCCGGCTGGAGCGGGCCACCGGCTGCCTGCCTGCTGCCTTTGTCCCGCTGGGAGCGTGCAAGGCGGAGAGCCTTGGGAGCCGCTCAAGGGCCTGGCAGGGGAGGCCAGGCAGGGTGGGAGCGCCCAGGCAGCCGCGCCCTACCAGTGGAGGTGGCTAGGAGCGCCTCCTTCGCCGGCCGCCGCTGGGCTTTCCCGCGATGGCAGAGGCCGCGGTTCCTTCTCAAAGCAGCGCCGGGCAGGCGGCCTCCCTGTCCGTTCTCCCTGAACTCACCCGTCTCAAATTCACAGGCGTCCTTTTAAAAATGGGGCGAAGGATACGCGTCCTAAAACGGGGGGCTCTGTCGGTAGATCCTGGGAGTTTCTCCCCGGGCACAGGTGGGTGTCTGGGCAGCGCTGGCCCATCCCTAAAGCTGGAGGGATAGCAAGCCACCCCCTCCCCCTCCCCCTCCCCCATCGATCAAAGCGGCGTCTCTGCTTTATAACCAGGGCTGTTGGCTTCGGTTGCAGGTGGGCTGCAGCCAGGCTGCAGCGGGGGTTGCGCAGTTTGCACTCAGGGTGCTGTGAGGGTCCTGCCATGTGAGGGGCACCTGGTGGGACCCAGCTCCGCCATCCAGTTTAGGCGGAGGGGCTGCCCTCGTCGGGGAAAAAGGTAGTTCGCTGAGCAGCACCAGCGATGCTAAAAGCGGTAGCAAGAGCAGCGGTTGGGGAAAGGGAAGCCTGGTAGGAAAAGCGGCCAATTCTGGGGCCCCACTCCATTGAAAGCGCGGCTGGGAGGGGAGGGGAAGGGAAGGCGAGGGGAGGGGAGGTGAAGCGAGGCGCCCGTTGAGTGTTGTAGGCAATTTTGGAGCCCGTCGTGGAGCCACTGCGTTTTGCCCCCTCCCTTCCCAAGGCTGCTCCGAGGGAACGGAGCTCGCTCCCCCCTCCCCGCGTTTCTCCATGGAGCGACGGGACCCAATGCAGTATGCCGCCCCGCGCTCGTCCTCCTGCTATTCCCTGCGGGCTGCATTCCAGCGAGCGACTGCGCTTGGCCAGGAGAGGTGGGGGTCCCGAGCGGCGGAGCCCGGGAGCAGCAGGGCCCGGCCGCGGCGTTTTTCCCTCTCGGGTGAGGAAGAGGGGGGTTTTGGAGGAGGCGAGGAAAGGAGAACCTGGTTCGCTGAGCTCCGCCAGGCCTAATTCAGTGTTTCCCGGTTTCCAAGCACCCTTTATAACCAGGAGCCATTTACGGGGGAATCCGGAAGAGAAGTGACTGGAGTAGTCAAGCCTCTTTTTCCCTTCTCCTTCTTCCAAACCTCCCCCGCCCCCTTCCACACGATTGGCTCCTGCCCGCAAACCCCGCCCCCTTCCACGCGATTGGCTCCTGCCCGCAAACCCCGCCCCCTTCCACGCGATTGGCTCCCGCCCGCAAACCCCGCCCCCTTCAACGTGATTGGCCCCCGCCCACAAACCCCGCCCCCTGGCTCTCGAGCATGTCAAAATGTCCTCGAGCATGTCAAAATGGCTCCTGGCATAAAAAAGTTTGCCGACCCCTGCTCTATCCCCATGTCTTCAAGCAGTAGCTTCAGCCATGAAACCTCTTTGCATGTTTCTGCTGCTGACACATACTCTGCCTCTGTGAATGAATGTGCAACTGTATCTTGCTTATGGCTTCCCCAGCTTACTGCTCCACCCCCATAGAAAAATACATGCCCATTAGTGGATTTACGGTCAGTTATGTCCTCTGCCCAATCTGCATATGTAAACCCCACTAGTTTTGAATTGTCTGTGGCTAGTAGCTTTAGGTTTAGGTGTATGATCCCCTTTAGGTACCTTCCCACCCGCTTAACACCAGACCAGTCTCTCTGTGTGGGTGTGCTAGTCTTTCTACATAGAATGTTTACTGCAGCTGCCAGGGCCACAACTGGGGGGGGGCAACCCTAACCTGGGTGCCATGCTGGAGGGGGCACCAAAATGACAAAATAGTATTTGTATACTGACTGTTTCCTGGCACGATCGCCAATAGGGTGCAGCATCCAATGGCGGGGGACCATCCCCACTGGCGGTGATTGGCTGCAGGGCAGCATGGAGACAGGCTGGCCAGCCCACCCCGTGCCCCGAGAAGGCCGAGCGGCTCTCATGTATGCTCACCATTGGCCAATCCTGCAGCCAATCTGTGTCCGCCGAGCACCGCCCTCAATCCCAGCGTCCCTCTGCACAGGCGCACCACACCAGCTGAGCCAAACGCTTCTGCAGAGGCACCTCTTCCTGCCTGCCGCACTTGATTCACTGGCGCTCACCACGGAGGGAGGTGCAGGCTGGTCCTGCCGCTCTGATGCTCCAGGGGGGCTGCCGCCATTGCCCGGAGCAGCACCCGAGCTGCTGGGCTGTGTAGCGGGCCAGTAAGGGCACTCCCAGGGAGAAGGTGGCATTTCTCAGCTGTGCCGGGGCTGCCCCAGGCACCCTCCCCTGCCCCATCCATGCTGGCCAGCAGGAGCCCCGGTGTCCCTGGGGGTGGGGAGGGTCCCCTTCCTCTCCCACATCCTGCCACGCTGCTGTTCCCCATGGGGGATGAGGGACTCGACCCTGTGGAGGGGAGCGGAATCCAGGGGGGGGGCGTGGAATCCATGTTTGCCCTGGGTGGCACAGACCCTAGTTGTGGGCCTGACAGCTGCTATATCTGGCCTAGTTGTGGCTAGATACAATAGCTTACCTATGGCACTTTTATAGCCGTTGTTCTTTGGTAAGAGTTCACTAGGTTCCTGTTGCTTGTGGAAACCTGTTTCCATTGGTGTTGGCATAGGATTGGCATTTTGCAGTCCTATGCTTTCCAACACTTCTAGGATCTTTTGCTTCTGGCTTAGAAGAAAGCTTCCATCTTCTTCCTTTTCAATTTGTATGCCCAAGTAGTAGCTGGCATTGCCCAGATGCTTGACTTCTACTTCTTTGTTCAGGTTGGACACAATTTCATCAAAGTCTCTTTTGTTATTATGGCAAATCATCAAATCATCCACATAACAAAGAACGTACACCTCTCTGCCATTTCTGCGTCTTGTGTAGAGACGGGGATCAGCTTGGCCTTGAACAAAGCTTTGCTTAAGAAGTACTTGGTTTAACTTCTTATTCCATGCTCTTGCTGCTTGCCTCAGGCCATAAATCCCCTTCTGAAGTTTTCAAACAAGTTGCTGTGTCTTGGGATTGGCGAAGCCTGGAGGTTGTAGCATGTACAGTTCTTCCTCTATCTCTCCATGCAGAACTGCAGTTTTTACATCTAGGTGCTCAACACTCATGTTCCTGGAAGCGGCTAGACTCAGGAACATTCTGATTTTGGTATGTTTTACAATAGGAGCAAAACATTCATCATAAGCATGTCCATACTTTTGTGAATAGCCTTTTGCAAGTAGTCTAGCTTTGTATCTTTGTACTTCTCCATTTTCATCTTGTTTGGCTTTGAAAACCCATTTGCATCCTATGGCTTTGTTGCCTGTTGGTAGTTTTGTCAAAGTCCATGGTTTGTTCTTGTGTAGAGCTTCTTGTGCTACTTTCTTCCACTTGCTTGCTTCATCTGGTGGCATTGTCTGCACTTCGTTCCATGATACATGTTCTTTCGGTAACGACGACCTTGTGAGGTAGGTGAGTCTCTTGGCTGGAACTTCTTTGTTGGGTTGTGATGAGCATCTTGGAGCAGGTTCAGGAGTGGCACTTGGTGGTTCAACCCCTTCTGCATCCTTGGCCTCGTCATCTGACCCTGGTAGAGTTTCCCTCTGGGTCAGTGTGGTGGTTGTGCCTTTCGATGTTTGGCTAAACATCTCAAGCTGGTAACTGCCGCTGTTGGTTTCTCCGCAGTCATCATCAGCATGACTATGGTAGCCTTTCTCTCATTCATCAAAGTACACCACTCTGCATGTGCTTACTTTTCCTGTCTTCGGGTTCAGGATTATGTATCCCTTGCTTCCTGGAGCATACCCGATCATGATGCCTTCTTCAGCTCTGGGGTCTAATTTGGATCTCTTTTCTTTTGGAATGTGTGCATAAGCTTTGGATCCAAAAACTCTCAGATGCTTTACACTTGGTTTGCGTTCATGCCATAGCTCAAAAGGTGTTACCTCATTGGCTTTGGTTGGCAGTCTATTCTGTAAGTATGTAGCTGTTAAAATAACATCTGCCCAGTATTTGTCAGGCAGATCTGCTTCTAAAAGCATACATCCTACCATGTCCATTAGTGAGTGATTTTTCCTTTCTGCAACTCCATTTTGTTCAGGTCTGTATGGAGTGGTTAATCTGTGTTCTATGCCTAGCTGTGTTAGGTATGTTTGCATGGTTTGTGAAATGAACTCACCTCCTCGTTCGCTCTGAAGTTCTGTTGAATTTGTTGGTCACCATGGCTACATATGCTTTCAGCATGTCCGCTGTTTGAGATTTCTCCTTCAGTAGGTAGGTCACACAATATCTGGAAAAATCATCTATAAAGCATAAAACATATTTATTTCTGCCTGCTGATGCTTGAAGAGGTCCACACAAATCAGTGTCGATAAATTCATGTGGCTTAGTTGCCCGCCTTTCCCTTTGTTTGGGTATGGCTGGTCTTGTTGCTTTTCCTTTAATGCATATCAAACATTTTGATTGGCATTTATCATGGTTGCTTATTTCAAAATCTCTTACCATGCCTTCAGTTTTCATTCTTAAGATTGTGTTAAAATCACGGTGCACAAAATGTCTGTGCCAGGTGGTGGTGCTGTTTTCCTCCTTTTGCTGCTGATAGGCGAGGTTGACATCTGGTGGTGTTTGTTCGCAGTGCACCTGATAAATGCCATCCTTTTGAAAACCTGTAACATAAATATTTTCTCCACTGGTGACTTTATATTGCCCATTAGCATTAAACGTTACATTAAAACCTTTGTTATTCAATGTTGAGACACTCAGTAAACTGGCTTCTAAGTCCGGTACATAAAAGACATCTGTTGCCATAAGATATTTGTGTTCACTTCCACTGAAGCATTGCAATGGCACACTTCCTTTTCCTTGAATGAAAATTGAATTGCCATCTGCTAATGTTATGCTTCCTTCTGGTTTTTCACTTAGCTCACAAAAATCACTTTCATTCCTGCATAGATGCCTGCTGGCCTCCAAATCAATTACCCATCATCTGGGGCATTTATTGGTATCAGATTTAAGAACAGTATCAGCTTTATAAACATGTATGTAAAGCTTTTTCACTTTTAAAAGATTTTCCCTTGGAAAAATCCTTCTTGTCCCTGCTTCTGCAAAACTTGGCAAAATGTCCTGGTTTCTTACAAGCATTACAAACAATAGTCTTATTGGGCTTTTGATGAGTCACTAATGGCTCTAGCTCATGTTTACCCTTTATTGCTAGGTAACCAATGTCTCTGCTAGGCAATCTATTGTTATTGAAATTATCTTGCCTCCAACATTCTGATCTATTTGCTCCCAGAAGCTGAGAAAAATTCTTCCCTTCTAAATTCAAACCAGCAATGAAAGGAAAATATCTATTTGGTAACGTGCTTAGCAAAAAAGACATCTTAAGTTTTTCATCCATGAGATTCTGAACTGTGCTCAGCTGATCAAAGATTCCCTGTATTTTGATCAGGTGGTCATTGACATTTCCACTGTCTTCCAAATTACATGCATGCAGTTCTCGTAACAAAGAGATCACTTTCTGATCATCAGCTTCTGAATATAGGGTGCATAAATTCTCAATCATTTCCTTAGCAGTAGAAATATTTTTAATCTGTGCTAATCTGTGATCTGGAAGAGATCTAGCAATGAGAATTTTAGCTCTCTTATCCTTTTTCTTCCATTATATATTGGCTTCCTCCCCATCCTCTGGTTTTGGTTCTGGTGAATCCAGAGCATCCAAACAATCTTCAAAATCTAGCTGCATCCTTAATCTGAATAGCCATGCTGAGTAATTATCTTCAATCAATTTTGGTATGGGGGGAGCCCCCTCCTCTTTCTCTATTGTTCAGAGAGAGGAATTTTTTAAAATGAACTTTTTAAATGTGCAAAGCAGCTTCCTTTTTTTGTGTGGCTGTGAGGCCAACTGGTCTTGTACTGGTCTTGTACAGGTCTTATATTGGGCCCGTAACCCTTGATGGAGTCTTGAAGGTTAATAAAGGAACTCCAAGCAGCTAACAACAATCTTGCAGAGTAGAAGCGTGAACCAGCAGGGAACTTGCACTTTAAGCTTAATTATTTTCAGAAATAAATTCAGTCTTCACACATTAGTTAGATGAAGAAAAATAGAGATAGCTTACATTTATTCAGTAGATCTGGATACGAGTAGATTCATAGTAGATCTGCGTGCAAGCAAGATGGAATGGACGAGAGCTGCATGGTGCAGCCCTCCTGCTTGCAGGTGTGCACAAAGAGTAATGGAGGTTGTTAATCCCCCAAACTCAAGAAGAAGAAGGAAGTGGAAATCAGGTGACCCATGTGACATCCCACAAGCACAATAGAGATGCGTTTTACTAGAAAGACCCCCTATTATGCTTATGAGACAATGCTGAGTTGACTCCTGATAATCCCAGGATTTATATTGGATGTTTAGGCCTGAGCATAAATTATGTATTATTCTTTTTGATTTTGGTTGTTGTCTGGAAAATAGGTGCAATCTAGGAGGACAGCCTTTTGTGAAAACACTTACTGTACTTTCTCAAAATTCCAGATGTCCTCATGAATCCAAAAACAATGTGGATTGATTCCTGCTAGATAGTGCATTGCATTCTTGGTGTGTTTCTTCCTGAGCATTCACAGCATTTTGCATGAGTTTCTGTATCTGGTCTGAATCATTTTTAGCAGCACTTGTATATGTAATGCAATGCAATGCAATGCAATGCAATGCAATGCAATGCAATGCAATGCAATGCAATGCAATGCAATGCAATGCAATGTAAAGTAAAGTAAAGTAAAGTAAAGTAAAGTAAAGTAAAGTAAAGTAAAGTAATGTAATGTAATGTATGTAGGTTGTATTAGTGATTTGGATTTGATGTTTCTCAGCTGCTTTGTATTTAATTTTTGTAATGCTTGTAATTGTTTTTAATTTATTTTAATTCTGTTCACCGCCCAGAGTCACTTTTGAGATGGGCGGCCACATCAACTGAATGAATGAATTAATGAATGAATGAATATTGGCTCAAACTTCCTCTTTGGATATGTGAAACATGTTGCACTTCCTGCATCTGCAAATGTTGTGAGGCTTGACTCTACAGCAGAGCTTTCCAAACTGTGTGTCGCGACACAAAAGTGTGTCACCACACACAGTCTGGTGTGTTGCCACACAACCCGGAAGTGCTGATCATCATCAGCGCTTCCGGGTTTTCCCACGGCGACACACCAATGGCGGCGTGCAAAAACCCGAAAGCGGCAGCAGCGCTTCTGGGTTTTTGCGCGCTGCCGCAATGGCGGCACTTCCGGGTTTTCCCACGGCGACACACCAACGGCGGTTAGTGTGTCGCTGCGGGAAAACTTTGGAAAGCCCTGCTCTACAGAATGCTTGAAGCTGGAGTCCCTGTCCAACATTTTATAATTTGCACGACAGGGTAGAGCTATTGCATTTTTCAGGAATAATGTGTGGTTTTATTACCTGAAAATGAATTATATTCACTTTGTGCATTCTTTTGTTCCATTTTGTTTGGTCCTAATAAATGTTGGATTCCCATCTCCCTATGTGCCAGCATGGCTTGCAGCCTAGATGTGTTACATCCTTTTATTTTCACTTAATTTCTAAAAGTAACTTAAAAATGATGGTCAAATGAGACAAGGAACTTTGCAGCCACCAAGGAAAATATCCCTGCACATGTTGAATGGGCATGGGCACCCGTTGCTAATCATTGCTTCAGAGCATGGTCTGGGAATACAGCTTGCCTACAATTCAGTTGGCCTTGAAGAAGGAGAACTTCCAGATTTATTTTTCTTCAGGTCTTACTCTCTTAACCTTCCTAATAAGACTTCATGTTCTCATTAAGAATAACAGCTTATAATAGAAATGCCTCCATTCCTATAAATGATTTGTTCTATTTAAAAAAAAATACAGAGTGTGAGGGAGAGAGAAATATCTCAGGTTACCACAACCACTTTTTATTCTCTTTTCAAGGACTGGTCCGCTGCAGATCTGCTTCACTGAACATATTAAATTCTGTGCTTATAATTAGAACATTAATATTCCCAGTCTTGCTCTAGTTTCCCACTAACGCTGGTATTAATTCTTCTCTTTCAGTAACTTGGACAGGAAAAAAAAGAGATCAAAATGAAAATGTGTGTGCAAAGCATACTTAAAGCCTAGATAAAGAGAAGACAACCTTGGTGCTCCAGATGTTGATGAACTATAATCGCAGCATCCCTCACCACTGCTTAGACTGACTGGGCATTCTTGGAATTGTAGTTCAGCAACATCTGGAAGCCACAATTTGTCTCCCTCTGGCCTAGATAATACCTGATGTATTTCTTTTTCTTATATAAGTACATTATCCACAGAAGAAATTCTTACTCTGTAAGTGTTCTATTCTCTTAACAGCTGTTGACAAAAGCTATATCACTCCACCTTCATGCTGTTATAACCAAGGGGGAGTCCTAGCCTTGAGAAATGTCTGGATGAACGAATGCCAGCTCTGGGAAATTTTTAAGTGGGAAAATTGTAGTGCATTGCTATAGAAGGACTGGTTTCATCTTCTGCACCATATTTCTGTTCCTGCTTTAATGATTTTTTTTATTTTTTTAAACTTAAAGGTCCTGGTGCCTTGCCCAACCTGGTGCCACCCAGATGTGCTAGAAATAGCATAGCAGCTGGCTGGGATTTTTGGAAGTTATCCAATACAGTACACCTGAAGGCACTAGGTGACAGAATGACACAACAGTGCTCCTGTCTTCTTCCTCTTCCTTTATCTCTTCCTCCTCCTCTTCCATAGCATGGTTTTCTCCACATAGAACAAAAGTTTTAGAATAACCCTTGGTGCTTAACCTGCAGCAAAACACTATAATCAAAGACTCCATTAACTCTGTAATTCAGCTGGAATTAACTTCTTAAAATGTTTGAATCCTTCAGTGCAATTCTTCTTAACATTTTCTTCTTTGAAGAATGCTATTTTGGTTGTGACAGAAAATTCTGACTCCTCTAAATAAAAAATAAAAAGGCAATTCTGCATAGATGAAGAGAGTTGCTTAGCAACTATGATACTGTCTGTGACAATAGTTTAGGCGCATCAGATCAAAGGAGGACTTCATGTAACTTCATAAAGTGTGGTAGACTGAACCATTAGAGTTCTCATTTAATCCTGTTCTTGCAACACTTGCAATGTGTTTGGGAAAGCAGCATGTGGCCAGGTAAATGGCTGTATGCATTGGCTTTTGATTTAGCCATGCAGAGCACGTCTTCTCCCATGCATGGGTTCACCTTTATCTACTTTCATGAGATACCAATACAACACAAGGTGGTGTCTGTAGCTTGAATCATGTCAACTGGATTTCTATTTTCTCAGTGGAAACGTTTCGCTCCTTATCCAAGGAGCTTCTTCAGTCTTTTGACTGAAGAAGCTCCTTGGATAAGGAGCGAAACGTTTCCACTGAGAAAATAGAAATCCAGTTGACATGATTCAAGCTACAGACAATTCCACCTGGATGACTGAGAACCTTCATAGACATAACACAAGGTGGTATGTCTTAGGTGCTGCAGATATCTGGGTGTTTGCCTTACTTTTTGCATACTACAAAATCCACCATGCATAGCTATCCTCAGGACATGTTTAGTTCTCAAGTACCAGATTCATTGTTGAATGCCTGAAGCAATGTCTTTGTGGTTCTTTCCTTTATGTAGGGATTCCATAGCTGGGCTGCAGAAATCCAGCTGACCACTAGAGGGGAGCAAAGAAAGAGTTTTGTTACCACTTGGCTGCTATCTAATGGTCAGCTAGATTTTGTGTTCTTGAGCCTACCCCAAGATATAACACATTAGCTTCCATGGAAGGCCTTTTTCTAAACTTGCATTTAGGAGGAAAGTACACAGGGATGGAAGACTTAACTCTTTCCTCCCAGATGCACTCTTTTCCCTGCACTTCCCTTCTTGCTGCAATTTAGGCCTGGACCTTAAGAATCAAGAAACATAAGTATTTCACTTTTTAAAAAGTAGTAAAGACCTTGAATTAATCCATACAGTCTCCTTGCCCAAGGAAAGAAGAGAGAGAGCCCACTTACTTTTTGTAGAGGACGTATCCTCACAGTGGAGCCTCCCTCTTAGTGCCAATCCCTGCTGAGCCAAACTAAAGCTGGATCAAGGTGGAAACAGTGATTTCCACGAGAAAAGGGGAGAAAATTTCCTATGTGGACATTCTAAATCCCATGGAGGAGGTGAGTCAAAATGATAAAGTCGGGGTGGGGTGGGGTTCACTGGGCTCTGTGCCCATAATCCATTTCTCTTTTGGTTGTGACAGACAATGGAACCGTGTTTCTGCAGCCACTTTCAATGCTTTTTGAGAAATCTTTAGCTCAACCAGTTGACCCAATGAGCGGCTGTTGCCATAACAGACACCCTGCTCCTCAGTACCACTGGGGTCCATGCTGCGGAACATGCAGTGGAGAGGTGGAATTGATCAGGCTGCCTTGCTAATGGTGGTTAAGTTGCTCTAGGAAGGAAACTAAGCTAATAATAATAAACTAATAAACTAAGACATCAATTCACCTGAATCTCTTTCTGAGACAGTGATTGACTCACCTGAATGAGCCATGCTGGGAATGATAACTCATGTCCCTGGCTCACGTGACCCAAGATATGACATTGGGTGGACTCCAAATGGCTCACCTGGCTATCTCTTTCAGTCCCTAAGCAGCACCTGAGCGATATTCATACTGGATCAGACCCTACCTGGGTGTTACATATTTCCTTGAGTTGGAGCCTTCAAAGGCACTCTGAAAGCTTCAACAGTCAACACGGCAAAAGAACATGCATAAAGAATATGTGCACATATAAATTCAGCAAGCTAACAATATAGTATCTTTCTCCCTCAAATGTTTTCTGTGTCGGTGGTTTGCTTTAGTTGCAAAATACCTACATTTGTATTACTTGTTTTATCCTCTTTATTATAATTCAGGTTTTTGATAGTGCAGCTAAGGATGGAGTTCTTCTCTCAGTATAGTCTGAACTTCCCATTTTTCCTGGAAATATGGGGATAACTATGGGCTATAAGCACTAAAACCTGTACTATTCTCGCTGTTCAATTTGGAAGATGTTACTATTTAGTATTGTGGGGAGAAGGACTTGGATCCAAACTTAGTCCTTTTTAGTACAGTCCACTAAAATCCATGTGACAAATTCATCATGACTAAGTTAAATCCCATTAATTTCAGTGGCTTTACTCTAAAGATGACCAGACTGGGAATCATTCTTATGTTACCAGTGTACATTCAGGTCTATAAGAGATAGAAGCCAAAAACAGCTTGTACTCCAAATTGTGATGGGGTGAGAAAGCAAGAAAGAGGTGAAGAAAGAAACATGCAAGGACAACAAGTTAAACCTTCTGTCTTTTTCCCCCTGCACTTGTCAATAGCATTTGCTTAGGGATTCATTTGTAAAAAGTAATAAAAGAGCATGATTTGCTAAAATGGAAACTATTATAACATCCTATCTTAGCAATTTAATATTCCCTCTTCTCAGCTTTAAAGGGTTTCTTTTCTTTGCTTCTTTTATGTGAGCAGTTTTCTGCATCTTCTTTAGCCACTGATAATCCCAGATGGAGGAAGTGAGCTGATTTTCATTCATTTTGAAGAAAGCACTTTTCCGCCTCTCATGAGCTGCAGAAAGCCATAATGAACTATTCTGTGGCTCCAAGGGAGAAGGGACTGCTCATGTGTTAAAAGCAGATTTCCAAATGTTTGTAAATGGGAGCTAGAACCCCAGGAAAAATAGCTAAGTTGCACTGGCAGAAGAGATATCAACATCAATGCCGGAAACAATAATACGGTACGCAGTCTTGCTCTTCCTCGGAAAAGGGAAATTTGAGCTTGGATTGCTTTGAGCAAGTGACATGAGAAGACAGCACCTTGCTTTAGTGTCAAGCTGTCAAGATGGGCACATCACTTCATGCCCACCCTGTGATTGTTTAATCTATTGCAAAACCAAACCAAAGGAAACAGCAACTTTGTGCTTCGCATTGAAATGATTTTGCCTTTCCTTATCATACTGGAATTCTATTCATAAATATACTCTATCCACAAAGATTTAAATTATCACAAAATCTTAATATACATACCCTCAGGATGTTATATAGTAAATGTTACCTTTACTAATCTAAGGGACTTCTTGGCATATGGAGTCAGAGTGGTGATTACATTGGACCTTCATATATCATTTTCTATAACCTAGACTTGAGCTCCTACTTCTGATTCATTTCAGGATGGAAAATATATGACACATCTACCCATCCCTCTAACATTGGCTCAAAGTTGTTTCTTTTTTTTTAAATAAAATTTTATTAAGTTTCAAAAAAAAGATAAAAGCTACAAAAAAACAAAAAACTACAAAAAAAGAAAAAAAGAAAAAGAAACTAAAAAGGTGTGAAAACAAGAGAATTTTTTTTTAATTACAAAAAGATGTAGCTTCTGACTTTTAACAGCAAGGATATACAAAAATTTCTATAATCAATCTCTTAATAAAGGTAAAGGTCCCTCCCGCACATTTGTGCAGTCGTGTCCGACTCTGGGGCCGGTGCTCATCTCCGTTTGTTAGCTGAAGAGCCAGCGTTGTCCGAAGACACTTCCACGGTCATGTGGCCACATGACACGCGCAGAATGCTGTTACCTACCCACCTACTTGCATTTGCATGCTTCTGAATTGCTAGGTTGGCAAGACCTGGAGCTAGTGCGGGAACTCACTCCGCAAGGAGGGCTAGGGATTCGAACCTCCGAACTTGCGATCTTCCGATTGACAAACCTGGCATCTTACCCGCTGAGCCACCATGCCCCTTACTCAATCAATACTTAATCAATCTCTTACTCTATATTAAACCAAAACCACATTATTTCCATAAGTCATAGCTTTCCAAACTGTGTGTCACGACACAGTACTGTATCGCCTGTGGGGCCTAGGTGTGTCGCGTGAAAACCTGGAAGTGGGGCGGCGGCGGCACGCGAAAACCTGGAAGCTCTGCTGCTGCCGCCACGACAGGCGAAAACCCAGAAGGGCCACGGCGACAGCGGCGCTTCCGGGTTTTTGCGCGCCACTGTTGGTGTGTCGCCAACGTGAAAAGTTTGGGAAGCCCTGCTATAAGTCATTCCACTTTAGCACATAATAAAAATCACTAAGTACAGTTACTCCTCCCATATATATATATATATATATATATATATATATATATTCATATAGACCTCCTACACAACTTCCCCCCCCAAAAAAAGATAACACATATTTAATCATTCCCTTCCTACTACTATTCTATACATTTCTGTCTTCTTGTTGTTTATTCATTTAGTCACTTCTGACTCTTCATGACTTCATGGACCAGCCGACGCCAGAGCTTCCTGTCAGCCGTCACCATCCCCAGCTCCCCCATGGTCGAGTCCATCACCTCCAGAATATCATCCATCCATCTTGCCCTTGGTCGGCCCCTCTTCCTTTTGCCTTCCACTTTCCCTAGCATCAGCACCTTCTCCAGGGTATCCTGTCTTCTTTTTATGTGGCCAAAGTACTTCAGTTTTGCCTTTAATATCATTCCATCAAGTGAGCAGTCTGGCTTTATTTCCTGGAGTATGGACTGGTTTGATCTTCTGGCAGTCCAAGGCACTCTCAGAATTTTCCTCCAACACCACAGTTCAAAAGCATCTATCTTCCTTCGCTCAGCCTTCCTTATGGTCCAACTCTCACAGCCATAGGTTACTACAGGGAATGCCATTGCTTTAACTATGCGGATCTTTGTTGTCAGTGTGATGTCTCTGCTCTTAACTATTTTATCAAGATTTGTCATTGCTCTCCTCCCAAGAAGTAGACATCTTCTGATTTCCTGGCTTCAGTCAGCGTCTGCAATAATCTTTGCACCTAGAAATACAAAGTCTGTCACTGCCTCCACTTTTTCTCCCTCTATTTGCTAGTGATCAATCAAGCTGGTTGCCATAATCTTGGTTTTTTTGAGGTTTAACTGCAACCCAGCTTTTGCACTTTCTTCTTTGACCTTCATCATAAGGCTCCTCAGCTCCTCCTCACTTTCAGCCATCAAAGTGGTATCATCTGCATATCTGAGATTATTAATGTTTCTTCCAGCGATTTTAACTCCAACCTTGGATTCATCAAGTCCAGCATGTCGCATGATGTGTTCTGCGTACAGGTTGAATAGGTAGGGTGAGAGTATACAGCCCTGCCGTACTCCTTTCCCAATCTTAAACCAGTCCATTGTTCCATGATCTGTTCTTACCGTTGCTATTTGATCATTATACAGATTCCTCAGGAGGCAGACAAGATGACTTGGTATCCCCATACCACCAAGAACTTGCCACAATTTGTTATGATTATATACATTTCTGTCTACTATAATAAAAATCAAATTGAAAAGCACATAAATTGTCTGCCATTATACTTAATAGTTAACATCAGTCAAACCCTTAAAGCAAACCAGATAAACATTCTTTAACCCTTATCCCACTTTAAAATCAATCAGAGCATTTACATATCCCCACAATGTGCACAGAGCTTTTCTCTGGGAAAAATCAAACAGCCCAATTGCCCCTCTCAAAAATTCCAGCTTCTCCTCAAAAATCCTCCCATACATAATGACCCCTTCTTTTTCATGGCATTCTATCAAGAAGTCAATTTCACTTATTGGTGGATCCATTATCCAATCTTCATCCAGCACCTCAATAGAAATCCGAATCTCACTCTTAGAAGAAACATTTCTCTCACTGTTTAATTCCTCAATTTCATCCACCACATCCCCAACTTGATGGCACATTTTAGATCTCATATTTTCCATGATGTCCTGAATATCTTGCATAAAAGCTTGGTAGAAGTCAGAAGAAGTCTGTTTAAAGTCTTGGTGGAAGTCAGAAAAAAATCTGTTTAAAATCTTCCATGTCTCACACAGTAGATTATGGTGCCCCCTAGGAGCTTAACCAGCGAACGTCAAAGATATGGAAAAGTTCTGAAATGTATTTACACAAGTGAAAGTGAGATAAGCAGACAGTTCCCAAGGGAAAGTAGAAACAGAAAGCTGAAGGTTCAAATCAGCCAATTCAACATGTAGGAAAATGCTAATATCTTTGAATTTAATACAAAAATAATAACGGAAAGACAATTGTTACTCTCAATCCTCTTTTATATTTGGAAGGAAAACGAAGTCCAAAACTTAAAAAAGAATTTTTAAAAAGTAATCCCAAAAATAACGATAAGAACCAAGAGAGCCAGCTTCTCCTTGCTGTGGAAAGCCTCTCTTAGGGTACGCATACTTAAATATACATATACATATACATATACATATACATATACATATACATATACATATACATATACATATACATATACATTTATTTATTTATTATTTCAATTTATTCCCCGCCCATCTCCCTTGCAAGGGACTCTGGGCGGGTTACAACAATTGAAAGTTTAAAAAATACAAAAACAATATCTAAAATACATCCAATAATAATAATAAATTACATAAAATCCAAGAAGGGGGGACCGTAGGATGGATCATATTACTACGGGGCCAGCCAACCCCAGGAGGCACTGCCGCCTCTGTCGTCCCAGGCCCGGTGGCAGAGCCAGGTCTTAAGGGCCTTCCGAAAGGCCAGGAGTGAAGGGGCCAGTCTCACCTCTGGGGGCAAGATATTCCATAAGGCGGGCGCTATCGCAGAGAAGGCATGCCTCCTGGACCCCGCTAGATGGAATTCTCTTGTCGAGGGGGTCCGAAGCATGCCCTCTCTGCATGCACGGGTGGGGCGGGTCAACGTTATTGGGATGAGACAGTCCCTCAGGTACCCTGGTCCTATGCCATGTAGGGCTTTAAAGGTAATCACCAACACCTTGAATTGGACCTGGAAGCAAACTGGTAGCCAATGCAGCTCGCGTAGCAGAGGTGTTACATGTGCCGATCTCATGGCACCCATAACTGCTCGTGCCGCGGCATTCTGCACCAGCTGAAGCCTCCGGATACTCTTCAGGGGTAGCCCCATGTAGAGCGCATTACAGTAATCTATACGGGAGATGACAAGGGCGTGAGTGACTGTTCGGAGGGCCTCCTGATCCAGGAAAGGGCGTAACTGGCGCACCACACGAAGTTGTGCAAAGGCCCTCCTGGCCATGACTGCCACCTGCTCTTCGAGCAGGAGTCGCGAGTCCAGGAGGACCCCCAGATTCCGCACTGGATCAGAGAGAGGTAGTGCCACCCCACCCAGAACCAAAGATGACAACTTCCCGGATCTAGGGGGGCCATCAATCCACAGCCACTCCGTCTTACCAGGGTTCAGTTGAAGCCTGTTGTTCCCCATCCAGACTCCCACAGCCTCCAGACACTGAGATAAGGCATCGACCGCATCA
The DNA here is from genome assembly GCA_023362775.1 of Charina bottae. Lineage (NCBI taxonomy): Eukaryota > Metazoa > Chordata > Lepidosauria > Squamata > Charinaidae > Charina > Charina bottae. The sequence continues at coordinate 4,502,049 of JALMGJ010000009.1, forward strand.
CCTACTTCACCCGGGATGGAGATGTATAACTGGGTATCATCAGCATATTGGTGATACCTCATCTTTCTAGGCCAGCACTTTCACCACTACAGCAAACAATAGCAGGTTCTCTTAAATGTTATAAATGCATTCTATATAAGAGGTTTTCTACAATGCAAGAGTCTAAAACATTCTAAAACATTCAGAGCTTGACATAGGCTGTTTTTTTTTCACAATACACTAACCCAGGGTTTTTCAACCAGGGTTCCGTGGCACCCTAGGGTTCTGTGAGAGGTCACTAGGGGTTCCCTGGGAGATCATGATTTATTTAAAAAAATTATTTCAAATTTCGGCCACTTCACATTAAAGAGATAAGTTTCATTCTTTATTTTTAGTTTAAGAACACTATTAATGCATGTGTACTGGCCTACACATGAAACGAATATAATAATTTTGAAACTTCTGGCCTATATTTGAGCCTGAATGTGCAGGGGTTCCCTGAGGCCTGAAAAATATTTCAAGGGTTCCTCTAGGGTCAAAAGGTTGAGAATGGCTGCACTAACCCATAGGAAACCAAACCATAGTTTACCACATTAGCTTAATTGCTTCCATTCACACACACTCACACACACAGAGAATCATAACCTGACCCATGCTGGCTGGGTTAATACCATAGGCTGTGCCACAAATTATCCAGTCACACTTTAGCAAGTTGTGTGAACCCAACCTTAGTTAAGGATATGACTAACAGGCATACCTTCAAGAGTGGAATTAAATGTTTAGAGATGGACTTCTATGCCGTAAACATCAATGTCTGCATGGGAGAAACAAACCCAAAGAGCAGCTACTCTCAGTTCAGAGAAGACTAATGGATTCAGCCTGCTCAGGGGGAAGATCCACTGAGCACGGCTGATCCTTCTCTAACAACTCTATGCTTAGCTTGGGTGCATGATTCATATTACATTCGATTCCTGATTTTAACCTTCAAACAACCATTAGGAAGGACCTAGAGATCAACCAAGAAGCTTATTCAAATTGTCAGTTGCTAAGACACTGATGCAGGCTTTTAGCTCTATTGAATTTCTCACAGTCAGTTACCTGAGCAATGGTTTGTAATTTAATTAATTACTGTCCAGTCTCCTATCACTATCTTTAATTTTATTAAGTTTGGTCACTGTTTTTTCTTAAAAGCTCAGCTACCTTTCTGAAGTAGAAGGGAGTGATTTAATTCAGTCTGAATCCTTTTATGATGAATACTTTGAACAGAGGACAAGTTGAGTGTTTTGTTTGTATGCTTTTAAAGAATATTTTTATTATTTATTTATTTATTTATTTATTTATTTATTTATCCATCCATCCATCCATCCATCCATCCATCCATCCATCCATCCCACCTTTATTATTTTTACAAGTAACTCAAGGCAGGGAACATACCAAATACTCCTTCCTCCTCCTATTTTCCCCACAACAACAACCCTGTGAGGTGAGTTGGGCTGAGAGAGCACGACTGGCCCAAGGTCACCCAGCCGGCTTTCATGCCTAAGGCGGGACTAGAACTCACAGTCTCCTGGTTTCTAGCCTGGAGCCTTAACCACTAGACCAGAGCTTTCCAAACTTTTCATGTTGGTGACACACTTTTTAGACATGCATAATTTCGTGACACACTCTTACAGTGGGGCATCATTTCGCGACGCACTCTTACAGCAGGGCACAAGGCAGGCACTAGGACCTGCACGGAATCCTGGCAGGGCTCGGAGGCAGCAGCAGCTGCGACACACCCAGACACTGCAGCCGACACACTAACATGTCCCGACACACAATTTGGAAAGCTCTGCACTAGACCAAACTGGCTCTCTTTACTCCTTTTTTACAAACTGGATTTCTTTACTCCACAAGATGCCTGCATCTCAGATAATTGAAGCCTGAGTCTGGCCAAGCTTTTTTATAAAATTTAGACCTTTCCTTAAAAAAACATCATATTTATATTGCTTAAATCTTGAGTCAGGAAAATACTTTAACTGAATGTTATTTCTCCGTTTTTGTATCAAAAGGGGGAAAAACAATTACAACGTACAAGTTAAAATGATACAATAGTATAGCCACTAGAGGTCAGTGGGATTTCACTTGGGCTTCTGCTTTGCTTGCAAAGGATCCCATGTTTGATCTCTGACATCTCCAGGTACTGTTAGCAAAGTCCCCAGGTTGATTCTCCCTGGGGAACTGATGCCAACCAGCGTAGACCGTAAAGAGTAGGTTGAACAATGGTCTGTTTTGAAATTAGGCAACTTCTTAAGATGCAAAGAGATAAGGACAGGATTGTTTCAGGACAGTTGGATTATCACTGAATGAAGATTGGACCAGAGTCTGCTTTGCAATTTCTCAGAAAAATTTTCTCCCTACTTCTAGTCATTTAACACCTCTTGCAGTTGTATTTTTGAGCTTTATAATAAATAATTGGATATGACTGAATTGTTCTTTTCTGTTACACACTTCTTTCTATTTCTGGGAAGGCCTCGTGGCTGCCTACATCCATTTATTTATATGGGTGTATCTGTTTTTATTTATTTATTTATTCTTTTGATTTCTATCACTGCCCCATCTCTACCGAAGGGGACTCTGGGCAGTTTACAAAAAGTTTTTCTTCTACCCCGCTCAAAACCCGACTGGCTGGTCTTCCCTTGGGATTTCACTGAAGTCTGGGAAGCCAGGAAAACTACAGACACAGTAATCATACAATTAAAGCCTGGATAAGAAACAGCAAATTATTACATTTTACATACAGAGAGCCAGTTTGGTCTAGTGGTTAAAGTGCTGGGCTAGAAACCAGGAGACTGTGAGTTCTAGTCCCGCCTTGGACATGAAAGCCAGCTGGGTGACCTTGGGCCAGTCACTCTCTCTCAGCCCAACTCACCTCACAGGGTTATTGTTGTGGGGAAAATAGGAGGAGGAAAAAGTATTTGGTATGCTCGCCACCTTGAGTTATTTATAAAAATAATAAAGGCGAGATAAAAAAAGTCTAAAAAAAAAGCCTGGATATTCATATACGTACATCCCATGGTCAGCTCATAACTAAGTAAGTAAAGGAGCACCATACCTAATCCATGAGAACAGCTGGAATTCTCTTCTACTTTGAAAGTAGAATGGGAATGGGAGAAAAATAATGCAGGCAAATCTTTCAGTATGTAACTAGTTCAACTCCTTGTTTTAGGAACTTGAAGTTTTAATTAAAGTTCTCTTACAGAGGATGAGAGGGAAAAGTGCAAAACAAAGCCTTCATCTGCACTCTTTTGTTACAGGAGTAATCTGTATGTTGTGCCACTACCTCAAGAAAATGATAGGAGTAGTGTGGCTGCTATGATCGCAAGGGTGTCTCCTCCTTACTCAGGGAGCAGCAAGTGACAACATATTTCCTGCTATGTGTGGGCTGGATCCTTGCCCTGCTTGGCTTCTTGGGCTGGAGGCTGGATTTGAGTGATGGTAGTACATCTCTGACTGAGGGAGCAGTGGTATGCCCTCTCCTGAAGAAGCCACCTTACAATCCAAACGTGTTGAACAATTTCCTCCCAGATTCTGTGATGGCCTTTTTGGGAAAAGTTTTGGAGAAGGTGGTCAGGTGTCAGTTGCAGAGTATCCTGGATGGAGCAGATTATATGTCATGTAGATCTGTGCACGATATAGGGGGTGCAATGGCTCAGCGGTTAAGACGCCAGGCTTGTTGATCAGAAGGTCGCAAGTTCAGCGGTTCGAGACCCGAGCGCCGTGTGACGGAGTGAGCTCCCGCACTCACCCCAGCTCTTGCCAACCTAGCAATTCGAAAGCATGCAAATGCAAGTAGATGAATAGGTACCACTTCAGTGGGATGGTAACAGCGTTCAGTGCTTGTCATGCCGGCCACATGACCGTGGAAGCGTCTTCGGACAGCGCTGGCTCTTTGGCTAACAAACAGAGATGAGCACCGGCTCCTAGAGTCAGACACGACTGTGCAGGAGAAACGGTTACCTTTACCTAGATCTGTGCATGGGATCACTCTTCTGGATGACCTGAAGTGGGACCTGGATGGAGAGAAGGCAGCTCTCCTGGCCCTACTGGACCACTTAGCAGGATTTGTTACAATTGACTGTAGTATCTTTTTGGATTGCTTGTGAGATTTGTGGGTTGGGACCACTGTGTTAGGAAGGTTCTGCTCACATTCAAATGTTGCCACAGCAGCAGGGGAAGGAATATTATTATATGCAAAAGTTATAAACAGCTCCCGGCTGGTAGTATACTTGAGTCAGTATGATATTTAAAACCAAAAAACATTATTCTTCTTATTTTGCCAATTCTTCTATCTGTTGACAATAAGTGAAATTCATTCTGATTTGATTTTTTATTCCCATTTGGGCTCTCTGTAAATCATATCTTTTCACGAAGTGTCTTCTGGTCTCCGTTTTCATCCCCTTCGCCATTTTTAACTGTGCTATGTGAATACATGTGGATTTGTTAAATTGCATGATATATATGACCATAAAAACTGTCTCAGTGAAATTATGCTCACTTTTAAGGTGATGGCAGATTCTTTCTTGGTCTGTTGCAACAACCGCACAATTACCTCTTCAGAATTTATCCTATAGAAATTCTACAGTGGCATAATTACACCTCCTCTTCCTCCTGAACTAAGCTGGACATCCACAAACTTTATTTTCAGTTTTTCAATTGCGGACATTTTGTTCTGAATGCTATTGTTAAAGAAGATTTAAAGCTCGGGATGCACAGCTGCAGGGTGAAAGCAGTTTATTTCTCAATGGAGGGAGAAGAATAAGGTTTATCTCTCTAACCAAGTCTTACTCAAATAATATAAAGTCCAAAGGTAGTCAGTCAGTCAGTCAGTCAGTCGTCAGTCGGTCGTCAGTCAGTCAGTCAGTCAGTCAGTCAGTCAGTCAGTCAGTCAGTCAGTCTATCTATCTATCTATCTATCTATCTATCTATCTATCTATCTATCTATCTATCTATCAGATAGATATAAATGAAACACAATAACACCAGGAAAGCAAAAGAAACAAGTGTTGATGACATTTTGGGGATAAAATAAAGCAGTATAATAGAATTGGACTGCATTCTTCCCCCAGAAGCTGGGGCACTAATAGGTCTGGAATGCTTGAGGCATTTTTACAATCAAAAAAGGTTAAGCCTATGAATGCCAGCAGGGTGAAAAGTTCATGGCGATCAGCTGAGAAAAGTTCAATTAGAAACTGTATTTTCCTTTTAAGGAATTGAGTGGAGAAAACAGTGTTTGGGAAAGGAAAATGGTGCAGAAGCAAGGTTTTTAGGAAAAGGAAAAAGCAAGTATTTGTTTCTAAAAGTTCCTACATGGTATGTTTTCAGTCTTGATTAGCATATCAAAGCATTCTCTGTCTTACTTTTTGGTTTTGCTATCTTCCTTCCTCTAGGTATGTACTAAAGACATATAATATTGTTATTATATACAATAGTTGTTTCTGATGGAGTCTTGAAGGTTAATAAAAGTACTCCAAGCAGCTAACAACAATCTTGCAGAGTGAACCAGCAGGGAACTTGCACTTTAAGTTTAATTGCGTTCAGAAATAAATTCAGTCTTCACACATTAGTTAGATGAAGAAAAATAGAGATAGCTGACATTTATTCAGTAGATCGGGATACAAGAAGATTCATAGTCGATCTGCATGCAAGCAAAATGGAATGGATGAGAGCTGCATTGTGCAGCCCTCCTGCTTGCAGGTGTGCCCAAAGAGTAATGGAGGTTGTTAATCCCCCAAACTCAAGAAGAAGAAGGAAGTGGAAATCAGGTGACCCATGTGACATCCCACAAGCACAATAGAGATGTGTTTTACTAGAAAAGACCCCCCTTATGCTTATGAGACAATGCTGAGTTGACCCGTGATGATTCCAACAGTTTCTACAGTGCATAAATGCTGTATCTAAGTCTCCCAACAGACTGAGACAATCACTGGGTTCCTACAAAATGCTGAACCACCTCACTCCATTTTAGAAAGGAAAGGCTTGCTAAACCCAACATTTTCTCACTTAGATATGTCCTCCTACTTGCCCCTTCTTATTCTGTCATGATATTCAAACTGAAGATTTGCATTTAAATGAATTGGTGGGTTCTGAATTGGTTGACTCATCAGTAACGTTGTTTGTTTGCTTTTAGCTCAGCAGAACCAGCTTGGGGGTGGGGCATGTGAGCAATCCTTTAACATGGTAAATCCATATGCACAGCAGTCATAGCCAGCTAACCATGCAAGTATTCTGCAGAATGGGGAAAGCTGTAAGGAAAGAATTCTTGATCATTTCCACAGGACTGATGGTATTACAAACTGCTTTACAGTAATGGCTTCATTTGCCTTCACAAGAATTCTGCCTCTAGGAGGGAGAGAAGGAGAGAGATGCAAAAGTCTCATGAATCAATTTTACAACACAAAGTTTTGTGACAATTTCTGCCTTTACAAACACAGACCCATATTTTTCTGCTATGAGTTTTAGCATAAATAAATACTCGGGGCATGATATGACATAGGCCAAGGGTCGGAAATGGTGGCTCTTGAGCCAGATCTGGCTCTTTGGCCCCTCGGCTCTGGCTCTCTCTCTCTGTCTGCCGCCCGACATCCGGAAAGCCGGTCTCTGGAAGCAGCGCGAACCCTGGGGAAGAAACAGACGCTGATTGGTGGAGGCTCAGAAGGAAGGACGCCGCCACCAATCAGCGCACGCCAAAGGGGAGCAGAGAGGCGGGCTGAACAAGGCGAAGCCCGATTGGCCCTGCTTCCCAGAGGCGCGAAAAAAAGACTGGCGCGGGGCCTCGCTCAGCTGCGCGAGGAAGCGCTCCAAAAAGACCGGCGCGGGGCCTCGCTCAGCTGCGCTGGGCTGTTGCCCCACTCCAGTTCTCGGCCCTGACCACCCGCCTCGGGCTGCTGGGAGATGTGGTTCAGCCGCTTCCGGAGAGCTGCGGCTTCGCCAACCGCGCCCTCTGGCACGCCCGGCAGGTGGCTGCCCACCATTTGCTAAAACGCCTCCAGCGAAGAAGACCTCCCCCCGCACACCTGCAGCAACGCGGGCAAAAGGGGAGCGGGCGTGTGTGCGTGTGCAAAAGGGTTGAGGAGGTGTAGAGGTGTGCGCGCGCATGCAAAAGGGCTGAGAAGGGCTCCCCTCTCCCCGCCATGCTTGCAAGGTCTCGCCTACTGCTTCTCCCCGAGGCGTCTGCAAAGGGGCACGCCACTCGCCCCACGCCCGTCGCTGCAAAGGGCATCTCCCCTGCCGTTTACCTGGATGTTCAGGCGCCACAGCAAGAGCGGTGCAGCCCCAGGCGGGTGGTCAGGGCCGAGAACTGGAGCGGGGCAACAGCCCAGCACAGCTGAGCGAGGCCCCGCACCGGTCTTTTTGGAGCGCTTCCGTGCGCAGCTGAGCGCTGGGCTGTGGAAATGCGCTCCAAAAAGACCGGCGCGGGGCCTCGCTCAGCTGCGTGCGGAAGCGCTCCAGGTCCAGCGGCTCGTCCAGCTTCACAGCCCAGCGCAGCTGAGCGAGGCAAACCCGCCCCCTTCCACGCGATTGGCCCCCGCCCGCAAACCCCGCCCCCTTCCATGCGATTGGCCCCCACCCGCAAAGCCCGCCCCCTGGCTCTCGAGCATTTCAAAATGTGCACGAGCATGTCAAAATGGCTCCCGGCATAAAAAGTTTGCCGACCCCTGACATAGGCAAATACGTAAATGCTGTGGTGATTTCTGCATTTAAAAGCATGTGCCATTCCCTTTTGACTGCCGGATTGAAGGGCCTATGGCGGTGCTTGCTCATAAAGGAAGGCACTTCTGAGGAACTCCTTCACAGACTCAACTAACTTGTCAGAATTAAAATTAAGCACTTTCCTCTCTGAGTGCAAGAGTTTGGGTGTAGCCAGCAACATTTTTTGAAACCTTTACCCTCCTTTTAATGCCGTTGGCCACATGGTCACTGTCCAGTGAAACCAACAAAGGGGGATCTTATTCCCTTCTCTGCTTGCTCTTCCCCTCAGTTTCATTTTCCTCCAATAATAAGCGCCCCTCCATCTCCAGACTCAAAGCTTCCTCCAACCCCAGGCAGAATCCATGTTTATTTCCAGGTCGTTGCTCTGTGGCATTATAGGTAATAGTGCTCTTTTGTGCATCTTCAGTGGCTTTCCTTGAGGAGTGTAACTCTCCACAGGCTTGGAGAATGAAGGACCTATTTTAGCCACATTTATGCTTACTTCACAAAGAGGGCCTTACACTTCCAAAGAAGGAACACAGCTGCACATTGCAGAAAGAATTGATTGACAACTGCTCATATGCAAGCTTCTCCTAATGCAGGGCTTTCCAAAGTGCTGCCGCTGGCAACATGCCAGTGGCGGCGGCGGCGACGGCACGGGGGGGCGTGCGGCAGCGTGCGCGCACGGTGGTGGTGCGGGGGGCGTGCGGCGGCATGTGCGCGCACGGTGGCAGCACAGGGGGCATGCAGTGGCGTGCGCACATGGTGGCGGCGCGGGGGGCGTGCGTGCACGGTGGTGGTGCGGGGGGCGTGCGGCGGCGCGCGCGTGCATGGCGGCCGCCGTGAACGCGCGCGCCGCCGCTTCCGGGTGGTGTGACGACACACCACACTGTGTGTGGCGACACACTTTTGTGTCGCGACACACAGTTTGGAAAGCTCTGTCCTAATGAATTAGACTTCCATTGGCCATAACAAATCAGTGTCATAGAAAGAACTGAAGCAATGCACACAGGCCAAACACAACTAACTTTTCTGAATTAATTGTTAAGAATGTTGACAAAGGTCCAGCCAAGAAATGTAGCTCATTCAAACTACATGAACTGCAATGGGCTCCTAGCATACATAATGCAGAGTTAAAGGCGTGACCTTGTTAAAGACCTATGCATGAATAGCTTACAAATGGTTCTTATACACTTCACCATTTTCAGGAACATTACTGATTTATTTATCACATTTTTATAGCTGCTTATCTCACATAGTGATTCTGGGTGGTGTACATAATAAAACAGTCCAAATAGATAAAAACCATTAAAACACAACCAAATTAAATTTAAAAGATAAAAAACAAAATGGTGAAAAAGTATACAAGAGAGTGCATTCAATTAACTATTATATAACCATCTAGCAGAGTCCACTCTATCATGGGATCCCCAGGCTAGTTGACAAAACCATGTTTTAAGGGCCTTTCGGAAGGCCAGCAGGGTTGGGGCCAGCCTCACTTTTGGGGGAATGATGTTCCACAGAGCGGAGGCCATGACAGAAAAAGGCTTTCCTCCAAGGTCCCGCCCAACAAGATTCCCTGGCCGACGAGACCAGCAAAGTAGTATCAGAGCATTTCAACCTCCCAGAACAGTCTACAGCCATGGTTCCCAAACTGTTCGCCACATAGCGAACTCACAGAGGCACTGTGGAATATTTTACTGCTTAATAAATGGAACTGTTAGTGAGTTCATGTGGCACCCCTGAGTGTTGCAGTGTATAGTTTGGGAACTGCTAGGGGTGCCGTGAAAAACTGACACACTAAGGGTGTTGTGAACTGAGAAAGTTTGGGAACTTCTGCTCTGAAACAAACCTCAGAGTGACTGTCTTGGAAAAATTGGAGCTTTACTCACCCATTGAGCAAGAGGTTGCTGAACTCACATCAAAAGGTTTCAGGCAATCTCAGAAGGTCAAACACAATGTTTTTTTTTAATACATTACAGGTAGCCCGCAGGTTACAGAGGCAATTGGGACCAGAATTTCCATTGCTAAGCAATGTGGTCATAAAGCGCAATATCACAAGACTACATCGCTTAGCGACAGCAGTCATGGCAATCCCAGTTGCTGTTGTAACCCCAGGACCACATGGGTCGTTAAGCAGGAAGAGGCAGGAGTCCCAGTCAAGCAGGCCGGTGGGTGAGAGCTGTGGGTGTCGGGGGGTTCCATAGGCAGGTGCTAGGGAGCACGGATGGGTGTTGCAGGCAGGGGGTGGGTGCTGTGGGAAGACGCTAGGGAGTGCAGGTGGTTGTCGTGGGTGGGGGGTGCAATGGGTGGGCACTAGGGAGCATGAGTGGGTGCTGCAGGTGGGATGGTGGGTACCGCCAGCAGACATTAGGGAGTGCAAGTGGGTACTGCAGGTGGGGGGTGGGTGCTGCGTGCAGGTGCTAGGGAGTGTGGGTGGGTGCCACAGGTGGAGGGTAGGTACTGTGGGCAGGCAATAGGGAGCATGGGGGCAGTGGTGGCAGGAGGTGTGTGCAGTGGGCAGGTGGTGGAGAAGGTGGCAGGGTGGTCATAAATGCGGGCTGGCCCGAATTTTGATCATGTGACCACAGGGGTGCTGTGACAGCCAGACTTCAAGGGCCAGTAACAAGTCCATTTTTTCAGCACCGTCATAACTTTGAACAGTCACTGAATGAATGGACATAACCCAAGGACTACCTGTACAATTGTTAATTGATAAGATACTGATAATCTGTCTCTTCTGTAACCTGCATCTGCAAAACCAACCTGTCTTCCCCTCCTTTCCCCCCTCCCCTCCCCTCCCCTCCCCTCCCCAATAAGTCCAGCCACTTGATGAATCTTTTTTTATTAAGAATTTTATTAAGTTTAAAGCAAAGATAAAAACTACAAAAAAGCAAAAAACAAAAACATAGAACAATAATTCTAAAATCTTTTGCCTCTGACTGAGGAGAAAACCTCCATCCTCTTCTCTGCCAATTTGTATCCCCAAGTAGTGGCTTGCCTTCCCAAGATGTTCCACCTCTACTTCCGTGTCCAAATTGGATACAATTTTATCAATGTCCCTTTGATCCTCATAACAGAGAATCAAGTCATCCACATATGTCAGAATGAACATGTCTCTGCCATTCTTGTGTCATGTGTAAAAGCAGGGATCAGCTTTGCCCTCAGTGAAACCTTGCTTTATTAGCTTCTGGTTCAGTTTCACATTCCAGGCCCTTGCTGCTTGTTCCAGCCCATAGATCCCCTTCTGAAGCCTGCACACTAAATGTCTGTTCTTTGGATCAGTGAAGCCTTCAGGTTGTTGCATGTACAACTCTTCCTGAATTTCACCATGCAAGAACACTGTTTTAATGTCCATATGTTCCACTTGCATGTTTCTGCTTGCAGCTAGACTTAAAAGAAGTCGAATTGTTGTGTGGGTCACAACTAGTGCAAAAGTCTGGTAATAATCTTCCCCATACTTTTGTGAATAGCCCTTGGCTACCAGTCTAGCTTTGTATTTTTGGACTTCTCCCTTCTCATTCTGTTTGGCCTTAAAGACCCATTTGCAACCAATGGCCTTTTTGCCAACAGGTAACTTTGTGAGTGCCCAAGTGTTGTTGTGTTGCACAGCCTCAAACTCTTCTTGAGCTGCTTTCCTCCACTTACTTGCTTCAGCTGGTGGCAGCTGTTGCACTTCCTTCCATAATGCAGGCTCTTTCGGCAATGCCACTCCTGCGAGGTAGGACAGTCACTTGGCTGGAACTCCCTTGTTGGGTTGCGATGAGCGCCTCAGGTCCAGAATAGGACGCAGGTCTGGATGATGATGCATCTCTGCCCCTTCTGTCCCTCCTGGTTCCTCATCGTCTGACTCAGGTGGAGTCTCCAGCTTGATGTCCTCTCTCTGGTCTTGCCTGCTCACCACACCTGGAAATACTGGGTGAGGTACCTTGAACAAGTCATCATCACCTCCCCCTACTGTAGAGCTATTGGTTAGAGGTTTTCGATTTTGCTCTGTTTCATGAAAATGTCCCCTCTGCAAGTTTGGATTGAGCCAGTCTTGGGACCTGAAACTCTTTCTCTCTTGCTTCCCAGTGGGCACCCCAACAAGATTTCTTCCTTTGTTTGGGAATCTAATTTGATTCTTTTCTCTGTTGGAACATGTGTGTAAGTAGCTGTCATTGCTAGATGTCTGCTACCCCCAGCAGATGCTTGGATTGGCCCACACAGCTCAGTGTGAATTGGCTCCAGGGGCTGTTTAGAGCACCTGGTGCTTCATTTTAGAATTGCAGGCCCTGTGGAATTTCCCTGTGTATAGGTTCTGACCTTACAACAGCCTTACCACAGTCCTTGGCTTCCAAATTGCTTCTCAATCCATTTTTCTTTGTTTGAAGAGTTGCATTTGAGTCTCTTTGTCCCAGTTGTCTGTGCCAGAGGATGGCACTGTCATCCTCCTTTTCTTGGTGACTGGCCATGCATGCCATGTCTGGCCTCTCATAATTGAGAAAAATTAAACCTTTATCTAGAAATCCTGTTAGAAAGACACCCTTTTGGTCCATTATTTGACAATTGTTGCCTTTAAAATGAATGATATGACCTTTCTTCATCAGTGCAGATGTACTTATCAAATTCAAGCTCACAGCTGGAATATATAAAACGTTAGTAGCAATTAAATCCTTCTGAGTGGTGCCATTTCCATACCTTAGGAGAGCACGGCCTTCTCCTTCCACAGGGATTGCTTTTCCATCTGCTAAGCTGATTGCTTCCTTTGAACTTGGGTTCAACTTGATGAAGAAAGATGGATCATTAATCATATGCATATTGCAGCCACTGTCTAACATGAAAGATGAGCAGTTTTTATTTATGGCTGAAAATGCAAGAAGTCTCGCCTCTGGAGTCCTCTCTTTGTTGGTTTTCTGATCTGCCTTTCTGGCCCAACAATTTTTCTTTAAGTGACCATTCTTGCCACAAGAATGGCACTTGATGGGCCTCTTTGTTATTGAAAGGCTCCTCTGCTGCAGATCCCCATCTTTGCCCTGAGGCACTTTTGAAAAATAGCCTGCCTCATTGTGGGTCTGCTTGGCATTTCTATAGGAGGCCTGCCTGCTATTCTCAGACATTAATTCTTGAATTAAATCTGAAAGGGGTTGTCTGGCTCCCCTATAGCTTGCAGCAAAACTAGAAAAATTTTAAGGCAATGATCCCAACAAAAATCCAACTTGGATCCTGTTATCCAAAATTACATCATTACAAGTAAACTTGTGCAGCAATGATTGAACTTTACAAATATGCTCATCTATATCTTCATTTGGCTGGAATTTTAAATTGGATAACTCTCTCACCAGATTAACAACTTGGGAATGTCCTCCTTCCCCCTAGAGTTTAAACAATTCTTCCATCATTCCTCTTGCATTATCTCTGTGCTGGATTTGTACCAGCATTTGTGCACTTAAGGAATTCATGATCAAGCCTTGGAGCTTAAGATCATTGGCCATCCATTCTGCATATGCTGCTGAACCTGGACTAGGAGGATCTTGATTCAAAATATTATGCAGATTAAAAATCCTTGCCTTCCTTTCCAGGGATATCTTTATCTTCCAGGGATAAAACTCTCTGGGTTTTAGCTTAAAAATCTCTGGATTTTGAGGCAGGAGTACACTGGCCATCTTGTCTAAGCAAAAAGGATTTAAAAATCACTTGAAAAAGAAAAAAATTTCTTCCCTTTATGCTTAAGGTTATTTCCTTGTGTAAGAAACCTCTTCAGTAGCTAGATTGAGTATTCTCTCAAAGACAACAATACTCATGCAAAACCATCAAAAAAAGAAAAATTCTGCTCAAAAATAGAACAAGGCAAAAAGGAAAAATTCCTGCTGTTTAAAAACAAAACCTCTTTCTACAAAATCCTGGGCCCATAACCCTTTGAAGAACATTCAATGGCCTGTTAGAACCAGTGAATGGAGCAGAGCTTAACGCTGTGTAAACTCTTGCACAGAAAAAGGAATATTGTTTAAAAACACAGCCTGTGAGCATGTTAGAAAGATTCAGGTTCTTATTCTTATACTTTTAGCCCACCCAAGCATAAAGAAACACATGCTTAGACATTGCAGGTACAAAAAGTAAGTACAAAAGAGTTCTTACATTTATTTTGTCCAGGTAAATTTTCAGTAGAAAATTTGATTCATTTTTTTCTGTTCCTTAAACTGTATACCTCTGGCCCTGTTTGCTGCCAGAGGCTGTGTGGAGAAAGGGGGCTTGAGGCCTAGGCATGGCCTCTCCATGGAGGAGAGCAGCCACATGCTGCTTCCTCCTCGATGGAAGAATCGAGAGAGAGAGAGAGAGAGAGAGAGAAGAGGAAATGGGAGGGGCAACAAGCAGCTTCCTCTAGCACAGAGTTTGCCTCCTAGAGCAATCACCCATATGCTAATGAGGCATGCTTGATTTGCCGGATTCCAGCAAGCCTGAAAAAAAACCAACTGCCACGATGCCAGTTCTGTCCATGGAGCCTGGGGACACAGCTGCTCAGTTGGCCATATTCCCACCGGAAGTCCCCCCAGCCACTTGATGAATCTGATGAAGTGAGCTGCAACTCACAAAAGTTTATGCCTTTTAATAAAATTTGTAGTTGGAAAATGTGCTACGAGACTCCTGATTTTTTGCCACCATAAATTAACATGGCTCTCTGCCTACAATCATTAGTATAAGGACCTGCCTCGATGTTTTATGTTTGAAGAGGTTGTCAGAAGCTCAATTTCTGTTCAACCTCATGTGGTGCCTCTTGATGCCTTAGTCAGTACCAAGAATTACTCAAGTCATAATTATGCCGCCTTTGACAATTTCAGCCGCAGTTCGTTCCTTTATGTCTGTCAGAAAGCTGTGGGAGGAGCGAGGTTTTGGTTGCTACTGTTACCTCCGAGAGTAAAAGTCCATTTCATAAGGTTTACTGATCTGCTGCTGTCACTGGACAAAGAAAGAGTGGCAGCCTTGCAGTACGAAGAGCAGGCATGTGAGGGATGCAAGGCAGATTCTGCATAGAGAAAAAGGATAAAGGGAAACAGGGGAGACGTTGACCTCCAAGGTCTTGTTAAGCTGCTGCTAATTCAAAATACAGGAATCAAAAGCCATGCCATGTTCTCGTTAAGAATGCCAGGGCCATAAATAAGTCAGATTTTTAAGCAACTCAGTACTTGTTGAGGGCCATTTCAAGAATGCACTACAGGAAAGAGTGATTATAAATAGTGCAAGACAGCATCTCCAAGAGACATCCTTTTTCAAACCATGCAGTAGGTTATATTTACTTACAGTGCCAAGGGCTAATATGAAACTATGAATATGTTCTAAAGATAATTCACTTCTTTATTAATGACTCTTTGGGGTGATAATTCTCATCCCTGTCTGGCTTGCAAAATATGTTGTGTTGATAAATTCTGGTTTAGTAAATGGGCTCCGTTTGGATTTAATGTATGCAGCCTTGAAAGGAGATGAATGCTTGGTTGCTGAAATTAATGTAGATTAACGTTAGGAGCTAGTCAGACATTTGTCCTTCTTAAAGCAGGGGCCACATGCTGCACTCAGAGTTCTGAGCAAGTTTGTCCACATAGAACATAACCAACACCTTTTTTTTTCTTTTCTTGTTTTCCCTTCCAAACTCATTTGAATCAGGTATGTTTGTTGGGGATACTAATGAGACAGGGCACTTTTTAAAAAATATAACTTCTGCGCATTTCACTTAAGCACAGTGCTTTGGAATCTCTGGTGCATTAATCCCCAAAGCAACAATGTGTGAAAAGTTATTTCAGTACCACAAATCTCCTGACAAGGAAATGGCCAGCTAGTTTGTATCTATATTTAAAATTTAACTATCTTGCTCCTTCTTTAGACTTGCAAAATCACAATGCTGCAGTGATGGAGAAGCTGCAAAAATGGCATAATGGGGGAAAAGGCTGGGTTCCTTCTGGAGCCTTTTTATCTCTGCCCCATGTTATTCCCATCAGTAGATTTCTTATTACTACTCATCCCATAGGTATGTGGTGACAATTTGCATTTTATAATGTTAAATAGTAAATGCGGTGCAAATATGCATAAACAAAACTGAGCGTTTCTACTGCCCATACTTAAGATCCTCTATTCTGGGCTGGAATAATGGAAAATGCCAGGGGAGACATTTACAGATGTGTGCTTTCTGAAGCATTTTATGCCCATATGGCCTAGAAAACTGCATGGACTTGTCCATGCAGTTGCCAGGAGTCATGACTGACCTGAAGTGTGACCCGTGTGTGTGTCCTTCAGGCCTTCTAATGGTGCATCCATCATCTCTATAATTGAGTCTATTCATCTTGTTAGAACCTTTACTAATTCTTCTTCTGTTGCTTGTCGTATTTCTGTAGATATACAGATTGATTCCTGTAGCCATCTGGTTTGGTAATGGCCAGAGTGCTGACCTTCTGGCTTGGTAATGGCCAGTGTGCTCATCTTCTAGTACTAGAGGTTCTTAGTAGGGAATATCTTCTAGGATATCTTGGAGGGATCTCTACTGTACAGAATTTCAATATATTCCTTCCTGAAATCTTTGTCTTTCCTGGCTTTGGCTTCTCGGCAATTCCCACTGTCTGCTCTGACATCTAATTTGCTTTCTTTTCTTTCTTGGTCTTCGACAGCCTCTTTTAACATTAATCTTTAATAACTTATTTGATTTAATTCCATAGTTCCTCTGGTTCCCTATTATTGAGATTCAGGACTTCAAAGCAATTCTTGATGTTCTCTTTGAAAATGGTGGGTATATGCTCAATATCATATTGTGGAAATTGGTTGGCTTTTTCTTCCACTTTAGCTTAACTTGGGACTTGCACATGAGCAGTTCCTGATCTGTTCCACAGTCAGCTCCTGGCCACATCTTTGCTGTTATGGTATAATTGAGCTTTTCCACTTCCTTGTACCACTAATATAGTCAGTTTGATATATGGTGATGTTGGTGTGCATAGGCATTATTTTCATTGTTTGAATAATATGTTAGCAATGAAGATATCATCAGATTCACAGAAACTAAGTTTCTCCTGCTTCATTTCTGTTTCTTTTCTACAGTCCAACTATGTTTTCCTCCTTACTTTTCCAACTTTAACATTCTAGTCTCTAACTATGACTATCACATCTTGCTTGCATCTATGTCTATGAAGGTTCTCAGTCATCCAGGTGGAATTGTCTGTAGCTTGAATCATGTCAACTGGATTTCTATTTTCTCAGTGGAAACGTTTCACTCCTTATCCAATTATCCATTATCTTGCTTGCATGTTCTGTCAATTTCAGATTGAACTTAACCATAAAATTTGATAACCCCATCTTCTTGTACATTAGTGGTTGGAGCATAAGCTTGGAAAGTTGTCATAGTTGCCTGTGAAGTATATTTGGTCACTGACTGAATTGTACCCAAGTACTCTCTTTAGCCAAGTACTCTCCTTGACTATGAAAGCAATACCGTTCCTTCTTTGTTTTTCATATCTTGAGCATTTTCTGACTGAAAGTATCCAGTTCTAATCCATTTCAAATTGCTGATGCCTAAGATATCAATGTGTAGTTGATTCATTTCAACATTCATTGTGTTCAGCTTTCCCATGTTTATGTTCATGCTTCTTATGTTCTGTGTTTCCACTATAATTCTGACTTTGCAGCTTCAGATTTTCTTTTCCTGCATGGCGACATCAGCAATTAGTTGTCCTGAAGGCTTTAATCTAGTCATGTTATAAACACCATTAGTACTATGAAATTTCCTCAGCTCTTCCTCAGTACCATGTTGAGTACCATATGATCTGAGGGGCCCATCACTATATTGTCAATCATTTAAATTTTCTATTCAATCAATTTTCTTGGGAGAATTTCTGAGCAGTATGAAATGATGCCTTTGCTGTTGTCACTAAAGTGTTCTTCCATCTCCAGCATTTTCCTATATCTCTGCTGCCTAATATAGGTACCTTCTTGTTTTAGCTGGGCAACTAGGATGACCTTCATGCCTTGGGTGACCGTGCTGGGAGTATATACTCTTGACATTCTTCTCTCATCCCTCCTAGGAACAAACCCTCCCAATCCCATGATGAGGCAGCATAGCAGGACGTGAAGAATATTATGGGATATTTATCCCTAAATGTATATGGATGAAGGACAGTGAAAGATTACTGTTCATTTTCTCAGTGCAACAATTGTATGAGATAGATTAAGCAGTGTGGAAAAGACTGACTTGATGAAGTAGAGAACTGAGGTCAGCATTTCCTGATTCTTGGTTAATCAAGTGACAGACAGCCTCATTGTTTATTGAGTTGACTTACCCCATCTTTTTTGCAGGATCTCAAGGTATCTCAAGGTAGCTTCAGTGGGGAATCTCCCTTCACTTTAGCCCTAGTAACTAAAGTTACCCAGTAAGTTTCCATGATTGAGGGTGAACTTGAGCCTGGATCTCCCTGGTCATTGGCCAACACCTTAAGCACTACACTACCTTGGTCTTAGATGTCCAGGACTTTTCCATCAGCTGAAGCCAGAATGGTCAGGGGCCAGGGACTGTTAGAGTTGTAGTCCAAAACATCTGGAAGCTACCTCATTGCTTCCCCCTTGTTTTGAGCCAATAATTAATGATTCTGAAATTATAATAACCAAAATGTCATTTCAGAAATGTAGTTTAGTAGTCAGAGCTGGAGGCCAAGATAGGCAATGATGTGGTAGGAAAATGGCAGACCCTGGAAAACCTGTTCTGTTTGGAGTATGACCACCAGAACTTTATAGAAATAGTTTTATTATATAAACACTATTTACAATTATAAGTCCATAATACAACTGAAGAATACTGGATCAATTGGTTGTGCTTAGAGGTAGGCAGCTATGCAGTAGCACAAGCTAAGGTTCAGCAACAAGTAGGACAACAGTCCTGGATCAAGATGCTAGGTAGGTAAGTTCAAACTAGGAAACTCAGGATCAGTTCTTCTGAATTACTGGGAGCAAGGCTGACAAGGCTGGACTGAAGTCTCTGGAACTAGGATTGCAAGATAGATGGGATGAGGTTCTTCTGAATTCTCAGGATAACTGGACTGGACTCACTCCTCCCACAGCTTTCTCTGGACAAGCTGGATGCTCTAAAGGACTGGACTGGAACTGCAAGGCAGACTGGACTGGTTCTTCTGGAACACTGTACTGGAACTGCAAGGCAGGCTGGACTGGTCTCTTTGGAACACTGGACTGCAAGGCAGACTAGACTGGTTTCTCTGGACACTGGACTGGAAATATAAGGCAGACTGGACTGGTTCCTCTGGGACACTGGACTGGAACTGCAAGGCAGACTGGACTGGAACCTCTGGGACACTGAACTGGAACTGCAAGGAAGACTGGACTGGAACCTCTGGGACACTGGACTGGAACTGCAAGGAAGACTGGACTGGAACCTCTGGGACACTGGACTGGAACTGCAAGGAAGACTGGATTGGAACCTCTGGGACACTGAACTGGAACTGCAAGGAAGACTGGACTGGTTCCTCTGGGACACTGGACTGGAACTGCAAGGAAGACTGGACTGGAACCTCTGGGACACTGGACTGGAACTGCAAGGAAGACTGGACTGGAACCTCTGGGACACTGGACTGGAACTGCAAGGCAGACTGGACTGGTTCCCACAAGGCAGACTGGACTGGAACCTTTAGGACATTGGACTGAGACTGCAAGGCAGACTGGACTGGAACTGCAAGGAACAGAATGGGAACTGCAAGGCAGACTAGGCTATTATCACTAGGCAATGCTGCCTGTAAACCAGGCAGGACAGGGTACGATAAACTAGAAAGCCCCCCAACGACAGAACGTGGAGACCCAAAATCGACGCGACAAGATGCACAGGGGTGAGCAAAGTACTTAGCTGAAGTGTCAAGGCGTTGCCTTGCCAAGGCTGACGAACACTGTGAAGCTGGAGACACCAGCTGATGAATACCCGAAACAACTGAAGCTCTCCTGGTAGGGCTTGCTGAAGAACTACGAGCTAAAGTTCCATTCCCACTTGATGCTGAAGCGATCTGGGCTTCTGATGCAGCTGAGGTGAATTCAGAAATGAGTTGAGGATCCGACTTGGGTTCTGCAGCGGCTACAGGACAGGCTTCCAAGGTAGGCTCTGGCTGGACTTCTTCCGAAGAAGCTGGTAGCTCAGTAGAACATTTGTTACCAGCAGCCTGATGCTTGCGCTGGTGCCCTTTTATCCTGTTTTCGGTGCACCTTCTCTCCTCGGGAGCCAATCAGGACTCCCTCTGTTTGGCGCGCTTATCTGCTTGCCTCTCTCTGGCGCTGATTGGAGCTGAACTAGGAAGTAAGTCAGGAGCAACAATTGGCTTCTCAGGATTCTCCCGTGCTACTGGGTCATCCCCAGGTCTGGACTCCTGCACCTGCTCATCAGGAATTGGATCACGAGTATCGCACTTTTGACCCTGCGCCAGTTGCTGCTCAGTATCAGTTTCATTTCTGAGGTAAGTTTCATTTCCTTCTAGCTCAGAGTCAGAGTCAGAGTGAACTCTGACAAACCTGAAGCTTTTCAGAGCCCAGTGCTTTAAACCTAGCAGAACTTGGTCAGCTTGGTCAAGGTCTTTCAGCAACCAAAGTTGAAATGAACCCCTTTTGAATAGACAACAATCCATCTCTTTAATTGTATGTGGAAAGATTGGCTGAATGCAAAGGCAGTGTTCATTTGCTCTCATTCATTTCACTGCCTAAAAGAACATTAAAGTCTTCTGGCATCTCACCAGAAGGACTGCATGAACTGTTCTCATTTGCATTTGTTTGAAAAGTGCAAATTGAGGTGGAAGGTCCTTCTCCAAGTAGATTTAAAACAGCTTTTCACTGGATGTTTCCTCCTCCCGCCTCCACCCCCAGTTATATTATACCTGCAAATCTTTGTAAAAGCCCTACAAAGGTCTAGGATGCATGATTGAATGCATTCTTATTTCACACTGAACAAATTGAAGTTATTTAAATAATCTGGGAGGAGATGGGATATTAACAGTTTTAAAGGTCATTCTTAGTATTGCAATGGAGAGTGATGCTTGTCTTTCTCTCCCAGTCTTTTTTGATTCAAGGACCTGCTAATCAGGATATGTAGCTTTGCCTCCATGTAGTTCTGCAAGCAGTGAACCTTCCTATAAGATGGTCACCTTGTTTTTATTGGATGAAAATTGAGCTTTGCTTGTATACTATAATAAGCATGTACAGTAGATGATCCCCTAATGCAGAGCTTTCCAAACTGTGTGTCGCGACACAAAAGTGTGTCGCCACACACAGCGTGGTGTGTCGCCACACCACCCGGAAGCGGTGGCGCGCGCGTGCACGGCGGCCGCCATGCATGCACGCGCCGCTGCACGCCCCCCGCGCCGCTGCACGCCCCTACCGCGCCGCCACCGTGCGCGCGCGCCGCCGCACGCCCCCATGCCGCCGCCGTGCGCGCGCGCCGCCGCACGCCCCCCCCGCGCCGCCGCCGTCGCGTGTCGCCGCCGCCGCTCGGTGTGTCGCCAGCGGCGGCACTTTGGAAAGCCCTGCCCTAATGCTTGGTATTTGAAGATAGGATATGTGAGCTCCAGGAAGGGACAGGGCAAAATCCATTGAGAGAACAGTTTTCAAAAGCATTTAAGCATAAACAACTTTCCCACTCCCCAGAAGGAAAAAAAAAGAAATAGGCTCTTGTTTCTATGTTCTACCTATATGAACAGTGGGATTCAGCAGCTGGTTCTTAAATTGGAGAATCCTCATGGGGTCTTCACCAGGGCTTTAGAAATGTGAATGCATGGCAACAATGACCATGTAATGTTGGCAAAGGTGAGAAAACTCTATTAGCATTTTGTAAATCTTTTGCTGCAAACATGAACAAGCCTAGACTGCTTGTCTCCCATGCTGCTCCCAGCTGTTTCTTAAGCCAATTTTAGAAATTCCAGGCTGCAATGCAGTGGGGTGGCATCAGGGCAAGCTTGTTCCTTGGTCTGGACTATGACCACTGCAGGACTTGTTTGGTTGTTCCCCTACTTGTCCTTCTCATTTGTTCAGGGAAGGCAGGTCTTACTGATTGGCTCCCGTGTAGACGAATCTACCAGTGCCCGCCTTTTCCTTTTGGGACTGTTTCCTCCTCACTGGTCCCTGTGCCTTTCCTTTGCTTTTGAGGATGCTTGCACACATGGATGCCTTCACCCACCACCCTGATGTAGAGGGCAGAGGGACAGGAAGAAGAAACACTACCAAGGCAATGGTCAGATAAAAGGGGCTTGAGTCTGGGGCAAGACTGTAACATGATTGAATGTCTCAGACAAGCCCCTCCCTAGTTCACATGAAGATAAAGGGAGTGGAGGGGGAAGCACATTCAGACTTGCAAGATTCTGTTACTATAGCTTTATAATATACATAGTATTTGAGGACCATTAGTGGGCAGCTAGTACCACTGAATGGAGCAGAGCGTATAACTGTTAAGGTTATTCTATGTAGGATTCAAGCGAATGGATTCCTTCACTATGAATTTCTAGCCTGTAAAGTGGATTTTTCCATTCCCCTTGCTGTAAGCAGTTTCCCATAACAAAAACCAGTAAAAACACCAGATGTGCTTTTCTCTAGTCAAAACAATGTGGTGATAACAGCCTTGTCCCATGAGAACCCTTCCCGGGAGGGAAACCAATGTGCAACACCGCCATCACATGGCGGTTTATAGTAAGTACAACTGTTACTACATTGTTAAGCTGAAAAATGGCCTAGCCCACATCTAAGCCAATCAGAATGCTGAAACAAGGTTTTCAAGTGTATAATTCAGCTATGAACTGTGGGTATTCACTCACTCAATTCTATGCTTCTGTTTGACTGCTATCTACATGTTGCCATGTACTGTAACTATGCCTGGTCTTTGCATAGACCATGATTTTTCTTTCCTCACATCTGTTGATGGAACTCTGTGTATGCTTTGTTTTTTCCTTTTTGCAATAATGCACTATACATCCATTATTGCCTTATGCTACCAATAAAGATATTGTTAGCCTTAAAACACGTTGTTTGGATTAATCTGCGCCTGGAACCCCAAAAGCCAGCAACACCCCACAATAACAGCAAAGAAACATGCACACACAGAAAGGAGTTTTTATCTTAATAGCATTAATGAGCACACTAGAGAGATATAGGATATTGATCTTAAGCACATAGCCCACCCAAGCATAAAGAATTACACGCTTAGACAATGTAGGTTACAAAAAATAAGTACAAAAGAGTTCTTAAGTTTATTTGGTCCAGTTACATCCATTTCAGTTTAGAAATGATTTTTCTTTGGTTCCCTAAACTTTGTGGACCCCTGGCCCTATGTTGCTGCCAGGGCTGCATGGAGAAAAGGGGAAAATTCTGGAGTTGAGTCCTAGCATATGGCCTCTCCATGGAAGGACCAGCAGCCGCATGGTCCTTCTCCTCCGGTGGAAGAAAGCAAGAGAGAGAGAGGCAACAAACAGCTTCCTCAGGAAGAAGCACATAGAGAGTTTGCCTCCTAGAGTAATCACCCATATGCTAATAAGGCATGCTGATTTGCTGGAACCTCCAACAGTATTGACCTACATAGCATTGGTTTCCTAGTCTGATTTGCCTTGAAGGGCTGACACCTTCCCATATTATAGTATCTGCTTTGAGACTAACACAGACCCTTATGGTACCATTGCATCTCCTATGTTACAAGAATCAAAGCAATGAGGAAGAAGTTGTCATTGCTTTCTTAGGTTCATTTATAGGTTCATGGAAACTTTGTACCAAGGAAGAACTGATAGGTCACCTCCATAGAAACAAAATAGCAATGTTCCAATATTGCAACTTAAATATGTTAAAAAAAATAGAAGGAAAGGAAAGGAAGCTTTTTAGGACTGTAGACAGGGAAAGCAAAGGTAGCTTCACCCAGCCTGGGCACAAACCTAAGGGTATCCACTGGAAGATGTAAGGATTGAATGGAGCAATTCAAAATTCAATTTAGAGGGCATAGGAAAACACCATGAGGAAAGTTCATGGACTTAACAGGCCATGGTTGGATCAACCAAAAGATTATTTTAAGAAATATGAGGAACCTAGCAGCCTGGCATCCCAGAACAACATGGCTGCACAGTGCAGCCAACATCTCCTGGAGGGGAGGGGCATACCAGGCACTGCAGCCATTCAAAGCTTGGTCTGCCACTAGCTCAGAAGGAAGTTCTCTACTCTGAGAGGTTTAAGATGGCTCAGACTGGAAGACAGCAGATTTGAAATGAAGGTGGAAAACACAGGCATGAGGTGCATTTTCAAGAGGGCTGGAAGGATGATGTCTATTTCTCTACTCAGGAAATGGTGGGTGGCCTGTTCTGGCAATGACCAAGCAAAAAGTGCAGATCTACCTTTACATGGGACAATGATCTAACTGGTTGCCTCCCTAGCAATCAAGGGATAAAAAGGTAAAAGGTAAAGGTTCCCCCCGCACATTTGTGCAGTCGTGTCCGACTCTAGGGGCCGGTGCTCATCTCCGTTTGTTAGCCGAAGAGCCAGCGTTGTCCGAAGACGCTTCCACGGTCATGTGGCCGGCATGATGCACGCGGAACACTGTTACCTACCCACCGAAGTGGTACCTATTAATCTACTTGCATTTGCATGCTTTCGAATTGCTAGTTTGGCAAGAGCTGGAGCTAGTGCGGGAGCTCACTCCACATACAGGGCTAGGGATTCGAACCTCCGAACTTGCGATCTTCTGATTGACAAGCCTGGCGTCTTACCCACTGAGCCACCACGCCCCTTAATCAAGGGATGCTGATGGTCTAATAATAATTCTGGAGGTTGCTGAACTTGCTTGCTGAATAGCTTTTGTTGATGCAAAGCTGTTTCTTTACTGAGCTCTGATTGCTGGTCACTGTTGGCTTTGGTACACAACATAACCTCAAGTAAAGCTTAGAGAGGTAGTAGTTGGGAAATGGAAAATAAAAACAATAGGGAGAAAATTCTGAATGTGTGCATCTGGTTGGAAAAATAAGCCTGGGGGGAATTTCCAAATAGTTGTTATTTCCATCTTGAGGGAATTTATGCTGCCTTAGGACAGAAATTCCATTGCTCCATTACAGGGGTGGGGAACCTTTTTCTGCCAAGGGCCATTTGGATATTTATAACTGGGGACCGAGGGGGTGGGGGGCAGGGTTTCTGCGATTTCTGCGGACCGGGGGCCGGAGTTTGCGGGCGGGAGCCAATCACAAGCACTGGGGGGCGGGGTTTGTGGGCGGGAGCCAATCACGTGGAAAGGGCGGGGTTTGCGGGCGGGAACCCTGCGGGCCTTAGGCAGGAGCCCTGTGGGCCTTATACGGCCCGCGGGCCTGATGTTGCCCACCCCTGCTCCATTACATCCTATAGAAGAGCATCCTAAAACCTTCAGGCTGGACCTTTCCTTTTTCTGCGAGGAAGAATGAACCAATGAGCCTTGCCATACCACAGTGTTCCAATAGAAGAGAAAATATGTAGCTCAGGGTTGAACTGTGGAGTCCTTGGTGATCTCTGAGCTTGGCTGTTTGCTTGCAGACATTTCATTACCCAACTAGGTAATTTTGGCACTGATGATGTTACCTAGTTGGGTAATGAAATGTCTGCAAGCAAACAACCAAGCTCAGAGAGCACCAATGACTCCATACTACAGTGTGTGGAATTGGCAAACTGTACAATATACCCAACCTGCTTTTCTTCTGTTGTGTTCTCAGAGGCTGCATTTTTAGGAACAAAGCTGCTGCCCTCTGAATTATGAGGTGGGAGGCAGGAGGTAAATCAGCCAGTCAGCCTCTCCAGTGAAGAGGATGGAAGCATAGGAGAAATACACCCCAAAGTCCATCCTTCCTGCTATGGAATAGCTTCTCATGGCTGAAAAGCTGATCCTTTACTGAGCTCTGCTTGCTGCTCATGGTTGGCTTTGGTACACAACATAAGCTCAAATAAATCTTGGAGAGGTAGAGTTGGAAAATAAAAAATAGAGAATAGAAGGAGGAAAGGTACATGTGGCTTGAAGAAAAGAACCAGGAGATTTTCCAATAGCTGGTTTCTAGGATATTTTTTATCTGCTTGTTTCACACCACTGCAAGATTAGAGCTGATAGTATGAAGCACTGGGGATGTCTCTGACAGCAAACATGCATTATTCTCCCTGATTTAAAGGTTTCAGCGCCCCAGTCAGCAAAACCTGGCTGCAGTGGACCTTGGCATCAGCATCTTTCTACACTGGCTAAAGCCCACTGTTTGGTTTGGCATTCAACCCTGGCATTTCCGAAACCCTTCCTTGCACTCATATTGCTCTACATTGTTCATTTCCTTCTGGTGCGAACTTCCAGGGGAGCAGTTAGTGTGGTCTATGGGTAGGAGTGGTCACTGGAGAAGAGAGGTAATAAATCACAGTAATGCTTTTCTCTGCAGCAAACCCATCTTCCTCTAGGAGCTTTCCTACCAGGTAGCTTGCCTGTCAAGACGCCTTGAGCCTCCCAGTGTTCAAAACCATCTGCCATCCTGCACCTCCCTTCTTTCTTTCAGTGCGCCGTTGTCTCAAACTACAGCCTCTTCTTTAGACTTGCAGAGGCAGAGCTAGCCTCCTACATAGATGAACGAGGGTTTTGCAGCCCTGAAGCTCTTCAAAGGTGGTTGTCATCAAGTCTTCCATCTGTTAAAGTCTTCACCAATAGCCAGATGCACTGTATGGTTGCAGCAACCAGCATCTTCTTTTCCCTCATGTGCCCATGTGGGCCCTCTAGGAAAATGAAGATACTGGATTTGACTTGAGTGGATTGATTGATTGATTGATTGATTGATTGATTATGTGCCATCAAATTGTTTTGACTCCTAGCAACCACATAGATAAGACTTGAGTGGAGTGAGACCTTTTTGTAGCTTAAAATAGGAAGTTCACCATACCTGGCAGTAGACCCAATAAAGCAATAAAAGGGTATAGAAAATCTATTTATCTTTCATGATACTTTCCCCCTATCCTTCTGGAATCAGAAAACAAGCTCTGATTTCTTGAGAAATATGAACTGTGGGAGGTCACCTAACACTGAATAACGTCAGCCAGTATTATAGAGTAAAAGGACAGGATCACAGATCAAAAAGTATAGGAGCCTGGGGGGCTCAAGGCTGGTAACTCCTTTTTAAAAAAATAGCCTATAGGTAAAACAAGCTAACAAACTAATTAACTAACTAACTTCCAAGTAGAGATGGAAAGTTGAGAAATGGCAAAGGCTTTCTGAGAGCAGGACTGAATGTATGCACTGTATCTGTTTATTTATTTTGTCCTCCAGCTGAATGGAACTCAGATATGATAGAATGAGGCAGTTTTAAGGCACAAGAGCTTTAAAAATAAATTACTGCAAGGACGTGAAAAGATAGAAAAAGCTATGTATCATCAATCACTAGAGCTGGTTACTGCAACGTTACTCTGGACCACAAGGAATTGCTTATACTATTTCTCCTCAGGAGGTGAAATTTCAGGCTCATGCTGAATTAGACTCCTTAATTGGAAATAGACTATTTTCATTAGCTTTATGAAGGTTGATCAAAGGATCTATTATAGAATAAATTACTTCTGTCCCTTCTGAATATCAAGCATAAAGATTTCAGTTTCACCTTCAAATATATGTAGTACCAGTGTAAGATTGTAGCTAATAACTGAATCACATTCTGTCACTTTGGATTGTGTGTGCATGTGTGTGCATGATTTTTTAAAAATTAAATGTTTTCCCAGAAGTAACACATTCATCTCCACTTTCTTCTTTTAACCATGCATGTTGAAGAAATGAAGCTACGTGGGCAGCAACAATTCAGTTGTTCAATGAAACAAAAGATTTGGGAGGGGAGAAGAGATGTGGGGAGGAAAGTTATGAAGGTAGCAATTGTATAGTTAGGCGTAGACATATGGTTATGGAAAAGAACTAGGAAAAATAATCACTCTGAGTTCTGGTGCAATCAGGAAGCCAACTGTACTCAGAGATCAAGGATGGACCACTATAAAGCCCATCAGAAACACCTGGAGGTGCCAAAAATGGAATGTTGTACCTTTTCCAGGCAAAGTTTGTACCCTCCTACTTGAGCAGAGTTAGACTCTGCAGGTCACAGCTGCAGGGTTAGAATTCTTTCAAGGGTTGAATTTATGCCTCAACTGTAATGGGCAGGTTGGCATCCTTGCTGTCTTCTTGATGTATTCCCAGTGCCCTTTTTTAAAAGCTAGCTGTGAGGATGGTAGGGATAGTAGTAAAACTACATTCACTCAGGGTGTTAAATCTAGTTCCTCTGTGAAAACATTTTCCCTTTCTAAAGCTAGTAGGATGGTAGTCCTCACTGAGAAAAGAAGCCTAGCATGAGGTTTACAGCAGGCTGAGTAAATGTGATTTCAATGGAATCACAAGAAGGGAAGAGTTACTAGCTCCTTGCGTACTGTTGCTGTCACAAAAACAGGAACTTTCCCTCTTGATTTTAAGCCCTAAAAACAAAATCAGGAGACTTACTGAATGGTTCCCAAGTCACATATAACTCGGACCAAAGAGTTCCCAGCTATATTACATTTGCACACATGCAAATCCCCTATATGTTTGGACATGTGCACTTAGTAATGAGAAAAGCTTTGTCCCAGGCCTTCATTGCCTTCCATTTCATATCTGGAAGTATGACTCATGCAGCACTGTGATCTCATAACCACCCATAATATACATATTTTTAATTAGGGCTGCAAGCTTAATTGGTCAGTTAATTAACTATGGTTTTCATTGATTAGTCAGAGAGGGCCAATTTTAATTAGTGTGGGCAAATTTTTATTGGTGAGGCTCAGAGTTAATAGCATAATTGTTTGGTACAATTTGGCATTTTGAATTTGGGTACCACAATAATAGAATAAAAAGGATGGTTTACAAATGACCTTTATTTCTAGCAGTGAGTAGCAGCTTTTATTAAAGGTCCTAATTCCCCCAGTATCATCATTCTTTAGTCTCAAGGATGCAAAAGAGCCCAAATTCTGTAACCTTTCTTGCTGTAGTCATAATTAACACTCAATTTTGTGCTTTGATGGCACTGGCTTTGTTACTGGAATGATTGGGACCCTAAATGCAAACATGCACAAATGCAGTTGCAATAAAATACACAGAAGATAATGTTATAAGGAAGGCTGAGCGCCAAAGAATTGATGCTTTCGAACTGTGGTGCTGGAGAAGACTCTTGAGAGTCCCTTGGACTGCAAGGAGGTCAAACCAGTCAATCCTAAAGGAAATCAACCCTGACTGCTCATTGGAAGGACAGATGCTGAAGCTGAAGCTCAAATACTTTGGCCACCTAATGCGAAGAGAGGACTCCCTGGAAAAGACCCTGATGCTGGGAAAGACTGAAGGCAAAAGGGGAAGGGGACGGCAGAGGATGAGATGGTTAGATAGCATCACCGATGTAATTAACATGAATTTGAGTAAACTCCGAGAGACAGTGGAGGACAGGAAGGCCTGGCTTGCTATGGTCCATGAGGTCACGAAGAGTCGGACACGACTAAATGACTGAACAACAACAAAAATGTTATATTAGACTTGGTTCCCTGGTTCTCATGAGGATAAAGGGAGGGAGAGAGGAAGCATATTCAGACTTGCAAGATTCTGTTACTCTAACCTTATAATGAAAGTAGTATTAGCATTCATAACTCGGGTTTCCTAGTCTGGTCTACCTTGAAGGGCTGACAATAATCTTGCAAGTCTGAATATGCTTCTCCCATCCCTTCCTTTATCTTCGTGAGAACCAGGGAGGGTCAAGTTTGAAAAGCTTTCTCAAATTACATTTCTGCCGCAGACTCAACTTCCTTTTATCTGACCATTGCCTTGCTTGCGGCTCTTCCTCCTGTTCCTCAAGGTTATTCCTTCTTCCCACTACAGCTGGATATATTTGGTGATTACATTCTCAAATCTTCGTTGAATGTACACTTGCAGATATCATATTTACACATATAGGAAAGATGGGCATTTAGCTAAAATTATTTCTTATGGAAATTTGCACCACTCTTGTCACAAAAACTGACAATGGAGGAGTGTGATGAAACTCCATTTGAGAGCAGGTTTTTGTGCCAAAAAACTATGCTAAAATTAGATAATTAAACAAGGATTCATTATTGCGTAATGCCATTTAAACATTCTGCCGCACTTGTAATTAAGGCAGTTAAAAATAGAGAAAAGATGGGCTTTTTCTCAACTTCCAAACCATGGTTGGGAATGAAGTAGAGATGCCTTCAGCATATAAAATTGTGGAAGGAACAACATGGAGCACAGAGGTAGATACTAATGTACTGCTACTGCATTCAATGATTGTTCTTTCTGGCTTATACGTGACAAAGAATGTTGGTTTTGATTATATCTATTATGGGAGAGAGAGAGAGAGAGAGAGAGAGAGAGAGAGAGAGAGAGAAAGAGAGAGAGAGAGAGAGAGAGAGAGAGAGAGAGAGCGAGCGCGCTTGCCAGAATTAGGTAAACCATGCAATACAAGTGAAAGAATGATGAAAGTTTAGGATTAGGCTGATCATACGTCCCGTTTTGAACGGGACAGTCCCATTTTTTAAGCATTTTTCAACCGTCCCGTTGTTTTGATAAAAACCTCAATTTTGTCCCGTTTTTTAAACCCAGTAGGAATGGCATGGAAGGAGGATCCGAACCGGAGCTGCCGATTGGAGGCAGCCCAGAAGAGGAAGACCTTCCGCCTATTAGCACATGGCAAAGGAGGGCAGAGAGGTAGAGAGGAGGGTGATTGGCCAGGCGGGAGCCAATTGTGTGGACCGGGGTGCGGGGTTTGCAGGCAGGAGCCAATCACACAGACCGGGGGCGGGGTTAGTAGGCGGGAGCCAATCGCACAGACCGGGGAGCGGGGACCCCTGTCTTTTTCATGAATATGAAATATTACATAAGACCCTGTCCCGTTTTGCCATCCCAATGTCCCGTTTTTGTCTCTAGGAAATATGGTCAACCTATTTAGGATCCAAAGTGAAAG
Organism: Charina bottae; assembly: GCA_023362775.1. Taxonomy (NCBI): domain Eukaryota; kingdom Metazoa; phylum Chordata; class Lepidosauria; order Squamata; family Charinaidae; genus Charina; species Charina bottae. The sequence continues at coordinate 4,532,732 of JALMGJ010000009.1, forward strand.
CAATATAAATGCATCAAACTAGGTAAGGTTGATGCTCCGCACTTCAGTGGTTTGGGGACCCTGCAAAAGGTAGCAACTTTGAATGTGTCATTAAACATCTTTGTATGTGTCCTGATCATACACATGCCATTTTATGCATAGGGGCTCTGTTCAGCCCTTCATACAGATATCTGGTGGCTGAGGCATAAGTCTGTCTCTCCTTCTCCAAATACTTGAAAAGATCTCAATACACATTCCTTTTTGGGCAGGTATACATGCATGTGTTAACCCTCATAAGACATAGGTGCATATATATTAACCAAAGTGTAATCAGTAACTTAGTACATTATAAAAGATCACTGCTTTATTGTTGAAGAATGGTTTTGTTTCTTATTCAACAAAATAACTATGTCTGTGATCAGTTTACCTGTTCTTAGTATTCAGTGTTCAGCAGAAGGATGTAGAACAGATTTTCACATACAGCTCACTGATTCATTGTCAGATTTGGCAGAACTTAGTAAGATGGTCTTGGCCATTTCCCCAGGGCTTCCCAGAATAGAGACAAAAGCCCGAGGAAGCATAATTTGTGAAGCATTCTGGCCCTTCCACCAATCAACTCGATTTAACTCAATCAAAACCATAATCTCATGCAGGTCCAGATATCAATCTTCTTTTCTAAATTTATATGTACTTCTTTAACAGTAGTTCGATCATTTGTTTGCTTTACTAAATTTAGGAAACACAGCAGCCTAATGATAGATTTCATAGTCCATAAGCTTCTGGGAATCACATTTAATACACAAATTGTGCAGACACAGAACTCCTACTAATCTGCTAGAACAATACTAAGTCTGTCCACAGATTGTACCTGTACAGAGGTCCTGGCTGGTCCTTGTAACCTACCTACCATCAATGTGTTGTCTTGTAAAAATGTTGGCATTTAGCAGCAGCACATATTAATGCTTTGAACTGGGAGGATAATCAGCTGGCAGATCAAAATATGATCAATCAGACCAAAAGTTATTTCAGTGTTTCCTAATGACATTCAAGCAACCCACCTTTTGAAAAAAAAAATCAGTGGAAGCTACTAAATCTTGCCATAATTATTCTATCATTATTTGAATGGCCAGATAATATTTCTTTCTCCCTCCTTTGCATTCATAACAAAGTGTTGTTTTGAACCGTGCTTGGAGTCCTGATTTGGATCAGATTGCTGTGTACAGTAGGAATAAGCAGTTTATGGCCTCTTCTGACCATGATTGCTGAAAATGGACAGCAAAGTTGTATGGCATTTTGAGACAGGAAGTAGAAGAAAAGATAAACTCTTAAAATAAGAAGATAAGATAAGAGGTAAGAGGTAAGAGGTAAGAGGAGCTCTTAAACAGGCATATCACAGTTAAAAATATAACAAGAAAACTTTCAAAATACCCCCCCAGAAATCTAGCTTCACCAACATCCACTCATGAACTTGGTGGCCATCAGTCACCCTCCTCACATATTAAGCCTTTGGGCACTCAATCATTGTCCACTCTAGTTGTACTGGTTGGGGAGAACTTCCACCAACACCAATATGCTTTTATCTCTGCCTGCCTAAGGAACAGGAAGAGGAAGAACTACATGTTTTTTAAGAGAATTAATATAAACCAGGATTGCATGCAAGTAGAAATGCTAGATTGCAACTTGAAGGGATGACTGCCCTTTCAAGAAAGGAGGAGTGGAAGACCTTGTCTTCCCGAAGCTGGTGTGAGTTATTGCTGCATGAGTTATATCCCCTTTAGTCTCATCTCAGCTTTCAAGTTATGTGAGACCATTTCAAGAAGGGCATACTTAAGCATATTAGCTGAACCATAGATAGACTTTTTAAGTGGAGGTAATGTAGGACAATAGGGGGCGAGATGGCTCAGTGGTTAAGACGCCAGGCTTGTCGATCGGAAGGTTGCAACTTCGACGGTTTGTGACCCGAGCACCGCATGACGGAGTGAGCTCCCGCACTCGCCCCAGCTCTTGCCAACCTAGCAATTCGATAGCATGCAAATGCAAGTAGATAAATAGGTACCACTTCGGTGGGATGGTAACAGTGTTCCACACGCATCATGCTGGCCACATGACCGCAGAAGTGTCTTCGGACCACGCTGGCTCTTCGGCTAACAAAAGGAGATGAGCACCGCCCCCTAGAGTCGGACACGACTGTGCAGGGGAAACCTTTACCTTTTAAATGTAGGATAAGATGCATTCACCTGTAGAATTTGCTCTCTCTTCAGTGAGTATTCTGTAGAGTAAGTAATTGTGGTCAGATATTTCTCCTGGTGTACTACATTTTGGATACTCTGAGCACTGTAAGGAGACTTAGCAAAGTTATATTTCATCGAGACAGGCTATGGAATCTGTGATTCCCCCAGATGTTCTGGAATTACAACTTTTTTGTTTTGTATATTTAAAACTCTGTAGCCTGCTTCCAAACCAAAAGTATCCCTATGGCTGGAGCAGCTGAAAGCTATGGCAGCAAGTTTAGGAGAGCTGTGAGTTCCAACCCACTTTGCCCTTAGAAGTTTCATTTTGCAGCTGAGGACTAGACATTTGCACAGGCGATCAGAGAGCTGATCGAACTAAGCAACCTGCTTAACATCTCAAGGAACAGTCGGATTGTCAGAGATCACCCGATCTCTGCCAAAAGGCAAGCAGACAAAGGAATCATCGGGAGACTGCAAGTGGCGCAAAACTGACATTGCCAGTCTGACAACTAGAGTAGACCGGCTCGCACCCACCCGACGATCGGGAATACACATCTTGGCGAGCGTTGTCTGAGCAACCGGCCAGACCCGACTACATGTGTCAGCAGCAAAGGACACTGGGGGAGGGAAAGGTTTAAATGTGCTTGTTGTTCTTTGTTCCTGCATTCCAGTCTTTGTTAGTGATAACCGCTGTATACTCTAATAAACCATTCTGCATCTAAGAAACCGCGTGTCCGTGGTTTACTGTAGAGGAGTGGATTTAGAGATTCAGAGAGGAGCGCCTTACATAAAGACTGGAATACAACAAAAAATTTTTCGCCTACCTATCCCGAGAGGTACGTGGGAAAACCCCAATGACTTCAACAGTGAGGGTAGCACCCAAATCCGGAGACGGTCGGATGGAGCAAGAGGCGAATGAAGAGCCCCAGGCTACCACGTCAGAGGAGGCAGTCCGGGAAGAAGCAGAGATGGCTGAGGCAAATGAACCTGGACCCAGCTCAGCCCCCACGCAGGAAAAGGTACGGGTGGGGGCCAAGAAGCACATGAAGACCAAACACATAGAGACACTTAATACCCCCCCGCACCCTACCACCCATGGAACCTTGAAAGCAGACTGGTCATTGGGAGTGGGTGAAGGGATGGAGGGACGCAGAGAGCAGAAAACCAAAAAGCGTGTCACCCAAACGCAACGAATTGGGGCAGTTGAGGAAAAATTGTCCCGTATAGATTATAAGATAGAGGAAAAGTGGTCTCGCATGGACCACAAGGTGGAGGAATTAAGCGAGAGACTAAATGTGATTATTACACTCCTGGAGGGGAGGGAGAGGCATAAACCCATAAAATGCTCACCCCCCTCCGAAGAGAGTAGCGAAGTAGCAGACTCCGGGGAGGAATCAGAGGAGGAAGACGAAGAAGAGGGTCCTAACGCACAGTACCAGCCCCGTACAATCCCATCCAACCTACAACGGAGGTCGCCGGGTGGTGGGAAGGCACCGATAGGGCTGTGAGAGCTGAAAATGAAGTTCGATGGAGATCCCAAAAAATTGGCATGCTTCATAACTCACATAAAAGGGTTTATGGAAGAATTTGAAAACGACTTTTACACAGAGGAAGCGAAGGTCAGATATGTTTCTTGCTTCTTGGAAGGGGAGGCGGCTAGCTGGCTCGTGAAATTGCACGATACCAAGGCAAGCGCGCTTTGTGACTTCAATAAGTTTATGCAAGCTTTGCGGACCCGGTTCGAAGGCACACTGGCAAAAGTGTCGGCCAGAGTGCGCCTCCGAAACCTTGATCAGGGGAAAAGTACTGTGGCGGAATATGCTATGGAGTTCAAACGAATCCTTAGTGAATTACCGCAATGGCCGGAAGAATTCCAAATTGAATACTTCCAGTACGGCTTGAGACAAGACTTAATAGAACTCATGGTGGGGAGGGAAGAACCAAAAACACTAGAAGGCTGGATCCAACTGGCGGGTCGTATCGAACAAAGCCAGACATAGCTGATGACTATTAAAAAGTTCAAATATTTGAGGAAAAAGCCTGAACCCACCATACATCCCGCCCGAACGGATCGCAAGTAAAAACAATGGGAAGAGGAGAGAAATCGGAGAATGAGAGCGGGCGGTTGCTTTCGATGCGGACAGACGGGGCACCTCATCAGTAACTGCCCACAGAACAGGATGACGGCTAGAGAGAAGTTACAACCAAAGAAACCCCCAGAGAAGAAAAGAGAAAAAGAGGCGGGGGACAAGCGCAAAGGCACCGCAGCAGCCATGGCGAAATGGAGACACCCCACACACGTGGACGACGACAGCGACAGCGAAGAATCAGACTATGAATTCCAGATGGCGGGAAACGAGAAAGGTCTGCTGTAAAGTGCGCTGCGGGGCAGGCCTTCACAAAAGGGCTCAACGAGAAGAATTGCACATTCAGGTACACCTAAAAACTGTGGGGGGAGGAGGAAGTACTCTGGGTTGGCAATGCTAGATTCGGGCTGCTCAAGAAGTTTAATGCACCCGGACGTGGCTGATTACTTGGGACTGAGACTTTTTGAGCTAAAAACGCCCATTACCTTTTGCCAATTGGATGGTTCTGAGATGAAAGGGGGGCCAGTGGAGCAGTTTACGGAGGAAGTACAAATGACTTTGGGAAACCACGTAGAAACATTGAGGTTTATTGTGGCCCCCATTGCAACAAGACCCATTGTGTTAGGACTGAAATGGCTGACAGCTAGAAATCCTAGGGTGGATTGGGTCTCTGGGGAAATTGACTTTTTGGACGGGACTCATGGGGGGACGCACAAAGAAAGTGGTGTGGATGACTGGGAAGTGGGGGCAGCTGGGATGGAATTTTGGGACGAGGATTGGGAACAAGGGGACGAAAGTAACCTACAGGCAATCCCGGAAAAATATCTCCCAGTAAGGGAAGTGTTTGGCAAGCAGGAATGCGACCAAGAGCCTCCCCACAGACAGTCAGATGCAACGGTAGACCTCATCCCTGGGGCACCATTCCCGAAACCCAAGATGTATGCCATGACCCAGAAAGAGTTAGAAGAGCTCCGTAAGTTCATTGATAAAAATTTGGCACGAGGCTTCATTGAACCAGCCAATTCCCCGTTAGCGGCCCCAGTGTTATTCAGGAAAAAGAAAGACAGGTCACTGAGGCTGTGCACAGACTACCGGGGGCTCAATGAAATTTCTGTCACCAAGCAGTACCCCTTACCATTGTTGAAAGACATGTTAGCCCAACTGTCGAAAGGGAAGGTCTTTACGAAGTTGGATGTAAGGGAAGCGTATTACCGTGTACGCATGAGGGAGGGGGACGAGTGGAAAACAGCATTCAATTGCCCACTAGGATCATTCCAATATCGAGTGCTCCTGTTTGGGATTGCGGGGGACCGGTAATCTTCATGAGATTCATAAATGAGGTACTGTATGAATTTATGTACAAAGGGGTAATTGTTTATTTAGATGACATATTGATTTTCTCGGAAAACCTAGAAGAGCACATGGAACTGGTCAAAAAGGTGCTAGATAGGTTGTTGGAGGCAAAATTACATGTAAAACTGGAAAAGTGTGAGTCCCAAGGGGACTCTAGGCGGTTATATTTATTTATCATCACAGATCATGACAGGCCAAGGAACAATGCAATTTTCACTCTTAGTCTAGCAAGTTTCATCTACAGGACATCAGCAGCCGGCTCCGACGCAAGGCATTGTGGGGCTTGTAGTCCAAATAGCCACGGAAGAGTCGGTTCCCTTACCCCTTCCCTTAAGCGCGCAGTTTAAAATTGTATAATGTAGAATGTAGAATGTAGAATGAAATATATATGTATGTAAGCTGCCTAGAGTCCTCTGTTAGGGAGGGGATAGGTGGGGTATAAATATAATAATAAATAAATAAATAAAAAATAAACCCCCAAGCAGGCAGACTGTAGAGCACAACCTATTGGTAGATTTCAGATGCTTTGCAGCAAATTCCTAAGGGCTTCCCATTACTCAATGGGAGCAGTGGGGAAGAGGCATTTTCCGCCATGGCTTGTCTTATCTTGTTGCTCATTTTTCCGCCTCAGTGTACCTCATCTGTAAAACTGGAGAATGAGTGGGTTGTTCTTGGTTCAGCACTGCTGGAGCACTTTACTGTATTGCATGAGAAGCTGCCATCTCTGATAATCTCATGCAACTAACTTGGATAAATGTATACCAATATATGATCCATGTTACTGTGCAATTACAGTGGATTCTGCTCCCTTCCCTGCCATTGTTTTGGGTCCAGTTCTGCACCCTACTTAAAATACCCTCAGCTCTTACCTTTTTTTTTTTCCTCTTAAGAGAATCACACCATAATACTGTATATTACGACTCTGGTCTTTTAACAATTGTCAAAACAATCGACGAATAACATCAGGAAAATAGCATTGTTAGACAAAAGCATAATCAATGTGCTGCATGCAGTGTGATGTGCCAATTTATTTATTTATGCTCCTTTCATTCCCTGCCCCCTGCCCGCATTGTCTCTCCAGCTCCAAAGGGAGAGACACAGCAGACTTGGCCATTAGGAACTGAGGCTATGTGTGGCCCTGTGGGAGCAATCTTTCTCTCAATCCAAACTAGGAAATGAGCCAGGGATGTGTGACAGCTGATTGACTTGAGTTTGTTGGTTTGCCTGTTTATTACATTTTTTGCCTGCCATAAACAAGAGATTTTTGGCAAGAATCTAGCAAAACCCTAATTCACCAAAAATGGGAATTTATGCTGCTGTAAAAAAAGATGCTGAAAAAGTATCTGTTTGATTACTTTCTGTCACTCGCTGTGCAGACTGGACCAAGGGCGCTCAGGAGAATGTTAAATGTTTTGGACTTTCTGCATTAACGTGTTTGATATTACTTGTAAGGCTCTTTACTCCATAACTGTACCCTATGAGCTCTTTGGAGGTCAGGGAACATACAAATCCTTTTCAGGATGGCTATAGAACCCACCATCCTTTACAAAATGTGAGAAATTAAACGCAGTTTCACAGTGTTGTGCCCTTATTTCTGTTTGGGTGCACTGCAACAATAAAGTTTTGAAAAAAAAAATCTTGGATCCCTCCTTCAGGGAAGGATTCTAAAGGCAGAGAGCCTTCATAGGTAGGGCCTCTTTTTTCAAGATGGACATTTCTCTTTTCTTTCATATGGAAAATTGGAAGGTTTTTTTCTTATGACTTTAGAGTTAAGGTGATATTGAAAGAGAAGTTCCTTCAAGTATATGGTCCTTGTCCCACTAAAAATTTTAAATACTGACATCATAAATGGGATTCAGTAATGAACAGAGAGCTAATGTGCTTTCTTTAGAACTGATGTAATCATGACTATAAATAAGTTAAGGGTGAGAACCTGTGGGTTCCCAGGGTTTCCAAGATAGTAGCACTAGAGATGGATGAATGAGCCAGAATTTCAGGAGGTAAATTCTATGCAGAAGAGATGATGTATATCTTGAAGTCTTAGAGCTGCATAAAATACTGCCCCACGGCCTTCAATGCAACCTTCGCATTCCTCTTAATCTTGTTACTGAATTGTAACTTCTAGGGGAAAATATTAAATACTGAAGGATAATTATATTAACTGTATTAATTTAATTGAACGCTAATAGGAATTTAAACTTGCCTTCTTGCTGGAACACAGCCAACAGGCACACCATTCAATGACAAATGTGGCCCCATAGACCCAAAATGTTGCGGTACGGTTGTAGGATTGTATAATCAACAGTCTTACTATAAGGAGGTCACTGCAGCTGACCTAATCCTGTCTAGGAGAGACTACAAGCACCATGCTTGTAATGCAAGCACCATTCTGAAAAAGGGCTTTATTTGTTTATTTATTTATTTATTTATTTATTTATTTATTTATTTATTATTTAAATTTATATCACTGTCCATCTCCCCCAACTGGGGGACTCTGGGTGGTTTACAATAAAATCACAAGTTAAAAAATATAGACATAAAATTACAATCAGTATAAATACAATAAATAAGTATAAAATCCAAGGGCTAGGTCTTAAATAATAGGGAGGGCACTACGGCACCAGCCACCCCCAGGAGGAGCTATTGACCTTCCCATCCCAGGCAAGGCAGCAGAACCATGTCTTCAAATTCTTCTGGAAGGTCGGGAGTGAGGAAACCCGCCTCAGCTCCGGGGGCAAGATATTCCAAAGGGTGGGTGCCACTGCAGAGAAGGCCCACCTCCTGGACCCCACTAGATGGAATTCCTTTGCTGATAGGGTCCATAGCATGCCCTCTCTGCATGACTGGGTGGAGTGGGTCGATGTTATGGGGATGAGGCGGTCCCTCAGGTAACCTGGTCCCATGCCATGTAGGGACCAACACCTTGAATTGGACCCAGAAGCAAACCGGTACCTAATGCAGCTTGCGCAGCAGTGGTGTCACATGTGCCGATTTTATGGCACCAATAACTGTCCACACGGCCACATTCTGGACCAGCTGAAGCTTCCAGATACTCTTCAGGGGTAGCCCCATGTAGAGTGCATTGCAATAGTCTATATGGGAGATGACAAGGGCATGAGTGACTGTTCAGAGGGCATCTCGGTCCAGGAATGGGCGTAACTGGTGCACAACCCAAAGCTGTGCAAAGGCCCTCCTGGCCATGACTGCCACCTGCTCTTCGTGAGTCCAGGAGTCGTGAGTCCAGGAAGACCCCCAGGTTTCACACTGGCTCCGAATGGGGCAGTGCCACCCCATCCATGATTGGGAATGGCCCTGGAGGAAGGAGGTGAATCAGCACAAAACTATGCTGCCCACCCCCAACTCCCTGGGCCGCCCCGAAAGGATACCATGGTCAATGGTATCAAAAGCTGCTGAGAGATCTAAGAGACCCAGGATGGATGCACTCCCTCCATCCCGCTCCCGCCAGAGATCATCCATAAGTGCAACCAATGCAGTCTCCATCCTATATCCCGGCCTGAAACCTGACTGAAAGGAGTCTAGATAATCTGTTTCCTCCAGAATCCTCTGGAGTCGCAATGCCACCACTTTCTCAAACCTTTCCCAAAAAGGGAAGGTGGGAGACAGGATGAAAATTGTCCAATACAGTAGGGTCCAGTGATGGTTTCTTGAGGAGGGGGTGCACCAGTGTCTCCTTGAAAGCAGCCGGAAACACCCCCTCCCAAAGGATTTATTAACCATTGCCTGGACCCAACCACAAGTCACCTCCTGGGCCGATTTTACCAGCCAGGAAGGGCACAGGTCTAGATGGCATGTGGTGGCATTTACAGTCCGGAGGATCCTGTCCACTTCCTCAGGCCCAACAGGATCAAACTGTTTCCAGATAATAGGGTAAGTACGTTCCCCCAGCATCTCTCCAGACTGTGCCTCATGCTTAGAGTCCAACTTAGAATGGATCTGAGCGATTTTATCCTGCAGATGCTCCGAAAACTCTTCCGAAAACTCTTCCGAATGGCTTTGCACCATTGATGCTATTGGCGATCTAATTACAACTTAAATTCTAAGAACATCCCTAAACTGGGCCATATGCTTCTTGAGGGATGCGAGTCATCCTTAATTTCATCCCATACCATTTAAGGCCTTTAATATGCCTCCTGGACAACCAGTCCAGTTGATGCTAAATTTGAGTAATAGGATCAAACTGTTTAACCCCACAAATATTCTGGCAACTGACCGTTTCACTAGCTGAAGTTTCTGAACTCTTTTGAAAGGTAGCTCCATTGCAGAAGTTTAGCCTGGATAAATGTTTCTTCCAGAAAGCGGAGAACCACGGTGAATAATATGGTGCTCCTTGTTATTTTCCCTGTCTGCGGTTGTATGCCTAGCTATGATAAAGGATAGTTAAGGAAAAATAGAAGATTGTTACAAGGTGAGGCCCTGCAAACTGTAAAGCCTCATTAGTACTTAACTAACAAGTGTTCCTACAAGTAAGTTCAATTAATGTAGTTCATATGTGGCCTCAAAATTAACACAATTCTTAGTGAAACATATTTCTGTCCTCAGGACACGTCAGTTATGTATCTCTGATCATATGACAGTGTTACTCTTCATTATCGGGTTTAAGAGATTGGCAAATGGTGTCAGAAAATGGAGAGATTGTGAGTGGTTCTTCCCATTTCCCCCCAAACTGAAGATGATCAGTAATGAAATATGACTGGGAAACTTCATCACTTATTGAGCCACTTCATTATAAGTGATACTTAAGTAGGCTTTCATTCTTTTTCCTTTTTTTTTTAAACAAAAAGAAATTTCCTGGGCTGTGAATGGTATGATAAATGTTTTGTTAATTAGAACATACATTTCAAAATGTCTCTTAGATGAAATGAAATTAGCCTTCTAAAATGTATGTCTGCTGTCTGTGCTCTTCCTCTCAGCTGCTGAATGTTGTCCTGTATATCCTTTCTGCTATTGGTCAAAAATCTGGTAAACAGCTGATCACAGTAGGGAAGTGATTGAGGCACTAAATTCTGAGAGAAGTCTGGGCAATTTCTTCAGAAATGTTTGAGAATTGTTTTAGACAGGATGACCGGATGGCTTCTGTCAAAAGGAGCTGACCTGACATTACCTGACAGTTTATGCTCCTTTAAAACTAAATGAACAAGGAATATCGATCTTCTTCTTGAGGAGATAGAGAAGGATCCTCTAAATTGTGGAGTTAGTAAGTTTATTCTCTCTTTTTTCTTTCTATTCTTTCCTCATTTTGAGAGAAGCAGCTAAATGTATGAGAAAACCCTATTAGAATCCTGCTACAAATGGCATCTTTTAGTTACACTTTTTTTTCTTACTGTGGACATGTGTGATTTAAACCATCCAGTCAAATAGAAGCCACTCCAAGTAGCTGCCAAATCATGGAAAGTGATACTTCCATTTTATTTTGTGTTGATCAGATACTACTTTGAGTATTGTATCCAGTTCCAGGCATTGCACTTTTAAGAAGAGAAATAGGAAGAGATTCAAAGGAGGTCTATAAACTGAGTTTAAGAAGAGAAAACTAAGGCCACTTAAGATATCACTCCTCATCTACCTAAAAAGAGGCCCTACTGAAGGCAAACTTAGTCCTCTCTCAGTCTAGAATGCAAGCCACAGAATAATAGTTTTAGGTTAAAAGAAGGCAGGTTCTATTTGAACGTTAGGAGAAAAAGAACCACACTTCCTAACAATAAGAACAGTTTGACAGTGGAATCATTTACCCAGAGTGTTGCCCTTCATTGGATATGTTCAAGGAGACTAGACTGCCATCTATGGTGGATGGATGGCCTAAATAGCCTCTTTGAACTCTATGGTTCTGTATTTCATTCACTTAAAAACAAGAAAATCCCTGGTTTCCCAGCTGAAATTATTAGGTATGCATTGTATTATTTTTAATGTACTATTTTTTTTAAATGTCTAGGTCTCCTGATTAATGGAAGGAGGAATAGGGTAACATGACAGATGAAGATAGTCTCACAACTGAATTTTATAAATCAATCTTCCTCCCTCATCAGCAGTACCAAATATCTAATTTTTATTCACAGATACAGTAAGTAAAACCCTCCATATTCCACACATAGGTTTCCCTATGGTGTAGCCCAACAACAATCACAAGCATTACCATGGCTCCTGTACTCTGCTGTAGCAGAGGTAAAGGTAAAGGTTCCCCCCGCACATTTGTGCAGTCGTGTCCGACTCTAGGGGCCGGTGCTCATCTCCGTTTGTTAGCCAAAGAGCCAGCGTTGTCCGAAGACGCTTCCACGGTCATGTGGCCGCATGACACACACGGAACGCTGTTACCTACCCACCGAAGTGGTACCTATTAATCTACTTGCATTTGCATGCTTTCGAATTGCTAGGTTGGCAAGAGCTGGGGCTAGTGCGGGAGCTCACTCCGCACACAGGGCTAGGGATTCGAACCTCCGAACTTGTGATCTTCCGATCGACAAGCCTGGCGTCTTACCCGCTGAGCCACCACGCCCCTTAAGGGTCCTCTGCTGTAGCAGAGCAGCTCTATAATTCACAGAATCAGGTTGTTGATATTCTTACTCCCTGTTCTCTGCCCAAAATAGTCAACCTGTGGAAAGCCACAACAGAGAACCCTATGTTCATGACATAAGCTGTATTCCCAGACCACGTTTGGTCAGAACAGTGAACAAATTGCTATACAAATCTGCTGTGATAGGGGAGGTAGGATGTGAAAACAAAGTTCTTTGTTCTTCCCAAAGAGCAAGAGGTAAAACAGAAAGATCTAATTTGTTTAAATATCAAAATGCATGTCACAAAAGAGCACTTACTCCAGTGTCCATATGAAATTAGACCTCAGATACAAATTTATAGTCACATAAAAAAGTAGAGGAGGAAGTTATGGCTTACAACGCTACCTTGAGGAGGATGCTCAGACACCTTTTATCTCATTTAAACATGAAGAAATAAACATTTATTTATAACTTGCATAAACATTTATTTATAAAACCACTGCAACATGCTTGACTGCTTGCAGCTCCCAGTTTTAGCTATGACAGTATTCATGATATTCACTTCATGGGCACACCTGCAAGAGCACAACAACAATGAAGCATAATATTGAGTTGTTGCCTGGATCTCTCTTATCAAAGACAGAACTTGTTTTGGAGAACTGCTGATTCCTTTTTGAGAGACAGTGGGAAGGAAAATGCAATTTCTTCTTGTGAAATGGCAAGAGATGTTGAATTGTCCTCAGAAAATATATCCAAAGAGTTGCTCCTGATGCAGATTGAAATCCAACGACTTTATGGTGTATGCAAGAAGATGAAGTGGGAATCTTTAGTGAAAGTAGCAGACCTACATATTTTCAGAGCAAGACTATACTCCTGCTGTTTTATTATGTCCGTGAAGATTGCAGTAGAGGAAGGTATCAGTGAAGAAATAGATATTTGCTGGAGAAATTTCCTGAGGGAAGGCATTCTTTTGTCAGCATCGTGGTTTATAATGACATACATAACTCTGACATTTCCACAATGACCCCTTCATAGTTGGCTTTATTTGATTTCAGTATAATGGATGAACAGCCACTTTAGAAGACAAGAGTGTCACTAGACACTTATTAAATATCACAGAGATATTATGAAGTCAGGGATGCTGGGAAAATGCATTTCAGTCCAGTTCAGACAAGCATTTTAAACCACATGGCTGTATAGCCCAATACTATAGTTGACCTTAGTGAAGCATATTTCCATTCCCAGATAAGACTACAACTTTAAGTTATGAATTCTTGCACTTTAAAAGTACCTATATTTGGGTAGATCCTAGCTATATATTTTTAGAACAAGGCATTCTACAAAGCTAATTGTATAGAATTAATAGTGAGTGGAGCAGAGAAAGACTGTAATCTGTTGTCTGCATAGGAATACCCAATATAGTGCAGGTTCTTCCAGACTAAGTAAGGATAATAGCAGTGTTCTCTATAATTGCCTGGTTTATGAACAATGATAACTAACTCTCTGACAATGCCTATGCCCTTGTGCGATGGAAACCAACTTGGAGGACCAGGTGTCCAACTCAGTAGCTGTTCCAGGGGGAGATTATAAATACTGGCTAGCAGTTCAAACTTTTAAATTTTTTTTAAAAGGTTGACTTGAATTATTTTTTAAAATAAATCTGGTTAAAGTATAATTTGGGATATTCAAAATATTTAATTATTTGAAAACTCTTTTCCTCTCTTGAGCTACATGGGAAATAAAGAGAGACCTGAGCTGAGTACCTTGGCCCTGACTGGGAGACTGACAGAGAAGAATCTCCACAAATGCCATAGCAGGCAAACGGGATCACACTGGTAGATCATGAGGCAGTTATCTCACAGAAAGGGGAGAGTCAGGGAGGAGAAATGAAAGAGATTCCTGCTTTCTCATTCAGACAACGGATTGATATTACTGTCAGTCAACAGTTACTGGTAAGGCGAAACCCAACCATTTCCATCTCCTGAAGCGACTGCTTCTAGCTTTAGAGGAGCTCCAACTACCTCTGGCTACTTCCCATCTCTATAGTTTGGGGTCCACCTGGGAAAAATCTGTCTCCAAACAGGTGTGTCTCCTAGCAGCATTGGCCTAGTCCTATCTGACTTAGAATATTAATTGATACATTGTGGTTTGTCAAAACCAGCTATACTTTTCCTAGGGCTTGATGAAACCTTAGCAGAATTTAAGCAGAGGGTCTGGGACTTAGATATTCAGGGAGATAGCGCTAAATTTTCCCATCTTTATTATAGTAGAAACTTCCCTTCTCCTTGCACTCTTCCTAACAAGCTTTTCAAGATTGTGCATAGGAAGGCGTTTTCTCTGGCCTGAGTCAACGCATTACCCATCAAGGCAACAACTGGAAGATATTGCAATCTACTATATGAAAAATCATACCTGCATGTGTTCAAGCACAGAGGTTGAATCTGTATCTCAATTCTTATTAAAATGTCTACTATATTCACATTAGTGATCAGAAATTATAACCACATTAAATTACCATCATGATGAGGAGATCACTGTTTTTCTTTTAAATGACCAATGTTTAGATGTATCAAGGTCAGTGGAGAAATTTCTATCGGTAGCATTAGCCTATAGAAACTGACTGGTGCCTCCCTCACAGTTTTCACTGACTTGGTTTTATGTCAGTGTTATGCCTGCATTTTAATTGTTGTGTATGTTTCAATGCATGTTGGTTTTGTCTTGAACCATAAAGCAATAAAAATAAAAATTAGAATATTAACTCGTTGTCACTATATTCATACAGCAAGTTAAAAACAAAAAACAAAAACAAAACACCTCAATATAGTTCTGACTTGTACTATACTTGGGGGAAAAAAGTCCTTTTCATGAACCTGGCTGTGTCCTTGAAGGCAGTCAATTTATTAATTCAGCCAAATAAATAATTGACAGTTTTATAATCTATGACATGCTTTTAAAAAGTAGTTATAAATATTGACTATATTATAAGTGCATTAATATATTTCAATTATTCTTCAAGAGGAAAGGTAGCACAGTAAATGGTTAGTGAAGAAGAAAGTGTAGCGTTGATTGTTCTCAGGGTTGAGCAACTGCTCCTGCCAATGCATCGTTGCACAAAGCCTTGCTGGGTTGTTCGTCCCTTGAAGGCTGCCACAGTCCAACCTTAGCAAGAAAGACGTTGCAGGGCCACACGAGAATTGACAGCAGATGTGGAGGAGCAGAAGCTATGGGCGTGGAATGGATAGAAACTTGGTGGGGAAATGTCAGGCTGGCTCAACTTCATAGCCCTGTAGTGATGATGGAAACACCTACTTTTTGAAAGTTGTATTAGTTATATACAACTACGATGCAATAAACTAATTAGTTGATACCAGGTTTTGAATGGAAGCATAGTTCATTTGTTACTAGTGTGCTCTATACACAATGAGTTATCTCATTATGTGATCTGACAAGTTATTGGCACAGTGATATGGACACTTTCTCAGTGATTGTCATATCAGCTACTGTTCATTCACACATGGCCCTCACCACAGGTTGCTGCAGCAGTTAAAGGATGAATGTGCAGGTGTAAACCAGAACCAGCTGCTGTCTTAGCTAGTTTGTTCTAATGCATACAATGGTGTTTGAGTTGTTAGAAATAGCCTGTTCGGTTACTAGTTATGTTAAGTGGTAGAACAGTAGTGACTCTTCTGCCTTTCTTGAATGCTGCTGAGCATCATCACCTACATTTAGTAGAATCGTACTGTGGCATTTAGGCTAAGAGGCATAATGGTGATTGTAAACCAATCCATGTTTGGAGGACCTCAAACAAATTAGATTGTTTCAAAATCATACATTTTAAAACTTGGGACTGATCTAGATGTAAAGTTTTAACAAAAGTAGCCCTGGTGTATATGCTGTTTTGACAATCAATAGCCAAGGTGTGTATGTGAGGAGTTTAGGTTTACCGGTACCACAGTGGAAGAGAAGAGGTTAAGACCTTGCCCACTGTGGCTGAACTAGAATGAGCTCCCTGCCACAATGGGAGGACCTTTCTTAGTAATAGGCCCAAGATGGCTAATTCTGAGTGAGATTTCAACAAGGACAAAGATTGTTCCTTGCACTAGTGCCTCTATCCAACTGCACTACTGTTTTTTACAGGAAAGGTATCACATTTTGCTTGGACTCTCATAATGCTCAAGCATTACAGAACTTGAAAAGGTGGGATTGTGGTTCTCAAAGTAAAAGGCAGTCATGAGAGAAAATCAAACACTTCCCTGTCATTAGGTAAGCAGATAGACTTTTCCCAATCCAGGGATGCTTTAAAAGTGTGTCAGCAATCATCACAAAGATACACGCTTAAATGATAGAGTTAGTTGGAAGATTCTGCATCTGCATTTAACTAACATTTGCATTTAAAAATGTCTTCATTGTACCACGCAGGCCAGTTGGATTTCATATATTTATTTAATACTGCCTTCTTTACATACTATAAAATTTAATTCAGCATACAAAATATTGGGTAAAAGTATCTTCATTCTGCTTGAGGTTAAAAGCCTCAAACCGCCTCCGGAATGGGGGGAGATGGGCGGTGATATAAGTTGGAAATATAACTAAATAAATAAATAAAAAGGTGATTTGCTACTATCTTAGAAGGTAGGCAATGGCTGGTCCTTCAGATGTTCTTGGACTCCAGTTCCCATAATCCTTCATCAATGCTCAGAGTCAGGGTTCCTGGGAGCTGAAGTTAGGAACATCAGGATCCCCACCCATTGCCTACCGTATGATTTAGGTAGTGGTCAATCACACATGGATTGCTACAACCTCTAGTCATTCTTTTTCTAGCAGAGCATCATGCTATGTACCTCAGTCCTGAAGGAGATAATACATCTTTGTTGGCTACAGAAAAAAGGAGAAAGCATCAAAAATGTCATTATATTAAGATGGCAGTAAATAAAAAGAACATTTTTCTCAGGCTCTGTGTTCTGAAACTTGCACAATGTTTGTCTAGAAATTTTCTTCCTGTGGCAAGATGGAAAAGGACTACGATTTACATATAATAGAAAGAATGTGGCAATGCTCTGACAAGTTCAATTTACATTGTATGTTGCCTTCATAGATTAGAAAAAAAGAACAGCTCTGCAAACCTATTATTACATTTGAGAAATCATTAGTCTCAAAGGAGTAATAACAGTACACTATTAACATTCTGAATACATTTTTCGGCTTCTGTGTTGTTAAAGAAAACTTTATAAATATGCAAATTTCAGATCAACAAATCCAAAATAAAATGCACTGAAAATACTGATATGTAGACAAAAGTTTATTTACACCATACAACATTTTAAATATTTTATACACAGCTGCAGCAGGAAAAGCTACTCTGAGCTTTCCAGAGAAAACTGCAATAATAAAGATGTGAAATATATTATTCATATAAAAGTGAGATTATTACTTTATTGCATTTAAAGCAATGAAGAATGTAGCTCAACAGACATTCATTTAATGACGACAAAACTTTGCTTCTTCTTCTTCTTCTTCTTCTTCTTCTTCTTCTTCTTCTTCTTCTTTTTCTTCTTCTTCCTCTTCTTTTTTATATTATAAAGTAAAAAGTGTAGTAATGGCCAAACAGACTGTTATAAACTTTAAAAACTGCATAAATATATACATTGTGCTTCATGGTGAAGTTTTTTGAAAACTAAACCAAATGAAGCTGTTACAACATGAACTGTTGCTTGAGGTTTATCTATAAAGATTGACCTTACAAATCCATTCCACGGGTACTTACAAGACACGATGGTAAGAATTGTACACCTGGGGCCTCCACTAGGTTGGCTAGTGGAAATTGATCATATGAAAAGAAAACCACTGACGTCTGGCCCAGGAAGGTGCTGATTTGCCTTCGCCACGGTGTCCAAACGGGCTGGGTCAGGCTTCCCAACGTCTCTGGAGCGTCAGTGCAAACGAAATTATTCTAGAATAAGCTTGCGCCTCAGTTAATTTCGCCTTTCATTAAACCTCGGTTTGAAAATCACCTTCTTGTACATCTAGAGGCAAGTTCAGACACTTTTCCCATTCTGATGGTCTTAGTTCTAAAGTATCTTTTGCCTCTGAATCTAATACATTGATTGTGGTGTAATGTTGGTAGTCACTTGGGGTTTTGAAACTGTCCCAGGGACTCTTGCTGCTTCCTGTTGGATTTTCCTGTGAAAATGGGGAGGTTTAGGGTGGGAAGAGGGAGAAAGAGATTGAAAAGAAAAGAAAAAGAAAAATCTCCTTTTGCATTTTAGCTTATTCAAGAAATCACATGGGAAAACCAGTCATCAGAGAGATAGGATGACTTATCTCTCTTTGACAAAAGATACCATCTTATGTCAAAGGGAGTCAGACTGGACTATATTCAGTGTCCATTCTCTCATTCCTTTCTGGGGGGCCATTGATACACTGGAAGGCTTGCCACCAAATCTGCCAACAAATTCCCAGCACTGAGCTTAAAACAGAGCAAATTAAGAGTTCACTGACCATCCCTGACAACTGTATGTTCAGTTGACATTTCCGGGAAAAGGAGGCAGTCATAGCAGATGAGTGATTGAACACTTCCAACCAAATTATATGAAGTTACAGATTTTATGCTTTGCTGTAAATCAAGGCTGATAATGGCTTGGAAGGCCCTGCAAGGAAAAGTAGCACAGCTTCTCTTCTCTGGATGGTTATAATATGTCAAGAACAGACTTTGGACCTTATCACTCTAGCTGGTCCTAAATTTGCAGCTTAGTGATACAACACAATATAGAAATGTAGATTCATTTAAAATTTATTTGGTTTATTTTATTCGTACATTACATTGTAATAGTAAATTGCTTTATGAATGAAAATTATCAAAAAGTACCATTCTTTTTGCTAATATTATATAATTATCAATATCTGACCTAACTATTTGATCACAATAACTGATATTGGTGGTAGTTTTTGGATTTGATTGTCAAAGTTTTAGGCTGTATTTATATTCGCATTTGTGGAGTCCTTGGTGCTCTCTGAGCTTGGTTGTTCGCCTGCAGACGTTTCATTACCTGACTAGGTAACATCATCAGTGCACAGTGTACCTAGTCAGGTAATGAAACGTCTGCAAGCAAACAACCAAGCTCAGAGAGCACCAAGGACTCCACAGTTCAACCCTGAGCTAGATATATTCTCTTGTATATTTGCATTTCCTAAACTGAGAAGGACAGATCCTTAGGCATATCCAAAGAACCAGCTTCATCTGCTGTCTTCCAGGTGACACCAAGTATGTTGACATAAATCTGCTCTGCCTCTATAGTTGATCTCAGGTCTGCCTCATTAGTGAAGCTTGCGACTGGTGCTGTCCTAGCAGTTGACTGTGGAGCTAGTTAAGGTGCAGCAATAAATTGGTCTCCCTGCTGATGGGCAAAACATCCATCAATTGCTCTCCCTAATCTGGGGGTGGTGGTGCTGGGGGAAGAATGGTGAGCTTAGTCTTCTGTCAGAACTTGATCTGATCTGGAGGAGTGGTCCCAGTAAAGCAGAGGAGGCTCCTCCCTCTTGTTTTACCAGGAGATCCTTACCCATCCCTTGTGCCACTTCCAGTGCCTGGTACAGAGAGATGGGTTGACAGAACTCTGTCTCCCCCACTCTAGATTAAATGCTGGGGGAATTCCCAGCACAGCAGGAGAAGCTCTTTTCTCCTGTATTACTGGGACCTAGCCATCCACTGAGTGCTTGATCAACCAGGTTGGGATGATAGAAGATACCTGCACTAATGTAACATGAGCTGCCAACTTGCTACACAGGGAATCCCACAGATCCCTTGCATGGTTTGTTGGCATTTATGCCTATAGATTGTTCATGACAATGGCAGTGGCCAACACCCCCACTATACACTCTCTGCTGACATGCTGTGTGAGGGATCTGTGGGAACTAGGAATCTCTTGATTAGCCATACCACTATGCCAGGGCCTGCCATCTCTATCTCTATCTCTATCTCTATCTCTATCTCTATCTCTATCTCTATCTCTATCTCTATCTCTATCTCTATCTCTATCTCTATCTCTATCTCTATCTCTATCTCTATCTCTATCTCTATCTCTATCTCTATCTCTATCTCTCTATCTCTATCTCTCTATCTCTATCTCTATCTCTATCTCTATCTCTATCTCTATCTCTATCTCTATCTCTATCTCTATCTCTATCTCTATCTCTATCTCTATCTATCTATCTCTCTTTATCACATATTAAAAATGAAGGAAATTAACGTATCATTAAAAGGCTGAATAAGGGTTTTTAAAAACCTGAATAATTGACAATAAGGCACTTGGCACGACACTCAAAGAAACTCAGAATGCCACTACTGGGAAGATTCTATCAATTTATCTCTAAAGCAGGGACACTCAGAGGAAAGTTTCTAAAGGTGATCATAATGCAAAGATGGTTGTTTCTTTATGGAAGAACTCTTCTATTTCAAGTAATTACTGTATATGGAGATAATCACCAACTCTTTGAGTTGTGCTTGGAAATTGACTGGAAGTCAGTGAAATGTGTTTACTTCTGGTGAGATATCTACTGGCAGAGATAAATGACATTTTTAAACAAAGATCTGACAGCTGAATTTTAAGCTACCTAAAAATTCTGAACAGTTTTCAAACACCATTATATACATAGTTCAGTGTGCTAATTAATCCTGGATGTCACCAAAGCATAACAACTATGAATATTAGAACAAGTATAATCTAATATTCATAGTATTATACAACAACTATGAATATTAGAACAACTTCAGAAGCCGTTCAGTTGTGACATGCTCCCTTGACCAAAAAACTTATAAGAGTCCACTAACCAATGGATTTGAACAATGTTTTCAAAATCTATCCTCATCACTAGCAGCTGAGCCTTATGAATAATATTCTACCACTTGGATATTTCTCATTAACAAACAATAATATAAACTTTTTGGAATATATTATCTTAAATGTATGTTTTCCCCCCAAATAATTCTAAAAAATAGGGCATTAGTTCATAAGTGGAGGTTAAAAATAATATATACCATACTTACCATACTGCCTGATTTTGGTACATCTCTAAATCTGTCTAGTGTCTGAAATTTCTGATTTAATTCTTGAAACAGTTCCATGTGTCTCTTCCTCGTATGCATGACCTTCTGCAAAACGGAATATAATTGCTTAATATTTTATAATGAGCACATTTTTCAAACAATCATTATTTCCTCCAACATAATAAAGCAAACTGAATTTCGCTGGGCTGTCTCTTGCTCAAGACACAAGAAGTGGAAATGAAACAGGCCATGTCATATTTGATCTGTGTTGTGCACTTTCTGGAATTGGAGGGCTGTTTCTCCCCTTCCCTTTCTGGAATTGCTGAAAAACAATCCTGATTTATTTAGTGTTTCTGAAGATGCATCATCTCAAGAAGAGAAGCATCACTATGAATGATCTTCATTGCTTGTCAGTTAAAATTAGTTTTAAAGAAATGAGCTTTTTCTGGGAGAAAGTCCATATTGATAGGCAGAACTTGGAAGATTCAGTAGTTGTATATGCTTCTGATCAGAAAGATATCCATCTGAAATTTTATGGAGCAGGAACAACAGCCAGTATCGTGAGACCCATGGCATGAAGGACTATATTGAAGGGGGAGTTTTAGCCAACAGCAAGGAAATAACTCCTATTGCTGCCACATTTCTAGTGCCATGGAAACAGCAAAGGAAACCACTTAGCATAAGATTGGAACCCTCCCACTCCTTGCCCTGGCTTCCTTGAAACAAAGCAAGAAGACAGTCTCTCCTGGCACTGTGTCTGATAGAAACTCCCACAGCACTAGAGGTTCTGCTAGAAAAGGGATGGGGAACAGAAAATGTTAATGCTGGGAACCTTCATTTCAGGCTCACTCTGTATAGACAGGTAGAGCAGAAATGGCATTATTCTCCAGTGACCTCTTTCTCAATAATCATTGACACCCCAGAAAATTCTCATTACTCAGAAGTGGGTTGCCCGTCTTTAATACCTGTATAGGATATGGCTACTTATCTACTTTTTAATAATATCATAATTAAATTATGAATAGTGTTTCTGATTCAAGTAGTGGAAGAGCAGGGTTATCAGAACACTAAATTTCAGGATTATAGTCTTAATTTTTGATGGTGAAGGAGGTGACATATTGATTCATAATATGGGCATGAGAACACAGGAAGCATTTATAAACCAATTAACCTCACTAGGACTGTGAGATGCTTCTTGCAGAGCAGAATATGCATTAGAGACAGCTGACCTAAATTTATGGAAATCTCATCCAAATGACTTTCTGGAGATTTACAAGAATAGCAAGGACCACACTCAGCCCTAGAGATGTGCATGCACATCTAAATACCCAACTGCACTTTCAAAATGATTCTTTGCTAAATAAGCCCCATTATAAGAAATGAGCTTTGAAAGAAATTTAGCAAAGGAACATAACCAAGGATACTAGAACTAATGTGGAACAAATGTTGTAGTTTTATACATACTTCTTAGAATGAAAACATCACTTACAACAGCTATAAGGAGGATAAGGATTATGAAATTTAAGGTTTATTCTAGCTTGAAATCATACAAGATGTGGTGATTTCATATAATAACAATCACTCTTTAAAAATTAAATGTTATTTAATTTGGGATACAATGGACATCATTGAGGACATCATGTGTGCAATGGTGCCTGAAGGCATCGTGTTGACAAATCTCTGGCTTACGTGGTGATCCTTATAAGCTTTTGGCCTACTTAAAGGAAAAGATGGGAATTAATGACCTACAAGGTAAAGAGCTTTGAATCAAGGCAGACAGCACAGTATACAAGTAAGCCTCATCCTCAAGTTCTCTGCAGGCCTGGCTGCCTTTACCATAAAGGACTGAAAAGGGGACTGTGAATGCATTTGGCTTGATGAGCTTACAAATCTGTGATTGGGATCCAATTTACTACTGCATATTCAGTTCTTAGCAGTATATCTCTAAGGCAATTTTAAGTCTACACTGAACTTTACTGAAAAATAATTGATTCACTACTTTACTTAATCAATTACATTTAATAATTTTTGATTATTGATTTTGAAGGAAGCTAAGTGAGTTTGGTAAGGATATATTTGGCAGAAATCAAATGGATTATGGCTACATTCACATATACTAAACCATGGTTTATTCTAACCATGTTTTAAAATAAACAAGTAGCTTGTATCTTCCAGATTTTGTAGAGAATTAGGACTTTCCTTTGTCTTTCAATTGCATTAAGTATATTTTAAGTCTTACATCACCATTTCTGGGCATTGCCACCTCAAAATAGTGAGAAGCAGTGTCCTCATCTGCAAGCAATTGTAGTTAGTGATAGTTTTAAAATTTCAAAAAATGCCTCAGGGCCTGCCTTGGTCCTGGGTCTCAGGATGCCCACCTCCAGTATATATGGCTTGCAAATCATAATGGCTGGATTCCCATAATGCTAAGCAAAATTAAGCATGCTATATTCTGGCTTAGCACAATATGTGAACTCAGTCTCCATACCAAATATACACAATACTTGCTCTTGTTTTTATATGTAGAGATCATGGGAAATTTGGGGTTGGCATTGAAAATAGCAAACTGGCATCTCCTTTCCCCTCTCTAGAGAGGAATCACACAACATAAACCAGTTCTTCCACAGTGAGCCATTAACAGGGCAAGTTTGAGAGAAGTAGAAGCGAATGGAGGCAGCCTCATGTGTTTTATTTCATTATGATGTTCCTGGGTAGAGAGGAGGAATCATCATAGCTCCTACATTCAAACAGCACATCTTTGGTGTTTCCTTCTGGATGTGACTTTCCATTAATGCAGTATCTGTTTCCAAAATATTTTATATAGAAATTATGAGATGCAAATTTTGTGGAGTCAGGTGACAATTTCTGTCCTCTTTTTGGGTGATGGCTTTTAACTGTTTTGCTTTATTTGGACATTCTTTTAATGGCCCCACAGCACCATATGTGTAGTCACAAGGAAGGGGTTTCTGATGTAGGGATTATTGCCTGCAGTATGTTTGTTTGGGAAACACTAGCTTTGGTACAGCAAACTTTTTTAGTGTTTCACCATTTTTTTTAAAAAAAAAAGTCTAAAAGGGGTTTCTGTTACCATGGGAAGATTTGCTAAGCTACAAGGGCTATAAGTGTTACAATGAAAACCTAAGCAAATAAACTGAAATATATTATCTATCAATTTTAGAAATTTGTAAGACTGCCCACTTCCAGGCAGGGTACAATAAAAGCAATCATAAAATACAATTAAAGCATTAATTAATTAATTAATTAATTAATTAATTAATTAATTAAAGCATTAAAATAATTAAAGGAAGGTGAACCTATAAGTCCTCTCTTCCTAAAAGCTCTCTACTGAGAGCCAGGCCTAGATAGCTCTAAAAGTGAAATGCACCGTATAGTCAACGAGTACAAGGCCTGTGGGTTCAAATCTTGGGAAAGGGTTGAGCATAGAATATTTAGTATGGAGGATACCTATACTCAGAGTCCCAATAAGGACCAAACAAGTCATGTAGTGCCTCCTACTGGTCAGAAGCCAATATAACAATTAAAGAATCTAAAGGTCAGAAGAAAAACCACAATCAAAAAGTCTAATGTACAGGCCACATTTTCAGGGCTCTTTTAAACATGGCCAGAGAAGGGCCAGATGTATTTCAGGGGGTTTGTCAGGGTGTTCCAAAGGGCATATGCTGAGATAGAGAAGGCATCTCTCTCTCTCTCTCTCTCTATCTGCTCCAAATTACAAAATAACATATGGGGAGCTCCTTGTTTGACAAACTGGGTTATTTGGCCAATTGGGTGAGGCTCTATGCTTTTCTTCTGCTTGACTGAGACATATGCCTCCTTGCTGAGCACATGCTATATGTGGGATTCTGGACAGATATGTGATATATACAGTATGTGATGATATATACATAAACAACTAATTCTACAGCAGCAGTTGGTAAGCTTGGAGAAATATCCACACTTTGGTTGACAAGTAGAATATGGAAGGGGATGAAAGATAAAGGTGAACAGAATGTTTTATATGTTCACAGGAGCAGTGGTGTTTATCAGATACTGAAATCTGCTCTTTTAGTGATAAGAAGAATGTCTTCAAATCAGTTGCCATAGAGAAAAATGCTAAGAAAGAGAACCACAGTGAATATTTGACCTTTTAAATGGCACTGTATGACTCACAAGATTTTCTCAGTGTTGTGATTATATAATTTCTCCTGATATGCTCACAAAAAAAAGTTATAATTGCCTTTTGGTACTTGATTTGGTACTTAATGTCTCATAGTCTTTGTATTTAGTATGCCATTTTGTGAAGATGGTTAAGTGGATGCCTCCTACGTTTAGTTTTCTTTGGGCACAGGCAAAATATGTGTAAAAATAGGGACCAATGGTTTGAAATTTAAAAATCTTCCAGATAAAACTTTTTTTCCTTTTTTTTAATTTTTAAGAGTGCCTGCAGGTGTATTGAAGTATGAGTTGGAAGAAGGAGAGGGAGGTTGGATGTGACTGGTCACTATGTATAAGAACACATCAATACAGAAAATGGGAAAAATCAGAAAATGGGACCAACAGGCACAATAATATTTTCATTCCCCTGCTCCCCTTCTCCACTTACATCATCAGAATGGTTTTCACTGAACTAATGTCCCTGAGGTATGTTATGAAAGCTCCCTTGGGAAGGCTAGTCTTTTAAATGCAGTCTCAAAATATTTCAGTTTCCTCTGAGGTAAAGGCAGGGAGGCAATCCTCACAATCCCTGCTTCCTTCTGGAAAGTGAGGGGAACCTTTGGAAGAATGGAATAATTGATGCTGGGGCTGTAGAGAGAGGTTCTCCATTCTTTTTCACCACTGGAATTGTCCTGAGCAGAATCCTATATGGGGACAGATTGCCTGGAAGACTAAACATTTCACATCCAAGCCATGGTTTTGAATAAAAGAGGAAGACGTTTATATAGAAAGGTGATGTAAGCTAATTAAAATATTTGATAGATTTACAGCACATTTTTTTCCAAATCACCCTAATTAAATGTCTTCCTTTACTTTTCTTGCAAGTTTTTAATAATGTAATTATTAGAATACTATTTGTTTTTAGAGTAAAAGTATTTTAAAAAATACAGTTCATTATCAGATAAATGGTAATGATCAGCTAGATTCTTCTCTCAGTTGCAGGAGTATTTGTTCATAGCATTATCTTCTATTATGTACTGCTATCTGTCCACTCACATTAATATGAATGATTCTTCTGGTTTTAATAAGTATAAATGATGATAAAGTGGTCCTAAGAGTCATTGAGTATGCAAGTTTTCAGTTTCACATAATTAATTATACCAGATTGTTCCGGTTAGCATGAACAGGAAGTGTTATGCATAAAACAAGATTTCACACATTCTTAATATTCCAGTGAACTGAAGAAGAATGCGCTGTTCTCAATAAATATAGGTGCTTCTCAGTCCTAAATCTATTTCTTAAGAATATAATCTAAAGGAACCAATGGCATTTATTTTTAAGTAACAGAACCAAGTTGTTAGGTGTTAACCCTTTACATTTCACTAATCACGTTCACTGATCTTTCATAGTGAGAGAGTATGTTTAGGTCTGAAGCATTTGTTCAGTTAAGTTTAAATTCTGCACAAACTAAGCAAAACTGAACATGTACTGTACATTTAGAAACATAAAGCACTACATAATTCAAAATTGCCCTGCGAGATTGAAAACTCCAAAAACTTAAAAATTCTAGGATAGCAACTATATAGAAAACCATAATTCAGTGACTGAATATTTAGTGTGCCTGCAAATGTCTGAGTTACATGTCTGACACTTGGTTAACTAATATTGACTTTAGGTTCAATCATAACCATTCCATGTACAATTTCAGCTGAGCAATTTCAGAGTATCCTCCTACGATACTTTTGGAGATAATATTACTCTATGTACATGCCACACTGATCTATCAGGAGGTACCTCTGTTATACATAGCAACTTTCAGCAATGTGGTGCCTTCAAAGTCCTCATATACCTGTAGTGGGTCAGTGGGAAGGGCTTCAGTTCAAATTGTGGAAAATATAGAAGTACATGATGATACTTGATCTTTGCCCTAGCTGATACCTGTCTATCACAAGGTGCCAGAAGGGCTTTCTCATGATTGCTTTTAAATTAACCTGACTTCTAGTTACTTGGGAGGAGAGGAATTATATTATCTCTATATTCATGTGTTTAAATAGTAGGTGAGCAAGTTTAAAAGTCCATGGTCCACCCCTCCCTCCTGAGAATTTTGTAAGAAAGATGGGAGTCCCAAATTAATATACAAGGATACAATCTATGGAGGAAAAAATGATGTCTGAAATACCAATATTAGAAGAAATGGGCTAAGGAAGTAGAGCTGTGATAATGCCAGAACAAAAGAAAACAAAACCGAAACATTTTTTAAAGGATCATCATCTAAAAAAGATACACAGCATGAAAGGAAAAGTAAAGTTAGGGAAGAGATTTCAGTGACAGAGATTTAACAAAACACACAGCAGAATGTTTTACCATATACAGTAATTAAAGCATGGAGTAGTGTCTGTAAATGCTGAATTAAAATATATTTAAACAAACATTTCACATTCATCATGCTTTGAATCAAATGCAAACTGGCTGAATACAGTTAGTATAGGTACACTTACTTCAAAGTCGAGGTCAGAATAACGTGATTTTCTCCTCTATTAAATATTGGTAGAAAACAAAACAAACAAAATAACGTATTAATTTAACTGAGCATTGATACAGTAAAAGTGCTGCACTTGTTTTGGATACTGTTTATTTATTCACTTATTAACTTACTTACTGCATCTTATATGCTGTTCCAATCCAGCAGGACTCTGTCCAGTCTTTGATGGAACATTTGAATTGGATCCGGTTTTCATAATATTTAAAATAGATCCATTACTAGGCAAAGGAATAATGATTTACAAGTCCTACTAATTTCAGTGGTCCACTCTAAATATGATTAAAGCTCGATCTAATCCAGCATTAGATCAATGTATCAGATTCTAATTGCCCATTATGCTACACCAAAAAAACTATTTCCTTAAAATTACCATTTGAAATTTTGCAAAACAAACCCAAGTTGAAAATGTAGCCTAGGTTTACTTGACATATTTTTTCTCAACTATCGTTTAGCTTTTATTGTTCCATTAAGATGAAGTTTCATGAATCTGAGTTTTTCAAATATTGAGACTTGCTTTCAGCTGATTTTAAAAGAAATAGAAAATATAAGAATAACATAAAACAGACCAGACTGTTTCATAATATAAAAACTGTCTTCCTTCCTTTCAAACTTCATCAGTAGAATGGAAGAAATTACTTTTAACCTTCAAATGTTCATCTTGGTGGTTTATCAGTACATTAAAAGAGGAGATGAAAGATTAGCTAGGAAAAAGAAATAGATGGCTAACAGCTAATTGAACTCATCCTTTTAAACCTATCATGTGACCATAACTTGTTTTTATTTGTTGCCTTGATAGCGGACACCAAATCAAATGTAGAAGGGTGTGATCTGCTGAACTGTACTTCGGAAAATTGAGCACAAGGTGGTCCAATTCCATTTTCCCAGCAGGTTCCCTTAATAACCAAAGAAATGCCATCTATATGGCCAGAATAAGGCAGTGAAATTGCACTGTCATCTGCGTAAGCTGTAGAGTAAAAATATACACATAGTACTTACTTCATTCAAGTGGCAATATATTTAGATAGAGGGCATAAGTAGGATGTGCCTATGGAGAGTGCCATTTTCTTGGCACTGTGACTTAGGAAAAAGGTCTGTATATGCATTTCAACCCAACACAATCTGACATGCATCCATTCAGTTCTGCCTTAAACCAAAGAGATGCACCTTTACTTTGCTTTTCAAGGTTGCACACATTGAGTCAAGACCATTCTCCAAAATATAGGGAAGGAAAGGAAGAACTGAAAGCTACAAAGTTGGTACTCAAACATTATTTGCTACAAAATTCTGAGCAAATTGTTTCTGATGTGTTGAACTACATCCTATTATTCTCAGCCACCATGTCCAGGGATGATGAAAGTAGTAGTCCAATACATCTGGAAGTCACCTGATTGGATAATGTGGCTTTTATTTACAAAACCAAACTGGGCTGGCTTCCCCGACCCAGACATTTGTTTTGCATTGCAAATAAAGTGTCAGACCTTTGAGGTAGGCCATATCCAAAAACAGGGATTACTGTACTAGGAGTCTTGGAATGTACTTTAATGCAGTTAGGGTACTGTAACAGAATCTTGAAAGCCTGTCAAAGCTCCTCTCTACTTCAACTTATGCCTAACACAATCAAAGTGGTGTAGTTTTGAGTTTCTTTTTCACACTTTCTACTTTTCCAGGACACAGGTGTCTTTCCTATAGTGGCTTGGCATTCCCTTCCTCCTTCTCTGAGTCAAATGCACATTCTTTCTCATACGGGGAGAGATAAATCTTGCCTAAAAGCGCATAACACTCTTGTGTGTTCAGATGCACACATAAAGAGTTAGCATGCTTTCAAGAAATGGTCAAGGGAAAAAAATGCAACTGGCCTGTACTGGACAGATGTGTGTGTGGGGATTGCCACCGTTTGCTTTGGTTTTTAACTAAAAACAGATTGATGTTGCAAGAAGTAAACAAAACTGAACTAAGTTTTAAATATTTCATCTAATGAAATGACGAAGTTGCAAATCATAATGTTGGCTTCTTTCAACAAAATATTGTTAAAGTTAGCCATGGGATGGAATGTTAAACTGTAGTTGACTGAAAATAGAAATGAAAGGTTCTAAACTCTTTGTAACTCATCCAGAGGAAAAGAGTACAGTGAAAGTGTACAAAAATGAGGCTTGTTCCTGACACAATAAACTATAATTTACTGTTATATCTGAATAGAGTCAAATTATGAGAAAAAGAGGACTAAGTGGTAAAGACACTTCTGATTTAATTTTAGCAATGTATATATCAATCACAAATAATAATAAAAAAACCCAGAATACTTTTAAAACTCCAATCTATTTGTTATTTTATACTCTCTTAGGTATATAGCACTTTTGATATTATTTGCAAAAGGACATGTATTGGACATATATACGATTGATTGATTGATTGATTGATTAATAGAAGAAGTCTTACTTGGGAAACTTGGAACCAACTTTAAAGACGTGCTCAAAGTGAATCCTCAAAAGCATATAGGACAGGGATAGTGGTAGCAGTGGTGCTGTGTGGAGTTTGCTTTCTCTCTTCCATTTAAAATGAGCACAGAAACTAATCAGGTATTTTACATTTGGTGCTACTTCCAGAGTAAATGGATCATGCACAAATAGCCTAATTTACAATTTACTGTTTCCAAGAGTCATCATTACTTTCACAGCAAGTAATATTCTATGACTGCAGCCCCTCCAAAAGCAGGCACTTTCTGCTAACCCCATTCACAAATACTTTTTGTTTGAATAAGCAATAGGATAACTCTTAAGAAATGATTTCATGTGTTGTCACAATGTGGCTAAACTGTTACATCGATTGGGAAAGGGAAGAGCTGGATATGCTGCTCCATTTTGTGGAGAATCTTAGGGCTACTTCATACGTTCAAAATATCTGAAAATAGGGAAAATATCTAAGGTTCAAAAGACATCAAGATAGTATTTATGTGCCACAGTTAAGTACCTTGATTGCATAGCCAATATACATGGTTGCTATCCAGTGCCTATATTCCTGGCAGTAAAGCCACACGTACACCCTATATCACCATGCTCATGAATTATGATGTATTTTATTTATTATTAAAATTTATTATAGGAAAATAGAGATCTAGCAATACCGTTTATGGAATTGCAACCTTGATGATTACTTACAGCTATGAGTGCAGTCTAGCTTTGGTCATTTTTAAGTTAATGCTCTGAATATGGAAGAAGCATTAGAAGTGAATTAATCGGTCATAAGGTCTCTATTTGAAAGTTTGATGTCTGAAAAGCTGTTAATTAAGAATAATAGGATGAAATCAGGACAATACAGGTTGAATGCCAGGGTAAAGTTTGCTTGTGGAACAGATTACTGTGAGAATGTATTTAATATTAGTCTATTTGGGATAGAGGCCTAAGATCAAATGTAATGTATTCCCAGGCCCAGACTATTGGAAAAAGAGAAACTGATGACACTTTTCCATTTCTTTAATTACCCAGATAGTATAACCATGATAAAATTTACATCAAGGCAAAAGGCTGGGGAGGAATCTGAAACATGGGGAGAAAAACACTGCAGCAGAGTTTGTTTTGTGTCAATTTGGCTTTGAACCACTCATAGAGAGCTATCTCAGCATAATTCTAGGAGAGCTTTGAATCCTGCTCACTGGAGAACAAAAATAGAAGAGCACAAAAAGATTGTTTTCATAGCCCAACCTGCACTAAACTGTTGGCAGGAGGAAGATGTGTTCCTACCCAATGACTCATGAAAGCCCTTTTTGGGTGAAATGGGGGATAAATGCCTCCTGTGTGCTGTCATCTAATCAGCAACCTGATTCATTACATCAGACATTGGCTCAAAATACGTTAGGTAGTAGAGGCCATAACTGAAACAGGAATTATAATATTTTGGTGAAGCTTGTACCTGCATTTTCATTAATATAAATCCTTTTCATCAGTGTTTTATAAGTCACTAAGAGATTAAATCTAATGTCCAGGAGCCCCATCCCAGAGTCAAGATAGAATTTGCTTTACCCTCCACAAAATTAAAGCAGAGGTGACACATTTGGTTCCTTTTGGTATTCTAGAAATAGAAGTGCACATAGCTTCTTCTTCTGCCTTAAATATCCTTATATATGTCTTCCTCTTTTCAGAATCCCAGTTAAGAGGACTGAACGCAAGATTTGCAGGTGATTAATCCCTAGTATAGGTAGGCACAGAAGAGTTATTTGGTATGATTAAACATATACTATAGTAAAGGTAAAGGTTCCCCCCGCACAATTGTGCAGTTGTGTCCAACACTAGGGGCCGGTGCTCATCTCCGTTTGTTAGGCAAAGATCCAGCGTTGTCCGAAGACACTTCCACGGTCATGTGGCCGGCATGACGCATGTGGAATGCTGTTACCTACCCACCAAAGTGGTACCTATTCATCTACTTGCATTTGCATGCTTTCGAATTGCTAGGTTGGCAAATGCTGGGGCTAGTGCGGGAGCTCACTCTGCATGCAGGGCTAGGGATTCGAACCTCTGAACTTGCGATCTTCCGATCGACAAGCCTGGCGTCTTATCCGCTGAGCCACCACGCCCAAACATATACTATACATGTAGTGAAAATTGCTATTTCCTAATAGTTTCATTAGATCAGCCTATTATATATTTGAAATATATGTGGGGGTGGATCAATTCTAAATTGTTTTGAATACCACATGAGGACTTCCATTTAGCTAGTTACTCAAACTTTGGCAGCAAAGGAAGTTTTATTTTAAATCCTATACATGTTGTTTGTTTGTAGAAATTTGGGCATTTGGAGGGAGGTACCAAATTTTCTCCCCACATAGTGGTCTTGCTCTGGACTGCTGACATGCAAATAAAAAATTCAAAAGGGTTTGTGCATTATTATTCCTAAGGCTGATGGATTTCATTCTCATAATTCTGCCTTTCTTTTAAAAAAAGGATACAGGAATTATGCTGGTAAAGTAGGAACTCCATGGAAGTACAATCAGAAGACTTGCTCCTGATTTTAGCTAGGAAGTGTGCTGAAATAGCATGAGTTCTGTGAAACAGACTCTTCTTTTCCCTTGCTTGTTTGAGGGTAAAAGGTAAATGGAATCAGGTTTCCCTGTTTAAATGGCAGAAGAAACTTGGCTCATGTGGGATTCTCTATAGAAGGAAATGTTCATGCTGATTTTCCAATGCTCCCCCTCCACTAAACATACAAAACAGGGCCTACTTTTAAACAAACACACTAACAGATTTTATTCATCTCAATACTGAACAAATTTGGTAAGCCCTGTTGACTTGCTGAGATAGAAAATTATTTGAAATAAATGTTCTTGCTCAAAGCCTTAATGGGTGTACGGTAGTACAATTTTTCTTGAAAAATTATTTTGCACACTTTGAGAGAACAAGCTTTTCCTTTTCTCTCAGGATGTCTCTTGGAGGATGCCTGTCCTGAAAAAGTACAGATGACAGATCTGTGACTGCCCCCATATTTTATATGATTTCCTGCCTCCCTGGGGGGGGGGGGGGAGAGAGAGAGAGAGAGAGAGAGAGAGAGAGAGAGAGAGAGAGAGAGAGAGAGAGAGAGAGAGAGAGAGAGAGAGATGCATTTAGTTTGGATATCTTCTTGGATATCTTTAGTTTGGATATCTTCTTCCATAAGTATCCCTCTCCTTTCATATTTGAACCAAAACACCTGGAAGTTCTGATCTCCATTAAAGTGAAAGAAAAGTTAATATCTCCCTGGTGACTACATGTTGTTTCCCTGGCAATAGTATGGAAGTGGTTTGTCTCTGCCTTCTTCTAGGATGCTTTATTTCAATTTCCTGTCTAGTCTGCAGATGTGGGAGTACTTGGAACCTCCCATCCAAGGACTTACTAGGCCCACCCTGCTTAGCTTTTTCAAGATCAGCCAGAATCAGCTAGTTCCTGCTATGAGTTGCTTTACAAGTCCTATTGTCTAATTATATTCCTTCAAAGCACTCTCCAGTTTAAAAGCATGCAAATTTGAACGGAAAAGGTCTTCTTCAAGAGATTTCCTTTGAAACTGCAAAAAACAAGCTAAGAGAAAGTTGGTTGTTGTCTCTGCGGACAACACAAGCCAGAGCGATATGTTAATGTAATAATTTCAAATCCATTCTACTTTTTTTAAAAGACTCTTGAACTAGTCTGAATATGCTGTGATCAGGTCAAGATGGTGTGGAAGGAAGTCTGAAAGAGATTCCTCAATCTCAGACTGTGGTCCTTCTGATAAAACTCACAGCCTGTAGGAGCTAGTATGGACTAGTTGGGTCAGTGCTCTTGCATCCATCCAAAGATCTAGCTATTAGAATGTTTGAGATGCAAAATTGCCACATCTTATAAGAGTGGAACAGGGAGACATGGCTTGATTTCATTGTGGTGACTCACCCCTCCTCAGATAGTCAGAGTTATCAAATACATTTCACTGATTATCTAACTGGGTCTTGGGAAGGAATTACCTTCACATTCCAGAAAATAAGTGAAAATGAATGTGTTTTTGCCCTCCCTTCCTAGTACCTTAGAGGAATGTATATGAGGTCATCCAGCAAATTTTGGACAACTTGTATTTAAGTTCTGATATCTTTTTTTTTAAATAGCCTAAGGCCTCTTGGGGTATAGGTCTGGGCATGACAGAGTGATCAAGAAGATAAATGAACATAGGTAGCCAGGCTTCCTCCTTTAGTATGGTAGAATGGTAGGAAGATTGGCTGAAATATCCCTCTTTCCTTTCTAAATATTTATTGACATAATTATTGCTATGCATAGCAATAAAGTCATGGACAAATTAAAACCCACAGCTGATGTTCATCTTTTCCTTTGGATTCTCAAGTGGTTATACATACCGCCCAGAGTCCCCTTGTGGGGGGAGATGGGGGGTGATATAAGTTGGAAATAATAATAATAAATAATAATAATAATAATAATAATAATAATAATAATAGGTCACTTAGGCAGTGTGCACTGTATTCTTTTAGATTTATTGTTTATTGTTTAGCATTCATTCATAACTCATGATTATTGTACTGCTGTACTTATGCAGCTGTTATAAATAGATATAGGTTAATGGCAGTGTTTTTTTTAAATTTGTGATTCAGATCCTATTTATTATTTGTATAAATGTGTACACTTTGCATTATGTTAGATCATTTAACCCTGATTGCTTACATATATTTATATTGTTTCCTGGAAACAGGAAGGAGCCCTTAATGACATGTTTTTTTAAGTTATTATTTTCAAATAGTGCCACAGTTAATGATGGGTCTCATCAGTTATTTTATTGGTGTAACTTTCTTGGGAAACATTTAGCACTGATAACAGATTGGCATAGATAGTTTTACTAACAACAATATTAATTAATTAGTATCCAATTATCCTAGTGATCACTGTATACATTTTAAGTTTTTTAAAAACTTAATTTAATTTTTTTAAATTAATTTTTTATAGAAATTTTATTAGGATTTTAAAATACACAGTTAAAAGTTAGAAACAGAAAAAGAAATAGAAATACAAAATATAGAAAATAAAATAAAAAGTGTAGTAAAGTAAAAGTAAGAAAAAGATATGAAAATTAGATAACTTCCAATCTATCTCTGGTCATGTAAATAAAAGAATCTGCCTTAAATGTTGGTTTTTCATACAATAGATAGAAATAATTCTTTGTCTAATATACTCTTTTATATTTAATCTACTCTTCAAAACCCCATATAAGCTTTACCCCTCTTGCATTTCACAAATAATCCATCAATGGTTTCCACTTTTTGAGATATTGATAACTTGAGTTTTCTTTCAATAAACAAGTCAGTTTATCATTTTCAGCCATGTCCATCAATTTTAACATCCACTCTTGTACTGTTGGTAGAGTCTGAGTTTTCCAAAATTGTGCATAAAGAAGTCTTGCTGCTGTTATCATATATTGTGTAATTCTAACAAAATGTTTTTCTATTTGTAAGTCCAATAATCCCAACAGAAATAATTCTGGTTTAAACGGAATCTGTATTTGTAATATACTCTGCATCAACATATGTATTTGGTTCCAAAATTTCTTTGCAATCTTACATGTCCACCACATGTGGTAAAACGACCCCTCTTGTTTATTGCATTTCCAGCAAATATTAGAAACAGTCCCATATATTTTCGCAAGTTTTTTGGGGGTCATATACCATCGATACATCATCTTATAGAAATTTTCCTTCAAATTATAACAGAGAGTAAACTTCAGTCCTTTAGTCCACATATTTTCCCATTGCTGCATATGTATATTATGACCAATATTTTTTGCCCATTTAATCTACAATCTTTAACAAAATTAAAAATTTTAAAATTAATTTTTAATACACGTGCATATCAATATAACCCTTTGGCTTGGAGCCCCCCAAATAAAATTCTGCCAACACGAGTGTTTTTCTAGCTGTCCATTTATGCTTGCAGACCTTGGAAGCCCAAAAAGTTATCCTGAGGAACAAGAGACCATGATGTCAGTGGACGTGCAAATGGAGAGGTCACCAGTAAAAATCAGGATGGACACTTTGCAGAAGCACCATAGCTTTTGCTTGAATTAGGTTCTTGATTTAGGGTTCACATGGGTTCCCTGAAATCAGGGCGAAGCCTGCTGTATGGAGAGATCCAATAGTATGAGATGGTACTGGACTTAGATGTTCTCTGAATATTGTTATGGGCTTCCTTTTTCCTGTATAAAGTTTCCTGTCTAATTTCCTGATTAACACATCCTTTCATGATATCTACCTATGACAAAGTCCAACTGAAATTTCTAAAAACTCTAGGTTGGATTCAGAAGTATATTCTATTTAAAAAGACCTACTTAGCATCTCACATCGTGTGTGTGTGTGTGTGTGTGTGTGTGTGTGTCCGCAAAACATTTTTGAGCTAAGAGCCCCATTTGATCTTTGGTAGAATCATGTTGTGGAGCCAGAGCAAAAATTAAATTTGATTAATTTAATATAATTTATGTTATTTATTTATTTATCCTGTTTCTTCCCCGCCCATCTCGTATTACGAGGACTCTGGGAAGTTTACAAGCAGTTAGAAAGAATTAAAATATCATTAAAATAAATACAATATAAATATAAATACATAAATATAAAAATGCAAGATTTAAAATATAGAATCCAAGATGGTGGATAGCGGTGTCATCACTGGCCCCCCTCATATTGCCAACCACCCCCAAGATTGACTATCCTCCCTCCCACCCCAAGCGAGGTGGCACAACCAAGTCTTAACCCCCTTTCGGAAGGGGGTATATAATATATATGGTTACATTATAATAATTACGTGTAATACAATGTAACTGCTTGTGTAATGCAATATAATGTAACTATTATAATTGCATTCTATGCATTTAATTATATATTTATTTATTTATTTATTTATTTATTTATTTATTTATTTATTTATTTATTTTTCCAATTTCTATCACTGCCCATCTCCCCCAAAAGGGGGACTCTGGGCGGTTTACAATGAAATCAGCAAATAAAATGAATAAAACACACTACAAATAAACATACAAATAAGAAATAAGTTAAATATAAGATCCAAGGGGCAATAAGATCATATTTAAAAGAAGGCTTTATGGCGCCAGCCATCCCCAGGAGGAGCTATTACCCTTCCCATCCCAGGTGAGGAGGCAGAACCAAATTCTTCCGGAAGACCGGGAGCGAGGGGGCCTGCCTCACCTCTGGGGGTAGAATGTTCCAGAGGGTGGGTGCCACTGCAGAGAAGGCCTGTCTCCTGGACCCCACCAAGTGAAATTCCCTTACTGACGGGATCCGTAGCATGCCCTCTCTGCATGCCTGAGTGGGACAGGTCGATGTTATGGGGATGAGACGGTCCCTCAGGTAGCCAGATCCCATCCCATGTAGGGCTTTAAAGCTGATAACCAACACCTTGAATTGGACCCGGAAGCATACTGGCACCCAGTGTAGGTGGTGCAGCAGACGTGTCACATGTGCCGATCTTGGGGCACCAATAACTGCATGAGCAGCTGCATTCTGGACCAGCTGAAGCTTCCGGATACTCTTCAAGGGTAGTCCCATGTAGAGCGCATTGCAATAATCTATATGGGAGATGACCAGGGCATGAGTGACTGTTCGGAGGGCTTCCCGATCCAGGAAAGGGCATAACTGGTGCACAACGTGAAGTTGTGCAAAGGCCCTTCTGGCCACGACTGTCACCTGCTCTTTGAGCAGGAGTCGTGAGTCCAGAAGGACCCCCATATTCTGCACTGGGTCAGAATCGGGTAGTGCAACCCCATCCAGGAACGGAGATGACAACTTCCTGGATACAGAGGAGCCATCAACCCACAGCGACTCCATCTTACTAGCGTTCAGCCAAAGCCTGTTGTTCCCCATCAGAACCCCCACAGCCCCCAGGCACTGAGAAAGGGCAGCCACCGCATCACTTAACTCCCCCGGGATGGAGATATATAATTGAGTATCATCGGCATATTGATGATACCTCATCCCGTGGTGATGGATGATCTCACCCAGTGGTTTCATGTAGATATTAAATAGGAGAGGGGAGAGAACCGAGCCCTGTGGCACCGCACAGAGGAGGGGTCAAGGGTCGGATCTCTCATCTCCTATTACCACCGATTGGGATTGGCCCTGGAGGAAGGAGGTGAACCAGTGCAAAACTACGCCACCCACCCCCAACTCCCTGAGCCGTCCCAAAAGGATACCATGGTTGATGGTATCGAAAGCCACTGAGAGATTTAGAAGAGCCAGGATGGATGCACTCCCTCCATCCCACTCCCACCAGAGATCATCCATAAGCATGACCAATGCAGTCTCCACCCCATATCCTGGTTTGAAACCTGACTGGGTCTAGATAATCTGTGTCATCCAGAATCCTCTAGAGTTGTAACATCACCACTTTCTCAACCACCTTCCCCAAAAAGGAGAGGTGGGAGACAGGACGAAAATTGTCCAATACAGTAGGGTCCAGTGATGGTTTCTTGAGGACAGGGTGCACCAGTGCCTCCTTGAAAGCAGCCAGGAACACCCCCTCCCTCAAGGATGTATTAACTATCGCCTGGACCCAACCACATGTCACCTCCCAGGCTGCTTTCACCAGCCAGGAAGGGCATGGGTCTAGATGACATGTGGTGGCCTTTACAGCCCGGAGGATCCTGTCCACTTCCTTAGGTCCAACAGGATCAAACTGTTCCCAGATAACAGGGTAAGAATGTTCCCTCTGCATCTCCCCAGACTGTGCTTCATGCTTAGAGTCCAACTTGGAACGGATCAGAGCTATTTCATCCTGCAGATGCTCAGAAAACTCTTCCGCATGGCCCTGTAGGTGGGTCACTGACTCCACTTTACCTAAGAGAGATCGAGTAATCCTAAACAGGGCCATCGGGTGGCATTCCACGGGTGCAATAAGAGCAGAGAAATATTGATGTTTCGCCACTCTTACCGCCACAAGGTAGGCTTTAACAGCGGCTCTAGCTTGTGTTCGGTTGGATTCGGTATTTGTCCTTCTCCAGTGATGCTCTAGACATCTCTTAACCCACTTCAAAACCCTTAATCCCTCCATGAATCATGGGGAGTGTTGGGTTGAATGGTGCAAGAGAGGCCGTACAGGCACAATTCTGTCCAAGGACCCGGCTGCCTCCCTCTTCCAGGCTGCGGCCAGGACGTCCACTGGACTGTGCAGTAGATCCTCAGGTATAACCACCAGCTCCTTCTGAAACCCTATCAGGTCGATTAGTTGCCAAGGGTGGACCAATCAAATGGGTCCTGCCTCCCTGCAGAGTGGGGCAGCATAGGAGAATCTCAGGGCCACCAGGGCATGAACTGACCATGACAATGGGGACAGATCTAACTCTCCCCTCAGATCACATTGCCACTGCTCCGACAAGAAAACCAAGTCTGGGGTGAGGCCACTGTCTCGAGTCAGGTCCTGAATAATCTGGAACAGGCCAATGGCTGCCA
The DNA here is from genome assembly GCA_023362775.1 of Charina bottae. Lineage (NCBI taxonomy): Eukaryota > Metazoa > Chordata > Lepidosauria > Squamata > Charinaidae > Charina > Charina bottae. The sequence goes on from JALMGJ010000009.1 coordinate 4,572,578, forward strand.
TGGTAGCCATGAACTCCCAAGACGCTTCTGAGGTACGTCCCAGGGATGGCAGGTTGAAGTCCCCCAGAACCATAAGCCTGGGGAACTCCACCACCAGCCCTGAGACAGGCTCCAGCAGCTCGGGCAGGGAGGTTGCTACGCAGCAGGGAGCCTGGTACAGCAGCGACACTCCCAACTGCTTTCGGGAACCCAACTTGAAAAACAGAGTATCACAACTGGCCACTTGCGGAGCAGTGCCCCTGAAGGCCACTAGAGACTCTCGGATGACAACCTCCACCCCTCTTCCTCTACCCTGGTGTCTCAGCTGGTGCCACACCTGAAACCTGACTGGGCACATTTCTGAGAGGGCTACCCCTCCTTCAGGGCCCAGCCAAGTCTCGGTGATACACGCCAGGTCTGCCCCTTCCTTCGTGATCAAATATGTTGTTAACAGACCTGGTGTTGAGAAGCAGCAGCTGGAGACCAGGGCCCTCAAGGATCCGCTGACCAGGGCCTGAGTGTGAATCCGGGGGGCCGGAACACACCACCGGTAACAAAGACCAGGGGCGTGCGTATGTATGTATGTATGTATGTATGTATGTATGTATGTATTTATTTATTTATTTATTTATTTATAATTTGATTTATATCACCGCCCCATCTCCCCCAAAGGGGACTCTGGGCAGTTTACAAAAAACAAACAATTAAAATAACATATCATAAATATAAGTAATTAAACTAGCATCCCCGGCCCATCACCATCACCATCTTGGATTCAATTCAATTTAATGATTTATCTCAGCTACCACATTCACAATTACAGTTTTTGGAAGGATCAATGCAAGGTTTTTGTGAAGCTCCTGTGAAACTGCAGGCTAGAATCAGTGAAAATGAAACCATTTTCTTACTTAAATAGTCCATTGGAAAAATCATCTTGATTTGGGAGATTTTCAAGGTTTGTTATGGGAGCAATGGGTGCCTTAAACCTTTGTCAGTGTAAGGCACCTGTTCTGACCCTTAACACACTCTTGAAAAATCCAAAAAGTTTAGCCTTGCCCACTCTGGATGACTTTAGGAGGTGTTGGGGGCCTTGAGTTATCTATCCCGGCTATATGATATGCTTACTAAAGCACCGTGTGAACATTTACACCTCCATATGTACAAGTCTTTATAGGATACTATTTTCTTCCAGCTGATGATTCTTTGGAGCCATTTCAGTTATTTCTTGGAACGGGTGAAATGGCTTTTAAATGAGTCACATTGCTAGTATTTTCTGCTGTATGTGACTATATGTATAATAATAAACCTACATTTTCTGCAGTTATGTCTAATTCACCAATGTCCATTTGATACTTGCAGTAAAAATAAAAGTTCAAAGATTCAAAAGTTCAAAGACAAAAAGTTCAACAACCTATCTAATACTTGTTGAAAATAATACTAAATCACACATTTTCTATGTTCTGCCTCTTTAAGTAGAAAATATTCTGAATGCATCCTGAAAAATCAGAATTTGATCAGAATCCCTACTGAAAGCAGGAACTGGAAGATCTATTTGTATTATGATGGTTTGGTAAGTAATTTCCTAGTTAAACAATTCCCTTAATTGCCTTGGCACTCTTTCCTCACTTTTATTATGCATCTAACAATCATTGGTATTGCATTTTCAGATTTTAAAATTGATGAGCAGAGGCCACAAATCACACCAGTGCCCTTTACTAACATGACTAATTAATTACACAGAAGTAATGATAATATGGCAATGTAAATTATGCAAAAAGCTATCAAGATAGTTGGAGTTATGATTAGAATGTACATTGAGAAACATGTCATCTGTCTAAAAGCATGCCCAAAGGCAACATCTAGGGATTCCATCTTTTGACTAAGGAGAAACATGCCAAAAATGGACATTTCTGCAGATGTGGCATATCTATCCGCAAGCTAAATTCCAGCTTAATATGTCTGTACCTAAGTCCTTAGTGTGCTATGAAATGGAATGGGCCAAATTTTTAAAAATCTGAATATTTTCTTTCTTCTCTTATGTTGATTGAATTATTCCTTTACTTCTAACCTTCTAGGTGGAGCAAACCAAAGATATAAGAAAATAATGAATGCCAAGATAATTGAAATGCAAAGCAAATTAGAAATAGAGCTGCTTCTAGTCTCATGCTTTGCTCTCTAGATGTGTTGTCTCTTGTTACCACCAACTTTGCTTTAATAGATTAGCATTTATACAGAAGGGATGTTACATAGAGACGAAAGAGGGACACGGATATAGTTCTGCCATGCCAGCTATTGCTTCGAATGCCAATATGTGAATGACGTAGAATGTTTAACCATCACTTAATATTTGCTGGATCAAAGAAGCAGCAACTTTTTTCTTAACAGAGAAATTACCGTCTACCTGGACAATGAGATGCCTCATTGTTACCCTTGTGAAGGAAACAAATAATAAACTTATAAGATTTTCAATATCATCAGTGATTTTAGAGACATAGTAGAAGACATCTTTATGTCCAATACTCTTTTTTTATTTCTCAGTGTTCTAGTCTTTGCTTTCTGCAGTAATTCTGGGATATTTTTTTTTAAATATCACTTGTCCAGGCAGTCACCAGGAGTCAAGAATGACTCAAAGGGAATAAATAAATAAAAGTTCAATGTGTGAACATTGTCCCTCTGTGACTGAAGCTTCTTATATGTTTCATGACTATATCCCAAGTACCCAACCTTTATTTTAAGCACTCTCCAAAACTCAAGCATGCATAGAAGACTTCTATTCTGAATTTTGTACTGTAATTACATATGATTCATAATAAGCAAGTGTTAGATGTGCAAGTGTTACAGGGCACTGAAGACTTTTTAACTGTGTTCACTGTGACACCACTCAAGGTGCCAGCCACCCCCATGATTGACTATCCCCCCTCCCACCCCAAGCGGGGTGGCAAAACCAAGTCTTAACCCCCTTTCTGAAGGCCGGGAGAGTGGTTTATTTGATCAAAGTTAAAATAGATATGTTGTTATCTCTGGTAACTCTTAATGGACTTTTGTCCAACAGGACTGAAATGAAGAGGTTTTATGGATTTGTTTATAGATAAGAGATGGGATATGGGAAGAAGATATCATTCGTTGTATTTTAAGAGAAGGTGATAAGTAACTAAAATTGTTTATACTTGTGATGAAGTCACTTCTTTATATATTTCTTTTCTTTTTCTTTACTATATTCTTATTTTTCTTTCTTTTCTACATCTCTTTCTATTTTTCCCTTTTTTCCTCTTTCTTTTCTGCACCTTCTACCTTTTTTATTCTTATTTTTATTCTTTTCTTTTCTTTTCTTTTCTTTTCTTTTCTTTTCTTTTCTTCTTTTTTGTATTGTATTGTATTATATTATATTATATTGTATTGTATTTTTTGTATTAGTTTTTACTGTTGTAATTATAATCTTTAATAAAATTGCTATCAAAAAAGAGAAGCCATCCAGAAGCCATTAGCACCACAATAGCTGCAGAAACATGCGTTAAGCCCAGAGAGATAGGAAAATATTAGAAAAAGACTCAGACTGGCTCCCTCCTGACTGCCTGGGTTGTAAGAGAGAAGGAAGGGAAACACAGGCAGCCTTGCAAGTTTCTGTTACTGTAGCCTCTTTTAATACAGTACAGTTCTAGTCTTGTGGAGCTAGTTTCCTGATTTGGTCTACCTTGTAGGGCTGACAGTCCAGCAGCATGACCTAGTACCGTGAGAAAACAATTGCATGCTGCTTGTTATTCCTGTGTGTGTGTGTGTGTGTGTGTGTGTGTGTGTGTGTGTGTGTAGGTGGGAGGGGTGTGAGAAAGCCATCCCCATCTGTATTTGACACAACTAAAACAGGATGCATGCATTTCTCCATTTCTATATCACTAACCTCCAGAGAACTCATTGATATGGTTGATCCAGTTTCGCTTCTTGCTAGTCCTGTGCTGTCATCCATTTCGGAAGCTATGAAATTCTTTACAGCTGTGCGAGGTTCAAAAGGCAAGTTCTGCATGTGTTCCTGGGTAGGGAGATGTTGATCTAAATTCATATTGAACTGGTCCATTACATTTGGGTTCATACTAAAATCGGGATTAACTTTGTAGTGCAAAAGCCTTTCATGAGGCAAGGTCTCCATGCCTATATTCAGCTTGCTGTCATCCTTCAGAGATGCCTGTGTGTTCACTGAACCTCTAGGCATTACAATGTAGTCACTATCCATCATGCGGTCCTGAGGGTGGACTATATCCATGTCTGCACCTCTCAGGTTGTCATCAGTACATAAATAGACAGTTCGCCGCAGCTCAGTGTTGTCTTTTTTAAGACATTGGTTAGCTAATTCACTCATGCTCATGGGCATATGCATGCCTCCAGACTGCTGAATGATCACTTTAGAAATTATATTCCCAGGCAATGTGGAATAGTTCATGCCTTCAGGGTTTGCTGATTTCTCTTCTTCATCATCATTCAGGGAGATTCGAGACAGGGTGCCTGTTATTGTAGCTGCTCGGCATGGCCCAATGTCTTTGTGGAGAACTGTGAATTAGAGAGCAGGAGCACAAATTGATAAATGCCTCAAAAGCTAGAAGTTGGACTCCAGCTGCAAGAATGTCTTCATTCATATTGGTGCTGAACAACCTTCTTCAACTTGGCCACAAGATGGGTAGAAACTGCAATTCCCAGAATTTTCAGTCTGCTTTCAGCTCGGACAAAGGAGGGGGCCAAGTTGAGGAAGGGTGAAAATCCAATCAAATTTTAAGCAAAGTAATTATGACATAATATATACATAAATAAAAAGGACAATCATTTAGGATTAAATTGTGAGAGGAAGGAAAATCCCCAAAGTATTGTTTTATTTTAGGATCTGCTCCTTTTTTCCTTTCCTTTTTTCCTTTTACGGTAGCTGAAATCAAGAGTGGTCCTAATATTATAACATGTATAACTCCTTAGAGCTATACGTGGAGACAAATTATTCTATTAAGAGATGTGCGATTGCCTTTCTATTTTCAATTAAACAAAAAACTATTTGCCTTGAAGCAAGGGTATAGATGAGAGAGACTAGACCATTTCAAATCTCCTTACAATGTAATCCTTAACGGAAATGGAGAAAAATCATTTGAGAAAATGGTCATTATGTTCTTCCTAAGTGCATGTGTTAAATCACTTCACCCAGCCACCTTTTATTAAATCTTTCATTTAGAGGGTCATATTTAAAACCCTTAATTTTTAATTGTGAAGCCTGGTCATATCTACCATAAAACTATCTTTTTCAATGAAGTGCTTCTCTCTACACTTTTTGAGCATAAATGCTCAAAAAAAAAAGTAATATCACATTTCCTTTGGTTTTAAGGAATTGAAATGAATAACACTGTTTCTAAAATCTACCTAAAAATCACAGCATCATTAAATTGCCAAGGAAGGAGATAAACACATAGTTGTGAAGTGCAGATGTAATTAACAAGTGTTTATGTTCAAATGAAACTAGCAAAGCCATTTCAACTTAATGAAACAATATTAATGTATTGTTTGCAGTGATATATTAGAACAATTACTGGAACAATTTACAGCTTGCCATGTATACACTGTCACTAGAGGAACTCCTCAAGAAGCCATCACTGGAGCCCACCATACTGGACAACTTTCGTCCAGTGTCCAACTCCCCTTTTTAGGGAAGATTGTTGAGAAGGTGATCACACAACAGCTTCAGAGGATCCTGGATGAAGCAGATTATCTGGACCCCTTTCAGTCAGGTTTCAGACCTGTGTATGGGATGGAAACAGCATTGGTCACGCTTTTGGATGATCTCTGGCCTGAGTGGGATGGGGGTAGTGCATCAATCCTTGCTCTTCTTGACCTCTTGGAGGCCTTTGATACCATCAAACCATGGTATCCTGCTGGACCGGCTATGGGGCTTGGGACTGGGCAGCACTATATTGTGCTGGTTCTCCTTCTTTCTCTGGGACTGGTTCCAGTCAGTGTTGATTGGAAGTGAGAGGTCCCGTCCTCAGCCCCTACTGTGTGGGGTGCTGCAGGGTTTGTTACTGTCTCTGCTCCTGTTTAACATCTACATGAAGCTGCTGGGTGAGGTCATCTGTTGCCATGGGGGAGGTATCATCAGTATGCTGATGATACTCAGTTGTACCTCTCTGACCCTGGTGAATTAAATGATGCTGTGGCTGTCCTTTGTTGGTGTCTGGATGCTGTGGGGGGTTGGATGGAGAACAACAGGCTTCAGTTCAACCCTGGCAAGACTGAGTGGCTTTGGGGCTTTCAATTTCTGGGGACATACCATCTTTGGAGCTGGATGGGGTTGCACTAGCCCAGACAGACCCTGTGCACAATCTGGGGGTCCTTCTGGACTCAAGACTCCTGCTCAAAGAGCAGGTGGCAGTCATGGCCAGGAGGGCCTTTGCACAGCCTCAAGTTGTGTGCCACTTGCACCCGTTCCTGGACAGGCAGGCTCTACTCTCAGTCACTCATGCTCTGTACACTTCCCAAATGGATTACTGTAACATGGGGCTCCCCTTGAAGAGCATCCAGAAGCTTCAGCTGGTGCAAAATGCTTTGGTGCAGGCAGTTATGTGCATTCCAAGATCAGCGCATGTTACAACTGTGCTCCATGAGCTGTATTGGTTGCCAGTTTGCTTCCAGGTTTAATTCAAAGTGCTGATAATAACCTATAAAGTCCTACATGGCATGGGGCCCTGTTATTTGAGGGACTGCTTCTCCCCGGTTACATCTACCCATCCTATCAGGTCCAGCAGAAGAGGCTTGTAACAGGTCCTGTCTATGAAAGAGTGTCATCTGTTGGGACCCAGGAGGACAGCCTTTTATGCTGCAGCCCCTGCCCTTTGGAACATCCTACCTCCCAGAGGTTAGATTGGCCCTGACCCTGCCTTGCCTTCTAAAACATGGTTGTGCCAATGTGCCTGGGGATCCAGTTATGGTTTGGAGCCTCCCAGATGGCTATATTCATGACTTTCACTTGCCTGCTTTTTCTGTTTCTTGGTTGTAATTTTGGTTTTTAATTGGGTTCTTAATTTGGTTTTAAAGCGGGTTATTGTGTTTTGTTGATTTTGGGATGTTGTTTGTTGGTTATGTTATTTGGTTGTTTTTAATTATGTGAGCCACCCAGAGTCACAAATGTGGGATGGGCAGCTATACAAATTGAATCAATAAATAAAAATAAAATAAATAAAAACTGAAGATAAGATCCGGTGGAACATCCTCACTCCCTGACTTAGGTTTTATTAAAGAACTTGGTGGCAAAGTTTCTAGCTCATAGAAAAAGGAACTTTCTACACTTTAACATTCAGTACTTTGTGACTGATGACAATTTGCATTTTATTCAGCTATAGCCATATTTAATCAAGTGCAGCATTAATTGTATATTGAAAAAGATACATACAGTATGTATATGTGGGAGTAAGATGGGTTTATATTTGCCAATTTAACTGCTGCTCCAATTATAAGTACTTTTTCTTCTTAATCATTTCATGCTTGCAGATGCGGATGATTTGATGTATACAGGCTCAGATGCTCTCCCTGACAAGTTGTTTTTCAAACCTTGTAGCACCTGAGTTTTTCTAACCCTCTGCCTGCTTAAAAAAATCTATATTTTCTCATATTCAATTTGTACAGTAACACTCTATTTATCAAATGTTGACATCCTCTTAAGAATTTTATACACCATGTTGTTAAAAAGGAATCAAAGGCATGCTTGAACTTTTGATTTGTTGCTTTCATTCAAAACTTTTAGTTTAATTTCATATGGTGGTCTGACAGCCTTACCTGACCGACAAGCAATGTCCACATCTTTTTCAAAATCTGTCTGTAACAATAAGAAATACAAGTTAAATGAGACAACTGTTAGCAATCATCAGCTGAAGGTCAAGCGCATGTGGAATGTGACCCAGAGTTGCCATCTCAACTCTCAGACTCCATAATATCTAACACAGTGTGTGTCACATCATCATTGCACAGCGCATTGAACCTTCATTCCTCCATCTCTGCCAGCCAATGATATGAAATGAAATAACAGGCAAGATAATGTACTGACCTACGACACCATGCCACATGTTGGGTAATTAAATATTACAGAAGAACAGAAAAGTGTCAGCCGTAAGGGCAAATACCAAGAAAGGAGTTCTGACCTCAGCTATACCATTTCCTGCTAACATCTCCCTCACTAATGCCCAACTACACATTCCTATTGACTGACCACAACTGAATTAGGACAACAGTAATTTAGTTTAGAACAGTCTTTCTCAATCTGGAAACCTCCAGACTGCCATTCAAATTCCCATCCATTGTGAGAATTATGACAAGAATTACCCAAAGCTCCAGGAAGACTCCTGATTGGAAAAGGCTGGTCTTTAGAAACATTATTGTCAGAGAACTTTTTTTTAAACTACTGAAGCCATTACATAGGAATTTAAAAGTAGTGGTAAGTTTAGCGATTGGAAGAACAAGGTGTATTATTGTTGCTGTTCATTGCAGGCTACCACCAATGCCATGTGGATAGAGTTCTGTTCTTGTAGTAGAAATTTCCCTTCCTCTAATCTGCTCCAGAGGTTCCCCAATTCTCTAGAGCAGTGTTTCTCAACCTTGGCAGCTTGAAGATGTGTGGACTTCAACTCCCAGAATTCCCCAACCAGCATGCGATGGGAGTTGAAGTCCACACATCTTCAAATTGCCAGGGTTGAGAAACACTGCTCTAGAGCTTATCTGAGGAGCATGTAGGAAGATTCAGAGTAGGAGAATTCTCACTGCCGACAGTGTCTATCCCACTCACAGATGGAAAGCATTGGATACAACCTATTGTTTTATGAATGATTTCTTTATTTGTAAAACTTTTAATCTACTTTTTATTACTAAAACAATCCCAGAGCAGGAATAGAATGGATTAAATTAATTTATGATTTATTTTTTTGCAATAAATTATTTTAAAACCATTAAAAAGTCTTCAGTGCCCTGTAACACTTGCACATCTAACACTTGCTTATTATGAATCATCTGTAATTACAGTACAAAATACAGAATAGAAGTCTTCCATGCATGCTTGAGTTTTGGAGAGTGCTTAAAATAAAGGTTGGGTACTTGGGATATAGTCATGAAACATATAAGAAGCTTCAGTCACAGAGGGACAATGTTCACACATTTCTGAAATTGATATTAAAAAAAACTTGAAGTGGCAACTCCATTGCATGCACTCTCTGACATGGGATGACAGAAGGCTTAGGAAATCTGCTGACCAATTCCTTATTTTATGTGGTGGCATTTATTCAAATTTAAGATTGGGGTGTTAATTTACTGGTTATTTATCCAATGTCTTCATTCCACTTAATTCTCCTATCTTCTATAACCCATTGAAAGGATGACTCCCATTTATTTCAGATGTAGAGGTATGCCAAAGAAACATTTAGCACCAGTATAACAATTCAGCAGAAGGTATGCTGTTGCTACATCTATCAGAAAAAGACCTTCAGTTGATTTTCCCTTGTAATTCTGTATTTGCACATGACCAAAAATCACCTACATTAAATTTCCCGACTTGATACCAATACTGGCTAATTCAGTTTTTCCACATAATAACATTTCATCCACATGTGGTATTCCACATACTTAACATTGCAGACATAAAAATACAAACATAGAATATGGAATTAATTGTAATTACCCCCCACTTTATAGTCATTTTAATGTAATGACTAGAAAGTGTCCATGAAATCTTTTATCTCAGTCTCATTTACTCATTTATTATTTTTTATTTCAAATTATATGCCACTTTTTCATCACTAATACACTCAAGGTAAGCAAATAGAGAAAACAAAATGTAGAACAGTTGAAACCCTATTATGGAAACCCCGTTAAGAAAGCAGATGACATCATAATTAATCCAACATAAAAGGCCAGTTTGCAATATGCAGGATTATAATTTGGAGCTATTTTACAAGCCTATAATAATGCAAACAAAAAAACTTTTAACACCTTAAATATACAATGAATATGTTATAACATCTTCATCATCATCACCACCATCACCATTAGCAGTCATCATCTTCATTCCTACATGACCTGAGTTTTCCTCTCAATAACCTCTTTTGCATGCAGGAAAATAGGTCAAATATGCACCAGAGAATGAATCAGATTTATTTTATTGTATTAGATTTAGAAGGCCACCCAACTCCCCAATGGATTTGGGTGACTTACATATTTAAAATAAAGAAAAACAATTAGAAAGACAAGAAAATGTATGCCTGGAACTTATAGATGTCTGTAATGCATATCCATGCATTAAAAAAATAAAATAAAAATGTAAGTAATTATATGTAGCTTGAATCATGTCAACTGGATTTCTATTTTCTTAGTAGAAACGTTTCGCTCCTTATCCAAGGAGCGAAATGTTTCTACTAAGAAAATAGAAATCCAGTTGACATGATTCAAGCTACAGACAATTCCACCTGGATGACTGAGAACCTTCATAGACGTAAGTAATTATATTTTATAATGTTTTCTTTCTATTTAAACTTGTAAGTACTGAATACAGTACGTTCATTTTATGACTCTGAATATGGGACAAGATCTGGGGAGTGAACATCTGTGTTACCACTAGATGGAAACAAAGAGATAGAGCAAACTCTAACTCTTTGCTATCATCTAGATGTCATCCAGCATTTTGCAGCCAAATATATGGATGCAAAATATGTATACACACACACACACACACACACACACACACACACAAATACACACACACACACGTGCACAATATGCCTGCAAATAGTAGTCAAGGGTAAAATATAAACTAACCATGATTTGAGCATGACCATTAGGAAATGAACTTGATGAATCTGCATTGATTGGATCTTGGCAGTTTCTTAAACGACATCTAAATGCATCTTGAACCTGGCAAGATATATCAGATATTTAATACACTTCTTAAAAATATATAGTCATAGACAAAATTATTAAACATATAATAAACAAATACTTGATTCATCATTATTTTCTCTGTTGGTTTCTAATGATATTTATAGTGCCATTTATGGTAATAGTGCAAATACGGTAAGCAAATAAAAGCAAATACTTAAATCGGACTAGCACAAGCCTATGAATAGCTCCTTAGAAGCCGGTCCCATTGATTTCAGTGAGACTCCCAGGGAAGTGGGAATTGGACTGAAGTCACAGATTCTTTTGTTCAGAATGCCAAAGCTATTTTATGACTTCCTAGAGTAGAACAATAAATGCATCCAATCTTAATGAGTATAATGGTAAAGACCACTTAGACGATTAATGGGAAGAAATCCAGCAGGTTTCTTTCCATAAATATGGATCTGGATCCTTTACCTGACAACTCTGAGTACTAACAGTAGTGCCAGAACTGATACCAAATACAGAAACACAATAAACAAATACTACAGCACCACACTGGTCGTTTAAGGAAAAAAAGCCATAACCTACATTACAGTAGTCTATATGGGAGATAACAAAGGCATGAATGACTGTTCGAAGGGCCTCCTGATCCAGGAAAGGGTGTAACTGGCACACAACATGAAGTTGTGCAAAGGCCCTTCTGGCCATGACTGCTACCTGCTCTTCGAGCAGGACTTGTGAGTCCAGGAGGTCCCCCAGATTCCGCACCTGGTCTGTCTGGGACAGTGCAACCCTATCCAGAACCAAAGATGATGATGACCCAGATATGGAAGAGCCATTAACCCACAGCCACTCCGTCTTACCAGGGTTCAGCTGAAGCCTGTTGGACCCCATTCAGCCCCCTACAGTCCCCAGACACCTTGAGAGGGCAGTCACAGCATCACTTACCTCACCTGGGATGGAGATGTATAATTGAGTATCATCAGCATATTGATGATACCTCATCCCATGGTGATGGATGATATCACCCAGTGGTTTCATGTAGATGTTGAAAAGGAGTGGAGAGAGAACCATACCCTGTGGCACCCCACAAAGGAGGGGTTGAGGGTTGGATCTCTCGCTCCCTATCAACACCGATTGGGACCAGCCCTGGAGGAAGGAGGTGAACCAGCGTAAAAACACACTGCCCACCCCCAACTCCCTGAGCCGACCCAAAAGGATACCATGGTAGATGGTACCAAAAGCCGCTGAGAGGTCAAGAAGAGCAAGGATGGATGCACTGCCCCCATCCCACTCTCACCAGAGATCATCCATAAGCACGACCAATGCCGTTTCTGTCCCATATCCAAGTCTGAAACCTGACTGAAAGGGGTCTAGATAATCTGTTTCATCCAGAATCCTCTGGAGCTGCAACGCCACCACTTTCTCAAACCCCTTCCCCAAAAAGGGGAGGTGGGAGACTGGACAAAAATTTTCCAGTACAATAGGGTCCAGTGATGGTTTCTTGAGGAGAGGGTGCACCAACGCTTCCTTGAAGGTACAGTAGTTGGAAACACCCCCTCTCTCAAGGATGCATTCACCATCGCCTGGACCCAGCCACATGTCACCAGTATTGCTATAGAACGCCAATATTACAAAAGCTGCATTGGTTGCCAGTTTCTGGGTGCAGTTCATGGTGCTCCTAATCACCTTTCGAGTCTCATATTGCATGGGAGAGACTGCCAACATTAAATAAAAGCTGTCCACCCAAGGCATGCTTGTAGAAAGTGCTTGCTGAGAGTGTCCACTCCTCATGAGTTACAACAATGAGAGGGAATCAGAGAGGAGGACTCTCTGACAAAGCCCCCCCCCCCCCCATCACGCTGTCCTACCAGATATAAGATCTGCACCCTCACTCTGGGCATGTTAGATTTTCTGACTCTTTCAAAGACCATTTGGGGACTGAGGTGTAAATGGACAGAGGTACCTCAGTGGGTTTTAAGTTCTGATGACATATGGTGTGATGGTTTGTGACTAGAATATTATGATTATTAACTTATTAGCAATTATTAAATATTTCAATGTATAAAGTTATTGTTTTACTTTGTATTATGTTGCTGCTGTGAGCCACTTTAGATAACTGAAGCAGTGTAAAAGCAACTGTAATAAACAAACAAAACTGAAGCAGTGTAAAAGCAACTGTGATAAACAAACAAACAAAACAAATAAAATATCATTAAAGATGGATTTTAGAAAGAGCTATCTTTGGTTTCCTCATTTTGTGTTATTTGCCCACTGTAATTCTTTAGTTATCACATTTCCTTATTTTTTACTCCAACAATCTAACCTCTATACTACATGGCTCTGTTTTGGAGAGCAATGCCATAATTATTATCTCAGTCCACTGTTAAAATTTTACCTTTGGAAGACAATCTTACTCGGCTACGAGTGATCGCCAATGAGTGGGGTTTATTTTTGCTAGTCATGTAACGGATTGAACTACTCCAGATGTGTTTGGACTCCAAATTCCAGAATTCTCAACATCTCTGGATGGCACCAGTTTGAAGAAAACTGGTTGGGACTTAATCTGCTGAAAGCTAAAACATGCAGACTTATCCCTGTTCCACTGCTATTCCAGGAAAAGATTCTGGCTTGGACTAGCGCTGAAATGGGTGCTGCACAAATCTTTTCTGGCACATTTTAGTAACATGCATAAGCAACGTAATTCCATCTCACATGAATTTTGGCAGTAAATTTCAGCAGTAAAATGTCATGGACTAGTCGTACTGGCTGAGAAGGCAAAGCAAATTTGCTTTATCTCACTTGCAGCACAGGATCAATACTGAGCTGCCTATAACAATAATACATTCAGCTACAGCCTGATGAAACAAGATGTTATCTCTTACTAGCCAAGTGTATAGAATGATTGTTAGTGCTTTTGCCCCACAGCATTGCTCTATCCCCCTCACCATCCACTACTAGTGGAGGGAAACAATGATCTTAGTCCCCATGCTTCAGTTGATGACCGATCATTTGGAAAATGGAAAAAAAAAGCAGGAAGGGCTCCAAAGATCCTGTGCAAAAGCTGCACAGAAAGTGATGAGGGCTCTCTGTGGCCTGTAGACTGTGCCTTAATGGCTCATGAACAATTGCTTGAATAATAATGATCAAATCCATTTTTTATGGGAAGGGTCACCATAGGTGAGCTAACCAAAGACGGTCAAAGGCACTCTAAGATAAGCCCTTCCCTGGTTCTCAAGAAGACAAAGGAGATGGGGGGAAAGCGCATTCAGACTTGCAAGATTCCGTTATGGTAGCTTTACAATAAAATGAGTTCTGACCTACATGACATGGGATTCCTAGTCGGATCTACCTGGAAGGGCTGACAGCAGCTGGGCGAGACCAAAAGACCTTCTTTGGTCTTCGATTGAGACCAAAGAAGCCAAAACGAGACAGGAAGGGATCGTTCATGCTAGTCTGGGATAAATGTAGGATCTTGCCCAGGCTTTTAACTGCAGTGAACAGCCCGATAACCCAAGCTGGGAATTAAAATTATGCTGGGGGGGGGAGCATAATTTTGACTGTTTGACTCTGTTTCTTTATTGGCCTTTTCCAGAGGTCTAGATCAAGCCAGCCACAACTGCCCTGCTCTGGGTGTTGCTCCCCTATCAATAGAAGAATAGGGCATCATCAATTCTGTCTTGAAATTCCCCCCACCCATATTCAGTGAAAATGGGCTACTCCATCCTACTGGTTCTCTCTCTGCCCGCCCAGATGACATGAAGCTGCAAGATTGTCTCAGAGCCAAACAGGGTGAGAGAGATAGATGTGCTGAACGTGCAGATACCAGGGAAGTGGTTTCCCTGGCAACAGTAACCAATTCAAAACTCCTCTTAAAAGTTGCCTTCTCTCCTCATATGTCCCTTTGAAAAAAGTCCATGACATTTAGATACTGAGGGTGTGGGGAGGAGGTGGCATATTTGGATGCCAAGCATAATTTTAAAAGAAACAGCAAACAATAAAGAGCACCTCCCTTTATCACCAATCTTTAGGGTATGACATAGGTCAATTTTATTTATTTTATTTATTTATTTATTATTCAAATTTATTCCCCGCCCATCTCCCATGCAAGGGACTCTGGGCGGGTTACAATAAATAAAAATTTAAAACTATACAAAATATCTAAAAACACAAACAAAACATAATAAAATAAAATCCAGGATGGGCTTGGACCCGCAGAATAGATAGTAGAGCTATGGGGCAAGCCAACCCCAGGAGGCACTACCACCTCCGTCGTCCCAGGCCAGGTGGCAAAGCCAGGTCTTAAGGGCCTTCCGAAAGGCCAGGAGGGAGGGGGCCAGTCTCACCTCCGGGGGCAGAATATTCCACAAGGCGGGCGCTATCGCAGAGAAGGCACGCCTCCTGGACCCCGCTAGATGGAATTGTCTTGTTGAGGGGGTCCGAAGCATGCCCTCCCTGCATGTACGGGTGGGGCGGGTCGACGTTATCGGGACGAGACGGTCCCTCAGGTACCCTGGTCCTATGCCATGTAGGGCTTTAAAGGTAATCACCAACACCTTGAATTGGACCCGGAAGCAAACTGGCACCCAATGCAGCTCGCGAAGCAGAGGTGTTACATGTGCCGATCTTCTGGCACTCATAACTGCTCGCGCCGCTGCATTCTGCACCAGCTGAAGCTTCCGGATACTCTTCAAGGGTAGCCCCATGTAGAGCGCATTACAATAGTCTATACGGGAGATGACAAGGGCGTGAGTGACTGTTCGGAGGGCCTCCCGGTCCAGGAAAGGGCGTAACTGGTGCACAACTCGCAGCTGTGCAAAGGCCCTCCTGGCCACGACTGCCACCTGCTCTTCAAGCAGGAGTCGCGAGTCCAGGAGGACCCCCAGATTCCGCACTGGATCCGAGTGGGGTAGTGCAACCCCCCCCAGAACCAAAGATGACAACTTCCCGGATCCAGGGGGGCCATCAATCCACAGCCACTCCGTCTTACCAGGGTTCAGTTGAAGCCTGTTGTTCCCCATCCAGACCCCCACAGCCTCCAGGCACTGAGATAAGGCATTGACCGCATCACTTACTTCACCCGGGACGGAGATGTATAACTGGGTATCATCAGCATATTGGTGATACCTCATCCCGTGGTGACGGATGATCTCGCCCAGTGGCTTCATGTAGATGTTAAATAGGAGTGGAGAGAGAACCGACCCCTGCGGCACCCCACAAGTCAGGGGTCGCGGGTCAGCTCTCTCCTCCCCTATCAACACCGACTGGGAGCGGCCCTGGAGAAAGGAGGCGAACCAGCGCAAAACCACACCGCCCGCTCCCAACTCCTCGAGCCGCTCCAAAAGTATACCATGGTCGACGGTATCGAAAGCCGCTGAGAGATCTAAGAGAGCAAGGATGGACGCACTCCCTCCATCCCGCTCTCGCCAGAGATCATCCATAAGTGCGACCAATGCGGTCTCCGTCCCATATCCCGGCCTGAAACCTGACTGGAAGGGGTCCAGATAATCCGTTTCATCCAGAATCCTCTGGAGTTGCAACGCCACCACCTTCTCAACCACCTTTCCTAAAAAGGGAAGGTGGGAGACTGGGCGAAAATTGCCCAGGATTGTAGGGTCCAGGGAAGGTTTCTTGAGGAGGGGGTGCACCAGCGCCACCTTAAAGGCCGCCGGGAACACCCCCTCACTCAAGGACGAATTAATCATCGCCTGGACCCAGCCACATGTCACCTCACTAGCTGATTTCACCAGCCAGGAGGGACATGGGTCAAGCTGGCATGTGGTGGCGTTTACAATCCGGAGGATCCTGTCTACTTCATCAGGCGCAACAGGATCAAACTGTTCCCAGATAACGTGGTAAGTACGAGCCCCTGGCATCTCCCCAGATCTTGTCTCACGCTTGGAGTCCAACTTAGAATGAATCTGAGCGATTTTGTCCTGCAGATGCTCAGAAAACTCTTCCGAACGGCCCTGTAAGTGGGTCTCACCCTGCTCCCGACCCAAAAGTGATCTTGTAATCTTGAAAAGGGCCGTCGGGCGGCATTCTGCGGACGCAATAAGAGCGGAGAAATATTCACGTTTCGCCGCTCTTACCGCCACAAGGTAGGCCTTAACTGCGGCTCTAGCTTGTGTTCGGTCAGATTCAGTCTTCGTCTTTCTCCAGCGGCGCTCTAGACGTCTCTTAACCCTCTTCAAAGCCCTTAACTCTTCCGTGAACCACGGAGAGCAGCGGGTCGAACAGGGCCGGAGAGGTCGCATAGGCGCGATCTTGTCCAGGGCTCCGGCCGCGGCTTTATTCCAGGCCGCGGCCAGGACCTCCACTGGAGCGTGAAGCAAGTCCTCGGGAATAACCCCCAGCTCCTTCTGAAACCTCACTGGGTCCATCAGTCGCCGGGGGCGGACCAATCGAATAGGTCCCGCCTCCCTGCGGAGTGGGGTAGCACAAGAGAGTCTCAGGGTCACCAGGGCGTGGTCTGACCATGACAATGGAGAAAGATGTAACTCTCCCCTCAGATCACATTGCCACTGCTCAGACAAGAAAACTAAGTCCGGGGTGAGACCACTGTCACGAGTCGGGTCACGAATAATCTGAGACAGGCCCATAGCTGCCATGGTAGCCATGAACTCCCGGGCCGCCTCCGAGGACCGTCCCAGAGACGGCAGATTGAAGTCCCCCAGAACCATAAGTCTGGGGAACTCCACCGCCAACCCCGAGACAGCCTCGAGCAGCTCAGGCAGGGAGGTTGCTACGCAGCAGGGAGGCTGGTACAGCAGCAACACTCCCAACTGTTCTCGTGAACCCAACTTGAAAAACAGGGTCTCACACCCGGTCACTTGTGGAGCAGCGCCCCTGAAGGCCACAAGGGACTCTCGGATGACCACTGCCACCCCTCCTCCCCTGCCCCGGTGTCTCGGCTGATGCCACACCCGAAACCCGGCTGGGCATATCTCCGAGAGGGCTACTCCCCCCTCTGGGCCCAGCCAGGTCTCGGTAATACACGCCAGGTCGGCCCCCTCCTCTATGATTAGATCACCTATAAGGGGGGCCTTGTTGTTCACCGACCTGGCATTCAGCAGCAGCAGTCGGAGACCGGAGCCCACGAGGATCTGCTTACCAGGGCCTGGGTATGAACACGGGGGGCCGGAACGCGCCACCGGTAGCAAACACCGGGGGCGCCTTCCCCAATGATGGCCTGCCCTCCGGTTCCCGTCATACCGTCCCCTGCCCGTCACCACCTGAATCAAATAGCCCGCCACACAGCCCCCAGAGATTCCTCAATTTGGGTTCAGGGCATGGAGTGGTCATGTATTTGATTTTTTTTCCCCTCAGCAACCACATGACATACTTGGCCTTGGTTTACTCTATATGTGTAACTGAAAGGAAGCACATGTGACGTTTGGAGCTCTCAGTTCCCCTCTCCTGTCTGGTTACCAGAAGGGGAACAATCCAGAGTTCAGTTTCATTCTAGCAGATTCTTGGTTTATTGTTACAGGTAAATCAGGAATCCTGGTTTTAAAAACAATCTGATTAATTGCTTAACATTCAGCAAAAACTCTGAGTTGTTTTGATGACTTAAGAAATAATCACATTTAACTATAATTGCTGGTTATCAGGTACGAACATTCACTTGCATATCATGGTTTAGTTTTACATAGGAATACTGTCCCCATCTCAATAAAATAATGCAATATATTGAATAGAGAGATGTAAATTGAGGATTGCTAACTATTTTTATTTATTTATTTATTTATTTATTGGATTTATCACCGCCCAACTCCCCCAAGGGGAGTTATCTAGTGAGAGTAACTATCTTTCTGTTGCATTCCCTGTCTCCTTCCTCTATATCAATATCTATCAATTGTGAGTAATTTATTCTTGAATTAGTGACCAGGCTACCTTTACCCTGGGCTATGTCTAGCTAGCCAACTGACATCACTGGAAGGAAAGGGAAAGGTTCCCCTGTGCAAGCACTGAGTCACGTGACCCCTGGGGAGATGCCACTTTCTTGACGTTTTCCTGGCAGACTATAGAGCGGGATGCTTTGCCATTGCCTTCCCCAGTCATAATTTCATTTCCTCCAGCAAGCTGGGTACTCATTTTACCGACATTGGAAGGATGGAAGGCTGAGCCGGCTACCTGAGAACCAGCTTCCGCTGGGATCGAACTCAGGTCGTGGGGAGAGTTTCGGTTGCAATACTGCTGCCTACCACTCTATGCCACACGAGGCTCACTGGATTCACTCTATGTTTGATTATGTCTTGATTCAAGCTGGGTTTTCCTATCTTGAGATGAGGAGTATTAGCTATGTTGGCCGCCTTGAGTTATTTATAAAAATAATAAAGGCGGGATAGAAAATAAATAAATAAATAAATAAATAAATAAATAAATAAATAAACAGTGAGCCCCTAATTATTTTAGAGCTCTTTTTCTCATCCATACCTTGTCTGTTCTTCAAATGATTGATTACCATTACTAAAGCAACTACATCAGTACTGTACAATACTCATAACCATCAATATACTGAACACTGTACAATGTCTATTATATTAATAACAGCAAATGGAAGAAAAAGTCAGATCTCTTCCCAATTTACATTTTTGCTAGTGGGATATAAA
The DNA here is from genome assembly GCA_023362775.1 of Charina bottae. Classification (NCBI taxonomy): domain Eukaryota; kingdom Metazoa; phylum Chordata; class Lepidosauria; order Squamata; family Charinaidae; genus Charina; species Charina bottae. Next base: position 4,592,050 of record JALMGJ010000009.1, read on the forward strand.
AATTAGGGATGTGTGAATGTCCAGATATTACTGCGCCCCAACTCCCAGCTAGCATAGCCAGTGGTGGAGGATTAGGGAATTGCAGTTTACCAAGTGTTGGAGGGCCACACGTTATCCATTCCTGCAATACAGGGAACATAATTGTATGGGCGTGCAACTTCATGAAACATAGCCTTTCTCTTAGTTGGGGGTTAGGACTGCTAAGCCAAATGTTCTAGAGGTGGACTCCAAGCAGAAGGAAAATGTTTAAGGGTATAAGATTTTTGAATGGAGCTTAAGAAGGAAGACAGAACATGGGAAGGGCCTAAACAAAGGGTCTTTTTAAACAAAGAGACCATAAAGTGGTTTCAGGGAAGGGGGCATCGTATGACAGGATATGAGGGACAAGAAAGGTGAGTGATTTCCCTTGTGAACTTTAGCCAAAGGATTGGAAAGGTTGAGTTGATTTTTGCAAGGTTATCACAAATGAAACAGACATTTTCCTTCTCCAAATATATAGACATTGTTGGAGATGGCAAGGCAGAGGACAAGCACCCTCACTTCGACCTTGACAATGCCAGGCTATTCTTTGCTTGAGATAAAAGGCACATGCCAAATATTTAGTCTGGAAGTACATGATTGATTCTGTTTTTGATGCTTTATACATTTTACATTGTTGCAATGACAGAACAAACAGCTGTGATTTTTACTCTGAAGTTTGACATTATCTATGACAAGTCATTTGACACTCAGATTTATTGTTTTGCCTGGTAGAGGCAGATTCCATATCTCACATGGATAAATGACAGGCATGAGATATGGAACTCATTATCCTTTAATCCAACAATATAAGCATGTTTTAAAATTTTACTAAAACAATGAACCATCTAAAGCATTTTGGAACTAGTGTATCTCTTTAAATGGAAAAGAAGCCTAATTAAAGTCCTAAATGCACAAAATCGGAAACCAGTATTTTGTGGAACTGCTTCTAAATAAAAATGCTTCAGTCTACATAACATTATGAGTTGTTTTCTGGATAGAAAGCTGCTTGGTGCCATGAATATTAATTGCAAAGCAGGTGATGTGGTAGCCTTTTCAATTCATCTGTATAAAAGGTGAATTTTAAAAGTGGCTAATATAAGATTAAATGTTTCGGATCTTTCATGCTCTATAGCATCCTTCCACATGGGCAGGATGGCAAATTGAGTAGCAGTCAGTATCACCTGCTTTGGAGTATCTGTGTTGAATAGTGGCAACGTTCTAGAGCCTTTGCCAACAGCTTTTCAGCTGTTCTGGAGCACAACTCCCATAATCTCTGATGACTCCCACGCTGGCTGAGGCTGATGCAAATAGAAGTAAGGCAGCAAAAGTCCTAAACTTGTAGTCACCCAACGGTGATAAAGTTTGAAACCCTATGTAGCCATTGAAGTTATTCACCATGCTATTCAAATTCCCTGATTTTGAGCCCACTTTTTTTCTTTGATACAGGTTTGAAAATGCAACCTTATTAAGATAGACAGACAGATTACAGGTTTGACAAATCTATTTCACTTTTTTTAAGCTAGAATTTTAAATCTACTAATCAGAATCAGACTTAAAATGAGAGTTTTATATATTTAGAATTAAGGACCCAGGTGCTTCTGGACACATGCTCAACCTGAGAGTTAGTTTTCATCTGTGACAGTTTCTTATGCATGATGATTCCTTGGCTTTCTTTTTTTATAGTGATCTAATCCACTGGCAGTGAAAATACTTACTGATAAATTATTGGGAGTTAGCAATGCTTGAGTCTCTATTATCACTCACCCAAAGATCTACCCTCAGACCCCAATCTATCTTCTGCGTATTGAGACATGAAGTTGTCCCACTAATCATTTGCTGAGGACAAGGTAGCCTCCGCCTCATAGGCAGCCCACTGCCGCGGCAGGCTGAAGCTGGCCCAAAGCGTTCCAGCATGAAAGCAATGGCCAGTTCCACTGTGGCTGCCGCAGGTATCTTGTTGCCTCACTGGTGCAGCCTGTCTCCTCCTCCTCCTCCTCCTCCTCTACCACCACTAACTCCCAGTGGTAGACTTTGGACCTTGTGGAAGACTGTTTTCTCACTGAACAACCACCTGTAGCCACTTGCTTGGTCCCTTGATTCCCAGAATGAAATGCTATTTGGTGGGAAATAAACACAGGGCTTCTGTATGACTTGGAGGTGGGCGGGACAGACCCCATCTTTCTTCCCATTCTATCCTGTGGATATGTATTTTCCCCATTTCTTCTTTTTGTCCATCGAATGGTCCCTCAGTGGCCCAATAAACAGGAAAACCCCAACCACTTTGGCAGAAGCCACACTGAATTCAAGGCTGGGTATGTGACTCCCTGAGTTGAGAGGCAAAAATTGCACACTTTTCAAGGCTTACGCATTAAAGCAACAAATTTGGTCTAATGTATACAGGGTCAGCTGGGGATGGGGGGACTCTCCACAGATGGAGCTGCCTTTTCCCAGCAAAGGCTCGGAAGAGGAGAACCAATCCCTGTTTTGAATGTAACCTGCACGAACTTCTACAAGGGCAGCAAGACTTCTGGCCACATAGCTGACATGTGGTAGCAGGTAAACTGTGGGGGCTGTAGCTTTTCTATTGTCATATTCCTCCTGCCTTTTAGGAAGGGAGGAAAGTGCACTGCCATTGCTCAGTGGGGATCAGCACAGAGTACAATGAGAGTTACGGCCTCAATCAATTTGTGTAGGACTGCAGCCATCATTTCAAGGGTAGTTAGATTCTTAGGTTCAAGCCAGATGTCTAGGAAGCATTCTGGATTGTTGTAAAATTTCATAGTGATAGAAGATTTGGAAGACAAGATCAGGAAATGGTTCCTTACCTCCCTTCGGAGAATGCAGTGAACCATGACAATGACCAACCCCTGCAATGAATCAAATACAGCAAAGAGTATCTGAAATAAAATGGATCGCTTGTCCGTCATTGCCAGAACTGCAGACATCCAAGTGAGAGCCAGGAGAGGTAGAACAACACAGGAACTCCAAAGGGATGCCCTAGACAGGGGCAGAGAGGAAAGAAAACAGCAACAACGAGATTGTAGGACTGTTGAACAACAAAGACAAACCGAGCTTTAGAGAGACAGGCATATCCAAATATATAAATCTTACTTAAGGATGGCAACTTTTTTGTTAATGTAGAAACCAATGACAAATATATAGATATAGAAAGACTGATATTTCATTTGCAAAATGTTACCCAGTTGAATTATAAGGTGTGGTTGCCATTTTTCCTTTTCCTTTTTTAAACAATTAATTATGTTCAATATTAGTAGTTTTAATCTTTCATCACAGTAGTAATTTTTTTTCACATGCACTGCATAAGATTTGTAACAAGAAGATGTAAATGATTAGGACTAACATGGCATTACTGGCGGTGGTGGCTGACAAAGCTGTTGTTGAAACTACTCCACACTTGGCACATTTGAGCGTCAAACCGCTATGAGGCTCACTCATCTGACTGCAAACAAACAGAACACCCACAAAAAAGAACAAAATATTGAATTTTTGGTCACTACTGAAATTTTGCTTTTTAAATATGATGTCATGCAAGAAAAAAAAATAGCAAGTTGACTTATTCAGGATGAAACACTCTGATTGAATTTAAGCCTATATAAAAACCATACATTTTAAAATTTTACATGTTAAAAATGTTAATTTTATTGGAGGGGGAGGGGCTTCATTTTATCCAAGGTCTAATTCTTCCACTCAATATTTTTTGAAGCCCCCCCCTCCCAATCTTCATAGATAAATGTCCTTTGATCACACTGAAGGAAACAAGCATGTGCTAGGGTAAGACAAACAACAAAATGGTCCCTCTAGTCAGACCATTCAGAAGAATAAGGATTTGCTATCAAGAGAATAGCATAGCAGATTGGTAGGGCAAAAATACACACATTTCCATTGAAACTGGAAAATGCCCATGAATTAGTACAGATCTGTCAATCTGTTATGGGAATGATTATAGTAAACTCAATACAAAACAAAATCAGCTTCCCTTCCTAGTTTCCTCTGAATTTAAGCTTAATGCTGGTCTGAATAGAGTTTGAAATGTATGAAATTTAATGAAAGTGTTAATTCAGGCTAGAAATATGACAGTCTTCTTCAAATTTAATAAAACACAGTACACAAGCATTAAGATTAACATATATTTATACAGATATTGGTACAGAGCTCTATATCACAACACCTAGTAGCTGGTTCTGTCTTTTTTCACTGTTTTATGACAAATTCATTAACTAGCTATTTTCATCCTTCCATTCACCTTAATTTATTTATATGATGGAAGTTCTTTTTTTTTTGCTAACCAATGAAAGTAGCTATTATTACATACTGAAGAAAAAAGAAGAGTGTTAAAAAAATCATTTTCAATTGACCTGTAAAATATTGCCCTTTCTAACTCCTTTATTTATAGTAATTTATAGTTGTATTTTAAAGCCTTAGGATGAAACCTAAGTTCCTATAGTTTTATTTTAAAGCCTTAGGATGAAACCATAAAACAAAAATTCTTCTCAAGCAGAAGGTTTATGGGTATATACATATGTGTCTCTGTGCCTCTCAGTGAATATAACAGGGGAAATAATGTACGAATCGTGTTATATAAGAAAAAAATGCAAACAGAAATATATATATACAAAATACACAAAATCTATTTATCCAGAGTTTTTGGAATTTTTGTGTAGGCATATTTTGCCAGATTTTCAAACTGATGAATGAGTGTCAAAGCAAACTTATGGCTGGGAGAATAAGAATGGGAGTGAAACTGAACAGATGTGCCCATCCTTACTCTTATTATTGAGAATGCTGCTTGTTAGAGGAGCACTGATCAGTTGATGCAAAAGAGGAGGTGACTGTATGAAAGCCCGTGAGGGAAGAGCTTGCCATCTTCAGGAATAATTGGAAGCTTAACCATTTCTCAGTTTGACAAGATGGAAACCCCTAGAAACCCTTCAAAAGCCCTCTTCAGGAGTTGGAAAATAGAACATGTGAGAATCATATAGAGACGCATTACAGTATACAGTATATACAGTCCTGCTTTCTTTCCTATGTTGATGGGAAAATTCTGTAAGGAGGGTATAACTCTTTTTATCCAAGTTAATTCTTCTTGGGGGAATTATCTGATTAAGATGATGAAATCTTGCTAATCAAGTATTTTGAGAGAAGAAGGAACAGAAGATGAATCTAGCACCTACTGCCCCTTCAGAACAAGCGATTGACAGAAATCTGGCCTCTGGCTCTACTCATTTATGTGTATAGTTCTTGTACTGAGGGGGTAACTGCATGGTAGCCTGCTCCTGAGAGAATATAGCCCCAAATTAAATTGGGAGTTAACAGGGCCTAATTTTGATTGGATAAAGCTCATTATATGCGACATAGCATTAATGGAGTGGTGATACACAAAACCTTTCAGATAGAGAAGATTTATTTATTTATCAAATTTCGTCACCGCCCATCTCCCCCAAAAGAGGAACTCAGGGCAGTTTACAAAAGATCTAAAGTAAATCATAAAAATGGGAGATAGCATTATAGATTTATATCAATTATACCAGAGAAAAATCAAGAATAAAAAGGAGAACATACACATACACAAAATTTGGCTTCTATTCAAATTCATAACACTTGAGTTTAACCTACTGAAAGAAATAGAGCAAACCATTCTTTTTAACAGAAAAGGAAGGCTGCATTAACTTTCTTGTAAGAAAGCACCACTCATCTCAATGGTATTTACTTTTGAGTAGATATGCAAAAAAATGTGATGGAGCTGGGAGCTGAGGGGGCAGAGGGTGCATTCCAGGCTGAGATTTATTCCAGCTTAGAGGGGGGGGGGGGGGCTGAGGAAGAAAGTTAGACTGGCACTGCCCTAAATTCCCAAGGGTACTTTTCCCCTTAGCTCAGTTTAGGATCCTTTAGTTTGGCAAGATTCTGTTTATGGTAGAAACAATAAAGATACTAGAGTTGAACTTCGACTCAGCATTGTTTCTTCGCCTATTCCCCTGACAAAAATAAAGCATTATGGGTGGAAATAGTTTTTGTTTAGAAAGTCAGACTTTGGTACATTAACCACATCATCTAGTGATTTGTGTGTGAAGAAATGCCTTGGCTTAAATTCAGAGGTCCTGAGATTAGACCTCATTTCCCAGAATGCTCTGGCAAAGGGGGAGAGTCATTTTTCATGACCTCTTCTTTTCCTTGCAGCTTGCTATCTATTTTGGAACAATAAGGGAGGTGGTGTAGGGCAATGTGGGGGCAAAGGCAAATTGACAAAATTTCCTCATTCTCTTTTCCTGTGAATGAAAAATTCAGACCTATCCTTTCATTTAAGTGCTACTGTAAGTAGTAATTCTCAGTGGATTAGAGCATGGAATACCACCAAGGTGGAAAAAGAATAATGAAACAGAATGAGTACATGTGGAAATGATATGAATCAAATTTAGACTAATCATCTTTTCCCCATTTATCTGAGAATAAATATAAGTTTTTATATTCATATAACAGACTTTCTAATCCAAATTTCACATGTGCATTGGACATCCAATAATTGCAGAAAACAAGAGACACTAATATTTTGCTTGCTTGGTGGTATGTCCTAATACTTCTTGATTCATAACCCATAAGCAATCACAGAAATGGCCCAGGTCTAATTTTTTTTTGTCTTAGAGAGCTTCTGTCAATTCTAAAAGTGGATTTTTTTAACTAATAAAAATTATATAATTCAAAATACTCAACTTATACAAAATCAAAGAAAATTTCAAAGAGTTGACATGCATGGTTATTCATCCTTTTTTTATAACTTAATACAACTGTACTTGTGTTTTATTATTTTTCTGTTGCTCAGTCACATTTCCTCAGGATAAATAAGGTAAATGCAATTTGGAGATGAACAAAACTGGAAGTTAAAGTAAGAGAAAAAAGTTCAAAGTGAAATTAAATAAATATACATGTGGTGATTATAACAATAGATAGACAGAATTTAGTAATAAATCATTGACATATCCCAACTTTTGCTTACCCTGCTCTGTGTTTGAGTTTTTTATCTAGGATTCCATCTCTCGAAACCAGTTTATTAAACACAAGGATGCCGATCACCATGTTGACCTGTTAAATATGAAATAAACAAACAAAAAGGTAACAGTTGTCCCTTTAGTGACACTGAATGAAACATGAACCCTAATATATTTGGTATAAATTTAAAGAAACAGGAACAACAATTGGGTATCATATCCCAGCATTGGTGCTCCTACAAAGCAAACAGGTGCAAGGACCTGTATTCTGGAAAGAACTACTTATTCCAGAAAGGTGCTATGCACCGGTAAATCAGCCAATCAATGTGATCCTTGCGAATGGTATCCAAGATAGATATGGATATGTATAGTCCCCATCCTCCTCCTATTTGCATTTGATATATATGGGAACACATACACCCATTTATACAACTGTAAGACGTTGAACATTGTAGAATTTTGCTTTTCTAACACTTTCCATTCAGTGTTTTGCACTGTTACCTCTAGATTGGACAATGATCTGTAATTATAATATAAGTTTATAGAAACAGGGTAGGAAGGACCATAGTTCACATGTTTTGCATGCAACAAGGGACAGACTCAGTCTTTGATATCTCCAGATTCTAGGAGCAAATGAGGAAAAAGATATCTAATAATATTATAGTCTACTTCTACTGGGAATACAATTTTTAAATAAGATTAAATTTATTAAATCTGCAAACCTATGTAGATGTAAAGATAACCTGGAAAGTGAATCCTGTTTAACTCTGATTTACTTTTCTCTAGACAAGTATAGGATTGTACTGTTAATTGACATTTATCTCCTCAGAAAGAGTTTAGAGCATAAGTGAAGAATCAAGGGTCCCAGAGTTCCAAGTAGCCCTGAACCCGTGTTTCGCATCCCCACAAAACCACAAAAGTCAAAAATTGGTGGCATAGTTTCCTGTGGTTTAAGGCAAGAAACACACAAAAATTACAGTGTGCACTCTAAAACAAGCTTATCATACTTCAAAGAGTACAAGTGTGCTTCCAAATAGAAGGAAAAACCATAAATTCCAGTCCATCTATGTGCCTGACATGATTCCACCCATTTGGCATCCTCAAACCACCTACATATTCTGTGTGGCCCTTGGGCACCAACATGTTGCTTACCCTAATCTAGAGAAATTATAAAGGAAAGATGGGCCTACAATAACATTATTACAATGATTAGTAAGTTTGAGGCAAAGCAGAGTTTAGCTCAACATCTCATCCGATCCATTTCAAAGCTAATTGTGATTTTTTAAGAGACCCCTGGCAGATATACTGTATAATACATTTAAGCTGCAAGCTTGATTATCAAGGGGTTCAGAAGTCTTGTTTTAATTTTTAAACCAGTTTAATTTATTGAGTTACTGAGGGTTTTTTTTTGTTATTTCCATCACAGATCATCATAGATCAGCAATTCTCATGAAACCACTTCTGAGTTATACTAAGTTAATATTCCAAAAATATATTGTTAATGAGAACTTTCCAATACATTTCCTATACCTTTTAGCACATTCAAACATCACAATCAATCCCTTTTTGACTGACTGTTAAATTTAATACACTGCAGCTAAGTTCCAACTGGAATTTATCTCATAAAGATTTCATTAATTTCAGCTGGGGTACATAGAGGTCTCAACAATTCAGAAATCTAAAATCCCTTGAAAAATCATGGGTGGTCAAAAAATTTGCAGCTCCTACTTTGAACAGTGGTGTGAGTCAGTCTCATAACTGAGATTCTGACACTTCAAACTTCTTGCCACATTACACTTTTATGCACAGAAGACTGTGTCAATGACAAAAGTAACACCCCTATTAAGAGTGTAATATTTTACTTTGGCTTTACACAAAGAATCTAACCCTTTTCTTTGTTTGTTTTATAATCTTTTATACAACTGTGAAAGGAAGAAAATTATTTAAATTTTTTTACCATCTATTGAAAATAAATTGATCACCCTAATAAATGTGTAATAGTTGGATATCTTGATAACACCATGTGGGTCTTAAAACATTAATATAATGTATACTAGGATGTTTGAAATGAAGTCATGGAGAACCTCTCCCAGAGGTTGAAAAATGAGTGAGAGATGTCCTCTGAACTCATAGGAGTACAATGTGCAATTGAGGAGTTTCCTGTGTACCCCTCCTCCTTCCAATATTTTGGGTGGGTGCCAGTCCTCTACTCAGCTGCCACTGATCCAATAAATAAGTCAAAATTAAAGGTGGTGGTTTAAAGACCAGATAAAATGGAAGAGGACGGATGGAGAGAAATGTGGTTTTAGCACATTTGGATCTGGACATGTCCACTTTCTGTTTTAGCAAACCTACTGTCCCCCTTGGCACACTACAGGCAACCTTTCACACATCCCATAAGATCCAGTCCAAAAGATTGCATCATCAGGCCTTATCATAGTATGGAACTAGATATTACCATTGATTTTAGAGGCAACTATGACTCTCAGTAATAGTGGGAAGGGAAGGGTCCTAATTTTGGATTTCCCTTGACATCTCTTTGGCCATTTTGAGAACAGAAACTTGATCATGAGTAAACTAAGATATATTGAATGTAGCTTTAACTTTCTAAAATATATACACACCTCTATCAAATCTGGACATTTTAACTTGCATGTGCCAGCAGATAGGATGTTAAACAACTATACTGCTGGAAATGCTCACATTCTGATCAACCAGCAAATAAAATCTATAAAATAAAACTGCCTACATGGCAAACATTGTAACATGGGCATGACTGGAATCACAAAAATAACTCCAGAAAAGGAACTACAGTATATAGGAAAACAGAATGCTGGACTAGAAGTGTCATATATTGTTATATTTGTTCTGGTTGGACATGATTATCTGTTCCTTACGCAATTAATGGGGTGTTAATTTGTTATCTTATTATATTAACCTATATTTGTAATTTGAAGAAAGAAATGAGGGGAAATAACTAGCCTTCAAAGACCTAAATGAAAAAGAGAGGAAAGGCCAAAAAGTTCAGGACACAACTGCAAGAATGGAATATTATGATTGTATATGTCAGTGGGGTATGTGTGTGTGTGTGCGCGCGCGCGCACACACACACACACACACAGAGAGAGAGAGAGAGAGAGAGAGATAAATGTATACGTTCAATTGCTTGGAGAGATTTGCCCCAGTTTAAGATTAAGGCTCGAGAGTAATCAGAGTAGACTAAGACTGATGCCATTCAAGTGACCTAGACCATTTTTATTCACTTGTTTAAAAGAATAGGTATACTTCACTTTCCCCCAAAATATGTTTCTAAGTGTATAGCCTAAGATTTTATGAATGAGGGAGAAAAATATATAGGTATTTTTTTTAAAAGGGCATATATTTTCTTTTATTGAAATTATTGATGTATTTGAGATACTCAGGATGATACTTTTGGGGGTAGATCCATTATAAAGCAATCAGATAATATAATATAAATAATATAATATAATATAAATATGATGGAAGGCAAATCTGTATTTCAAACATTTAGGGGACTGATAAATACACTGTCAGGAGTGTGTGTGACTGTGTGTTTGCAAGAAGAAGGAGTGAGTATTAAATAAAGGTAAAGGTTCCCCCCGCACATTTGTGCAGTCATGTCCGACTCTAGGGGCTGGTGCTCATCTCCGTTTATTAGTCGAAGAGCCAGCGTTGTCTGAAGACGCTTCCACGGTCATGTGGCCGCATGATGCGCGTGGAACGCTGTTACCTACCCACCGAAGTGGTACCTATTAATCTACTTGCATTTGCATGCTTTCGAATTGCTAGCTTGGCAAATGCTGGGGCTAGTGCGGGAGCTCACTCCGCACACAGGGCTAGGGATTCGAACCTCCGAACTTGCGATCTTCTGATCGACAAGCCTGGCGTCTTTCCAGTATTAAATAAGCAGGTGAAAACTGGAAGCTTTTAAAATTAAATTTCTGGTCCTCTCGCTGGGTTCATTATTGCAAAGGGAGGGTGGGAGGGGAGAAGATAATCTCATATGTTGTTTCCTTCCTTTCCCAGCTTTTTCTTAATGTTACCCCACAGGGTGTTCTGCCAGATCTTTATGCTAAAGGAAGTGAATCCCAATTGGGATGGCAAGTTCTTACTTACTGTAGGTTCAAGTCAGGCTGCAAATCTAAGTCCTTCTCCTAGAGAGGAAGCCCCATTAAAGCCAGTGAGAAGGACTTCTGGATAAACATGCTAACATAACTCCTTTTGTTGGCAGCCTAACTTACGTAACTGGTACAGAAAGAGCTGCAAGGGACAGACAGTTGTGCCTCCCATCACAAAGTCTGGCTGCGGAGGGCTGGGGACAAGGTCAACTACTCCCTCCCTGCATCTGTGCCAAGAGGAGATAGAACCTCAACACAGATGAGAGACGTCAAGGAAGCTGCATCTTTAGGTGGAGACAGTGATACAATGCCAGCAGAACTATTTTGTCAGCTGAGTAAATTTAAACATCAGTTTTGCATAACCCTGAAAATGACTGTGGCCTAAGGTGTATTCACACAAGCAACACCTTTTTGCCCTGTGTACTGGGAGATTTAAGCACACAAAAACTAGCTCCTGACACAGGGATAACTGTTGCCTTTTCTCAGACTGCTATTTGTGCTCAGACTGCCCTGAGCAGAGAAATGGCTGAAACTCTCTCTGTGCATTGGAGTTCTTCATAGTAAGCTTCTTACTTACAGTTGTGTATCCTCTAACAAAACAGTGTGAAGGAAATGACTGTTTTTTGAGTAAATTGACCCCTTCCAGGTGGGATGGGCAAACCTTGTTTTTATGACTGAACCTGGAGGACAAAAGCAGTTCAGTAGATTGATTCATTATCAAATTTATGTCATAAACAAAATAAAATAGGAGACTTTTCAGTAATTGAAAGAGCAAGGCTCCTTTTGAAAGATGGCTGGTACAGACTTCATCTCCTCTATTCCCACGATGGCTGGGGATTATGGAATTTAAAGTCTAGTAGTTTTGGAGGGCACCTGGCTGCGAAAAGATGTGCTGAAAGGAACGCTAAAATATATATTGGAAATGAAGAGGTGTGGCCAGAAATTTGTTAAGGTGGGAATGTTTGTTTTTGCAATGTAAAGCATTTGGTATAAACACAATGTAGTTTCATAATACAAGAAATAAGCTATACTTGTATTCTAAGTATTCTAATATTTTCTCTAGACTTTCTTCTTGTAAAGAAAAAAATAGTGCAGTATCCTCTTTCACAAATAAAACTGCACATATTAAACATAAAAAGACACAGACATTATATGCAGCAGTACATTTAAATTTATAGAGTACAATTGATGTAAATTAAAAAAAAAGCTGTTCTCATCTGGTTTTCTCTTTTTCTAGCTATCCATCCATCCATGGCTATTTAAAATGCCAAAAACATTTACCAGGACAACAGCAGCTGCAGGTCCAACAAAAGCATAGAGAAGTCCACCTTCAAGAGACAGCCAGCAACTGGAAAGAATATTAGAAAAGAACTAATATAAATTAATAAGGTGTGGCATCTGTATGTTTATCCATTGCAAAGCTTCACTGATTCCCTCCCTGCTAGCACTAGCAAACTTTTAAGATGCTTTCATCAAATATAAAAAAATATAATTTATTACATACACAGGCCAGCACATCTTAATAACAGTAAATTTTAGAAATCCATTTTCATCCCTCTGCTTGGAAATATGGAATATACGTATCTCATTTATAAGAGAGACCTACACTGCAGCAGATGATAAGGTACGGCACAGAAGAGAATGCTTGCTGGGCTGTGAATTACCTAAACTAACTTCTGGTTCATAGAATAAATGTTCCAGAATAATTTTTAACACTTCTAAGACTGGCCAAACAGCAGCAGTCAGGAATTTATTCAAACTTGCAAAATGCAATTTACTTACAACTCCAGTCACGTTTGAGACCAGCAAGATTCTGAATATGTTTTGTGAACATATCCATGTAATTTCATTGCCAGTAATACAGAAGTAATTTGCCACTGCCTTCTTCCAGGATGTGCTTTCAACTTTCCAACTTAGCCCTTGAAGCCTGGCATCTCCTGGTGGGCTCCCATCCCAGTACTAACCAGATCTGATCCTGTGTAACGTTTCAAGTTCAGCCAAAGCAGACTAGGTCCTGCCACCTAGTCTGGCCAACACATACACACAACCTATATTGTTGCAATATACTGTGTGCACTTCTTAAGGAATCTGTGGCATTATTTTATTCTGTGTGGAATAATCATATTTGAGAAAATATAGGTTGTTTGTTCATCATGAGTTTGCATTCTCTGCCTTTTTAAAAAAATTGCCCTTATTTTCATTAAACAGTTTTCAAGGTATTACAGACTGAAGAAAATACTGGCTATCTTTAAAGAACCTTTTATAGGGATGGGATGTACAGTACAGGTTTCTTAAAACAGCCTTTAAAATTCCAATTCCAGTAATAATCCTCCATATATTAAAAACATCTTTTAAGGGTTTCAACGAATGAAGTCTTTAAAGAGTAGAATAACCACAAGTAAAAGGCAGACCACACAACTGATCTTTTCCCCCCTTCTTCCCCCACAGCCCTCTCCAATCTTTTCTCCACCCCACTGAACAAGGATTGTATTGCATGGAAAGGCAGTATGAATCACCTAAAATCGAGAATCACTTAAAATTGAAAGGGGTAATCTAGTGCCAGTGCAAGACCCTTCCACCTGATTTTGGATGGATCTCTCCTTACTAAAGTACATTTAGAGGAGGGAAGTGTATTGAGGACAAAAAAAGGAAGAGAAAGATCAATTATGTTTCATTGGCAAAATCAAGGGATACAATCTTAAATACATTTGGTAAGTTAACAATGCAAACCTATGCATGTTTACTCAGAAGGCCCACTGCATTCACTCAGTTTTTATCCCAGAAATTTTCAGGTAAATCTGAGATATAGGGCTGCAGCCTTGAATTTATTCCATATAAATATTTAAATACAGTACCTCTTTGATGATAATTTACAATTCAGAACACTTCCTGACTTAAGACACCAAGGCATTAAATTAAAGTTATTAATATGATGAAATCAGGCTAGTGAGTTCCACAGAGTACATGTAATATTCTTCACAAAATAAGGAGCTGTTAATCCCTTTAAACTGAATTGCCTTTAGGGAGATACTGCTCTCCCCCCATGCTTTAGGAACTGTCATTCTTTCACTTAGTGGCTGCAGATGGGATGAGGGTCAAGTCATTTTTCATCTCAGGCAGGAGCGGATGAACTAAAGTGCTAAGGTTATCTATCTGTCTATCTGTCTATCTCTTCTCTTCCAACCACTCAAGCAACTTTGCTTGGTGCCCAATCTAAAATAATCAAAATAAAACATGATCCCTAATAACACCCCTCAACTTCCCACAAGATCCTCCCAGACAAACCCTGTGTGAAAAAAGCATCAAGGCATAACCCACAGTGGCTGTCCAGTCACTATCCAATTGCAGTATGCATCAAGCTTTAAAAGAAATCTACTCATTGCTTTCTGGAATGCTAGGACTATGTATAGTTTCCAGCCTAATTTCAGAATCACTTTAGAAGAGGTCAGTTCCAATCTCTGATAGAAGCTATTTCTCCCTTCTCTGCAACTTGATCTTTTGAAGAAAGACAGTGAAAGCTGTCAGAAAGACAGTTAAAAAAGTTGTTATGATCCTACTTCTTGCTTTAGCTCTACCCACCCACCTAACAGATTAGCCCTGAAGGAATGATTCAGCCCTCAATTAAAAAGAAAAAAAAATCTGTTTGACCAGAATTTATATAAGGTGGAGTCCTGACAAGCTTCTGTACCTTGATCCTTTACCTAAATCCAAAAGATGAATAAATATCCAGTTAAGTGCTGTTTTCATCCAAGGCTACAAAAGCTGACGTAGATGTTTATTCATCAGTGCATTCTAATGCTTTCAGTCTTAACTTCATCTATATTTGATAGGACACCGGAATAAGTCCTCTTTCCATATTCACAATCACCTTTGCTCTGAATGCAAAGAGACCATAATGTTCCACATTATTTCCATAATAATAAAACCTTCTCCCTTCCACCCCAAGTCCTGTGAGACAACAATACAGGGAGAAACAAATGCTATGTCTGGGTACATAATGACTTACTCTTGCCTTTTTCATCTACTTTATTAAGCTATTTGATGTTTTTTGGTTGGTTTTCACTCTGCTTGTTGTGCAAGCCTAGCCATTGGGGTTTGAAAATCATGATATAATGCTAAGAACGTAATAAGTCCCAACCAACAGTAATTCAAGAAACCACTGTTAATCAAGCAATGGCTTATTATAAGGTGTGAATCCAGTGTGGGTTTCCTTTTCTTGATGGTCATTCAAATTGAGCCACTGGAAAGACAGAAAGGTGAGGGTAGAAATAACTGAAAGAAGAAGCTACTCACTCTATGATCTGTTGCACATAAAGGTAAAAGCATGTCATATTCTATAGAGAGCAACAGACTTGTACTATGTATGATTGTTTGGTGCCACAGATCCACATTTCCCTCAGGGAATTGGAGAATCAGGGGCTAATTTTAAAGACCCTCAGTGTCGGCCTAGATCTGGATGAAGTCAAATAACTAAAAGCGGGCAACATGTCAGGGAGATAACTGGTGAAGAAGGAGGGGGCTCCCTCCAGGGGGATAAACGCATGCATAGTACTGAATCGCTTTGCTTTCCTCCCAAGAGGCTAAAGAAGGCCCCACCCTGATTTCTTGGGCCCTTTCTCTGAGCATTACTAGTTCATTTTAGTTTAGCTGGATTCTGTCTAGCAGAGTAGAACAATTTAATTAATTTATTTTATTATTTCAATTTATATGACCGCCCATCTCCCCCAGTCCCCCAATAAAACACTAGAGCCTGTACACCAAGTCTCAGCGTGTTTTCCTTCACTCGAAGTCAGGACACAACGTGATAAACAGGAATGTAGGAACTCTCTTTGAAAATAAGATATATTATGATAGAATGACTTACTATTGAGTGGTTCCGTAGCCTTTTGTCTTGGTAAAACCTATTGAAATGGCCACAACCAATGCTGGTAAACCTGCAAGAAAAACTCCAGTATTATTTCCCTGTGTATCTAATGACCTGTACATCTAAAGACCATCCTACTAGACATTTCATACCCATTAGGGGCTACAAAACATGTGGATGGGGTTTCATACACAGAAGCTCAGGCATGCTGCCTCTCTCTCTGTTCATATCCGTTGTGGTCCCTATGTTTATTTGACATTCCCCAGAAAACAAAACATTTTCCCCATTGTTTTCTAAGGCCATATTATCCTTGCTTTCTGAAAAAAAAGGAAAAAGCAGTAAAATGGGATTCTGAACTATTTCCTAATAATATATTTTAAATAATATTTTATTTATTTAGTTATCATCATATTTATATCCCGCCCATCTCCCCCACAAGGAGGGACCTTTAATATATAAAGAAGAGTATTCACTTAGTGTCATGAGTGATGTGATAGAAAGACTTTGATATCAATCGAAGAGACTTTGATATACAGTACAGCTAATTTATTGCATCAGATCATTACAATGCCTATATCCAGAAGACAAGCAACTCCAGCTAGGGATACTTTGCAACTGATTCTGAAGAAGTGGTTTGGAAGTCATGACAGTACAAGGACAGCACTTCTCAGCTATTTCTTAAATAATTAAAATGTCTGGAAACCTTACAACTCCAGTAATTATTCTCAGCTCATTGATTTGTTCCCTATTTGGTTCCTATCTGTACTCTATTCTGGTGTGTAAATAGTGTTACCTGGGCCAGAAACCTCTTTCTTTGATCTGTTTGGTTGCCTTAATATCCATATGGTTTTTGGCTTTAAGAACATAGTTATAATGGGTAAATAATTTCACCCCTGTAAGATAAATAAGGTTGGATAAGGTTATCAGAGATGGGCGAAAAGAATTGAATGCAATGCATTCAAATTTTCTGTACCTCTCTGCTGCTATCTAGTGTTAATCTGGATTTTTACATCCCTCATCTGGTAGCTCTACGAATAGATGATCTCTAGCTACAGTTTTACTGCAGTATCACTAGGATTTCTATAGAAGTCATTACTTGTCAGAATCACAGTGCTTATTGCTTTTCCTGCTTGGATGAGAAAAACCAAGCTTTATGATATTAATTTATAAAGATAATATGGAAAGAATCTTCTCACCAGCATAACTCAAGTATATCCTTCACCTACCAGTAGCTTGTCAACTTCTCCTGCTATCCCATCATGCATCATTTTGATGTTGCTAAGTGACCAATGTACAGTATTTGATATAGTATATAATGAAGATATAGCATAAAAATGGATTGATTTTGGTTACAGTCACAGTTATGCTTTGAAAAGTCTGCATATTACCATGCTTTACAGAAAATTATCTAAAGACTATACATTACAGTATGGTAACCTCTAGTAAACCATGGAACATTCATCACTAGCAAGATCTCAAAGCAAATAAATGGAATTAAATAATATGCTTGCTTGCTACTCTATCAATATTCCAGCATTGACATTCAGTGTAGAAACAGTACAATCTACTTACTACCTGCCAAGATTACTGAAACAAGCATTCATGTTCCAAAGATTATCCATGCAAAAACACTAAGCTGGAAAAGAAAGGTCTCAGCTGAGTAACAGGAGCTCACCCCATCCAAGGCATAAAAAGCGTTTCCTTATGAGTCGTGTCCTAATTTTTCCAGTAACAGCCATGTATGACTGCCACGCTTCGGTCAAAACCCAACAAAAGGAAGCTAAGAAGAAGAAATGTAAAAATGCAGTGGTCGTGGTACAAATGTTCTGTAGGCAAAGAAAAAAGAATTGTATTGAAGGCTGAGAGAGAAGAAGTTACATTCCATTAGCCTGGCTTCTGCTTTCGTTAAGCCAGAGAAAGATTACACATAATACTAAAGGAATTCCCATACAGATCTATAGCCAAAATATGTGTTGGTGCATACAGTATGTGTACCTGCATGCGCATAAGAGAGAGGGAGATTTAAGTATACAACCTTAATGGCCTCCTTTATAATTATCTCTATGAAAGCTATCTTCTAGTCACATTGGTGGAAACAGTGGCCATTCTCCTACAGTAGGAAAAATGAAAATGCAGCAGCTTGATAACTAACGAACAGAATAAACATGTTTTTAATTCCGATATTTTTTAAATGGGGGATTTGGAGAGAGAAAGGGTGTCTGCCTGACCTGTATGGCAGAAGTCAAACTCAAACCCTTCTATCCCAAGCTCCAGGCCCATGGAAAGACAGAACATTGCCAACCAGGAATCCATCTAGAGCAGTGCTTTCCAAACTGCCGCCGCTGGCGACACACCAACGGCGGCAGCGGCGGCGCGGGGCTGCGCACGGCGGCGGGGGCGTGCGTGGCGGCGGTGCGGGGGGCATGCGGCGGCGTGCATGGTGGTGGCGGCAGCGGCGGCCTCATGTTTTCCACTAAAACGCAGAAGCGCTGCCGCCGCCGCCATTCACACCGCTGCCGCCCTGTGTGCACCCCTGCACCACCGCCGTGCACCCCCCCGCCACCACTTCCGGGTTGTGTCATGACACACTAAACTGTGTGTTGCGACACACTAAAGTGTCGTGACACACAGTTTGGAAAGCTCTGATCTAGAGGGTCCAATCTGTTCTGGGACATTCCAATGTTAAGGAGCATTGCAATGGGCAGTTCCTCATAGGTATTTCTAAACTGATGCGGTATTCCATGAAGACTATTTCCACTGTCCAGATAATGTTTGGGACAGCCATGCCTGCTTCAAAAGACTGTAGCCAAAAGGGATGCTGTGTCTCTCTTCCTCCACTCTTGGAAAAACCACCGTGTTGCCACTTTTATGTGAGAGAAGTATGCTCAAGATTGCCTGAAGAATAAGAAGCTGGCTGTGCATCTTGTAACTATTCAAGGATTTTTGTGGGACACGTAGGAGCTGAAACTCCCCCTTTTGACTTCAACTTTACCTATCAAGCCATGGAAAAGACACAGAATGCATTTTCTGGTACAGAAAATAATATCTGCTAACAGTCCCTTTTATGTCAATATATTGCAAGTGTAAACCTCAGGGGAATTATGAAGCTTCTTGCTTTAGATTGATTTTGATGTATATTTTGAATAATCTCAATGCACAGAGATCTGTCTCAGTATTTATCTAATGTCTGTCTATCTATATAGTTAAAGCAATGTACGTAGAAAATCTCACCTGTGAGATTAAGACTCCTATGCATGTCAAGTGCTTGTCATCTGAGAGCCTTTCAACCCATTGACAAAATATTTTCTCAGCTATAATTTTGGCTTAATTAAACTATGGGATGTATAAGTGAGCAGGACCTTTCAACAGAAATAATCTGAGAATTTTACGTGCCAAAATACACCCCAAAAAATGGGTTCAGTTTATCCATGGATGGATTTATCTGTGAGTATATATGGTAATACTTTTTTTTAAAGTACCTGTATATCCCGTATATACTCATATATAAGCCCATCTGCAGATAAACTGACTCTCGAACTTCTAACCAAAATACCATGAAAAATGAATAATCTGTAGATTACCACAAACAGTCAATTGTGAAAATTAAAACATGAAAATTTCAAGGGTCGGCTTATCCGTGGGTGGTGCATTTTTCATAGTATTTTGGTTAAAAATGTGTGTGTCAGCTTATCTATGGATGGGCTTATACATTTCCCTGCTTAGCACACAATACATAGTCCCTGATATTGTAGAAGTTATTTTATAGCATGGGAAGTCTGTTTTATGTTATAACATAGCAATCTGTTATCAGAATCTGATCATACACCACTTACAATTCCAAAGACTAACAGTTACCTGGAATATAAGAATGCATTTAAAATGGTAAAGATATTGGAATATTTCTTCTGTGGGTACAGACAGGGATATGTTTGGATGCCATAGTTTATCATAAGAAAAGAAGCTGAAAGCCTAGGCCTTGCACGCCAACACAAACCTCCCTGCGCAGCTGTAAGGTCGCAAACATTCCCTTTCCACTTAGACTACTGCAATCAATTATATCAACTGAATCAAACAAACTGTATCCGAATTGTTAAAAGCAAGCCATATTCATATAAGTGTCTGCACGGTTTGGTCAAAAAAGTCAAGATGGTGGCCACAATGGTGTGATTCAAGCTCTGCTTGTTTTTTATTCATGTGCAATCATCGTGGCCACCATGTTGACTTTTTTGACCATACCTTGTGAACACCCCTGTGTATGCAAATTAGAACTATTTATCATTCTAGCAAATTATAGCTAGCATTAACAACACTGTAGTGTTTGGACAATGTGTTAAATTAAAGTGAATTGAAATCAGAATTAAACCTTCCCAAGTTGATGGCCTCAGTGGAAAAAGTAGAAAAAACATGTAAATGCAACTGCAGGCTGAGCAGCCATACTTTAGTAAGATATATGGATGGACTGGATGCTCTTGCAGGATAGCATTGCGCTATGGGTTGTTATCCATTCAGAGACAAAAGAGTACTTGACAGTGTTTGGTTTTTTTTAAAAGACAAGCACTTTTCTCAAATGTTTCATTTTCTGCAGTCCCAAATCAGCTTCAGATCTAATTTTATCATGAAGTGCTACTTGACTTCCTAAGCTCAAGTATAAAAAGTGATGAATCTGCAAGCAGCACAGGTGTAAGACCATGCCTTCTCACCACGCACACAGAAAATCTAACAACGCATGTTAAATATCAACAACATAAAATCCTCATAAAAATTACAAGCTTATTTTGATACTGTTCACACAGACACATACAGGCACAGGCACACATATATTCAAATTAAGCAGTAAGACTACATCAAGGCAACAAATAAAAGGAGTCAATTTGCACTGTTTAAGAACTAAACTTTAAAACAAATTGCTTTTCTGATGGGATTGTTGGCAAACAATTCTGAAAGTCATAAGGAAACAGCAAAGTAGCCTGTGGTGATCTGTCCCCTCCAAGATGTTGCTGAACCACAACTCCCAGAATCCTTCACTATCCATCATCCCAAGTGGGGCTGTTGGGAGTTGTAATTCAGCAACATCTGAACGGCCACAATAACCTGCTTCTGACTCAAGAGAAAAAAGTGGATTGAAAATTCTCTACTACTGCAATCCTGTATTAACTTTTTTTTTTTTTGGTAATGGTTTAATGCTCTGATTATAGTCAATAGTTGACCAACTGATCATGTATACTGTTACAGAAATACCCCCCGGTGCTTTTTCTCAATTAACTGTGTGTTTCACAACTGAAGTAAGATACATGAGCATCTAACCCTCTCCTGCCCACCGTGCCCATTATCTAATTGCACCACCATAATGAGCAGAGGCTTCCAGCCTGTAAACAATAGAGAAGCTTTGGAGTAAGCATTAGTCTCCCTCACCCCATGCCTCTCCAGCCATTGCTTTTACAGCTGAGAGAGACATATAATTTGCTGAAGTTGTGTTGATTACTGATGCTGGGCAGAAAAAAATTCTTTTGCATGTTTTTTTTTCTACCTGGTCTCATTCGGTTACTTGACAGAGAATCTGGTCTAGAGAATCATTCAAAGGGAAAAAGGTATTTCAGGGCAAATATCATGGAAGGTCTTGTACTAATTGAGTCATAAGGCAGCCAAACAGTCTGGGTGCGAGTATCCTGCTTCCATCACTTGGTCATCCCTCTACAATTGCCTCACTTCCATTAATACCAAGGGAAGAACTCTGTCTGGGGACCTTTTCATTAGTTCTGTCACTCACTCCCAAGGGAGCATCCTACCCTTTAAAAATGGTTAGAGTGTATCTCCTACCACTAAAAAAATGGAGAAATTGCTCATATAGGTTTTCTTGCTCATAAATATAGTAGAAAAGTTTGCACCCAGCTCTGATTACAGTGTCTATATAATTTAATTTAATTTCTATAAATTAAAAAACTATAATTTGAGAAGTTATACTGAGGATTTTGCTTAATATTCATCATAGCCATCTTTATACAACAGTCATGTGTTAATCCTCCTGAAATTAGGGGCAGAAGTCTTATTGACTTTGATGATTAACGACTTAGGGCCAACATCTTTCTGTAAATTCTGGTATTCAGTGGCAGAGGAAAAGATTTGAAGCCTTTAACTTTCTAACTGAATTATTTTCATTTACAGGAATAGACAAGTAAGAATAACGAAAAGAGCGAATTTATAGAAGTCATATTTCCACTGATCTTCAGAAAATGCCATAGCAAATGGCTATGGAGTCATACAGTATTTCCCTTTACTGTTGTTAATTTTCCAGTTTAATTATTTTTTCATGATAGCACTTTTGTGCCTTTTGTTTTGTGCCTGACATGGTGAAACAGTGCAATATAAAAATTTGCCCACATAAAGAGAAGACTCTGAAAGCTAAACAAGAAACAAGCAAAATAATCCATCCATGTATTACAGTTGTTAAGGTTCTGAACAAATATGATTCAGCCTTCAGATCAAACCCAGAATGCCCACACTTCTGAAAGCATAAAAGTGATGGCTTAAAAAAAAAGACTAAATCTGCATTTTCGGATTTTATCCTCTATAAATATATTTGAAATATACTCCTACATGCAGTTTTTTAAAATCAGTAATAAAGTGGAAATATAGCTTTTCTTAATAAGTACTCAGTTAATAAGCACCAAAAATTCATAAATCAAAAGCTAAACGTTGCTTATTTAATAGGAATTTCTCGTTTCTCTATCTACACACACACGCACACACACACACACAACTTTTTAAAGTTACTTTCAGCAAGCTTCTTTTATTCTGTAGCAGCCTTCCCCAAATTGATATTTCCAAAGCATCAGAATTCCAAGACAGCACGATCAGTTCACAACACAGCTGGGGAGACACACACGGATAACTTTTTCTGTAGCTGCAGTGATGATGGTACATCTTGTCACCTCAGTTTTTTGTGGTTCATGGGTAGGCTCTGGATCTGCTCCTCTTTGCCAGGGAAAGGGAAGCTTCTGACCTCAGTCCTGTTTTTTCCCCAAAGGAATTTCCAAAACTTTTTGGGATATCACCATCACCATGGACAGCTGACACAGTCAATCACATGGACTTTCTCCCAAGGAAAGAAATAAGCTCCCTGTCCAGACTGGACTAGGAAAGCAAACACAACTAATCTCCATCTCTCTCGCTGCCCCCCAATTGTAAACATTATCTCAGGATGGATAACCTGAATGAGTAGCTATATCTTCAATTCATCCAATACAGTTGTCATTTGAATTTCCCTTTATAATTTTATAAAGGTTAAAGACGCAATCTTCCACATAAACCTAGGAGTAAGTCCCACGGAAATCAGTTTACCTAGGTAGGATTGTACTACTATGTCCAATTTAATTTTTCTTTCAACATCAAAGAGTTTTCCAATAAAGGAACTGAAAAACTAAAAAAAGAACTAATGCATAATGTTTTACTGAAATATCGCCAATCCAATCACTTGGATTGTTGAAAGCACACTGATCATGCTTTGGTTTGTGTTTTAATCACATATATGTGAACATATTATACTTCTGTTAAAACAGAATTTATTTTTATTCACACATGCACATCTCCATATATATAGAGAAAATTTGGTTTATTAAGTTAGAATATTTTATATAAATTGAACATGGAATGCAAATTGTCCCATTATGCTGGTCTGCATTAAAGAGAGAAGTGGCTGGGCTGAATTTTGCAGGACAAAAGAACCACAGTGTTTTCTCAGCACTCTGTAGCAATGGAACATAATAATGCTTTTCCTCACATAGTTCTTGGGAGGATGGTGATGAAGAAATACTTGGCACAATGAGAGTGGGGTAAATTTATTCATATCAATAGGTGGCATTGGCTACTGTGCAACATAGGCAAGGGTAGCATTTAAGTGGGTTGTATTTCTGTTTTCAGGGATGATGTGCATGAAAAGCAAGAGTCTCAATGGGATGCAGATTCTCAGGCTTAAAGTTTCCAGCAGCTTGTTCTGTCAGGTAGAATCTCATAGCAAGAACTGCAAGATCTTGTTCATGAAACACGTTTTCCCCCTTCAAAATCTAGAAGAGTATCATGTTTCAGCAATAACTAGGTTTTTAAAAATGCATGGAATATAAAACAGAAGCCAGAACAGCTTTAATCATCTGGATTTTCCACCTCGGGATGATTTGGGAAATGTGTTTATTATCAGACACTGGCAGATGCAGGTACCATACACAATTTTCTTTCCTGCTTGATGATTAACTAAAAGCTTCTTCCAAACCCAGAAGAAGGTTGGGAGAAGGAAAAAGGCTGGCAACTGGGACATCTTTTTGAGTAACCGACCAGTTAAATTTATGTTACTATGGAACACTATGTTGCTGGCATACCAGGAGAGTAGAAGTTCTAGATTAACAGTGGGAACAAAAGGCCCACAACAGCAGAAGTTACAAGCATGCCTACTGTATATTACCCCCTAGAGTACGCAAAGAGCATCATGTTCCAGAGGGAAGATGTTTAAATTACATTATAGATTCATCTGATAGCAGCAGTTTTGTTTCTTCTGACTGAAGGTAGCTTTCTTTGGAGTTGAGAAATGTTAAAAAGGTAAAGGTTCCCCCCACACATTTGTGCAGTCGTGTCCGACTCCAGGGGCCGGTGCTTATCTCCGTTTGTTAGCCGAAGAGCCAGCGTTGTCTGAAGACGCTTCCACTGTCATGTGGCCAGCATGACACGCGTGGAACACTGTTACCTACCCACCGAAGTGGTACCTATTCATCTACTTGCATTTGCATGCTTTTGAATTGCTAGGTTGGAAGAGCTGGGGCTAGTGTGGGAGCTCACTCCGACACGCAGGGCTAGGGATTCGAACCTCTAAACTTGCGATCTTCCGATCGACAAGCCTGGCATCTTACCCACTGAGCCACCACACCCCTATTGAGAAATGTTAGGCAACAACAATTGTTTGCTCACTGGGGAGCTCAGGTGAGTCCAGTGTAAGAAAGCTGTGCTCTTCAAGAGACAATTGCTTGACCATGAAACGTACTGCTTTCTCTAACATAGTTGAAGTACAGCACTGTTATTCCATGCACACACTGTAACAATATACATAGCCTTATCTTCAGAAAGTTCTGAAATGTTGGTGTTTGTGAAAGTTATGTGTATGTGGTGTGAGAAACAGAAGAATAGAGGACGAGAGAGTCAAATCAGTTTCTAAATCTCCCACTTCTTCAACTAGAATTTTATTTTTTCATATTTTAGAAAATTAGCCAGCTGTAGTTTACTATAATGAAGTATATGTGTTAGGGGGTATGAGTGAATGTGCTTTAAACAATTTGGTCAGTTCCCTCTACAAGTTCAAGACTGAACATAGAACTATAATATATTCATGTTATGTTACAAGCAACATGGAGAGCAGATAGAGGAAGGGTCAGTAAGTTGTTATTTAATCCTGGGTTTGTTGTTCCCCTCCTTCAGTTCTAAATACTGTGCCAGAAAGGACACAATAATTAGTTGTGGATAATAGAGTCCTTTAAAACTAATATTGTTTCAACATCTTATGTTAAGACTTGACCAATAAATAAGAATGTAACCCTATCCAGTGAAACTGAAAGTTGCCCCCTGCAGAAACTCACAATGCAATTTTCATCATTTCCACTCAGCTCACTGGGTAACTATAGGCTTGTTATTCTCACAGGATAGTAGGAATAAAAGGAGTGAGGAACAGTATATAGTTTACAGGACTCACTCGCTGGATCGTCACCTTGTTGTGGTGAGTGGGCTTGTGTGTTCCCAATGAACCCTGTGAGTGAAGCCCTCTGCTCACCCCTTATGGGGAGGGGGCTAGAAAAGGTGCCCTAAACATAGTCTGCCTCATTTTCTCCCTGACTGGATTACCGCGACCAGTGGGGTCACCATCTAGCGGTCGTAAAAAACACATGAATTTTGGAACATGGAATATACGGACACTGCAAGACAATATGGATAGTGAACGACCTGAACGTAGGACTGCCATTACTGCAAGGGAGCTGAGACGTTTTAATATCGATATAGCAGCACTCCAAGAAACTCGAAGAGCAGGAGAAGGACAGTTGAAGGAAGAAAAAGGAGGTTATACCTTCTTTTGGAAAGGACTGCCTGAACAAGAACGACGAATACATGGGGTAGGCTTTGCTATCAAAAACGACATTGTGAAGCTCTTGTCAGAAGTTCCCACTGGGATTAACGAACGACTCTCAACTCTGCAAATAAAACTCGCCAAAAACCAACAGGCAACTATCCTAAGTGCTTACGCACCAACACTAGATGCAGATGAGGATATCAAGGAAAATTTTTATACCCAGCTGGACACCATCTTATCAGAGATACCAAAGGAGGATAAAATTATCCTCCTGGGCGATTTCAATGCAAGAGTTGGGCGTGATTTTGATTTGTGGCCAGGGATCATTGGGAAAGAAGGAGTTGACAACAGCAGCATGAATGGAATCTTACTTCTGACTAAATGTGCAGAGCATAACCTTGTCATTACTAACACACTCTAACAAATTTAAATAAATTTAAAACATCATGGAAGCACCCACGGTCGAAGCACTATTTTAGATTATGTAATTGTCCGTGCTAGAGATCGCCGTGATGTACTTCTCACCAGAGCCATGA
Source organism: Charina bottae (assembly GCA_023362775.1). Lineage (NCBI taxonomy): Eukaryota > Metazoa > Chordata > Lepidosauria > Squamata > Charinaidae > Charina > Charina bottae. Next base: position 4,618,710 of record JALMGJ010000009.1, read on the forward strand.
CGAGCGCCGATGACTGCTGGACAGACCATCGATTAATTCGATCCACGATGGCCATAAAGATTGTCCCTCATCGTAGGCTCCAAGGAAGAAAACCAAGGCGTAAAATGAATACACTGGCCCTTCAAGATCCTATTAAACGAGCTTGCTTTCAATCAACTCTCAAGGAACATCTGCCTATGGAACTTCCTGAAAATGTTGAGGAACACTGGATTAAATTGAAGACTTCTATCATTTCAGCCTGTGAACAAACTATCGGATACCAGACTAAGAGACATCAGGACTGGTTTGATGAGAACGATAGTGAGATTGAACATATTATTGACAAGAAAAGGAAAGCCTTCCAGATATGGCAAAAAGATATTAACTGTGTGTTAGAGTTCTTGTGTTGCCTTGGCGAATTATTCCTGTACAAAGCACAGCGTTCTCATGATGACATGAATGCCAGGTGGCTGGATAACAGAGAAGCCTTGGCTTTGTTTACATCCTCATGAGATAGGGAGCAAGAAGGTACCATGTTATGGCTAGCAATGGAAATCTTCCCATGAGAGCAAATCCTCCTGATTTCCTTCTGTGGGAAGCCTTGCCCAGGCCCCCTGAGCAAGGAGGGGGGGAACTCAGTGCGTAGATGCAGCATTGCCACCCAATGCTGTGTGCTTTGAGGCCTAGTGTGTGTGCTAACATCCAGCCAATCAGAAAGCTAGAAGAACTGAATATACAACCATGCAAAATGGTGTTCTATGCTTCTTGATTTCTAGTGTCTTTTAGCTATGTAGTTCTTCACGTGTTCACTTCCCGTGGACTGGGCAGAGTGAGCTATGCCTGGCTTTGGGTATAGGCCATGGCAGGAACTCTGGCCCTGGGATCAATACACGGAACTCTGCTTATAAGTTTGTTTGGTTTTTCCTTTTACAATGATGTATCTTGTATATTCATCTTTTGCATTTTTGCGATAATGAACTGTATCTGCATTATTGCCTTATGCTACCAGTAAACACTGTTAGCCCTAACAAGCTGCATTCTTGTCTGTTTATTCTCAAGCCTCAGTTTTTCCCCTTTAAGCCAGCGTATATCCCATCACTGTGCCGTTAAGAAAAAAAATCTACGCCAGTGCAAAGGCAGAAGTCCAAAGAAGAACTAGAGAAGTTAAGAACATATGGTGGATAAAAAAAGCCCAAGAAACCCAACATTTTGCAGATGCTCATGATGCACGGGGCTTTTTTAATGCCATAAAGGCCATCTATGGACCAACAAACCATGGTACAAATCCCTTACGCTCAGTAGATGGTACTAAACTTCTAAAGGACAAAGAGTCTATTGCACTGCGCTGGAAAGAGCATTACTACAATCTCCTTAATCGTCACTCTACTGTGGCTGACGAAGTCTTCTTGCAAATCCCGCAAAAACAAATAAGAAATTAGCTTGCAGTACCCCCTAGTTTGGAGGAAGTCAGTAAAGCCACTAAACAAATGAAAAATAACAAAGCTAGTGGACCTGATGGGATTCCTGCTGAAGTCTTTAAAGAAGGCGGGCCTGAACTTACACAACAACTTCATAAGCTCATCGAAAAAATCTGGATGAGGGAGGAGATTCCAGCAGACTTTAGGGATGCCATAATTATCACTCTCTTTAAAAAGGGTGATAGAACAGACTGTGGAAACTATCGAGGCATCTCCCTTCTAGCCACAGCAGGCAAAATCCTGGCAAAGATCATTGCAAACTGTCTCCTATCTGTATCAGAAGACATCCTCCCTGAAATGCAAAATGGCTTCCGCCCTTCCAGGGGAACAGTGGATATGATCTTCACTGCACGACAGCTTCAAGAAAAATGCAAGGAGCAAAACCGCCCTCTGTACATGGCGTTTATTGATCTGACTAAAGCTTTTGATACTGTAAATCGTACTGCTCTCTGGACCATCCTTCTGAAAATCGGATGCCCTGATAAATTTGTGAACATCTTGCGGTTACTCCATGACGACATGATGGCAACAATCCTGAATAACAATGGCTCTCAAAGCGATCCATTTAAAGTGGAATCCGGCGTTAAACAGGGATGTGTTATTGTTCCAACCTTATTCGCTATCTTCATCGCTATGATTATGCACCTTGTTGAAGAGAAACTTCCTACCGGTGTAGAAATTATATATCGAACAGATGGAAAGCTTTTTAATCTTAGTAGGCTGAAAGCAAAAAATAAGGTAATTGCAACTTCTGTTATAGAACTTCAATATGCTGATGATAACGTAGTCTGTGCACACTCCGAGGAAGATCTTCAAACTATCCTAAACATCTTTGCAGAAGCATATGAAAAACTCGGCCTCTCGATTAACATTAAAAATACCAAAGTGCTTTACCAGCAAGTTCGAACCAATCCCTCTGCAGCGCCATCAATCCAGCTTAAAGGTGTGTCACTAGAAAATGTTGAATCACTTTTCTTATCTCGGCAGCCATCTATCTACAAAAGCCGACATCGACGCTGAAATTCAGCATCGCCTGAGCTCTGCGAGTGTAGCTTTCTCCCGAATGAAGCGTAGAGTGTTTGAGGATCGGGACATTCGCAGGGAGACCAAAATGCTTGTTTACAAAGCCATTGTACTACTAACCCTTCTGTACGCCTGTGAAACATGGACCCTCTACAAACGCCACCTCCAACTTCTTGAAAGATTCCATCAACGCTGCCTCCGAAAAATTCTGAAAATTACTTGGGAAGATAGGCGGACTAATGTTAGCGTATTAGAAGAAGCGAAAACCACCAGCATTGAAACAATGATCATCCAACATCAACTTCTCTGGACCAGTCATGTTGTTCGAATGCCTGACCATCGTCTTCCAAAGCAGCTACTTTACTCCCAACTTAAGAATGGAAAATGGAATATTGGTGGACAGCAAAAGAGATTCAAAGATACTCTCAAAGCTAATTTTAAAAAAATGTAATATCAGCATTGAGAACTGGGAAGCCCTAACTCATGAGCGTTTCAATTGGAGGTCATCCTTTATTAATGGCGCTATGGACTTTGAAGAAGCACGAGTACAGGGCGAAAAGGAGAAAAGAGCTAAAAGGAAGGCACGTCAGGCAAACCCTCATCATGACCGTCTCCCACCCGGAAACCTATGCCCTCATTGTGGGAGGTTGTGCGGATCCAGAATTGGCCTTTATAGCCACTTACGGTTTCACCATTAAAATTTTACCTTTGGAAGACAATCTTACTCGGCTACGAGTGATCGCCAATGAATGATGATAGTTTACAGGTAGGCTAAACATAAATTTCCATGAATTGAATGTAATAGAAATTCCAAACTGACGAATATTCTCATACAAGTTATCAGAATCAGGCTGAGTTTCTTAAAGTCAACAACGTCGTAATGCACACAAATCTTTGTTAGTGTGCTCATGTGGAGTACCATTGTTAGCTTCCCCAGGCACTGTTCTTTTACTGAAGATTCTGACTAACAGTCTTTTTGATCCCTTTGATTCCTCAAAACAACTGTTTTGATCGCTTTAATCTGGATAATTCAATTTATAACAAACATAATGTATAGCATTCAGGTCAAAAGAATCAAGGCTGTAGCCATTTAATGCCCAAATGACACTGTATGCCCCAAATACGGATTCAGGGAAGGAGATTATACAGTGCACCACATGTAGTTGCTAACTGAAGTTTTACAGCCCAGCATGTTGTGGAATGTGATCTCAGTCTTCATGAAATCAAAGAATAGGGTTAAAGGGCTACTTTTGTTCTCTTTCTGTTTTGTCCCCACCCCCACCTTACAGTTGTTTTGGTCTTTGTGCTAATTTATGAGTCTTTGGTCTCCCATTGTTTTGTTTATCATTCTTCACTAGGCCCTAAGCAATTGCAAAAAAAAAAAAAAAAAAGAGTTGGTGAAAATTTTCTCCATTTTTTTTTTCATAATGAAACTGAGGAAAATGTTTCCAAGCTGTAAAACCCACATTTCAACAAAACTTCTCTCTTAATATGTGTATATGCTGGTCCCGAGTGTTTGTCAGTATAAAAAACTCTCCAGACCTCCATTCTGTAGACTTTGGCTGCAACACACACATTTTTATTCAGACTTTACCTCCAATATTCCATTGTTTCCAAAGCAGTCTGGACAATTTACATAATTTACTTCATTTGCATCCATGTATGTAATTTGTGTAATTACATCATAGATGTTTTTATGTCATTTGCATAAATTTCTGTCATTTGTGTGTTTGAGGTACCAGTTTGTAAGCTGCCTAGAACTACAACATGGGAGTGGATGCCATAAGTATTTTAAAATAAAACTAAACTAAAATTAAACTGGGTTGGCGGCCATGTAGGCATTCCAGAACTCTCCAGGATTCCAGATGCCACCTCTTCTGTCCTCATTTTATAATTGGGGGCATCTGGCTGGTCATATATATAATTGTAGAGGCTCAGTCTATTATTCCCTCCCACTCTCCCTCTCTCCCTCTCTCACATGTATACACATACACACACATATAAACACACAATTTTCTGAAGCTAAATGGCATTTATGCTTAAGTAAAATGTTTGGCAATCTAAAGGTATGGGTCAGGGGAGAGGAGGGAATAAAAGACTGAGCACAAGGGAAGCAACTAATGCAGCACTATAAGATGTTTGACACGTGTTGGAGATCACATTGAATCCCTGCTTAGAAGGAGGGGGAAATTTTTGCCTAAGACCCTGGACAGCCTTAGGCACTAGTCAGACCAGTACTCAGCGCAAGCAGCATGATAGTACCTGGACTAGCATTGTAGCCTTGGGTGGAGGCTACAACAACAGTGGAAAAGAGAAAATTCATCATTAAAAAGAAGGAGTATGAGGAATATACCTATTTGCATAATGGCACATATGGTATACATAGGCTATAGTCATAAAGGCAAATTTAGAAAATATTTAAATGGCTTCTGCTATGCTTTGGATTTCGTTTAAAAATGATGCTTTGGAGCAGGTAGGAATGTGAACCTAGCACCTGTCTGCAATTCTTTAAAGCAGCTGCATGTGGCTAGTTTAAGGAGTTGCAGCTGCTAGATTCACACTCCCACATGCACCCTTTGCATGTTCTGAAACAGCTTTTTAGAATAAAATCCAACATGCCCTATCACTTCATATAATTTAAACAGAAAGACAATTAATGTCCCCATAGTGAGGAAGGCAATGTTTGCTAGGTCCAAAGGCTTGTGTGCCTGCCCAATGGTTATGGCTACTTTCTGTAAGCCATCCTTGAACTCTTGAAATAGAGAATGGCTTCAAAAAGAGGACCATTCCTGGTGAAATAGGACACCTGCCCTCCTTACACAGGTAGAATAACAAAGGATATAGGAAATGGAATTTACGAAGCTTACTTTAGCTAAGTCAGGGTTTTCCCCCATTGTCCACAGATAGTCCTGGGTTACGACCACTTGTTCAGCGACTGTTCAAAATTACGATGGCACTGATGAGGGGGGCTTAAGGGGGACTTAAGTCTTCGGAGTTCCAGCCATTGCAGCATCCCTGCAGTCACGTAAGTGCAATCTGGGCGCTCAGTGCCTGGCTTGCAATTACAACATCACAGCAAGCCGTGGTCACGTAATCGTAATTTCTGACATTCCCTGATGGCTTCCCACAAGCAAAGTCAATGGAGAAGCCGGCAGGAAGTCAGAAGTCACTCCTGCTCCTGCCGCTCTTTTGCCTGCCCATGCTCCATAGTGCCTGTCTGTGGCACGCCCACCCCCTGTGGCACCTGTGCACCCACCTGCAGTCTGTAGTGCCTGCCCGCAGCAACCCCTGCACATCTGCCAGCCTGCTTGCCTGGGACTTCTGGCTCCTCCTGTTTAATGGCCCACATAGTCCTGGGGTTATGACAGCAACTGGGACCGCCAGGATTGCCGTTGCTAAGTGATGCGGTCATGTGACATCACGCTTTACAACCGCATCGCTTAGCAATGGAAATCCTTGTCCCAATTGCTGTCGTAACTCTAGGACTACCTGTAACTTTGATCCAGATTCATGTGCAAAGAACTTGTATTCAAGTTGGCTGAATAGATGTGCTCAAATAGATTGATATAAATTATCCAAATTACTAGAATAATCCTGAACAGCAAAATCATTTATCAAGGAAGACAACAGCACTCAGTACAATAAGCACCAAATCCCTGACATCTGATCAACTACTGATGGAACAAGGAGCCAGCCTGCCAGCCTTCCTACGTTTATCATACAACAAACATTCACACAAACCTGAGCCTTGACTTTAATACCAGTTCTTGGTGCCGATTTTGATATTAATGTTTTCCTCCAATATTGTATTGGGTTTATATTCAGCAGTGAGACTCCCCCAATCCCTTGACGTGATTGCATAAAGATGGTGAATTAAAAGTAACATGGACATGTTCTTGCTATTTGGTTTTTTTCTCTTCTCCAATAAAAAAAATTCTGCACTAATTTTTGGAAAATAAACATGAGAGTTTTAATTACTCTCTACAACCTGGTGATGAATTCACAGCCCTTATTGTTTGAACTACCAGGCTATTTGCTGGCATATCTGAAACAAAACAAAACAAAACAAAACAAAACAAAACAAAACAAAACAAAACAAAACAAAACAAAACAAAACAAAACAAAACAAAACAAAACAAAACAAAACACAAAATCTCAGGTGCTACTTCCAATAGGAGAGAAAGTGCTGCCCACTTATCTCTTACTACTCCTACAACCTCCCCCTCCTTCTTCTACTGTGCTTTGGTATTGTTCTCACAAAAGATGAATCCATTTTTTGAAAGGGAGGAGAACCTTTCAGATTGTGTTTTTATGCCAACTCAGTTCCCCAGTTTAAGCTACAGAATTCCAAATTTTTACCACTGAGTTTAAACAGCATCTACTGGGTGAGGGATTCAATGTGAGCATTGAGTATTCTCTTTTATGCTGCTGATTAGGCAATATTAACCATCCAGCTTTCAAGAGACTCATGCAAACTCCCTTTGGGGCCTTTGTTCTATTTACGTTTCTGTTCCACATGCTTCTTTTAAATGCAGCCATTTCTTTTATACAAGCAAAGATCTTTTGGTTCAGTTTTTAATCATGTTGCTTCTTGTAGGGATGTGAAGATTCTGGTTGCATTTTCAATTATTGTGACAAGAATGGCTTCTCATATTCCTGCAGAACAGCTCTGTAGTTGACCATTTAATACATATGGGGGGAACTTATTCCACAAAATAGATACCTACTTAATTATTACTCTGATATGGGCCATCTGGTATACAATAAAGAGTGTTTGTTTCTTTTGAAAACTGTCTCCATTCTAGTTCTTTTGCTATAGAGGGCTTGCCCAACGAGAATATCTCTGCATCCATTTATATATTTGTATTACTGTTACTGAATTTTTAGTGTTTTAATACTGCTTCATGATTCTGTGGCTCCTCTGAGAGTGTGTGCTAAACTCATAAGATAAATTCCACCTCAACATAACTGATAATATTGAGAGCCGGGGTGGAGAATATTGGACAAGGGACTTAGGAGAAGCGTGGGTTCATGTCCCTACTCAATTATGAAGCTCACTAAATAACTTTGGACCAGTCATTGCCTTTCAGCTTAGCAGCCTGGAATTGTTCGTTTGTTTTCTATCCCACCTTTATTATTTTTATAAATAACTCAAGGCGGGGAACATACCTATTACTCCTTCCTCCTCCTCTTTTCCCCACAACAACAACCCTGTGAGGTGAGTTGGACTGAGAGAGATTGACTGGCCCAAGGTCACCCAGCCAGCTTTCATGCCTCAGGTGGGACTAGAACTCACGGTCTCTGGGTTTCTAGACCTGTTGCCTTAATCACTAGACCAAACTGAGTCAAGAAGAGGGGAGTGGGGAGTGGATGGAGATACAATTATTTGGATGTGAAAGGCTTATGGGCCACTTTTGGCCCATAGGAAGGGGGTTCCTTACTTCTGACTTGGAGTTTGGAGCTTCATAGATTTGCGGGCACAGTGAGACAGTCCTATAACCTTCAATCAAATAACTGTTGAGATATTCTTAATTAATTAATTTTTTTAAAGTACCTCCAACTCATCAGGCAACATGATTTTTTAAAAAAATATATAGTTGGTTTGTGGCTTGAATCATGTCAACTGGATTTCTATTTTCTCAGTAGAAACGTTTCACTCCTTATCCAAGGAGCTTCTTCAGTCTGAGTAAAGTTAGTAAGGGAATCCTTAAATACGTTTCTAGGGTGGCTGTGTGACCTTGCACCTGGGGCTAGGTCATGGTTATTTTGAGATGTTTATTTCTAAGTCCCATTATCATCTAAAGGAGGATCATTAAGATTACCCTGCTGCTGTTGAGCTTGCGAAATGGTCTTAATCTTCCTAGGCACAGAAGACAAAGCAGGAATGAAGATAGGGGAAAGGTTGTGCCTGAGGCCCCCACCTCTATTCAAGGAAGGATTTTCCAAGTTGGCATAAATGGATTCCTTGACCCCTCTCTCAAACCACCTATCTTCTCTGTTTAAAATGTGAACATTAATGTCCTCAAATTAGTGTCCTTTTTCCTTTAGATGAAGATAAACTGCTGACTCTCTCTGAGGCATGATTGTCCACCTTGGGCAGCTTTGATTCACCTCAAGCCTTGCCCTACAGTTCCAAGTCAGACAAAGACTTAAAATGAAGCCATGTAGGTCCTGTGCTTTGCTTTTAGAAGCGAGGATGTAGTGCTTATTGAAGCAGCTTGACACAGACCTTTGAAAAGTGAAAGGCCTCTTCCAAGCACAGCAGAGCTTTGGTATAGAATGGATATGTATCAAATATAATGGACATATATAGGAGGGTCAAGAATAAATGGGTACAAGATAAGCATTGCCTCTGAATGGCCACATCTCTGGGTGTGTCACAATATTACTTGTGAGAGACATCAGCTGTGAGAAGGCTGGCATTCCACTTAAAGATAGCTCACAATATTTGCCCCCTTTTTCTTTGAAACAACTGGATATACAGTAATTGGTTGATTCCTCTTACATTTATTTTATACATCTAACCTTTTTGGAACTTAGCACAGTGTAGCAATAGGATTCACAGGTGGTGTCTTCTCCAGGTATTGACAGACCAAAATATGTTTATCTTCAGCAGGATTGAAGCATCACTTCGGCTCAATTAATAATTTCACTTTTGAACAGATATGACGGATGTGGGTATAGCTTTTCTTTTGTCCTACATTAAACACTTCTGCTAAGAGAGGAAGTGTCAACTCACTTGGAATGAAGCAAAGCTAGCATAGCACCAGCATTTCCTTGGTTAACATGCTCTGTTATAAAATGGATATGACTCTTTGGTTCATAGGGAGAAGCCAAAATAAAAACAAATCAAAATGTGTCACGATTGGAAAGTTAGGCATTAGTTTGAAAGCAGGACGATCTCTTTGCCTAGATGGGCAATTGTTGTTAGAGTGGCCCTGGCTGTTAATATTATACTAGAGAGCTAAGAGAAAAAGAGGGAAGAGTAGATTACTTTTGATACTTAAGAACTTAAGTATCTTAACCTAAGAACTCCTTTCTTGTTCCCTGGCACCAGTTTTGTAAAATATATAGGTCAGTGGCAAGTTAAACCTAAGTGAAAAACATGCCTACATTACATTTATAAGCACATTTGGGAAAGAGGCTAACTCCATGACCAAAATCTATATGTGAAGTGAATCTCTCCAGAGGATAATACAGATGAAACAGCACACACACTGTCTGGCAGAATTTTCAAAATGGAAAATGTGTATATGCGAGTGTAAAGCGCCCCCCTCCCCCAAGCTTGCTTAGGTGGACCCTTCTTTCTTGTGGATATAATTACATTATATTGCATTTTTATTTACTAGTATTTATATCAATTATAAGCCACTTTGGGAAAGTGTTATTCTAAAGGTGTGATGGACACTTTTTAAAATTTCATTGTTGCAGATATATATCCCAATCCTTGCAATCAAATGTACTTATATGCTACCTTTAGGATAAAGATGACTAATGCCATCAAATAAAGATATGATTCTCCACTTAGAAGGAATACATTGGGTTCACCATAGAATCCTTTACAAAAAGTGCATTTGATTGCATTTAATTAGATATATTCAGAGGCAGGATCCCCACTAGACATTTTAGAAGCAGTAAATTTAGAATTTATTTAGAAATTACTGCTGAAATAACAGTAATAAGCATAGGTTTCAGTGATCTGGGTGTGGTATGACTTCCAGAAATCTGTCTATTGAATTTCTGCAACATGAGTGCTGAAAATTGATGGTATGGCTTAACATGCTTTTAAAAAGGAGAACCTTCTCAATCTCTTTCCCATTAATAACAGAAAAAATGGAAAATCCCTACCACCCACCCATTTTGTAACATAGTCCCATCATATTTGTTCTCTCTTTCTTGATATTAGGGCTTTCGGCCCCTCATAAACATGGCTATTCTCTGATATCATTAAAGCAGCCTGTCTTTAGATGCTGGAGCTTAAAGAATCAATTCATTAAAATTTGCGAGATTCTTAAAGGAGCTGCAACATATTTTTTTTTAGACACATGAAAAAGCCTGGAAAAAAAGAAAAGAAAAGGCTGATTTAGTGAATTGCAGAAGGGTGTGCTTGCACAAAGCCCAAAACATTTCTTGTAAATCATATTAGAAGTGTTCTCCTCCTTTTTTATATAGTTGTGTCAGGGAGATAACGGGCAGAGATGGAGGGGGCTCCCTCCAGGAAGGGAAATGCATGCGTAGTACTGAGACTCTAGGTTTCCCTCCCAAGAGGCTCAAGAAAGCCCCACCCTAGATTGAGGACTCTATCTTTGGGCAGTGCCAAGTTGTGTCAGTTTAGCTGGATTCTGTGTAGGTGGTAGGATAATAAACATCAGAGCTTTGATCTCAAGTCTCAGCGTGTTTTTCCTGCACCTGTAGTCAGGACATGTTGTGAGACTAATAAATACTGAATTGATTGATCTACAGAATATATAATCTTCAGACTGAGCAAATGGAGCTAAAAGTACTGAGAAAAATAGATACTGAATTAAAATGAGACTGTAAACACAACAGGTTTGCAACAGCATTTGCTTAAAGATGATAAGGCTCTGTGCATACAAGGTTTGATTCTGAGTTGACCTTTCATGAACAGGCGTCTTCTGTTAGTGCAAGAAATCAGGAGAGTGGATTTACACTGAGTACTTATGCCTCAAGTCCTCAGTGCTGCCTAATTCACTATCCTGAAGAACAGTCTAATCTTTCAGTTGAGTGCACAGTAGGCAGCAGTAGGGAAGGCTCTTCAGTGAAAGTAATCTTCCATGTTTCCATGGAACTATCAGGATTGTAGAATTCTGCTCTTGACAGCTCTGAATCCAACTTCTTTTTTTTTAAAGCCTTTATCTTGTTAAGACATACAATGGTTAATAAGAAAATAGAATCTACATTTCGGCTTTCACTAATGAACAGATGATCAGTAGGATGTTGGCTTTTAGAATTAATTATCACCCATTGAATTGGATTAAAGAATCACATGTACTATAATCATTGTGTGCACATGTAATTCTTTATCCAGCTAGGCATGTGCACGTGGAAACTTCCTCCCACTTACATATATCTTAGAACTGGATCAGGCATGAGTCATTTTTCAAAGGATGCCATGTTAACTCTTTTCCCCTTTACAATTTGATTTTCAGGAACTTTGGAAGCAGCCAATGTTTTTTTCCTTTTAATGGTAAATGCACTAAAGAAAATGTCCTTAACAAGATTAGAAACTTTTTTTTAAAGCTTCATAATAAAATATTAGAGCTGCAGATGGCTGACAACAGCATATTGGAAATGCATCACCATTTAGTTTGATTAATTTAAAAACAACAACAAAAATGTTCTGGTCTGCAATATTCACAGGTAAAATAGACAATTATATGTCTATTTTAAGTATGAATATTACAGACCAGAAGATATTTGTGAATATTAATTCTTTTATAACCTATATGCAGTGGTCAATTACCAGTTTGAAACCAAATGTTTTTCTGATTTGCTAAGGAAGGGGCTATGGTGGCTCAGCAGGTAAGACGCCAGGCTTGTCGATCGGAAGATCGCAAGTTTGGAGGTTCGAATCCCTAGCCCTGCATGCGGAGTGAGCTCCCGCACTCGCCCCAGCTCTTGCCAACCTAGCAATTCGAAAGCATGCAAATGCAAGTAGATGAATAGGCACCAATTCGGTGGGTAGGTAACAGCATTCCGCGTGCGTCATGCGGCCACATGACTGTGGAAGTGTATTCGGACAACGCTGGCTCTTTGGCTAACAAACGGAGATGAGCACCGGCCCCTAGAGTCGGACATGACTGCACAAATGTGCAGGGGGAACCTTTACCTTTTTAAGGAAAGGGCTAACTAAGAAGAAAAGAAAAGGTCTGGTCATTCTGAAAAATAGGTGATTTTGTTCAGTTTATAACTGTAGAACTGAAGAACAGTGCAAGAGCACCATTAGCACCAACAAAAGCAAAAGAATGGGCATTTTTAATGGTAACAGTTCATTAGTGCAAAATTCTCCCTCCACAACAACTGCAGATATACATTTCATTCTTTCTTTCTTTCTTTTTCTTTTTTGCTGATCTTCAGATATTCAGTACTTTACACCAAAGTCTAAGGTTCATGTCCAACAAAGATTATAATTCACAACCATCTGACCATACTGGTTGGAGATTAAAGTTGTACTTTAATACAGCTGGAAGTACCAGATTAGAGAAAGATGCTCTGGGCAACAAACATAAGAAAATAAATCCCAAATCTTTTACAAATTACAAATTGGGCTGATGAAGAAAAGTATTGTGATAAAATAAAACTAACAAGATTGGTATTATTGGCCAGGATCTAGCTAAAGTTCCTCCTTTATTTTAGGGAATACCTTCCTCCTTAATTTTAGGGAAACAGAATGATTGCTATCCCAACAAGAACAAATAATGAACTCTCATTTAATGGTGAAATTTCAATCAATTTCTAAACAGATGGCCAGAAAATTCACAAGTTCATAGAGACCTTAAAATCATGAAAGCTCAAGCTCTCAAATATGACAACTATTTGGGGGAATTGAACAGAATTATTGTTATTTCTCATGAAACCAGAATTAAAACCTTAGAAGAAAAGGAACAATCTAATGATAAATTCATTATGGATTTGCAAACTGAATTATTTAATTCTGGGAACTCACCAGAAATAATTTAAAAATAAGTAGCCTACTTTTGAATGCTGAGTAGGAGAAGCCTTTCTTAATTAATTAATTATATTTTTTATCCTGCCTTTATTATTTTTATAAATAACGCAAGGCGGGGAACAGACCTAATACTCCTTCCTCCTCCTCTTTTCCCCACAACAACAACCCTGTGAGGTGAGTTGGGCTGAGAGAGAGTGACTGGCCCAAGGTCACGCAGCCGGCTTTCATGCCTAAGGCAGGACTAGAACTCACAGACTCCTGGTTTCTAGCTTAGCACCTTAACCACTAAACCAAACTGGCTCTCTATTTATTTACATGAAATAATGCATCCAGGAAAATATCTCCCTGTCAGTTAATTTTAAAGTTGAGATAATGGACACTAGCAGATTAAGGGCAAGAGGCAATCTCACAGAGATCAGTTCTTATAATTGTTAATTTCTGAATTATGCTCAGCTTTGTAATCTCAGATTCATAATAACTATTTAAATTTTTTATCTTTATCTATTTTCTATTTAGTAAGTCTATTCAAGTGGAAGATGTCTCTTATGCTGGGAAAGTGACACTGACATTCATTTTGTCTACAAAAAGGCATAATACTTAGCCAGTTGAAATATAAATGGAGTAGATAAGTACAAAAAAAAGGGGGGGGGAGGGGGGAGAACAAATTTTAAGTTAAATCCGTGGGGTTAAGTCGGCACCCTTAAACAAATTAATCAGCTTTGATGTGATCTCCTTGTTCACCAAGGTTCCAATAAAGGACACCATGGCACTCATCGAACAGATCTTCCCAAAAGACATCACGGCACTATTCCAACATTGCCTGATGACCAGCTACTTTCAATGGGATAAGGGTTTCTACAAACAAACAGATGGAGTAGCCATGGGAAGCCCCCTCAGCCCGGTTATAGCAAACCTATACATGGAACATTTCAAAAAACAGGCTTTAGAATTGGCACCCCTCACACTACTCACACCAACAGTCTGGTACCGGTTCGTGGACAACACCTTCACCATTTGGAGTCATGGGGAGGAAGAATTTGAGAAATTCCTGAACCACCTCAACAGCATCCACCCAAATATACAATTCATCATGGAAAAAGAAATGGAAGGCAAATTACCATTTTTAGATGTCATGGTCATACGCAAACCGGACCTGCAATTAGGACACAAAATCTACAAAAAACCCACCCACACAGACCGGTATCTACACAAACATTCCAATCACCACCCACAACAAAAAAGAGGCATCATCAAAACACTAGTGGATCGCGCAAATCAGAACTGTGAAGCTCAATTTCTCAATTCTGAACTCAACCATTTGGATTGGTCACTACAGGCGAATGGTTACTCCAAGAATGAAATCAGGAGAGCTATTAAACCAAAAAAACAGCACTCAACTGAAGAAAAACAGCCCCCCACAAGTAAAATATTTCTGCCCTACATTAAAGGAATCACGGACCGCATGGAAAAACTAATGAAAAAACATAACCTCCAAACAGTCTTCAAACCCACCAGAAAAATACAACAAATGTTAAAATCAGCAAAAGACAAAAGGGATCCCCTCACCGCTGCAGGAGTTTATCACATACCCTGCAGCTGTGGACAAGCATATATTGGGACCACAAAACGCAGCATCCACACCAGGATAAAAGAACATGAAAGACACTGCAGACTACAGCAACCTGAAAAATCTGCAATAGCTGAACATGATCTCAAACAAACTGGTCACCAAATCTTATTTGAAAACACAGAAATACTGGACCACACCAACAGCCACTATGTTAGACTATACAGAGAATCCACTGAAATACATAAACACCAACACAGTTTCAATAAAAAAGGAGAAAGCCTAAAGATCAGCAAAACCTGGCTGCCAGTCCTGAAAAACACAGCTTGCAAAAGGTCAACAAACTCTACTCAACCACAGAAATATACAAACAGCTCACACAATAGATGTGCTAATCGCACACACGACAGCACCACACTCCCTAATCACCACAAAAAACCCTCTCCCAATCTCTTGTAAATGTCCTCTCAGCAGCTATAAACACCAGCAGGAACACACACCCTCCACTTGGGCACAGAGAGAATCTTCTAGCTGTGCTCCTGTCCTCTGAAGATGCCAGCCACAGCTACTGGCGAAATGTTAGGAACAAAAACTGCTAGAACATGGCCACACAGCCCGGAAAACCTACAACAACCATTGGATTCTGGCCGTGAAAGCCTTCGACTATACATTACATTTTTTTTGTTAGTAAAGATAGCTACTGTTATTATTGCTCTGAATAATTTTGAGTGCCCTATTATGAATGCTCCTGAAATATTTTATATTTTAAACTATATTCTTCAAACCATAAATATATAATTTGTGCTAGATATATTAATTTAATTTAATTCAAGGTTCTCGGCTAGATAAAAATACCTTTAAAACATTTATTTTTCTCAAAATTGGAAAGTACTGCAAACATATGAAAGCTGGCTGGGTGACCTTGGGCCAGTCACTCTCTCTCAGCCCAACTCACCTCACAGGGTTGTTGTTGTGGAGAAAATAGGAGGAGGAAGGAGTATTAGGTATGTTCACTGCCTTGAGTTATTTATAAAAATAATAAAGGCGGGGTAAAAATTAAACAAACAAACAAACAAACAAATAAATAATAAATTTGAGCTAATAGATATTTGGCATTTTTAAAATCCAAGATGTACAGGATATACATCTCTTTCACATGCACATGAAACTTGTTTTAGATAAGACTATTATTATTTTTTATCTCATCTGTTTTGGTAGATCAGGTCAGGGATTCCTCAATCTAATACTACAGCAAACTCAGATCATGTTTAAGTGATTCTAATTCTGAAATTTAAAAATGATAAATTAACCAATTTTAGATGTTCTTTGAATATTTATCTTTTAAGAAAATGTTTTGTGAAATATATCAAGAAGATTTTTTTTTTAAATAAATTGGCTCCACCAATGTTAATCCTTTGGCATTCATCTGAGGATCAATTATTGCTTCCATCATCACCACCACCACAACAAAAGACTATACTTTATACAGTGGGAAAAGTTGATTAAACATGTGTTTGTAAAAATAATAAAGGCGGGAGGAAAAAATAAACAAACAAACAAACAAACAAACAAATAAATGATGCCGATTGGAAACCCCTTTTGGACTTTTTGCGTGAAACAGAAAAAAATGAAATTTTATTTATTTATTTATTTATTTATTTATTTAATTTATATAACCGCCCATCTCCCCCAACGGGGAACTCTGGGTGGTTTACAATAATAAAATTGAATAAAAGCATAAGATATAAAATATAAAGTATAAAAACCAACAATTTATACAATTACTATAATTTAAAATAAAATCCAAGTGGGAGATGGTATTAATAAAAGAAGGGCATTATAAAATTACGGGATTAACCACCCCCATGAGGAACTATTGTTTCCTCCCTCCCATGCCAGGCGGCAGAACCAGGTCTTCAGTTCTTTTCTAAAGGTCGGGAGGGAGGGGATCTGTCTCAACTCTGGGGGCAAGATGTTCCATAGTGTGGGTGCTGCTACAGAGAAGGCCCGCCTCCTAGCCCCCATCAGATGACATTCTTTAATTGATGGGGCTCGTAGCAGGCCCTCTCTGAACGATCGGGTGGGGCGGGTCGATAATATGGGGATAAGACGGTCCCTCAGGTATTCTGGTCCCATGCCATGTAGGGCTTTAAAGGTGATAACCAACACCTTGAATTGTACCCGGAAGCAGACCGGCACCCAATGCAGCTCGCGGAGCAAAGGTGTTATATGTGCGGATCTTGGCGCACCTAAAATCGCCCGCGCAGCTGCATTCTGCACCAGCTGTAGCTTCCGGATAGTCTTCAAGGGTAGCCCCATGTAGAGCGCATTGCAATAGTCTACATGGGAGATGACAAGAGCGTGAGTGACTGTTCGGAGGGCATCGCGATCCAGGAATGGGCGCAACTGGCGCACAAGCCGAAGCTGTGCAAAAGCCCTTCTAGCCACGACTGCCACCTGCTCTTCGAGCAGGAGTCGTGAGTCTAGAAGGACCCCCAGGTTGCGCACTGGTTCCGAATGGGGCAGTGCTACCCCATCGAGAACCAAAGATGATAATTTCCTAGAAGACGCTAAGCCATCAATCCACAGCCACTCGGTCTTGCCAGGGTTCAACTGAAGCCTGTTGTTCCCCATCCAGGCCCTCACAGCCCCCAGGCACTGGGACAGGGTGGTCACTGCATCACTTACTTCACCTGGGATGGAGATATACAGTTGAGTATCATCTGCATACTGATGATACCTCATCCCATGGTGTCGGATGACCTCGCCCAGCGGTTTCATGTAGATGTTGAATAGGAGAGGAGAGAGAACCGACCCCTGCGGCACCCCACACAGGAGTGGTCGCGGGGTGGATCTCTCCTCCCCTACCAGCACCGACTGGGAACGGCCCTGGAGGAAGGAGGTGAACCAGCGTAAAACTACGCCGCCCACCCCCAACTCCCTGAGCCGTCCCAAAAGGATACCATGGTCGATGGTATCGAACGCCGCTGAGAGATCTAAGAGAGCCAGGATGGATGCACTACCTCCATCCCGCTCCCGCCAGAGGTCATCCGTAAGCGCGACCAATGCAGTCTCCGTCCCAAATCCCGACCTGAAACCTGACTGGAAAGGGTCTAGATAATCCGCTTCATCCAAGGTCCTCTGAAGCTGTAGCGCCACCACCTTCTCAACCACCTTTCCCAAAAAGGGAAGGTGGGAGACTGGACGAAAATTGTCCAGAATGGTAGGGTCTAGGGATGGCTTCTTGAGGAGGGGGTGCACCAACGCCTCCTTGAAGGCCGCTGGAAACACCCCCTCCAACAAGGATGTATTAATCATTGCCTGGACCCATCCACATGTCACTTCCCTGGCTGATTTTACTAGCCAGGAAGGACAGGGATCTAACTGACATGTGGTGGAATTAACAGTTCGGAGGATCTTGTCCACTTCCTTAGGTCCAACAGGATCAAATTGTTCCCAGATAATAGGGCAAGACCATTCTCCCGGCATCTCCCCAGACTGCATTTCACGCATGGAGTCCAACTTAGACCGAATCCGAGCGATTTTATCCTGCAGATGCTCAGAAAATTCTTCCGCACGGCCCTGTAGGTGGGTGGTCAACTCCACCCTACCTAAGAGAGATCGAGTGATCTTAAACAGGGCCGTTGGACGGCATTCTGCGGATGCAATAAGAGCGGAGAAATATTCACGTTTCGCCGCTCTTACCGCCACAAGGTAGGCCTTAATAGCGGCTCTAGATTGTGTTCGGTCCGATTCCGCCTTCGTCTTTCTCCAGCGACGCTCTAGACGTCTCTTCACCCTCTTCAAGACCCTCAACTCCTCCGTATACCACGGGGAGTGACGGGTCGAATGGGGTTGGAGAGGTCGCATCGGCGCGGTCCTGTCCAAGGCTCCGGCCGCCTCTCTATTCCAGGAAGCGGCCAGTGCCTCCGCTGGACCGTGCAGCAGATCATCGGGTATTACCCCCAGCTCCCTCTGAAACCTCATTGGGTCCATAAGTCGCCGGGGGCGGACCAATCGAATAGGTCCTGCCTCCCTGCGGAGTGGGGCGGCGTAAGAGAATCTTAGGGATATCAGGACGTGATCTGACCATGACAACGGGGATAGTTCTAACTTTCCCCTCAGGTCACTTTGCCATTGCTCAGACAAGAAAATCAAATCCGGAGTGAGTCCACTGTCTCGAGTTGGGTCCCGAATAATCTGGGCCAGGCCCATGGCTGCCATGGTAGTCATGAACTCCCGAGCCACTTCCAAGGCACGTCCCAGGGATGGCAGATTAAAGTCCCCCAGAACCATCAGCCTGGGGAACTCCACTGCCAACCCCGAGACAGCCTCCAGCAGCTCAGGCAGGGAGGTTGCTACGCGGCAGGGAGGCTGGTACAATAGCAACACTCCCAACTGTTCCCGGGCACCCAACCTGAAAAACAGGGTCTCACATCCGGCCACTTGTGGAGCAAGGCCCCTGAAAGCCACCAAAGACTCTCTGATGATAACTGCCACCCCTCCTCCCCTACCCCGGTATCTCGGCTGGTGCCACACCTGGAACCCAGCCGGGCACATTTCCGAGAGGGCTACCCCTCCCTCTGGGCCCAGCCAGGTCTCAGTAATACACACCAGGTCAGCCCCTCTCTCCATGATTAATTCACTTATGAGAGGGGCTTTGTTATTTACTGACCTGGCATTAAGCAGCAGCAGTCGAAAACCAGGGCCCTCGGTTTTTTATGAAATTATGATATATGGATTTGATGATTAGAAAAAATAGTAGATGATATAAAAAAATGAAAGTTATGTTGTAACTACAGAGTAAGAGTTCAATTTAATTTTTTATCTATAACTGTTGCAATAGAAAATTGGAAGTAATTTCTTTATATTTCTTTTTTTATGCACTATTGGCTTCTCTCTCTTTCTCTCTCTCTCTCTCTCTCTTTACTTTTTCTTTTTCCCCCATCTTAAATATTAGTTTCTGTTAGTTTTTCTCTTTCTTACTTAAAAATTTAATAAAGTGATTATATAAAAAAAGATGTATATTCCAGAAACCTCACCAATTATATATGTAGCAGCAGAATTTAAATTGAGACTACAACACTCAGAACAATTTGAATACTTTCTGCAATTATTAATCAACACCACTGGGAATCAGAAAAGAAATATGGAATGTTATTGACCTTATTGAAACAGCAGCAAGGTCAAAATTTGAAATCTGGAATCCTTCCATCTCAACCTGGATTTATAAAAATTAGACAAGCTTCTGACAATATCCACCTGGTAACTGATATTTTGGATATCAAGGCATATAAATTTGAATCTGCTGTTCTAATTTCAGTGGACCATGAAATGGCCTTTGATATGGTTCAGACTGAATTATGAACTGTGTTCTCAAACGTTATGGGCTTCCATCATCTTTTGTTCACTGGATTTCAAATTGGTACCTTCACCCAGTGGCTAGAGTTATTACAAGTTGATTTGTTTCTCAACCTGTCAACTTAAATCATGGAACCCATCAGGGATGCCCCTTGTCTCCTTTAATCTTTAATTTGGTTCTTGAACCTTTTGGCTTCTTCTATTAGACAATCTAATATTATATTGTATTTTTATATTCTTTATTCTATTTTAATCAGTTTTATTGTAAACCGCCCAGAGTTCCCCGTTGGGGGAGATGGGCGGTCATATAAGTTAAATAAATAAATAAATAAATAAATCTCAAGATATTACATGTATGGTGGCATTTGATACTTAATATAAATTGTTCTTACATGCTGATGATATTATAACTATTTTGACATTACACAGTGTCATTACCAAGTTTATTGAAGTCATACAGCATACGGTTCAAACCCTGGTTTTACTGTTAACTGGAATAAATCATTTGCTGCCTTTCTGAGCTACTATATCTATAGACTATACCAAAAAGATTAGGATTTATAATTTGTACATACACCATAAAATGCATGCATTTAATTAATTAATTAATTAATTAATTAATTAATTAATTAATTCTTTCAATTTTTATCACTGCCCCATCTCCCCCAAAGGGGACTCTGGGTGGTTTACAAAAAAGACAATAATTAAATAGATAAAAAGTTATACAATCATCATAAAATCCAATAAATTAAATATAAAATCCAAGAGGCGAAAGGTTGTATTTAAAAGGGCTCTATGGCACCAACCATCCCCAGGAGTAGCTATTCCCATTCCCCTCCCAAGCAAGGCGGCAGAACCAGGTCTTTAAGTTTTTCCGGAAGGCCGGGAGCAATGGGGCCTGCCTCACTTCCGGGGGTTTATAGCTTTCTTGAAATATATCACAATGTTGAATATGTCTAAATGTATAAATGCAATTTCAATAGACATAACTTGATGGTTAAAACTTCTATTAAAACTCTGGAGTAAGATTAAAATGATTATTACATTGAGACACATGTATATTTTAAGAGGAATTCCAATGCTAATCTCCATTGGACACTTTACTCAGGTAGAAAATGTTTATGGCTGGCAAATATCCCGTCAAATATCCTTGGCAAATTGAGGTTCCCTCATGATGGTAGCAGCTTTAACCTACTATATTTTTATCTATATCATCGGGCTTTTATTTTAATATTTATATTATTTTGGAAGACCTTTTATTGATATTCGCCTCTTCAGGCCTATTTGGATAATAAGTGTGTAACTCTGAAAACTTGGCAAGTTTTAGGCTTTAGTTATATTAAACAGGGATCTTTGTTTCCAGCTTGAAAGTTGACAGGGACATTTGGTCATTAATAGGCAAGTAGTTATGTTTTTATCCCAAATCACATGAGAAATTGATGTTACGGAATAACACTAATTTGAAAAAAGAGGGAAGATGTTTTATTGGAATGCTTGGGCCAAACAAGAGATTGGGACCTTAAATCAATTGATTACTAATGGCTGTTTCAAAGGTTTGAATGATTGTATTTTGATTTACCTACAACACTTGCTTGGCATAATATTCAACTGAAATGTACAAACTAGAGCCGCATTTTGGTTTCTAATCATAACATATCTTAATACAAATTTGGGAAGAAATATTGTTCTAATCAAATTGTTGGGCTGAATGTGTAATGCTGTGCTGGTCAATGACTGAAATAAATATTGGATTTGATTATGTGATGTTGAATTATGTTCCTAAAACATGGAATTTGTCATCTCATGAAGAGCTTTGGTTCTACCGAGCCTGGGGCATAGCAAGGAGGATAATTCTATGTATATGGAGAGAAAATTATCCCGAGGATATTAAGGAATAGATTCAGGATATGAGTTTGTGTTCTAAAATGAGATGACAAAAGGCATATATTTCTATATAATCTAGATTTAATGATAAGTTTAATGATTTAAGTAATTTTATATTGATAAGAATGGATATTATAAGAATATTCCTTTTTTTGTTAATTAGCTTTTTTTCTTGTTTTTGTCACATTTAGCTTATTTAAATCACCATAATATGGAGCTTTTTCTTTAAAAAAAATCTATAACCACTATGCATTCTTATTTATTTATTTATTTATTTATTTATTTATTTATTTATTTATTTATTTTTCTGCTGATTTTGTTGCTTTCTGTATTTCACTATTAACAAAAATAAAATCTTTATACTGGATATTTATTAATTTATATACATCTTGCATCATAATTGTGCAATACAGATAGCAACCTCTTTTCTGATTCCAATGAGCTTCCACACTCCCACACTTCAGCTGTTATTTCTTCTGAAAAAGATAGAGATGCCAGATATAGTTGCTTAATAAAGCAGTAGATGTGCATGAGCTTAAAATACATGACAATTTCAGCAGACTTTAGGTTGCATAAAAATGTATATGCCCTCAATCATATTTGACAAATATTTGGGGGCATCAGCATTCCTTTTAATTGGCATTCATCTTTCAAGGGCTACTAATTTAATATCTGCTCCAGCTTTGTATTGGATCTTAGAAGCAGAACTCTGCAATCAGAGGGTGTTTCCTTGATAATCAGAATGATGGTTGGAAAGGGAAAAATCAGCAGCAATTCCATTTCTCACTAATAGAGATTAAAATAAATTGAAGCAGCAGCAATATGGATTTACTGCATGGCAACCTGCCATGGTAGAGAATTAAAATAGTGTATTGATTTACATTGTCCACTTTACAGTGGTTTCAAAATCCTGCACCTAAAAAGGGAAAAGAGAGGCAATCCACCATTTGCAAAGGGACATTTTAGTGCACTTTGCATATGTATTCATAGGAAGAAAAGGTAGAACAGAAATGTAATGCTAACAACTATCCATATAGAACAGATTGAAAACTGTGCTTCACCTAACTTGGTTCCTACACCATAGATCTGTTGTTTCCACATGCCTTCATTCTATAGAAAGCTGTATCTTCTGCCAATAGCCTTCAGTAACTAACCAATAGTTCCTATGCACACCGGAGGCAGAAGCTTCTTCCAAATTTACTGGTAGGTCTTTGAGTGATTTATAGTAGGTTTGCAGGAATTTCAGATTTTCATTTTTTAAAAACTACAATAGGATGAAAGTAACCAGCCCCAAATTATAGTGCTGAAAAGAAGAAATCAGGGGGAAAAGAAGTGGCCTTTTGTGTGAAGGGATTATAAACTCTTCAGTTCTGATACAACATGTGTCATGACTTAACATTCTGGTTAGTGCAGAGGCATCTGCAAGACCCAGAGCTTTCATCAAAATGATAAAAGGAACACCATGCTGTCACAACACAATTCCTACCCCTTTCTTAAATATGTGCAAATATGTGTTCAAAAGAGGTGAAGCGTGAATTATGATGGCCCAACCCTGCTTTGTCACCTGCCCCCCTTGACACCCCCTATGGATACTTCTGGGTTAGTGGATCAAGGGGTTGTAATATAAGAATAAAAATATATCTCCAAATATATACATATTTCTCCTGGCACAGAAATTTCATCCCTAGGCAGTATTTCACTAACCCTGAACTTGGTCTGTCCTTGGACCCTACTGAAAATCCTATTGATTTTCAAGGGTGCTTGTGGAGGTTCTCAGCTATTTGGTAGGCAGTTCAACAACATACCCACTCAATCTCTAGAAGGCAAAGATGATGAGGATGGTGGATGAGCTTGCCCCTGAGTGGCCTCTCCTTGTTTGTTGTTCCAGGGGTTCTCATTCATTCACCCAGGAGCTCTGAAGATGAAGGGACAGAACAAATGCCTAGAGTGATGCTGGTGAAAGTCAACAAGGGAAATTGATCAGACATGTTTGGTTTTACACCATGGCAATAATGGCAACAAAGTACCAATACTTCTTTGCCCTTTTTATGCCAACTGAATTCCATACAGTGACATTGTTTAAGATTATTTGGTCCCTGTAAGAGAATGATGGGCTGGAAGAACTACTTCACACCACTGTGACAGTTTTGCTAGGCACTTTGCACATAAATCTTTCATATTTGCTCAGATTTATGAGACAGTAGAGCAGAGTTCAAAGTTGGGACACCAGGGTTAACACTTTGCAAGATGATCTAGGATTTGTTTTAACCTGTGGACTCTGAGAAAAGGGATAGGGTTTTCTGTGAGATTGGCTCCACCATATGTGGGCTGAATCATTGTCCCTCCTGGCTTATTAGATCTGCCAGGGAGGGACAAGAGGCTCAATCTGAGAGGTGGTGAATGCCTCTTTGAGAGAGGGGGTAGTACCACCAGCTTCATAAGAGGTGGCAGTGCACCCCCTCCTCAAGAGGCTATTCCTAGAACTTGCCATCCTGGACAACTTCCAACCCCATCTCCCACCTTCCCTTATTATGACAGGGTAAGATCTATCAAGGACACTGAATGAAGAAGACTGTCTAGATTCTCCAAGTTCAGGCTTGGACATACGATGGAAACTACATTGGTCACTCTTGTGGATGACCTGTAGTGGAGTCTGATGGAAGAAGTGCAATCCTTGCTGTCTTGATGAACCTCAGCAAGATTTGGTACCATTGAACATAGTATCCTTCTGGAATGCCTGCAAGGGTTTGGAGGCACTATCTTGCACCCTTCCTGAGTGGGGTTCCATTTAATTGGGAGGGCAAACTGAAGACAACTCAGAAGCTAGAGCTGCTATAAAATGCAGCTATCTGCCTCCTAGTGGGTGAGAGCTATTTTTGTAGAATAACCCTGATATTGTGTTATTGTGTAAACTTCACTGGCTGCCAGTCTGTTTCTGGGCCCAGTATAAAGCTTTAGGGTCCTATAAATACTATTATAAATACTGTATATTTATTTATATAAATATTATTATATTATATTATATTATATTATATTATATTATATTATATTATATTATATTATAATATTATATTATATTATATTATATATTATATTATATTATATTATATTATATTATATTATATTATATTATATTATATTATATTATTAATTATATTATATTATATTATTATATCATTATATATTATTATTATTATTATTATTATTATTATTATTATTATTATTTACTATAATTAAATACTAAGTGTCCTGGTTAAATCTGAGACCATCTACTCTAAGTAGAATCTGCCTGTCGAGTATTAGCAGACTATGGTGGCATGCTTTGGATAAATCCAAGGAGATACTGGTTTCAAGATTATTGCTGTATGATAGTTAAGATACTTTTAATTCTGATAAGGTGATTTAATGGATTTTTGTATTTTATTGTTTTTGTTATGTTGTTAGCCAACTCAAGTCTTGGAGGGAGGTGGCATAAGAATGATGGAAAGAAATACATCTATTTACTCAGTTGTGATTAACTTTATTCCTGTAATCTGCAATAATCTGTCATGAAGTAACAGAAGCACCTGCAAAGGGATGGCCGTGCTGATAATGTCAGCTAGAAGATATCTGGTAAGATTAGATGAATATTGTTTTAACATATTTTTAAAGAAATATATACTTATTGTTTAAGAAATAAGCAAACACAACAGCCCTTAGCTGGTATTAATTTAATTCATCATAACTTCAAGGCTAGAGAGCCAGTTTGATGTAGTGGTTAAGGCATGAGGCTAGAAACTGGGAGATTGTGAGTTCTAGTCTCGCCTTGGGCACAAAGCCAGCTGGGTGACCTTGGGCCAGTCACATTCTCTCTCAGCCCTAGGAATCAGGCAACGGCAAACCACTTCTGAAAAACCTTGCCAAGAAAACTGCAAGGACTTGTCCAGGCAGCCTCCGAGAATCGGATACGATTGAACGGATTAAAAAAAAACCTTAAAGCTGGAGAGAAATGCTAGGTATTAATGGTCCTTAAAGTTGGAGGAATCCCGGGCTTCTGGTGGGAACATGGTTGACTGAACAGCTGTGTCCGCGGGATGTGCAGGCAGAGCTGGCAACACACACTTTATTTTTGGGCTTGACAAGCTTTTTCCTGGAACCCAGAGCTTTTTCATGTGAAGAAAAAGCTCAGAATCACCCCATCTGTTCTCATAAATGCAGTCTTGCAGCCAGAGAATTGCAGCGTTTGCGACGATCCAGTAAGGGACAACG
This sequence comes from Charina bottae, assembly GCA_023362775.1. Classification (NCBI taxonomy): domain Eukaryota; kingdom Metazoa; phylum Chordata; class Lepidosauria; order Squamata; family Charinaidae; genus Charina; species Charina bottae. Next base: position 4,644,940 of record JALMGJ010000009.1, read on the forward strand.
GGAGGCAGGGGATACCATCATTTCCTAGCTGCATTTGCAGCCTTAAAGGGACAGTAGGTTGAGCCACCCATTTCTAAATCACTCAGTTTATATATTTTTAAGTTTACGTACCCCAAGAGAGGCTTTCTACATCAAGAAGAAGCGGACTCTCTTGATGCTCATCGTTATTTCTGGATTAAATTTTTAATTTTTTTTAAAGTTTTGGCTTGTTTTCCCATTTAAAGAATAAGGACAACTGAGAACAATTGCTTTCCTGTCATTGTTTTTGTACTGAATTTGAAGGACGGAGCATTTTCCTACACGTTGGATTTGTCGTTCCGAATCTTCAGCTTTCTGTTTACTTTCTTTGGGACCTGCTTGTTAGTGCACTCTCCCTTGCCAATTTCATTTGGATCTTTTCTATTAACCCATTAACTCCTATCTGCTGAGTCAAGTATCTAGGGGGCGCCATAATCTACTGCCTGAAAAATGGAGGATTTCAACAAGATTCTTTCAGGGCTCCGTTGTGAGCTTAAGCAGACTTTCAAAGAGACTTTCTCAGAGTGCCGTCAAGCTGTTCTGCAGAATATTTGGGACATTGGGGAAGAGATTATTTCTAAAATGTGTCATCTGGCCGAAGATGGAGACTTTTACTGACAGTGAGATCGAAGTAACACCAGGCGAAGATTACATTTTGATGTTGAAGGGTTTAAAATGACAATCTGAGCTGCAGACTAAACAGAAAGTTGTTTTTCTGGGGGATTGTTATGGCTTTCTGGGGAAATGTTATGGGAGAGAAGAGAACTTGCTTTGTGGGAGTTTTGAGAAGGCTGAGTTTATGGGGGGGGGGGCATTTGGGCTGTTTGAGTCCTGTATGAAAAATGCCTTGTTTGTAAAATGGAGATATGTAAATGTTTTGACATATTTCGAAGTGGGGTAAAAATTTAAGAATAATTAATTGGATTGATAATGAGGTTTTTATTATTTTATGTCTTTTTAATGATTTGGATTAAGATTTATTGGTTTCTTAATAAGTTTTGTTTGATTTTTAAGATTTATAAGGTATCTATAAGGTATAATAATAATTGCTTGGTTTTAGATTTAATAAGGTTAAGATTGTTGTAGTATTATCAATTATGGAAAAAGAAATTAAGAAAACAATTGCTTGGTTTTAGGTTTAATAGGGTTAAGATTGTTGTAGTATTATTAATTATAAAAGTAGATAATTTATATGTTTTTATAATTTGATTTTTATTATAGTAGACAGAAATATATTGGATAGTGGCAGGAAGGAAATAATTGAATAAAGGTTGTGTTTAGGGGAGGGAAGCTGGTTTAGACATTTATAATTTTTTTTCTTTTTCAATGTAAGGGGAAGGAGCAATTATTTAGTGATTTTTATGTGTGCTGATGGATTGATATATAGAAATAATGTGATCTTGGTTTGATATAGAATAAGGGATTAATTATGGAAATTGCTATATATTCTTGTTGAAAGTCGGAAGTCGCTTCTTTACGTAATCTTTAATATTCTTTTTCTTGTGTTTCTCACTTTTGTAGTTTTTTTCTTTTTTGTAGTTTTTATCTTTGTTTCAAACTTAATAAAATTCTTATATAAAAAAAGTTGGAGGAATCCCTACTAATAGAGATTGCAGCTGCATAGGCATTATACTGTTAAACAGGAAAGCCTGAAGACATTTCTTTACAAATGATTGCTAATGTGATGTTTCATTTTCTAATGCTGTTCAAGAAATAATCTTGGTATATTTCTTCTATACAGAAACTTCCTTCTCCTAGCTTTGCATCCTTTCCACTTAAATGCTAAATTTGTATAATGTTGCTTTGCTTCATGCATCTTGTAAACACATCCCCACCCCACCCACCCCCACCCCCGCTGAAACCAAGGCAATGTACTAAGGGGAGGCAGTTTTAATCATTTATCTGTTTTCTTAAAGCAAAGTGATCCATAATTCAAATTCACACATATTAAAAAGAGTAAAAAGTTTCATAATGGTGTTAATAAAGGACAATGGCCATGAAAGGCCAACCCTCATATCCCTTGAAAGAGGTAGACACCATTCTGAAAGGAAGTCAGGAAGAATAATAGAAAACAGAAGACACCATGGATTGAACGCTTCTCACTTCATGTGCAAAGACAGCCAGCAACTGTGATTTGCAACTAACACAGAGAAATGAGGGTATCAATGCCTAGCTGTATGCAATCTCCAGGACCAGAGACAGCATCGCTCTCTTGGGAAATAATAGCAAGAGAAGTTTAGTGTCTACATGTTTTGCTTGGGGGCCATTTGCCTCTCTGGAAATAGGATGATGCACATTCTGATTCAGCAGAGCACTTTTTATGTCTTTAAAACCAGCCATTTCAGAAACAGCCAACAAAAGCAATGGACCACATGCCGCTCATTGCAACGTATACTGTTTTTTTGGTTTAATCCTCAAAGAATTATGGTTGTAGGATTGTGTGCTTGTTTGTCTTACCTTCACATTACAGGTAAATATTCACATTTGGAATGTACAGATACTCCGCCCCCCGCCCCATTTGTTTGTCAAGAGCATTTTGCTTTCTGTTTGTGAATAATAATAATAACAATCTTTAAACTTCTACTCAATTCTCAATGACTCTGGGTGTTGAAAGAGATGTGACTGCATGAAAGTGCAAGTTTAAAAATGCATAATGTGAAAGTGTGATTTATAGTTTCTAGTCACATCTATGCTATTGTGTATGGGAAGGAAAGGAAATCTGGATCTTGCAGTTGGTCTGTCACAATGCTAAATTACCCCATTGTGTGAATGCATTGATATATCTGTAGTTTCTTACTTAAGAATTTCAAATCACATCTGATTGTCTGTTTCTTACTTAGACTGCAGTCACCTTGAAGAAGGACCAGAATATCCCTCTCTGTTATATAGCAAAACAATTCAGTATGTTTGATACATTTGTGTTATTCATCAGAAATGCTATAAATTGGAATACTGTTGTAATAGCTGCTTAAGTTCAGCATCTTCTTCCATGCAAAAAACCCAAAACCAGAAGTGAAGGACAATTAAAGTCTGGGTCACAGGGCACTGGCATAGTTCCTGATGATTTGCTTTATATATTACTCAGCCCCTACATCAAAGTACTATCCTTGTAGGTTTCTCTCCTGAGGTCGAAAGTGCATTTTCAGATGAGGTCTGAATTTTCGGTAGATGCTTAGCTAAAAACCTGTCACTTCCAAATAAATGACTTGTTTTTCTAGGAGTCTCTTGTTGATTTTTAATCCCTCCCCCATTTAAACATTCTGCTATCTTTCCTGCTCCATCCTTTTTCCTCTCCTCATTAATATTCTCTTCCAAGTGCATGACAAGCATACCGTTTCAGGAGATAAATTGCTCTCAATCCTTCAAGGTGTTAACATCATGACAGCTTTATGGTACGTCCTTGTTACTAATTATTTTAGAAGTACGGCTGCAGCAACATCAGGATGTGGCTGAGATTTTGCCTACCGTTCTTCCTTCTTTCCATAATTAACCTTCCTATTCTTAGCTGCTAACCACAAATCTTGACTCAGAGTTTTGCACTATTTCATGTTGCGCTGAATTGTTGGCTGCATGATTGTTTTCTGCCCATACCATAGTACATTATCATTGGCTGGCATCACTGTGCATGAATTGATTTTTCTTTTTCCTCCCATACTCTTATGCTAATGACACTGCACTCAATTAATCAATTAATCTCTGTAGCCTGCATTGGCAGAACCATTTAAACATGACCCTACAGTCTCCTTGTTCTGACTCACAAATCACTGACATGCAGAATATGAAACCTCTAATTAAGGAAATTCAAGGTTTTGAGCAGATTTGTAGTACTAAAAGCTGAAATGTATTCAGGCAAAGGCATAATGCTACCCTGTGCGCTGATACAGGTTACAGCCTCATGTCAATCATAATGGGAAAAATACAAATAAGAGCCATCAAGCCTCAGCATGTTAAAGTAAGAAAGCAAAAGAATTTGATTTCCACTTTGGAGCATTAAAAAAATCTTCATGTTGATGAGGCCAAAAGTACCTTAATGTAAGAGAGAACAACTTCGTTAGTGACTAAGCTGATGGAGGGGATATACTCAGCATCTGAGAAAGTAAGGAACCCAATGAAGTGGCAAGACATGTGAAAAGAAGGCAGTGATTGACTTCTCCAGAAGCACATTAAATGCTCTTTCCTTGTACAATTTTCTCTATCCCTTGGGATAATTGCTGCATAACTGTCCTTTCATATGAAGGAAGGAGGAATGGGGATGATTGAAGGCTTTGGGAGAAGAGAAGAAACAGAATTCTCTTCAGTATTCACAACTTATAGAACTGGGAGTCATGGCCTTCCTCAACCATTTTGGTGATAATAAATTATACTCTGTAAATTCAGATCTTTAATCTTTCTACAGAAAAAGCAGCCTTCAGTACCAGAGCCAACTCTACCCTTTAAAGCAAAATAAGGTGGTCCCAGTGGACCCAGAAAGAGTGGTAGACTGGGGGTAAACCCCCACATGGTTTTCTTCCACATGATTTCTCAGGATGAGCTCTCACAGCAAGGCATTGGAGCAGGATGGTAGTATTGGAATGCTATTCAGCAGCTCGGGGCAAATTATTATGTCTCCCTCTTCCCTCCCCATATATTGTACATTCATATTCACTGAGCCTCTAAAATTCATAATATTACTCTAAACTTAAGGGTGTTGATTCAATGGATGCTTTCTGTAATTGTAGTTGTTTGAAAGAGGGACAAAGTTTTACGTGTTAGGACACAAGTCTGTTAGGTATTATACCTACAGGACTTGTCTTGCTGACAAATTTCCCCTTCAGAAGGTAAAGGACAGGACAAGGGAATCAGCTATCCTTGACTCATAGTAATCAATAGATATGGCTTAGCTGAAGAACTGCAGAATAGAACCCAGTGAACTGCATCCAAAGGTACTGAATAAACTAGCTAATGGTCAAACTATCATGTGTTTTCTCTGAAAAATCCTGGAGAACTGGTAAACTTCCAGATGACTGGAGAAGGCAAAATGTTGTCCATATCTTCAAAAGAGGAGAAAAGGAGGAGATCTATCTGTAAGTACTGTATTTTGACACAATGCAGTAATTACCAGAAGTTACCATGGATATGCTAAGAACGAAGTTTGTCTAAATGACTTTATCCCATTTTTTATTAGTTTTTGATTTCAACAAAGCATTTGATAAAGTACAACATGACACTATTTTTAGCAAGCCATTTAATGTTGGGCTGGATAGCATGACAATTAAGTAGGTATATAGCTGGCTAGAAAGTCATAACTCAGAAAATGCTTATTGATGTAAAGGTAAAGGTTCCCCCCGCACATTTGTGCAGTTGTGTCTAACTCTAGGGTCCGGTGCTCATCTCTGTTTGTTAGCCAAAGAGCCAGCGTTGTCCGAAGACGCTTCCACGGTCATGTGGCCGGCATGACCATGAATGAGAGTCAGTTTGGTCTAGTGGTTAAGGTGCTGGGCTAGAAACCAGGAGTCTGAGAGTTCTAGTCCCGCCTTAGGCATGAAAGCCGGCTGGGTGACCTTGGGCCAGTCACACACACTCAGCCCAACTCACCTGACAGGGTTGTTGTTGTGGGGAAAATAGGAGGAGGAAGGAGTATTAGGTCTGTTCCCCGCCTTGAGTTATTTATAAAAATAATAAAGGTGGGATAAAAATTAATTAATTAATTAATTAAATGACGCACGCGGAATGCTGTTACCTACCCACCAAAGTGGTACCTATTCATCTACTTGCATTTGCATGCTTTTGAATTGCTAGGTTGGCAAGAGCTGGGGTGAGTGCGGGAGCTCACTCCGTCACGCGGGGCTAGGGATTTGAACCTCCGAACTTGCGATCTTCCGATCGACAAGCCTGGCGTCTTACCCACTGATTGGAGAGAGGTATCAAGGGGGAAGGATGTGCCATAATGGTCAGCCATGGTCTTCTCCTTTTCTATGTTTATTAACGACAATGAAGATGTAGAGAAAATGCTTATCAAATTTGCAGATGAAACAAAATTGAGATATCTAATACCATATAAGGCAGGAATATTATAAAATGATCTTAATAGGTTCAAGAAGTGGGCTGAAATGAAATTTAACAGGGAGAAGTGCAAAGTTCATTCATTTAGGAAACAATAATCAAATGCACAGGTATAGGATGGTGAATATCTGTCTTGGTAATGGTACTTTGAAAGAGGTCTCAGAATACTGATTAATTTCAAATTGAATATGAGCTAGCAGTATCATCTGGCTACAAAAAAGGCAAATCTAACTTTAGGTTGCATCATCAGAAATATAATTTCCAAATCACAGCAAGTAATTTTCAAACTGGGTCAGATCCCTCCTTCAGGGCTGTGTCCAGTTCTGAGCACCACACTTTAGGGGAAAGATTCAGAGAAATTCAGAAAGGTTTAGATAAGGGCAATGAGCATTCCTGTAAGCTAGGATTACCTGTGCTCTAGCTGAGATACACTCCCTACCAAACCAAGGTTTTGGTTGCTTGTTAAATTGAGGATCACTTCTTAGATTGAAATGAGGATGATTGTGCACTAGAAACCAGGTCTTATGAAGAGAGATTAAATGAGCTGGGTATGTTTGGCCTTGAGAAAAGACAACTGAGGGAAGAATATGATAATACTCTTCACATACTTGAAAAACAAGTCACAAGCCCCTTTGTTTAGTTTTACTTTAGGTATTTTTAGGTTTTCTGTGTTATCGGTCAGTCTTCGGTCAGCTCTATCTTTTTTCTTTTTTTTTGGCTTGGATAATTTTTAATTTTATTCCATTGTAAATTGCCCAGAATTGTTGTGGAGTTGGGCAGCCTAAACGTGCAATATTAAATTAAATTAAAGAATTGTTTTCAGCTGTTCCAGAGTGAAGGGCACAAAATAATGAATTAAAGTGAAAAGAAGGCAGATTTGGACTGAATATCAAAAAAATAAAATTCTAACATTAAGAGCAGTTTGAAAATGAAACCAATTACCCAGAGAGGCTCCCTTTCACTGCCCATGTTCAAGAGATGGATAGAGCGGCATATGTCTGGGGTGATTTAGTTTGCATTCTGTACTGTATTGAACAGAAGGTTGGACTCAGTGCCCGAAATGGCTCCTTCCAACTTTATGATTCAATGACTTACTGGACTGATTATATTTTGGGCATGCATCCAATGTAAATGATTTGTGGATTTATGCAATTGCACACCAAGCTGGATGTGAGCCTGTGTGATGCTATATTCCTAGAACTGGAAAACTGATTCTTGTGGCTCCTTTCCAGCCATAGAAAGGAACTGAAATAGATCCCTGTAGCATTTTGCTTTCATCCTGCTATAATGAGAGTTACTACCAGTTGAGTTTTGAACCTGAAAGGAGGCGTTTTGAATTCAAAATGATTTGAACTCCCCCAGTCAGCAGTAAGGAGATAATATAAATGCTGAAACTACTGAATATCACTGCATGAATTAAGTTCTGTCTGTCTATCTCTGAATCCAAATCCATAAATATATTACCTCATGCCAGTTTCGTCCTAAAAACAGGCTCAGTATTATGAAACAGGGCTGTGGCAGAAACTCTTTCCAACTATTACCTCTATGTTGCATCCCCACTTTAAATTCACATAGATTGTCATATTGTATTGAACTGTAAGACTAGGAGATCTGGGTTGAAGTCCTTAGTTTGGGGCTATTGCTACTTAAGCGGGACAGGGCCTGTAAACAAGGAAAAGTTTGTGTATTCATTTATTACTAGTTGTAAATGATTACTTGGGGGAAAAAGTTACTTGAGTGTCCTCTGTTATAATAATTTGTGCTACATGGTTCCTAGTACAGAAACAGTAAATCTGGAAACTTAAAATGGCCTCATCGTCATCATCATCTGAACATTATTCACTTCCTCAACAATGAATGGTTCAGTAACATTGCCAGTAGTACTAACACTTTGGAAAGGCACTAGTGTAAATTTAGATGGTTTACTACTTCTCGTACTAGCTGACATCATGCAAACAAAATTAAAGTGCTAGCTAATCAAACTTTGGAAGCTAAGGAAATATGGTTTTTCATGCTGAAATAACTGGGATTAGTTGTTTCATTAGTTTGAGAAGTTTCAGCTATAAGGGAAGAAAATTAAACTAAATATTGGGGAAGAGGGAATTCTTGGCAATAGAAATGCTAAAACATACTGTGAATTGTCCTTATTGTAGTCTTAATATTAGTTCCTCTAGTAGTAGGTTTTAAAAAAAGTAAAATCAGATATTATAAAGGATGACTGAGACAGTAAGATATCCAAAGAGAAATTTAGTACATTAATTAATTAAAAAGCCATTGGTCTCTTGAGTTCAGATCCTCAAAAAACATTCTGCTGGGCCAAGCTCAATTAAATGAATGACTATATAGTGAAGGATCTTTGGTTTAAAAATCCAAAATTTTCATTTTGAACATTATTCCAATTAGGGAAGTTTTGGTACTCAGAATACAGGAATATTATTGAATCATGTGAATTCTATATAATAGAAGAGGAAATAAGAAGTGGTGGTAAATGTAGACTTCAATGCTATAAGACACACAAACGGACACACTTTAAAACACAACCAAAAACCATCCAGAATATCTTCAAGAGAACCTGACAAGATGTAACTTATAACATTGATTGATATTTGGTGGTTCTTTAGTCTTGGTAATCAGCTTTTTTTGTTTATCACTGTTACCTCTTACATTAAATTTTACTTTTTTTCATATTCTTTTCTGTACAGCAGACTAAATGCAATATTTCCATGCCTTTCTAGCCTTTACCAAAAAAGGTTTTCTAAAATACTGAAGTAACAGTGTTCTTTGTTACCACAGTTGTTCTGCCACTTATTATGTTTTGTTTCAATTGCATTACATATTTTCCTTCCTTGCTAATGAACAAATTTGATAGAGTAACTAAATAAGCACCACTTTTAATTTTTAACATGATGATTAAAGTGAATAAAACAATCTGAAAGGTCTCTTCTTTCTTTGTGACGGTACTGAAAGCCAAATCTAACTATCCACCTACGTGCATCATCTGGTGCTTACAGTTATCCTAGAAGTGTAAGTCTTCTCTGTACAGAATACATTTCTGTAAATAGCTCCTGATTTTGTTTCCTGCATTAAGATAGGTACTGTACATGCATATTCACAAATCAATCCTATCTACATATCTCAGAAAAAGTCCCATATTTCATACAAAAGTTTGCAGGACTGGCAAAGAACAATTAACAAATTTATATGGAGTGGGAAGAAACCAAGAGTAAGATTCACAATCTTGCAAGACACAAAAGAAAGAGGTAGACCAGTGTTTCCTAATCTTAGACTGTATTACAGAGCAAGTTGTCAATTATGGATAACAGAATAGATAACATTTCCAAATAGCAAAACATCAATTATAGAATGAGCAGACCTACTGTAGCTAATTGATTTCATAGGTATCTATGGTAAAAAGAAACAAAAGAAGAAAAGAATCAAAGGGACCTACTATAAGACAAAGTTTGTTAAAGATCTGGATCTTTGAAAGGCAAGGACAAGTCCACTGACCTCATCATTAGCATCACCATCAAAGGTTTTTTGCTCTAAGGATTACTATAGTAAGAAAGGTTTTATTACATATGCCAGTATGATATCTTCTGATCCAGGAAACAGATTAAAGACATAAGAATTGCTCCCTGAAGGAAGGAATCTACCATGGCTAATGTCTTTGCAAATTACTGGAAAGATAAAAATCAATCTTAAAAAAGAAAGAGCAACTATGAGGAGGATGACAGAATTTGAAATATTTATACAAAACCAAAATAAGTTATAAGGTTGTATCTATCAATTGTTTCTGAAATACAATATGGAGACAGATCAATTTAAAAATTGTATGATAAAATGGATGCAACATTTCAAAGTAGTAATCACAGTGGATAATGACAAAGCTGTGGTGGTGGCTACATTTTGGCAGAGTAAAGTTTGATCTGGACACGAAATAAATAAAAATCACAGTGGATATACTCAAAACTATAATTTAAGGGGAAATTGGTATGAAATATTTTATAGATGGTATAAAACTCTGCCAACAGTTGCTAAGATGGACAAATAATAAAAGAATAAATGCTGGAATTGTCATAATAAAGAAGGAACGTTGTACCATATGTGGTGTCATGCAAAAAAAGAAAAGAAAAAAAGAAAAAAAGAAAAAAAGAAAAAAAGAAAAAAAGAAAAAAAGAAAAAAAAAGAAAAGAAAAGAAAAGAAAAGAAAAGAAAAGAAAAGAAAAGAAAAGAAAAGAAAAGAAAAGAAAAGAAAAGAAAAGAAAAGAAAAGAAAAATCAATTACTGGAAAGAAATACACCAAAATGTTCAGGGAATTTTCGAAATAAAATATGAATTGAAACGACAAATATTTTTTATTAGAATGATCCAGATATTACCAATGAAAAATATCACAATTTATTGAGATATATGTTGATGGTGGCAAAAATCAATTTGGCACAATATTAGAAAAGAGAAATGTTGCTGACAAAATAAGACAGGGAGACCAAAACGGGAGAATATGCTGTAATGGAGAAATTGACTGTATACATTTGCAGCTGAAGTCTAACCAAAGGAAGGGGGAGAGTGCCCGATTGAACACTTCTTTTTATATATTTTTTAAAACTTTTGTACAATGCGTAAGCAATAATAAAACTAATCCAATGCAAAAAAGAAAAAAAGAAAAAGTTAAATGAAGTTTAATGGGGCTTGCTCCAATGTTAAGTAGTTGGCAAATCATGCATTTTCTCCCCCCCACCCCAAAAAAGAGAAAGTGTTGATAGGGAGAGAACAAATGTATCATCAAAAGCAAGAGCAGAATATAGGTTTTCTATAAAATATTTGCAATATATTATATATATACATATACACATACACACACACACATATATATATACAGTGTATGTATGTATGTATGTATGTATGTATGAATGTGTGTGTCTGTGTGTGTGTGTGTGTGTGTGTGTATGTGTATGTATGTATGTATGTATGTATGTATGTATGTATGTGTGTATATATGTGTGTGTATATATATATATATATATATCTAGAAATAACTGGAACTGTCTTCTCTCTCTTCTTGTAATTGTTAGATTTGTATCGTATTGGATAGATTTTCAAACCAAATAGGTGTTGATCGTATTCCCTGTGGCTGGGATTAATGGGTTTGTAATCCAATATATCAGGAGGATAGCAAGTTTGATAAGGCTGAAATAGAGGGTGCCTTCAGATAGATGGCAGTTGTCTAAAGTTTCTCGTCTATAACATATGACAATCTTTACAAGTAAGTGTGTGTAGGATTGTAAGCTCAGTACTATAATCTATAAGCTGTGAAAAAAAGAGAACCAATTACTTTATGTGTATAATTTCTTCTTGCTTGAGGTACAGTGTGAATACATGGAATCTATAAAGGCCTTGTATCCCCTAACCCTATCTCAATGCATAAACTCAGCAACAGTATGACAGATCACTATGGTCTAACCCAGAGCTTTCCAAACAGTGTGTCGTGACACGTTAGTGTGTCGGCTGTAGTGTCTGGGTGTGTCGCCGCGGCTGCTGCTGCCTCCGAGCCCTGCCAGGATTCCACGCAGGTCCTAGTGCCTGCCTTGTGCCTTGCTGCCTCCAAACCTGCCCTGCCAGGATTCCGCGCAGGTCCTAGTGCCTGCCTTGTGTCTTGCTGCCTCCAAACCTGCTGTGATTCCACACAGGTCCTAGTGCCTGCCTTGTGCCCTGCTGTAAGAGTGTGTTGCAAAATGATGCCCTGCTGTAAGAGTGTGTCGCGAAATGATACATGTCTAAAAAGTGTGTCACCAACATGAAAAGTTTGGAAAGCTCTGGTCTAACCCTTCTTCTTCAGATCTGGATCCTTAATAAATTTAATAACTTTAACATCGCAGACAGGGAGATCTTGACAGAGAGGTGAGAGAGGTGCCTTAGTGTTTTGCTTCCATGTGAACCCACCAGACAGAAGAAGGGACCAACAATTTATGAATATCCTTTTGCAGTGGTTTCTCGTGCAGGGAAGTACCACATTCATCCTCCCTTATGTCTACTAGTATTTTTCTTAGTATCTCAGTGTACTAATATGAAATCCATGTTCTTCCAGTTAATAGAAGCAATTATGCTGAACAAGAATACAAACTATTGATTTGAGCTTATGAATCAACCCAAGTATTTTTAAATATTGCAAACTGAATTTAGCAAATTGTGATGAAAGACAACGTCAATTCCCCTTGTACAGATACTTTGTCTTACTAACAAAAATATGCTTAACTGATTGATAAAAGAGGAGGAGGAGTGATGGTTATTCACAGATGATGACTGTGGAAAAAATGAATGTAGAATGAAATTCATAAATAGATAGACTGAAAACAATATGCTTCTGTATCTGACTGAGCTGACAGACATTTTTGTTGGTTATAACAGTAAAAATTAACTATATAGCTTCTCAGTACAACTTCCTATACATAGAAAGGAACCATAATCCAGGATTAATTAATTAATAATGTATCAAAATGTATTAGCAGGTTTGGATGAGTTGTTACGAATCTGAAATTCAATTTTACTGACATGATAACTTGGGATCCAAGCCATGATGGGGCATGTAAGCACAATCATTTTTCAATTTCTTAGACAATGGGCAATGTCTGACTGCTTCTTACACTAAATTATAACGTATCCTCTCTCCTAATAAGTACCCTTTGTTGTCATAAATAGTGAACAAATGATGACGCCTGAGCACTGATTTATAATGTCAAGTTTGACTGGGTCATTATGACAATCTCAATAAACTTTATTCCCAGAAGGTTATGGATGTCCTTTCATCTTTGTTAGAAGGATTTAGGGGCTGAAACTAGGGCAAAGAGAAGAGAATTGTAGTCTGGGTTTCAAAAAATATTGATTTAAGTTTAACTCCAGAAACAGTGACTCCAGATATATACAATATATGGACAGTGTCTGAATCAAATTAGGAAACTGGTCTGGTACTAATTCTAATAAATGTTTATTTACATGACATTCAGCATCTAATAACTCTACTTCTCACTTTCTCATCTAATTACTAGACACAAACATTATCATGGAGCTGGTTGGTATCATTTCACTGTAGTGTCAAAGAATTTAAGCCAAGAAATATGTTAGCATTAGTTGGGGAAAAGAACACAAAGGTATTTCCAGCATACACCATACTTACTCAAAAACAAAAACAATGTTTTTGTTTTATGCACAGTGGCAAGATATCCATTACAACTGAAGCAAATGCATTTCAGATATCTCACTCACAGTCCTGGCATGAGTCACATGCTTCCATCAAATTGATATTTGAGCAGTTACTATCACCTCTTGAAGAAAATAAATCAGTAAAGCTAATAGAGCCTTTGTAAATACCCCCCCCAAAACAGTTGCACATAGAGGATGATGATAATTTTTTGAACTTGTAAATACATAATCTTTTTTTTTTTTGAAGTAGAAAAGGAATCTGAAATCAATCATTCAAATTCTCAAGAATTAATTTTGACTAAGGAAAGACACTGTTGATAGTAGAGGTCTATATGTTCCAGTAGAAGAGAATATCTGTAGCTCAGGGTTGAACCACAGAGTCCTTGGTGATTTGTGAGTTTGGTTGTTTGCTTGCAGACATTTCATTACCCAATTAGGTAACATCATCAGTGCTACCTAGTTTGCTCGCAGACATTTCATTACCCGACTAGGTAACATCGTCAGTGCACTGGATGTTACCTAGTCAGGTAATGAAACGTCTGCAAGCAAACAACCAAGCTCAGATAGCACCTAGGACTCCAGATGTCTATGTATTTTGGGCTGTCCATGGTTGCCAGATTGCTGTCCCATCTCATTTAATAGCACCCACGAAGGAGATTCCTGTAGAAAAGGGACTTCTTTTGCCAGCTTTGGGTGCTGTAAAATATTGCTTAGGGCTTCCTATGAGAAGCTGTCATTAAGAATCCCTACTGCTCTTTTTTGCAGGAAAGAGCACTGCAGAGAATTCTGGACTTCCACATGAAGGCATATTATACTGTACTTCCTGAATGAGTGGCCAAGATTTATGCCTCCTATACCCAACTTGGAGAGCCTGTTCAAAAGGATATAATATATTACGGTATGAAAGCCATTGAGTGGTCCAAAGAATCACCAGTCACCCACTTCTCTTTCAGCAAAGATTACTTCACAGTATGACTAAGACAATTTCTATCTTAAATCCTGATCCAAAGTCAATGAAATGGATTTTTTTTTTAAAAAGAGTTTCATACAAGAATGACTAGAATACAACAACTACTTCTCCCCAAGCATATTTCCTATGAATGATATTTTATCCTTGGATCAGGCTATTTTCCCCCCCAGAAACAGGTGGATTATTCTTTAATAAAGAAGGAAGGGTCATCTCTCTATCTCAAATAGCATTTAAATCCATCTCAACAGACCTTCCACTTTAGACTTAATGAGCATGCATGTGACTGGCCAGACTCAACCAAACTCCTTGTTCACATCTTCAGATTCAAATAATTGAACACTTGTTTTTTTTTTAAAAAAAAGCAGGAACAAATGGACATCGTGTTATCTGACCATTGCATTAATAACAGAGATATGAGCAAGGTTATCCTAGCAAATGCTACCAATAAATCCATTATATATTCCCCTGAATGCAATTGCAAGAGATTTCATATGAATTGGAAAAGTTCTGCTGAATGACACTGAGGATATGCAGTGATAAGAAGAAATTCTTCTTTTCCTCCATAAATGGTTCTACTCTCCATTTGTTCAGACTCATTATGAATATTCTTTCACTTTACAACCAGCCATCTTCCAGCTTGTTTGATTAACCGCACCTCAAGTTAATGCTAAGGAGATGTGTGAGTTCTGCAAAATGGAAGAGGTCAGTTGTGTCAGACTGCAGACTTCCAGACTGCAACTAGGGCTTCAGCAGGAGCTCCAGCCATGCCAACAGAAAATACCCCAGAGCCTTTGAGGGTCCTTCAGAATCTATTAGTCTATCAGCAAGAACCATTTTAAAAGGTTCTTTTATCTTACACTGTAAAGAGAGGTGATCTGACCATGGCAAGGGAATATATATAATATCCTTGACTTTCTGATCACCATATTCTTAACTATTTGAGAAAGCAAACTCAAATGTGTGTTTCCTCACAAGTGTCACAAATCCCGCACCTTCTTCAGAACCTGCTAAGAGAGACTGTTAAGCAGTAAGGTGGCCTTACTAATGTGAAAAGAGCACAGGAATTGCTGGGGGGAGGGGAACATTGCCAGTGAGCATTACAGAGCCAATGGGGTTAATCCACATTAACATTCCTCTTAATATGTAGGTAATTTCAGTGGATTAGAATGTGGTCACTGGATAATGGTTTCCATTACTCAAATCCTGAGTAGATTTTGCTTTCAGAGCAAAAGACATTTAGCCCCTGATAAAATATTTAATCAAATCAAAAAATATTTATTCAGGGCTTCCTGTGGAAAATGGCCGACTGAACAACTTTGCCTGTGAGCTCCATGGGCAGAGCTGGCAGCGTGGTAGTTTTTTTTTTTTGGGGCACAGACAGGTTTTTCTGTAGCCCCAAGTGTTTTTCCGGATTAAGGAAAATGCTGAGAATCGACCCATTTGTCCTCCAGACGGTGAGTTGTAGCCAGGAGATTGTAGACAGCATATGCGACCGAGCGGTAAGACTACACTGGGAGGCTGGGATTTAATCTTGTTCTAATCCACGTTCGCATTCCCTTATTAAAAAGGGAGATAAGTCATCACCTTTCCATATCTTAAACACCCAATTTGGTTTTTTAAGTTTTGTATCTTAAGAGAAGCTTTTTACAGTAAGAAAAAGCGGAATCTCTTGGTGATTATAGTTATTTTTGGAGATTTTTAACTATAAAAAAAAGTTTTGGCTTTTCTCCCCATCTGGGTTATATTCAGAGCTGTAACATTGCCTTTCCGCTATTATCTTTGTTGCTAAATTCCAAGGTTGAAGTTTTTTCTTTCTACACACTTCTTATTTTAAATTTTAGGCTTTCTGTTTACTTTTTTCCACTGTCTGCTAGTATATTTTCTTTGGTTAATTTTGGATTAATTCATTAACCTCTATTTCTGTGAATTAACTTTTTAGGGTGTGTTATAATTTACTGTTTGAACAATGGAAGAGTTTAAAGAAGATCTCAGAGAATTACGTTGTCAGCAAGAAGATATTATTTCAAAGAGTTGTCAAACTATTATACAGACTGTTTGGGACATACGAAAAGAGATTTTACTTAAAATGAAACAACTATATGAAAATGCTATGATAGAAGAAGACGAAGTTGGAAAAGATGGTGTTTTTACTGTTGTGGGGGAAAATGGAAAACTCTCATCTGAAAACTCTGGATTGGTGTTTATGGGATTAAAACAATTGTTTAACTTTAGGACTGCAAAAGGAACTGCCAAGGGGGGAAATGTTATGACTATTTCAATCAATGTTATGGGAAAGAAGAGTATGTTATGTGGGAGTTTTTTTTCTCTTTCGCTGGGAAGTTTGTATTTTTTGAAGCTATGGGACTGTTAGATCTTTGTAAAAAAAATTCTGTTGGTGTAATGGTGAAATATCTGAATGCCCTGGTATATTTTGAGGAGGGGTAAAAAATTAAGAATATTTAATTGGACTGATAATGAGATTAACATGATTTACAGGATTTTTGATTTCTAAGACTTAAAAGATATTGACAAGTTCTGGTAATATTTTATATTGTTTTTAAGTATAATTAGGGTTAAGATTGTTTATTATAAAGGCAGACAATTTCTTTCTTTCTATAATTTGATGTTTATTGTGTAGACAGTATATAGAATAGTAGTAGAAGGGGAAAAAATTAAATGGATTATTTTTTAAGAGGAAGGAAAGTTTGAAGTAAAAATTAAATATATGTGTATGTATATATATATATATATATATATATATATATATATATATATTATGTAAGAGGAAGGAGCAATTGTATTAGAGATTTATATATGTGTTAATGGAGGGATTTATAGAAATAATGTGATTATGGTTTGATATAGAGGAAGGGTTTGTTTGTGGGAATTGTTGTATATTCTTGCTGTGGAAAGCTGGAAGCCACCTGTATGTATGTAACTTTCTAAAAGTTTTCTCTTTTGTGTTTTTACACTTTTAATGTTTTTTTTGTTTGTAGTGTTTTTGTTTTTTGTAGTTTTTTATCCTGTTGTAAAAAATAATAAAAACTTTGGGGGAAAAAATCAAATAATATTTATTCTATTGACTGATTAATCAAACACATAAAGAGGTGATGCATGGTAGATTTATACTTCCTGACTATGCTTTTGCTGAGCAATTATATATTGTTTGCCTTGGATGATCCATTCTGTACCATTGTTGCTATCACCATAGTTAGACCTAGTCCCTTTGAACATTGATAAAGTAGATAAGGCAGGGAACATGTTTATTGAAAGAAGCTGTGTTATGCATACCAAATTCAATTCAATCAATTCAATCAATTTCAAAATCAATCCAGTTAAAAGTATTGAGCTATAGATGATGGAAGAAGCTATGCTCAAGACTCTGAAGAGCAGGGAAAGGCTATATTGCACTAAATGAGCCACTACTAAGGCTGCTTCCTATGTTCAAGTGTGTGGGTGATCTTTTGTTGGCCCAGGGTGGGTGATCTTTTGTGGTCAAGAGCTGTACTTAATATTTTGGAAAGGACTACACATAGGGTTTTTTGATGGAGATCTGAGAGTTTTCTTTGTTTTTGCCATGATGTGATATACAGCAGAAGGCCAACATTTTAAACACATATGCAGATGTTATTTATTCTCAGCTATTGCGATAATGGATTCATAATTGTGAATGTGATTATAAACATATAAACAAAGTAGAACTGGGCAGAAACAACAGAAGTGAAAATATTTTATTTGCCAAAACAAAAACTAACAGTTTATTTTATTTTATTTATTTATTTATTTATTTGTCACCACCCATCTCCTCCCACCGGAGGTACTCTGGGCGGTTATCAACAGTTGATCAACATGGATATCCTCTCTACACATAATGCATAAGAAGGTGTAGGAATACATGCTGGATAAAACAATGGATTGTTCTGATGAAAGAATATTAAAGATTAAATGCTTCCAGCTAATATTAAAGATTAAAATGCTTCCTCAAGACATGTATAAATATTTCTACATATTCCTCATCTACATACATTCATCATCACGAATGTATGAACATCCATACATCTTTAAAAAACCATTAGCAATTCCCCCGCCACTGCTATAGAATCTTTCTTTATTTCTACGGGTGAAGACCCAGCAGAGGAGTATGTCTTCAGCACAGTGGGGTTTGGGCTACGGAGCATAGATAAAAGATGTTACAGATCAAAAGAGGAAGGACAATCAAAATCATGACAAAACAGGTGTAACGTGGGTTTAAAAATGTATGTCATGAGGTTACACTGGGCCATTAAAGTATAACATATATCATAGTTGATCCTAATATATTTCTCATCAAACTGTGTAGCCACCTAGTCTCAGAATTAATGCCTATACCCCTGTACTTCCAATTATACATATGGTTTTAGCTATCTGTAGGACAGGAAAAATCTAAAATTACAAGATACACCCCAAATATATTTGTATGCTTTCATTGTTTATTCATGAAATGAAGTCATATATTTGACCAGAATAACAGGACAAATTATAATCATACAAACAAAGGTCTTCAAACAAAACTACCACTGCAATTGTATGAATACTGATTTGAGAGAAGCCTACCAAAGCCAACAGCCTCCATTCTGAGGAAATCTATACAATATTTCACTGTTTATTTCATACTAACATGACCTCATTTAGTCAAAATAAATGATTATTAGAATGCTGCTGTACTGATAAAAATTCTCAGTGCTATCCTACCCAATTCTTCAGATTAAAGAAAAACATCAGTTCTTTTTAGCTGAAAGGTAAGAATGACATGGAAAATTAATTTATTTTCATGTATGGTAACTCAAAGCTGTAACTGAAGGACTGCAGAGTTAAATCAGGTTCATGTTTCATAGCAAATCAATAGAAAATGTCTATTCCAATAATAGATTTCATGCTATGTTCCAGAGTGTAAGGGGAGCAATTGCTTTGGAAAACAGCAAAGAACACAATTGCTTTGGGGAGCAAACCTGTCATTCCTCCTTGCAATAGGCCTGGAATACCCACAATGCCTCAGGGGCTTTTTGGCAAAGCAACCCCCCTTCCTCAACCACTCTCAAACATTAATATTAGAGTCCTATCAATATTGTGACTGTTCAGAGACACATTTAATAAAAAAGAGCAATCATCCAGGTGGATATAACCTCACAACTATTTAGTGTAAAGACATTTTCTTGACCATCTAAGGACATGCCCCCAAAAGAAGATGCACTGTGCAAAATAAAGTAGAATGGAAGTAGTTTGTGGCTGAAAATATTTTATTTTGACATTAATTCAATGGAATATTCTTTTGAGTTTGTTGAAAATGAACAAACATTATAATGGATTGGGACCTTATATGGAGGAGGAGGATCATAATGTACATTTTGCATTTTCCTTGTTGAAAAGCTACAAAATATTATATAATTTTAGGAAGATTTTTTTTTAAAAAAAACATGGATACAGAATGGGCTGCTGCTGGATAAACTAATATAGTATCCTTTCTGAGGCTGATTTCTTAATCCTGTATATACACATCAGAACACATGTCCTAACCATTAAAATAGGACCCAACATACCCCCCCAAAAAAATACTAAAAAGAAAAAGAACATTACTAAGCTGAATGCAAAAACTGAACACTTGTTTAATAGAGCAAAAGTATGAAAAGTACAATTTCTGAACTTTCATGCAGAATGTTTATGATGTAAACTACAGGTAGTCCTCAATTTATGACCACAATTGGGACCAGAACTTCTGTCACTAAGTGATGCCCGATTTTATTACCTTTTTGCCGTGGTCGTTAAGCGAATATGCCTTCCCACATTGATTTTGTTTGTCGGAAGCCCCCGGGGAAGGTCACAAATGGCAATTATGTGACCCTGGGATGCTGCAACTGTCATAAATACATGCCAGTTGCCAAGCACCCGAATTTTGATCACAGGATTATGGGGACACTGTGATGGTCGTAAGTGCAAGGACCGGTCATAAGTCACTTTTTTCAGCACCGTCGTAACTTTGAACAGTCATTAAATGAATGGTAGTAAGTCAAGGATTACCTGTACATGCATGCAAATGTTGATGCCTTGCCTGAAGTATTTAGTTATTTTATTACATTTATAAGCTGCCTGACCTATGACTCTGGGCAGTGTACAATATACAACATTTAAAATAAACCAAGCCACACAATACAAAACCAATGTCCAGAGAAAAATAGCCATCATCACACAAATAAGACAACCCACAAAGGGCCTGCCATCCAATCTAGGCCAAGCCGGGAAAAAGAGCAAGGTCTTAAGACCTTGTCTAAATAAAGCAGGGAGTAGGGATATGTATCTGGGGGGTCATTCCAGAGGCTACAACAGAGGAGGCCTGTTTCCTGGGTCCCCATCGGCGGCATTGCTTAATCAATTAGACCTGGAGTATGCTGACACTGCTGGATTATACAGGACAGGCAGGAAATATGGAAGACAGGTGGTCCCTCAGGTAACCAGGCCCTATTCCATGAATTATTATGCTTTCTCTTATTTTTTTCCCCCTGCATCAGAGATGCACAAGTGGCACACCGGGTGGGTGAGGCCAGGATAAGGACATGGTAGAACCAGATAAAAGTAAATTTTAATTTGATTTTATTCAATCAAAATTAAATACAGTTAATATGATTAGTCCTATGCAATTAATAAGTTTTCACTTCTATCAGTATAAGATTTACAATTCAGAGGCAATAAATAGGAAAGCCAAATTAAGGCAATTAACTGAATGTTTAAACTGGATTTTAGAAGCAAATTGCTGTTTCCTTTCCAAGCACAGGAAATATTAGTAAATTCTAGCTTACTACAACTTTCTCCATTCTGTTTTATATCTCTTGGTTTTAGACAACTGTAGATTGACTGGGTTGTGTCTGCTAGAAACAAGCAAGAATTTAGATACTATGGAAAATAATAGCTTGCTTTTTAAAATGTAATAGGCTCCTCATATATATCAATATCTGAGATTAAAGTCTAGCCCAATACATTTTGGTAACACACTTGAAAACATATCACATAAAGGCTATTTGTCAATGACATGTTATCTTAACTGCCCATCAAAAGAAAAAAGTAGCTGTTCCAATTCAATACTGAGGTCAAATATATTCCAGCAAGAAAACTATACAGATAAAATACTTAGTGAAAGTTATTTAAAAGCATGCCTTTCTTAACCTTTCTTTGTTCCAGTAAAGCATATTGTTGACACAGGTGGAATCAGCAGCATTCTTCAATGCATAGTACAAAAAGACTACATGAAAGTTATACGCAACATGAAAAAATGTGCCATTAATATATATAACCAGGCTCAGTCCAAGATCCATTATTTGCCATCTGAAGATGTTTTTCACTCTGCCTAGTGACAGGGCTGGTTCTTAATATAATAGTTCAACAAGAAATCTTTCAAATTTCGCAACCATAGCACATGCTGTCTGAGCAGCTCAGATTCCTTCACTCACTCGGAAAGTGTCAAAACTTCTTGAAAACCAAAAATGAACCTGTTGGCAAGGCACACTGTTTTTCCTTTCAATGTGCCAACCAGAAGCAAGGTTTCTTAGCTAACTCCCTCACTAGTGGCTCATTACTAAAAATATCAATTATTGTACACTTCAGGAACACAGTAAATGAAGTGATACTCCCTGTCCTAAATTTTAAATTGCTGTGACCCCTTTATATATAGCAGCAATGTTGTTTTGCAATCTCAGTATATCCAGAATAATAGCCATTCTTTTGGATCTATGCTACTTTATTACTGCTTTCCACTGATTAGAAGTAATTGTTCATCAGTTGTAACATTTTTACATGGTGGGAAAGCCTATTGGAGAGTCCCACAACTAGGATCAAACTGACTTCAAAAGTCAGATTAGTAATTTTGTGCAAATGCTAGCTAGCCAGGAAGAAAGCCACTTTTGCAGGGTCATAAGGATGATTCTAAATAGAATTTTTTTTTCAAGTACATAAGGGATTTTCTAATTTTCTAGAGCACAATTGATCTTGGATATTTATTATTAGTTTTAAATTTATTTTAATTTGTAAGTTGCCCAAGTCCAATGGACTCTGGGTGGTATACGATGCCTACTCCATCCCATAAAAACATATAAAAACATTAAACCAAACAGACAGCCCAGATTGAAATAATCTTAAAAGGTAAAGGTTTTCCCCTGCACAGTCGTGTCCAACTCTAGGGGCCGGTGCTCATCTCCATTTCTTAGCTGAAGAGCCAGCGTTGTCTGAAGACGCTTCCGCGGTCATGTGGCTGGCGTGACGGGCGCAGAACGCTGTAACCATCCCACCAAAATGGTACCTGTTTATCTACTTGCATTTGCATGCATTTGAATTGCTAGGTTGGCAAGAGCTGGGGCAAGTGCGGGAGCTCACTCTGACATGTGGTGCTCGGGTCTCGAACCGCCGACTTTCAAATCGACAAGCCTGGCGTCTTAACTGCTACAACAAAAATCAAACAAGATAGGAACTCTTGACAAACAATAATACATCAACCCCAGGCCAAAGACCAAAGCCAGGTTTTCAGAGCTTTCTGGAACCCTATGAGAGAGGACACTGTCCTTATCTCTGGGAGATACTGTTCCAGAGGGTGGGGGCAGTGACAGAGAGGGCACACTTTCTCAGTCCCACAAGATGACAAAGTTTAGTAGAAGTGACCTGGAGTGCACCCACTCTGTCGGAATGAACTGGGCAGACAGAAACAATTGGAGATAAGCGGTCTCTCAGATATACAGGCCCTGTGCCATACACGGCTTTATAGGTAACAACCAGCACCTTGAATTCTACTCAGAAGCCAACTGGCAGCCAATGTAGCTTGCGTAGCAGTGGTGACACATGGGCATCCTGAGAGGGGCCCTTTACTGCTTGCACCACTGCATTTTGAACCAGCTGTAACTTCTGGGTCGTCTTCAAAGGCAGCCCCATGTAGAGTGCATTGCAGTAATCCAATCATGAGGTGACCAGGGCATAAGTGACTGTTTTAAAGGCCTCCCGATCAAGGAAGGGGCACAACTGGTACACAAGATGAACCTGTGCAAAGGTCCTCCTGGCCACAGCTGCGGGTCTAGAAGAATGGGGGTCCTCAATCAATCTTGAATGGGAAGTGCAGCCTCATCCAAGACCAAAGATGGTGACATCCTTGACCCAGTGGGTCCAAACAGCCACAGTCACTCAGTCTTGTTAGGATTGAGCCAAAGTCTGTTCTGCCCCATCCAGACCCAAATAGCCTCCAGACACTGGGTCAATACATCAACAACTTCACCTCTGCAGCTTGGGGTTGAGATGTAGAACTGGGTATCACCAGCATACTATTTGTTGTTGAAAGAAACAAAAAAGTTGCTATTATGAAAATAGACAAAATGGTGTGTTTTTTTCATCTTCTGTGCTATTTTCTCACATGACACAGAACAGATTCTGAGTTAATCATTTTTAGGCAGGAGAAATAATTAATAACTTTAAACAGCATTTCACAGGGTGATTTTGATTCTTAGCACTTTATGAATTTTTCACTTGACCCCACTACTCAAATAGGGATGGAATTGATCCCAAAAGACTAATGATGAATGGATTGATATTTAATTAATTGGAGACAGACCATATCATATATACATCATCATGTTTGAGGACTACTTTGAAATGGAATCGTAGAAGACTGACACTAAATAATAATAATAATAATAATAATAATAATAATAATAACAACAACAACAACAACAACAACAACAACTATTTTCAGTATGGTTGGTATGTACTTATTCCCACCTGTTGATGGAAAATTAAATAATATGACTATTAGTGATTGAAAATATACTGTATGTCTTTGTGTACTAGGAGCCACAAAAGAAACTACAATACATATAAACTCTCTGAATTACCGAGTACAGAGGCCACCTGATACAGAGTGCTTCAGCCAATGAAAAAGCAGCAGGAAACGAAACATGTGTTTCTTTTCCATGCTTCAGTACGTCCATCAGTGTACCTGAGAGTTTTTTTCCCAGAAGTGACAGGAGTAGAAGATGATCCAGTCTTTTAGGTTACTGTGACTCACAGGGCATTCATCATTCTGTCTGTGCAGTAGAAGTCAACTGGATCTTTTAGGATGGCTTCTTATTAGCCAGGCTTTTTATTCTCTTTTTTATTTAGTAGTCATTAGCAAATGTCTCCTTGAGGCACTTTCAATCTAGTTGCTTCAGAAATAAAACAATCGTAATCTAAAAAGGTTGGTTCAATTTTTTCCAACAAGATCATCTGTACCCTCTTATGTTAAGCCCACTCTCCTGTTGAATGCACAACAAATAGAAGTACAAAATTTAGAAATGAATCTGTTTTTTATCAGCCTGGATATAAACTGGTTATCTTTGGCTAGCAATATAGGGTTCTTGATAGAAGCAGTTTCCAGACATTGTGAATGGGTGGCAATCCAGGGATGTATTAAAACTTTACAAAAACTAAAATGGTTTTACTGAAGAACATGCGTAAAAAAAGAGGAGGAGAACTGGTTGGAAGGTTACACATGGAGAAAGGGGAAACCTTTAGAAATCTTTCTGGTTAAGGCAACGGGCTAGAAACCAGGAGACTGAGAGTTCTAGTCCTGCCTTAGGCATGAAAGCCAGCTGGGTGACCTTGGGCCAGTCCCTGTCTCTCAGCCCTAGGAAGGAGCCAATGGCAAACCAGGAAACTGAGAGTTCTAGTCCCACCTTTGGCATGAAAGCCGGCTGGGTGACCTTGGACCAGTCCCTGTCTCTCAGTCCTAGGAAGGAGCCAATTGTAAACCAGGAGGCTGTGAGTTCTAGTCCCGCCTTAGGCATGAAAGCCGGCTGGGTGACCTTGGGCCAGTCACTCTCTCTCAGCCCAACTCAACTCACAGGGTTGTAGTTGTGGGGAAAATAGGAGGAGGAAGGAGTATTAGGTATGTTCGCCGCCTTGAGTTATTTATAAAAATAATAAAGTCATAGAAAATAAATAAATAAAAATAAATAAAAAAGATGAGAAATTAGACTTTTCTAATCCAATATAGAAAACTCTGAACAAGGTACAGGAACCAAATATTGCCCGGACCCAACCAAGTGCAAAATAATGCAATTATTGCAAAGTCCATCACATACAAAAGAAATAACCATGTAAATCTATAACTTGTCATTTTTTTATTCTCGATTGAGTTTCAGAAAGGATTGGCTAAGCCAATATAATGTTCTAATAAGGACACTTTGTTTTAATATTCTTTCCAGTTTCTCAAAGGAGAATATGTTCCTCTATCCATTAGTGAAACAACTCTCCCCCCCAACCCCCCCCCCCAAACCCTTTTAATAACAATTATGAGAAGAAAAGGAGATGATCTTTAAAATTAAAATAAAAGTTGTGGCTATCACCAAATCTTCTACTGAAATAAATAAAAAAAAAATGTTTCACCATCCAATACTCACTGAGCAACTTGGAGCTTATTCCCAGGAAACTGGCTTTTGAACTGTAGCCTGAAGATTTCTGTCATGTTTCCTAGATTGTATTCCTAGGACTTGGCATATTAGTATGTGTGGCTGACATTGTCCACCAGTTATACTTTGAATCCTTTCAAGTGCTTCGGCCTTTTGTCATATTTTTTAAAGTCCAAGTTAAGAGCTGAAAATCTTAAATGAGCCCTTGGGATACCAGGTAGAGCTTCTGGACTAAATTTCATTAGTTAGTCTGTTCTACCTAGCTGTACTTTTTGGGTACTTTTTTGGGTTTGGATCCGGGGGCAAACTAAATAAACATCCATGAACACATTTTTTAACTTTTTTTTCTTTTGGTAAAAAATGCTGTACTGTACTGGAAGGATAAGGGCATGTTACAGACCCTGTTCATAACGGATTGCCAATTGGCAGGGTCCAGGAGGAGGGCCTTCTCTGCCGTGGCACCCGCCCTTTAGAACAGCTTACCCCCGGAGGTAAGACAGGCCCCCACTCTCCTGGCCTTCCGGAAGGGGGTGAAGACATGGTTATGCCATCTCGCTTGGGATAGGAGGGGGGATAGCCATTCATGGGGGTGACTGGCACTGTGATGGTGCCAAAGATAATATCTTATTGCCATCTTGAATTTTATATTTTATATTTTTGTATTTTTATACTTGTATCTGTATTTATGTGTATTTATACTTGTATCAATATTATATTGTAGTGTTTTTACTGATTGTCATTTTATTATCTGTAAGCCACCCAGAGTCGTTGTATATGAGATGGGCAGCAGAGAAATTTGACAAGTAAGTAAGTAAGTAAGTAAGTAAGTAAGTAAGTAAGTAAGATCCAAACTCTTGCAATAAGTAAGTTCTAGTCCCGCCTTAGGCATGAAAGCCAGATGGGTGACTTTGCGCCAGTCCCTCTCTCTCAGCTCAACTCATCTTACAGGGTTGTTGTGGGGAAAATAGGAGGAGGAAGGAGTATTAGGTATACCACCTAAGTTATTGATAAAAATAATAAAGGCGGGATAAAAAAAATCTAAAAAAATCCTAAGTAAATAAATAAATGCAACTACAGGGAGGATACAGCTGATTATGTTTACATATGTTAAGGGTTTAGAGGGAAAGACCATGAGGAGAAGAAGAAGGATTACCACTGGAGATAAAAATTAAAATAATTTTATTTTAATAAAATTAAAATTAAAATCAAATTTTTCAGTGGGATTAGGCTGGCTGTTACTCAGCACTGAACAATGCTGATTAAAAATTAAATACTTCAGGTTAACTATGCTGGGTAAGACTTCAGGCATATTAGCTCACATGGATTGCTGGTTACTTTACATGGTAAGAATCCATTGTGACATTACCTTTAGATTAGAAGAACAAACTATCTTGACTGATTATGTGTACACATGTTATAGCTTTAGAGGGAAATGACATGAGGAGAAGAAGAAGGATTAGCACTGGAGATGCAAAAAATGCTCTTTCCCCCCAACAGTATAAAGATTTGTGGGCTGCCATCAAATTCCTCAGTATCTTTTCCATTTTGTCCCTTGAACTGAATACTCAAAACTTATTGTTCAGGCAATTTTTTTAAAAAAGCCCTCTTATAAGAAATGGTTGCATGATTATATGTACGAAGAGCAAAGTTACCATGTTTCACAAGTGGAAAGTTTTTAAAGCAGGTAAAAAACAAAAACTTTAAGAATAGTAATAAAATATATAACTTTATGAAATTATTAATAGCAATATGACTCTAAGATCCTTAGGAAGACAATAATATT
The DNA here is from genome assembly GCA_023362775.1 of Charina bottae. Taxonomy (NCBI): domain Eukaryota; kingdom Metazoa; phylum Chordata; class Lepidosauria; order Squamata; family Charinaidae; genus Charina; species Charina bottae. The sequence goes on from JALMGJ010000009.1 coordinate 4,672,403, forward strand.
AGAAAGAAGCAAAACGTTACAAAATAGTGAATGAACCTTTGGCTAAGGATGTGCTAAACATATTGTTCAAATTCCTTTTAGCTCAAAATGCCTTGTTTAGTATTGGGATCGGCTCTTCTAACCTCTAACCGCCCTATTCAAGCATCTGGCCGGGATGTGGGATGGAGACTGCATTGGTCACACTTATGGATGATCTCTGGCGGGAGCGGGATGGAAGCAGTGCATCCATCCTGGCTCTCTTGGACCTCTCAGCAGCTTTCGATACCATCGACCATGGTATCCTTTTGGGTCGGCTTAGGGAGTTGGGGGTGGGCGGTGTAGTTTTGCGCTGGTTCACCTCCTTCCTCCAGGGCCGTTCCCAGTCGGTGGTGATAAGGGAGGAGAGATCCGGCCCGTGACCTCTCTTATGTGGGGTGCCGCAGGGTTCGGTTCTCTCTCCTCTCCTATTCAACATCTACATGAAACCGCTGGGTGAGGTCATCCGACACCATGGGATGAGGTATCATCAATATGCTGATGATACTCAATTGTATATCTCCATCCCAGGTGAAGTAAGTGATGCAGTAGCCACCCTGTCTCAGTGCTGGGGGCTGTGGGGTCCTGGATGGGGAACAACAGGCTTCAATTGAACCCTGGCAAGACCGAGTGGCTGTGGATTGATGGCTTAGCGTCATCTGGGAAGTTGTCATCTTTGGTTCTCGATGGGGTAGCACTGCCCCATTCGGAGCCGGTGCGGAACTTGGGGGTCCTTCTAGACTCACGACTCCTGCTCAAAGAGCAGGTGGCAGTCGTGGCTAGGAGGGCCTTTGCACAGCTTCAGCTTGTGCACCAGTTACGCCCATTCCTGGATCGCAATGCCCTCCAAACGGTCACTCATGCTCTTGTCATCTCCCACATAGACTATTGCAATGCGCTCTAAATGGGGCTACCCTTGAAGACTATCCGGAAGCTACAGCTGATGCAGAATGTGGCCACGCGGGCAATTTTGGGTGCACCAAGATCAGCACATATAACACCTTTGCTCCGCGAGCTGCATTGGGTGCTGGTTTGCTTCCAGGTCCAATTCAAGGTGTTGGTTATCACCTTTAAAGCCCTACATGGCATGGGGCCAGGATACCTGAGGGACTGTCTTATCCCCATATCATCAACCCGCCCAACCTGATCATTCAGGGAGGGCCTGCTACGGACCCCATCCATAAGGGAATTTCATCTGGTGGGGTCCAGGAGGCAGGGCTTCTCTGTAGTGGCACCTGCCCTTTGGAATATCTTGCCCCCAGAGTTGAGGCAGGTCCCCTCCCTCCCAACCTTTAGGAAAGAGCTGAAAACCTGGTTCTGCCGCCTAGCATGGGAGGGGAAAGTAACAGTTCCTCATGGGGATGGTTAATTCCATAATGTCCTTCCTTTTTGTTAAAGGTAATTTGCCAAAATTGGATTTTATAATTATTTAATTGTATTAATTAAATTGTATTTTTATATTTTTTATATTCTTATTTTAAATGTGATTTTATTGTAAACCGCCCAGAGTTCCCCGTTGGGGGAGATGGGCGGTCATATAAAACAAACAAACAAACAAATAAATAAATCTGCTCTGAATGTAAGGCAGGGTGGTATTGAGCTCAATAAACTTCCAGAATGGTTACAATACATTGGATCTTCTTGTAATGTCAGAATAACCTATTTGAAATTCAAAACAACCTTTTCAAGGTCAGACAGAGGGTTTCAAGCTCAAAATATTTTGAATGGGAAACGTTTTCTACACCTGTACTTTCAGCTACCTTTTTTTCAGACACATCAGGGTGATTAAGCAAACAACTCAGAACAGCAAGATATGCTATAGGGGAGTGAGAAGCAACGTTTTAACCTATGGCTTTCAAGACAAAAACTGTTTTGATGCCCAGTAAACTGTACTCTCTAAAGATGCATTTTAACACTCAATGAAGCTATTTTTATTATAGGGCCTGATTTGAGCCTTATCAGAAGAGCTTATTCTACTAGCATAGATGAGTGAGAGGACAAATGACACATTTTGCAGAGGATCTATATTTGAACCTGCCAATCTGCAGGTACTGCTTGACCTTTTCGGGTCACCATATGATAATCAGCAGGCAGTCTTTTGCATGTATTGTCATTCTTGGTAATACTCCTGAATCACTGAAAAATAATTAAATGCAAATTTGCAAAACACCATATATTGTAGATTGATTATGCTTTTCTCAGTACTCAGTGTGCAGACATGATGCTGGGTATGCTCTGGGAATCATTGGAGTTAACCTCCCTACACCTAAACAAGTTATGTGTTCTTTGCTTAAACTAATTTTACGGTGGGATTAGGCTGGCTGTTATTCAACACTGAACTCAGTTGGTTAAAAATGAAGTACTTCAGGTTAAGGATGCTGGACTAGACTCACATGGATTGTTGGTTACCTTACATGATAAGAATCCATTGCAACATTACCTTTAGATTAGAGGAACAAAGTACCTTGACTTCAAAGTATCTTGAATACAAGAAATCCATGATTACAGGGGAGGACTGTAGTCACACTGCAGTCCCTTCCCATGCTGGTGTTGTTCCGGTTCCCAGGAATGGCAGCACTAGCATGGGAAAAAGCTGTGAACTTCATTCCTTTCATATAACCAAAGATTTGCAGCGTTACTGAGAAATACACGAAGAAACTATGCTACTAAGAGCAATGGGCAAATACTATGTACTGTACAAGAAGCAATTGGTAAAAGCAGAATTATATGCTTGGACATGAGGAGAAATTTCTATTGAAAGTCTTTCCAGTTCCCCCTATATTAAAATGACAAGTTGTTCCCTCCTGAATAGAAGTATTTACTGAAGTCACATTGCTGTTTTTAAAGATTCCCATCTTCAGAATATTAGAATTCCCTCGCCTTTTAAAAAATGCATGTTTTATTCATATATAAGCAATAGAAAAATGGGTTAAGGTCTGCTGGCTAACAAATACAGACAGAGTTCAGATATTTATGGAATTAGTTATTAATTCATTATGCAATTTAAAAAATGTAGGTGGAAAATGCTCATATGGCCACTGAATTATATTAGTGTAGTGTGGGCCTTTTAGCTAAGGAAAGCTTCAGCAATACTTTCTTTAGTGCTGCACTAAATATTAATGTACAACCAAAAGCAAACCAAACCAACCAAAAGTCAAGCAAAAGAGATTTTTAAATAGTTCTGAAATGTCAACTGACAAGATTTTTTTTTGTCCTTTGCATGAAAAAAATGTCCCATGTCTCTGCTGCTTCCCCAGTACAACTTTCTTATTTTAGTCCCTACTTTGCAATTTCACGCGCAGGTAACAGTGTTCCGCGTGCGTCATGACGGCCACATGACCGTGGAAGCGTCTTCAGACAACACTGGCTCTTCGGCTAACAAACAGAGATGAGCACCGGCCCCTAGAGTTGGACACGACTGCACAAATGTGCGGGGGGAACCTTTACCTTTTTTTATGCAATTTCAAGCTGTTAGGGAACACATAGCATTCATTCATTCATTGGCGATCACTCGTAGCCGAGTAAGATTGTCTTCCAAAGGTAAAAGTTTAACGGTGGATCCGTAAGTGGCTAGCAAGTAAGATGGTGTCATGGCACTGGATAGCCAATTATATTTGGGTGAAAGGGAGAAATATAACCAAATTTATGTGATAATGGAAGAAGCAAACCTGTTCTCTATTGCATAGTCAACTGAATGATGTTACCACTAACAAATGTGGGGTATACAAATACAGACAACTACTAGATGGCAGCAGAGTGTTAGACATATGTATCTTTTAGCTCCCCTCTGGGGGTCATCCAGATGTATGCAGTCTAAGTTTTGTAGTCCAGCTTTGAGGGCAATTTCATTATTTGCCCTTGCACAATCTATAAGCTGCAGAAGAAGCACAAGCCACTTTCTTTGGCAATGAAGGCATCTGTTGTCTGTTTTGCAAAGCTGTGCTACAAGGGCAGGCAACAAACTCATCCTTGCAGCATAGCAGAAAAAGATAGGCACTATCATCCCGTTGCCATGACAACTCAGCAATGTGTTCCATCTGCCATAGAAGCCACCTGGCTTTCCCCTCTGCTATGAAGCAGGCAGTCAAACTGTCCTCAGAGAAATGATGGATAAACTGCCTGTTGCTCACCTGCGAAATCAAAAGGGACCCTTGAGGTTCCATGAGGGGTTACAAACCTTTGTAAGAAACAAAGGATCTAATTGATGTCAGCCCTCCATTACTGTCTCACTATTTCTCCAAGGGGAAAAACCTCTATTGGGGGAGGGGAAATAGGTCTCCTCTTCAGGCATACTGGCTGTGCAAAAACACAGGCAATATCCTTTGGCTGAATGAAGAAAAGCCCATGGAGTCTTCTCTTGCCTGCTATGCTCTCCTCCTTCCCAAATATGAGGACTTCCCCAAGACGAGGTACCAGCTGGTGGGGGCTCAGTGCAGGAACAGAACATCTGCTTAGAGTAGAACAGCTCCCTCCTTCAGAGCAGAGCAGTGCGAGATGGGGAAGATTGCCCGGTTGTCTTGGCAAACCTTACCTTTTCCCTTCCCTATGCTGAGATGCACTTCTGAATGTGCTCTGGATTGCAGATTTAAGTGTGCCTCTCATAGTGAGGCTTCCAAAGGGTTTCACGCTGATTCATATCCAGCCACAAATTTGGCAGACACTCCTTATTATGCTGCTTTCTAGAAATTTCACTGCCAGACTATTATTTGTCAAACACATGGAATCTCATCCCAATTGTGATGGTAACATGAAGGCTTTTGCTCTTGTTTCCCAAGCACTTAAGCACCTTTTCAAGCTTCCTGTTAAAATCCAATTTTGTTTTTTTGGAAAGGTGCATTTTTGTTCATTTGGCAAAACTGTCCTCCCCCTGCTTCAGCTCACCTCTAGTGTTCATGCAGAACAAAATGTATGGATTTGTTCTATCCTGCATTTCCAATAAGAGCTCAAGGCATCTTACATGGGGATCTCCCTTCATATATATCTCCATAGCAGCAACTCTGTGAGGTTGATTCAGTTGAAAGAGTGACTGGCTCAAAGTCCCTCCATGAATATCCTTGGCTGAAGGTGTGGAGTTTGTAGAATTGACAACTGGTTAATCTCTGAGGCAAAGATGCTATTGTAAGCCAGTTCTGTCTGTCTGAATAGTTGGGTTGGTTAATATTTATCTCCTTGAATAAAATGTTGTCTAGGGGGATTATTAAGGGCAAGGTGCCATTCTTTCATTTAATTAATTTCTTGAACATCTCATGGAGAAAGGTTTTTCAGATTGCAAATTTTTCTGCGCTGAAAAGTACACTTTTCTATGGCTTGCTAGGAGCTGAAGCTCAAATACTTTGGCCACCTAATGCGAAGAGAGGACTCACTGGAAAAGACCCTGATGCTGGGAAAGACTGAAGGCAAAAGGAGAAGGGGACGGCAGAGGATGAGATGGTTAGATAGCATCACCGATGTAATGAACATGAACTTGAGTAAACTCCGGGAGGCAGTGGAGGACAGGAAGGCCTGGCGTGCTATGGTCCATGAGGTCACGAAGAGTCGGACACAACTAAACGACTGAACAACAAAAAGGAGCTGAACTCTAAAAAAATAGTATATGAAGCTGGGACAAAATTGAAATTTATTTTGATTTCATTTAGGTTTAAATTAAATTAAAATGAATTATAGTTAATATGATTGCTTCCCAGAAATAAATGTAATACATTTCATCTTCTATAACATTAAGGTAAAGGTTCCCCCCGCACATTTGTGCAGTCGTGTCCGACTCTAGGGGCCGGTGCTCATCTCCGTTTGTTAGCCGAAGAGCCAGCATTGTCCGAAGACGCTTCCGCGGTCATGTATAACATTAGAATTGCTTTAATTATAACTTTTATACATTTCAGAGAGTCACACACAAGGCTTTGAAGGGCCTAATACAACACTGGGACTTCAGATTGTGCATTTCTTCTGTAGATGCTCTACATATTAAAAGAATCAATCAACACACTGAATAAATATTGTAGGTCTCCTGTTTTGTTCTAGTAAGGATGTGCCCCATTGCTGGGATACCTTGGCTCAATGACACACCATAACTCTTATCTACTTCCAATCATTAACAACCGAAAAACAAAGCTTTTTATAGCAGCAATTACTTTGGTAACACTCAAGTTTGAATTTAGATTGACATGACATAAGAGGTAGACAGCCAAAGCAGAGACTTTAGAGTCCTTTTGAAATACAAGCTACTTGAAAACCCAGCACAAAGAACAACAGACTTAAATTAATCCCATCTTAAAACTCAAGATCCAACAGCAATGTATTTTTCTGCCTTACTGGTTCAGTCTTCCCTGAGAGGCTTGAGCTAAAGGTTGTGAAAAGAGCAACATTTTGATTTTCAAAATCTTCAGCTAACCATGAAGGAAGCCTCGGAAATTTACCCAGCCTCCAGTTCTTTCAGATGTGGTTTAATGGGGACAGTAAGTTGGGAGATTTAATAATTACAGAGTAGATGGAAAGTCCCACTTCAGATAAAATACAGCTATTTGTTTCAGAGTCAAATTATATAACTATACTCGCTGTCAGTTTGCAATATTGTGCCAAGTTCAGTAGCATTTTCATCCAGCTGCAGGACTTCTCATGCCAGACACTATTCATTTTTCATCTGGGAAAAGATTTTAAAATGTGTTCTTTATCCTGGCTTTAAAATTCACAAACTTCTGACATGGCAGAAATTCATCAGACAAATATTTGAGGAATAGTACAATGGTAACATTTTCCTTCAGGGTTCTGTACGATCTGCCTGCTACATTTATTAGAAAGGCCATGATTACTAAGTTATTGCTTCTTAACATTATAGTTTTCTTTACACAATTTTTCTTTGGATAGTTGCACACGGAGAACAGATGAACAGGATGTAACAGGGGCACAGATGAAAAGGACATAACAGGGGCACAGAGAAACAGGACATAACAGGGGACACACTGTACACAGCTGCATTGTGTTCCACAAGAGTGGCAGGCTGAGTGAATTATGGGTAAACAAAGGTACAGAGACATTGGTTGTCTCCAAGGCAACAGTTTGGAGTGACAGGGTTTTCTAACAAGTCTCTCCATGACCTAATTAGGCATGTTGGTCCACCTCAAGATGAACACAACTGCATGTTAGCCAATGGCAGAGAGGGATGAGGGGATTTGTAGGGGCAGGTCCACTCTCAGGCTAACACAGTTCCTTGTTAGCCAATCAGTAGATAAGACTGATGAGGTTTTTGATGGCTGTGTTAGCAAGCAGGTAGATCAGGCATAAGGGGCGTGGTGGCTCAGCGGGTAAGACGCCAGGCTTGTCAATCGGAAGATTGCAAGTTTGGAGGTTCAAATCCCTAGCCCTGTGTGACGGAGTGAGCTCCCGCACTAGCCCCAGCTCTTGCCAACCTAGCAATTCGAAAGCATGCAAATGCAAGTAGATGAATAGGTACCACTTCGGTGGGTAGGTAACAGCGTTCCTCGTGCGTCATGCCGGCCACATGACCGTGGAAGCATCTTCGGACAACGCTGGCTCTTCGGCTAACAAACGGAGATGAGCACCGGCCCCTAGAGTCGGACACAACTGCACAAATGTGCGGGGGGAACCATTACCTATTTAGATCAGGCATATGGGATCATTATTCTAAGGAAGGTTTTATGGCATGGTGACTTTTGAATCTAGTATGTTACTTCTAGATAAATCTTTAAATTCAGGTCCTATGGGTATTCCATTTTGAATACATACTTTTAACATCTCATTTTGAAGGAATCCATCTTCACTGTTAATCTAATCAAATCTGGTATTCCTTAGGAGAAGCAAAATATAAATCCTAGGTACTGCCCATAATTTTGGCTTTCGTCTGTAACTACAAGCCAGCTTGGGTTGGCTATATATATCTTTCTCCCCAATTCCACAACTTGATAATCTTACAAAGAATCTTTGTAATACATTTATTATGGCATAAGCTTTAATAAATTACAGTCCTCTGCAATAATTTATTCCCAGGATAACGTGCCAATGCTTACTGTATAGAATAATCTAGGACAAGGTTCACAAATTGTGTGTAATGATCTCCTGGGGAGTTGCAACCAATTTTGTTGGGAGTCACAAATTTTTGGGTGTCCAGAAGGGTTCAAAGTGGGCAGGCAGGGAACACAGTATCACCAAAGCTTTGACATTTGGGAAAAGCAGGAGCTAAGGAGTCCACACCATGCATAGGACATAGCCAGCAGAGAGGAGAGGTACAAATTGGTTGGTATTTTCCCTGGATATTTACTAAGGATGGAAAATGAACACTGGGGCTGGGACCACCTGACACTGCATGAATGCAGCCAACATATGACATTGGAAACTCCAGCTTTGGGAGGTCCAGAAGGTTTAAAAGATGGGTAGGCAGGGAGTGTATGTCCTCAGAGCTGGGAAGAGAGTGCAGTGCCAAGTTTACTATTCTGGGTAGCTGCTGATAGAAATGGCATGCTTGCTTAGGACTTCCACCACCATTGCTGTTGCTGAGTGCATAACAGCCACTGAAATCGTGGCTGCCCTCTCACCTTCAAGGAGGTTTGCACCCAACATGACAGCTGTCCTAGCATGGTGCTTTGCACCCAGGCACACCAAAGCACACCACCTTTTTGGGGATTGCACAGACACATGTCCTGTCCGATTGCATAGCTATTGATATCCATATGAATCCTAATTCTTCGAGCATCTAAGCCAATCCAATCCAATCCAATCCAATCCAATCCAAGCCAAGCCAAGCCAAGCCAAGCCAAGCCAAGCCAAGCCAAGCCAAGCCAAGCCAAGCCAAGCCAAGCCAAGCCAAGCCAAGCCTCCTCCATCATGTAGGCAGTCATACAAATTCATGTATTATTATTTTGAGAACCCTTGATCTAGTTGTTTCCCAGACACTATTGCAAATTTAAGAGATTTCCAGTATGGTGATGGTTTCTGACAGAGCCTATGCCAATAATCAAGCAGGTATTGTGATGCAGTTCTCTACTAAAATGCATGGTAGAATGGCCACCTCTATATGCTCATATTTTATTAAATTCAGTGTCAGCACACTGACTGCTGATGCAATCTTTCAGTATTATGAGAGTCAACAACATATTTGATTAAACTTTTAACAAGTTGCATACAGAATTCTTTCCCTCTCTCTCCCTCACTTGCACTACTTTCCCGCCACTCTCAACAAAGCTCAGAATGGAATAGAGGGAATGTGGAAGCTATTCCATTGGATCCTAACAGCTCCTATATGGTCATTTCAGTCAATAGATTGTGAAAAGTCTAGTGTCAGTGATGAGCTTCATACTGAATGAATTTAGAATCATGATTCTTTAGTTCCTATCTATCATTCTCTGTTAAAAACAAATAGATTGATAAAATATGACATTGTGACCATGGAGGGAGGAGAGAAGAGTGCCAGAGAAAGATCCACTCACAGTGGCCGGGCTGTGGTTGCAGGGGTGAAGGAACTAAGGAAGACACTGCCAGGACTGCAGCTCCGTCCCATGTGAGGGAAACCAAATAGGAGAGCTTTTGAGGGAGATCCAAGAGAGAACTGTGGCTTGACAGCATTGATCACATTCGTCTCTCTCTCTACTAACTTGGTTCCAGACAAAAAGCATCAAAGAGAAAGCAAGAGAAATAGGATGCCTTTGCTTTTCAAGGCCACTAGGTAAAGACTTCTCTTGTCCGCCTGCCCCCACCAACTCTGACTGGACAGCCTGTTCTCAGCAAATTGGAAGCAAATTCCTGCTCCAACTACTATTAGTGGTGGCCACAAGTGACTTTTCCAATGAGTTAAAGGCTCTTCACTGAAAAAGGTTTCCCCTCTCTGGTACAGGCAAAACAGATACAATTATATAATATTACCAGTGTGTTACTACACTTTCCACAAGGATGAAGCTTCACTGCCTTTTTTAAATGACTAAAAAATGAGAAATGTGATGGGGAGGGGAGCAGGCCAGGGAGAATATAGAATTCTGTTTATATCCAAAATATAACATTCACATTAAACTTACTGAAGCTAGCTTTTAAATACAAACTGCCAAAACACAATTATCTCAGAATCACTTGCTGCCAACTTCCCTGAAAGCAACTGGCCACTGTTAGGACTTAAAGAATGTCCTAGACTGACCACATATCTTCCTCAGTGTGACAACTCCATTATCAAGCATTTAGAAATAATTTTCAGCCACTGTTCCTATACAAATACAGGCATTAAAGAGTTGCAAGAGTTATCCCAGTCTCTTTGGAGCCTTGAGTGCACAGCAGTGAAATTCCTGAGAACTGCTGCCACACTGCCATTAATACAATTCACACAAAATTGTCAAAATGCCTAGGCTTGATCCTTCCTGCTATATATATATATATATATATATAGAGAGAGAGAGAGAGAGAGGGAAATATATATATATATATATAGAGAGAGAGGGATATATATATATATAGAGAGAGGGATATATATATATATATATATATATATATATATATATATATACACACACACACATACATACATACGCGCGCACACACACACACACAAACAAACACACACACACACACACGCATATATATTTATCAGGAAACCTCTGCCAGGATAGGAGTAGTAGAAAGGAGTCATCTTAAATATTTAAGATCTATGGTACTGTATATAATGGTGGCATGATTCAGGATTTAATCAGTCTGAATATTTAAAGACATAGGAATCCAAATGTTTATTAGAAAGGAGAAATATTATCCCACATAATTAATCTTCTAATGTACCCATTTTGTCATTAATCACTTGACAATGACAAGATCAGCTTTCTAAGAAAGTAATCTTATGAAACATAAATCAACAATGAGTGAGACATGGACGGACTTGATTTGTTTCATCAGCAATGAAACTCTCTAGACATTCACAAAAAGATGAAAGTCAATCTTGTAATGATAAATTTGCATTTTATGACATTAAGAGCTAGTTTTCAGTAAGTTTTTCATAAACATTTCCAGGACTTGGAAAACTGAGTTGCTTTAACATGGCTTGGCACCTGGTCCTTACTGGACCATTTATCTACCCAGATTCAGCCTGTCCCATAAGAAATTTAAGGGAAGGAGTGTTAAGGGTTCTCACCCATGGGAGGTACAGAATTTGGGACTCAATGACATGCCACCTGTCCTTTGGAACACGCTGCCTCCTCAGATATGGAATGCCACCAACCTAAAGACCTTTACAATATTCTCAGTCTTCAGGGTGTTTGGCTGTGTACTGGGCTGCCTCAATTCATTGATAGTTTTGATTGTTTTTCATTGTTGCATTTTTACTTTTACTCTATGTCACTGTAAACTGCCGTCAGTCCTTTTAATCTATCAGGGGTGACCATGGGAGGGATGAAAAAAGTCAAGATGGCAGCCATGTATTTTTATCAGTATTTGTGTCATATAGGAACTTTCACTGGTGATCAAGCTATAGGGAACCAACAGACAAGTTCTATGCTTTTTTAAAAAAACTTGTGAATCCAATCTTGTGCACTCCAATAAAATGGGCTTTGTTACTAGAATAGTTCTTATGTCTATTGAGACATTTTTTGCTTTTAGGAATCTGCCCTTCCTATTCATTTTAGGACCAATTTGTTGTTATTGTTATTCACCATCAACTATTGACTTGGTTTGTGTTTCTGTGTAGCAAAATAAAAGTGAATTGATAGCACATGACTGAAGCTAGCACAGATTCTAGTTGGCATCCATTTCCATACCTGTCTCAATCCTTCCTAAGTTATCATATCTCCAAAAAATTAACCAAATAATAACCAGAACTGTCTACTTTGTCTTTATTATATGTGCACATGAAAGAGGTAACAATGATTGCAGCAACTTTTCCCAGTCTGATCCCTCTAAATGTTTTCAGTGACAACTCCCAGAATTCCCAACCGACAGGGAAGTTGGAAGAGGTTGCAGTATATGGATGGAAAAGGTAATATTGTTAGAATTATGAATTGTCTCCTTAAAGAAACCCAGAGAGAGAGGATAATTTCATAGGATCAGAGCTTGTCCAGTTTCTCATTTACTGTATCTATTATTTGAACTGGAATCCAACCAAGTATAGAAGTACTGGAGGGTGAGGTGGGAGGAAAGAATGTGATGCCAGGAATAATTGTCTTGACTCACCAACAGTTTGCTTGAAACTGCTTTAACTGGTGCCTGTGATGTGTTATCACTTTTCAGTGCTAGGACATGGGGGTGATTTCCAGAGGGAAAATGAAATTAAAAATCAGTATCTGAAAATGCACAACAACAAATTCCATTTTCCAAACAGCATGTCAGGACGAGATTGAAGTGGCTCAAGCAAGAGCCTGAATCCAATCAGGTACGGATCTGAAATTATATACTTTCATTACAGAAACATGGTTTTCAAAGACTTGCTTTGGCTCACAACAGGGGAGGCTCCCATGCCAGCTAATACTGGATATTGTTTCCTCTATTTTTGAAGTTTAGATGTGAGCACCAGTCCTTGCAATGATTATTACTATTATTTATTAAATTTGTATGCCACTGAATCATCTAGACTCATGGTGGTTTTGTAGCACTTAAAATCTCAATAAAACATCCACAGTAAGAAAATTACCATGAATATAAAAAACACTCATGGTAAGAGAACTAAACCACACCCACAAATAACATCATAACACAATGTTATATGTGTAACAAATCAGAACCAAAAATAACAATTAAAATGCACAATAAATAAGTCATAATAGCAAAACCTCTGAGCATAAAACAGTAGTATAAGTAGGTGCAGAAGGGAATCTGGGTTTTGCAGGAACACAAGAAGATTAAATATAGAGTCCCCAACCACCCACTGAGGAGTGGGTGTGCTCAGAAGCTATAGATTTCCAGGGGGCATTGGAGAGAGAAAAAGGAAACCTCAGTGAGAGGGTGAACAGAATGGAGTAGCATGGAAAACGGACTGAAAAGCTGAATGTATTCATTCCTTTATAATATTATGCCTGCCCTTCACCGGAAAATTATCATTACCAAAATCAAATTGAAATATATAACAATCTATAAAAAGCCATTTTGTTGTGACATATATGCCCAAACCTTGATGAAAAGGACAGTTGGAATATTATTGTTTGCATCTTACTAAAAACTCTCTAGTGGAAGGGTATTCCATAGCTTGAGGTGCTTCCACATCCCTTTTATGGATTCTGGAAGTCTAGATTTCGTTTGGTGAAAGTAAAAGCAAAAAGCAATCAACTCATGGTAGAATAATAGATGACAGCGCGCTAAAGCTATTTTAATTGGTGTGACTTGTTAACCCTTTTCAATTTTCTATGTTTAAAACCACATAATTATCAAAATGTCTCATCTGATTCTTACTATCAAAATATTTTTCTGTGTTAATTCATAGAAAGTATATTCAGTTCCAGATAACCACAACATACAAGGTATACTTCATAGACTAGAGAAAAAGCTGAACAAAAATTGCTTCTAAAAGAAGGTATAGAAACTCTTAGTGGGAAACTCTTCCTCCTCCTCAGTTACATTAGGCAGCCAAGGTAAAATCCTATCATTTGTTTCCAAAATAAGGCCAACGCTCAGGCAGAAATGTCATTTTTCTCTCTGAGCTCATTTTAGTTCTGCTACAATACTCTCAAATTCCCATGAACTTTTGGGAGAACAAGTTGACAACCACTTTCTTTTCCCATTTGTAGGACTTAGAAGGAGGAAGAACTACACATTTCAGCCCAGCTTTTCAGCCCAGCTTTTCCAATTAAAAATACTTAGTTAAGGAATAAGACATGGATAGGAGAGTCTGTGATAAACTGGAACTTCAAATATCCATTGGCATTGGCCATGCTGGTAGGAGGTGTGGGGCACTGCAGTTTAGCAACAACTGGAGGCCCACAAATTCTCTGTTAGGACTGTACAAAGCTTTGAAGACATGCTTTGCTTCATTATGATTCATTTGCCAAAGCAAGAACACTGGAAAAGGTAACACAAACACTGAAGCCTCTTCCAACTACTGGAGCTCCTAGAGGCCCCAAAATGACATGAACAGTTGCCTCCATGTAACACACCATGTCAAAGTGAAGCACAGCTGCCTAGCACATGCCTATTTTCCATAAACTATTCTTCATTAGTTAGACAAAGTTCAAAAGATCTAACACCATCCAACTATGCAACAAAGGTAGGATACTACTGATTTCTATGATTCTTGTTCTGGGGTCTTGGCATAGCTATAAAGAAGAATTCTATATGTGATATTAAATAGACTACCAGCCTAAGGGCAATATCAGTCAAAGCATGATGAACTTGTTTCCCTTTCTCATCTATTTTTATCCACACTGTCTAAGATGGGGGAAGGGGAATCATCTAACTCCATAATCATCTAGTTCTAACCAGTTCTCACTGGTTAGAAACAGAAAGCTAAATAATGCATTAAAAATTATCCATATATGAAGTGTTAACAGGCTGACCAGATAAACTCCATGAAGAGTTATACTGATTCAGGTCAGGAAGGGGCTTATGTCAGTATCAAGTCACAAGCTTTGCATGCAGACAATTCCAGTTCAACCCTAGGACTCTTCAGCTAGAGTTGAGAAAGATCTCAAAATGAAAATCTGGAGAACCACTGCTAGTTAATGTAGATAATACTGAACCAGATGGGCCAAAAGTCTGACTAGGTAAGGTAATTTTGTATGTTTCTGGATGTTTCTCTGATGGAGGTAAATATGGGAGGTTCAGAAGCTGGTATCTTAAGTTAATCAGATCAGATTTGGATCTCTAATATGTGCTATCTTTTCTTCTACTGATAAGCCAAGTCTCTTTAGCATGTTATAAATAATTATTTGGGGATCTTGTTTTAGCCTTCTGACTTTAGCAACCTCTGTAAGGGTCATCTGGATGACCCATTTAGCATTTAGTTTCTGAATCCATTCTCCTTCTGTAGTCTAAATTAGGGCACTACAAAAAATATTATTATTTAGGGATGTCAACAATATTCTACATGTATTGTGACGAACTACTTTGCCTTGTGTCTCAAAGGGTAATGTGTCAGGCAAACTCTGTTTAACATAAAGGACATACCAACTGATTGACTAAAGCCAAGAAATAAGGAAAGACCCTTAGCTACCTCAATCTGCCTTGATTTTTTTTTTTTGCCATTACTTTAAATAGTCTTGCCTTTCCAGAATAAACCGGAAATGATGTTTGTTTACTTTGGAGTGTTAATAATGGTCATACATACCATCTTTCTTATGATTACTCATTTTCACTAATTATTCAGACTGATCCCAATCAGCTTCTTTACATTCTTTTTTTGTTTTGTTTGAAATGAAGCCATGACCTGATGTATTCCCCCCTCAACAAAGACTGATGCCAATTACTGACTTAACGAGGGAAGAGATGTTGATCGTAATATGCTAAAATTAGAACATGACCAAACCATTTCAAGTTGCAAGTAGCAAAATCCAAAATCCAATTCTTTGTGGCACAGAAAGAGACACAAGCCAACTTGGAAACAGTTATGCAATATTTTTATTTTTAACCTTACTTTTTTTTTTTTTAGAAATATCAGGTGCAGCAATGTAGTACGTGGAGCTACTGAAAAGTAGAGAAGAAATAAATAGGCAGATGAGTCTCTGGGTGGGACCATCATAAGCTCGTGGCCTGCATGTTCGCAACATTGAGCAATAACTTTGGACAAGAGATAAATAAATCCTTACTAGTCATTGTCACTGAAGACAGCATTGTCATAGTGCCACCCAGCATTGTTCGGCTTTGCCATACACTTGTCAGTCTCCAACTCAAATTTACTTTAGTGGATTTAAACCAATTCAGTCCCATCAAAGGATTTCCATCTGTTTAACACTGAATATTGGATTTGGCCATATGCTAAAGATTTCTGTAAATGAATATACCAGCCAGCGCCATGCCAACATATGTTTCACAGGTGTCCTGCAAGTGGCACCTGTTTATGGAAAGAGGGGGTTTTCCCACGCACTTGTGAAACCACACACTGTTGGTCTTTTATTGCATTTTATTTTGTAGCTTTAGCCTCTAGATAATTTTTGCCTGAGTCCAGGAAATTTTTCAGAAGCTACAAGTATTTCAAGCTCCTAAAATATGCACGGCAGCCTTAGAGAGCAATTTCTGGATTCCAACAACATCTGAGGTTGAAATTATATTTTCTCTATGGGCTCTCCTAGTGATATAATTGTGTTACCTTCATATGCTCTGAGGTTTA
Source organism: Charina bottae (assembly GCA_023362775.1). NCBI lineage: Eukaryota > Metazoa > Chordata > Lepidosauria > Squamata > Charinaidae > Charina > Charina bottae. The sequence continues at coordinate 4,688,646 of JALMGJ010000009.1, forward strand.
ATAAACAAACAAACAAATAAATGTGTGACTTCTATGGAAAATGTTGCTTGCTCCTACTCTTTTCAAAGGTATTTCAGTTTTGAAGAAGTCACAATGGTTCTGCAAGAGCCCAATATATATTCAAAAGTAGGGTTCTTCTGTGCTATAAAAACATCTCAGCCTATTTTCCATAATTTAGTTAGGGAAAAGTACAGTCCTTTTCAGTCCTTGAAATTTTATGATACATAATCATAAAGCCTATTGATGAGAATAAATGGTTAATTCTACCCTCACCTGTTTCACTATAAAAGTACAGAGTATACCCTATAGGCTTTCTCTGTTAACTGCTACCTCAAAAGAAGATCCTAATCTACAAATTCCTCTTACCTGCTGATTAGTGAACTGAAATCTAAAATGGTTTTAAAATCCTGTTTCATAGATTTACTAGTCAACATTGGTTAGACAATGTATTAGTTGCTTGCTCTAAGATGTTATTCATAATCAGAAATGCACTTGACTTTGGGGCAGGCATGTCACACCTCTTGCACTGCCATATACATGTGACAGACATGCAATCCCAGGAATGGATGTGTAACTGCCCACTTATGCTTTAAATCACCTTGTCCCTTTGAATCTGGGTTGCTCAACAGACAGACAGTGCTTTCTACAACTTCACCAAACCCTGGAAAAACCACGTACTCAAAATCCAAGCATATCTGTGATGATGAAAAACATTTTGAAATAATAAATCAATATTCAAACCCAGCCAGGTTTGAAGTGAAGCCCTTGACATGCTATGCAAAGCCTGGCGTGGCCTCTGAGCCACTAGAAGCTGTATAATCCTGCTCTAGGATAAGATGTTCCTCAAAAAGGCCATCATTCTTCTCGAGTAGGAATAACAGAACAAGATGTCTCTTTCCAAAACTGCTATTAAAAGACACAAAGGAAAAATGTGTAACTGTTCTATTCACTTACGAATAAAAATACAAAGTCACTTAAATTGTAATCCTGAATAAGGATTTGGTTAGTGTAATACACACACAACCTATATTTGTCTAGATATATATCTTCTGCAGAGAGCTTAAGAGCCAATCTAATTCCAGACCTAAATATTCTGAAGTGCATAGTCAAATAAATCATGTAGGAGAACTATGAGCATATATCTAGTTTCACTTCTGCATTTTGAACTGTTAAACACACATTTATTTTCATTAGATGGAGTAGTAACCTCTCCCAAAGTTAAATACATGGCTGAATTATGGCTATATGTGAAAATCTGGCATAAAATAAGTAAGACTGCACAAAGCACAAGGTTAAGCCTGGTATAAGAGTACATGAGCTCAGAAGTAACACTACTGATTTAAATTGCATTTTGCTACTAATTAATAAAGATACTTGTTAGAGAGAGTATCTTATTTTATCCTTTATCCATACAAAGTACTTTCTCAGCAAATTATAAGGAGAGTATACAGACCAAGAAGAAGTTGAGGAATCAGGAGGAAAATAAGCCTTTTTGTGAAGTCATGTGATATGATATGATATGATATGATATGATATGATATGATGGATAGAATAGGATGTATTGGGTTGTAAATTTATGTTGGTTTCATTGCTACGTTTTTGGTGGGTGAATGGTGAAGAAGAGGGGTGAAGGAAATCTACCAAATATTTAAAATACTCTCTAAAGAGAAATACATGTGGTGGCACAGCTGTTTATAAGCACATCCTCCCTCCCTCAACTGTGTATTCAGTGACTTTCACACAGACATGGCTGCTTCATCCTGCAGATAATAGGTGGGAAAGATCCACAGTTGACAGTATATATGTCAAATATTCACATTTGCTTTGAAGCAACATGATATAATGCATAGAAAAATGGCTCCTGTGCATGTATGTAAAATTAAGCATGTAGGTGAAAGAAGGTGGCACACTTCTTAACACCTGATTCATGCATTTGTATTTAAGATTCCATGTAGAAAAGTGATTTAAGTGAACAGTAAAAATGAACACGCTTTGCCACAGCAGGGACTTCTATAAAAGGGGATAGTTTCGGGCCATCCTTCTTTCACAGAGATTATTGTTGGACAACTACTTAACTTTCTTCCTTATACATTGTACTGTCATTTGCATATACTTCTTCATGTGCTAATTTAATTAAGAAGTCTATCCTGTGATTTGAGATACTATGACATTAAGGACCAGAATAGTCCAAGCAGAATAATAAACTTTAATTTGATTGCATCTACAAATGCATCATCAAAACACAAGAGGTCTATGAAAGAATTTGATTTTCTTTCCTTTACCAATGGTAAGTCAATGGTGAAATGACCACTGATTATAATATACTGGGACACCATCTCATTGGCATATAAACTTGAAATAAATAATGTGAGACATGAAGGTAAATGTTACAAAGAAATACCTAAAATTGTTAATTATTTTGAGAGAATGAGAGATCGAGATCAACAGTGCAGTTTATGTTAAAACATTTATCTTGGCTCTTCAGCTTTACTTGGAGTGACAGTACAATCCTAAACATTTGCTATGGTTCATGCATTGCAACACAGGATCCTTGAAACTTGCTTGCTCTAATGATAAGCCCATCCAATTATGTCTTTGATAGTGCAACAGCTCTTAGGAACAGAATATAAATCACTCTCATTCTTTTTCTACATCTAATCTTTAGCTAAATAGTTTCTCAACAACTGGAAATATTAACATGATTAGTAAACCACAGAATTGACAATTGGAAGGCCATAGATTACAGGGTTCACATACTAAGTTCACATGCAATCTTAAATACTGATTTCCCTAAGTCTTTTTAAACATTAAAGGGGTTAGAAGAATCAGTTCTTGAGATTATATTTGGGTTTAAAGTCTGAACTCACACTAAATAGTTCATTTCATGCTTGTACAAATTACTGTGATTGACTCACAGACTACTTAGAATATCTCATACAAAATTAATCTTAGTCTGATCCATAAACGAATAGCAAAATAGTTGAAACTAAGCTTATGCATGTTGCTTATGTATGAAACATATGTATGAAAGTAAGTGCTATTAAAGTCAGTGAAACTATTGTGCATTGAGTTTAGAATTAAAACACCAGTCTTGCCAATGGATTGCCTGTGCTTCAGGTCAAGAAAACTGAATTTATGTCTGAGAGGCATGTCTCATTTAAAAAAAACCTCTTTTTTGTTGCCAAAACAAAGTAAACACCATTAAGACAAAAAGAAAGAAACTGAACAATGCAGGCATAGCACACACCAATAATCCCTATCATGACAGTTCATTCAGTTTTGTTTTAACATTCGCTAGATATATATGTACATTCAGATGTTCAGGTACAATTTACTTTCTAAGAATTTATGTTTTTATTGAATGTCAGTATGCTAATAAAAGACAGAAAAACATTGTAACACAATCCCATTATAGCCAGAATATATGATTTTGGTGTATCATATCTTTGAATTATTTCAGCTTTGAAATGTACATATGTTTGCTACCACAAACACTAATTATCCAGAAGGAATTATAGGAAATGCAGGTTTGGAAAGGAAAGATTTTCAAGAAAACATGTTGAATCTTTTTTTCTGCTTCCTAATATTTCAACAGAAAACTGTCAATTTCTGCTTTTTTTTATTGCCAAAACCAAAAAGAACCCAGCTGTACAAAAACAGATTGCAAGCAATTAAAATATAAAGGCAGTTTAGTCATACCTTATTATGTGTCTGTGTTTGTCCAACCAATATGAGAATATTTGATGATATAATAGATAGGCAGAAATTAATTAGAATTATTGACCTCTCAGATCTGATGTACCTGTCCAAGTAAACACACACACACACACACACAAAAGATTTTCAAAAATGTATTCCATGTCAATGTTGTAAATTCTTATTAAAACAAATCATTAATACTGACAATTTTTAAGCATTTAACAGTACTTTTAAAACATCAATATCACTTCAGTAGTCTGAAATTAACTTTTTAAATGAAAATTTAATTGGATATTTAAACATCTTTTATTTTGTATTGTACAGGCTAATAGTAATTAATGTCAGCATTGGGTAACAGAGAAAAAAAGAACAATGTTCCAACAGTGCTAAGGAACTAGATACACATGTGGTACATTTTGAAGTTTGTAATCTTGAATTATTTTGATACTGAAATTAGTAGATGCTGTACCATCCACTTCAAGAGGATGCAGCTGTTTGAGTGGTCGCAGTACACTGGGAATTATTTCTACAGATGCCATATAGAAATGACAATTAATTGAATTCACTAGGAATTGTGCATTTCCTCATGTCCTACTCATTCTCATGAGACATATACTGGACATTACTGGAGGATTATGCCCACAGATGCAGTAGGAATATCTGAGTGGATGTTCATATGATTAACAGAGCTAAATTAATGTTTATATAGAAATGGATTATTCTGATTCAAAATGGAATATTCTTGGGCTAGATTTGATTTAGTAACAAAAGTATTGCTAAATTATGTTTTACAAAGTATACAGACACTAGACAAGATAATTCATTCCATTGCTGAATTATTTATTTATTTATTTAATTTTTATGCCACCTTTATTATTTTTGTAAATAACTCAAGGCGGCAAACATACCTAATACTCCTTCCTCCTTCTATTTTCCCCACAACAACAGCCCTGTGAGGTGAGTTGGGCTGAGAGAGAGTGACTGGCCCAAGGTCACCCAGACGGCTTTCATGCCTAAGGCGGGACTAGAACTCTCAGTCTCCTGGTTTGCCATTGGCTCCTTCCCAGGACTGAGAGAGAGTCACTGGCCTAAGGTCACCCAGACGGCTTTCATGCCTAAGGTGGGACTAGAACTCTCAGTTTCCTGGTTTACCATTGGCTCCTTCCCAGGACTGAGAGATACTGGCCTAAGGTCACCCAGACGGCTTTCATGCCTAAGGTGGGACTAGAACTCTCAGTCTCCTGGTTTGCCATTGGCTCCTTCCCAGGACTGAGAGAGAGTGACTGGCCTAAGGTCACCCAGACGGCTTTCATGCCTAAGGCGGGACTAGAACTCTCAGTCTCCTGGTTTGCCATTGGCTCCTTCCCAGGGCTGAGAGAGAGTGACTGGCCTAAGGTCACCCAGACAGCTTTCATGCCTAAGGCGGGACTAGAACTCTCAGTCTCCTGGTTTGCCATTGGCTCCTTCCCAGGGCTGAGAGAGAGTGACTGGCCTAAGGTCACCCAGACGGCTTTCATGCCTATGGTGGGACTAGAACTCTCAGTCTCCTGGTTTCTTGCCCAGCACCTTAACCACTAGACCAAACTGGCTCTATAAATGTTGCACAAACTTAATTTTTAGTAAATAATAACAACTCATTCACTTGACTGACAATCATGGCTTTGTCATTCATTTTAAAAGGAACTTGATAATATTTTGTATGTGTTTGTAAATATATTATGAAAGGTATGCATCTTCATCCCATCTGATAATTATTCCAATAAGTTACAAATCTTGACAGGATTTTTTTTTTCTGGTGAGGGCTGAAGTTTCAAATCACCTCTGAAAACTGAGCCTGGAGTAAGCACAGCCTCAAAAATTATAGTAAGATATTTATAGATATTGTTTAGCTTGGTTAGCAGAACTTACTGCTTGGTCAATCAAGTAAAAGTTTACAAATTAAGCTCTACAAACTATGCTTCTCTGTGAGGTATCTGCCTGATTTTCACAAACTCCACCTTCTACTACAGCCATGTGCCTCATCCCAAACTGTTTTAGAGGATAATGGACACTCAAAGTTATACTGGGAAGAAGTAGAATAGTTCTGTTGCACAAGCAAGCTTCCACTCATGCATATTTTTGACCTAAAATGCTGCAGAGGTTCACAGAGAGTCTACCTACAATTGAAAATTCTCTGAAATGTTATGCTTTATAAAATAAATATACTAAGAAATATAATTTATTCTCACAGTTCAGTAAAATACCTTTTAAACCACCTTGATACTGCACATTGGATATTGTGGTTTATGTATATAAACATATTTGTCCAAATTCCAAATTATGCAAATCCTACATTAATCTTGAATGATGAAATGTCTCATTTTTGTTGGAACATTTATTTTGTAATATACCAAACTGAGTGTATCCTGAAGCTACTACAAAATTTGTTTTTATCAGGGAACTATGTTACCATTTGATTTGCTCTATCAATAATTTCAGATTTACAAGTCTTTTAATAAGAATCATTGCCAAATAAGCAGTTTTGCTACATGGTTACTAAAGAACATAATGAGTAATTTTACAGAAGTAGGAAATCAAATCAATTTGTTATAGACATGATGGGCCACTTTTGTATCTTAAAGGGACCTTGGCAATGTTCCTTTCAGGTCCCCTGGTTCCTCCCTCTGAACTGTTTCTTTTTTGCTCCATTGATTTTAACCCACTTTCCTCCATCTGGTCACTCTAGTACTGTACCCCTACTCCCAGTTTCACATTAGTTTCATTTTTACACTAGCAGAGCCAAAATGTACAGTCATAGACACACCATATTTATCATTCAGCTTTACAGCCACTTGTACCATGACTAGTGTCTATCTCCACAGAAGTCATCCACATTGCCCTGGCCAGTTCTTCTAAATATCAAGGCATAGAGGTAATGGTGTTTTACAGTTTTCTCAAGCTAATGCTATTATGCTTACTATGTGCATTTAACTTCTGATAAAATTATATTTGTGTGTCCACCTATACATTTTAATGTATGTAGATGTATTCATTTATTTGTTTCCTCAGTGTCATGCATCAATATATAGTACTGATTAATAATAAACTAGTTCTGAAGTGTTCTGTTTCTTCTGACTGTTTAATAATTGTATGAAGTATCTACTTATTCAGATATCAGGGGAAAGAATAATCTATAAGCATAATTCAGTATCATTTTTCCAGTCAATGGTTACTTTATTTTTTTCTTTTAAATTGCAAAAGATCATCTCCCTCAAACTGGGATTTTTCCCTTGCTTTCATGTGTGAATTTGACCTATGGATAGCACATACAATCAATTTAATCTCAGATGATAATTGAGGATGCATTCAATTAGTGAACATCTATACAAAAAAAATCTTCATCCCCACAATTGCTGTTGATGTGTGGAAATCACTATGGGGTATCTCAGATTGTGTGAGGTATTCTCTGTACTCATGTATTCATGGGAGCATTCAGAGAGCACTATGTTAAGACAAAATTGAATACATGCAGTGGTCCAAAGACAGAACTTACTGAGGGCCTGTTATACATAAGAAATATTGTGCCACTGAATCAACAGGAACCAAGATTACGTTAGTGGAAATGCTGAAGTTCTTGGAGTACTTGTCACTCAATTGTTTTATTTACCATAGTGAATGAGAGTCACAGATCAGAGCTCCATATGGATCTAGGCTTCTCAACTGAGGGGACAGGTACACATATACATCTTCATAGAAATGAAAGTGAATATAATAGGAATTTAAATGTGCATTACAACTTCAGCAAAGATGTTTTGATCAGAACTGATACCTTTAATGCCAATGAGAAGAGAAAAAGTAGATATCTAATCAAGAGTAGGAAAGCCTTAACAACAAAACTTAACATCTTAAACAGAATTATTTGCATATTACAATGTCTAACTAGCAACCCTTATATAAGAGAGACATACTTTTCTTTTGTTTAGAGTAGAAAAGCTTCTTTAGTGGTTTTACAAAGCCACTTATCAAGTACATACCTCCATAGTGCTGCATAGACAACTGCTAGGGTGATCAAAGCCAAGCATGAAAGGCCACTGCCTACTATAAGGGTTACTGAGGGAGCACCAGATGATTCCATGATCTGTGGATCATAACAAATATCTATCAGAGGAAACCATGTTCCAATAACTACAGCACAAAGATTAAAAAAAAAAAGATGTGACAAATCTAACTTGGGGCACGGCTATTTCACCTCAATGGTATTGCCAGTAAGCAGCCATTCCTCCCTACTTTAGCCTCAGTTTGAGACTGTAATGCTTTTAAGGCCCAGGGATTTCAGAATACCAAGTTAATGCCTACTCTGTTGGCCTTGAATAGCAATTTCACTCACCAAACAAAGAAATAGTTTTGTTTCTTTGAAACAAGGCAAGTGATATCAACAGTTTCATAGGAGGCCATATTATTTATTGCCATTACAGTTTCTTACCTTTAGAAAAACAACAACACATATTGGAATTACATTTTCCCTTGATAGCCAAAGTATTTAGAAAGCAATTGGCTTATTTTGACAAATTAAATGCCATCCAGTTCCTTATCCAATACTTATGACCAAACTTTTTGACTGTACAATAACTTTGCTTTAAAGTCAGCATTCATTTTTCTTGTGTCTTTAAATGGATAAAAGAAACACCAATGGGAGAAATTAACAAAATGATATAGTAATTGAAAAATCTGGACCTCTAAAACAAACAAAAAATCCTTCTTATGTTTAATATCTTTACCAGTTGAAGAATAAATGACCTTGAGGAAGAAAAGCCTTTCTTAATGCAATCAAATATACCTCACACACACACACACCCTCACCTCTACCCTCTTTAATCAGTTTTTTTTACTGCAAAATGTATATAGCATTGGCTAATTAAGCAATTAAACCAAGAAGTTTTCAGAAATACACTGCTTGATTTAGCAATGTGCTGCTGAAAAGCCTAAAGGCTCCAGTGTAAATTACGTTTTATCTAGATATGATGTGTCATCCAGGCAATATAAAATGTATTGCTTAAAATGGATTTTGAGTTTATTTCAGTCAGACACATCTAGGTTACAGGTAAGATGGTTGCTGACTGTACACTTAACAGTCTTTCCCTTAGGTTGCCCAGGTACTTTAAAATCTATTTTAATAGGCAGGTTTTTTTTTTTTTTTTTTTTAAACTTATTCCATAAATAACTGTTTTTAGTTATTTTACATTTATTTTTCTTGTCTCATGCATATAGAATTGCCTTCATAAGTGTCAACAAACAATATATATTCCCTGTACTGAAAATGCACAACTGAAATCTGTAAAACAAGAGTGGCTAGGTTCCTTTTTCTACTGGCACTAATGATAATAAATATCTCGCCCATTCGTATTTTATTAATTTATTCTTAAATGTAATCTATTCAGTTGCTAAGTTTCCTCTTTACAAACAGGAGCTGCTCCACATCTGAAACTGACAGTAGTTGTTCATATGGCAAAATCTGTAATTCATTTCCATAAACTGTAAGCTCCTGAGGGAGAAGACCCAGTCTCTTTCTGACCTGCAGCAGTGATACAATTCCTGAATACAGGCTACTGAAATATCTCTGGAGTTAATACTGAATGCATTAAAACATTCTCCCAGCCTTTCCACTAAACTCAGGGTTTTTATTTTCCCTCCCCTCCTTTGTTACTTACTATTTCTCTAGGTTGCTGAGCCAAAATGGCGAAGGTAGAGAGACGATCACATAAGCATTTCGTATGGGATGCATCGGTAAGCACAGTTTTACATCCCTGGGTGGACCAGGTTCCCAAAGAGTCGTTCCTGCAAGAAGAGAGAGGGAGGGAGGGAGAGAGACAGAGGAGGAGGAGAAAGAGAGAGAAAACCGGGATAATTACGGCTGGCGGTCAATTGCGTGAAGAGAAAAGGCAGTTTAATTGAGAGCAGAGTCTAGTGTGGGTTCCCGGACAGAAGAGATCTACTTGTTGTTGAATAGGACTTAATTTAGATGCATCTCCAGCTGTACAGTAATGCGGGGGGGGGGGGAGAGAGTAGAGACGGCGTGGGAGGGGGGCAGAAGGCAAGCAGGCAGCTCTACCGAACGCAGTGAGCTGTCCAAAGCTCGTGGTGCTGAAGCCACGTCCAGCTTCAGAGTTCTTTCTGCCAGGGAGAGAAGCGGAAGCTTTCGCCGCTGTCCGCCGCTTTCTTACTGCTCAGATCACTGCAAAAACTCATCGCTGGGGGAATAAAACAAAAGCCCCTTGTGGCATTTCCTCTTCCCCAGTGCATACCATCTCTGCCTGGGTCTGGCTTCACGTTTATGTGAGGCTATAACCTTTCTTTCTCTCTTGTGGATGTGTGTGCAATTTAAATGCAGATGGCTGTGAAATATCTGCCTGATTAACACTGATTTTAGATTGGCCGATTCTAGGTCTTCCTTTTCTGCTTGCTACGTTCGTTGCTGCTGTTAAGGTAGAGATTTTGTTCTTGTTGGTTTTAACGTTCAACCCTGAGGATTTCACCCTGGAAACCGGCAACAGCATTCCTCCTCCAACTCTTCCTTTTTTTTTTTTTTTTGCCTCGCCTCTAGCAGTGGGGTGGATTTCAGCAGGGCACCACATCTTCAAAGAGACAACCGGTCGCCCTCCAGACTTCCCCCTGTCCAACTCGATTTCATCCCTTCCCTTCCCACCCCTTTCAGTCCAGGGGTATACGGGGGTGGGGGGTGGGGGAGAGGGGCGGTTGGAAGTATCAAGGGATCTTTTGCTTTCTCCCCCCCACCCCAACCCTTTGGGTTTTGCTTTTTAAAAACCACCTATCCCTGATTAGATTAGCCATTTAAAAAGACAAAAGCTCCTGCTCAAATCTTCCCCAGCAGAACAATAAAATGGTATCAACCCACGTTTTCCTTGTGCGGAGAAAAAGAGCGAGGCAGGAGTGGGGGTGGGGTAGTGGAGAGAGAGCAAGATTAATCTTGTGTTCATGTGAATTAAAGGCATTTGAGGGGGGCTTCGAGAGAACTCAAAATCGCTATCACTTATTTTGTGTGCTGTATATTAAAACAGGATGTTTTCTGTTCCCTTGCATGCCTCTGCATCAATAATCCCTCCAGCCCACCTCAGGTTCATTGCCAGGCTTCATATGCAGCTATTCACATATTGCCTAAGCTTCTGCCTGTGCACTAGTGGGAGGACTCTGCCAAGAACAGCAAACTCCCTTACTTTCACTCCCCAAGGTCCTTAAAAATAAAGAGAAACTGGAGTGCAGGAGCCTTCAAATACCGTCCCCTTCCCTCTCCCTTTGAACCACCTGCTTTGGACTTCCCTCTTACCTCATGGCCGTTACTGTGAACTGCAATCCTTATGCACTGGCCCCTTTTTCATCAAAATGTACATCATCCCAACCCACAGTGCACCACTTGCCCTTCAATGCCCTGGGAGTTCATCATTTGGCATTATAAATATTTTCAAGGCCAGCCCATAAACAAGGCATAGCCCTAAAAGTCATTCAACTATAAAACGATTGACTATTTATTAAAAATTTGGAAACTACCACCAATAAATGTATCTGCCACTGATGAACCTCACACATTCATTGTACTTGTTCTCCTGAATATTCTTTTATTCTGTCTTGCTGTTCAAGCACAAATGAAATACATTTATCAGAGTTGATTAAATATTCAAGAAGATGCTAGTTTAAGGGAAACTGATATGGCTTAACACATAAAAACAGTGTTATTATCAATTCAGAGGGATGCTTAATAGGGTTGGACTAAGCATGGAAAGTACTGGGCAACAGCCTGATAGTTTGGTTGAAGGCTACTGTTTTCAGGATGTGATGGCTAGATCTGGGAGAGCTGATTTGATTGACACCATATTTAAAATTCAAACTCAATCCACTGTGAATTACACCATAAACCTCAGCCAGTAGAGAAGAAGGAAGAAGATACAAGATTTTTTTACTTAAGAAAATCATATAATCTATGAGGTACACTCATGTCCAATTTATTAAGCTTAGATAATTTCTAGAGAATCAGTTTCGTGGTTAAGGTGCTGGACTAGAAACTGGGAAACCATGAGTTCTAGTCTTCCTGTAGGCACAGAAACTGGCTGAATGAGTGGATAGAAATCTAAAGAGTAATTTAATGTCATTAGACACAATTCAGGATGCTCCTTTGGGCATGTACAAAGGTCTGCCTATATAACCTGGATTTTTGTGGTCTTGCTTTCTCCATTGTACTGCTTTGGACATCAATTATGCCATTCTCCCCAGTGACGGTAATAGTTTGTTTGGTAACCCAAAGGAAAACAGGAGGAGAAGCAGCCCTGGCTCTGCAGAATCTAATAAAATCCATTGGTTAAATGATTATTGGCTTCAAATGAGCAAAGGCCTAATTTGTATGTTGTTTTTGTGGCATAGCTTTCTCTTCCAAAACCATTTCTCCTATAGTTGGTTCACATACTGTATATCTCTCATATTGTATGGGTTGCCTAGAATATATGTAGTTACTTCCCATGTAAATCTAAAAGGCCTTGAGAAAGACATGAAAATGCAATCAAAGCAATCAATTTGTTGTGTGACTTTGATGCATTAATGATGAAACTTGGAAGCCAACCAGGTTGTTCCATTTATTTAAATGGTCTTCCTCTATTTAAGTGGAATGGTACACTTAGTACTGTATACTAACATTATATCAGTGCTTCTCTATAAGCTAGGCTTGCCTAAGATCATCCATTAAGATTACAGGCAAACTGTGAAATGATCCAGAATAATTTTTGCTCTGGATTTAACCACTGCATTGCACATGTGAAGGATGAAAGAAAATGAGGGGGAAGACTTAAAGTTGTTCATAATTGTAATTTTATTAGATTAACACAGGATTTTTTTAAAAAAAACTTCTTATTTTCAAGTCAAAGTTTTTTTCCTTGTATAATTTCATTAAAAATCACCTTAGCCTTGCTTGACTGCTATTCCCCTAAGTGTTACACTGCACTATGAAAGTCCTAATGAAATTTGCTTAGGATGCACAGCAGCAGCAGCAGCAGCTCCTGGAAAATTGTGCCACCTATTGTTGCCTGAATCCATCTGTATTCTTGATAAACTATCTTCTTCCTTCCCAAAAAGCTAACACTGAAAAGGATTATGTCTAAGGCTTAAGTCATATTTCCACATAAGACACTTTCCATTTGATGATGGGAAGCACCCAATATATCAAAGAACTATAACAACAGCAGCAGCAGCAGCAGCAACAATTAAATTAGAATATGAAGGACTATGCTATCCTCTGCATTTACACAGGTGCCTCTGATCCTACTCCACAAGTTTTACCACCTAATTTGGGGAATGGTTATCAGAAGGGACTGAGTAGAAACAGGGATGGAACTAGGGTCTCTGTCACCAGGGGCAAACATGTATTCCGCACCCCCCCATGGGTTATTTTATCATTTTGGCACCCCCAGATGTCGTTTTGGTGCACCCACCAGCGCGGCACCAGGGGCACATGCCCCACTTGCCCCCCTCCCCAGTTGCGGCCCTGAGTAGAAAAGTCTTTTTAATTGAGTGGAATATATCTTGCTTTACTGTGACTCCAACCTAAGGCCCATTCAATAACGGAAGGTCTAGAAAGGAACATACAAGTGCAAAGGGAGCAAGGGCAGGCAACCTGCACTTTTACCCTCTACCTGGCTACTTTCAACTATTCATCATAAAAATGATTTTGAAGAAATCCCATATTTGGGGAAATGTATGAAAAACTTCACAACAGACCTCTTTAAAAACAAAAAATAAACAGTTGAGCAAAACCATTGCAAAGCCTAGCATACTGATAAAATAATGTTTTGGATCCAGAGCTTTACTGAACTGGTGGGATCATCCCCAGCAAAGCTATGATTGGAATGCTTTCATTACCATAATGAGAGGGAGCAATAATTGTCAGATCTTTGCTCCCTCTGCAACCTCCAGTCTTACCTCATCATTGTTCTGGAGAGTCCTTCAACCTTCCCAAATATAAGTTTAGGGCCAGAGAAAAGATAGGGGACTGTAGAGGTTGGGAAACAATGAAAATTGCTTCCTTCCTCATCCTATCAGCAGAAAAGTTCTGCTGGATTGGAAATTTTCTGTGGATGGAAGAAACACTCCTGTTCACAGAAGACTGACTCTGGAGCCAAGCCAAAGAGAATAATTAAGTTTGCATAATAACATGACTAGTTAAATTTATCATGCAATTTCAGTGTTCACAAAATATATTTTTGAGTATATATTCAGAACAACTTTTTAATTATCCCCCTTAAATTCGATATATTTTCCAAATGATCTGTCTACAATTATAAATAAAGCAAATAATGTATAAATTAAAAGAAGAAAACAAATCTGGAGTAAAGGAGATATATGTGATTAATTTAGCCCAAGTGCATCTCGTTACTTCTATATGATCCTGTATCTACTGTACAGTATGTCTTTTCTGTTCTTTATATTAGTCAATCAAATGGCTATTTTGGTTTCACCAAACGTACACTATTTTTTAAATATTCTAAACCAATCTTTCTCTACCTAGTGCTCTCCAGATATATTGGGACTAGAGCTCCCAGAATTCCAAAACAATGCCCACAATGGCTAGAAATTCTGGGAACTGTACAATGAGCCTATTTGGATATGCTGGAATTTAGCAGCATCTGGAAGGAGAGATCAAAAACAGCAAGATGACAGAAGCAGTATGATGATTTAAGCTCTGCCTCTTTTATATATGCACTGACCTTGCATGCATGTACAAAGGGGGTGGGGCTTGCATTGTGATGACACTTCCCTCGTTTTGCCATTTTTGACACACATTCACACACATACTCCTGCCACTGTGGCTGCTGATGAAATTGTTGTCTTTTGGAATAGCTGGATAGATGCTTAAAAGCCAATATTTACATATGCTTCACCCAGGCCTTCGGGGAGGGAGCATGAGACCCCTCACTTCATCATGCTTGCTATCTTTTATCTTTAACTTTTATCTTTTAATTGATTTTATTGTAATTTCTTTTATTGTTGTGAGCTGCCCAGAGTCATTGACAACTGGGTGGCTTACAAGAAACCTAGTTATTTACAAGTTACATGTGGTACTCTTCCAAAAGAATCCTGGGAATTCTCTAGTTTCTGGAGTGCATATCTTTTCTATGGTGAAAAGTAATTCACAGAACCACATATGAGAGAAACTATGAGTTATAAAACAGAATGCCACAATTAATGCTTTGTGATTTGATTTAACTGGATCTTCACAAGTTCTATTTGATCTAAGAGATGCAATTTATTTCTTAGCTCGCATATAAATCTGGTTCTAAGCTTTGAAGATATTAGATGGTTCAGCTCTTGTAGCATTTTCCTATCTTCCACAAAGGCTACCCACTCACCCAACCCCCAGTTTCTTTTTGAACCTCCCTGTGTAGAGTCAAGGGCTCAGGCTTGCAACTCTGATCTCACTCAGTAGCAGTTGCTCTTCTTTAATGCTCTCAGCTGGAGCTCACAACTACTACAAGGAAGGAGGTGCTGTTGCCCATTATATGCTTACATGGAACCAGTTGCCTTGATAATTCTGCATCTCACAGGATGACAAAGTATTGATTGTCTAATTAGTTGCTTTCTAGAGATGTAACACAATACAAATTGCATAGAAGCACATGCTTCCTCTTTGTACACAGCAAAGCTTTTATTTATCTGGAATGTGGGAGTTAACTCTGGAACTAATATTTACTTGCTAAAGCAATACAGGGGAAGTACAATGAAGAAACAATGGGCTATTACCTGTTATCTTTGTTATCTAATACATCCTTCTTAACATGGTATTATCAAGATGCATTAGACTATATTTCCCATCATCCTTAGCCAATATAGCCTAACATAGATTAAAAAAAACTTGCAGAACAATAGATCAGAGGAGGCTGCGCCAGTAGTGTTCTTCCTGGGCATTATTTTTTCCCTGTCCTGCTAAGGCTATATTGATTTTAAAAGAAACTCAGTTCTATCGATATTAAATGCTGGGCTCCTTCCCAGATTTTTTTAAAAAATCATAAATGGTTCAGCTAAATTTATTTGGCCAGTTTCAGAATAGTGGATCAAATTCTCAGCCAGAATACATTTGTTTGGATTCTCCTCTGCTCCAGGATAAAGTTCATATAATATTAGGTGCATAGGAACAAGTCTTACTACATACTAGCCATACCTCATTCACTTTAGTTGTACAACACACTTAGCACATTCACACAATAGTTCAGCTCCATTAGAAACTGCCCTGTTTCTATGACTAGAATGAACTATAATGCTTGTCAAAAGTGACAGGATTCTAAATTAGGATTCTAAATTAGGATTCTGAAAAGTCATCAAAGAGCCCTGTTTTGTCACTTTACATTCATGCAGAATAGTCTTATAATTGTATATACTGTATAGTATTTATGTATCTTAAGTACCATAATATAGTGCACATACTTATATCGAAAACGTACCCCATTACCAAGAACTGTGATCTTCAGGTCATCTTTTTAGATATTGAGATTTTCCATAGTAGCTTCATAGCATCTTCACAGAATCATAAAATGTAAGGACTGGAAGGGGCTTCAAGATCATCTAGTTTAACTCCCTTTCCAATTCAGGAATCCACTACTACAGCATCCCCTACAAGTAGTCATCCAGCCTCTGGTGAAACACCTCCAGTGAAGGGGATTCCCACTCCGCCAGCCACCTCCCGCCAAGGCAGCCTGTTCTATTGCTGAATTGCTCTTACTACTAGAAAATGTTTCCTGATGTCCAACCAAAATCCATTTCCTTGTAACTTAAACTCATTGTTTCTTGTCCTGTCTTGTGGAAGAACACTGAACACTTCTTCCCAATATTATACATGTCAGCCGTTTAGATATTTGAATACAGCTATCCTGTCTCCCTGCAATCTTCTCTTCTCCAGGCCAAACATTTACAGTATTTTCAATCATTCTCTGTTGTTCTTTCCAGTATTTCAGTTTTATTGAATTGATTTCTTTTAGGATTAATGCAGTTCCACACTAGTAGATAAATAATACTTTGGACCTGTACAAATGCTATATCCTCTGCAGGCTGCTCATCCTAATCCAACTTCTAGTTAATTGTTTAGCAATTTGACAGTATGTCTTGTCAAGTACCAATAGTAACACAGTAACATCCATAATAAAGACAATAATAAAATATAAAGTATAAATCTATTAATATATATATATATACAGTATACTGTATATATATACTGTGTGTGTGTGTATATATATATATATATATATATATATATATATATATAATCTAGTAATAAATAATCTAGTAATAAATAATCTAGTAATAAATAATCTAGTAATAATAAAATCCGATATAAATCTATTAGAAAAACGCGTTCCATAGAAATGTGCTCACTCCTTGTTGCTGTGACTATGGCATGAACCTATACAAGTAGTCATCTATTTCATGTAATTGTAATTGCTTGGGGCTTCAGCGGTATTAAAAACGCCTTAAATTTTGTGAACGTTGAATTTTTATTTAAAATGCAAGGGTTTATATCCTCAGTGTCTGTGTACTCCCTTGCTACAAGATTCCAATACTGAAGGCTCATTCAGCCTCATCCTTTCATCAACTGTTACATTTGTTTTAATTTATTTAGTTCACCTGCTGGCTACGTTCTCCCCTGTTGTGCTAAGACTGCAATTGGAACAATCATTCAGCTCCATTTGGGGCAGCCATTTTAGATTGCAGTGAGACCTGGTGCATTAAATATTACTTCTGAGTATTTGTATAGGAAGAATCATGCAGAAGAGGTAGTAGTGCCAAAGCAGATCACAGAATAATGGTCCAACCACCCATGATGCACTTGCAGCAACATTTCTGTAACTCTGCATCACATAATATTGTGAGAAATAATGTGGCAGAGCACATCCATCCATGATTCTCAACTCCTGTTGAAATATATGGTGCACATGCCATCCGAACTGCAGCACTATTTTGTGCAATTAAAAATAATGATTACTAAGAATGTGCCAGGACACTATTGCAAAAACTACTCATGGAGCAATGAACTTATCACATAATACACTAATTGCTGCATTATTCTTCTCTGATGAAACCTCACCAATATGGGGGTGTGCATGTGTGAGATTTGTATATTATTGAGTAGACTTGTTATGCCCTTACTCACTCTAGACACTCCTGATTCCAGTATCTAATTATCTGAGTAATAGCACACCAGTGTGCTTACAGGATATCAAGTCTATTCCTACATGTGCTATGGGCTTAAAATGCATATTGTAGAGAGACACTCTTCCTTATGGTTGTTGTTTTTTTAAATCCGTTCTCTCATTTCTCGGAGATTGCTTGGACAAGTCCCTGCAGTTTTCTTGGCAAGGTTTTTCAGAAGTGGTTTGCCATTGCCTTCTTCCTAGGGCTGAGAGAAAGTGACTGGCCCAAGGTCACCCAGCTGGCTTCGTACCTAAGGTGGGACTAGAACTCACGGTTTCACGGTTTCTGGCCTGATGCCTTAACCGCTACACCAAACTGGCTCTCATGGTTGTACTGTTCTGTAAACTTGTTGACAGGAAGACTGGCAATGAAATGTTTACACTATATTTTACATTATATTATATTTTTAATGTTTACACTATATTACCATATTTAGAGAATCAACAATGTTATCTTACCTTGTCACATCAATTACTATTATATCTCTTTTGGGATAGACTGTCCAGTTTAGCTGACCATAGAAATGTGTTGGACATAGTATACATTGGCTTCACCAAAGCATTTGACAAAGTCTCCCATGAGATCCTAGTAGAGAAGATGGCAAAATGTGGGCTAAATTATGCTACCATTAGATGGATACAGAACTGGTTGAAAAAACACACCCAATGTGTGCATGTCAATGGATCCATATCAAACTGAAATGAAGTGTCAAATAGTTCATTGCTGGACTCCATTCTAGGCTCTGGGCTGTTCAAATGTTTATTAAAGATTAAATATTTCTCCCTCCCTGTGTGTATGTCTATGTCTGTGTGTGTGTGTGTGTGTGTGTGTATGTATGTGTATATATAGAGAGGGGGGGTCTGAGATTTTTCCTTGCTGATGTCTTAATAAAAAATTAATTGCCCTTAAATATTATTTTTGCAAAATAAATGTGCATCTTGGCTAGAACCAAATTTTAACCCAATGAGATATATATTGCTCAGAAGTAATCCCTATCCACCTTAGGTTTTATCACTCTAAAGTAAAAAGGAGGTGTTATTTATTGCAGTAGCTCAGTAATAACACCTGGCCAGCCAAGATGTTGCTATAAGTTTTGCAAGCCTGAGTTTGTATTAAATGAGTAGCGTTCCTCCCCTCTGGACTTATGCAAATTGCCTGATGTGGAAATAAACCTAGAAAACTGGAAAGGACAAGGTTTCCTTGATTTTTCTTGTCATCTGCCTTTTCAGAGTGAGCTGTATACATTTTTGCCTGAGGCCGAGCCTTGATGTGGATTTCACCTGACACTGCTTTCTTGGCTCCAGCCACTGGGGGGCAATAAGGCTCTTATACCCATAGCCTCCAAAGGCTGCTCTTAGGGGCCTTGGCCAAGCACAAGGAATTCCACAGGGGACATTTCAATGGCAATTCTTAAGATATTCTGACATCATGATCTTGGTTTGGGATGGATGGATGGATGGATGGATGGATGGATGGATGGATGGATGGATGGATGGATGGATGGATGGATAGATAGATAGATAGATAGATAGATAGATAGATAGATAGATAGATTTGTTGTTTATTAGTTCAGTTGCTTCCGACTCTTTGTGACTTCATGGACCAGCCCACGCCAGAGCTTCGTGTCCGCTGTTGTCACCCCCAGCTCCCCCACGGTCGAGTCCATCACCTCCATAATATCATCCATCCATCTTGCCCTTGGTTGGCCCCTCTTCCTTTTGCCTTCCACTTTTCCTAGCATCAGCATCTTCTCCAGGGTATCCTGTCTTCTCTTTATGTGGCCAAAGTACTTCAGTTTTGCCTTTAATATCATTCCATCAAGTGAGCAGTCTGGCTTTATTTCCTGGAGTATGGACTGGTTTGATCTTCTGGCAGTCCAAGGCACTCTCAGAATTTTCCTCCAGCACCACAGTTCAAAAGCATCTATCTTCCTTCGCTCAGCCTTCCTTATGGTCCAGCTCTCGCAGCCATAGGTTACTACGGGGAATACCATTGCTTTAACTATGCAGACCTTAGTTGTCAGTGTGATGTCTCTGCTCTTAACTATTTTATCGAGATTTGTCATTGCTCTCCTCCCAAGAAGTAAATGTCTTCTGATTTCCTGGCTGCAGTCAGCATCTGCAGTAATCTTTGCACCTAGAAATACAAAGTCTGTCACTGCCTCCACGTTTTCTCCCTCTATTTGCCAGTTATCATTCAAGCTGGTTGCCATAATCTTGGTTTTTTTGAGGTTTAATTGCAACCCAGCTTTTGCACTTTCTTCTTTCACCTTTGTCATAAGGCTCCTCAGCTCCTCCTTGCTTTCAGCCATCAAAGTGGCATCATCTGCATATCTGAGATTGTTAATGTTTCTTCCAGCGATTTTAACTCCAGTCTTGGATTCATCAAGCCCAGCACATTGCATGATGTGTTCTGCGTACAGGTTGAATAGGTAGGGTGAGAGTATACAACCCTGCCATACTCCTTTCCCAGTCTTAAACCAGCCCGTTGTTCCATGGTTTGTTCTTACCATTGCTACTTGGTCGTTATACAGATTCCTCAGGAGGCAGAGAAGATGACTTGGTATCCCCATACCACCAAGAACTTGCCACAATTTGATAGATAGATAGATAGATAGATAGATAGATAGATAGATAGATAGATAGATAGATGATACGATAGATATTTCTGGATTGGGAATAAATTTCAAGTCAACATCCTCTTTTTTAAATGTTACTTCTGCTTCATTTGGCTTCAGTGAAGCTTCCCCATTTCCTTTTTTATTAATTTAATTTAAAAAAGGAACTATACCATCTGTTTGACATAAAACAAATTCTAAAGCAATCTAGAAGAAATCTTTCTAAAAAGATGGGTCTCCAGATGTTCAGTGGTAGAGCAATTAATAAACTAAATATCCACAAATATTGATAGATGCTTTGAGTATGTCCCAGAGTACAAAAATAAGATATAAATCTAATAAATAAGTAAAATGTATGATTGTAGTCTGGACTCCAATTTCCCAAAACAATGAGTTAACCTTTCAAAGTGAGCTAAATATATACCCATAACAATTTGCCATGACAGATTAGTAACTGACTTCCAGATGGCTGTCATTTCTATTTGGATCACCCCTAAAATTTGATCACTTAACACTTGTGTCATGTTTACACAAGATACTCCAAAAATAGCCGTTAACAATAAAGCTGACTTGGATGCCATATAAATAGGAAAGAAAGTTATACATAAATCTAATTACTAATGATCAGTAATTTTGGAAATAGGAAGTAACAACTTATGCCAAAATGAAAGTACCCTAGGCCAGTTTCTTAAACTTTTTGATCTCAGGAGCCCTTCCCACTTTTTAAAATTATGGAGTACCCCCAAAGAGGTTCTGTTTCTATGGGCTATATTTCTTGATATTCAGTATTAAAAATTAAAATCGACACATTCTTAGAATATTTATTGAATCATGTAAAAATGGCAATATTAAACCCATTAGATATTAACATAAATATTTTTTTCATGAAAAACCTTACATATATATTTTACAAATAAAAAATAATAATGAAAAGAGTGACAGGGTTTTAAATTTTTGCAAATGCCTTTAATATCTGGCAAATAATTTTGATTTTGAGGACCCCTGAGGGGGTCCTTGGGGACCTCCAGGGGCCTTCAGACCACACTTTAAGAAACACTGCCCTAGGTAAAACATATATGTTGAAAAGAAACCATCCTATTATACCTTAGCAAATAATGTTTAGAGACTAAAGGAAGCATTACAATTCAATTTGATAGGTATCAAATGCTAATTTCCACTGTTTTCAATATGCATTCACATACTTGTTGCAACTATTTTTAATAGGGATTTCCAGGTTAGTTAAACTACAGGTGCCCCTCACATCTGAGCATGGAAATTTTAAAGTTCCCCTTCAAAGTAGGATGTAAAAGCTGAAAGAATGCAGGAATAGACATCAAGAAATGGTTAAAAAAACAGGAGATTTCAGTGAAAGCCAAGTATGCAGAGGAGAAAGATTAATATGGCTAATTATGACATTGAAAAGCAGACCTTATAGTAGAAAATGGAAAGTATAGACTGTAAAATAGCATGTAGATGAGATGCACGCCAAACTGTCCATGTAAAGTCAGCTTTTCTGGTCTTCTGAATGAATTAAAACCTTTAAAAATCTCTTGCTTAAACACACTTCTTTCTTGCTTAGGCCTTGAATGCCTAAAAGTGCAACCCATCTTAGGGAATCAAGGGCACAATATTTATATTTTCTGAATCCAGTAATATTGATTAAAATCCTTACTTCATTCAGGATACGTTTTGAAAGAGCAGAGAAAACCCCAACATTCAATCATACTGATTTTGGCTTGAATCCAAACTTTTCAGTTCATCATTTCCACAAAATTCAAAAAGTATTGTGCTTCTAGAAAGGCCCCTCTGAAGAGCAGGATTTCATCTTGAAGCACAACTCTCCTTTCACAAACACAAACTCTTCCACTCATGGAGCGAAAGGTTAGGATTCAAACTTATTAGTCCATAGAGAAGTTACTCTAAAAGAAGATAAGACTGATATAAATGGAGATTAAATAATTGCAGCCACACTGCAATTGTGGGATGCAGCGGGTCAATCTTCACAGCAATGAGCTTTTAAAATAACTTCCATTGACTTCCATGGAGCTATTTTGAAGCTTTGCAAGGCAGGGAAGAGTTCTTATCACCAAGCAGCTGCTATTTAGGCAGAAGAGTTTTCCCTGTTTCCTGTGGGAATAAGAAGTGGGAATGAAAGACCTGAGAGGGAAAGAGGTTTCAGGAGATGCAGCAAAGCCTCCCTAAATCGCTAGTGGGCCCATGGATTGGAATTTCCATGCTGACTGTTCACTGCTAACATTCCTCTGAAAACAATTAGCCCTTGATTATATGTACTGTAATTGGAAACACAAGTGAATGTAAACTCCAAATGAATTCAGTTTGATAGGTACTGTGTAGAACTGAACTGTATGATTCTCAAACCAAAGGAGTCCTATTGCATCTCTTGCAAACTCAGATGAACATGTGCTAATAAAAACACTTATTTCTTTAGTGTTTTGGCTTAGAGGCTGCCAGACTCTGGGTGGTTACATGTCTAAAACTGGAAACAGTAAAATGAAAGAAAAAAGACATGTACATCTGGAACAAACAATCCAATACATCAAAAGAAAACTATAAGAGGCTTGATAGCTACCTGTACCCCAAGCCGGGGAGCAGAGCCAAGTTTTCAGAGAGTTGCAGATCAGCTGCACAATGGGAGTTATAGGGATCTCTGGGGTGGGGGTGAGGAGGGGATGCGATTCCAGAAGGCAGTCACTGCAACAGAGAAGGTGCACAGTCTAGGTCCCTGTACATCTATTCTACATTATTTCATTGAAAGGACCTACCCAATCTTACTGGGTGGGCAGAAACTATTGGAGACAAGCAGTCCCTCCAATAACCAGGCCCAATGCCATGAAGGTCCTAAAAGTGATAACCAGCACTTGAATTGCATCTGGAAGTGAAGTGGCCACCAGTGCAGCTTGTGAAGCAGCAATGACACATGGGCATAACAAGGCCCCCCTGTCACTGCCCAAACCACTACATTTTGGACCAGCTGGAGCTTCTGAGTGGTCTTCAAGAGCAGCCCCAGGTACAGTCCGTGAGGTGACTAGGGCACGAGTGACTATCTAAAAGGCTTTCCACTCACAAAGACCTTCCTGGCCACAGTTGCCACCTGCTCTTTGAGCAGGAGCTGTGAGTCCAGGATGAACCTGTGCATGAGTCTCAAATGGGTGTGCATCTAAACATATAAGCATCTAAACATTATCTCCTTTATAATTTCACCTTTCAATTTGGGAACATTCCAGTTCTGAGTTGTTTTAACTATTTTTTTGTAATCAATCTATACATTTTGGTCATCATCTCTCATAATGTCTAGACATATGCTGCTTTATTAAAAAGCTGATTACCAGAGACTAAAACAGAAACATCAACAGTCTCTCTGGAAATTAAAACTTGTTTGTTTATCAACGATAAATAAAAGACTGCTGCTGTTGTTAATCCTGCCCCATCATATAAAATGATCTATATTAAAAACCCTAATATGGATGACTATAAAACTTGCCAGAGTCAATAAGCCACTAATCTTGCATTTGTAGTATAGTATAGATGAGGATAAATTTTAAGCAGACATACACAATGCCCTGAGGATAATACATTTTATTTTCTCATCTTACCTCATGGAGCTTTTATAGACAGAATCTAAAAAATCTATGGCCTGTAGGTCATATTCTTTACGCAAACTAAAGAATTTGTGTTGCTGCTGCTGCTATACGTGGATTCCCTCATCTTCCTTGGTGAAAAAAATGCTCTCCACTGATAGACAACTGCAAACAAGAGGCAGTCTTTGATATATAGAGAGACTATCAATTTCTCTCTTCTCCTACCAACCTGAAGGGATTCTGACATATGTTTGAAACTCCCTCATCACCAGTTGTAGTTCTTCATACTATACACACTACTATAGCTTGAGTAGGAAATTAAACTCACAATACATTGATTGAAGAGAACAGTGACAGATAGAGTTGGATGCCAATTACTACGTTCATAAGCCTTCTGGTATCTGTAAAATTTCATAAGTGTTAGGAGTTTTTTAAAAAATATTACAAATTGTTATAATTTGTTTGAAACATCCATCAGAGGACTGTGCAAAATGAGCTGCAAGAGAAGAATCCACTCCACTGTTAAATTGCTTTGCTTTTAATATGTGCAAAATTATAATTGCCTAATATATTCTAATACTCTTCCAAGGATGCAGTTAATGCCAGGTCTAGTCTTATCTATAGCCTCAAAGAGAGGCACCAGGGAACATCCATGATGTGATTCCCTAAGTTTTTCTCCCCTTTTATTTCAAGTCAAAATTGGATTGCTAAACAAAAAAGGGGCAGATAATGCGGCCCTGGGAGGAAGTACTCATCCTTCCTTAACATTATTAGTGTAACACTAAAGTTTCCCCTCCTAAACTGCTACTTAGCCACAACTAGGAAAGTAAAGCTTCTTTCTTTTAAGGATAACTCAGATGACCCACAAATAATTGCCAAAAATAAATGAATGTTTATTTCAGTTTTTCCACTATATTTTGATAAAGTTTTCTTCAGGTGTGACACTTGTATGTTCTTTTGATACAGAAATAAATGTTAATGTTCTAGGAACATTCAATATTATGTTGAAAAACCTTATCAAAGTTCCATTTGTCTTTGGTAATTGGCACTTTTAGCTTATTTTGATGTTTGGATTGTCTCTTCTTTGCCTTTCTGCATAGTTGCAGTGCCTAGGAATGTTAAAACCAAAGAAACTGCAGGGTAGGGCAAAATCAATGCTTTCCTTCAGTGCATTAGATCCCTATCAAATTAGCGGTCTGTTAGGACTGCTGTGGAGAACACAAATAAAAAAGTTCAGAATCTGATCTCCAGTAACACAACTGATTGTCTTCTTAATTCCTCTCAACTTTGTGAAAGTTAATTTCATGAAACATAGTTGCTTAGAATGCACAGCAAAATATTTCACTAAAGTACCAGCTCCATATAGAAGTAACTTAATTGTCTCTATTTTTACTATAGAAGTAATTGACATTCGGCTGTGTTCTTGCAATGCATGACACTTTGTGAGAGGGACATAAAATGCAAAATGAAATTAATTTACATTAGGCTATTTTTACTGAATCATATTTTAATTGCTTAATGTATGAAGTTTATTATCTTAAATAAATTTCCCAGAAAACTCAATTTGAATGAATATAAAATGGTTCTTGATAAGGCATGATGGCAATCATTATCCTCTGAACAACCGTGCCCCCACATAATTATAAGATTGCATCATCTTGAAAATTAACTTCTCTTTTACCCCAGACAAAAACCCAAGAAAGCAATAATTAACAACAAAAGTGTTTTTAAAAATACCCTAATTGATCAAGTACGGGTCAAACAGTAACACAATTGTTATTTAGAGTAAAAAAAGGCATGGAGTACTTCCCTGAGCATCTTCAATGCATTCCCACATACTCTTATAATTCAGAAAGACAATGGCAAGAAGGGAATAATTAATGTTGATGTTCAGTTAAGTTTATCCAGAGGAGAAAAACACTGGAATGTGATGGAAGCCTCCAGACTTCTGAAAGAGTGCCCTGTGAATGCTTATGTTGACATCATTTTCAGAACCCTATCATCTATCACAGTATAAGTATTTATTCTCTTAAACATGTGCTTCTAAACACATTAACTCCTTATGTGCAATCGAAAGGATACAGAGATTCAAGTCTATGGTGACAAATTTTAAAAAATGACATGAATACAAATAATATTGCCCTAAATCAGAAATGCATGTGCTTTAGGAAACATGTACAGTGGCTATCGCAGTGAGACGGAATAATTGAGATGTGTAGGTATGCTTCTGATAGAGGAATATTTGGAATGTTTCCAAAGATTGGAATACTGACTTTGGATAAGTTCTTTGTAATCAATTTACAGAATTGTCTACTTAACCCCCCCCCCTTTTTTTTTTGGTGCATGCTCAAAATTTGTAACATACTTGGAACATCTATAGTTCTACAGCTACTTTATCCAACATGAACGTGTAGACAGCGAATATCACATCCATTTTACTGACCACACCAGTAGGATAGTATTCAAGTGAAATGGGAGGGGGGAAATATCAATTTTTTAAAAAATAGGTTTTATAAGTATCTATAGTCACAACATCTACTAAATCATGGTACACATCCTCCTGTAATTTGCATAGATGTTTAAGCAAATTGTCTAGGAAAACTTTTTATTTATTTATTTGTCAAATTTATATAGCTGCCCATCTCACAGGAAGTTTTTAATATACAGTAAGTAGCTTTACTTTTATTCTTTGAAATATATATTTTCTTGATGTAAAAATCTTAAACATAGATTTCTCCAATAACATTAAAAAAAAATACAACTCCCCCTGTTTTAGGGCAATTACCAGCAATCTACCTTCTTTCCACTCCCCTCCCCCTTTTTTTTGCAGTGCTTTGGTCAGGGAGAGTTCAATGCTAGCAAGATTTTGCTTGATACCAACATCTGTGCTACTGCAAAGTACTATGGGAGCAAAATCACCTCCCAGTTGAATTTGTGACATTATTTTACATTCTTAACATCTTGTAGGTATTATATTACCTGGATTATCTGGACCATTTTCAGTCAGGTTTCAGACCTGGGCATAGGACCAAAAATGGTATTTATCACACTTGTGGATGACCTCAGGTAAGAGTGGGATGGAGGTGGTGCATCTATCCTGGCTCTCCTTGATCTTTGGGGGCTTTCGTTATCATTGATCATGGTGTCCTTCTCGACTAGCTTCAGGGATTAGGAGTGGGAGGTACAGTCAACAGTCAATGCTCTCCCCATTCCTTTTTAACATCTAGGTGAATCCATTGGGTGAGGTCATCCAACAACATGGGGTGAGGCATCATCAGTATGTTGAAGATACCCAGCTCTACATCTCTGGCTGACCAAGTGATGCCACAGAGGTTCTGTGGGGGTTTGGATGGAGAAAAACAGGCTTCAGCTCAACCGTGGTGTTGGTATGAATTAAGATCTCCCCCTGCCCTGTATGTTGTCTTCCCCCAGAACACTGTCCTGCCCGCATGTTGTCTTCCCCAGAACACTGTCTGCCTCCATGTTGTCTCCTCCCCCCCCCAGAACAGGTAAAAGGAAGCCCAATTGTTAAAAGGTTACAAAATAGCATAAGAGTTTGATATTGCCAGAGATTAACATGGAAAAGGGAGCCCAACTACTCAGACAAAGGTTCCCTTCCGATTCAATTGGAAAGCTTGACACACAAAAGGTCAGCTCATTCACAGAAATTAGCCAGCCCATTTAGGTAGACCTTCTTCCTCAGCCAAACAGATCTCCATAATAAAATAACAATAGACTTCTTCCAAGTAAGTGGACAAAGCCACAGCCTGCAGGGAACACAGACAGGAAACACAAACAGCAGGGGGCCCAACCACAGAGCGCCTCCTCTCTGAAATCCGGCAAATTACACTTCTCTCAGGTTCCTAGGGGGTGGGAACACCTTTGCATAGCAACGACCAAGCTCTCCTATATAAATGGCCTGCGGGGGAAATACAGGTGTGGCCACCTTCCAACCAGCATACTCTGCTTGTACTTCTGTACTCTGCATATGCTCTTGGGAATAAACCTGCAAACCTCTGTTCCAGCAACTGCCTGTGTGTCTATTCATTCCCGGCTTGGGACGAACCTTGGTAAGATTACCTTCTAACAGTGGCAAGACTGTGGCTGTGGATTTTAGGTCTCCCTGGATCCAGTGTCTTTTTATCTTTGGTTCTGGATGGGTTTGCACTACCTCAAACAGAACCAGTGCACAATCTGTGGATCCTTCTGGACTCATGCTCCTGTTTTAAGAGCAAGTGGCAGTCATGGTTAGGAGTGTTTTTGTACAACTTTGTTTTGTGCACCAGTGGCTCCCCTTCCTGGACTGGGAGGTCACTCATGCCTTAGTTACCTCCTGAGTAGATTCTTGCAATGTGCTCTACATGGGATTGTCCTTGAAGAGCATACAGAAGCTGCAACTGGTCCAGAATGTGGTGGTGCAGGCAGTTATGGTTACGCCTCAGTATCATGTCTATGAAGGTTCTCAGTCATCCAGGTGGAATTGTCTGTAGCTCGAATCATGTCAACTGGATTTCTATTTTCTTAATGGAAACGTTTCGCTCCTTATCCAAGGGGCTTCTTCAGTCTGAGCAAAGTTGGTAAGGGAATCCTAAATATGTTCCTAGGTAGCTGTGTGACCTTACACCTGGGGCTAGGTCATGGTTATATTGAGATGTAATTTTTAAGTCCTTTTATCATCTAATGGAGGGTCGTTAAAAACACCATGCTGCTGTTGAGCTTCTGAAATGGTCTTAATCTTCCTAGGCACAGAAGACAACACGGGGAGGAAGATGGGGGAGAGTTTGTGCCTGAGGCCCCCACCTCTATTCAAGGAAGGATTTTCCAAGTTGGCATAAATGGATTCCTTGACCCCTCTCTCAAACCACCTATCTTCTCTGTCTAAAATGTGAACATTAATGTCCTCAAATGAGTGTCCTTTTTCTTTTAGATGAAGATAAACTGCTGACTCTGGTCCTGTGGTGTTATTTCTCCTGTGTTGTGCCATCCTCCTGTACATAGGTTGTTTGGTTTCTCCAATGTAGAGTTCAGAGCACTCCTCACTGCACTGGATTGCATAAACTACATTGCTTTTCTTATGTTTTGGAGTTTGATCTTTGGGGTGTACAAGCCTCTGTCTCAGTGTGTTGGTGGGTTTGAAATATACAGGTATGTGGTGTTTGCCAAATATCCGTTTTATCTTTTCAGACACACCAGCCATGTAGGGAATGACCAGGTTCTTTCGTTTACTCTGAGTCTCAGCCCTATCTGTCGCTGTTTTAGGTCTGGTAGATTTAGATTTGGTGAAGGCCCAATTTGGATATCCACAGGCCTTCAGGGCTGTTCTCAGGTGCTGATTTTCATTCTTTTTGGAATCCATGGAGGTGGGGATGGTTTCTGCTCTGTGTGACAATGTCCTGATGACTCCTAGTTTGTGCTGCAGTGGATGGTGGGAGTCAAACATCAGATATTGATCTGTGTGTGTGGGTTTCCTGTAGATCCCTATTTCTAGCTTGCCACCGGTCCCAATGAGGACTTCACAGTCTAGGAATGCCAGTCTGTTGTCCTTGGTGTCTTCTCTGGTGAAGCTAATGTTGGCATCTATAGTGTTTATATGGTCCGTGAAGGCCTGTACTTCCTGGGCCTTGATTTTGACCCAGGTGAGAAAAAGGCAATAGACAGTTTGAAACAATTGGAACATGATGGCTCCATCGATAGGATTACCTACCACCATCTGTATCCTGGAGAAGCCATCCCCTCCATCTACGGACTTCCTAAGATCCACAAGGAAGGAACACCCCTCCGACCCATAGTCAGCAGCATCAATTCGGTAACATACAACATTGCCAAACACCTCTCTACCATACTAGCACCTCTAGTTGGACACTCTGAACACCACATCCATAATTCGGAAGAATTTGTTTCCAAAGCAAAGATCCTGAAACTGGATACAGATGAAACTATGGTCTCCTTTGATGTGTCCTCCCTTTTCACCAGCATCCCCACCACTCATGCTCTATCCGCTGTCAGGAAGAGACTAGAAGAGGACAGCACCCTGGAAAGGAGAAGCCATCTCAACCCAAACCAGATCTGCCATCTTCTGGACCTGTGTCTTAACACCACTTATTTCACATACAGAGGTGACTTTTACAGACAAAAACACGGCTGTGCCATGGGTTCTCCTGTGTCACCCATTGTGGCCAATTTATACATGGAAGAAGTGGAGAAGAAAGCACTCAACACATTCCAGGGAACGGTGCCCACCCACTGGTTTAGGTATGTGGATGACACCTGGGTCAAAATCAAGGCCCAGGAAGTACAGGCCTTCAAGGACCATATAAACACTATAGATGCCAACATTAGCTTCACCAGAGAAGACACCAAGGACAACAGACTGGCATTCCTAGACTGTGAAGTCCTCATTGGGACCGGTGGCAAGCTAGAAATAGGGATCTACAGGAAACCCACACACACAGATCAATATCTGATGTTTGACTCCCACCATCCACTGCAGCACAAACTAGGAGTCATCAGGACATTGTCACACAGAGCAGAAACCATCCCCACCTCTATGGATTCCAAAAAGAATGAAAATCAGCACCTGAGAACAGCCCTGAAGGCCTGTGGATATCCAAATTGGGCCTTCACCAAATCTAAATCTACCAGACCTAAAACAGCGACAGATAGGGCTGAGACTCAGAGTAAACGAAAGAACCTGGTCATTCCCTACATGGCTGGCGTGTCTGAAAAGATAAAACGGATATTTGGCAAACACCACATACCTGTATATTTCAAACCCACCAACACACTGAGACAGAGGCTTGTACACCCCAAAGATCAAACTCCAAAACATAAGAAAAGCAATGTAGTTTATGCAATCCAGTGCAGTGAGGAGTGCTCTGAACTCTACATTGGAGAAACCAAACAACCTATGTACAGGAGGATGGCACAACACAGGAGAAATAACACCACAGGACCAGAGTCAGCAGTTTATCTTCATCTAAAAGAAAAAGGACACTCATTTGAGGACATTAATGTTCACATTTTAGACAGAGAAGATAGGTGGTTTGAGAGAGGGGTCAAGGAATCCATTTATGCCAACTTGGAAAATCCTTCCTTGAATAGAGGTGGGGGCCTCAGGCACAAACTCTCCCCCATCTTCCTCCCCGTGTTGTCTTCTGTGCCTAGGAAGATTAAGACCATTTCAGAAGCTCAACAGCAGCATGGTGTTTTTAACGACCCTCCATTAGATGATAAAAGGACTTAAAAATTACATCTCAATATAACCATGACCTAGCCCCAGGTGTAAGGTCACACAGCTACCTAGGAACATATTTAGGATTCCCTTACCAACTTTGCTCAGACTGAAGAAGCCCCTTGGATAAGGAGCGAAACGTTTCCATTAAGAAAATAGAAATCCAGTTGACATAATTCAAGCTACAGGCCTCAGTATCATGTGTTACACCTCTGCTCTGCTAGCTGCATTGGTTCCCAGTGTGCTTCCAGGTAGAATTCAAGGTGCTGATTGTCATCTATAAAACTCTCCATGGCATGGGGCTGGGTTATTTGTGGAATTGACTCTCCCTGGTTGTTTCTACCCATACCCCTCAGTCTAACAGGGATGGCATGCTCTGGGTCCCTTAAATTAAAGAATGTCATCTAATGGCATCTAGGAAATGAGCCTTTTTTGTCACAGAGCCTACCCTTTGGAACATCATACTCTCCAAGATTACATTGGCCCCAACCCTGTCAGCCTTTCATAAAACACTTAGGACGTGGATGTGCTCCAGGGCATGGGGGTCAGGAAGCTAGATGGCCCACTAGACAAGATGTTATTACATTGTTGAGTGCCTATTGGGTTTGTTTTTGGCAACCTTGTAGGTGTTTAATGCTTTGTTGATGTTTTTAATGTTGCTTTTACGTGTTTATTTATTTATCCAACTTATATCACCGCCCATCTCCTCCCGTGTTGTTAGCTGCCCAGAGTTGCTTCTCGGATATGGGCACCCATATAAATAAATCAAATAAATCAAATAAAATATTTAAGCTGACAGGCATTTGGGCCACTCATGTTTGGAATTCCCGTGAATTATAAAGTAAGATACTATAAATATCTTACTGTAGCTACAGTATGTCTTCTATGTTAAGGAGGGATGGCCTTCTATTTGAATATAGCCTCTGTTTGAAGTGTTCCCAGTCCAAATCCAATTACTTTAAAGAGGAAGAGAAGGAGCCTCACAATCATTTATCACTAACTATCACCTGTTCCCAGGTCATATCTCCCCCACAAAAGGGGGATGACATATTTTAAAGTTCTATGTAAATTACAGCCATTATTTTCAAATTTGCATAGGTACATACATGGCAAATAATAATGTTTGGCAAGTCTATGTCTTTTTTGTCTTGTTCTGGGGCAGGTCATACAAGGCCATTGAAATCAGAATAAGCTTTATGGTATTTTTGATAGTTTAATAAATAATGTGTGGAGAAGCTGATTGCTCCCAAAAGAAAGAAGAATAGAAGCAGCCTTGGACCTCTGAGTTGGTCTAGTCCCAGTTAAAAGAACCTAAACAGGCTGAGACCATTTATATCCTCTTAGAAACACTCCAACTAAACTGCAAGGAGGTTTGCTTGTTTGGCTGAAAGAGTGAAAGAGTTAAGGGCGTGATAACTAGAGGGAAAAAAAACTGTGGTGCCCCCCTCCCCCTAGTGCCCTAAACACATGCTTATTTTGCTTAATGGTTAATCCAGGGCCGGGGATTGTTAGTTAACAAACAAGGACACGTCTTATTGATTTTTGTGAATTCTAAATTAACCAGAATAACAATTCTGTTCAGTGACTTTATGTTAATACTTTCAAACAAATAAGGCCGAATTGCTTGTATTCACAAAATGCTCCCTTGTCAAATGCATTTTATCCAAAAGGAAAACATGTTTGCAGATTTACAGTGATGTGCTTAAATTAAATAGCAGTAGTGCAGAAGCAGAACAAGACCAGTTATAGTAAGAAATTATCTACAGAGTGATGAAGTCTGAATTCATGTTTGCTAAACAATGTCTCTACTTTGCATTCTGCCTACCAAGATGGAACTTGTGTGAAATTAGGCATTTCTGTTTTTATAAAGTGGGAAGAACACATGAAATCCTGCCTGCCTGCCTCTTCTTAAGAGATGTCTTGAAGGGTGAAAGGGCATTTTATGTTAAGCATGTATTTTAAAGCAAATCTTCTTCAGAGTCATACCTCCATGAAAGCTGGAATGGACAAGTCTTCTGCCTGGGCTGGCTATCCTTTCCACTCCTAAAAATGCTTATTGCTTTAAAGATCTGCATTTAATAGTCTTGCAAGGGCTGAAGATCCATTTTTTAAAATGAAGATCCTTGAGAAATTGTAGTTTCCAACTGAAAGGTAAAGGTAAAGGTTCCCCCGCACAGTCATGTCCGACTCTAGGGGGCAGTGCTCATCTCCGTTTCTTAGCAGAAGCGCCAGCGCTGTCCGAAGATGCTTCCACGGTCATGTGGCCAGTATGACGCGCGCGGAACGCTATTACCATCCCACCGAAGTGGTACCTATTTATCTACTTGCATTTGCATGCTTTCGAATTGCTAGGTTGGCAAGAACTGGGGTGAGTGCAGGAGCTCACTCTATCATGCAGGACTAGGGTCTCGAACCGCCAAACCTGCAACCTTCCGATCGACAAGCCTGGCGTCTTAACCGCTGAGCCATCGCACCCCAACTATTTCTGTTTCCAACTATGCAGGCTTATAAACACTCTTACATTTTAAAGAATTTGTATACAGAATTATTTACTTATATTCCTATAGAATTAGCTTTTACAGAGAATGCTTTTCGTATTATTTATATTTTCCTTTACTGTTTCCCTGAGAACTGTATCCTAGAGTTTTTGATGCCTAGAAACTTGAAGTTCGAAGAAACTGCCAGATAGGTTATATTTCACATACACTAATATGGCTCTACTGTGATTAGCAGGCCACACTGTTGTTTATGACCTAAACAGCTCCAGATATCTGAGGGATTAGACCAGCTTGGTTTCAGAGAAGATTGGAAGATCCCCTTGTGGTCATGTTAATTTTAGCACAGATACATCTGGTGAAGACATAAAGGAGGACCTTCTCCATGGTGAATTCCATGCTATGAATAACCTCTCTTTAGAGAGAGGTCATCTGTGATGCAGGTGATTTGCTGGCTAACAAAAATATCTTATTCAAATAAACATTTTTGGACAGTAAACTGGTATCATCCGTGTAAGGAGTACACAATTTCTGGACAGCACCAGACTTTATGCAGCATTTTGGAGAATAAATCCAAAAGTATACTGGAGCACTTTAATGGCTTATTTTATTATTATATGTTATGTTTACTTCCTTATTTTTAATTTATTATTTGTGAGTTTATTATTTCCATTTAAAAGGTTAATTTTTACTGGGGATGTTGCAATAGCATCTTTTTAAGCTGCAGCTTCTTTTCTTCATCAGTATGGGGTGCTATGACACTGAGATGATTTCATAGCCTTCTCTACTGATGAAGAAAACCACTGCATTTTGGTGGGGTGGGGGGAGAGAGACAAATAAAAGCAGCAGATTGTTCTTCCTTCTCTTCCAGAAGGAGGAAAAAAGGGGCAGCATTTTTTCATTACTAGAGGAGGTGATGAAACATAAATCATGGTGTCCTATACTGAAGAGAAGAAAAATGCTACAGCATTTTTTGTGTTGGGGAATGGACAGAGAAGTTTTAGCATTTTTAGCAGATAGATCAGAGAATGTGTGATGAATGGAGAAGGCAACACAAGAAGGCTAGTGAGCAAGAGGATAGGTTGGGAAAGATCCAGCAGGATTTTGGAATGATAGCCCAGAGAGTCTGGGAAGAGTGGACAGGCTGGGAAGGATTGGGTAGGGGTTAGAGGAAAACAGCAATTAAGGTGTCAAAAGGTAGAAAAGGCAAGTAGAAATGCAGAAAGGAATATAAGGAAACACAGAAGTTAGCACTGTAGGGGACATTGAAAGGAAGAAAGTAGATTGGAAAGTGGAGCCAGACAGAGGGCAGTGCTGTGTAGAGAGGGCTGAAAACTTGGTAAAAATAAGTGGGAAGGGGTTGGGAAGGGATGAGGAGGCTGACATTTTGTATTCCTGGGCTATGAATTTTTTGTGGGCTACACATAGATTCCATTTCTATGCCAAAATCACAAAACATGCATGGTACAAGAGTGCATGATAAAAACTCTGCCCTTTTGTACTTGTGTCATGACACTCTATTCAAGTATATAAGTGGAAGACATTTTAGCCACAGTGTCATGACACACATTTTATCACCTGTCCCCACTTGGTGTCTCCCATGGATGCCTATGGGATTTTACTGCTCTTTTGAATGTCATAATTTCATTGTGTGCTGCCTTTCAGGACAAGAGTCTGTCTATATATTTTCTTAGCAAAAGAGAAACAGACATACACACCATTAATGACTAATTTGTTTTTCCGTTCAATCGTGTCTGATTCTCGAAGACTGCCTGG
This sequence comes from Charina bottae, assembly GCA_023362775.1. Taxonomy (NCBI): domain Eukaryota; kingdom Metazoa; phylum Chordata; class Lepidosauria; order Squamata; family Charinaidae; genus Charina; species Charina bottae. The sequence goes on from JALMGJ010000009.1 coordinate 4,724,280, forward strand.
ACAAGTCCCTGCAGTTTTCTTGGCAAGATTTTTCAGAATAAGGTGCTTAAAATAAGGCAACTTATAATTAACACACTTTTAAATTAAATGTTAATTAATTAATTTTAATAATTAAAAATAATTAAGGCAACTTTTAAATCAAGTGCTGGGTGAATGTATGTGACCAATTTGTGGGACCCTCAAGCTCCCCAAAATTGCATTGCCTAAATCAATCAATCAATCAATCAATCAATCAATCAATCTTGCTAATTCTATTTGTTGAGGGCATTATTTACTCAAAACATGTCCTTTTTATGTAATAATCTGTCCTTTCATGGGAAAACCAAGGGTCTCTGAGGTTCTTTATTTGAGCACACCATATACTGTAGATAGAATCTTGCCAGACTAAAGCTACTCTACTCTAATCTAAAGGAAATAACCTGGGAGGCTCTAGGGCGGGGCTACTCTGAATCTCTTTGTCGTCCCATGTTCTATCTCTGGGCTATGTTGTCTCTTGTCCTGACCCCCTCCTTGGAATGTGCTCCCTCTTTCCTGAGAACCAGCTGTGTTACTGTAGTCCATCACACCTCTCCTTCTTGTAAAAAAGAAATGCTTAATTTTGCACCTCTTTTTTATTTCTTTGGTTTGTACAGTATAAATAAATTTGCCTTTAATTTGAAATCAATTCTTGGTGACTTCATGGACATATCCATGGAAATTTCTTGATAATAATATGGAAGTGGTTTGCTATTATCTTCTCCTGGGATGCTTTTTTGACTCCCCAGTCTGCCTCACAATGCTTGTATTCCTTAGAGTTGTCCTATCAAAATAGTAACCAGGTCCGACCCTGTTTAGCTTTTGAGCCCAGACAAGATTGGCCAGATGTTGGCAGCTTTGTGGAGTATCAGGAATATGGTTGTGCTGGGGAACAGCATTTGCAAAAGGAGTTATTTTTCTATCTTTTCTTTTGAGCACAATAGCCACACTGGCAAGGGATACATTTGGGAGGCTAGTAGTAGTACTCTAAGCATCTTTGATGGACCATATTTTTGATAGTCCATGGTCTGGGAGTTTCCAGTAGGCATTGTAACTGAAAGAATGATTGTTTGAACTACAGAATAATGAGTAAGTAATTTAAAATGAATAACTAGATTTCTAGATAATCACTAGAGTTGATTATCATATTGAGAAAAAACACAAGAGTCACCTGCAGAAAACCAAAGCTGAACCAATGTCACAAGATCATTAATATATGAAAGTTTTGTGTTAGGCTCAAGTGATGTTCAAGAAGAAGCACGTCTTGTCTGCTATTCATCATCTATTTATGAAGAATTCTATCCATCATTAAATAACTGAGAGTATCTAGCCAGCCATAACTGATCTTGAAAAGATAATCAGGGTTGAATCTGTTTAGTACTTGGATTAGAGACCACCAGAAAATACTAAAGCTGTAGGCTAAAACATCCAGCAAAAAGGCAAGTACAAACTACTTCTGTATTGTTTCCAAGAAGACTATGAATGTATCCCTGAAGTCACAGACAAGCTCAGCTCATAGACTTTACCTTTTATTTTAAGCAGATTGAGTAACTGTAGAATTTCTTCACATGCACATAAGTAGCTAATATATACATATATAGTGTGGCCTACTATATATTAATATAGTATGATAAGCATCATATAGTATTATAAGATTATACTGTATAACAAACAACATATTCTATTTCTCTACAGCGTAATACTTTTGATCAGCACTACTTATTTCTTCTCCTACTGTTTTCTTCAAGGGCAAAATCAACAGTGAACACACTGCAAAATTTGCATAGAACCATATGCTAATGTTGTTTATATAGTTGCTAAATTTGCAGAGGAATACAAGGCTAATTGTAATCTTACAGACCTCAAACAATGAGTACTCATTAAAAACAAATTTGATAAGGAATTCCATTACAGCCTATTTTATATTTACATACTTGATCATTTTAAGATCATAAGTAACATTTTATATAAAAAGCCCACATACTTATAATCTGAATCAAAGCAAATTTCTTTGCCAATTAATGCCAATTAATCCTGAGACTTACTTCTCTTGCTTGCCATGAATTGTATCATCAAATTGGAAAATATTTTCTCTTACCAGGCCATGGATACATCAGTCCAGAGCTGGCAAAGCACCTCTGCAGTTATTTTGTTGTCACACAAAATATAATGCTAAGTGAAATTTCCTAAGAGTATATAGAAAGTTTAATCAAGAAGAGATTTGGTCATTACCTTATGGCTAGAACAAGGAGTTTCAAGTCTCCCTGTGTAATGGTATGTGGGAATGACCTTGGGAGACAGGAGGGAGAGCTGCAGACTGGACAACCAGTGTGTAAATGATATCTCAGCCCACAGAAGGAGGGAAGGTGTGGGAAACATTTCAGAAGGGACCCTCCCTAGTTTTCTGGAGAGTAAAAGGAAACAAGGGGAGAAATTGTATTGTCGAAGGCTTTCACGGCCGGAGTTCGATGGCTGTTGTGGGTCTTCCGGGCTGTGTGGCTGTGTTCTGGAAGTTGTGGTTCCTAACGTTTCGCCAGCATCTGTGGCCAGCATCTTCAGAGGGCAGGAGCACAGACAGAAGCAAAATCTCTGTGCCCCGGTAGAGTGGCAATGTTTTGTTTGTTTTCTATTTATAGAGCTAAGTTATAGGAGATTAGGTGGAGTTTTTTGTTGTGTTGAAATGTTAATGAGTGGCTGATGAGCGTGATTAGCATGTTCATTGTGAGAAGCATTCCCATGTCCTGGTGGTTGGACTGAGTTCGTTGACCTTTTCCAGGCTGTGTTTTTCAGGACTGGAGAAATTTCTGGACCACCTAAACGGCATCCACCCCAATATACAATTCACTATGGAAAAAGAAACTGACGGCAAACTTCCATTTTTAGATACGCTGGTCATACGCAAACCAGACCTCAAATTAGGACACAAAGTATACAGAAAACCCACCCATACAGACCGGTATCTGCAAAAAAATTCCAATCAACACCCACGACAAAAGAGAGGCACGATCAAAACCTTGGTGGATCGTGCTAATCGAAACTGTGAAACCCAATTTCTCAACAATGAACTTAACCATCTGAATTGGGTCCTACAGGCGAATGGCTATTCCAAGAATGAAATAAAAAGAGCCATCAAACCAAGGAAACAACATCTAACTGAAGAAAAACAGCCCCCCACAAACAAAGTATTCCTGCCCTACATCAAAGGAGTCACTGACCGCATGGGAAAACTGATGGAAAAACACAACTTTCAAACAGTCTTCAGACCCACCAGGAAAATACAACAAATGCTAAAATCAGCAAAAGACAAAAGGGACCCCTGCACCGCTGCAGGAGTATACCGCATACGATGCAGCTGCGGACAAGTATACATCGGAACCACAAAACGAAGCATTCACACCAGGATAAAAGAACATGAAAGACACTGCAGACTACAGCAACTGGAAAAATCTTCAGTAGCTGAACATGCTCTCAAGCAAACGAGACACAAAATCCTATTTGAAAACACAGAAATACTGGACAACACCAAAAGCCACTACACCAGATTATACAGAGAAGCCATTGAAATTCACAAACACCAGCACAGTTACAATAAAAAAGAAGAAAGTCTAAAAATTAGCAAAACCTGGCTACCAGTCCTGAAAAACACAGCCTGCAAAAGGTCAACGAACTCAGTCCAACCACCAGGACATGGGAATACTTCTCACAATGAACATGCTAATCACGCTCATCAGCCACTCATTAACATTTCAACACAACAAAAAACCCCACATAATCTCCTATAACTTAGCTCTATAAATAGAAAACAAACAAAACATTGCCACTCTACCTGGGCACAGAGATTTCGCTTCTGTCTGTGCTCCTGCCCTCTGAAGATGCTGGCCACAGATGCTGGCGAAACGTTAGGAACCACAACTTCCAGAACACGGCCACACAGCCCGGAAGACCCACAACAGCCATGCAGAATGATTTGTTGAGCAAATACTGTGGCACCAAATGAATTTTAGTAGAACTTTATTGGAACTAGTTAGATGCCAATCTGAATTATCTGTGGATTTGGTTTTCTAAGAATATAGGTTTTTAATAAAACAAATAAGGTAAAGGAAAACAAAGTAAATGAAAAGGGATTTTTGTTATTGGTCTGGATATTTCCTGAAACATTTCACCCTGTTTTAAGTGGGTACACAATTCTTGTACACCTTTAATCAAACAGACTGTATTGGGTTTAATGGGAAAATTCTAACCCCAGCTATCTTCTTTCCACTTTTTGCAAAATACAGTTGATCCCAGTGAGAAGCTACTGAGGGCAAGCCGCAATATACACGTACAGACAGAGCTATGTGCATATGCTAACGTGGGATGCCATTGCAAGCTTCTTCCCAGATTTCATAAAACCTTACTTTGCATCCCTGGCAGATGGAGAATGAGGTTTCTCACTGAAATTCAGTTATATTATTGTTCAAGAGCATATGTTTATGTTCTATGCTTCATATAATATGCCATAGATCGAGACATGAAACAATAAACGGGCACTAAATGTTTTGCAGAATGTGAAGAAGCTACATTCTGGTTCATTCTATTGGAAAGGAAGTGAATCCTGACGAAGTTGTAGCTAGAGATAACATGGAAATTATGTTCTTTTTTTCAGTGCTACTTAGCTGAAAAGGTCTGGATAGGCTATGGATTGTGTTGGAAAAAGATCAACTGACAGGGCTATAGTCCGATCTGTTGATATAGGGTGAGTTACAAACTTTATAAACAAACAGATAAATAACTTCTGCTTAGAGGGTTCTTAGATGCTCCAAAGTCTGTCCCTGAATATATCATTGGTGTTTTCCAGCTCAGTACTACCTTCCCCAAGCTGTCCTTTTATCCACAGGGAAAGGTTTATGGGAACGTATGGATTCCCAGTATTTTTCCTCCTAAAGTGAAAAACGGCTGGAGGTGACTGATTGGGGTAGAAAAATGACCAGAGGAGAAAAGATCATCTACTCTCTCTGGTGGGGGGAAGGGTTACATTTGAGCGTGATAATCAAACTAGATGGCAACCATAATATTTTTAAAAGTATAGTCACTGTTGGGTGGAGGAAAAGCAAAATTGGATTGGAGCTACAGGTTTAAGTGGTTTTTTTTTTTAAAAAAATCCTCTATTTCAGGTGGGGGTGGGAATGGGAATGGGGAAATGGATTACCCCTCTCCACTTGAGAGGAGATCCAGTGTTTATTTGTGCATACCTGACACAGCTTTGGAGTATATGAAGCAATAATGACATTTGATTATCTACGCATATGAAGAGTGTCTTTTCCTCACCAGTTCGATGCATGGATGTCCTCCCAGACATTCAGCATTACGATGTAGGGCAGGCTTTTGGTTAGTGTTAGCCTTAAAGGCATTGCATTTAGTCTAATCATCTCAGCTTCTATAAGTTAAGCCTAGAAAAGTCTCCTTTTTTCCCATGTGAAGCAACTTTTGCAAGGTGTCACACTCTGGTCCCTGCTTTTTAATCTTTGCATGTTTTCCCTTGACAACCTAGTTTATCAACACAGTCATGCAATTATATTAATATACTTGGAGCATGCTCCAAGAATTCATTCATAATCTTCTTTTTGCCACTTATGTAACATGTACTTCCCAACCTAATGAGGTCTGGATGCTCTAGAAATGTTATATTAATTATTATTTGAAAGATGGGTAACACTGGAGACTGAAGTCCTCTCCCTTTTTGTGCCTTTTAAAGAAACTACTTTGGAGTGCATATAAATATTTAAGCCGAGATTCCACATAATGAATTTTTAGTCAGAGGAGTGCAAGGGGTTAAATGTGACCATCAGAATTCTTAATTCCCACTCCTGTCATTTGGATTCTGTTTTGGCTGTTCTCAGTAATTGAGTATGCCTTTGAGAAGAGAAATAGGTCTTAAATGTTGGCAAAATTTATTTCTGGTGCATCTGTAATGACTTGGGTGTTCACTCTTCCTATCACTCTTGCTCTCATTGCATTGATCTGCCTTCACACAGGGCTTCTGGCTCAGAGAGAATAGCCCGTAGCAAAGGACTACTAAAGATGGTGTGCTGAACTGACTGCTCTCCTCCCAAACTACCTTTGTTCACTGAAGTTTGCCATTTACTTGAAGCAATAACCAGCTAATTGGCAAGATTAACAATTAAAAATGGTATCTAAGAAGGGCAATCCTCAAAATAGCAGAGGAATTAAGGCTTTTATGGATCAAGGATAGTCGAGACAGCATCCTGCACTGGCAGTGAAGAAGGAATGGTGGTGGAGGAGGAAAAAGCCCTGTCAGAAGGTACAAATCTGACTGCTGCCTGAGAAAAAGCCTTGAAGTTGACTCGATAGGAAATCTGATTAAGCAACCTAAACAAGAATCAAAGGAGGAGTGGGATAAATCAGCCACCTTGATTCAAAAGGACTTGGCAGATATGTTTGAACAAGTTAATAAGTGACTAAAAGATTTGTCTTCTCAAGATTCAGAGGTTGCCCAGGCTGCTAGCAAAGCATACAATGTTGTTATGAAAAATGAGCTTGATTCTGGAAAAGTTCAAAAAGATGTTAGACTGGATTTGGCTGATGTACAGGATTGGAATAGATGAAATAATTTGAGAATTAGAGGAATTGGGGAAAAAGCAGAAAATACTAATTTAAATGGATATCATCTCAAAACTGAACAACAATCTACCAGATTTAAAGCTTTCAGATAATGATGTGGGACACCCCCTTAGAGTCTTCTCTCCTAAAGCCAATCAAATGCAAAAATCAGGAGATATACCGATAAGATTTGTAAACAATCAGGTGAAAGAAAGAATTTTGCAAAAAAGCTGATGGACTGAAAGAGATCAGTTGGACTGGAGATAAAGGGCTATTTTTTCAAGATATCAATCCTGCCACACTACAAAGAAGAAGGGCCTTCAAACCTCTAACAGAAGAATTACTAAAAAGAGAAATAAGATATAAATGTGGGTTCCCTTTCAAGCTAATTGCATTTCCACCACAAGGAAGAGAGATTATTTCTATGCTCCCAGAGATGAACAAAGTCTTAATAAACCTAAAGAATACTTCATGAAGAATTAATAAAGAAAAGGCTTTGAGGTTTAAAAAAACTCATAACTTTAGGAAGAGAAGAAAATATGACAATCAGCTTATGAAACTCATATTAGTTGTTTTATATTGTTTATATTAGTTGGGAAATGTTTGATATTGTTAAATGTTTGATATTGCTTATCAAACAATATCAACGTCCTCCTTTATATCAAAGGTTATTTGTTCAATAACTTTTTATGCAATACTCTTGCACTCAGAAGCACTGAAAATCACGTATTGTATTGCTCCTTCATACAGCATTTTATAAGCCATGCCATAAAAATTATCCATTTTGCTCATTTTAGCAAGTAAAGCTGCTTTTCAATAAATATCCCTATAATATTTATTATAACTTTCTGAAAATAGAGAACTGCTTTCTAACAACCACTATGCACATTTCTCATAGACCCATAAAGGGATAATTCATTCTAAGCATTCTTTATCTAGAAACACCTAGCAAACTTTCTCCAATGACTTTTGAGTGAGATAAATATGACTGAACACTTATGAAAGATTCCCAGACACAGTATATAAAACAAGCTGCAATTTCCTTCACAAAATAGCAGGAGTATCACCGGGATGGAAATACACTTTAAAAACAGAATTAAGTAAACCTTCAGGCAACAAGGCCCAAGAAAAAGTGGTGGAAAAATCTGAGGAACCGCTTAACACCCAGAAGTTTTTAAAAAATGCAAATAGAAATTGAGACAGAGTACTGTGGTCTCTGGAGTTCAAGCTGGCCAGATATATCCTTTTTCTAATACTGTTCTCCTCCCCCTCCCCCCCCCCGCACAAAAAAAAAATCAGGATTCTATGCCCACTGAGTAAGCCATTTGTGGCTGCCTCTTTATGATTTTTTTCTGAAAGATGCTTCTATATGTCTTTTACAAGTCTTTGGGTTTTCAAGGTAAATAATTCTCTCTAATAAGATAATTCTTTCTAATAAGGGTAGTATCTTTTGGCTAAATTAAGAATTTATAGTTGAGTACATGCTGTGAGGCTCACAAAGCATTGCAATGCTCAGATAATTCTTATGTTTTAAGATACAAATACGTGTGGAAGGATATGTTTTAAGGTAAATTATAACTGATAGCAAGAAAAGTGAATAAAAACTGATATCCTAGTACCATTAAATCACTGGTAGAAATACAACAATCTGTAGGCCACTTCTGGCCTTTAAAGTCCTGTTTTAGGATAACTAGACCTTTGTGGAAACAAATAAATTAAAGCACAGTGCACTTGAAATATCAAACCAATTCCCCCAGAAAAGAAAACATGGCTGCATTTGTGTAACATATACATTGGTAAAAAAAAAAATCTGCTGACTGGCTGGCTGGCTGCTGGCCCCCCAAAATCTTGTCCATACCTTAATTACATAAAGGGCTAGAAAATAAGAATAACGGCAATAATCAGCACTGCAGTTGATTGATTGATTGATTGATTGATTATGCACCATCAAGTTGGTGTCGACTCCTAGCAACCACATAGATACATTTTCTCCATGATGATCTATCCCTAACTTGGTTCTTTAGATCTTCCAATGATGCACCCATTGCTACTGTAACTGAGTCCATCCACTTGCTGCTGGTCTTCCTCTTTTCCTCTTTCCTTCCACCTTTCTCAGCATTAGAGCCTTCTCCAGAGAGCTGGGTCTTCACATAATTTGTCCAATGTAGGATAATTTGGGCTTGCTCATTTTTGCCTTGAGTGAGAACTCTGGGTTAATTTGTTCAAAGATCCATTTGTTTGTTTTCTTGGCTGGTCATGGTATTCTCAGCAGTTTTCTCCAACACCAAAAGCATCAATACTTTTCCTATCCTGCTTTCTGATCTTTGTAGATATAGACACATCATGGCATCTGAATATCTTTTCCAAGGCTTTCAACTATGGTTAGTCTAGGGCATATTTCTTGATTGCTTGTTCCTTTGCTATTGATCCTAAAAGTCAGAAGCTATCTACCACTTCAGTATCTTCATTGTCAATTCTAACGCTGCTTGTTATATCTGTTGTCAAGCCCTTCCTTACATTGTAGTTTTAAACATCTAATTATTGGTTTAGCCATTCATATCACCTGCTAATTAATTTGTCCTACATTTGTTTTCTTTCTAATTTTAGTCAATGTATGCTGTTTTGTCTATTGTGATTCACATTCCAACAACCTAGCCCTGATTCTAACTTGTGCCTAGACTTTATTTCCCAAATTTAAAATCCTTCAGAAGGATAGTGTGATTTCTTCATAATTTGGCCTGTGAAATAATATATTATTCTGTTGACATGAAAAATGCAACATAAACATAAAAGTGCAAAATACATTATTTCAGGCTGCTCTGACTTAAGTAATATACTGTATGATTTAAGCTATATAAGTTGAAGTAATACATAAATACATAAATACATACATCAAAATATTTTATGAATTGCTGTCTCTCTATATTGCAGACTCCCATGTACAGTATAACTAGGTCCTAGTCTGGAGATACCTAACATGGGGATAGGGCACTAGAACCTATAGCAATGCATCCAAATTAGGAATTCAGTAGCATTTCTACTAGACTTCTGTGTGAGATTGAAAACAATGCAGCTGAGTCAGTTTTTTAAAGCAGCTGCATCTTTTTTCAGGCCCACACAGAAATCTGGGAGGAAAAATGGTCTGCTTTAATGAATAGCAGAAATTTGATGTGCTAGAGCAAACTTCAAAAGTCTTATTTTCAAAGCATGCATAGCCTTTCTATATATTTAACATCTGGCTAACTTGGAAGTGTAGTCCATACAGGAAGTTCTCAAACAAGAACAACATTTTGTTTTTCACTATGGATGTACACTGCTTCAGATTCAGCAAGGAAGCAGTGGCTTGGAAATATATGGAAGCATGAATGTATTAAAATCCTGGAAACAGATGCTGCTGCTTTAATGAGTCACAGACAGGTCTGCTTTTGCACTGTCTGGTATTCCAAAGCACAACTTTTGATTCAATTCTGAAATACTGTATAGCCCAAAGTTTTACAATGTTGTTTGAAAATAATACATGTTTTTTTTTTTTTAAAAAAATGGTATCTGACTATATTTAATTAAGCCTGTAAAAGTATGGAACTTTGTTTGGAATAAATATAAAACAGAATTAGGCTGCATGCATTTTCTTGATCTTTATGAGCATTTAAGCACATTTCAGTAGTCCAAACCATAGTTCTTTCATTTCTTTTTGATTTTTTAAATATCTGCAAAGCTCTATATGGGAATATTCAAATGATCATACTCTCAAAATTCCTTGATGACAACGATGGGGAATTTCTGCATATTTGGAATGAAAGAAACTGCAGTCATCACATTTTAGTGTATATCTATGAAGTTTAAAATAAAATATATGCTGTAGACATGAGTATATATTTAGAAAAATGTACACAATAGAAGTTTGTCAAGAAAATGTGATCAGTAATGGGGTTTGCCACTGTATGTGTATGGGAGTTGGCTTCAACTGGAGTGGCTCATGAGCCCAGTCAAATGAATAAAATAAATGAATATGCAGATGCTCAGTGATCTATATGCCCCAGAGAACAAAAGAATATTCTGTAGAAGAATCTGAATCCCTATCTATTTTCTCCAGGAAACATCTAGTATCCCATAAGCCTTTGTACAAGGAGCCTATTAGGACTTCATCACATTACTCACCTCCTCTGCACTAACCAGGCAAGAGTCAGTAGGTGTGGCTTCACCCCTGCAACCAAGCAGTGTTTGTGAGGTACGGTCTGTGCCTCTAGGTCCTGGCAGTGAGTTCTATAACAGAGAGGCTTTTTCTTTCCAGTTCTTGGATACCATGGAGGACTACATATTTGTAATGGTATGTGGGAAAGACCTTGGGAGATTGGGCCAAGAGACGCTGCCAAGGGACAGCATAGCCTGCAGCTGGATAGTGGGTGGGGCAAGAGGCTCAGAAGAGACCCTCCCTAGTTTCTCAGGCTGTAAAGGAGATCGGGGTGGGGGAATTGTACTTTCAGACTTGCAAGATTCTGTCAATGTAGCTTTACAATAAATTAGAATTAACTCATCTGGCTGTGATTCCTATCTGGTTTACCCCACAAGGCTGAGAGTATCCAAATGAGTCAATTGACTTGGTTTAGATGTTTCTACAACATGACTTACTTAGTGTATTTAGTTTAACCTTGTGCATGAGCAGTTATGCTTATGGATAAATTTAACCCATTGGGGGTTAGTTGAGTGAGTCAGTCAGCCTTTTAAAGCACATTAACCCTCTACCCATTAAACCAATTGAATATGCTTTTGGAACGAAGACAATGACTCATGAACATTTGAAACCCGTTTGGATTCATAGATCACAATCAAGCAAAATTTAACTGTATAGTTTTATGTATGGCCCCTTAGAACAGAGGAGCATCACCAGAGGCCACATGGCCACATGAAGCTTTCCAAAGTCTTGGGCATTACCCATCTAAAAGTTGCCACCAAATTGTAGTTTTTAATATGATGGGAAAGGGACATTAATAAATGCATGGGGAATATTTCTATCAATGCATTAATTTAAATAGTTAAACATCTAGATTGGATTGGATTGGATTGGATTGGATTGGATTGGATTGGATTGGATTGGATTGGATTGGATTGGATTGGATTAGATTAGATTAGATTAGATTAGATTAGATTAGATTAGATTAGATTAGATTAGATTAGATTAGATTAGATTAGATTAGATTAGATTAGATTTTCTCCAAGACCCACCCATCTGAGGGAATGTGGCTTCAGCAAGTCATTCAAAAGCAAGCATCACCCTTGATCCCACAGAGTTACACATTTTTGTCTTACAAGTGCTGAGGAGTGCATATAGGATTGCCCCTTAGTTCAATAGTAGTTGGTTGTGGCTTTGCTAGCTTAGCACTAAAATGTAGATATTGGAAGATATGGCTTATATCTAATATATATATATATGTGACTCATACATTTTCTGGATATTTATAATGAGTTTTAAAAAGTGTTTAATTCGTTTACAGAAAGTACAGTAAATTTGTTGACAGACCTTCTTTGACAGAGCTAGAAAAATAATTAAAATAGCTAATTAATAAACAGTAAATGTTTAGCACCTTATACTACAGTAGGAAAAATTACACATTCCTTCACTCTAGCCTTAAATCTTTAGAAGCCTGGAACCATAGCAGATAGTTTTCTCATCAGCGTGTTTCCTCCCTACCATAAGTATATGCATCCTGTCTGTGGCTATTATAAAATGAAGTGGAAGTTAATGGTGAGGTTATTTCTCCACTATTCTTTTAGAGGAATGATTCAGAGAACTGCTAACAGGTTGAAGCAAATGTCAGCAAAAATCAATAACCTTGAGGTGAGAATGTCTATGGACTAAATCAACCTTTGCAGAAGAAACAAGGTGGCCAGAGGAGATGGAGTCTACTTAGAAAAATATGTGGCCTCCTCTGGGACTTAAATTGCATTCTGCAGTGTGGGTAAGGTGTCATAGGTTAGGAAGATTAGAAAACAGCCCATTACGCTATATTGTCCAACTCTTTAATTGCAGTACATAACTTTCCTTCTGTTATGAAGTACAATAAAACTAGCATACAATTTCCAAAACTTCAGCTAGAAAATGAGTCTGCAGTAACATTGACCGTGACTTGAAAATACATAATGCTAAAGGACATAGTCCTGTCCTTAGTCAAGCCTTTTAAAGCCCATTGATGACATTGGAATTTAAACTGCCTTGTAGTGCAGAGGATTTTAGCCAATAGAGGCCCAGAACTATGAACATTGCTTTACCTTGTCTCTTCTTCATTATTGCAATCTTTTGCACTACTCAAAAACTACTCCAAAGAAGTAGAAGGCTGAGAGGATCTAAAAGATCATATTTGCCCCAGGCAGCATAAATAAGATGGAGAGCTCCTGGAGTTTGATGAGTTTTAAGTTACCTGTATACACCTATGACAGACTTCCCCAGTGTGGTTAACCTTCCAATATATGGTGTCTACAGTTTCCAGAATTCCCAGAGAACATAATTAGTGTCCTAGGAGAAGGTATGTATAGAACCCTGTAAATTCCCTGTGGCTCTATCTTTTTCACTTAAATTGATTTATGTATGCTATCTGTATTTCAGTATGTATTTGTTATGTTTATTTCTCCTCAACTAGAAAAATAAGATTTCGACTTGCTGCATTTAATGAAATAGCAGTTTGGTCTAAAAGTTAATGGGACAATATACATGTTTGCCTTTAAGTGGCACAACAGTTGATAGGAAAGAAGTTCCTATCCCATACTCTTATCCTCAGAGATTATGCTCCAGAAGCATTATCAAACTCTCACAGTTTCTTTAATGACAAAGGTTGCAATCCACCAGCAATGAACATGCGGAGAGAACTTAAAGCGTACTCCCTAGCAACAGTTCCCATGTTTTATAAAGGGAGAAAAATATGCCCTTAGGGAAACGGTACATTAGAAAAGAGCAAAATATTCCATCAATTCTTTGGTATTTCAACGAAGTGATGTGCAGGGAACATATTGTCATTTGCTGCAACCTCCTATAAGTGTACGGAAGGATATTTTTCATCCCCACTTTCTTGCTGCTCTGCCTGATGCAGATATAACATGAACCAATGGGGAGTAGGTGGGTATTTCACCCATTTCTTCACACATAAATACAGGTACAATTTGACATTGTTGTTCTGCTGTCTACAGAGACAATCTGTACCCGGAAGCAAAGAAGTACTAATAGTAGAGGCAGGGGTGGGAGGGGGAGGCAGAAGGGCAACTAGGGTCTGTGTCACCCAGGGCAAACATGGATTCTGCACCCCCCCCCCCCAGGAAACAATCAGTATACAAGTACTATTTATACAAATAGTATAAATATTATACAAATTATACAATATTATACAATATTTTAGTATACAAATACTATACAAAATACTATTTTGTCATTTTGGTGCCCCCCCAGCGCAGCGCCTGGGGCACATGCCCCACTTGCCCCCCCCCAGTTGCGGCCCTGGAGGGAAGACACTTATGCAAGACATCAGCCAGATTTCCATATACTGTGTCTCATTTATTTACTTATATTTCTACCGAGCTGATTTCCAAGAACTCAACATGGCTCATAATTAGGCTCACCATATTTTCTTGAGACAAAAACGGGACGGGGTTAAACTTATGTAATATTCCGTATTCATGAAAAAGTAAGACAATAAAAAAAGTTTTTAAGAGTTTTTAAGATCCATTTGCTGGTCCTTAAACAGATTACTATATATATAAAAATATTTTTGTTTTCATTAAAATGAAAAAGTTTTATTACATGAACATATTGAGCTAACAATCATTCTTCCTTCAGTGACAGAACTCATACAAAAATTTAGGTAGACATAGAGGGCGACTGCCGACAAAGGTCCGTGTAATTAATGCTATGGTTTTCCCAGTAGTAATGTATGGCTGTGAGAGTTGGACCATAAGGAAGGCTGAGTGCTGAAGAAATGATACTTTCGAGCTGTGGTGCTGGAGAAGACTCTTGAGAGTCCCTTGGACTGCAAGGAGGTCAAATCAGTCAATCCTAAAGGAATTCCACCCTGTCTGCTCATTGGAAGGACAGATACTGAAGCTGAAGCTCAACTACTTTGGCCATCTAATGCGAAGAGAGGATTCACTGGAAAAGACCCTGATGCTGGGAAAGACGGAAGGCAAAAGGAGAAGGGGACGGCAGAGGATGAGATGGTTAGATAGCATCACCGATGTAATGAACATGAATTTGAGTAAACTCTGGGAGACAGTGGAGGACAGGAAGGCCTGGTGTGCTATGGTCCATGAGGTCATGAAGAGTTGGACATGACTAAATGACTGAACAACAACAACAAGAGGGGGACTGTATTTGACAGGAGGCGAATGGGGAAAGCACAGCTCACAGGCTTTGTAACATCACGGATCGCAGGAAGGAGGGGAGGGGGGAGAGAAGAGAGGCAGGGAAGGGAGGATTCAGAAACTCCATGCCCGGCGAGGCTTCTCTTCCTTCTGCCTTCCCTCTTCCTCCTGCTGCTTTTTTTTCTCCCTCTTTCTCTCTCTCCCACAATCCCAAATGAAAGACTCTCTCTTGCCGAGCTGGAGAAATAATCAGTTTCACTCTTGAAAAAAGGGGGCGGGATCACATCCCAAACGCATTTTAATTAATTAAGGGGCGCGGTAGCTCAGCGGGTTAAACCGCTGAGCTGTAAGACTGCCTGATCTGATGGTCGTCAGTTCAAATCCCCGTGTGGCGAAGTGAGCTCTCGTCACTTGCCCCAGCTCCTGTCAACCCAGCAGTTTGAAAGCTAAATGCAAGTAGATAAATGGGTACCACGTTAAAGTGGGAGAATTTGCCGGCATCCTGTCAGGGGTCGCCCTCAGAGCGAAAGAAGATCCCGGGAATCCTGTGAATGGCGGCAGAGGACGACGGAACCCGATCGGCAACATCCAGGATGTCAGCAACCGACTCAGGAAGTGAGGTATTCTGGGACATGTAGTCCAATACCTACGGAAGAAGAGTCGGTTCCCTTACCCCTCTCCCTTGGCGCGCGGTAATAATATATATGAATGTATGTATAATATATATGAATTTGCAATGTTGTAAGCCGCCTAGAGTCCTCCGATAGGGAGGGGATAGGCGGGGTATAAATATGATTAATAAATAAATAAAACAAACAGAGAGCAGACAGCGACCAGCTAAGAGCAGAGCAGAGGCGGTGGCAAAGATCTCCCTCCCTGTCTCTCTCTGTCTCCCTCAATCAAGCACTTTTTAAATGATAATTGCATCTTGGCTTAATCTATCTTGCCATGCCTGACATTTTGCTAATTTTTTTAAAAAATGGGACAAAATTGACATTTATATTAAAATGACGGGACGGTCGGGAAATGTGAAAAAAACGGTACTGTCCCGTTTAAAACGGTACGTATGGTCAGCCTACTCATAATTGATAAAAGAAAGAATCTGAATAATTAGCAAATGGGAACACAACAGCTTATAAAACCAGACCAATTCTGAAGTAATTCATTAAAAAAAACCTATTTCTTCTAGCTCATAAAAGCCTTCCTAAGTAAAAGCCAAAACAAAACATTACAAATGGTGGGGGTCTAACCTTCTGCCTCCCTACAAAATTGGGGTCTGATAATCCTCTTTCCAAAGGGAGCTATATACTTATGAGGCAAAAATAAAAATAACATTTTAATACTCTCTGAGTTGTTGTAACCCAGTGCAAATCTGTTAATTTTAACCAATTTCTTATGGGAAGTATTTATCTAAGGGTAGGTAGTATTAAAGCATTTTGAAGTTTCCCAGACTTAAAGCCTAGCATAGAGCTCCCAAAGTCTTTGGAATGACTTGAAAGATTTCCAGAAGCTATCTAATAGACTTTTTTAATGTGACAGAAAGGAGAAAATATTTGATAGATGATTAGAAAATTATATTAACATTATTTAATTTTAATTAAATTTAAATAAAATGTAATGAAATTTAGTTTGATTTAGTGGTGCAACTCACTATTTTGGGAGAGCAGCCTCCAGCATGTGACTCAAAGACTGAAGACTTAGCTCAGAAAAAGCTGAATGTAATGATTAAAACTAATCTGTACCAGATATTCCCTCATTGGAAGTTGAATGAATATGTACCTGGGGTGTACAATGCCTGAATTTCATTTGGGAAATGGTGCTTCAGGAGTTGCGTAAGCATAAACATAGCCCGTCTGCAACACCATTAAAGTATAGTAGCCCTGTTTTATTCTAGGAGTGTAAAAAAAGATGTGGGTGCTTTAATAGGTTGCAGACAAGTTTTAAGTTCACTCTTCTGCTCATTCCAAGCACCTCTTCCCAATTATATGTGAAGTATTGCACGGTCCTTATTCATAGAATAGAATTATTTATAGAAATCCTCTTCTTCCAAATTTGAATAACTCTGGCCAAGATACAGACTAAGGAATGGAGTGTCCTCTTCATTCCTGAAATACTAGGTGTCCTAAAGCTGACATAGGGTTCTAACAAGGAAATGTGTGCCCTTGCTCTGCTTCACATGATGGCCTAGACCAGCCTAAACAATGTGTGGGACTCCACTGAGCACTTTCAAGAGAGAATGCCAGTAAATACATTTTCTGTCTGGATAGGAATGGCCCTGACTCTATTGGCCTTTTGGAAGGCCATGAAAATCTGACTCTTCCATCAGGCACTGGAGCTGGGATGTTAGTCACTGGAGGTCTGGCATGGGTATATCTGATAAGTGATATTTTATTAAGATCTCAATTTGGTTTCCTTTTGGTTTCAATAGAATGTTATACTTTTATTTGCCATCCAGGGTTTCTTAAACAGATGGGTGGCCATATGAATTGGATTAATAAATAAATAAATAATAACTAAAGAAGTATGTTTGGTGTGATGAGTAGTTTTAGGTAGTCTTAATAGTAGCAAAAAAAAAAAAAAAAAAGTTTTGCCTGTGAATTTGGCTCCAAACCATACCAGGTTGATCACTTCAAAATAGACATTTCCTTTTCTGAAAAGATGTGGAATAATTGCACAAAACTCTTACTCCATCACTTTTCTTTTTTGGGAACCAAACTAAGGAAGATCCTGACAACAGTGACCTACTTTTAAAAGCATTTGGGGCACATACTCAGCAGTCACGCCCTGACAATAAACTGACAAGGTGCAACCTTTTCTTTCAAACACTACTGTCCACAAAACTAAGAGTGATATCATTAGTGCTGGATGACCTCACAGCATAAGGTTTCTTTGCTTTTCCTATTCTAAGCGGCATTAAAAATAACTAGCATTTTGTCCTGATTTTCCAGCA
Source organism: Charina bottae (assembly GCA_023362775.1). NCBI lineage: Eukaryota > Metazoa > Chordata > Lepidosauria > Squamata > Charinaidae > Charina > Charina bottae. The sequence continues at coordinate 4,742,188 of JALMGJ010000009.1, forward strand.
TAGCATTTTTGTCATGATAGATGCTTCTGAACACAGAATACTTCAAAGAGGAATAAAAGGTAAAGGTAAAGGTTCCCCTCGCACAGTTGTACAGTCGTGTCCGACTCTAGGGGCCGGTGCTCATCTCCGTTTGTTAGCCGACGAGCCAGCGTTGTCTGAAGACGCTTCCACGGTCATGTGGCTGGCATGATGCACGTGGAACGCTGTTACCTACCCACTGAAGTGGTACCTATTAATCTACTTGCATTTGCATGCTTTCGAATTGCTAGGCTGGCAAGAGCTGGGGCGAGTGCGGGAGTTCACTCTGTCACGCGGGACTAGGGATTCGAACCTCCGAACTTGCGATCTTCCAATCGAAAAGCCTGGCATCTTACCCACTGAGCCACCATGCCCCCTTCAAAGAGGAATACCCAGGTTTTATTAATAGGTAACAAATATCTCTGAGCAAGCCTTGTGCATCCACCTATTTAACATAGCCTGTCAAAGTCCTATCCAAGCAGTGACAAGAGCCGGTTTGACAGAAACCAATGTCTTGGAATACATACTAGTACAGCAAGCTTGCTGTACACCAGTGGAGATATGGTATATGGTTAGACTCTAATCACTTGTTATCTGGTAGCTAAAATGTTACTCAGATCAATAAAATGGTAATATAAATTGGAATTTGCATATTTATTTATTATTTATTTTATCTTATTTATACCCCGCCTATCCCCTCCCTACTGGAGGGCTCTAGGCGGCTTACAACATCAGTACATATCAATTATACATCATATATCATACAAATTTACCGTGCGATAGGGAGGAGGACAGGGAACCGGCTCTTCAGCTGCAGGCATCGGACTACATGCCCCAGCATGCCTCGCTTCCGCGCCGGCTGCTGACGTCCAGGAAGCTGTTCTTTTTCCGGATCCGTCGTCCTCCGCCGTCATCAGGTTCTCCAGGTCTTCTTTGGATCGAGGACAACCCTCCGCTGGACGCCGGCAAATTGACCCACGAAGTGGTACCCATTTATCTACTCGCATATGCTTCCGATCTGCTGGGTGGGCAGAAGCTGGAGCTAGTGGCGGGAGCTCACCCCGCCCCGTGGTTTCGAACTGCCAGCCTTGTAGCCGGCAGACTAACGGCTCAGCGGTTTAACCTGCTGAGCCACCGCGCTCCTTTGAGCGCATATATGGGTTACTTAGTTCCATTTAATTAAAAAAAACATAATTCTGAGTCAACATGTTTCAACTGGTTTGGAAAAATATTTTATCCACTGGGTACAAATATGAACAAAATACAATTATGCAGCAATACCATTAGCCCTAATTGTATGGTATGCTGGACAAAGAAGGCAAAGGAGAAAAAAATACAGCTCAGCATAAATGCTAGAGAACAAGGATGTCCTTTAGCAAAAATGGGTATGTTTTAAAAGCATAGTATAGTAACTGTTTTGATACTGAAACGCCCTGGAGAGCACCTTGGTGACCATGACATTGGGCATATGTGCTCTTCTATTTTTATTATTTTAACAGCAGTTCAAAAGTAATAGGAACACAGTAACATCAGGAGTGATGCCATAAGTCTGAAATACGACATCTTTAAAACAAAAGATGCAGCATTGACTGACTGATTGATTGATTGTGATAAGGATTAGAAATAAACTTTTTTTGTACTCTGATTCAGAACTGATCACAGCATACTGATCAAGCACAGAAGCAAGCAAGCAACAGCTTATCACTGCATATTATTTCTGTTTCCTCCAATTTTTTTTTCTAGTCGTCTGTAGCACTATGTATACAGCATGAAAAATTTCTTGATAGTCTTCGTTTATAAGAAAAAGGTGTAATTGCTTTTTGTAAATGGAATTACTCTGACTTATGTTTTATTGGTACTTCATGCTAAGGTCTTAACATTTTAGATAGCATGGATTAAGTTAAGGAGTGAGAAATAAAATAAAGGTCTTTAGTCATTTAAATCTGTAACTGTACTAATGTTTTAATAAGGTGCCAAAATGACGATAGTCATGCAGACTTATATACAACAGTTTCTAGTAAAATAATTGCTGCATTGAATCACTTACTCAGGAAATGTATTACTGAAAAGGAACATTAATACCAAGCAAAGTGTGTTTAGAGGGAGAAGACCATCTGGCACCTAAGAAGAAACAGATCCTGCTTACGTGACACGGGAACTTACAGGGACAAACTGGATTCAGCAGAAAGGGAGGAGATTAAAAAAAATGGGAGGAGAAGAGAGCCAGAATTGATCTTGTACTCTTTGCTCCTCTCTTTAAATATTTATAAAATAATATGGACCCAAATTTAGAACTAAGATGATGGATTTAAATGAGAACATGAGACTGAAAACAATTTGGCTGTGAAACCTCTGGAACATAAATGAGTAGGAAAATAAACAAACAAACAGGTGTCCATCTCAAAGCAATGAAGCACCTCTCAGCTGAAGGGAACCATATTTCATTTACTCAGCCTTTTCTTTTAGAAATGATAGTTTTTCTTTTAAAAAAAGAGTCCTAAAAACACAATCTGAAGAGAACTCAGCTGGCCTTGAATCTATTGATCCTCCTTATATGGCTCACTTGGTTTAATATCTTTAGAAAATAGTTTTTAAAAAGCACTTTTGATTAAGTACGAGATGGATCCTGATTTTTCTTTTCACAAGAAAGTTGGAAATAGATGGGAGGTTATGATTTTTGCCAATTCTCTCATTTTTACGCAGCCTTTATATTTTCCCAAATGCAGTTCTGGAAGGTTGGCCGACTCCCTGGAACTGTGTGGCAAATGGCTCTGGAAAATGAAGAGGGAAGGTGGAATTGGAAGAAGTTTCCTTTATATCTTTTGATATAAGGAACCAAAAACCTTCTATGGACACAATATCCCTTCTGTTCATGAATACTATAATCTGAATTCAAAGCTTTATTACTAGAATTTCACGTAATTTATTGCCACTGGGAAGAGGAAGAAGGAAGTAATTCTGCATGTGGGGCCTCTCCTGTAGGAAGCCTATTTGTAACAATCTAGATCAGTGTTTTTCAGCCTTGGCAACTTTAAGACGTGTGGACTTCAACACCATGGCTGGCTGGGAAATTCTGGGAGTTGAAGTCCACACGTCTTAAAGTTGCCAAGGTTGAGAAACACTGATCTAGATTTTTCCTGTGAATTGATCTGTGCTGTGTCTAGTGCATAAGAACTTTCTGCCAAGTTCAAGCCAGGAAGGTTGATAAATATTTCTGTGACACACATTTAAAGTTTTTGTCTGAAAAATCTAACTGCCTTTACAGTGTCCTTCACCACAGGCTTCTTTAAGAGCCATCTGAGTCTGCCACTCCCATTCTAATCCGTCCTTTCTGAACAGGACATTTGTTAACACTGCTTCAAAGCACAGCCTTGTAATCAGAACAAGCTTGTGCCACATCAATACTGCTGTTCCACTTTCACAAACTCTGGCAACAAGAGCATTCAACCTGTCAGGTTAATACGGCCGTTCAAACAAAAGCAACAGGATTGTTTTTAGTAGTATATAGGCTCAATTTGGGTAAGTGATGAGTGCACTGTCCCAAAATATTGCCAGGTATGATATGAAGCATGAGAAGTCTGTGTATCATACCTGGAAATATTAGGCATCCATAGGAATGGTAAAGAGTACTGCAGGACTCAGTTTCCTACTACCATATAGTTTGTTTTATTGATTCTGTTAAATGCTGCTATATTGTCATATATTGTTATTTTTATTGTACCTGGTTGACCTTGTCTGCCCTGGGAAACTAAGCAGACCCAGGCTGAGTTAGTAACTGGATGGGAGACTATCAGGCTCAACCAGGAAGGTGAAAAACATCCCAGAAGAAAGCAATAGCAGGTTACTCCCATAATTTATTTATTTATTTAATTAATTTTTATCCCGCCTTTATTATTTTTATAAATAACTCAAGGCGGTGAACATACCTAATACTCCTTCCTCCTCCTATTTTCCCCACAACAACAACCCTGTGAGGTGAGTTGGGCTGAGAGAGAGTGACTGGCCCAAGGTCACCCAGCCGGCTTTCATGCCTAAGGCGGAACTAGAACTCACAGTCTCCTGTTTTCTAGCCCAGCACCTTAACCATTAGATCAAACTGGCTCTCTGTCATGATCCCTGTTCCAATGTTCCATAGCATTGTAACAGTGTGCATGTTTGACTCAAGGATGTCTTTATTTTTATTGGATCCTTAATTGCCTTGAAGGTTTCTAAAAAAGTGAAGCATGACTCCACAAAATAACTAACAATAGACAACATGGTTATATTAGGAACTTTCAGGGAAATAACTTCATTTTATGTAATGGATTCTGTTGTACCAGTTGCTTCTTAACACATACTGTATCCATATCCTTTGGGGTTATAATAGGGACCTCTCACAGTCTCTAGCCATCTTCAATTATTCTCGTTTCATGGAACGTACAAGAAAAAAACCCCATAACAATGGGACTAAGGCACTAGGGCCCTACCTATGTCATATACTGCATTGGCTGTGCCTCTTAAGACGTGATGGAGATTTTCCTGTTCAGGTATCATACTAGCATGCAAATATTCTGGGGGCAGTATTCTCCTTGTGTAGGTTTTGTGCATGGAGCTTCATTCTCTTTTTTCTCTCTTGACCAATTTATACAGAAAAACAAAAGTAACTAACTCAGGATGCAAAGAACTATGCAAAACAATATTGATTAAAGTGCGGTTGTATATAAATCTTTTTAGGATAGTTATTTTTATTCCAGTGCTTCTCACTCAAGAATGCAAGATTAGAGCGGAGACCCTATTATTTGTTTGTTTGTTTGTTTGTTTGTTTATTTAACATCTACACTAGTTTTACTTACTACATTGCTTTAAGATTTAGGCCCACAAAAAAGGTAGATATGCTTCTCTCTGTTCCCTGTTACAGCGAACAGCAGGCCTAGTGACATTTGGAAATAGATAATGTAGGGAGCCTCCTATTGGTAGGAAAAGAGTGAACATTAGCTCTGTCTGAAATAGAGGCTGACAAGTACAAGGAGGTCCAGTATTTCCCAGGTTATGTAGGAATATTTTACGATCTTGATTAAATCTATAAATTGCTTGCATTGCTACCTAGGTGTCTCTAGGTACACTCTAAGTCCTAACTACATATTATTAGTTATACATTTTCCACATATCCATTAATTTTACAGTTCTTTCCAAATAGCTGCTAAGCCTGCATGATGGAACACTTTTTAAAATAAATCATTGATGATGATTCTGAGATCAATTTAAGGCTCAGTCTTATCTTATATCCTATATTTTGGGAATATACATTAATGAATTACATTTTGGGAATATGCAGTTCTGAATTTTGTAGACGTACTACAAAATGAAAAAAAAACATAGTCATGCAAATAAAATTTATTTATTAAGGTTATTTTTTAAAAAATATTGATACATAAATGTTATCCAGTTCATCAAGCTTTTTCAAACCCAACTAAGATGGATGTAGCCCAGGAAATGTGGAGGAACCTAGAAAATATTTCATTCATCTACCGTTATGTATATCAGTTTTATAGGCACTCTAATTTTAAAAAATACACTTTATATACTCATTTATTTTTCTGCTTTGCTGTGCTATGTGTCTGATTCTGGACCCTGCCAAAAGTGCATTTTGAATTTTTTAAATTTGGAAAGATTTATTAACTATAATTGCTACTGTAAATGTCCTTATTTATTATTTATTTCTTTGCCTTAATATTTTGGAATAACATATAATAAATACATTAAACACAAATTAAATACAAAATAAGACAGATCAACATAAAAACAGTAACAGAGAATTAAACCCATAGTTACTCCAAAATTAAAATGCAGACTTTATATTTGAAAGGCTAAAACATTTTTCATTTAAAAAGGAACTGTTCCAAGAAGGCTGTTCTACAACCAGGATGCCACTATCAAAGCTAGTATACACACACAAACACACAGCATATGCATATGCATACATTAATAATTTCACCAAGGAAAGCTACCTTATGGAAGCAATTTGCATGGGAGAGGTTCTTGAAGAGCTGTATTATAAACCCTGAGATACTTACATCAACACAATATGACATGCTTTCTTCTGCAAGTCCTAAGACATCCATTTTACCCCTTAAAATCTATCCAGACTCAAAAAGGTCTACTAGAGGTTACAACAGACCATGCTTTTTCAACACTGTCATGGACATTTTTGCAACATCATCTCATTTCAAATGCAATATTCCAACTACTGGATTGAATCCAGGCTTTCTATGAAAGGAAAGGTCCTTCCCTTTATGGAAGGGAGTTAGCTCAAGTGGAGGTTTCCACTGGAGGATGATTGGAAGACAGTTTCTATAGATTCTCTCTTTAGTTGCTCCATGCACTCAGAAAATTGCTGAATAGGTCAGGTGTGCTGGCAGTAGTATCAGAGAAGGAATTCTCAGATATTTCCTGCTCTTGTCTCCAGTGGACCATGCAAAGTGCAGAAATAAACCTATGAGAAGCTTATATATAGCCTATTCTTTTCAAATAGGCTGGAAATAAGAATAGGCTGGAAATAAACTTGTTGAAAGGAGCTTTGTTCACTATTTTTTTTAAAATAAAAACTTACCCACTAGTGATGATAATAAAACAATAATTATATTAAAAAGGTCAATTAATTTATTCACCTTTCTACTCCTGGTGCCTAACATTAATTAAAATACAGAATACAAAAGAAAAAGTTTAAAAAGAGTTAGCAGTTAGAACTAATGCTATTGTAATCTGCCCAGAGTCACTTTTCTGTGAGATGGGTGGCTGTACAAATTTGATTAATAAATAAATAATAAATGAAACCATGACCTTCCTAAATAGTACATAATTATAAAGCTTTATAAAGCTGATATTTTGCTTGAAGGTTTCCTTCCTGACAATGAAGATTAAATTAGTCTAATTCAGAAGGTTTTTTAAATCTACGGATAAATAATCATTAGTACTAAAAACTTTGTTTTTTGACTTCCTACAATGATTTTTGGTACCTATTTATTTATAGAATTTCATTCCACCCTTCAGCCAGGTGGTTAGCATCTTACAATATTCCTCCTAACTTTAACTTTAGGGATAAGGAGGGAGATGAAATAGGTCTGGTGTAGAAAGAGCATGTCTGGGCTATGGAGCCTTGTAAATAAATGGGGTTCTAAATTTGGGTCTTCGTGCCATAGAAGGAAGTATTGTTGCTTCCGTAGCATGGGAGATGTACTGTATTGGGTTATTATACAGGTAGTCCTTGTTTAACAACCACTTGTTCATTGACGGTTCGAAGTTACAATGGCACTGAATGAGGGGACTTATGGCTGTTCCTCATAGTTGTGGCCGTTGCAGCATCCCCACTGTCATGTGATCATGATTCAGGTGCTTGGCAACTGGCTTACAATTACAACAGTCACAGAGTCCCACAGTCACATGATTGTCATTTGCGATCTTCACTGCCGGTTTCCAACAAGCAAAGTCAACAGGGAAGCTGGCAGGAGATTGCAAATGGCGATCATGTGACATCGCACCTAGTGACCATGCAGGATTTGCTTAATGATGGCAACTGGAACTGCCGCAACTGCTGTTGTAAAATGGCACACTCATGTGACACAACTTATGACCATGTCGTTTAGCAATGGAGTTGCCAGTCTTAATTACCATTGTTAAGTGAGGGCTACCTGTAATTGATTAATATAACATGCTTGTGATCTTGCATTACTTGATTCACTTGGACTGCCTATATATATTGTAATTCTTGCAGACACTCTTAATTAATTAATTTATTTGATTCAATTTAGGTACTATCCAACTCTTCTTCTGGAAGTTTCAGGAAAGCAAGCAGCAGAAAAGGCCTCGCCTAATCTCCAAAAGGGGAGAAAGGGCAGACTGTCCCAAGACACTGCCCCCCCAATTCAATTTTAAAGAACTAGTAAAAAATAATGCAAGAACAAATGTTGACTGCAGTGATTCATAAATACAAACAAAAAAGAGGGAGAGTTCATTGCAATGTATATTGCTGAACTTAAAAGCTGCCTGAATGGGCTAAATCAGAGCTTTCCAATCTGCCGCCGTTGGTGTGTCACCAACGGCGGCAGTAGCGGTGGCACAGGGGCATGCACGGCGGCAGCGCGTGGGGGCGCGTGGGCGTGCACAGAGGCGGCGCCTGCGGCGGCGGCCTCCGCTAAAATGTGGAAGCACTGATGGTGCGCCGCTGCCGCCGCCACCGTGCACACCCCCGCCGCCGCTTCTGGGTTGTGTGGCGACACACCAAACTGTGTGTCGCGACACACAGTTTGGAAAGCTGTGGGCTAAATGATGCATTGAGAGATTAACTAGTTAATTAGACTATTGCAACGTGCTCTACATGGGGCTGCCCTTGAAGAGCATTTGGAAGCTTCAGCTGGTACAGAATGCAGCTGCCTGGGTTGTAAATAGTGTCAGCTACTCAGCACATGTAACACAACTGGTTTGGGAGCTGCATTGGTTGCCGTTGTGTTTCCGGGTGCAATTCAAGGTGCTGGTTGTCACCTTTAAAGCCTTTCATGGTTTGGGACTAGGTTACCTTAGGGACCGTCTTTTCCCAGTTATTTCTACCCATCCAATCCGGTCCAGCAGAATGGGTGTGCTCCGGGTCCTGTCAGCCAAGGAATGTCGGCTGGCGGGGACCAGGAGATGTGCCTTTTCTGCTGTGGCGCCTGCCCTCTGGAACATCCTTCCTCCTGAGATTAGGATGGCCCCGACCCTTTTGGATTTTCAGAAGGCCTTGAAGACCTGGCTTTGTGCCCAGGCCTGGGGCCCCGAGTGTGTGAAGGGCCCCGTTTCATGGTTGTGTTAACACCCATGGCTTTTAAGATATCTTGGTTGTATTTATATTTATATTTAATTTTTTGGTATTGTTTTTATTGTTGATTGTTTTTATTATTGTTAGCCGCCCAGAGTCACTGGTTGAGATGGGTGGCTATCTAAATTGAATAAATAAATAAATAAATAAATTCTGAAATAAAACATTCAAAAAGAGCTTTTAACAAAGGCATATTTAACATTTAAGAGAACGGTTGAAATCACTATTTCCATGGAAACTGCTGCTAGAAATCCTGTAAAGCTGCAGTGAGAAGTAAGAGCAAACATAAATAAGCTTGCATTGGCATACAAACAGTTTGTAACAAGTCAAAATGAACTGCACTATCATTGTGGCAGAGGTTCAAACACACCAGCTCAATGCAGATTTAAAGAAGAAACCTGCAGAAACTACAAAACAGAGGGACATGTTTGGTAGCCTATTCATCAGGGAAAAGCAAATTATTTGTCATGGTGCCTGCCCTCTGGAATGAAGTTACCCCTTAAATCTGGGTGGCTCCCATCCTGATAGTGTTTCAGAGGGCCTTGAAGACCTGGCGGTTCTCCCAGGCTTTGGGCTAGGGTGGTTGAAGCCCCTTGTGAGTTACGTTGTTGGCTAGATTTGCTGTCTTGTTATTTGTCTGCTTTATTTGCTGCTTTGTTTTTACATTGTACTGTATTTTATTCTTTTGTTGTATGGTGAGCCATCCAGAGTCATTTGGAGTCAGGTGGTGCCTAAATCGAATAAACGAAAGCAAACCAAACCAAAGCAAACCAAACTAAACATAAGCAACCAACCATTCTTTTAAAAGGAGTACATCAGTCCATGCTACAGATTAAGAATTTGATAATGAAAGTGAAACACAGCTAGCTGGCCTGAAAATCTATAGTATAAAAGGTGAAATGAGACCAGCAATATAGCTAATGCCAGAATTAAAAGACAAAGCATATCAATGCAATTGGGCATAAGTTCTCCTGTATCTCATCCTGGAGAAGATCTGTCTATACGGTTGCTAATTGCTGACACCAACTTGATGGTAAATAATCTGCTGTATCAGCTACAATCAGAATCCATTGGAGTTGGGCTGCTAATAAATTCAAATAAATAAATAAATAAATAAATAAATAAAAATACTGTATATCACTGCATGAATTTGAGCAGCAATTTAGAGATGCTACATTGAAACCATTAGAAATACAATTAAAAACTTGTGATTGGCTAAGGAAGCTGTCACTGGATTGAAGTTCTATCAACAGCCTGCACATTACAATTCCTATCATGGAAACCATTGAGAGTAAACTGAAAAATGTATTGGATGCTGCTGCATCTAACTTCAAAGACGGCATTGGTAACCTCAAACATATCAGTGGTAAAATAGCGTTATGAGAGAATGCCATAGCCACGTTTTATAAAGCAAATCTGATTCCATTTGCTATACGGATGGAAGCTAAACTGGGTGAAAGCTTTCAAAATTTGATTGGAGCCCATGGGCTACACTTGTGGTACCAATTGTTAAGAATGCCACTATCGGGATCTGTAGCGGTTATAAAGTTACCATTAATTCACTATCACAGGCTGAGCAGTGCCCTTTACCTAGAATTGAGGACATTTTCCTAATTTCATTGGGGGAACAACAGGTCAGGAAAATAGACCTAAGAGAGGTTTATTTACATATGGAAAGAGGAAGATTTCAAGATAAGCCCACACAGCTGGGCAGGAGCAAAGAAGCAAGGACTACACAGATTTCAGTAAAGTGTTTTTAATGCTGGTCTGGAATAAATATAGAATCTTGGGAAATGTAAGAGGAATTTATACTGAGTTCTTTAAGGCACAGTCTCTTTGAACGATCTGAGGAACTTCTTCTCAGGTTTCCTCCCCCTGGGCTAAGTTGCTGTTTATGAGATAAGCTGCCAACTAATCTTCCCTCTATTTCTTGTTTATGTCTACTTTCCCTTCATTCATTTCCCAGCCTCCCCACAATCTCTTGCACAAATATATACCAAAGGGTTATATTGTTATTACAGGCTTGTTTTTGGAGTAGCTTCTACGCCAATTCTTTGGCAGGGCCATGGACCAAATGTTTACGGGCTGTCAGACACCCAGGACTATTTAGATAATATCATTGTCACCAAACAAAACAATGAAGTTCATATGCAAAAACTCTAGGCAACACCGCAGGGACTGGTGGACTAAGGTCATGGAGCAGACACAACAAATGTGAGTTCCTTAAACCTAGTATTACATATTATACAAGGTCTAGGCACATATATAGAGTGGTATATAAATTCAAGCAAGCATGAATGCCCTAAGGACATCAGATGTGGCACAGATATGATTTTTATAGGATGTGTTAATTATTACAAAGGCCACCCAAAGTTAGCCACTGTGCTGCATCCCTTGACTGCTTTACTACAAATGGGGAGGGCATGGCAGTGGACAAAACATACTTTTACAGCAGCAAAGAAAATGGTGGCTTCAAATGAAGTGCTCACACATCATATCCCCAAATTGCTTTTGATGCCTCACCATGTGAAATTGGTGTGGTTTTACCACATGCCATTGAAGACAGCAGTGAATACTCAATAGCTTTTGCATTATTCTCCCTCATAACCGCAGAAAATAATTATGCACAAATAGACAGGAAAGTACTGAGTTTGGTTTGGGGATTTAAATAGTTCAATAGTACCTATATGGATGGAAGTTTACCCTGAGAAGTGATCATCAGCCACTAATGTCAATCTTCAATCCATAGAGATTACACTGTGCTTACAGCAGCTGCTCAAATGCAGTGCTGGGCATTATTTTGTGCAGGGCACAGATATAAAATAAAATTCAAAAATACACACGCAAATGCAGACAGACTGTCATCTTTACTTCAAACAAAAATTCACATCAGATGGGGCTTCCTTTGATATTCTGTGGTGGAGGTTAGACTTGAACTTGGGTCTTCCCAGTGCCAGTTTAACAACTTAACTACTATACTACACTGTTCTCCATACATGTGGGGCATCTTGGAGTAGTATAGATGAGGGCATTAATAGATTTACTGGATGGACAGGAATAGACCAACAAATCAAACAACTTTTCATGAGTTGCTCATGTTGCCAAGATGCCAAAAGCAGCACCCACTTCACCTATGGGAATGGTTTGCCTTGCCATGAAAAAGAATTCATATTATTCATAATAATAAGAATATTATTGATATTTATTGTTTTAATTGATTTTAAACTTGTTGTGAACCGCCCAGGGTCCCTCCTTGTGGGGGAGATGGGCGGGATATAAATGTAATAAATAAATAAATAAATAAATAAATAAATAAATAAATAAATAAATAAATAAATTCATATAGACCATGTATGGGCACAGTCATTTTAGTTGTGATGAATGCATGTTGAACTTGGCCAGAAGTGTTTCCGATGAGTTCAACAACAGCCTCACATACCACAGATGCATTGCAAGAACCCTTTGAGAGAACAGGTATCCAAGTATAATTAGTGAACGACAATGGGCCACAATGTGTAGCTGAACAGTTTGAGATGTTCCTGAAACAAAATGGAATCAGATATATAATATCAGCACCATATCATCCAGCTACAAACAGATTGGCTAAAAGTTTGTCCAAAGCTTCAAGAATGTCTAGTGAGTGATATTATACCAAATGAAAAGCTTGCAAAGTTTCTATTTGTATATTGCAACATAGTGCACACAACAATAAATCAAACACCAATGGAGTTGTACCTTATTTTCAAGATTGGATCTTCTCAAATTATATCTAGACTGACCATATTTCCTTGAGACGAAAATGGGATGGGGGGTGGTTGCCTCCTCTTGTTGGCATGTGGGGGGGGCTGGGGTGGCGGGGCAGGGGGGTGGCACGGCAGGCAGAGGTGATTCCCCTTCTGGGTTCCCTCCAATCGGCTGCTCCGCCCCCGCCCATTGCGCTGCCTGGCCCACCCCTCCCACGCGTTGAGAGGTGGAGGCAACTCCCCCCTGCCCCCTAACCAGGCACTCCACCCCCACCCACCACGCTGCCCGGCCCGCCTCCCCCACGCACCAAGTGGAGGAGATCCCCCACCCCTCCCAACCAGCCGCTCTGCCTCTGCCCGTTCCTCTTGTCCCGTTTTTTTTGCCTCCGCCTGTCGGCACGTGGGGGGGTGGGTTGAGTGGCGCAGTGGGTGGAGGCGGAGCAGCTGATTGGGGGGCAGGGGGGAATCACCTCCACCTATCAGCATGTGGGAGGGGCAGGCCGGGCAGCGTGATGGGCAGGGGCGGAGCAGCTGATTGGAGGGAACCCAGAAGGGGAATCGCCTCCACCTGTTGCGCTGCTTGGACTACCTCTCCCACCTCCTTTGCTGCTCACTGGTGTGCGGGGGCAATTCCTCCTCCGGGTTCCCTCCGGGTTTAAAAAACAGGACAAAATTGAGATTTTTAGTATAACAACGGGACGCTCCAGAAATGGTGAAAAAATGGGACAGTATGGTCAGCCTAATTATATCTCAAATATAGTCTATTCACACTGAGACAACACATTGGCTAGCTGAACAGAACAGTGGTACAGAAGGAAATTGCGCCTGACATGGTTGGAATTCAACTTAATTGTATTCTCTTAATTGTATTTTCTATTGATGTAAATTTATATATATTTTAACTCTATTTTATTGTGCACCGCCCAGGGTCCCCGTTGGGGGAGATGGGCGGTAATATAAATCTAATAAAATAAAATAAATAAATAATTCCTGAATAACCACCAAAAGTCAGAAGAAGTCTGCTAACATCTACTCCCATACTAGATACAAACCAGTAGTTGCTCTGTGGTACCTAGCATGGTCAGACACACACAGCATTCCTGTTAGTGGTAATTCCATTTGTATTTGAAAGCTACCACATGGATAGGCCAGCAAAACCAAGGGTCACTCCTTTGGGGATTGTCCATGCTAATTACACACAGTATTATTTCCAGTGGCTCTGGAAACTTCTCTCCTTTTGATAGATATAGGTAGATAATGTAAACTCTTGCATGATGTTCATGTCTTTTTTTTTGCCAGTTAACTTTTTTTATGTTTGCTGACGTTTAATAAATAAACATCAAGCTGTATTTTTACTAGCTGAACTAAGTAATGTTTGTGCTTGCTCTGATTTGGGTATCGGGATTGACTGGGAGTGTGGTGGGCACAAACCAAACTGGAAATTACTCACAGTAATTTTCTGTCAAAAATGTTATAGGCCCAACAAGGAGCTAGCACTTATAATTGAATACCCAGAGCATCCCACACACCCCAGTCACAAAAAATATTTATTTATTTCCAGGCACTTGGTCAATCATGCAGCTGAACCAGCAGTTAGAGCCCACATATTGTGGATACTCATTAGGATTTAAAACATCCTTATTGAGGAGCAATTGTCTGCACATCAGCAAAGCTAGCATAACTTTCTTGAAAATGGCAATGACCTTGGGACTGGAAAATCTCTTGCTTGAGCATGGGAAAGAATTCAGCATCTGGTGCATAAAGATGGAGTCACTATTTGAAAAACTGGACTTCTCAGAAGCCTGAGAGCTGTGATGTCCAGAAGAAGCTCAAGCCAGAACAGCTTGGAATAAAAAAGATGGACTTCTTATGCCTGAAAGAATTGTGAGGCTGAACTCAGCAAAGTGTAAATTGGTTCAGAATTGTGCTTCAGGAAAGGAAATCTGGAACAGGCTAAGACAGATGTAGGCATACCAAGAATGAGCAATAATACTTTAATGTTCAGAAATCTCATACATCTGAAATTATCAGGGAATGGAACATATGTCAAAGTATCTCTCTATTCAGAAGACAATAAAACAAAATAATGTGAACCTTTCCGATGACTTAATCAAGGACCTGTTATTAAGATCATTATCAGAAAACTATAAATATAATATAGAGTTAATCAAACTTCATGATGAAATTCCCCTTGATGTTTGCAGATGCTTAATAAATAAACATCAAATTATATTTTTCTAGCTAAGTGGTGTGTGTGCTTGCTATGATATGAATATAGGGATTGACTGGGAGTGTGGTGGGTGCAAACTAAACTGGAAATTACCCACAGTAATTTTCTAACACTAGGGAGAGGTATAGTGAATTGAATTATTGTTATCATTAATTAAACATGCCTGTGCTCCTTTACTGTTATTTGATTAACTTGAGCTGTCTGAATATATTATAATTCTTGCAGACTCACTAGAGTTAATTCTTCTAAAAGGTTCAATAAAGCAAGCAGCTGGAAAATCTACCCCTGATTCTAGAATATTTTGCTCACAGAAAAATAAGACATGACAGTTAAGTTAAATCAAACCAGATCAGTTGGCTGCAGGAGTTCTTAATTTCTGCACTCCCTCCTTTATCATTGGCAACTTAAAAAAGGGGACTATGGAAGCAGTTCCTTTATTGTAGCTACTATATATTTTATTTATTATTTATTATTTAAATTTATATGATATATTAATATCAACCCTAGCACTGCAATGTATTAGTGGCATGGGTCTTGCAGAATATATTCCACCGAGTATATATTCCACCGAGTGCTGGAAAGAGCCCTTAGGGTGGCCTGGGGGACCCAGTGTGGAATGCAGAGGGTGACCCAGTGGGCCTGGATGGACCCCCATGGAGCTCCCTGGAGCAGTGGAGCGGTAAAGGCACAGCAGTGCAGGTGCAGTGCAGTGGCCAGGCGAGGCACGTGGTCCTGACGAGGCCAGGAGGTGCAGCAAAGCAGCTAAGTGCACCGAAGCGTCCCAACAGACTCGGTATGGAGCCCCCTGGAGCAGCAAAGGCTCATGGCAGCCAGACAGTGTGGCGAATCTTTGACGCAACCCAGTGGACCCAGCATGGAGCCCCACAGAGAGCGGCCCCACAGACTCAGAAGGGTCCATCCAGAACAGTGGAGGCATAGCGCAGCAACCAAGCGGCACGGTGGACCCTTAGAGTGGCCCAGTGGACCCAGCGGGTTGACTATAAGTCTCCCGCTAGCCCCCAGTCTGCCAGAATAGGGAGACAAGCACTGTGGCAGACCGAAACCCGAAGTAAAGACCTGAGCATACCAGTGAGCCCCCTGGAGCAGCGGAGGCACAGCGTGGCAGCCAGACAGCGTGGCAAATCCTTGGGGCAGCCCACTGGACCCAGCACAGAGCCCCCCAGAGAGTGGCCCCATGGACTTATATGGGTCCCCACAGAACAGTGGAGGCACAGTGTGGCAACCAAGCAGCACGGCAGACACTTAGGGTGCCCAATGGACCCAGCGGGTTGACTATAAGTCTCCCGCTAGCCCCCAGTCTGCCGGAATAGGGAACCAAGCACCACGGCAGACGGAACCCTGAAGTAAAGACCTAAGCATGCCTGTGAGCCCCCTGGAGCAAGGAGTTGAGTGCCCTGCTGGGGTCCCTCCAGTGTGATGAGTGGGATATTCCCTCCCTTGTGTGAGAGATGGGGAGGGAGCCTGAGAGTGGATGAGGTATGTATGTGGGGATCCTCTCTCCTTGAGTGAGAGTCAGGGAGGAGGAGAAGTGGGTGTGGTGCCCCCTGCCAGCTAGTGAGAGAGGCCAGTGAAGGGGGCATGGTAAATGTGGGGGTGATGGTTGAGTTTCCCCAGCGCTGAGAGTGGGAGCTGAAGTGCTGGGCAGCTCACTACCACCCTGTGATTGCTTGGTGTCTGCTTGTGGTGTGATTGGATGGAGGGACCCCTAACCAGGGAACCCGGAGGGCCGGGGGAAATAGATCAGGGGGAAATAGAACTAGGAGCTCTGGGGGATTTAGGGCGGGTTGTTCCATTCAGGTGGTGATGGGGCGGAGGTGTCATGTTGGGAGTCAGAGGGCGGGCCATCTTAGGAGAAGACGCCCCTGATGTTTGGTATCGGTGGCGTGTTCCAGACCCATGGAGGCCCTGGTTTTCAGCTGCTGCTTCTTAATGCCAGGTTGGTTAACAACAAGGCCCCCCTTATATGCGATTTGATCATTGAGGAGGGGGCTGACCTGGCATGTATTACTGAGTCCTGGCTGGGCCCTGAAGGGGGGGTGCCCCTTTCAGAAATGTGCCCGGTCGGGTTTATGGTATGGCACCAGCTGAGACTCCAGGTCAGGGGAGGAGGGGTGGCTGTTGTCATCTGGGAATCTCTACTGGCCTTCAGGGGTGCTGCTAGATAATTGGCCAGTTGTGAGACCCTGTTTTTGAAGTTGGGGTCCTGAGAACAGTTGGGATTGTTGCTACTGTACCAGCCTCCCTGCCATGTAGCAACCTCCCTGCCTGAGCTGCTGGAGGCCATCTCAGGGTTGGCGGTGGAGTTTCCCAGTTTCATGGTTCTGGGGGACTTTAACCTGCCATTCCTGCAGTGTGCCTTCGAGGCAGCTCAGGAGTTCATGGCCACCATGGCAGCCATGGGCCTGTCCCAGATTATTTGGGACCTGACTCGAGACAGTGGCCTCACACCAGACTTGGTTTTCTTGTCAGAGCAGTGGCAATGTGATCTGAGGGGAGAGTTAGATCTATCCCCCTTGTCATGGTCAGATCATGCCCTGGTGATCTTGAGATTCTCCTATGCTGCCCCCCCTGCATTCGATTGGTCTGTCCCCAGCAACTGATGGACCTGATGGGGTTTCAGAGGGAGCTGGGATTTATACCCGAGGATATGCTGTGCAGTCCAGCGGAGGCCCTGGCTGCTGCCTGGAATAGGGAGGCGGCTGGGGCCTTGGACAGGATTGCACCTGTGCAACCTCTCTTGTCCCATTGAACCCGATACTCCCCATGATTTACGGAGGAGTTGAGGGTTCTGAAGATGATTAAGAGACATCTAGAGCACCGCTGGAGAAAGACAAGGACTGAACCCGACCAAACATAAGCTAGAGCTGCTATTAAGGCCTACCTTGTGGTAAGAGTGGCAAAACATCAATATTTCTCCGCTCTTATTGCATCTGCAGAATGCCGTCCAACAGCCCTGTTTAACATCACTTGATCCCTTCTGGGGAAGGTGGGTCCAGCGACTCACCTACAGGGATGTGCAGAGGAGTTTTCTGGGCATCTGGAGGACTGCTTGGACCCATTCCAAGTTGGACACCAAGCATGCAGCATGGCCTGTGGAGATGCCTGGGGAATGTATGTACCCAGTTATCTGGGAACAGAGGGGACGCGGTGGCGCAGTGGCTTAATGATGCTGGAGTTTGCCAGCCAGAAATGGTCGACACTCCAACAGTTCAAGCCCAGCTCCGTGTGACGGAAGTGAGTTCCTGTCATTTCATCCCTAGCTTCTGCCCACCTAGCAGTTCAAAAGCATGTCATCTGCGAGTAGATAAATAGGTACCCCCCTTTTTGGTGGGGGGAAATGCTGGCGGTGATCTGTGCAGGGAGCAGGAACTGGTGCTGACAGAGGATCAGTGGAGAAAAAAGCCCGGATGAGCCGACTTCCCTAAAAAGGGAAGCAAAGCTAGCTCGCCCTCTTGTGGTGCATCAGTGTAAGAAAGAATAGCAACTATCTGGCACCAGAACATCTACTGTGTAACATTGTAGACTCCCTGGCAATGTATGCTATATGCTAAATAAATAAATAAATATCTGGGAATGGTTTGAACCTGTTGGGCCCGAGGAAGTGGACAGGGTTCTCTGGACTGTAAATGCCACCACTTGTCAATTAGATCCTTGTCCCTCCTGGCTGGTGAAGGCAGCTCGGGAGGTGACGTGTGGATGGGTCCAGGAGATTGTGAATTCATCCTTGGGGGAGGGAGTGTTTCCATCTGCCTTTAAAGAGGCACTGGTGCACCCCCTCCTCAGGAAACCATCACTGGATCCCACCGTGCTGGACAATTTTTGTCCAGTCTCCCACCTCCCCTTTTTAGGGAAGGTGGTTGAGAAAGTGGTGGTGTTGCAGCTCCAGAGGATCCTGGATGAAATGGATTATCTGGACCCTTTTCAGTTGGGTTTCAGGCCCGGATATTGGATGGAAACGGCTTTGGTCATACTTTTGGATGATCTCTGGCGGGAGCGGGATGGGGGCAGTGCATCCATCCTTGCTCTTCTTGACCTCTCAGCAAGTTTCAATACCATCAACCATGGTATCCTTTTGGGTCAGCTCAGGGAATTGGGGATGGGTGGCACAATTTTGCACTGGTTCACCTCCTTCCTCCAGGGCCAGTCCCAATCGGTGTTGATAGGGAGTGAGAGATCTGGCTCACGGCCCCTCCTTTGTGGGGTGCCGCAGGGTTCGGGACTCTCTCTGCTCCTTTTTAACATCTACATGAAACCGCTGGGTGAGATCATCCATTGCCACAGGATGAGGTATCATCAATATGCTGATGATACTCAATTATACATCTCCATCCCGGATGACTTAAGTGATGCTGTGGCCACCTTCTCTTGGTGCCTGGAGGCTGTAGGGGTCTGGGTGGGGAACAACAGGCTTCAGCTGAACCCTGGTAAGATGGAGTCGCTGTGGGTTGGGGACTCCTTGGCATCCAGGAATCTTCTATCTTTGGTTCTGGATGGGGTTGCACTGCCCCAGACAGATCTGGTGTGGAACCTGGGGGTTCTCCTGGAGTCACGGCTCCTGCTCGAATAGCAGGTGGCAGGCGTGGCCAGGGGAGCCTTTGCCCAACTTCGTGTTGTGCACCAGCTACGCCCCTTCCTGGATTGGGAGGCCCTCCGGTCAGTCACTCATGCCCTAATCATCTCCCACATAGACTATTGCAATGTGTTGTACATGGGGCTACCCTTGAAGAGTATCCAGAAGGTACAGCTGGTCCAGAATGCAGCTGCGCGAGCAGTTTTAGGAGCCCCAAAGATGGCCCATATAACACCTTTGCTGTGCGAGCTGCGTTGGGTGTCAGTTTGCTTCCAGGTCCAATTCAAGGTGTTGGTTATCACCTTTAAAGCCCTACATGGCATGGGTCCAGGTTACCTGAGGGACCGCCTCACCCCCATTGCATCGACCTATTCCACCCAGTCAGGCAGAGAGGGCATGCTACGGATCCTGTCCATGAGAGATTGTCAATTGGCAGGGTTCAGGAAGAGGGCCTTCTCTGCTGTGGCCCCCGCCCTGTGGAACACATTACTCCCAGAGGTGAGGTAGGCCCCCACTATCCTGGTCTTCCGAAAGGGAGTGAAAACCTGGCTTTGCCACCGCACTTGGAGTGGGAGGGGGGATAGTCTGTCATGGGGGTGGTTGGCACCTTGATGTGGCCCTGGGAAATTTTATCAAGACTGTGGTCTGACCATCTTAGATTTTATATATCATATTTTATACCTTAGAGTTTTTTGTATATTTGCATATTTATATTTTTATAATGTATCTCTTTTAACGATATTTAATTCTTTTATTGTTTTAATGTGCTTGTAAACCACCCAGAGTTATTTGTACGAGGTGGTGAAGAAATGCGATAAATAAATAAAATAAATTTCCCTCTTACATTAAAAATGACAGACATTCATAAAAGCTCATTTTATTTAAACGCCTGACATTACATTTAAACAAATGGTCTCTGGAGGTAAACATCTGCGGATTCATGAATGAACATATGGAAACCTCTCTGAAGCCATGCCTGCATTGTGTTTATGTGCTCAAAGACTTTTCCTGTACACTATTCCCTTCATGTTCTCTACTCTCTTTCAGTTATAGCACTCAAGTACCCTTTCAGTCCACTCATGCACTATACACATGTACACCCATACTCTTTTCTAATGGATGGCCTAATGATAGATTATTACTTTTGGAGTGCTATGCGGTTTCCCATTAGAAGTACACACCTTGTTTATCCCTGAGTCTAATTCCATTTCAGTCTTGTGGTGTTCTGCAGGCAAAACCTTATTATGAAGTACAATCATGAAGTCTGGAAGTGAAGCATTAGAAATGGCACTGGGGATAAAGCACATTCCTCTTCCCCACATTTTTAAAACCGCCCAGAGTCTGCCATGGTAGAGATGGGCAGGGATAATTTCAAATAATAAATAAATAAATATAAATAATAAATAAATAAAAACCATAAACAAATGCTGTCTGCACCAACTCTTCTGCCAACTCAAATGACTCTTCTGCCATTTTCTTTAAGTAAAAGTAAAAGCAGCGCCTTGCAATGTGTAGGAAGCAGCTGGAATAAAAATTGGGTTAGGGTTATCATGGTTTGCCTCTTCCCATTGTGCCTAGATTGTTCAAGGGATGCCCCAAGTTTTGTTTCCACTGGCCCACTTTCATTCATTCTTAGATAGATATTCATAATAAGTGCCATCCACTAAACTACACACACAAAAAATGGGCAGAGCTTCAATCGTGCAGTTGTAGTTGCCATGCTGACCTTTTTGACCACTTCCCCAACTCCTGCAGATGCCTCTGACCAAAATCCTGAAATCTGCCTGCTCCTTCTTTGGTATATCATCTAGGCCAGAGCTTTCCAAACTTTTCATGTTGGTGACACACTTTTTAGACATGCATCATTTCGTGACACACTCTTACAGCAGGGCATCTTTCGTGACACACTCCTACAGCAGGGCACAAGGCAGGCACTAGGACCTGCGTGGAATCACAGCAGCTTTGGAGGCAGCCACGCAGAAGGCAGGCACTAGGACCTGTGTGGAATCCTGGCAAGGCTCGGAGGCAGCAGCAGACACTGCAGCCGACACATTAACATGTCATGACACAGTTTAGAAAGCTCTGATCTAGTCCATGCTGTACATAGTAAAAGAATAAAGCCCCCCCCCCTCAACTCTACAACATATGGTTGAGGCAAAATGTATCTGATATGCCTGGAAGACACCAGATTAAGGAACATTGCTTTAGAGTTACAAAGTGTTACTGTTTTCTAAGTAAATAGTTTCAACTTGGAAGTAAGAATTGTATGCATGAAATATGCCTTTGAATTCTCAACTTACCTGGACAGAAATAAAAAAAAAGCAGTTCTTTTCTCAAATGGGAAATTATTTGCTATTTCTGGCTGATTAGAGTGCAGACAGAAAAAGAACACAATTGTTTACTATCCCTTCCATATCACCTTATCTATTTAAGTAGATTCAACAGAATGCTAATGCTTTTAAATAATAGTTAAGGTTGGTTTTTCTCTTTGTTGCAAAAAGTAAAAATATTACTACCATCTTTATTTTGAAAAGAAAACATTACTCTGAAAATTAGAAATAGTGTTTGTACTCATAACAGTAAAAAATGTGTAATGGGGCACAGTAATACCTGGGATATAGTGGTATGAGCTCTCCTGCTGCTTCCCATGAGGGTTTTTTCAAATCCTCCCCCCACAGCTCTGCTGCACCAATCCTCCCCACAACTCCTTGGAGACACCCGCCAGCTACTTTACTGTAGGGAAAACCTTCTCTTCCACTCATTTATCAGGGAAAAAGCAATTGGCATTTCCCCTTCTTTAGTAGTCTGACCTAGTGGGAAGGCATGTACTAAAGGGTAAAGAAGCAGTACTGGTTCTTTAAAATTTTATTGTATATAATAAAGCCAGAAAACAAAACAAAAGAAAGAATTATTGCTTTCTGAAGAAGTTGATCTCAGTCACTATCAACCCAGGGATTATGTGCTCCTTCAGCCCCAGGATCTCTCATACACTTATCCACCAGAACTAATTCACAAAACCCTGATCTCCATTCAGGAAATAAAACACAATTTATACCATATCTTTCTTTCTTCACTGATCCTAGTTTGCTGTCCAGATTACTAGGGCCAGTCCTGTTGCTGCCACCTTTTCCATTTACCTTGCTTTCAGCCAGCCTTGGAGAAGAAAAGTCACTTCCCAAAAGACAAAGGCAAAATGCACACTGCCTTCTCCTCTTTTTGAAAAGCTCACCTGAGAAGGAATCCATCCACTTAATTGGGTCCTTGGCATTTAATTTCTCAGGCTTCTGATGTCTCCACCTATTACCTGGATGGATAGATCATTTTACTTTCCTTAAACCCTGCTCTGAGGTAGCCTCTCAGCTAGTTCACGTTCCATGAGAATCAGAAAGTTTCTGAGTCTGAATATATCTTTACACAGAAAAGACTTCCCTTTTGGCACATAGAAACAGAGAGAGATCCTCCCAGCTCCTCCTTCTCATAGATAGATAAAAAAAGTGTTGTGTTTTTAAAAGAAAGGGGCAGAACTCCAGGGACATGGAGCAAAACTTTGCACCTGGGCTGGAGGGTACCATCTCCCCAACAGATTTTTCTAATAAAGTTTGATTTTGTTTATCTCCTGCAAGATTGTTTTATATCCAAAGTGGGAATGGCTGATACTTCTTGTCACACACCTTGTTGCTTTATGGCCAGAAAGTAAAGCTATAGCATTTATTTTATTATTTCATTTTACTCTTTACTTCTATCTTTTATTCCCTGACGAGCAGTACAGATTGTGGGAGTCATATCTGCTTTTGGTCCTCCCTGAGACTAGAATTCACATATTGGGGAAAAATAGGTATTATTAATCACTGGAAACAGGAAGTGTAGATGAATATGGAGATAACCTTGAAGAAGGAATACAAGAACTGTTAAGTATCAACTTAGCCCTGAGAGGGAAGAGAAGACGAGAAAGAAACCCAAGATAATCCATCCAGGGAAACTCTGAAAGGCTTTCAAGAGTCTGTTATTATACCCTGTAACAATAAAGTTGAGTTCCAGTAGTCCTTATGTGTTAGCCTTTCGAGGTAGTCCAGACTAGAAGCACAACTATGAGTACTAAGGTTACATTAACAGAATCTTGTAAGACTGAAAGTATTTCTCCCCTCCTTTCCTTTTACTCTCCAGAAAACTAGGGAGGGTCCCTTCTGAAATGTTTCCCGCACCCTCTCTCTTTTAGTGGGATGAGCTGTCTTTTACATGCCAGTTGTCCAGTCTTCCTCTTGTCTCCCAAGGTTATTCCCACATTCCATTAAATTGCATTGTCTGTTCCCTGATTTGTCTACCTCAAAGTGCTGACATCAAGGGACTTTAACAATGGATTTCTGTTTCTATTGTCAGCATTCTATCATTGACGTTGTTGGAAAGGCCCTGAAAAATTTTATAGTCCTGTAGAGAGTAAAGAGGATGACCTTGACAGAGAAAGGGAAGATCCATTACCAAGGCAACGAGTAGATAAACACTTCAGAAGCCCAGATAAAGGGGAGGGACCTGAAAATGTCTCAAACAGACAACCCCCCAAATTCATATGAAGATAAAAGAGAGATGAGGAGAAGCATATTCAGACTTGCAAGATTTTGTTGCAAGATTTTGTTACAATAGACAATCTTAATAACAGTAGTTTTAGGCATCTGTTTCTTGGCCTGGTCTACCTTTGGGGGCTGACAGTCCCTGAGATGTCTTCCCAAAGTTTATAAGATTTCAGCCTTAGTCTAGTTATTAAGTGTTTATATATTATTTATTTTTAATGAATTTGTTCTTAAGTTGCCTTGATGGCATTTTAAAATTAAAGGTGGGAAATAAATCTCATTGTCATCCTTCGATAGGTAGACACTTTAGACAATGGATTTTCTTTTTACTGTCTTACTATCTCTTAATCAGTGATTCAATGCACTTTTAATTCTGTGTCTTCCCCCACCCCACAAGCTTCCAAATGGCTTCTGAACAGGTGAGTTGAATATTTATGTTATTTATTTATTTATTTATTTATTTATTTTCTATCAAACCTTTATTATTTTTATAAATAACTCAAGGTGGCAAACATACCTAATACTCCTTCCTCCTCCTATTTTCCCCACAACAACAACAACCCTGTGAGGTGAGTTGGGCTGAGAGAGCGTGACTGGCCCAAGGTCACCCAGCCGGCTTTCATGCCTAAGGTGGGCCTAGAACTTTCGGTCTCCTGGTTTGCTACTGGCTCCTTCCTAGGGCTGAGAGAGAGTGACAGGCCCAAGGTCACCCAGCCAGCTTTCATGCCTAAGGCGGGACAGACTCCTGGTTTCTAGCCCGTTGCCTTAACCACTAGACATGGGGAATAGCATGGGGACTTCTGCCCAGGGGCCTTTCTTTGCTAACTCCTCTCCTATGAATCTAAGTGTTGAAGCACTAATGTTTTATAGATTGCACCCAGAGGAACGATTCTTTGTATTTCAGTATTTTCCTTAAAGGAAATTTGAAAATATCTTCATTAATGATCACAGGAAAAAAACAAACTCATTCTAGCAGACCTCAGACATGAATGCAGTCCTTGAGCTCTTCAAGAATATTTAGGGAATCTCTAATACCATCATAGCATGATAAAACTAAATTAATACTATATTGAGAATTGAAACTGAATAAAATTACCTTTTGCTTCGTAAAGATATGATAAAAACAACAGCTGTGCTATTTTTTTTTGCACAATAACATTTTTGATTGAAAAACATCAACTAAGTGGAGAAGGACAACATAGCTTGGGCAATGCTGCAGCAGACTGAACCTGGAAGTTTCCCCGAGCCACATCACAATTACCAGGATATCCATTTGTACAGCCAAACTCAATGCCAGATGCTCTCGCTGCTGTAAGGCCAAAGCCTTAACCTTGGGTTTTGAAATGCCAATCCAGGCATATAATATGACCTTGTGTGCTGACTCTTTCCTTGCAAGAAGTAGGACAGAAGAACTCACAATCACAAAATAAAAATAAGCAGCATGAGAAGCTTATGGATCAGGCAAAGTTGCCCTCCTTTATTCATTTTTCAGTTATAACACTAGAAATGTATATTACTGAGGACCCTGCATACTGGCAATCATAAGAGGACAAAGAAGGAGAAGGAGGAGGAAGAGAGGATATTCAACTGTAGGAAAATGGTAGGTATAGAGAAGCTAACAAATTTACCTAATTGTTATAGCTTCATTTTATAAGAAATGGAACCATGTAGACAAAACTGCCAAGTTAAATTTTGCTCAGTTTTTCACTTATCCAGCCTTAACCTCTTCCTATGGCACACAAATATTCTGATTCATGTGCATAACACCCAATAGGTAAAAGGTAAAGGTTTCCCCTGCACAGTCGTGTCCGAATCTAGGGGGCGGTGCTCATCTCCGTTTCTTAGCCGAAGAACCAGCGCTGTCCGAAGATGCTTCTGCGGTCATGTGGCCGGCATGACACGTGCAGAACGCTGTTACCATCCCACCGAATTGGTACCTATTAATCTACTTGCATCTTGCATTTGCATGCTTTCGAATTGCTAGTCTGTACCTTGAATCATGTCAACTGGATTTCTATTTTCTTAGTGGAAACGTTTCGCTCCTTATCCAAGGAGCTTCTTCAGTCTGAGCAAAGTTGGTAACTTACCAACTTACCCTTACCAACTTTGCTCAGACTGAAGAAGCTCCTTGGATAAGGAGCGAAACGTTTCCACTAAGAAAATAGAAATCCAGTTGACATGATTCAAGCTACAGACAATTCCACCTGGATGACTGAGAACCTTCATAGACATTTCGAATTGCTAGGTTAGCAAGAGCTGGGGCGAGTGCGGGAGCTCACTCCGTCACACGGGGCTAGGGTCTCGAACCTCCGAACTTGCGACCTTCTGATTGACAAGCCTGGCATCTTAACCACCGAGCCATCGCGCCCCATATAACACCTAATACATGCATTTTAAAGTATTTTTCTACACATTTCTGCAGGTGATTTTCCCTAATATTATGTGGCTTTGTACACACTTTTCTGAAATCTACAAATTTTGCATGCACTTCTTTAAGTTGCAATCTATTTCATAAATTAGGGAAATAGCAGGTTTTTATTATAGATTGAGTAACTGAGAGTTAGAAAAAATCCACTAAAAGTTGACTAAATGAATTTATGCATCATCCCTAGATATTTTTTTAAATAGACTGATCTAACTATTTAACTAACTCCATTGTTTGGTCTCTATCACTACATTGTAGCCTGAGGCATTTCATACATGTTGTGATTGCACAATCTGAGTTTGGTGCTGCCACCCTTCTATGTCCCCTTGATGCCATGGGACTTTTAAGCAGTTTGAAAACTGAGTCAATTACTTATCAGTTCCAATTCTGCTCCAAAGGAAGCACTGTAAATGTTATCGGTAGCATAGGATGGTGGGTTATGTAGGTGTAGGATGGATGATTTCTCCTGGGAAGGACCTCCTGCCTTCTACCTCATTTTCCCACTTTACCACCAACCAGTCTGAGGAATGGTTTTGCTGCTTTCCTTGTATAGTGATCAGCTGCTTGTACTTCAATACTTTTCCCCTCTCATTTCAATAAACAAGCAGAGCAAGAAAAAACATACAGCATTTGTTGCTCCCTCCCTTAGCCAGCTGGAGGGAGTCCTGGCCTGAAACATGGGAGGATAGTGTTCCAGCACTGAGAATGTTTGACACTAACATGAATCTGCAGAAAAAGTTAAGTGGGGCAAGCACTGACTGTATGGAAATGACTTTGATTGTGCATTGAATCAGACTGTAAAATACCACAACCTAGATTATAAAATAACAAGCACTGAAGCATAAGTCAAAGCCTGTTTAACTAGATTTAATTAATTAATTAATACCAGTGAGTTCTTTGCCAGTGTTGAAACAAGTATTTCTCTCTTTAAGACAGCAGCCTTTGCCTAATTAGTTGAGTGTAAATAACAGGTATGTCATTTGGACTTTCAATGTGGGGGGAGGGGGGTAAGTACCTGGTTTCCTGGGAGGAATCTGCCTTAAATTAGTGGGTTGTTTTTCTAATCTAGAGTGAACCCCATGAAATACAGATAGCAAACTTTCAGTTAAATCCAGAAAAAATTATTTTTGCAAAGTATTCTAGTGATATCTGGAAAAATTATCACTAAACATCAGAGCTAAAGAGAATGTAATTTCATACAAAATAGGTAAGTAGATGGTACCATCTTGAAGGACCAAGCCTCATGTGATATAACTATAGATGAAAATTTGTAATGGTATATATGATCCCTTTTCTGTTTCATCATTTCATTTTCAGTGATAACCCTCAACTTTTTCAGTACAGAAATTAAGTGCTTTAATCATTTTCATCTTCTCCAACATTTGAATTTCTTGCTAACTTGTTTATGAAGAAATTTAGCAATATTGGTAAGGATTTTTTTTTAAAAAAACCCTCATCAATTTATTTATTTATTTATTTATAATTCGATTTATATCACCGCTCCATCTTCCCCTAGGGCAAGGGTCGGAAATGGCGGCTCGCGAGCCAAATGTGGCTCTTTGGCCCCTTGAGTGTGGCTCTTCCGCAGGCAGGCGTGGCGGGCGTGGCGGGGGCAGGCGCGGCGAGTGTGGCGGGGGCAGGCGCGGCAGCGGGCATGGTGTACGTGGCTGTGGGCATACCCCTGGCAACCGCCTAGGCCCAGCCTCTCTTTTTCCTCCGGGGACGGGCTTCACACAGTCTCGCAAGAGTTTGGAAGCCTCCGTCTCCGGCAGCCATCTTGACGACGGGCACTTGCCCATCGCCTTAACCTCTTCGTTGCTGCTCTGCTTACTCTTTTTCTCCATGCAAAAGCAGCACATTTCCACCCCACAGCCCTAAGTGTGCGCAATTGGCTCCCGCCCGCAAACCCCGCTCCGGCGCTGGATTCCCCACCAGCTTTACTTTGCCTGGACTGGGGGCGTGAGCGGCTCCGGAAGAGAAGCGACTGGAGCAGTCGAGCCTCTCTTTCCCTTCTTCTTCCAAACCTCCCCCGCCCCCTTTCAGAGCAATTTGTCGAAGACGCCCGCTTGCTGCTGCTGCATGGCTGCTGCTCAACTGATCATGAAGGAACCAGGAGGGGAAGGAAAATCCAGGAGCAAATCGCCGCTTCTTCCCATCCGCTCCCGCTCCGGAGTGTGGAGCTGGACTGGGGGGTCAGGTGACAGGGCGACCCTCCCACCTTCTACCTTCCTCTCCCGGCCTGATTTCTAATTAGATTTCCCTGTGCACGTGTTCATCACTGGCCAGTTTGCAATAGCATCTTCAAGAGTCACCCAGCCCTCTTGAAAGCAAGGTAAAGCTACAAAATTGCTGGTTTATCACTACAACGAGGGCTGGAGCCTGGGTGACTCTAGAAGACGACGAGCAGATCAAGGAACGGAAAGGGGCAGCGGGTGGTCGAGACGGGGGCAGGGAAGGGTAGGGATCCCACATGACGATGTTTACGCGAGCGTGCTTTACCTACCCACTTTTTAACATATTTGGTTCTGCTGGGGGCGGGGAAGGGATCTTGACCGGCTAGGGAAGGCGCGCGGGCAGAGCTGCCTGCCTGGTACTTGGGCGCTCCGGCTGGGGTGCAGCGGGACGGGAGCTTCGCCCGCGTGCCTTCCCTGGCCGGTCCTCGCGGGCTGCCGGCGATGCTCCCGTCCCGCTGCACCCCAGCCGGAGCGCCCGAGTGCCAGGCAGGCAGCTCCGCCTGCGCAGTCGTGGCAGCGGGCATGGCGGCGGCGGGCACTGCAGCGGGCATGGCGGCAGCAGGCCCTAAGTGTGCGCGATTGGCCCCCGCCCGCAAACCCCGCCCCCTTCCACGTGATTGGCCCCCACCCGCAAACCCGCCCCCTTCCACGCGATTGGCCCCCGCCCACAAACCCCACCCCCTTCCACGCGATTGGCCCCCCGCCCGCAAACCCCGCCCCCTGGCTCTCGAGCATGTCAAAATGCCCTGGAGCATGTCAAAATGGCTCCTGGCATAAAAAAGTTTGCCGACCCCTGCCATAGGGGGACTCTGGGCGGTATACAAAAAATCAAACAACTAAAATAACATATAATGCAATCATAGAATCAATATAAAATCCAAGAGGCGACTAACTTGTGTTTAAAAGGGCTCTATGGCACCAGCCATCCCCAGGAGGAACTGTTCCCCCCCCATCCCAAGCAAGGTGGCAGAACCAGGTCTTTAAGTTCTTTCTAAAGGCCGGGAGCGATGGGGCTTGCCTCACCTCCGGGGGTAGAATGTTCCAAAGGGTGGTCGCCACTGCAGAGAAGGCCCGCCTTCTAGACCCTGCCAGGTGAAATTCCCTTACCGACGGGGTCTGCAGCATGCCCTCTCTGCATGACCGAGTGGGACGGTTCAATGTTATGGGGATGAGACGGTCCCTCAGGTAGCCTGGTCCCATGCCATGTAGGGCTTTAAAGGTGATAACCAACACCTTGAATTGGATCCAGAAGCACATGGGTACCCAGTGCAGCTGTCGCAGCAGAGGTCTCACATGTGCCAAACTTGGGGCACCAATAACTGCGCACGCAGCTGCATTCTGGACCAGTTGAAGCTTCCGGATACTCCTCAAGGGTAGCCCCATGTAGAGCACATTGCAATAGTCTATGTGGGAGATGACCAGGCGTGAGTGACTGTACGGAGGGCATCCTGATCCAGGAAAGGGCGTAACTGGCGCACAACGCGAAGTTGCACAAAAGCCCTTCTGGCCACGGCTGCCACCTGCTCTTTGAGCAGGAGCCATGAATCCAGAAGAACCTCCCAATTCTGCACTGAGTCTGAATGGGGTAGTGCAACCCCATTCAGAACTAAAGATGATAACTTCCTGGATCCAGAGGAGCCATCAATCCACAGCCACTCCGTCTTACCAGGGTTCAGTCGAAGCCTGTTGTTCCCCATCCAGACCCCCACATCCCCCAGGCACTGAAAAAGGGCAGCCACCACATCACTTACCTCACCCGGGATGGAGATATATAATTGAGTATCATCTGCATATTGATGATAACTCATCCCATGGTGATGGATGATCTCACCCAGTGGTTTCATGTAGATATTAAATAGGAGAGGGGAGAGAACTGAACCCTGAAGCACCCCACAAAAGAGGGGGCGAGGGTTGGATCTCTCATCTCCTATTACCACCGATTGGGACCGTCCCTGGAGGAAGGAGGTGAACCAGCACAGAACTACGCTGCCCACGCCCAACTTACTGAGCCATCCCAAAAGGATACCATGGTCGATGGTATCGAATGCCGCTGAGAGGTCAAGAAGAGCCAGGATGGATGCACTCCCTCCATCCCACTTCCACCGTAGATCATCTGTAAGCGCGACCCCTGCAGTTTCCACCCCATATCCCAGCCTGAAACCTGACTGGAAGCGGTCCAGATAATCCGTGTCCTCCAGGATCCTCTGGAGTTGCAATGCCACCACTTTCTCAACCACCTTCCCCAAAAAGGGGAGGTGGGAGACAGGATGAAAATTGTCCAATACAGTAGGGTCCAGTGATGGTTTCTTGAGGAGGGGGTGTACCAGAGCCTCCTTAAAAGCAGCTGGAAACCCCCCCTCCCCCAAGGATGTATTAACCATCACCTGGACCCAACCACATGTCACATCCAGGGCTGCCTGTACCAGCCAGGAAGGGCATGGGTCTAGATGACATGTGGTGGCCCTTATAATCCGGAGGATCCTGTCCACTTCCTTAGGTCCAACAGGATCAAACTGTTCCCATATAACAGGGTAAGGACGTTCCCTTGGCATCTCCCCAGACTGTGCTTCAATCTATATCCATTGCCCAAACTGAATAAGTATAGCCACTTCTATCATATTTTATTTGTCTACCATTAAACTATTAAAGATGTCAGGAAAAAATACAACATCTCATATACACATAAATAAACAGAGATTTATACCTAGACCTTTAAGGTTTAAGAACATAAAACCCCTATGTCTGGATGGATAAATCTATCAGAATTTATTTATTTCTTCTTTTCTTTCCTTCTCATGAAACCTTAAGTTCCTTCTTTCCTGCATATTGAAAAAGGATGAGTAATTTTCATTTTTTTCATCTCTATTCTGTATCTGTCACTGATAAAACCTTTATAGGCTAAGTTATAGTATATTACTTAATAGTTTTGCTATAAAGAAAACATACTAGGATTGTAGAACATGTGGCTGTAATGACCACAGCAGTGAAATAGAATTGTCAATTATCTTCCTGCCAGCAAATGGATAAGTGACTGATCTCTACTGTCATAAAGAATTTAATCCAAGAAACAGTTCCAAAGGTCTTGTACCTCCCCTAAATATGAATTATATAGAAAGCTCTCACCTTCAGATAGTTCTTCTAACATATAATTTATTTATTTCAGAAACAAATAAACCAGTTTCTTGCCTTCTGATTCAGTTTAACTCAGAAAGTATCTCCTTTCATATCTTCAGAAATGCCCTTGTAGCAACTAACTTCTTAGTTGCAGTTATCCAAAAAATCCATTTACTGATTTTGCTTATTGCAAAGATCATAAATGCTGGTCTCCTGAACCTATTTCCAAATTATTCAAACAATTATGGTATGAAACAAGTCCAGAATATTATATTGGACTTCTGCTACATTTCATTGTGAAATGGAGATCGACCAATTACTGCACTATTGTGTAGTAGCATTTTCAGTGAGATCTGAGCAGTTTATAATTTTGGTTGAGGATGTGGATAGACATCCAAGAGTATCCTGACAATTACAAAATCCCTTTTATGTACAAACTGATTATCAGCTTGCTTTGTAGCAAGTTAAAACAGGAAATTTCCCCACAGTCAATTTTCTTTTGTTCTGTGCATTCCACTGGGTTTACAATGGCTATTGTCTGTGCTCAGAAACACCATATACTAGCAATTCTTCATGTTTAGGGGTCACAATGCTGTGCTTAAATTTCTTAATACTAAACAAAGGAACCTTGGGTGAGACAATCCATCGATTTAGGGCTGTACAGCAACAGCACCAATTCAGTAAATAGCTTCCTCCATCCTATTGCTTATGCTTCATGTTAGTTTACTGCATATTGACAAAAGTATAATTTGTTGATTCATGGTAACAGCTGCTTTCTTAAGATTCCAGGCTATATCATTTTCATCCATGTGAATGAAATGTCATGTCTAATGTATGGAAAACTTTTACATTATGAATAACCTTCTTATTTTGTGGAATGGAATATAGGTCAAACAGATCCTGCCAATCACAGATTCATCTGCATGCTGAATGATTGCATCTATAGGTTGGTCTGCTACAAGGACTTCCTGTATTTGGCATATTAGTCCGGTGGTTCAGCAAGGGCTGCTGTCTGTTAGCTTTTCAATGATGCCAAGAAATGACAGAACATTAATTACTTTGGCAGTCTCTTTCAAACCCTGCTATAATTCATAGCTTTGTCGATCAATTAAGTCCTTCTAGTAGAAATGTGGAAAACATCCTGTGCACATAACTGCTGATTTCAGGAGATCTGTGTCCAAACCAAAATACATGAATTTCAGATGTTTTGATTAAACATAAGGCTGCATTATTCTGGAAATGTAGTTGTTCTAGGCATAGGCAGGTGTGTGTGTGTGTGTGTGTGTGTGTGTGTGTGTGTGTGTGTGTAAACTGTGGGAAAAAACCAAGAACATAGCGTCTGGGGGGAAGCAAAGGAAGAAAGGAAGGGACGGTTCTGAGAAGATCACAGGTTGGCCGGCCAGTGGGATATACTATTCTGGGACCCTGTCCCTCACTGCTCAGACCACCACAGTAAGAAACAGGCACAAGGCTAGTACCTCAGCAACTGCTGAGGGGAGTGGAGGGAAGGAAGGTGCTGGAAATATCAGAAAGCATACTGTTTGGATATGCTGTCCTGGGACATGCTGTTTGGGAGGGAGGGAAGGGAGGGAAGGGAAGATGATCAAGAAGCAGGCAGGCCAGTACGATATCTGGTGGTGGCAGTGACGGTGGCTGAGAGGAGAGAGGGAAAGGAAGATACTAGGAAGAACAGGGATGGGCAGGCTGGTAGGTTGTGCCATGCTGGGAGCTCCTCAGGGGATAAAAGGATGATGCGCACCAGCCTTGCCCCCATAAAACCTGTGGCTCTCTCCCTTCTGGGGACAGCTGGACTGGGAGATCCTCTTGGCCATTGTGGGCAGTTCATCAGGCATTTTGCAGGTAAAAATCACTCATATTTCCTCAGAGTTGGACACTGGATAGGCAGGTTTCATGAGATGACAGAGATAACAGCTTGTGAGGACATTTGGGAATCTTTCAAGCCTGTGACACATGTCACAGGTCCTCTGTGAGATGGGCTCAGCAACCACCTCCTGGCTTGTATGTGTGGCTAGAGAGGGAACAATGCCCTGAATGTGGGAAGGGAAAGGGGATGCTAGGAGGTGTTGGTACATCCCCTCAAGGAAACATAATTGACCTTACCAATTCTGCTTAACAGAATATTTCCCAATCTTTTATGCTGAATTTGCTGTGAGAGTCAAATAAAAATTATTGTGATTTGAGCAAACTAGGGGTAGTGAATTTGCAACCAGCATTATTGAGTCAAATGATTTGATGAGCTTTGTTATCTGCTCCTGAATTTTTGAGGAAGACCTTTTCCAGAGCCTAACATAAAATAGTAAGCAAAGAGATACCAAAATATATTTTCAACCGCATGGTAATCTTTGTCGTAATCACTTTTCAAGAGTAGGGCTGCACTCTGACTTTATTAGTTCAACACAGGTTTTTGTGTTTAATTCACCATACAATCTGGGAATGGATTTAGGTTTTCAGACTTCCTGATGACCATTTTGTAATTGCACTGCTTTGCTTCATGAAACAGAAAATGAAAATTGTGATGGACATTTAAACTATCTAGTGAGAACTGAACTGCTTGTTTTTCCTCCAAAAATAACCACTTCTCCTTTACTGAAGACAAACTTTAGAACAAATATACCAAGAAAAAAATAGAAGTTGAAACATTTCCAATGCTCCAAGCTTGTACTTGTCCTGCTCATTTTCTTCCTTGATTAAAGGCAGACAGTTCCTCTCATGAGATATGCTGACTGCAGTTCATCAAAACTATGCTCACAGGGAGCTCTCAAATTGGCAGCAGAAATGCCACTTCTGCAGAAAAAACACTTCATATCTCTATAGCAACAGAATTATAGCATCTTCCTCCAACAATAGGCTGGATTCAGACATAGTTCTAACTTCAGGTAGGTCAATTGAAATGAGTAATAACTTAAATCCTGTTGGTTTCCATGGGCCTACTTTAAAACAAATTAAATCTAGAGTCAATTCAATATGTCATATTAGCTTGGTCTGGAGGAAAGGATACTGTCTATTGCTTGTATCTTAAATTTTCTCTGTTTCCTTGATCTGGGTTATTTGCCTCTGATAAATACTTTAATGAGAAAGACATTAAATAAGGATTCTGTTCTTTATATACCCAGAAGATAACATATGTGGGCTGAGGTTCAGAGAACAACACCAAAGGATGGTAAGTTTGTAAATGTGCATGCTCATCTGAATTAGATTTCTTGGTTGAGCAAAGTACCTGAAGAGGTTGTAGAGAAACATAAGTGAGTTCTGACAACAAAAGTTTACAAATCATTCTGAGCTTTCTAACTTGTAGGCCCAAAAACAAAAAAAATACTGCTTACAGAGTTATCATGTGGCTGTCCACAGCTTCTCTAGAGCATTAGATGTAT
Organism: Charina bottae; assembly: GCA_023362775.1. Taxonomy (NCBI): domain Eukaryota; kingdom Metazoa; phylum Chordata; class Lepidosauria; order Squamata; family Charinaidae; genus Charina; species Charina bottae. Next base: position 4,777,330 of record JALMGJ010000009.1, read on the forward strand.
TGTTGAGAGCTAATGGAAAAATATTCTTCAAGCAGAGAACTGAGTCGACAAGTTCAAGAATAAAAGATACTGATAATTTTTGCCTAAAGCAAGTACTGTATTTAAGACAAATTTATAGACCCATGCCAGCCCCTTGAAACACCAAGTATATTTATATAAAAGTTTTTTTTTAAGGAGGGTTCGAGTAGTTTCCAAGAAGGAAAATTCAAACAGACAATCAATGCTTTGATGAGCTTATCTGGTGTCTTCCAGGCAATTCCTACAGTACCTATTTAGCACAAGGTTGCATTGTAGTCTAAATCAGTGTAGGATGTGGATCTGGGTCAGTGTTTGGTCAGGTCATACCTAGACATGTCCTTTGTTTAGAATTACCGTCTATCAAGTAAGGACGGGAGTCTATGTTCATCACACTTCCACTAGATTAATTCATTTGAATGTCTACTAAAATAAAGTGGATCTGATTTTAGAATATATTTGTGTGGAATCTGCATTAATCTCAATAGATTTCTGAAGATTTGCAAACTGGTATACAGTATAAAAAAGCAAAGCAATGCACAGAACAATTATGCACATTTGTGAAAATTCAACCATGAGTGCCCTTTCTCCCTTCTTTCTATATGATCTGGGAAAGGACCCAAATTTTACTAATATTCATCTGAGGGTTTTGCTTTCCTATTGTACATCATATATAGATGTCAGTACAGTCAATAATTCTTAGCATGGGTATAGTTGTTTAGAGCACAAGAGGGCAACCTGCTTCCTATGAGTTACATGTAGAATTTTATTTGTTTGTTTGCTTGTTTGCTAAGTTAGCTTCTAGGCCATGACACTCCAGATGACTCTGGGTGCATTCACAGAATTTAAATCTGCTTCTGTGTTTGTGGGCCATTGACTTTCTAGAGCGCAATCAACCTTTCTGAACCATCCAACCGATAATCTTACAGTTGCCAGATGGGGAAGAGATTATTAGATTAGGCTCCCTTTCTCAACCACTCTGTTAAAAATTGCTGCTGCTAGCTGCAGAGAAGCACTGACCTGCAGCATGAATGCCATGAATGAATGAATGAATGAATGAATGAATGAATGAATGAAGCTATCTCCCTACTAATAATTCAGCTCATGATCACTACTTCACCCTTGCTTTCAAAGCAGCAGCAATCTTGACCAGCAATTTGAAGCTCCCAAAACTTTCCCAGAACCTATGGTGAATATCTGTGTGTCAATGTGAGCAATCCTCAGACCCAAAGCCAAGACGTTTGACTACACCTGATTTAGATGGGTCAAAGAATATGACAAATATTATCTTGGTTATCTTTATAATAGTCTTGTAAAATAAATTAGTACTATTCATTTCATGTAAGTGGAACAGGCATTATGATTGAGAGATCATAGACTGGCTAAGGGTATTTAATGAATTCACTGGTGAAATAAAATTTCTATCTGTGGAAATTGATCTGATGTTCTGGAGGTCTTTAAAAATGTGGCTATTTTCCCAGACCTTGGGGTAGGGTGGCTGTGGAGCCCTGATGGTGTTGTGTTTTTTTTAAATATGGGATACTGTTGTTCAGACATTTCAGATTCTTTGTTTATTGTTTTTCTGTTTTTAAATTGTAATCTGCCTCTATTCATTCTGGAGTCATGCAGCCCTCAAATCTAATCAATCAATCAATCAATCTTGAAGACAACCTATCTTATTTTACCACCCTATCTTAAAACAATTCTCAGGATAGAATTAACAATGGAATTCTATACCAAAGTTGTATTAAGTTCAGCAGGCTTACTTTCAGTGTAAGACTTCTGCTTGAATTATCTAATCATGGGTAATAAGGGGAATCTTTTGCTTGTGTAAATAATTTCTAAATCATGTTATCAATTGCCCCTTTTATTATTAATGTAATAGATTGGGAGCTTCCATATATTTTATTGATTACATTACATGAAGAGGAAAATAGTCCTCAAATGAATGTTATATCCTTTTGGAATGAATTTAATAAAAATGGAAAAATATGATTCAGTTTTACATGGAATTATGTCATACACATAGGAATACTAGATTTAAGATGAAAGAAATGAGAATAACCAACATCCTTTTTTTAACAAATAAACAAACAAAAGAACTCTAATCCTCTCTCCCCCCCCCCCATTTAAATATATGTCGCAATAAAGTCTTGTTGTATTGACCTGTAATGTTTTCTTGTGAATTAATTTTAGCTAACACAGGTAATCTAATGCAAAGAATGTTTGCTTTTTAATAGTTTCCACTGTTATCAGGCCAGTTAAATTAAGCTTAATAAACAAGCAAATAAAGCTGGTAGTTTATTCAGGCTCAGATAGAAGAAAAAGTGATGCATATACTTAATTTTAGTTTAATTTCTGTATTTTAGAATATTAAGAGAGAGACAGAGAGAAAGCATTAAATGATAATACAGTGTGCTTTTTGGCTTCTGGTGCTGATTTAGGAGGCTATCAAGATGCAATTTTATTAATGAGTCAGAGAAGACTGGTTTATTTTGATTTTTCAAAATTTGTGAAGCAAAACAAAACTGGATGTTTTTCTTCACAAATTTTGGGCTATCTAATTATTAAGAAAATATTACAGGAGAGCCATAAAGCTGCAATATTGTTTGGTTACCTCTATCTCATATGAACTTATGAATGGTATCTATGTGTTATGACAGGCATTAAGATGCAGGAGAACAACATTGTCAAGAACATAAATGGTTTAGTATTTCCCAGATATTTATCCTTCAAGCCAGAAATTGGATCTATTTGCAAGTTTGCAAGTCCAGAAGTCCAGATTCCTAACAGATCCACCAAATTCCAAGAAGATTTGCAGAAGTCTACAAGATTACAGCTTTCAATAACCAGGAAAATGCATTAATATCTGGCCCCTTTTCATTCTTGTTAGATTGCCATGAAAAAGGATATAATGGGACTATTATCTCATGTGCTACTATTTGGATTTGATAACAAGGAACCCACAATATTAAGTTGGCAACTGTTAAAATTTGAACATTTGTAATTGTTCTCTATTATGGGAATTAAAGGAATTTTGCAAACATAGCCATAAGACATAATATCATGGTTCTCAGACAACTAAAAGATAGAACTCTTGTATATTTTATATTTTCATAAAAATATATAACAGGCAACATGAATTGTTGTCAAAACTATCATAAATAGTGGAAAGTTAGATGTCAACCCCACATTGTGCTCTGGACTGAAAACCAGCATAACTTCATGGGATGCCTTTACTAAATTCCAAAGAATTGCAAAGAACCATGAGAGGAATGGTGAACGTGGTTTGCAACTGCTTGCAGAAGACCATATATATTCATGCAGTGCTATGAGAACATGATTGAACAAACTTCTACAAGTGCCAAATACAAAGGAGGAACAGATTTAGAGTGAATTTCACTCCTCTCAAGTAGAAATCCAGTTTGTGAGGTATGTTGTTTCAGTTTTAAGATTTTCTGGAGGGATTGAACTGGGTAAACAGCCTTTGGTTGGTCTTTCTAAAATCTTGGCATTTTTCTGAATACATCTCCCACTGTTCCATCTAATATCATTCAGTCCTTCATAAAAGCTAGGTCTTTGGATTTAACATTTCATATTCTGCATTTCTTCCTGGAACAACATAAAAGGCAAACATAGAGCAAACTGTAACACTATCACCTTCCCTCTAATTTTTGTCTCTTTTGTATTGTCGAAGGCTTTCATGGACGGAGTTCAATGGCTGTTGTGGGTCTTCCGGGCTGTGTGGCTGTGTTCTGGAAGTTGTGGTTCCTAACGTTTCTCCAGCATCTGTGGCCGCCATCTTCAGAGGGCAGGAGCACAGACAGAAGCGATCTCTCTGTGCCCAGGAACCAAAACTTCCAGAACACAGCTAACACAGCCCGGAAGACCCACAACAGCCATTTGTCTCTTTTCTTTTCTTTTTTCAGATTAATACCCTCCTTCCTAATGTTGGTTGGGATTGGGTTACAACTTGATCTGTTCCTATTTATTTTTCAAATGTATAAATTTTTTTAAAACATTCAGGTAGTCTTTGTTTAGCAACTGCCTCATTTAGCGACTTTTTGCAGTTACGACGGTGATGAAAAAGTAACTTTGTGACCAATCCTCACATTTATGACCTTCGCAGGTCTGTAAAGCAAAGGAGAGCTGAAATAAAATCGTAAAATCATGTTTCACTTAGCGACCACTTTACTTAATGACTGAGTTGCTGGTCCCAATTGTGGTTGCTAAACGAGGACTACCTATATACACATACACAGGTGTGCAGTAAACCAAAGTTAATGGTTCCACAGAGTGGGACCCTCAGGATACCTTCCCTCAAAGATCATATAAAGTGGGCCAAATCTGGATATGAAAGATGGTTCCATAGGTACTCAGGCTCCAAGCCATGCAGGGTTGCAGTTTGAAGGTGGGTAACCTGAAGAAATCCCATCTGGCTGTGCAACCCATTTGCACAGCACCTCACTGATAAAGCTGCTCAGATTAGCTGTCACCTTGACTCCATGTGGGTAGAGTCCTAAGTGGTAATTGGGACACCATCTTGCAATGTTACCTGAGACTTCTTTTCCTCTCTGCATCTGCAGAAGTGGATAGGTGTTGCCTGCCACCTATTGCTTGCCATCTGCCTTTTAAACCCCTGCCCATCCTCACTGTTGTGAGGAACCTGCGGAGGAACCTCACCTGGATTTGGGAGATGTCAATATCTCTTTATGGAAGGGGAAATTTCCAGCAGCCTTGAAGGAGACTGTGGTGTGCCCCCTTCTGAAGAGGCCATGCCTGGATTCAGGGGTTTCGGACAACTACCAGCTGGGCTCAAGTGTGTTGAGATAGAGGTGGGAAAGACCATGGGAATACAGAGGAGGCAGCAAAATGTTTAAGGGAGGAAACGGCCATCACAGAAGAGATACTTGAGTCTAGAGCAGGGTTTCTCAACCAGGGTTCCGTGGAAGCCTAGGGTTCCACGAGAGGTCACTAGGGGTTCCCTGGGAGATCATGATTTATGTAAAACATTATTCCAAATTTGGGCAATTTCACATTAAAGAGGTAAGTTTCATGCTTTATTTTTAGTTTAAGAACACTGTTAATGCATATATAAAGCATACAAATATAACAATTTTGTAACTTGTGGCCTATATTTGAGCCTGAATGTGCAGGGGTTCCCTGAGGCCTGAAAAATATTTCAAGCATTCCCATTATATCTTGTAGGGAAGAGCTGCTAGCAGCCCCACATTCCAAGAGATGTGGCGAGCTGAAGCAAGGCCGTGCTGCTTTTCTATGATGGTGCTTTTCCTTTGGAATGGTCTCCCCTTGGAGATCAAACTTGCCCCCCTCCATACTGGCTTTTCAGGAAGTTATTGAAAACTGAATTGCTTTGGAGGGTATGTTCTTGATTTACTGCTTTGCATTAGTTTTATTAGTTTTACTTATTTTTATTTTTATTGCCATTTATGTTGCTTCTTTTACTGTGGATGGTTTAATTGCTATTGTGTTGTATGCCACTGAGCATCACTTCACTGTGATGGCTATAAGTTCAATCAATCAATCAATCAATCAATAAACATAGATGCTGAAAGGATAAATTCCTTTACCTGTCCTTTGTGGACTCTACAATGAATTTCTAAAAGGAATGATCTGCTCTGAACATGTTATGTAATTTTTTTTGTTGTTCAGTCATTTAGTCATGTCTGACTCTTCGTGACCTCATGGACCATAGCACACCAGGCCTTCCTGTCCTCCGCTGTCACCTGGAGTTTACTCAAATTCATGTTCATTACATCGGTGATACTATCTAACCATCTCATCCTCTGCCGTCCCCTTCTCCTTTTGCCTTCAGTCTTTCCCAGCATCAGGGTCTTTTCCAGTGAATCCTCTCTTTGAATTAGGTGACCAAAGTATTTGAGCTTCAGCTTCAGCATCTGTCCTTCCAATGAGCAGTCAGGGTTGATTTCCTTTAGGATTGACTGATTTGACCTCCTTGCAGTCCAAGGGACTCTTAAGAGTCTTCTCCGGCACCACAGTTCGAAAGCATCAATTCTTCGGCGCTCAGCCTTCCTTATGGTCCAACTCTCACAGCCATACATTACTACTGGGAAAACCATAGCTTTAACTATACGGACCTTTGTCGGCAAGGTGATGTCTCTGCTTTTTAATATGCTGTCTAGGTTTGCCATAGCTTTCCTCCCAAGGAGCAAGCGTCTTTTAATTTCATGGCTGCAGTCACCGTCTGTGGTGATCTTGGAGCCCAAGAAAATAAAATCTGTCACTGCTTCCATTTCCTCCCCTTCTATTTGCCAGGAAGTGATGGGACCAGATGCCATGATCTGGGTTTTTTTAATGTTGAGTTTCAAGCCAGCTTTTGCACTCTCTCCTTTCACCCTCATCAAGAGGCTCTTTAGTTCCTCTTCACTTTCTGCCATTAGGGTGGTATCGTCTGCATATCTGAGGTTGTTGATATTTCTCCCGGCAATCTTAACTCCGTACACTGCATATAAGTTAAATAAGCAGGGTGATAATATACAGCCTTGTCGTACTCCTTTCCCAGTTTTGAACCAGTCGGTTGTTCCAAGTCCGGTTCTAACTGTTGCTTCTTGACCCGCATACAGGTTTCTCAGGAGACAGGTAAGGTGGTCTGGTACTCCCATCTCTTTAAGACTTTGCCACAGTTTGTTGTGATCCACACAATCAAAGGCTTTAGCATAGTCAATGAAGCAGAAGTAGATGTTTTTCTGGAACTCTCTTGCTTTTTCCATGATCCAGCGAATGTTGGCAATCTGATCTCTAGTTCCTCTGCCTCTTCGAAACCCATATTATGTAATTTTAGCAGTGAGATAAAAATGCTGTGACCAGGGAGAACTCCCTTTTCTATTCTAATCCAGGTTTTATCACTACTTCACAGAGATTCTTACATTTTCTATTGATTCCTAGTGATTCAGACTGAAAATTTAGATATTGCAATAAAGCTCAGAGGAAATAAAACACTGCATGTCTTAGACAAGTAAGTATAATAAAATGAAGAGAGAAAGTGTTTGCCAGAAAAACACAATCAGCAGCTTCAATACAATGGAAAACCTATTTACTGAATTAATCAATGTTTTTCTCTGTCCCCACAGTAAGTTTAATATAATATGAGAGCCTGTTTGGTCTAGTGGTTAAGGTGCTGGGCTAGAAACCAGGAGTCTGTGAGTTCTAGTCCCGCCTTAGGCATGAAAGCCGGCTGGGTGACCTTGGGCCAGTCACTCTATCTCAGCCCAACTCACCTCATAGGGTTATTGTTGTGGGGAAAATAGGAGGAGGAAGGAGTATTAGGTATGTTCGCCGCCTTGAGTTATTTATAAAAATAATAAAGGCGGAACAGAAAATAAATAAATAAATAAATACATACATACATACATACATACATACATACATACATACATACATACATGTATTCTGAGGCATATTTTAAAAAGCAAATACTATGATCTTTCATGTTACCTAACCTTGCATTAAAGATGCTTAGTGGCTTATCTATGGTGATAAGGAACATATTTCAGCCTATCAAGAAGCACAGTACACAGGTAGAGAAACATCAAATTTTTTAACAGTGCTCAGCATTGCCATAGGATCTACTGTAAATAAACCTTTAACATCTTTTTTAAAATTAATTTTCCAACTAAACAGAACTCAGCGTATGTGTATTTTATTCTTTAACTCTCAGTTTATTCTCTGTTTCCAGCATCAGCTGTTTCTGAGTAATAAAATTCTAAGCAATTTATGATATATCCTTTTGTTTCAACAGATCTGCTCCCACTTAGAAACAGGTTTTCCAAATGGGCAGTTTTTCCAAAAAATTATGAACTAGGCCCGATAGAAATTAAGGATGCAGATGTTTTTGTATTGAGAACTGTTTCTACATAACCCCTTTATGAATCCAAGCTTTGATTCCATAATACTATGTTCATTGGATGTGGGGGGATATATACAGCTGAATCCTCACACTTTAGCTGTTCATTGTCACAGATTGTCAAACTTCAGTTCAAAAAATTTATTGAAGCAACAGTCCACAATGTTAGGCCTCAGGTCCCCATTTAACAATAATACTGCATTTATTTTATTTAATATATAAAATTTACCTGAAGTGAATTATTTTAATTTGTTGTGTTAGTTTGAAATATAAAAGAAATAAAATACCTTTCAGGAAATCAACTGCCTGTACTTCATAGAGACTTGTTCTGTTCTCTCTAATATTGCCACTCGCAAAAAGCCCATTTCACAGTGCCGAAATATAGCTCTGCATACTCTAATCACCCATAAAAGCACCTTGAAATCAAGCTTAAGACCAGCTTAATTTGTTTCCAAACCATAATTTGTTGTTACATACAAAATGTTACATACGAAATGGCTAAGTGTGGTTTGAGCTAATCTAATAAACCCAAATGACAAACCATAGCTAATTTCTAATTCTGCTCTGATGGCCAAGTGTCTGTCTATATTTTGCTGGGATGGGAAGGCACACAGAGCCTCTTCTAGATCCTTTATTTGGACATGTTGATGTTAGTCCTATATTGGCTTGACTCAGGATTTTGTTGATGATATAGAAGATTGCTTGCCTTTGCTTAACCATAAGGAGGGCAAAAGGCCAGGCACTTCAGCCAGCTGATGGGACATACTTTCAATGGAAACCTGTTCAGATGTAGTGCTATACATATTATTCATTATAACTAAAATGACAATATGCAATGCTGACAGCAGTGACAGCAATATAATAGGTTCAAGCTCTCTATACTTTCCCCCTCTTCTCTGAGAAATAACAGAATATATTGATAAATATTATCCTCTAGAATAAACGTTTCATCTTAATATGGATATGTGGGGGATTGGTATGCATGTGCATGCAAGACAGATAGACAGAGAGATAGCATCCCATTCTTCTAAACAGCTCCAGAGAAAATATCATAAATATTAAATGCAAATCTATGGATAATCCAGTTTGAGAATTGCTGGTAAATCCCCCCTTCCAATTCTCTCTCTATATTAATGGGGTAACACATTAATACTTTAGACCACGTTATTGCTGATCAAGCTTTTAAACCTTTTGAGTTATTCCAAGGTAAATCTGGCTTGGTTAAAATTGTGGAACGGCAGCATATTCAATTAAAGTGCCTTCTAATTTCACAATTTTGTCCAGATGCATTAGCTGTATTTGAAACTCCTGAAATATTTTCAGAATTGAAAGGCATGTTGGATGATCAGCGTTTTCATTTGCAGGCAATAATAGAGTATTGTTACATGGATTTACGTTGCAAAGACAAAGAGTTGGAATGCTCCATATTAGCAAATCCATGTTTAAGGGTCCTAAAGAATGTTAAATGGGTTGCTTATGGTATTAAGATGAGTTTACTTCAAGTTTTTCTTTTATGTTTACTGGATACCTCAGAAAATGTTATAAAAGGTTTAGTTGTCAACTTCATTATGTTGGAAGGGCAAAAGATGGCGGGGACACTTGAACATATGATGCAGGTTACCCCAATATTGTTCAGTTTTGGTTTGACATTCACAGATTTCTTATGGGTTGGGACAATTCTTTGGCTTAAAGATGTAAATTACTTTTGAATTACATCCTCAAAATTGGAAATACTGTATATGAAAAATTAAGGATTTATTCAGCATGGAATGTAGAGATTATCCTTTTTATCCTTTCTATCCTTCTAATAGAAAGAGTGTCACTTCGGATTTGCAGTCTTGGATTGATCATGTATTTGCTCACTGCTCATGAACGTTATTTGTTTGTTTGTTTTATTCCTATGCCACCCATTCCCAAAGGAATTCTTTATTGTTCTAATGGAATGATTTACCAATAGTATTCTGTGTGGTCAAGGTTTAATGCTATATGTAAAAACATGGCTGATTTTTACACATGCATTATAATAAATTTTCTTTTTTTTTGTTTTTCATTTTCCCTTTCCCCCTTTCCTCTTTTTAACTCAATATTAAAACAATGATTTTTTAAAGATACTTTCATATTATCATTATCTGCACAATTTAACTTTTGACCCTCTACCTTTGACGGTAAAGACTGTTATCTAGTGTCAGTTTACCTTTCACAGTCATGGTTTTGGGTCAACATTGTATTAATCCATCACATCCACTGAGGCAAATTAGCTAGGTACAATATGATCTTAGCTGAATAGATTGTACTCAGTTTGTGAAAATGATTTTATTCTGATATTAGAGTAAAGAAGAGGTTGAAGACATATTAAGGCTATACAGCAATATAAAAATGCTTTTAATGCAAAGAATAAGCAACTTGTTGATCATAATATTCATATGGAACCTGAACTCTTTATATTAAAGAAAATAAACTTTCTTGACTTCACCAGCTTTCGTAAAATATGCATGTTACTTGAAATCCTGACCATGTTGTGATGATATGCGGTGAAGGGTAAAATTAACAAATACTCTGCACTGCAGAAATGTGTACCATTCAGCTTGCTCATAAATCATTTATGTACAAGTTTGATAATCCTGTCTCTTACACTTTCCTTTTTTCTTACTTACTTGTTTACAGTTAGCTTTATGCATGATAGAGATGAAGAAAGAAAATAGCAGTGTGGGTATACAATGCCGCATATTAGCATTAAAAATCTCTCATTGAAAATAAGATTGTAAATTATTGATATTTTAATTTTTAGTTATATGGTACACATGAAAAGCCTAAGGCACAATCAAATCAAAATTATGTTCTTCAGGCTGAAATGTCATCCCCACTTACATGGGAGGAAGTCTTACTCAACTTAGTGAGATTAGTTTTAAACAGGTTATTTACACTTAAACATATTTCTTATTGAAAAGTCATACTTTGTGATTAGATCAGACCACATGGAAGATTAATTATACTGTAATTCCAAGGAACATACTATATGGTTTGATTAGTGTTTTCTTTTGGGACTAACTGCATATTAGGGACAACTTCACACAGGGACAAGTGAGTGAATCCTTCCCTCCTGAAATCAGTCTCTCCTAGCTTTTCAAAAAAGTCTCCACTTCATGGAGTTAATACAAGTCAGAGCAGTATGAACATTGCTAGAATATGGCATTTATGTATTTTCATTGCTAGAATATGGTATTTACATAAGTATTTACTGGTTGTCTTTTATTTATGCATGATTTAATTTGCACAAAATAAAACTTTTCATGTTTCCATTCATATTTTGTGTTAAGGTTGTGCCAAGGAGCAACAAAACTGGTTCTATTTACTAATTATAAATTAATATGATTCTGCTTTCAGAGCACAATAGCTGAGTCTTTAAGCTTATTCTCATTCTTTTATTTTTTTTTGTATCATCTGAATGCTCTGCAGGCTCATCAAAAACTGTTTAGAATGGTTTTGTCAGCAGTATGCTGACAGAGACAAAATTGCCTTGGCCCAGAAGGTCCAATATGCTAAACAAAACTTAGACTGCTGCAGCTATTAAGAAGGAAAAAACCCAACCCAACCATTTCCCTCTTAGGAAAATTCTTTCCCCTAGAAATTTTGTTCTGAGAGAATACAAAGGTGCTCCCAAATTTATATTTCTGCTCATAGTTAGAATCCACTCTCAGGATAAACAACACAAATAGCTGTGGAGTCCCTGGTGCTCTCTGAGCCTTGTTTTCTTGCAGACGTTTCATTGCCAGACTAGGCAACATCTTCAGTGCGAAAAGGGAGTGGAACTTGCTCTCTGTTTATATACTATGGCTTGTCCTGCTTGTCTTGGTGGAGGTGTTGTTCTCCCCTTAGGAGTTCCTTGATCGGGCTGTTGCTTGCTGCTTATAATAGCGTTAGCACAACGGTTCAGGGCAGAACTAGCATGTGATGATTGACACAGGATTAGCAAAAAGAAAATAAAAATTCTCACAGGAGAAGAGCCTTGCTGGGTAGGCTGATGGCCCATCTAGTCCAGTGTTCTGTGTTCTGCAGAGGCCACAGATACATTCATAAAGTAACAAACAGACTGAAGAATGATGTGTTGCTTCCTAGCATTTGGTATTTAAGATAAGCTGTCCATGATTTAATCATAGGAGACTATTCAGGTCCCTTTAAAGGCTGTCTATCTACATGGGATGGCAGATTCTGATGTTCATTTTTTCCTTGTTTAAAGTAGTTCCATTAATTGGTCCTGTATCTTTCCATATTTATTTTCAGTGAATGATCCCATGTCCTAACATTGTGACGAAGGATGAAAAATTCTCCGTATCCATATTTCCATACCAAGTGAGTTCTGGGTCACTTTCTCCCACAACTTGTATCATTGGAAGCAGGATGTGTTGTTATAACTTTGGGTCTCATTTCCAGAACTTCTCTCACTTTTTTTGTTTATTTCTTATTGCATTTATCTGCCACATTTCCTCTGGGAGCTCAAGATGGTGTATACGGGGTCTCCCTTAATTTTATCACCATAGCATAATTGTCAGGTTGGTCATCCTGAGTGCAAGTGATAAGCTTAATTATTTAATTAATTAATTAGACTATGTCCAGGTCCAATATTTTAACTGCTACACCATACTGGCTCCCAAATTATAATTTTTAATGCTATTGCAGAGGAAAATTATTAAAAACAGAGGGAGTAATCATATTAACTATTTTTATTGACAGACAATTCTCGCAAAATTATATCCATTGGGCCATGAAGAGTTGAAAGCGACTAAAAGACTTAACAACAATACATTGAAATAAAATCAGTTATTTTCCCCATTTTGAGGGGGAAAGTTGCCACCAGCATGCCACTAAACATCCATATGTGGTCAGACCAAAGTTTTGCACTCCAGATCTAGATTAAGAAATAAGACAGGTCTAACGAAATGTTGAAATACAAAAAGTAGGAATGTACATGCCATGTACATACCACTCTTATAGCTACCAGTTGGAGTTTCTGTTGCAGAGCGGTTTGTGTCACATCCAATCTATATCTTTCAATTCCCCTTTCTTGGGGACCCCCTTTTCTGATTATGGGTTGCAAAATCATCTCTTTTTTTAATGTTATAGGCAGAGGCACAATCTACAATGTGCAGGGACACAACCCACACCTATAATTAGATCAGATGTGATTGTTTCCCTGCTTGTTTTGCCATGCAGGTTTGAATGCCACTGAGGAGATCTTTGGAACTTTCTGAATTGTACATTAACTTCTGCAAGTACAAATATATTACTGTTTCTCCCATACTGAAGTCTGAAACAGGGCTACTAGGAAATGGGGCATTGTGCTGTTTCTTAGGTTTCTAACTCTACAAAGCATGGCAAAGATATGATGTGCTTTGGAGGCCATAACAGGACAGTGTATGTGCCACTACAAATAAAATAGTGGAAGCATAATAATGGCATGATGGCAAAGATGAAAATGATAGCAGAAGGAAATGTATGAAATGATTCCCAATACAAAGAATTGAGGTTATGGCTGTATGTGTACTGTATGCAAGCCAGATGGCTCAAAAGGCAAACAGGAACAGCTGGAGAAACTGCTTCATAAGCAGCAAACTGCTGTTGCTCCTGTTCTTTTCTGTTTCTTTGCATGTTACTACAGCAATGTGAATGTAAGATAGGGAATGCTGCTTAGCTCACACATCTAATTCACTAAAAGCTAGAATCTGATTGGCCACAGGGCAAACCAACTTCATGCTTTCAGATCTTTTTCTATCCCCTTCCAGTTTAAATTATGCAGATTTGTCAGTGAAGACTCTGACTATCTTTATCCTCAAAATGTCTTGCAAAGTTGTCACTGCAAGCCTCTAGTGGTTGTAATACAGTTTATTATTTCCAAGACTGAGATGTGGTAGTTCCTTCATTGATCTGAAGCTTACTGAATGACTTCTTGGAGATGTAATGATGATGGAGATGCATGATAACTTTGCTGCTATCACTGTCTTAAAGAAAGCAAAAAAAAGGGGGGTGATGGTCTTCCAATTACTCTTTATTCTGGTTGTTGTCTGATTCATAACAATGCAAAGACTTTCATTGTGATATAATGTAAATATGGGTGTTCAGCTATATTATAAACGCTTCACATTACAGGTGCCTGATTCAGGCATTTCTATATAAGGAACAATTTATACTTTCTGCAGTTTTCTGGAGAGAGCAATGAATAAGCAAGAACTCCTACCTCACAATATATTAGATACAGTATGTCTGCATTGGTCCCCCAAACTGGCCAAAACAAGCTGTAATATAACCAAACGAAAATGTCTTTGTGTGTCAACGACATAAAGAAGTCCTAGGCTTGTATGATTTATAAAGAGTGGTTCATAGTTTCAATCTGCCATTTATGGAAGAATGTGATGTTATATAGAATAGAATCTAAAGATAAGTATAGGTGATAGAATCCTAGAAAAATATCCCAGCCTTCATATTCCACAGTTTATCAATAGTACAATTTTGCACATTTTATTTAAATTTATGTATCCTAAATATCCTTCCATTCCAGCACATTGGGAACTTTCACTATAATTTAAGACCTACAGTGTTAGAATACAAATTCCATAACATAATCAAATAGAGTAAATACTCAACCTTAAATCACTGCAGAGGAAAAAAAATGGTAATGAATCATAAAACAACTTCTGTTAACATTATGTCTCTACCTTCACTCTTCCCTTAACAAATTTAGAGAAAAAGCAGTAGCAAAATGCAGTGGAGGAAAAAGAATCCTTTTCTAACCTCTTGTCAGTGACCAGCTTAACTCCAAAGCAGTAGAAGAAAATGTACTGTATAAGTAGCATGCAATGGTGGTAGCCATGTTGTAAATTATAGAGCCATAACAAATGGTGCTTGCATCCATCTTCTCTGATCCCACATACTGTACTCTCAGATGACTAATGCATCTCCCATTGGATTGTTTCTATTATTGAAAATCTTTAAGCAGCTTTAAGAACATCCATTTAAGAACTACCACTGAAATATTTCACTGTACCTGAAATTTGGAGCACTTTCCTGCCATAAGTCATTTTCAAGGATTCCTAAAAATATATTACTGAAAGCCAGCAATACCTTGCATATGGCAGAGAAAGGAGGAGAAGTGAAAGAGAGCCAAGTGCTACGGCATTGACATGAACACACTTACAACAGAGACCTATCTCCATTATCACACCCTTCCTGTTACACTAGGAATGATCTATACACATCAATGAACTGTTAACCATATTCTTTGCCTTCTGAATCACTGATGATGCCTTAAATATAGATAGGTGCTGCAGAACAATTACAGTCATTATTATAAAATACACGCAAAAAGCTTCAAATGTTTCTTCAAAATTCATGGCTTTTAGCACAATGAAACTGGTGGGATACAATCATTTCTGACACACAATTTCTCTCTTTACCTGCACAAAGGAAAATTATTTATTTATTTATTTATTTATTTGTCATATTTGATTATCGCCCATCTCGCATGCAACGACTCTGGGCGGCTTACAGATAATAAAATGACAAAACACTAAAAACACTACAATATAAATAATATAAATATAAATATAAATAATATAAATATAATATTTAATAATATTAAATATAAATATAAATATAAATATAAATAATATAAATATAAATATGAAATAATATGAAATAATATGAAATATGAAATATAATAGTGCATAAATGTTATTTTTGTACAATCCCATTCTTGCCCTTAAAATCTATTTCACACTGATTCTTTACACTTCTAGCTTTGACACTGGAGTACAGAGAATCCATACTTTTGAATAACAAATTACGGGGGAGGGGAAGTCTCTAAAATACAAACATCATCATGAACAGCTCCATATGTCAGAGAGACCTTAAGAGTTGCTTGCAAATAATTTATTGTATACTGTGATAAATAAATACGTGTTTTATTGTACTTTGTAAAAACTTCAGGAAATGCCTGAAGAAACTATAAATCCTTCCTTAACTGATTCATTTTTGAGAGTTGTCTTTGACCAAAACTACCCCCAAAAAGAGGCTTGCAAGAGTAGTTGTTTCTTGCAAGTACACACACTGCCAAATCTCTAACTCTCAGCTATAAATAGGCCTTAAAAGGGATAAAAATTGTTCAACTCCAATAAAGGGATATGAAGACTAAAGGTACTTAGAACTCACAAGGGGTACAATCACACAATCTTTGGCCACAGTACAGTTAATTAAAATGTGTCCTCCAATGCTAACCTTCTTATAATACAAACTTGCATATGCTTGACTGAAAATAACTGCTTTAAAAGAGAGTATTTTCAAAACAGTGTGCATAAGAATTCAACCTATGCTTAACCAGAAGTATGTCCTACAATGTTCACTTGGGCTACTCACTAGTCAGTGTACTTAGAAATGCAGCCTAATGGATTTTATGATTTTTTAATGATTTTATGAGGAAAACAGTTGACTATATTCAATGATGCTTGAAAAAGTAATATAGCTGATTGCCACCATGAATATACAACATCTTCATAGAAATGCACCCAAATTTCCTCTATCATATCGACACAAATTCCTTTGAGCTTTTTGAACAGTGACACAGATATCTTTGCTTAAAATAAAGTATGTTAATTAATTATTCATTGAATAAACTGGAGATAATTTATTGATATATTATTTTAGAATATTAGCTTTGAAATGATTAACTAGCTCCCTTTCATCAACCACAAATAAATAAATAAACGACATTTTGTTGCTTAAAACTTTGACAATGTACTCAGAATATGTTGCCTAGTAACATGCTGTCTAGCAATAATAGCACAAACAAGCATTTAATCCTAGGAGTCATCTTGAAATCACATGGTTCTGTAAAGATTTCTGTGCATACCAATAGACCCTTGACAATAACTTATTAACTAATCAATGCCAGAATAAATGAAGGCGAGTGAGTTGGTTAGATTTCCAATTCTCCAGTACCAATGTATAATGTAAAAACATGGTCTTGAAATTGGCACAGCAGTGTATTGGCATCATTATGTACTTAAATCCATGCTTAGCACAAACTTCTGCATAACATAAGAAAGCATAGATGCCTTTTAATCTACTCTCTACCCAGATATTCTGATGTGATTTGGAACTATAAATCTATAGTAACTATAAACTATATAGAGCAGTAAACATCTATTACTTACATTTTGGAATCATCCCATAGTGCACAATAGGGATTCAACGTGCCCTGAAAAAGGTAGGAGAATACCCATTAAAATGTATTCTTTACTCAGAGATGTAACAAAAATATACATATTTTTAATAGCAAAAACTCTTCAATCCTGAATAAAAATGAAAAGTTCAGTTTTTTATGTGATTTTATGTGACATAAATGTGATGTTCTAAATCAGACATGGACAGGCTTCAAGCTTCTGATACTTACTTGGCCTTTATATTAGAACTTCATGATCCACCAACCACAACCAAATACAAAATACTTCATGATCCATCAACCACAACCAAGTACAAAATACAAAAAAATCATGCACTTCAATCTATAACTTGATTGAATTCACAGCTCTGTGCATCCATTTACAATTATTCCAAACTTCTTCTAATTTCAGAAGTTTAATTTGCATGTGTTCATGTATAGTTTTATTTGTTTTGTTTTGTCTGAATAGTTAGGATCATAAATCCTTGCTGAATCACTGCCATTCACTTAGAGATCTATCAGGGTATCGTAATCTATCTTCTACACATTGCTTTATAAATTACAAATGATCTGACCACTTGTCATGTTTAAACTGCATTGCCATTTGGAGACTGTTTTCTCTATTGACTGCCGCCTCATATATTGTACTACAAACATGTATACCTCCATGAAAATTCAGCTTCTGTTTCCTCCTTTAAGAGTTAAAGACAGTGTTCATGGTCATAAAGGATGTCAACCCAGGTTGGCATAGAACAGGGGTCGGCAAACTTTTTTTGCCGGGAGCCATTTTGATATGCTCGTGCACATTTTGAAGTGCTCGAGAGCCAGGGGGCGGGGTTTGCGGGCGGGGACCAATCGCGTGGAAGGGGGCGGGGTTTGCAGGCGGGGACCAATCACGTGGAAGGGGGCGGGGTTTGCGGGCGGGGACCAATCGCGCACACTTAGCGCCTGCTGCCGCCATGCCCGCCACCCCCACTGCATTGCCCGCCGCGGCCACGCACACCATGCCCGCTGCCACGCCTGCCCCGCCACGTCCGCCACTGCACCTCCCCCGGGGTCCGAGTAAGCCACGACGGGCGGGCGGCGAGCGAAGCGTCACCCCGCCTCCTCCCCCGGGGTCCTTCGTGAAGACCTTCTCCTCCATCCTTGCTGCTCCCACCGCCGTTCCTTACTGCCTTCCTTCTTCTCTCCCTCGCCGGCACCCACCACCCCTGCCCCACCTCTGCCCCTTCTCCTCCCTCCCCCTCACAGAGATTTCGTCTCTGTCTCCTTCTTATGTCTTCTGTCTGCCTGTCTCTTTCGAAGCAAGCGCGCGCACAAGCGAGGAAGAAGCCGCTTTCTTTTTTCATACGTCCTATGCCTTTCCCTCCACCGTTTGGCGTATTTTCCCGCCCCCCTCGAGACTGGCGCGGCCTGAGGTGGCGGCTATGCCCCCTATGGTGGGCGAAGGCGTGCGCACGTGCGTGGGGGCAGGGGGAGCAAGCAAGCGCGCAAGCTAGGGAGAAGCCACTCTTTCTCTACTCTGTGAAGTAGATGCACGGGGTGCCTGTCGGGATCGAGACTCTTCGTCCCACATTAGCACTTCACTTCCACTCACGGGGCTGCTTCTCCGGAGGCGTGCACGGAGGAAACAAAGCTGAGCCGGGCAGAGGCGGCCGGGGCGGAGAGGAGCGCCCGTTTAAAACCAGGCTCCAAAGGCTGCGGGTGGAGACGTTGGTGGCCGGCGCTGGAGGAGGGCGATTGATTCTTCCTCCTCCCGCCCTCGGGAGCCTTCCAACTTTCGCCCGAGTCGGGCAGCGTTTCCAAAGTGGCCCTTCGGATCCTATCCAACGGGACGCACACAACCCCCCTCCTTTCGTTTAAAATCACGATCAAAACACGCGGCAATAAGCAGGCAGACAACGGTGGCCTGAAGCAGTTACTTGAACCGTCCAACTTTGAGAGAGCCATCTCCAGTGACAGCAGAAACGCCAGAACTCAACTCCAGAGGAAAGCATGGGGTGTGTGTGTCATAACGGTAATTTTAGCAAAAGGACCACATAGGGAAAGGAGGAGACACTTTAGAGGGTAAGTTAGTACCCCAACTTCATATCCCCTCCCCGGAGAAAAAAGTGCGACCCTTTCCTTGGGGGAATTTCTGTTGGAAGAGTGGAATACGGTCACTTCGGGGGCAGCTGTTGCAGCTAGCACCTTAACTGCCCCCCACGCCCCCCCCACGCGCCCGCACGCTTCTCTAACCTACCTGCTGCAGGGGCATTTCCAAGCCTAACAATGCCTCCCCCCCCAGCTCCAAGAGTTGAGAATCGGGAAGGGCCACGTGTCTGTGTGTGAGAGAAGAGGCCGGCGTTGCAAGCAGCGCGCAGGCATGGGAGAACTAAGAATTGGGGGTGGCTCACAGCGTGTGCGTGTGAATGTGTGAGAGGGTCGGCCAGATCCGAGCCTTTCCTCCCCGATGGGGTTCAGGGTCTGAACAGGCAGCATGGCTGTGGGGAAGAGGAAGGCTCTCTGTCCGGCTGGTCGCTTTTTCGCTTCACCCCCGGACTCGGCGGTGAGGTTTCGCACACGTGCACCGAGGCCGCGTTTGAGACTGGGAGCCGGGCGGAGGGAGAGAGAGGGAAGGGGGGGGCGTCTCGCTTCTCTAACCTACCTGCTGCAGGGGCATTTCCAAGCCTAACAATGCCTCCCCACCCCACAGCTCCAAGAGTTGAGAATCGGGAAGGGCCGGATCTGGCCGGCCCTCTCACACGCACACGCTGTGAGCCACCCCCAATTCTTAGTTCTCCCATGCCTGCGCGCTGCTTGCAACGCCGGCCTCTTCTCTCACACACACAGACACGTGGCCCTTCCCGATTCTCAACTCTTGGAGCTGGGGGGGGGGGAGGCATTGTTAGGCTTGGAAATGCCCCTGCAGCAGGTAGGTTAGAGAAGCGAGACGCCCCCCCTTCCCTCTCTCTCCCTCCGCCCGGCTCCCAGTCTCAAACGCTGCCAAACCTCACCGCCGAGTCCGGGGGTGAAGCGAAAAAGCGACCAGCCGGACAGAGAGCCTTCCTCTTCCCCACAGCCATGCTGCCTGTTCAGACCCTGAACCCCACCGGGGAGGAAAGGCTCGGATCTGGCCGGCCCTCTCACGCATTCACACGCACACGCTGTGAGCCACCCCCAATTCTTAGTTCTCCCATGCCTGCGCGCTGCTTGCAACGCCGGCCTCTTTGTTCCTGCCTTCAGAAATTAAGGAGAGGGAAATAAACTGTCCCCCCAGTAGCCCCCCCATAATCGGAGGACAACTACCACCCCCAAGATTTACTTCAATCAGCTGGGGATGCCTTACTCGCCCCATCCCCTGATCCTCCCATTGCCGGGACAAAGTGGCTTCCCGCCAGAGGCAAAGGAAAGAAAGGGTAGAAAAGTTTGTGGCACTGGGAGCAACATCACATACAAAAGCCTCCACGGCGCCCCTCTTTCAGGGAGCACCCCCGTCCTGCAGCGCAGAAAGGAAACTCAGCCCACGAGACCTACACAGACGGGGAAGGAGGCCAGGGATCGGCCTCCGCTTTCACCGGCGGTATGCCCCGGAACTGCTGTGGAGCTGAATGAAGGCTCTGGCAGCGGCAGGAGCGAAACGAGCCGGGAGGCTGACGGCGATTGTACGTGCGCGCGCGCCCGCACGTGGTATTTTGTAGAAGAGCCACACTCAAGGGGCCAAAGAGCCGCATCTGGCTCGCGAGCCGCCATTTCTGACCCTTGGCATAGAAGAAGGCCTCCAGGATGGCATAGAAGCAGTCTAGTTTGTTTGTTATCATTAAGAAATCAGCAAAAAAAGCTCTTGAGAAGCTGTGTGTAAACAGTGTAAAACATTATTGGATGCAGCCCAGGTCAGTCTGATCCAGACTGCTGAAAATAAGTATGAAAACATTCAACACCTTGCCACTCTTTATGCCCAATATACTCAGGTTGTTGAGAATCTTTCTATGCCTGCTCTGGAACAGCTACTTTGTGACAAATCAGCATAAATATACAAGCCAACCAGACAAAGGTTTTTAACAGCAGTTCCTCTTTAGCATATATGCAAACAAGACATGAACCCTAGCAGATCATTCTGACAATAGATAAACAGGAGTAAGATAATTAGGGATCTGAGCTAGAAATGTACATAATTTGATCTGACAGTATAGCAGGATTTTCCCTTATTCCACATTGTGAACTTTAAATATTAGCCTGCAATATTTAGATAAGATTGTTCTTTAAGGATCTAAACTTGAAAAAGAATTCTATAGATCCCAAGATAAAACTTTCCAAAACCAATGACTCTAGTAAGATGTCGAACATATATATTATATTAATGACACATTACTCCATATCCAGCATGGGTTTTGCAAGAAAATTTCCTTGCTCAGTTGGGTCCAGGAAGATCCAACTAGATATTATCCATATCAAAGAATGTATATAAAGTAGTTAAAATATAGTTCCCAATTATATGTACAAATGGATGTATATGCCATCCCTTAAGCCATAACAGGACTGGAACTGTGATCAGAGCTGAAATTGGGTGTGTATGTAAATATCAAATCAGCCATCAATAGACACATAAAGATAAACCACATTTAAACACCAGTCAAAAGAGACAATAAAAAAGCTGAGAAGGAAACAAAAAGTCCAGAACACATCCTCTCCAGCAGCCTATACCCAGGTAAGCAGGGATTAACACCAGACAAACAATCAAGCAGAAAACAATACCCTAATCAAGGAACTACCAAGGAGAAAACCACACCCCCACCAACACTGGCAGGGCAAGCTACTGTATATAAACAGGGAGCAAACCCAATACTCACTAGCATGTTACCTAGTCAGGTAATGAAATGTCTGCAAGCAAACAACCACGCTCAGAGAGCACTAAGGACTTCACAGTATGTAAATATTCAACAGATTATTGGCATGATCAGCTTTGATGATGCTACCATGTATTTAAGAAGAAATTCTTGAGACATTCCAATGTCTGTTTCAGTAGCATGTCAGAAAGATGTTGCATTAAGGCAAGCTATTATAGCAATTATAGCAATGCCCTCCATTTACAACAGAAAAACAATAATGTTGCCTATTTTATAAGATATTCGTAGAAATTAACATTATCAAGCATTTATTTGAGAATTCCTGTTAGTATATTACAAGATTAAGTAAGATTGGTCCTATGTAACATTTTTACAAGTATAAAAGTAAAAATTAGTAAGACATAAAACAGCAATAAATGGGAAGCATCTTTCCTTATCAAACAATTTAAAACGATAATGGATGTTCAGAGAGACTAAGTGATATTTTTCTGAACTAAAAACAATGTATATTTAAAAATCTGGCTGATAGTTGGAAACAGTGTACTGTGGGCGCTTGCTAGAAATATGAAATTGCCCTCTTCCTGTTCAAGTAAGATTAACTATACCCTTTTAATTCTGATTTCAATCCTGCTTTGGTCAGAAATTGTCATGGCCACCCTAGTAGGATGTGCATAAATCAATAACCAGGAACTAGAAAATTCTCCAAACGAGTGACATTCTTCATTTCTGTGTCTCCTTTTTGGAGGAATAGGTGTGTCAAAATTGTTGAGCCATCCTTAAAGGTAGTAGATGGAAGAACTTATCCGTCCATTGCAGTCTTCTTCCATGAAAGCCCACAGGTTTGACATTCACACCAGGACATGTACTTTTGCATATAGTTACCCCTTGGCTCAGGTATTTCCTTTTTCCACTTAAACAATATTGTCACTAAAATTATGACTTAAAAAAATCTTAAGCCTCTGATATTCATCTGATCATAACTATTACATTGAACCACAAAGAATGAATTTAGCAAATCACATATGATGGAGCACAGTTACCAGCATAAAATGAGAAAAGAATATTTGAATAAAAGTTCAGTATTTTATTTCTTGGTTGGTGAATTAATTAAATAATTAAACTGTTTAATTGGTAACATTAACTTGAGTACTTTGTGAGCCATTAATGTACAACATTCAAGGTCTACAGCTGAAGCAAAATTGTCTTCACCTTATTAAAATTAACGACAGAGTTCAAAGATAAAGTGTGAATGAAGCCATTTTAATTACAAAAATTACTAACTGGTCTTAAATTCAGGTGAATTATTGCCAAGGAAAAATAAAAAAACCATTAAATTAGCACATTGAGGAAAAAAGATACTGATTAATTGGCAGTGCTACTTTCAATAATTTCTTTTAATTTAATCTGTCTCATTTTAACAATTCTATTAAAACTGTCTTACATAAACATAGCAAGATCTCAGTCCAAACAGTTACACAGTCTATTCTAATGGAAAGCTGGCACTATCCTCAATGCATTTTCCATTTTATTTTGGTGGATCTTTGGAGCACTTCTGGAATTCTTTGCCTAAATGAACTCTCTTCCCATTTTAAATCTCAGGTTACCAGATGTAAAACCAGCCAAAAGAAAACAACACCTCCTCGAGGATATTATTGATAAGGCTGCTACTGCCTTTCTGCCTTGTCAGCACTTCCAGTCCTCCAGCTAACACGATAGTTATTAATAGTGCAGAAAAGTGGACAAAATCAAATGCCAATGAATGCCTTTCATCTTGTGCTGCCAGAATCAAACTAATGAACATTTTGAAGGTGTGACAAAGAGCCATACACTACGTCACTATATTACTGAAAAGCACAATAAAAGGGGGAAAAATGAAAAAGAGCAGCTAAAGGTCACTGTCAAAAAGTTCATTTAACTTTCCCCCGGCCTTGATGCCATTGTGCCATTGTTGTACAAACTGTTATTGGTCCCAGTAATGATATATAGTTTAGTGACAATATTTGGATTGCTTCATTCTTGTATCTCAATATGAGGACCAAAGTCATTATAACCTCCATTCCTACTTCCAATGCTTGCAAGTGACTCTGTTGGCCCTTCAAGATATGCAAGGTCAAGAGACAGAAAGCAGCAGAAATTCCAGGAATTCTCTTTAGTGTTGAGGGAGAGAATAACAGAATCTTGAAGGCCTGTCAGAATTTCTGACATAATTAAGACAGGGTTATTTTGAATTTCTTTCTCATGCTTTCCACTTTCTCTGGACTGAATAGACTTTTCTCCTTCCCTGCTCCCTTCCCAAGGCCAGATCTACATTCTTTCACACTCTTTATATTGATCCATTCAGATTTTAGGACACAACTCAGTGAAAAGTTAATTTTATGAGCCATTTATTTCACTGGGACAGTTGGCCATATATTAAAATTCCACTCATTCCAATTAATCAAACATAAAACTTACTGAACTGTGGTTAGTGTCTGGACTCTAAATGGGGTTGGGGGATGTATGCAAAACGACAGATTTTTCACCAATTTCAAAGCTTTGCCTATGCACACCAACCAGTATGTGTGTCTATACTGAAGGAGGGGAGGACTTACCTTGGTGGGGGCCATGTTGTTTAATGAATCCCCTCTGAAAATTAATTATGCCAGTTTTATCAGGCACAGAGGGACATCCAATTCTGGTGCTTTCCTATAAATTAAGGGTGGTTGGATTCAGCGTATATAAGGTCACCTCTGTTCTGTCCTTGGAATGTCCTATCTGAGGATCTATAGCCCAGACTCATTGACAGTTGTGTGGCATATACATTTTAATAATAATAATAATAATAATAATAATAATAATAATAATAATACCTACTACTACTAATATAGCTACCTACTAGCAGTAGCAACACTGACACCATTTATACCTGCACAACTTTTTCTGGGCATCACTGTGATCCCAAGGGCACATGACCCCCAGATTGGGAAGTCTTCCTTTCCATTCTGTTCCCTCTCAGATGGCTATCAGAGTAGCTTAAGATTGTTTTACTATTTTTAAATTAATTACAGACAACCAACTCATAACTGAAACTGAAATATTTTACATATCACTTTTAAAGTTATGAATGGATTTCCTTGAATGCCTCCATATGATTGGTATTATGGGGTTCAGCATATAGTTCCTGGATTCTGAAGTCAGTCTTCTGTATGTTATATTTGTTGAACTAGTATATTTGACTATATGCCACAGAGCTTTGGGCATTGGGTGGTTTAAAAAGTTTAATAAATTAAATAAAAAGTAAATTAAATAAATAAACCATATTGGAGGTTTCCTAGAGATTAAAAAGAGCAGGGAAGTACTTAGGCATTCAGTGATATGGAAAATGTCATGCTTTTGCACCTAAAATCAATGAATTTGACATTCTATATGGAGTCCTTTCTGTTCATACTGTGTGTGTGTGTGTGTGTGTGTGTGTAAGGTAAGGTTAGGTTTCCCCTTCCAGTTGTATCCGGCTCTAGGGGGTTGCACTCATCTCTGATTCTCGGCCGAGGGAGCCAGTGTTGTCCATAGATGCTTTCCAGGGTCATGTGGCCAGCATGACTAAACGCCAAGGCGCACGGAAGGCTGTTACCTTCCCACCGGAGTGGTACCTATTTATCTACTTGCAGTTTTACGTGCTTTCGAACTGCTAGGTTGGCAAGAGCTGGGGCGAGTGCGGGAGCTCACCCTGTTATGCAGTGCTTCTGGGTCTCGACCTGCCGACCTGCCGTCCTTTCGTTTGACAGTCAGTAGTCTTAACCGTTACGCCACCGCACCGTCCTGTGTGTGTGTGTGCATATACATATATTGCTTCTAATTACATAAAAGTAGCCACAAACTACAAAAGCAGTGAAGAAAATAATGCATGTGAGTTATTGAAAGATGTCCCTGAAAACTGACCTGGGTTGAAATAGTTCTTTATGTTCTTTGTTTAAAATCTTCAGCTAATGGGTCAAATAACAGAAATACTTACATTTGCCAAGTGAGCTAATTCTATCTCTAGAAAGGAATCTGATGTTCTGGGCTCAGGCCGTATGGTGACCACAATGATTTTGGAGTTAACAACTGTATAATTTCTGAAAAAGAACAATTAAAAACACAACAGTCACTAAGACTATAATTTGATGTAATCAAGCAAAGAGAAATTGTTATGGTTCTTTTTTTTTTAAAAAAAATGGCCAGCTACATGGGAATTTAAATCAATTTTCCTACACAGAATTTATAAAAATATAACTGTCCCTGTAGTCTGATATGTTCAGGATTAAGAACAGTCCTCATGCTGATCCAAGTGCCTTTTCCTAAGTACAAGTTATTGATTAAAAAAAATAGATTCACAACATAAATATTCACAGGCCTATAAACTCATTAATCTCCTGGTAAACCTGAGATTTGTTTTAGACAAAGCGAAATTTTTGTAAAGCTCTGATATAGCCATTTTGCTGAATGCCTATTGAAAAACATTCATAACGATGATAGCAATGGGTTTTTCCTCAAAATCAACTCTTTTTCTGACAAATAACATGAGAGACTTAAGAATAATTTTGTGTCATGTACTAGCTACTGCAGTGTTCAAAAATGGCAGTGAATTCACAGTACACTTAACTGGTGTGATCTCATTAGCGTCCTCTGAGATTCTTAATTTGTAAGGTCAAGATTTGACCTAATGCTCATCAAAATCACTAGGAGACATAATATGAGATCCTTGGCTTCGGACTTACAGTAGGTGTCAGTTGCCAAGCCCTTCATTTTAGAGGAGCTCTGGTATAGAAGGGATTTGAAGGTGAGTAGTCTTGAGGAGCTAGCCCATCTGAGATGGTTTACCCTTTGGCCATTTTATTACTTTAGTACTAAAAGCTGCTTGGAGGTAGGCATTACTAAAGGGTGTCATTGCCATATATACTGTAGGTAGGGAAGGGAAGAGTAATGAGATTTCAGTACAAAGGAGGCAACATTTAAGTGTCCATTTGATATTCCTAAATGAATGGCCTGTTGAGAGGTTTCTGTCTATTGTCTTGTGGGGTTCATTCTCGGTGAACATCGTTGGTTTTTTATTCCACCAATACTGTTTTTTATTGTTTTAATGTGTCATTAGCCACCCAGAATCACCTTTGCAAGATGGGCAGCCATATAAATTGATTAAATAAATAAATATCTAAAATCAGAATCGAGGCATGTTAGAAATTATGTACCGAGCATGAGGACTGAAGTAAAAATTTCAGGACGCCTTTTATAAATACCTCACCTCACCCTGCCAAACTCCTAACTGCAGGAGTTATGTCTTCTTTCCTGCGTAGGCTATTAAATAAATTATCAGTGTGTTCCCTATGAAATTGAACTACATTATGATAAAGTCAACCGATAATTTCCATATCACGATGCAATCTTTAAAGGCAATATTCTATTTAATAGTTGTCATTGTACAGCTGAAGTGGGCAATTTCTTTTCAGCTGGAAAATACAGCTCAGGTTCCTGACCTTCTAGCAAGCTACCAGCTTGTCAGTTAATGCAGTGTTTTCAGAAGAAAAGGCAAGAGGAACTTTTTATTTTTTTGGTCTGTAGTTCAGCTTAAATGTGGGGCTTGGGTAATTAAGAATGAGCATTTTGCCTCATGGAGGCTTTGTGTTCCCATTCCTAAACTTAACAGCACCTGAAAACCCCACCGTGAAATGAAATTCACCTACTGAAGTGTTTCTGTAGCCTTCTAAGTACTAATCAAGGTCCAATCTTGCTTAGCTTTTTTGAGATGACCTAAGGTCGGCTAGATGCTGCCATCTGCTGGTTTTTTTTATTATTATAAAGTACTAAACCTACATCTCTTTCCATTGTGTGGAAATCGTCTTATAAAGTACCTCAGAAGCATGCAATAAATAGCTAATGGCAGATTGAAATCCTATGCGTACAGATTTCTTATTATATATCATGCAAGACATAAAATTGTCCAATTAAGCCTTTAAAGTTTCCATCACATTTGTTCCAATTCAATAAATGAATGGATTGAGTATTTATGTGTTATGTCAAGCCTTATGACTGAATAATCACAACTTCTTTGGATTTTACATCCTTACAGATATAGTCTGTTCATCAGAGTATTTAATATACAAAAACTAGTACTGCTGATCCTTGGTCTGCTTTCAAGCAAAATTTGACATTTTAATTATTCTGGAAGAGTTTTTCTTTAATAAGCCTCCGTTTATTGTTTGTGGCTTTGTGAAATGCCTCAAAACACTTCTGGCATGAAATTTGTATTAAACAGGAAACAATTCTACAGTGACTGCAAGAACAGAACCTAGGAGAGCAATAATGCATTGGCAGCAACAATTATGCCATGCCACACTATTGTTCAAGAGTCTTATAAATTTGTCTCATTGACAAAATCATACAGAGGTGTGATGAAGGACTCTCTGCTACCCAGACAGGAAATTTCATGAGATTAATACCATGGCAGGAAAATAATCAATTAAACTCAGTGTGTGTTTTTCTCAAGGGAAATGAAGGGCATAGGTTATATTTAGGTAAGGACTACATTAAGACAGATACTGTGTGATATTTAATTTACACCTGAAACATTAAAAAATACAATTTAATACAATTTCTAAAAACGTAATTATGCTGCTGAAATAAGTTTGTGACTTATCTAAATGTATTTTGAATTATCAAATGTTTACTAAAACAAAACCCACAATTTTTTTTTAAATGTTGCTGTGAGTATAAATGAAGACAGATCAAAATGTGTGATCAGAAGATGAAGATATTTATAAAAAATGAAAGACATCTAAGTCAGAATGTTTTTGTATGACACCTAAATGACAATAAATATGACATCAGGCAGACCTCTGGAGGAGTACATTATATACAATATAAAGTGGCAACCCAGCTATATTATATATATAGTTTTATATATATGTGTGTGTGTGTGTGTGTGTTTGTGTGTGTGTGTGTGTGTGTGTGTGAGAGAGAGAGAGAGAGAGAGAGAGAGAGAGAGAGAGAGCGAGCGAGCGCTGGGTTGCCACTGCTGAAAAAAGCCCTTTTTCTTGCTGAAACAAACTTCACTTCTGATGAGGATGGTATTTGTAAAACGGCATCAGCCAAAGTTCTTAACATGCACAGGTAAAGCAATGGGAGAAAATTGCTTCTTCCTTCAAGCATCTAGGTTCTATATTAATACAGCACAGTAATCCTTGTTTGATGAGGCTACCCATCATCTTTCTTTGTGGAACAAGGATCATCAGAATATTAAATGTACATGCACTGAAGAGAGATGGTGTCCAATCCTATGCTGCCAAACAACTGTATGTGTAGAAAAGGTTTTCTGCATGGAAACTGTTGTCATGGCATTACGATTTGATCAAGCTGCCATTGGGTTCTCAAAGTCTGTTATTAATCAGACAATTATAATGAAAATCCTACAAACTGATAATAAGCATTGTGGATATCTGACTTTCTCTGCATGGAAGAATCGACTGGATCAAGCTATAAACACAGCAGGATGAAGGACTTATCAAAACCTAACATATTAAAAAAGTTAAAGTTTCAGAACCATATCCAAAATACATTTTGCATATATGAAAAGAAACAGACCATCTTTTGACAAAATTTATTTTGGATATGGATCTGAAAACTTAACTGACTTAATTAATTAGCCAAAATCTTGTTATTTAACTGAATACTTGATGGCCATTAATTAAATGGGTATTCAACAAGCACTTATTTGGAGGGCTTAGCATGCATCAAACCAAATTTGGGAACTTTTGGTTGTAAGATCTAAATCAGACTTTCTCAACCTTTTGACCCTAGAGGAACCCTTGAATTTTTTTTTCAGGCCTCGGGGAACCCCTGCACATTCAGGCTCAAATATAGGGCAGAAGTTACAAAATTATTATATTCATTTCATGTGTAGGCCTGTATATATGCATTAACAGTGTTCTTAAACTAAAAATAAAGAATGAAACCTACCTCTTTAATCTAAAGTTGCCTGAATTTGAAATAATTTTTAAAATAAATCATGATCTCCCAGGGAACCCCTAGTGACCTCTCGCAGAACCCTAGGGTGCCATGGAACCCTGGTTGAGAAACCCTGATCTAGACAGTGAATCTGAGAAAATACTGTCATTTACATCAAATGTTCAAAATGCTCCTATTAGTCATGGAGCAAACTTTAGGTTTTAAATGATATTTATTTTTTACATTTTCTTTATTACATTTGTATCTTGTTGATGGAACTTAGCAGGATATATGAGGGTTTCCAGGTAATCTTCCATCCAGAAGAACTGCTTGGCTTCAGTAAGGTTGTTAAATCATGTGCTGAAGCAGAAATAGTTATGCTGTGGGTAGAATTAGCCATTCCCTCAGTAAGCAAGCTTCTGTACCAAGTGTTTGTTAATTATTAGTAATATAGTACTAGAAAGATACATTCTAGTTGTGAAAATTAGTGGGCAAATAAAGATCATTAATCCTTTCCCACTGTCCAAAACTTATTTTGTATGCCTCAAAGCCTGGCTGAGAGCAAAGCAGAATGTCTCATGGTCCTATGAGACATTTGACAGCTGGGGGTGAAACATTCTTCTCCTGTCTACTAATTTTCCTCACCAGTGTTTCTCTTACTCTGCATACTGTATGTAGTTTCTTGTCCCCTATGAAGCTGTTGATGTGGAAGACTTCACCAGAGGGAGCAGAAAGAAAAGACGCAATGCTGCAATTGAGTTCTTTCTCTCACTTCTTCCTTTGTTTAGAGCACAGCTTTCCAAACTGTGTGTCGCGACACTTTAGTGTGTTGCAACACACAGTCTGGTGTGTCACCACACAACCCGGAAGCGGCAGCGGGGGTGTGTATGGTGGCGACGGCAGCGGCGCGCCATCAGCGCTTCTGCGTTTTAGCGGAGGCCACCGCCGCCGCCGCCGTGCACACCACCGCCCCCGCACACCCCCCCGCACGGCCGCCAGTGCTGCCGTTGGTGTGTCGCCAACAGCGGCACTTTGGGAAGCACTGGTTCAGAGGATTTCCTGGGTATTGCCTTGCTCCTCATTCTTCTGTGATTTCATTTATGTTTGTGCCTGACAGTTGAAGTACTGGAATACAGACTGAGTAGAAACTGTCCTATATCTCCCTGGACAAATCTCCTTCTGATTTCTATGGAGCATTTTTTGATAGAGGTCTAACATCCAATGGTTGCAGGTTTTCCCCATCAAGGTGAGAGGCTAGACTTTTCAGTTATGCTTTCTCAGCTGTGCCAAAACCTCAAAATAACTAATTGTACCTAATTACATGACAATGCGCCAAGGAGGGGGCAATGCTGCTACTCAAGGAGAGTGGAGAATATTTTTTTCACATGCTTAGGAAATTAAGTAGCCTTTGTATTAAGTAGATGTTGAGATATATCTACAGTATATCTTACCCAGTAATGGTGTCATCTATTCTTTAATTTTTGTCTTTAGCTTATTATCTAGTCATTATTGAAGCACTTATGTTGCACGGATGAAAGCATGTTTGCATCTATAAATACCTACAGCCCATCTACAATTTAGACACAACACCTCAACTTACATACTTTCAAGGCTAATACTTATGCTTTAATTTCAGCTGACAGATTGAAATAGTGGAATTTACAAAGACACAGCCATAAACTGTTCTACAGCTCTCCCTTGCTCTCTCTATCCTATACACACATGCACACACATTCTCTCTTGCCTCCTAATTCTTAACCATTCCTCTCTGCATTGAAGAAAGCCCTGACCACCTCTGTCTCCTTCCCCATTACCCATAATAAACTAAAGAAAGTAATTAGGTTCAGCCCTGCGGGATGTTTTCTCCTCTTATTAACAGTTTTTGCCTTCTACCATTGCTGTCTCATCTCTAGCTGACTCCTTTGGCTAGATCAGCAGGCAATCTTGTGTCATCCAGGTGATTTGGACATCAAATCCCAAAAGTCCCCTCCAGCATGGCCAATGATAAGGGATTGTGGGAATTGGAGTCAAAGATACATGGAGAGTGTCAAGTTGCCTGATTCTGCTCTAGATGTTCCAATACTGTTGCCTCACTATGTTTCTTTTGCCCACCGTTATTGACTCTTTAACTCTCTGTTGCCAGACGTAGGAGTGACGTCAGACAAAACTGAAGAAATCTTTCTTCAGTTCTGCTATTGAAGGTCAATGGGAAAAGCAGGAAAAGCAAATGGTGCACTTGATGTAGAACCCAAACTGAGTTAGTTATTCCTTCTTTAGACAAAAATAAGAAAGGAAGCCTTATATTGCATTCCTGTCTGCTTTCTACAGAATACATCTTAGAGACATACTCCATTTGTACTGTCTCTTAGAGTCATCACTTACCTTAAAGTAGGCAAAATAAGTTCTAAATTTTTGTACAGTACTGCTCCAAGCACAAACACAGTGGATTCATCTAGTTCTAAAATCAAAGGAAGAAAGAAGACAATATGTAGATGAAACTTGCTGCCTTTCCAAACCTTTCCAACTTTGTCATAAGATATATACAACAATATTTTATCATTGTAGAAAACATTTTTAAAGAAAATCAACATTGCAACTGTAATATGTTTTAGTGCAGAGCTTTCCAAACTTTTCATGTTGGTGACACACTTTTTAGACATGCATCATTTCGTGACACACTCTTACAGCAGGGCATCATTTCACGACACACTCTTACAGCAGGGCAAAAGGCAGGCACTAGGACCTACGCAGAATCACAGCAGGTTTGGAGGCAGCCAGGCACAAGGCAGGCACTAGGACCTGCGTGGAATCCTGGCAAGGTTCGGAAGCAGCAGCAGCCGCGACACACCCAGACACTGCAGCCGACATACTAACGTGTCCCAACACACAGTTTGGAAAGCTCTGTTTTAGTGCATTATTTTATAATAATGTAATAAGATTTTACATTTAAAGAAGAAAAGTCTTTAGAGTGGAACATTTCACATGATTAAGAGCACCCTGAAAACTTGCTATTATGCAAAATTCATCATTTGCTGCTAAGCCAACATTTTATGTTATAGTCTGCCTGGATTATGAAAGATCTGTGTGACTTATTTTTGGAGGGCTTCCTTCCTCTTTCATGCTGAAGAGGGTAAACTATGGCAGGAATTTGGCAATTAATAGTCTAATCTTAGAACCTCAGACTGTTTGGTCTTAGGAAAGTGACTGGTGTAGTCACTGGTCTTTAAATAAACCCCTGCCCCCAAAATTTAAATAAACCAGTTTGCCACAAAGTGCACAGGGAACCACAGCCAATTTCAGCTAAGTAACATCCTATATAAGCCTACTGTATATTTGTAGAAGTCACACTGTTCATTCTTGTGCAACTAAACTAAACATAGGACATTCCCATATGGAAATGGGAT
The DNA here is from genome assembly GCA_023362775.1 of Charina bottae. Taxonomy (NCBI): domain Eukaryota; kingdom Metazoa; phylum Chordata; class Lepidosauria; order Squamata; family Charinaidae; genus Charina; species Charina bottae. Next base: position 4,810,630 of record JALMGJ010000009.1, read on the forward strand.
AATCTCATAATCATGAGAGCTCTCTTCCCTCCCCACTCCATATTCATGCATAATGGAATACAGAACTTTGCTTGTTTTGTAACAGGACGCTAACTTGGTAGTGACAAACCCATTACTTCCTTTCCCATAGGCAAGAGTTATAGATAATGAGCATGATAACTCACACACACATACAAAGGGAGGGAAGAGGAAGAACTAGGTAAATGAGTGCTGTCTCAATCCTCTTTTCATATACAGAACTGACCTTCTGTAGGGAGGTGACATGGCTATTCCTACAATATGTGAAGGGGCACAAATATTACAGCAGCAATTTGGATGCGCTCTGAAGCAGACAAACGTTTTTCAGCTGGTCTCCATTATTACAATTATTATGATTATGATTTTAAATTTATTATGGCCACTCATTCCATTACTGACTCTTTCCCCTTGATTTCCCCCTTGATTCTTTGCTGTTGCCATGGTTATTTCCAGCTTCAATTGGGTTTCCATAGAAATAGAAACAGGGTCAGGGTGCATCATAATATGGAGGCACCACCAGCTATGAACTAATGGGAAGTCCAAAAGAGAAATCCAGGTACTAGCTTTCATGTTCACAGATTGAAGAACTTTGAAATATACAAAGGATAAGCTTACAACTCTGTCTGCTATATATTGTCCATGTTTTATGGAGACCTGCCATGTTATAATAATAGAAGTTTAGTTGTAGATGCTAATCATTAAGATTCAATAACCACCTTTTACACTGTACATTTGTATGGAAGGAACCAGTCTAAAATTGGACTGTAATACTAATCTTCAAATGGCTGATCCAAAATACTGATGAAACAAGCCCACAAATGCATGAGTTAACAAGTTAGCTTTCCTCACAGTGTTCTCGTGAAATACAAGATTAAAATGCTTTTGAGTTTTTACCTGTTGACATAGGGGTGAAGATATTTTTCGGAATGACAACCCTGTCTTCTGAGTTTCGGGCCCAGTCAACCATCCCTTTTCTTCCTTTCATGGGGAAATTGATGTCTGTTAGAACAGATGCTGCAGGAAGCTTCTGAATGCTAGCCACTATTAAGAAAAAAGTATATCAAAAGGAAAAAAAATCAAGCAGAACTCTTGTTTTAGTAATCAAAGCATTATTATTATGGATCAGATTAAGAAGTGTATGTATGTTTCAGAATTCTGACTGTGAGAAAAAGTTACGTCAAAGTTTTACAGGAACATATTTCATATTAAAAACAAAAACTGCAGTCCTACATGTGTGGACTTAGGGGTCAGCCCATTGAATATACAGGATTACTTCCTTGTACACATATAAACCAGAAAGATGACAAGTTTAGGCGTGACTAATAGACTGTGGGTGCAACACCGTGAACTTTATTCTCTCACTTGTCAGCTAGATTCAGAATCTTAATAGGGATTATTCATTCTGTTATTCCATGACATGAGATTCACATGGAAGGAGATATTAGAGCTATATCTTCAGATCAGATTCTGATTAAAAATGACAGAATTAGGGAGAAAATACTGTAAATTGCTTGAGAAGATATAATTTCTAGAACCAGACTAATGAAGCATTAACAACTCTTACATCCATTGCACAGGCATAATAAGATTTGAAAACAAGCCCCATTAAATAGATTGACATATTAGCAGCCTGTAGCTTGCTTCTAGACAAAGTAGAAAGCAGAAATCTGGTATCCAAGAAGCCATTTTCAATTATTTTTCAATGTGAAAAATAATTATTACCATTTTATTACTTCCGCTTAGCACATTTAGAGAGCAAAGTACTATTGCACCTCACTTCATTTATCTTCACAATGATCCTTCAGAGTAAGTGACTGATATTTTTATTTGACATACAAGGAAGGAAGGTGCAAATAGTCTGAATTGCTTAAGATGATTATTATCTAAGTTCCTTATTGTTTATAGAGTGCCCTCAGTGTGCAAAGTTTCCTTAATGAGCAGGGTGCTTTACACACGCCTTTCAGTACATTTATGACCTGACTGGGATATAAACTCCAATTAGAAAAGAGGTCACTTTGGAGATGCAAATGAGCATTCATCTCCCCAAATGAACATTTTGCCAAACACTTCTCTCCTCAAAGTTATTCTTTGCATATTTGGACAGAATCAAGTTGTACCTAGGCTGTTTGAATTCAACCTTGGCTCCCAACTCACTTAGAAACCATTCATCCATCCGGGTTGTCTCATTCAACACAGACCGCCCCCCCTTTTTTTTAAAGGATAACAATAATACCAGTGAACAAGGAGAACAGATACTGTATGCAGATTTATCTCTTAAGTTATTGGTATAGCTTGATAGGAACAATGGTTAACTTTTAATGTATACTGATGAATAGTTCTCGTTGAATGCCCCTGTAGATTTTTTATACCACCACGTCAACAAAATTTGGCTGCTCTGAAGCTGGATGAAGAGAAAGTAATCCTGGGTAAGGATGTGGGTAGAGAAAATCTTAGTGAAGAAGAAGAGCTCTGAAAAAATGCTAAAAAGCTTTGACATGAAAGCAGTTACCACCTCCAAACTGAGGTTTATGATTTTAGCTTATTGGTCCCAAATAGATCATGGTTAGAAAGTCTGAACAAATTCCAATGTAGAAGCCAGTACGTAAGTCATTTGGGGAAAGCTTGAAGGATAAGAAGTAAAAATAAAGAAATAAACTGAGTAGAATTAAGCTAAGCAAGCCATTACTTAATGATAATTCTGAACCAGAACATAATGAACTCAACCAAGCCAATACTCTAAAATAGGGCTTACTCCCTAGAAACTGATGGAGTCTTGAAGGTTAATAAAAGAACTCCAAGCAGCTAACAACAATCTTGCAGAGTAGAAGTACCCCTTCTCAAGTTAGCATGTCTCAGAGTCCACAAGGTTCGACTTCTTCCGCAGTTCTTGGTAACTGCTCCTCGGCAACGGCTTCGTGAGAATGTCCGCAGTCATGTTCCTTGTGAGACAATAGTCTAGTCTGTCTATTCCTCGCTCTTGCAAATTTCTTACTGCATGATACTTAACATCAATGTGTTTAGTTCTCCCATTAATCCTTTCTGACTGTGAGAGCCTAATACAACTTTGGTTGTTTTCGTAGACCTGAACAGGGGTAGATTCCTCTATCCGCATGTCTTCAAGCAGTAGCTTCAGCCATGAAACCTCTTTGCATGTTTCTGCTGCTGACACACACTCCACCTCTGTGGAGGAATGTGCGACTGTATCTTGCTTATGGCTTCCCCAGCTTACTGCCCCACCCCCATAGAAAAATACATGCCCACTAGTGGATTTACGGTCAGTAACATCTTCTGCCCAATCTGCATCTGTGAACCTCACTAGTTTTGGATTGCCTGTGGCTGGTAGCTTTAGTTTTAGGTATATAGTCCCCTTCAGGTACCTTCCCACCCACTTAATACCAGTCCAGTCTCTCTGTGTGGGTGTGCTAGTCTTTCTACATAGAATGTTTACCTAGATTACCTATGGCACTTTTATAACTGTTGTTTTTTTGGTAAGAGTTCACTAGGTTCCCGTTGCTTGTGGAAACTTGTTTCCATTGGTGTTGGCATAGGATTGGCATTATGCAGTCCTAAGCTTTCCAACAGTTCTACGATCTTTTGCTTCTGGCTTAGAAGAAAGCTTCCATCTTCTTCCTTTTCAATCTGTATCCCCAAATATTAGCTGGCATTGCCCAGATGCTTGACTTCTACTTCTTTGTTCAGGTTGGACACAATTTCATCAGTCTCTTTTGTTATTATGGCAGATCATCAAATCATCCACATAACAAAGAATGTACACCTCTCTGCCATTTCTGCATCTTGTGTAGAGACAGGGATCAGCTTGGCTTGAACAAAACCTTGGTTAAGAAGTACTTGGTTCAACTTCTTATTCCATGCTCTTGCTGTTTGCTTCAGGCCATAAATCTCCTTCTGAAGTTTGCAAATGAGTTGCTGTGTCTTGGGATTGGCGAAGCCTGGAGGTTGTAGCATGTACAGTTCTTCCTCTATCTCTCCATGCAGAAATGCAGTTTTTAAATCTAGGTGTTCAACACTCGTGTTCCTGGCAGCTGCTAGACTCAGGAGCATTCTGATTGTGGTATGTTTTACAACAGGAGCAAAACACTCATCATAATCAAGTCCATATTTTTGTGAATAGCCTTTTGCGACTAGACTAGCATTGTATCTTTGTACTTCTCCATTTTCATCTTGTTTGGCTTTGAAAACCCATTTGCATCCTATGGCTTTCTTGCCTTTTGGTAGTTTTGTCAAAGTCCATGATTTGTTCTTGTGTAGAGCTTCTAGCTCTTGTGCTGCTTTCTTCCACTTGCTTGCTTCATCTGGTGGCATTTGCTGCACTTCGTTCCATGATGCAGGTTCTTTTGGTAACGACGACCTTGCGAGGTAGGTGAGTCTCTCGGCTGGAACTCCTTTGTTGGGTCATGATGAGTATCTTGGAGCAGGTTCAGGAGTGGCACTTGGTGGCTCAACCCCTTCTGCATCCTTGGCCTCATCATCTGACTCTGGTGGAGTTTCTGCCTGGGCTTCTTTCTCCCTCTGGGTCGGTGTGGTGGTTGTGTCTTCAGATGTTGGGCTAGACATCTCAAGCTGGTAACTGCCGCTGTTGGTTTCTCCACAGTCATCATCAGCATGACTATGGTAGCCTTTCTCTTGTTCATCAAAGTACACCACTCTGCATGTGCTTACTTTTCCTGTCTTTCGGTTCAGGATTCTGTATCCCTTGCTTCCTGGAGCATACCCGATCATGATGCCTTCTTCAGCTCTGGGGTCTAGTTTGGATCTCTTTTCTTTTGGTATGTGTGTATAAGCTTTGGATCCAAACACTCTCAGATGCTTTACACTTGGTTTTCGTTCATGCCATAGCTCAAAAGGTGTTACCTCATATGCTTTGGTTGGTAGTCTATTCTGTAAGTATGTAGCTGTTAAAACAGCATCTGCCCAGTATTTGTCAGGCAGATCTGCTTCTGAAAGCATACATCCTACCATGTCCATTAGTGAGCTATTTTTCCTTTCAGCAACTCCATTTTTTTCAGGTTTGTATGGAGTGGTCAGTCTGTGGTCTATGCCTAACTGTGTTTGTGAAATGAACTCACCTCCTTGATTGCTCTGGAGGGCTTGAGGGGTTCTGTTGAATTTGTTGGTCACCATGGCTACATATGCTTTCAGCATGTCTGCTGTTTGGGATTTCTTCTTCAACAGATAGGTCATACAATATCTGGAAAAATCATCTATAAAGCATAAAACATATTTATTTCTGCCCGCTGATGCTTGAAGAGGTCCACACAAATCAGTGTGGATAAGTTTGAGTGGCTTAGTTGCCCGCCTTTCCCTTTGTTTGGGTATGGCTGGTCTTGTTGCCTTTCCTTTGATGCATATCACACATTATGATTGGCATTTATCATGGTTGCTTATTTCAAAATCTCTTACCATGCCTTCAGTTTTCATTCTTAAAATTAAAATTAAAATTGCATTAAAATCACAGTGCGCAAAATGCCTGTGCCAGGTGGTGGCACTATTTTCCTCCTTTTGCTGCTGATAGGCGAGGCTGACATCTGGTGGTGTTTGTTTGCAGTGCACCTGGTAAACGCCATCCTTTTGAAAACCTGTAACATAAATCTTTTCTCCACTGGTGACTTTATATTGCCCATTAGCATTAAACATTACATTAAAACCTTTGTTATTCAATGTTGAGACACTCAGTAAACTGGCTTCTAAGTCCGGTACATAAAAGACATCTGTTGCCATAAGATCTTTGTGTTCACTTCCACTGAAGCATTGCAATGGCACACTTCCTTTTCCTTCAATGAAAATTGAATTGCCATCTGCTAATGTTATGCTTCCTTCTGGTTTTTCACTTAGCTCACAAAAATCACTTTCATTCCCACATAGATGCCTTCTGGCCTCCAAATCAATTACCCATTGTCTGGGGTATTTATTGGTATCAGATTTAAGAACAGCATCAGCTTTATAAACAGTGTGTAAAGCTTTTTCACTTTTAAAAGATTTTCCCTTGGAAAAATCCTTCTTGTCCCTGCTTCTGCAAAACTTGGCAAAATGTCCTGGTTTCTTGCAAGCATTATAGAAAATAGTCTTTTTGGTATTCTGATTTCTCACTAATTACCCTGTCTCATGTTTACCCTTCATTGGTAGGTAACCAATGTCTCTGCAAGGCAATCTATCGTTATGCAAATTATTTTGCCTCCGACATTCTGATCTAATTGCTCCTATCAGCTGAGAAAAATTCTTGCCTTCTAAATTCAAACCAGCAATGAATGAAAAAAAATTATTTGGTAACGTGCTTAGCAAAAGACATCTTAAGTTTTTCATTCATGAGATTTTGAACTGTGCTCAGCTGATCAAAGATTCCCTGTATTCTGATCAGGTGGTCATTTACATTTCCACTGTCTTCCAAATTACATGCATGCAGTTCTCGCAACAAAGATATCACTTTCTGATCATCAGCTTCTGATTAGAGGGTGCATAAATCCTCAATCATATCCTTAGCAGTAGAAATATTTTTAATCTCTGCTAATCTGTGATCTGGAAGAGATCTAGCAATGAGAATTTTAGCTCTCTTATCTTTTTTCTTCCATTGGTTATTGGCTTCCTCCCCATCCTATGGTTTTTGTTCTGGTGAATCCAGAGCATCCAAACAATCTTCAAAATCTAGCTGCATCCTTAATCTTATTAGCCATGCTAAGTAATTATCTTCAGTCAATTTTGGTATTGGTGGAGCCCCCTCCTCTTTCTCCATTGTTTAGAGAGGGGGAAAAAATCTGAATTTAGCTATTTAAATGTGCAATTGGCTTCTCTTTTTGTGGCTGTGAGGCCAACAAAAATAAACTTTTCAAGCTTGTACTGGGCCCATAACCCTTGATGGAGTCTTGAAGGTTAATAAAAGAACTCCAAGCAGCTAACAACAATCTTGCAGAGTAGAAGCGTGAACCAGCAGGGAACTTGCACTTTAAGCTTAATTGCGTTCAGAAACAAATTCAGTCTTCATACATTAGTTAGATGAAGAAAAATAGAGATAGCTTACATTTATTCAGTAGATCTGGATAGAAGTAGATTCATAGTAAATCAGCGTGCAAGTGAGATGAAATGGACGAGAGCTGCATGGTGCAGCCCTCCTGCTTGCAGGTGTGCCCAAAGCGTAATGGAGAATGGGAATCCCCAAACCAAGAAGAAGGAGGAAGAGGAAATCAGGTGACCGAGGTAACATCCTACAAGCACAGTACAGATGCGTTTACTAAAAAAACCCCCTATTATGCTTATGAGACAATGCTGAGTTGACTCCTGATAATCCCAACAGAAACAATGTTTAGGTTGTACTACTGAGCACATTAATGACTAAGAACATCTGAATACAGTAGGATTTTTCCCCAAATAAACATATATTGAATTGTGCTATTAATTTGCAAAACTCAGAAAGTCATTACAGTCAGTTTTAAGTGAGTTGTATGAAAATACATACTGATATTTCATTGCTCTGAATGCAAATATGGGGTATTATTTTTTAATGGAAATGCATGCCCATTTCTGTATTATAATTCCTACAAGGGTAGGGAAAAAAACCCAGAAATAATAGAAGCTCCATCTAAAACAGGCAAGCTGAAAATTTGTTTATTCATCTCACCCTATTTATAATGTAGTGGTTATCTAGAGATCACTTTTATTCTGATTTTAACAAACTGAGTGGGACTCCATGGTAACATTATTGGTCTGAAATAAGATTCAGACTAGTTCTAAGCATTTGACAGGCTGGTGCACATTCACATTCAGAAAGATGATAAACAATCTGTCCAGAGCTCAATTTCTAATGTGAGCCAGGATGGTAATTCTTTTTTGTATACTGTTTTTTTTTTAATAATCTTAGAAAGAGGGTAATAGTGTTGATACCATTTGCAGACTGCATCTATTGGCAATGATGTGCATAACTAATTTACAGCAAATGCCCCCAAGAGGAGTAAAAGAGAAAGACAGCAGGAAGATCTGTAAAAGCAGTTACAACAAAATTACAGCAGAAACCATTTAGCCTCTCATAAGTGGGTTTCATTTTAAAGGAAACCAAGAGACAAGGAAAATTAAGATAATAATTATATTAGATTTCCAGAATATATTGCTTGACAACTAGCTCTTTAGCAAAGTTGTATTTAAGGCTTTTTCAGGTGTACATGCATGCATACACAAACACACACAACTCTGAAATGGTTTACTACACCACTTCAAATTTCTGGGTATCACAAAACTTCCAGCCACTTCCAGACTGTATCTCTGAAATTATTTACTTGTTTGTCTTTGAAGGAGGCATTGAACAGAAGCAGTCTTTCAGAGATTCATTTACAGGTAGTCCTCGGTTAACGACCATTCGTTCAGCGACCGTTCAAAGTTATGGTGGTGCTGAACAAATGGTACTTATGCCCGGTACCCAAAGTTATGGCCGTTGCAGCAGCCCTGTGGTCAAGTGATCAAAATTCGGGCACTTGGCAGCCCACCCACACATATGACCACAGGGGCACTTCAACTCTCCTCACCTGTCTATTCCCCCCCATCTCTGCCCTTTTGGCCACCCTGCACAGCGGTGCTGGCAGCACTGAGGCTGAAGTAGAGTCCTGGGGCCTTCAGCATTCTCAGCTGGCTGCTGCTGCCCCTGGGCCTCTACTTCAGCCTCAGCGCTGCTGGCGTGGCTACCACCACCAAGGGCTGCCTCAAGCCCCGCACTGTGGATAGCCACCCCAGCGCCACAGTGCAAAGCCCCAGCCACCCCCGTTGCCCTGCACTCTGCTGGCCCTGCCACCCCCAGCTGACCTTTGCTACCTTTTTCCTCCTGCTGCTGCTGAGGCCTTCCCATAATGCTCAGAAGCCTTCTGAAGCATCGTGAGAAGGCTGCCTGTGATTTCAAGAAACATGTGCGTGACTTGGAGGCCTCAGAAGCCTTCTGAAGCATTGAAAGAAGGCCATGCACAATTTGGAGAAGTGGGTGCAGAACTTGGAGAAGGGTGTGCGCAACCTCAGGTAGAAGACCTGGTGCGGCCAGCAACTGCCTTGCGTGTTGATATAGTTGATCAACATCAGTTTCCTGGAAATCTCATGACTAAGCAAAGGGAACTAATCAGAAGCCAGAGGATGCAGCATAAGCTTTTGGACAATAAGCTGGAATGCAATGAAATTTTCCCAGGCCAGAGAATATGAAAGAGACAGGTAAGAACCTCTACATTGGAGCTGACTCAGGCACCAATCCATCTTTTCTAACCTGCCACACCTTGACTTTGGGATGGCTACCCAAAATGTGGTATTTAAGTTAGTTATACGGGAATTGATTACCTTTTAAGGTTAAGCTCTGATTATGCTCCAAATTTTTTAGAATCTACACACACCCCTACACACTATACAGTACTTTAAAATATATATAACATCTTATTTGGTGTTAATCTGATACTATTTGGCTTGTATCCATAACTCTCTGAAATGACTTACCAACATTTACTCTGTGTTGGGAATAAAATAAACTTCTGTACCTCTTCCCTGGTCTACAACTCCAGCAAAAATCAGAATATGGTGGTGGATAGCAATTAAGACCTAATACAATTAAGACCTGCAAAAGGAGAGTTATGCAGAACTAACTGCAAATTGGAGTGTAATGAATCTAAAAGAACTGGAAATTTATACGAGGGGCAGCATAATATATGTATCAATGTAATATAGCAAAAGAATGGAGGGTACCCTATTGCCTTCAAGAGACCCTCTGAACAGTGCAGGTAGTCCTTGCTTACTGACTACTCGTTCGGTGACCGTTCAAAGTTACAATGGTGCTGAACAAGGAGATTTATGACTGGTCCTCAAAGTTGTTGCTGTCACAGAGTCCCCACAGTCACATGATCACAATTTGGGTGCTTGGCAATTGGCATGCATTTATGACAGTCGCAGTGTCCTGTGGTCATGTGATCGCCATTTGTGACTTTCAAGGCTGGTTTCCAACAAGCAAAGTCAATGGGGAAGCCACAAGAAGTCACAAGTCACAGTCACGTGATGTCATGCTTAACAACCCGCAGTGATTCACTTAACAACTTTAGCCGGAACTGACATCATAAGTCGGGTGCGGTCATGTGACTTTTCACTTTACAACTGGGTTGCTTAGCGATGGAGTTGCTGGTCCCAATTGCAGTTGGTAAGCGAGGACTACCTGTAAATAATAATGGGATCATAGCTTCTATAATCCAGACTAACAATTTGGATACTGACATAGAGAGAAAGAGGCAATGGAATCAATAGTGCTATCAGACCTAGGTCATGACTATGAGTCCAGTACCCACGGACCATCAGAACCTATGACACTTAAACCTGAGAATCCCCAAACAAGATCATACCCACGAACTTTATCTGGATTTCACCAAACCTTCATTTTTACCTCCAAAAGAATTAATCCTTAAATCTACTCACCATTGCAGGCAAAGTAAAAACAAGTGTTTTTCCATTTAAGGCAATGGTGAATACTGCAGTCTTGTTTCTGTATATACAGTATTAGAACTGCCTATTTTTTTCTCCCTGCAGTTGGATTCTAAAGCAGCATTCTTTTCTACTATTGTGCACATGTGAAATATTAAATGGGGAATAAGGTCATGCTAGAATGAAAAATTGTAGATATACAGTTTCTGCCAACTCACTGTGTAACATTACCTTTTTGTGGTACTCATCAATGGAGGAAAAGTGGCACACATAAATTATAAATATATGCCCTTAACATATATTTTTTGTCAATAAAATAGCTTTAGGTTCTGTGTGGATTAGAGTTCTTACAAAACAGAGATTAAATCATTTAGTATAATATCCACATCACAATTTTTTTAAAATGCACATACATAGGTGCTATACTACTGTAAACCATGTTAACATGTCATTCAGAGAGGGCCTGCTACGAACCCCATCAATAAGAGAGTGTCATCTGGTGGGGTCTAGAAGGCGGGCCTTCTCTGTGGTGGCACCAGCACTCTGGAACACCTTGCCCCCAGAGTTGAGGCAGATCCCCTCCCTCCCGACCTTTAGGAAAGATCTGAAGACCTGGTTCTGCCACCTGGCATGGGAAGGAGGAAATAATAGTTCCTCATGGGGGTGGTTAATTTCATAATGTCCTTCTTTTTATTAAACTATCTGGCCATTTGGATTTTATAATTTATTTATTGTATTTTTATATTCTTTATTCTATTTTAATCAGTTTTATTGTAAACCGCCCAGAGTTCCCCATTGGGGGAGATGGGCGGTCATATAAGTTAAATAAATAAATAAATAAATAAATAAATAAATAAATAAATAAATAAATAAAATGCCATTCGTTCTGATTTTACAGTGCATGTTTGTATTTGCAAAACATATCTGAAAAGTGAAGAATAAACAATAAATTCCTAGTTTTGTACAGTATCAATGAAGACAAGTCTTATAAAAAGATTTAACTAATTTATAAAAAGATTTAACTAGTTTTCATTAGAACAAAAGTAATTTGTTTGCTCTGTATATACTAATACAAAGCAGAAAATCATTCTGTATTAAGTGTTCACAATAAGGAATTATGCAAAAAATATCTAAATGAAAAGCATAAAATATCTTTAATTAAAGCTGTAAAAATATCTTTAATTAAAACTTTAGTTATTTCAGATTTGCTGTAAGCTTTAACATTTTATACTGTGTATTTTCAGCATAAAATGAAATAGTCAGACATTTTGTGTAAGGGCCCCTTGTGGGTTGTCTGATTTGTGAGATGGTGGTGGTTTTCTCTGAATGTTCTTTTTGTATTTTATGTTGTGTGGATTGTTTTGTTTTAAATTTTGTGTATTGTATGCTACCCAGAGTTGTAATGGAGTTGGGAGGCTAATTCTCTCTCTCTCTCTCTCTCTCTCTCTCTTTTTCTGTCCCTATACACACATATTTATTTATTTATTTATTTATTAAATTTCTATGACCGCCCATCTCCCCCTCAAGGAGGGACTTGCACACATGCATGGACAAATAAGGTTTCCTGAAACTTCATTTCATTTGGAACAAAGAAACTTACTGAGGTAGAATAAAGGTGGGATGTACCTGAATCTTATTAAATCAGCAGACTTGTGGTCAAGAATTAAATCTTTCAGAATAGTCTTTAAACAGTTATAACTGTTAACTTAAAAACAGCTATTTAGATACTGCCTTTTATACAGGAGCTCAAGATTTATTATTTATTTATTATTTAAATTTATCCCCGCCCATCTCCCGAATAGGGACACTGGGCAGTTTACAGGATAATAATAGTTAAAATATATAGATAAAATTACAAACAATATAAGAATAATTATAAATCCCGATGGATAAGATATTCATTAAAAGAAGGACATTAAAATCAAGGGATTAGCCATCTCCAGGAGGAACTGTCCCTCCCTCCCTCCCATGCCAGGCGGCAGAACCAGGTCTTCAGCTCTTTCCTCAAGGTGGTGTACAAACGGCTCCTTCCTCATATTTGTCCCCACAACCACAACTCTGTGAGGTGGGTTGGGCTGAGACGGAGCAACTGGCTCAAAATCACCCACTGAGTTTCCATGGCTTGAGGCCTGGACAAGAACCTGGGTCTCCCCATCCTAATCAAACACCTTAGCCAGTTTGGGATTAACAAATTTAATATGGCAAAATCTTTCATGGATGAATTTTTTTCATTAAGCAGGTGAATATCACATAGGTGCAGCATGGTAGGGAAATGATACTAAGAATGGTAAGAATCCTAAAATAAAACAAGCTGTTGCAAAGTTTGCATTTCTACCTATAGAACTCATGGGTCATTAACAGCAAATTCATTTTGGGCTGATTCTTTTGGCTGTACTGTGTAGAGGAGAGTTCTGCATAAAGCATTAAAGTGTTATATTGTTTTACTCCATTTTATCATTTGCATTTTTTCCTCTTTTATCCTTCTATTTTATTCTATTCTATTTAATCTAATTGTTCCAATATGTATGTTGGGTCTGTGATCTGTAATAAAATTGTTTGATATATAAATATTAAAAGAATTGTGTTACATGAAACAAATTTCCCCCAAATTCAGCGGGGGACTATTTATAGATGCTAACAGGAATACTGATAAGGTGAACGCCATAACCTGTGTTGGACTCTGAAGTGCCACAATATGCATTATTTTTGCTGTGAAAAACTAAAATGGCTACATCTCTGGAAGCTGTTGGATGAGCAATTTTTTTCATCTACTGACATTTCCCTTGACCTGGCTCAACCTCAGCCATTGATTTATGATTTTTTTTAAAAAAATGTTTTCATATACAAAAAGTAAAGATGTTTAAAAAATCACACCAGAAAGGAAAGAAAAGGAAGACAAAGACATACAGTATATTGCTGCCATCAGCCCCTTGGATCCTTTGAAGAACACATCCAGCGAAATGGGCCAAGGAAAGAAATAGGTGGAGTAGAGGGTGGGTGGAGTAAGAGTGCAGGCTGCCCTTTGTGAGGAGGTTGGGAGAAGACTGGGAGATGTGCTGGGTGATTACTTGCTGGAAACTAGAGATGTTCTATTCTATGTTATTGAGTAACAGAGCAGCTTTAACTGTAATGGCCAATACCAACTTATTTCAAGGTAGGTTGGGTGCAGAGACTACAGCATTAGGCTTGGCAAATAGGTATGAACACAGTTTATTTGGAAGGATATGAGGGTAGGAGGCAGACTTTGACAGTGACCAGCAGAGGGAGGTTTGGTAGTAGGTGCTGGGCTGGCTGTTACCAGAGAAGGGGAATGGGGAATTTGGTATAAATCTCCCTTTCTATTCAGAACCTCTTCCTGGGGCCTGGGCTCATGGGCATCTGTACATAACCAGAATGTCTCCAAAATGAGGAAACATGCATCATGATACCACAATGCAAGCTTCACACTTTATATTTTCATTGCAACCTCACCCACAAATACATAAGGGACCAGAGTCTGCATTGCCACACAATTTTCATCACTTGCCTCTCTTCCCCCTATGAATGCCCATACCTAGGTTCCTTATCACTGGACATCTTGGCCTCTGCCTGTTTTTGTTAAACACCAGATCTATTTATAATAAGACCATGGTCCTCCATGATTGGGTTCTGGAGGAGCAACCTATAATCTTACCCAAACTTCTTGAGCTCATGTTGGGGCTGGTGTTGGAGTTCCCTAGATTATTAGTGCTGGGGGTCTTCAACAATCCTGCCCTTGGGAGGGATGGCTCAGAACTTTTAGCCTCCATTGCAATTATGGGGATATCACAACTGATATTGGGCTTGATCCATGTACAGTAGGTGTGCACATGTTGGATCCAATTTTCACCTCACAGCAGAGAGTGATCTGAAGGTGCAGGTCTTTGTCATGGTCAGATCGCCTGTTGGCTGCAATAAACTTCTGCAAGGGTTGGTAGACTAATTAAGATGGATCTGCTTGGATTCCAATAGGTACTGTTACCTTAGTCTTAGACTGGGGAGAGGGAGCATGCTCAAGAAATGGTAAATGCTTCTTTGGCAGAGGGATTGGTACATAATTTTTGATGTATAATTCACCATCATGTTGACATCTTAAAATCCCATTCCTGTTTCAGTCTCAGCCATTATATAGAATGAATGGGTTTCTTCCCTTCTGTTCTTTTAATATTCTGTTGTTCTACTGTAGTGGGTAAGTCCAGTCCTTCTAAATAATGTTCTAGGACCAGAACATCCCAGATGGGATTGCCTCAATTTTAAGTCCTACCCTATTTGTATCCCTCTTTTCCCCCTCCTGTTACCAATACACACATAAACATTCATAACACAGCACATACACCACAAAAGAGCAACAACCTTGCTGTGGTATTATATAAGATTATATAAGATTTGCCTTATATAAGGCAAATAAAAAGAATTCTGATACATTAATAGAAACATTAAAAGCACATTTGCCTTTTGTATGATATTTTAACATCTGTGAGTATTAATAACATAAAAGTGGAATGGGAATGGAGGCCATGAATGAAATAATGACAATCTGGAGATTTTGCAGGGCCAAGCTAAAAGCCCCTAACCCAACTATATCTTCCTAGAGTAAATACAGCATGGCATTAGCTATATGATGTCAGATCAGGGAACTACCCTATTATACAAACACTTTCTCAGGAAAACTGCCATCAGCTTAGCCATAGAAGGCCAAGGAATGTTAATAAGCTGGGAAAAGAACATTGGGAAAGCCAAAGCAAGCAACTCCCTAGAAACTCTGTTCATGAAATACTGCCTCTTAGTTCTTTCAAAACCCCATTGTATCTGTAATCTTGCCCCATTACCTCATAAAAAGGTAAAGGTTCCCCCCGCACATTTGTGCAGTCGTGTCCGACTCTAGGGGCCGGTGCTCATCTCTGTTTGTTAGCCGAAGAGCCAGCATTATCCGAAGACACTTCCACGGTCATGTGGCCACATGACGCACGCAGAACGCTGTTACCTACCCACCGAAGTGGTACCTATTCATCTACTTGCATTTGCATGCTTTCGAATTGCTAGGTTGGCAAGAGCTGGAGCTAGTGCGGGAGCTCACTCCGCACGCAGGGCTAGGGATTTGAAACTCCGAACTTGCGATCTTCCGATCGACAAGCCTGGCGTCTTACCCGCTGAGCCACCACGCCCCTCATTACCTCATAGATACACCCTAATGGCCTCATGGACCTCACTAGGCACATTATATGTCGTATCGAAAGGCATGCCTGGCTGCTATATCCAATCACACATATATTCTAATTTGCATAAATCTATAAAGAGGGACGGTAACTCCACCTTTTTGGGGGCCTGTCTTTGCCTCTAATGTTGTCAATAAACCAATTTCTGCTTCAATGTAAAGTGCCCTGTTTCCAGTTCAAATGTACCCCTAAACATTCAACTACACAGCATTTCTTGAAAATGAGTTCTAGTCCTCCCTTAGGCATGAAAGCCAGCTGGGTGACTTTGGCTAGTCACTCTCTCTCTCTCTCTCTCTCTCTCTCTCTCTCTCTCAGCCCAGCTCACAGGGTTGTTGTGGGGAAATAGGAGATGGGAGCATTAAGTATGTATGCCTTCTTGAATTGACCAAAAATAAGGGTGAGATTTTTTTAAAAAATCAAATAAATAATAAAAAAAATAAATTGAACAATAAAAATCCAGATGAAATTCTGTAAGGTTTTTTTTTTTAATCTGTTTGATCATGTCTGATTCTCGGAGACTCCCTGAACAAGTCCCTGCAGTTTTCTTGGTAAGGTTTTTCAGAAGTGGTTTGCCATTGCCTCCTTCCTAAGGCTGAGAGAGAGTGACTGGCCCAAGGTCCCATAATTCACATTCAGAAATTGCCTGGTGAGCTCTTTTCTCAGCTCTAGTGCAGAATAAGATACTCTTAACTCAATCAACTGACACAATGGCTGTTTGAATGCTCAGTCTTAGAGACCCATCACCCGGTGACTCTTGAAGTCCTTTGTTGCGGGCACAAATATTCATTCAGATATTCTCTTTGTTTAATCTCTCTCCCTCCCCCCTTCTTGCTCCCCACCCCTTGAGCAATTAGGCTTTGCAATACCAGAATATTTTATTTTATTTTATTATTTTATTTTATTCATCAGATTTATCACCGCCCATCTCCCCCACAAGGAGGGACTCTGGGCGATTTACAATAAAAACACAATTAAATATTATACAATATAAATATAATAAAAAGACTATAGATAAACAGTAAAAATATACAACATAAGAAAATCCAGATGGGTAAAAGTTGTTTATCAGACTGCGAGTAAAAAGGGCCCCCTTTTTTATATTCATGGGGTGGAGGGAGATCTTACAAAGGGTAAACTTAAACCAGTCATAGACCTTCATTTGTAAACCACACATTTAATTTTAATTATATTGCATTACCTACTGGTGAGAGAATAATGGGGCTGTTTCCTCTGAAGGCTTTTTAAAACAAACATTGGGCTAATGACAGACTCTTCAAAATGAACTTTTAATTGCATGAGGCCAACTTGTCTTCAAATTTCATATGCTAAGGAATTCACAAAGGCAATAAATTCACAAAGAAAATAAATATATTTTCAGGAAGTATTCTGCATACAGTACTTGTGGGATCTTTTAATGCTGTATATGAAATGTATCTTGATTATGTTCAAAATGTTTATGTAAAAATTAAGCCACAGTTGTTTTATTATTGTACATCTTAATTGTGCACAGGGTTCAATGAGACTTAGCACCAAATCACTGAATATAGGCTATGGCAAAGAACTAACATAGCTTCTCTTTGGAAATCTCAGTATCTGAGTAAGCAAATGGAGAGCAAGAGGAAGCTGACAGGGGAGTTCAGCTGAGGAAAGGAAAGAATCAGAAAAGAGAGGAAGAGCCAAGGAGGGAGAGAAACTCCTGAGTGCTGCTATTTCCTGTTGCACATTGTACTACTGACTGCTGCTGATTGCCTATTGGGTGTGGTTGAAGCACTGCTTCCTGCTGATCTAGTTGAGGCAAGTTCAGGAAACAAATACATAGGCCAGGTGTGCTTTCCTCCCTGAAGATGACAAGAAGTACATATAATGAAAATATAAGTTGATTGCCCCCTGGAAGAGAAGGTAAAGGGACTAGATGCAGAACTATCCACTCCCAAACATATCAGGGAAGATAAGGAATTCTTAGATCATACCTAGAAAGCAATTGTGGAGGGACAACAGTACCATAAAACCTTGCAAAAGATAGAAGAAAGCCAGGTGGAAGGACAGAGAGATGGAAGAAAATGACAGTGTTTCTTCACTCCTTGTTGAAGGGAAAGGGAAAGAGGAAGAGAGAGAAGAATATTGGAAATGAACATCTGGCTATGCAAATTGTGTCAATGGGAGCAATTTGGACTTTTCTTTTTTTGATAATGAGATGTACTTCCGAGATAAGGGACTCTTGGCAAGAGATGGGCTGCACCTTGTAGGAACTGGGAAGAATGAATTTGAAAAGGCACCTTGAAACTTGCTCTGGAAGTTTTAGATGAAATCCTCGAGGATAGGGAGAAGACAGCCAAGAGAATAGTGCGATGCCAAGGCTGGGAGGGAGATGCAGGATATGGAGGTACCTAATGATGTACAAATAAATACAGGAATGAATACATCAAGTTACATGACCAAAGAATTCCAGATATGTACAGAGTACAGGGAACAAACCGGACAAACTATAAGTCTTAATGCAGGAAGGCAAATATGAATTCATATGCATCTGGTAGGATGAAACTCTGTGGGCATGATAAAGGACAAAAAAGGCAGGGACCTAACAGAAGCAGAAGAGATTAAGAAGAGGTGGCAAGAATACACAGAAGAACTATACAAGAAAGATCTTAATATCCCTGATAAATACGATGGTGTGGTCACTGACCTTGAGCCGGACATCCTAGAGCGTGAAGTCAAGTGGGCCTTAGGAAGCATTACTAACAACAAAGCTAGCGGAGAAGACAGTATCCCAGCTGAGCTATTTAAAATCCTAAAAGATGATGCTGTTAAAGTGCTGCACTCAATATGCCAACAAATTTGGAAAACTCAACAGTGGCCACAGGATTGGAAAAGGTCAGTTTACGTTCCAATTCCAAAGAAGGGCAATGCCAAAGAATGTTCAAACTACCGTACAATTGCGCTCATTTCACATGCAAGCAAGGTTATGCTCAAAATCCTACAAGCTAGGCTTCAGCAGTATGTGAACCGAGAACTACCAGAAGTGCAAGCTGGGTTTCGAAGAGGCAGAGGAACTAGAGATCAGATTGCCAACATTCGCTGGATCATGGAAAAAGCAAGAGAGTTCCAGAAAAACTTTATGCTTCATTGACTACGCTAAAGCCTTTGATTGCATGGATCACAACAAACTGTGGCAAAGTCTTAAAGAGATGGGAGTACCAGGCCACCTTACCTGTCTCCTGAGAAACCTGTAGGTAGGTCAAGAAGCAACAGTTAGAACCGGACATGGAACAACCGACTGGTTCAAAATTGGGAAAGGAGAACAACAAGGCTGTATATTATCACCCTGCTTATTTAACTTATATGCAGAGTACATCATGAGAAATGCCGGGCTGGATGAATCACAAGCCGGAGTTAAGATTGCCGGGAGAAATATCAACAACCTCAGATATGCAGACGATACCACCCTAATGGCAGAAAGTGAAGAGGAACTAAAGAGCCTCTTGATGAGGGTGAAAGAGGAGAGTGCAAAAGCTGGCTTGAAACTCAACATTAAAAAAACTCAGATCATGACATCTGGTCCCATCGCTTCTTGGCAAATAGAAGGGGAAGAAATGGAAGCAGTAACAGATTTTATTTTCTTGGGCTCCAAGATCACTGTAGACAGTGACTGCAGCCATGAAATTAAAAGACGCTTGCTCCTTGGGAGGAAAGCTATGGAAAACCTAGAAAGCATATTAAAAAGCAGAGTTATCACCTTGCCGACAAAGGTCCGTATAGTTAAAGCTATGGTTTTCCCAGTAGTAATGTATGGCTGTGAGAGCTGGACCATAAGGAAGGCTGAGCGCGAAGAATTGATGCTTTCAAACTGTGGTGCCGGAGGAGACTTTTAAGAGTCCCTTGGACTGCAAGGAGGTCAAACCAGTCAATCCTAAAAGAAATCAACCCTGACTGCTCATTGGAAGGACAGATGCTGAAGCTGAAGCTCAAATACTTTGGCCACCTAATGTGAAGAGAGGACTCAGTGGAAAAGACCCTGATGCTGGGAAAGACTGAAGGCAAAAGGAGAAGGGGACGGCAGAGGATGAGATGGTTAGATAGCATCACTGATGCAATGAACATGAATTTGAGTAAACTCTGGGAGACAATGGAGGACAGGAAGGCCTAGTGTGCTATGGTCCATGAGGTCACGAAGAGTCGGACATGACTAAACGACTGAACAACAACAAAAAGGATGAAACTCATGAGTGAAATGCAAGGATTGAAGGATATAGCTTATTCGAAAGGAATAGGACAGATAAAAGGGGAAGAGGAGCAGCATTATTTGTGCGCATATGCATTGAAATCCAGGACACTGAGCTCTAGGGTTCAGTCAAGAGCATCTGAGTAAGAATACGAGGAAGGAATAACAACAATGATCTTATTATGTGTATGTGCTACAGACCACCAAGCCATGTAGAAGAACTGAATAGTGGGTGAGTTCAACTACCCAGACATCAACTGGAAAAGCAATTCCGCCAAGGTACTGCAAGGTTCCCAAAATTCTACAGTGGGCTTGCAGAATGTTTCATTTACAGCGGGTTGAAGAAGAGAAAAGGGGATTGGATTTCCAACAGAAAAGAACTGGTTGAAGAGGTAAAAGCAGTGAGTTCTTTGGGAAGACGTGACCACAGCATCTTGGGGTTCAAGACATTACAGAAAAGAAATTGCTCTAATTGCTCCAGCATAGTTGTATATACACTCCAGATTTCACTTTAGCTGAGAAAAGAACAAGGCAAGGTGCCACAGACAAAAATCTTCAGATCATAGAGAAGAGAGGAAGGATGAGAACTTCCCAAAAATAAGATTCCAAAATTAGAATCACACCCCATTCTATTCATATTCCCTATTCATAGGGAGCTGTCAACTGAAGTAAGAGAAACCTGAAGAGGCTTGTGAGTGTAACATTGGAGTTCTTTCTGTGATCACTGAGAAATCGTACAGGAAGGTTGGAGTGCTAAAGGATTAGAGACTGCCTTACCTTCACAAAAAAGAAAAAGAAAAAAGAACAACCAGGTATCTACAGAATAATCAGCCTGAAGTTATCACTGAGCAAAACTTTAAAACAGACGATTAAGCAGTCACTTTGTAAACATCTTGAAAAGAATGCACTGCTTGGCAGGAGCCAGCATGTATTTATCAAGACCAAGTCATGACAAATCTTGATCTTTGGATAGTGATCAGTTTAGTTGGCCATGGGAATATAATGAATATTACTGAATATAATGAATATTAATGAAGTATAGCTTAACTTTAGGAAAGCATTTGACAAAGTCTCCCATGAGTTATTAAGTTATTATTACAAATGTGGGTTGAACTAATTATCTATCTATCTATCTATCCATCTATCTATCTATCTATCTATCTATCTATCTATCTGTCTATCTATTTCACGAAATGTGACTCTGGCTGGGTACAAACATACAAAACCATAAAACAAACAAACATAAATAAAAAAGCATAAAAAATCCAAGAATGCAGGAGAACAACAGTCATTTGATGTCCCAGTTAGCCCAAGAACAGAGGCGAGTCAGTGTATTCAGACTATCAGTCCTTTGGCTGTTGTGGGTCTTCCGGGCTGTGTGGCCGTGTTCTGGAAGTTGTGGTTCCTAACGTTTCGCCAGCATCTGTGGCCAGCATCTTCAGAGGGCAGGAGCACAGATAGAAGCAAAATCTCTGTGCCCAGGTAGAGTGGCAATGTTCTATTTATAGAGCTAAATTATAGGAGATTAGGTGGGGTTGTTTTTTGTTGTTGTGTTGAAATGTTAACGAGTGGCTGATGAGCGTGATTAGCATGTTCATTGTGAGAAGTATTCCCATGTCCTGGTGGTTGGACTGAGTTCGTTGACCTTTTGCAGGCTGTGTTTTTCAGGACTGGTAGCCAGGTTTTGCTAATTTTTAAACTTTCTTCTTTTTTATTGTAACTGTGCTGGTGTTTGTGAATTTCAATGGCTTCTCTGTATAATCTGGTGTAGTGGCTATTGGTGTTGTCCAGTATTTCTGTGTTTTCAAATAGGATTTTGTGTCCCGTTTGCTTGAGAGCATGTTCAGCTACTGAAGATTTTTCCGGTTGCTGTAGTCTGCAGTGTCTTTCATGTTCTTTTATCCTGGTGTGAATGCTTCGTTTTGTGGTTCCGATGTATACTTGTCCACAGCTGCATGGTATGCGGTATACTCCTGCAGCGGTGCGGGGGTCCCTTTAGTCTTTTGCTGATTTTAGCATTTGTTGTATTTTTCTGGTGGGTCTGAAGACTGTTTGAAAGTTGTGTTTTTCCATCAGTTTTCCCATGCGGTCAGTGACTCCTTTGATGTAGGGCAGGAATACTTTGTTTGTGGGGGGCTGTTTTTCTTCAGTTGGATGTTGTTTTCTTGGTTTGATGGCTCTTTTTATTTCATTCTTGGAATAGCCATTTGCCTGTAGGACCCAATTCAGATGGTTAAGTTCATTGTTGAGAAATTGGGTTTCACAGTTTCGATTAGCACGATCCACCAAGGTTTTGATCATGCCTCTCTTTTGTCGTGGGTGGTGATTGGAATTTTTGTGTAGATATTGGTCCGTATGGGTGGGTTTTCTGTATACTTTGTGTCCTAGTTTGAGGTCCGGATTGTGTATGACCAGCGTATCTAAAAATGGACGTTTGCCATCAGTTTCTTTTTCCATAGTGAATTGTATATTGGGGTGGATGCCGTTTAGGTGGTCCAGAAATTTCTCCAGTTCTTCTTCAGTATGACTCCAAATTGCGAAGGTGTCATCCACGAACCGGAACCAGACTGTTGGTGTAATGGGTGCCGATTCCAAAGCCTGTTTTTCAAAGTGTTCCATGTAAAAGTTTGCTATGACTGGGCTCAGGGGGCTTCCCATGGCAATGCCATCCATCTGTTCGTAGAACTCATTCTCCCATTGAAAGTAACTAGTTGTTAGGCAGTGTTGAAATAAAGCTGTAATGTCTTCTGGGAAGATTTGCTTGATGAGTGCCAGGGTGTCCCTTACTGGCACCTTGGTAAACAGGGAGACCACGTCAAAGCTGACCAGTTTGTCCGTGTGGTTGAGTTTTAGGGTGCTGATTTTGTTGATGAAGTGTCCTGAGTCTTTGATGTGGGATGGAGTCTGTCCGATGTGGGTCTGTAAAAGGGTTGCCAAATGTTTGGATAATTCATATGTCGGGGAGCCAATGGCACTTACAATGGGTCTGAGTGGGATCGAGTCTTTGTGGATTTTGGGGAGTCCGTATAGTCTAGGTGAGAGAGCTTCTGTCTTGCAAATACGTTGTAGTACGTTGGGATGCAGGGAGGAGCTCTTTATCAGTGTGTTGGTTTGCTTCATGATTTTGCTGGTCGGATCCCGTCTTATTGTTCTGTATGTGGTGGGGTCTAGTAATTCTCTGATTTTGTCTTTGTATTCATCTATGTTCATAATTACCGTGGCATTGCCTTTGTCCGCTGGAAGGATGATGATGTCTGAGTCCAAATTGAGGGTCTCTATGGCGTTTCTCTCCTTCTTAGTAATGTTGCTGGTGGGGGGCTTTGCTTTCCTTAGGATTCTTGCCACTTCACCCCTTATTTCTTCTGCTTCTTCCTCTGGACGTTGGTGAATGGCTGATTCCACATTGGCAATGATATCTTCCACTGGAATTCTGGTGGGTGTAATTGCAAAGTTTCCTCCTTTGCTTAGGATGGAGGTTTCTTCAGGAGAGAGCAGGCGTTCTGTCAAATTGATGACAATGCGTGAAGTATCCAGTGCCGGTTTTGGTTGACTGTTTTGGCATTTGTTGAATTTTTGCTTTTGTCTGTTTGTGTAGTCAAAGATGTCCTTTTCCATTTTTCTGTAGGATATGGTATCAATCTTGTCCCAATCCTGGCTTCTCATTTTGTGACTAAGGCTCATATGTGTGTCGAATAGATCTTTTTCTGTGATGGCAAGGTTTCGGCGGGTTGTGTGAATTCTCTCGCGCAGGAGGGCTTGTTCAAGGCGGTCGTAAATGCGGCTGGCTTGTGACGATTTGAAGGTCCTTTTCGTTCTGAGAAAAGCTGGAATGGTCCTGGTATCTCTGCATCGCACTAGGAAGGTTAAGGAGCAGAGAAGGTGTGCTTTTCTGTTCCGGAGTGTTTCCAGTCTCCGTGTCTGTCGGAACGTTTCCTCCCCGTAGAGGCGTTCAATGTATTGTCGAAGGCTTTCACGGCCAGAGTTCAATGGCTGTTGTGGGTCTTCCGGGCTGTGTGGCCGTGTTCTGGAAGACCCTAACGTTTCGCCAGCATCTGTGGCCAGCATCTTCAGAGGGCAGGAGCACAGATAGATCACAGCCCAGAAGACCCACAACAGCCATTGAACTCCGGCCGTGAAAGCCTTCGACAATACATATCAGTCCTTTATTTGCATAGCCATACAGACAGAATCTTGCCAGACTGAAGCTTTCCTCACTAACCTAAGGGGAAAGACTCCAGGGGCTCTAGGGTGGGGCTACTCTCTCTTTGTTTGCCTGCCAAGGCTCTCAAAGCTGTGAGTGCATTTATGTCCTTGGAATGCGCTCCCTCCTTCCTCAGCTCCGAAATCCAACACATCACTCCCCCCCCCCCTTCAGGGACACATTCCATCACATTTGACATCTTGCAGACTCACCATGGGATTCCCAAGTTTGATGGAAAAATCAGGTTTTACAGGCCTTCCGGAAGGCCGACAGGGATGGGGCCAACCTCACCTCAAGAGGAATGATGTTCCAGAGGGTGTGGGCCACAGCAGAAAAGGCATGTTGTCTGGGTCCCACCAGATGGAACACCTTGGTAGATGGGCCCCACAGCATACCCCTCCTGCTTGATCTGATGGGACAGGTGGATGTAATCGGGTAGTCAAAGTCCCTCAAATAACCTGGTCCCATGCCATGTAGGGCTTTAAAGGTCAAAAACAGCACCTTGAATTGCACTCAGAAACAAACTGGCAGCCAGTACAGCTTACAGAACAGAGGTGTAACATGCACCATACTGGGTTACTCAGACTGAAGAAGCTCCTTGGATAAGGAGTGAAACGTTTCCACTAAGAAAATAGAAATCCAGTTGACATGATTCAAGCCACAGACCATACTGGGGGCACACATAATTGTCCACACAGCTGTACTCTATACCGGTTGAAGCTTCTGGATGCTCTTCAAAGGCAGCCCCATGTAGAGCACATTACAGTAATCCAGTCTGGAGATGACCAGGGCATGAATGACTGTGAGTAGAGTCTCGTGGTCCAGGAAGGGGTGCAACTAGTGCACAACACAAAGCTGTGCAAAGGCCCTTCTAGCCACGACTGCCACCTGCTCCTCAAGCAGGAGTTGTGAGTCTAGAAGGACCCCTAGATTGCATACCAGGTCTGTCTGGGGTAGTGCAACCCCATCCAGAACCAAAGATGGTAAAGTCCCAGATCCAGAAGGCCAAAAAACCCAAAGCCACTCAGTCTTGCCATGGTTCAGCTGAAGCTTGTTGTTCCCCATCCAGACCCTCAGAGCCTCCAGGCACCGGGAAAAGACATCAACAGCATCACTTAGTTTGACAGGGGCAGAGATATATAATTGGGTATCATCAGCATACTGATGATGCCTCACCCCATGGCGATGACTGATCTCACCCAGCAGCCTCATGTAGATGTTAAATAAGGGTGAAAAGAGTACCAATCCCTGTGGAACCCCATATAACAGAGGTTGAGGGTGGGATCTCTCACTCCTAATGAACACTGAGAAAGGAAGTAAAACAGCATAATATTGTCCCACCCTCTCCCAACCCATGGAGCTGATTCAGAAGGACACCATGGTTGTCAAGGCTGCCAAGAGGTGAAGAACAGCTAGGACAGATGCAAATAACCCTGTCCCACTCCCACCAGAAATCATCCAAAAGCGCAACCAATGCCTTCTCCATCCCATGTCCAAGCCTGAATCCTGATTGAAAGGGGTCCAGATAACCGCCCAGAGTTCCCTTGTGGGGGGAGATGGGCGGTGATATAAGTTAGAAATAATAATAAAAAAATAAATAATCTACTTCATCCAAGGTCCTCTGAAGCTGCTGTGCAACCACCTTCTCCACAACGTTCCCTAGAAAAGGGAGGTTAGAGACTGGACGAAAATGTCCAGCATGGTGGGATCCAGAGATGGCTTCTTGAAGAGGGGGCAAATCAATGCCTCCTTAAGGGGTGGTGGAACCACCCCCTCTCTCAAAGAAGAGTTAACCACCTCTAGGATCCAACCAAACAACACCCCTGGGCAGCTTAAATAACCAGGAGGGGCTAAGGAGCAGGTGGCTGAGCTCACAGTCATAAGGACCCTGTCCACTTCCTCAGCCCAACAGGATCAAACCATTCCCAGATAACAGGGCAAGACTGTGCCCCGGGCATCTCTGTCGGAATTGTATCAAAGCGATTTCAAGCGATTTTGTCAAGCAGATGCTCTGCAAATTCTTCCACCCAGCCTTGTAGGTAAACCTCTGAGTTCTCTTTCCCAGAAGAGCTCTAGTCATATTTAAAAAGGCTGCCAGATGGCTATCTGCAGATGCAATAAGGGCAGAGAAGTACTGTCAGTTTGCTGTCCTTACTGCCACAAGGTAGGCCTCAATAGCGGCTCTCACCTGTGTTTGATAGAGTTCATGCCTCATTGATCTTCAGTGGTGCTCTAGAAGTCTCTTCTCCCATTTCATCTCTCTAAGCTCTTCTGTAAATCATGGACAACAATGGGATCCACAAGAGAGGAGAGGTCACATGGCCGTGATCTTATCCAAAGCCTCAGCCGCCCTCTCATTCCAAGTGACAGCTAAGCCCTCAGTTAAACCGTGCAGCAGATCATCAGGAATAACCCCTAGCTCCCTCTGAAACTGTGCTACCATTAGATGGATGTAGAGCTGCTTGAACAGAAATACCCAATAAATGTATGCCAATACATTTATACAAATGTCTGCATCATCCTGGAAGGAAAGTGTCAAGTGTCATACCACAGGGCTCTAGATCCAGTGCTGTTCAACATATTTATTTGGATGAGAGGTAAGAAAATATGATTATCAGATTTTCAGTTCATACAAAATAATAAACAAAGAACAATATCAATATTCAGGACCAACATGGTAGAAACCAGCAAGATAAATTTCAACAGGGAGAAGAAGAATGGAGGGGACCAAATTGGTCAGGAGTACATGAGAAAATGAACTGGATACCTTGGTTCAGGTTGAACATGAGTCAACAGTGTGGTGCAGCTGCAAAACAAAACAATAAACAAATAAAACCAGGACTCCTGGGCAGTATCAACAGAAGTACTATGTCAAATTCAAGAAAAGTCACTGTTACTCTCTATTTTGCACTGGTTAGCCACACCTAGAATACTGCATCCAATTCTGGTAATGACATATTAAGAAGGACACCAAAAAACTGAACATGATCAATCAAAATGGTAAGAGGCCTGGAAGGAAAAAAGAAACTTATGAGGAATGGTTGGAAATGTTGGGTATGTTTAATTTGGAGAAGAAAAGATTGCAGAAAAAGACAATAACTGTCTTCAAGTCTCTGAAGGTGTGTCATGTAGAAGACAGGGCAGAATAGTTTAGAGTTCTTCTAGAAGGCAGGACTAGGAACAAATCTATGATCTGAATATATCTAAGGCCCATTTCTCAGATATATTTAAATCATAAACGTATAGGATTGATTGGATCTAGACCAGAGGTAGGCAAACTTATGTACCTAGGTGTTGGAGGTCCCAGCAAATCAGCATGCCTCATTAGCATATGAGAAGTTCGTTCTAGGATGACTCTCTGTGCTTTAGGAGGAAGCTGTTTGTTGCCCCTCCCATTTCCCCTCTCTCTCTGCTTCCTTCCACCAGAGGAGTAGGATGCACGTGCCTGAGCTCCTTCCATGGAGAGGCCATGTGCTAGGCCTCAACTCCAGAAGCTTTCCCCTTTCTCCATGCAGCTCTTGGCAGCAATGAGGGCCAAGGGTTTCAGTTTAGGGAACAGAAAGAAGAACAAGAATCCTTCATGTAACTGGACAAAATAAACAGTAAGAACTCTTTTTGTACTTACTTTGAACCTACGTTGTCTAAGTGTGTAATTCTTTATGCTTGGGTGGGCTAAGTGCTTAAGAACCTATTTCTCTCTAGTGTGCTCATTAATGCTATTTTGATAAAAACTCCTTTCTGTGTGTGCTTATTGTTTCGCTGCATTAAGCTCTGCTCCATTCAATGGTACAAGCTGCCCACTAATGGTCATCATAGGGTTATGGGCCCAGACTTTTACAGAAGGAGAATTTATTTTGAATAGAGAAAAAGATAAACAGCAAAAAAATTCATTTTTCGCTTGTTTTGTTTTTGCATGATCATTGTTGTTTTTTGAGAGAATACTCAGTATAAATGCTGAGGAGTTGAACTTGCACATGAAAATAGCCATAAACCATAAAGGGAAGATTTTTCTTTCTTTTGAAAGTGATTTTTAAACTTTTTGCTTAGACAAAATGGCCAGTGTACAACTGCCTTACAATCCGGTAATTTTTAAGCTGAAACCTGGAGAGTTTTATCCCTGGAAAATTTGGGTCAAAATGCAGGCAAGGATTTTGAATCTGCATAATATTTTGAAGGAAGATCCTCCAAGTTCAGATTCAGAAGGCTATGAAAACTGGATAGCCAATGACCTTAAACTCCAAGGACTAATCTTGAATTCCTTGGATGGCCAAATGATGGTGCAGATCCAGCACAGGGAAACTGCAAAAGGAATAATGGAGGAATTGTATAAACTATTTGGGGAAGGAGGAGATTCCCAAGTTGTTAATCTAGTGAGAGAACTATCCAATGTAAAGCTCCAACCAAATGGAAATATTGATGAGCATATTTCCAAAATTCAATAATTACTGCACAAGCTTGCTTGAAATGATGTAATTTTGGATAACAGGATCCAAGTTGGATTTTTATTAGGCTCCTTACCTCAGAATTTTTCAACTTTTACTTACTTTGAACCTACGTTTTCTAAGCGTGTAATTCTTTATACTTGGGTGGGCTAAGTGCTTAAGATCAATAACCTATGTCTCTCTAGTGTGCTCATTAATGCTATTTTGATAAAAACTACTTTCTGTGTGTGCTTATTGTTTCGCTGCATTAAGCTCTGCTCCATTCAGTGGTACTAGCTGCCCACTAATGGTCATCACTAGGGACTGCACTTAACTATTTTTTGGAAACCTGAGGCAATAGTGGGTGGAGCAATGGTGCAAAGGGAATAGAGTCTCAGTATGCTGCAACATTTTATGGTAGAATCATTTATAATCACAAATCATGACAATCCTGTATCAGAGGCAAACATTTAGATCTGTCTAGGTTCACTGTACAGTATACTTCTGAAGACCAGTAGGCAAGAAAATCTCATTGGAAATCACTCTGTTTCCTGTATGTTTTTCATAATTTATTCCTATATATCCAAGAAGCTGGACACCAATCAATATTTAACAAATTGCTGCTTTTAGCTATCTATAGCAAGTACATTTATCTGTCTGTTCTTCTGATTCATAGTCAATTGATTTGCCAGCTAAATAATGTTCAGACAGCCAAGAGCCAAATAAGACATCATTCACATCTCCATTTAATTTTTCCTGAGCTTTAAAACAAAAAACAAAAGGCACTCAGAGAAAATGGAGGAATTGCTGCTTGACCCTTTCCTCAAGAGCTCCTCTTTTCCATCTGTTCACTTTACTAACATCCACTGATTGTCAGGATCAGAATTCTGAGCAACAGCCAAGGTTTAAGACAGAGCAGTCTTTGGTGTCTATAGTTTCAGTTGATTTCCAAAAGCTGAAAATATTCTGCGGATTTTCTGCGGATTGTTCTGTGGAGCAAGATTCCCAGCACCTCAGTACTAACTACACAACACTTATTTTGATTAAACAGTAGCAGCATAACGGAATGTTAAGTCTGAATTATGGATTGCAATCTGTTATCCTCTTTCTTAGGACCAAAGTCCACTGAAGACAACAGAGCTTACCTCTGAATTTATGACTAAGAAGAGAAAATCTAGACATTAATTTGTAAAATAGGATGTAATAATACAGCAATAAAATATGATCTGAAATAGACTTTCTTGAAGATGTACTAGACTTCTGCCTTTTCTCCAGGCATTCTGCTATTCTACAATCTATGTTTAGAGTTATAAAATTGGAAGAGGCCATTTAGGCTCCCAAGCCCAATCTGAACAGGCATAGATCTAGATTGGAACTTAGGGCATATCAGTTCAATTTTTGAATTTGACTCGACCTAAGTCAATCTAGATAGGACTGAAGGACTGGGATCTTGACAATCATATCCAAACCCAGAACTATTCCATCTTTCTGGGATTAAGGTTAAGCATATTCCTCCCCATTCAGACTCTACAGCCTCCAGAACAACATCTTGATTGCATCTCCTGTTTGGCTTGGAGCCAAGATGTACAACTGAGTGTCATCACCAAACTCATGATACTTCACTCTCGCCAGATAATGACCTATCCCAGTGTCTTAATGTAGATGTTAAATAGAAGGGGCAAGAGGTGCAAGCCATGTGACACCCAACAATGGAGATCCTTAGGAAACAACCTCTCCTGAAATCACCACCAACTGGAGAATTCCTCTCAGGAAGGAGGGGAACAACTTCAAAACAGTTACTCTCATTCCCAGCCCTTGGAAATTGTCTAGAAGGATACCATTATCAATTGTACTGTAGGACCACAGATCAAGCAGGACCATAAATGTTGCACCACCACCCCTTTCCTGGGCTCATCAGAGATCATGTAGAAGAGAGACCAATGAGGTATCAGTTCTGTGTCCAGTTTGAAACTTAACTGAAAAGAGCCCAGATAATACATTTCATCCAGGGGTCTCTGCAACTGCTTTGCTGAAGTCTGTCTGTCTGTCTGTCTGTCTGTCTGTCTGTCTGTCTGTCTATCTATCTATCTATCTATCATCTATCTATCTATCTATCTATCTATCTATCTATCTATCTATCTATCTATCTATCTATTATTAGTTCAATTTACTGTATATGGCCACTCATCTCAAATTAATGACTCTGGTTGGCTAGCAGTGTTAAATATATATATATATATATATATATATATATATATATATATATATATATATAAAAAGAGAAAAGTAGAAAACAAAAAACACACATAAAACAGCAGCTGTGGTAAAATCCATCCATAACAATTAGCATAAGTAATGTACGGGCTCAACCCCACCTCCTGACCCTCAGGCCCGGTGAAATATATATTGTATTTATAACATTTCCATAAAATTTTAAGGAAATGACATGATTAAAAAAATGACATAAGGTTCATACCCAGGCCTGAGCCGTATTTTGGGGTATATGGGAAACTTAGTGGTAAGCAGTGCAGTTCATGGTGCAGAGATCTAATCTGGCAGTACCACATCTGACAATTAAGCACATGTAGCACTGTGTTATAGACCAGCTGAAGTTTCCAGATGGTCTTCAAAGGCAGCCCCATGTAGAATGAATTACAATAATCTAATTGAGAGATGGCAAGGGAATTAGTGACTACCTTCATTGCATCTTGCTCCAGGTAAGGCCACAGATGGTGCATTAGCCAAAACTGCCCAGTCGCAATAATAATAATAATAATAATAATAATAATAATAATAATAATAATAATAATTTGTGCAGAAGTCCTCATGGCCACAGTCTCCACCTGCTTTTTGAGAAGGAAATGTAAGAGTCAGGAGATTCAGATTGCAAACTTGCTCTTTCCAGGGAAGAAGAACCCCATCAAAAGCCAGAGACAGTGTAGTCCTGGAATCAGTCAGCCTCTGAATCTATAGCCATTCTGTCTTGTCTGGGTTGCGTCGGAGTCCAAACCCTAGCAGCCTTCAGACATCGAATCAAGGCTTCCACCACATCTATCAATGGGCCTGGCATATAATTGAGTATCATCTGCATATTGATATTTCACCTTGAGCTTGAAGGAGACCTATCCTAGTGTAGATGTTTTCAACATGTAGATGTTAGAAAGAAAAGGGGAAAGGACTGAACCCTCAGGTACTCCATAATAAAGGGTTAATAATAAATAAATAATAATACAGGGTTAATAATAAATAATTTCTTTTTGTATTGTTTTAATTGTTTAACTATTTTTATGATTGTTAGCTGCCCAGAGTCATTGGTTTGAGATGGGCGGCTATATAAATCAATCAATCAATCAAATAAATAAATAAAGCTGATGAGTCGTACCTCTTCTCCCTGACAACCACCCTCTGGACTCACCAGCTCAGATAGGATCAGAATCAGTGTAAAATTTTTAAGTTAGCCAAGTGTGAATGTTCTGAAGGCCGCAATAAACAATTTTGCAACAGTCAACACTTCGTTATTATATGAAATTATTTCAAAAAATTAAAGCCATTTAAACTGTTGTCTTTGGGGAAGATTTAGTGAACTAAAATGGTTAGAGAGCCATGTTACAATATACCCTCCAGATGTTACCACTATGCATTTATGCAATTAACCTAAGACACCTAAGATTCACTTAAGAATCTCTGCATTTCCGCATCCAGCTGAAGCTTTAGCATTAATTGATATGTTATTAAAATATTCTCCTTAAGATGAATTCCTTACATTCTTTATAACCTAGACAGCATATTATAGAAAAAGCATAATCTTCTCCACCATTCAAAAATATAAATTACATAGTCAACACATTTCCCTGTTGCTACAGTGACATATGTGACAATGTGTGCATATGTAAGTGAACATATGCATGTGCCCATGTGTGCACACACAAACACACATACTGTATATACATATTTATTCAGAGAGAAGCCTATTCATAGGATTAATTGCAATGTTGTTATGCCTAGGACTACAATCTGATTTTTAAAAACTAATGGATTACAACAGAGAGATGAGGGAAATAATGACAGCACAAGGGATTGGCTTATAAGATGACTATGCCCCACTTGTATTTCATTTATTATAAATTTTATCCTAACACTCCCTTCCCCAGGAGTTCAGGATGGCAGAAGTGTTGTACACTATCCAGAGTCACATTCTTGTGAGATGGGCAGCTATATAAATATGATCAATCAATCAATCAAATGGCATACACAGTCCTGACTATAATAGACATCATTTTACCATAAGGATACCGTGTCTTCCTGTTCAAGACCAAATTAAAATGGTACCGTGGGCCCACTAAACCCAACATATAATCAGGTTGATAATGAATTGCCGCATTCTGCATTCTGCTATTGGACCCTCAGTATAAATGTTACATTAAATAATAAGTTTGTTTAACACACATCAATAAAAATAATTAATAAGGGAGGGTTGAGGGAGATAAGAAGGAAAGAGGCATTTTTGCGTGAAACAGAAAAAGATGAACTTATGATTTATGGTTTTGATTATTAGAAAAAAATAGATTATAGAAAAAATGAAAGTTATGCTGTAACCACAGAGTAAGAGGTAAATTTATACTTATAACTGCTGTAAAGAAAATCAGAAGCTACTTCTTTATATTTTTTTCTTTCTTTTTCCCCGCATACTTCCTTCCTTCCTTCCTTCCTTCCTTCCTTCCTTCCTTCCTTCCTTCCTTCCTTCCTTTCTTTCTTTCTTTCTTTCTTTCTTTCTTTCTTTCTTTCTTTCTTTCTTTCTTCTAAATATTAGTTTCTGCTACTTTTTATCTTTCTTTATTAAAATCTTAATAAAACTATATATAAAAAAAAGAAAGAGACATTAAAAAGAGATAGATTATATTTGAATACCTATAGGTTCCTGCATTCATAGGTATGGGGGGGGGGAGGTGATAGGTAAGAATGAGATATTTAAAGCGAGAGGAAAGAAAATAGGTCTCTGGAAGAATCAACATTTCAAATCGAAGGCAAATGTCACAGTGGAATATGGAGATAATAGAGGTGACTATACATTCACTAAGTTCCAAGTCGAAGAACCAGCCTTAGAATATAGCATTTCTACAGATCAAAGAAACCTTCCATCATTGCTTGTTTTATAGGCAGCCAGAAAAACATTATAGGGCCTGAACAATTCAGCATCCTTGCTTCTGAATTCTGATATATTCTATAACTGAGCTTTATAATCATCATAGCATCAATCACTGTGTCAAGGGAAAAAACAGTCTTTCTTTAACCAAACTGTGCAGTTGCTATAGACTAATAACCATATACCAATATTTGAATTTTAATGACAGTAACTTGGCCAAGGATAACTTTAATTTTATTTATTTTTTATTTTTATTTATGTTTCGACTTCTATCACCGCACCATCTCCCCCAAGGGGACTCTGGGCGGTTTTGAAATTTTGAAACATTACTGGCAATACAGTGATAGTTTTCCTTAGTTTCCTTGCTAAAGATTTCTTAAGATTACAGCACATGCCTATAATTGTATCATCAGGAAATCAAGGAGAAAAAAATCAATATACTTTTATCTTCATTTTGCATTTGTTTGTGGCATGCATATTCATTCTTCCTCAAGCAAGGAGATAGGCAGTTGTTATTCTTTTCCACCCTCATTAAATTGTCAGATTAAGAGAAGCTGGCTGATACGTAACTGTTTGTCACATAGATCAGTTTGTGAGATTTGCTGAACATAGACCTGCTGTGTTATAAGAAAATCTTTTGGAGTGATTCTAAGAAATGCAATAGGAAATACCAAGCAGAAAAGGAGGATTAGAAGGCCAAATACTCAAACCTAGTCTCAGTTCCTAAATCACACAAATTAAAAGACGAAGGAAAAATACAGTAGCTTTACCTGTAAATAACTAAAACTTTTCCTTATGTACTGTAGAAACACAGCATGAATAGGTAAAACATTTCAAATTCAAAACATTTCTGGATTCAAAATGGTTTGTCCTGACCTTACTGGAAGTGTTCTGAGCTTGTTCTGAACTTCCTTGCATTGAACTAGGAAATTAATTTGGAGATGCTGTTCCTCAACTGGCTTTTTATGCCAGATAAAATTGACTGTTACCCTTCTTTTCTTCTTAATTTGGAATTGTCAATCCACATAGTATATCTCACTGTCCACATAGAGATATACTATCTCACTGTCTTCAGTTATATTATACAGTTTGAGCATTATAGAATATTTTCTGGGTTGTACACCATCAGAGATAAGATGAAAGGTGACAGGACCTTTTCAGTAGTCCTTGTTTACCCAGATATTTTAGATCTTTTGCTTTATACCTCCCAGAGATTCACAACTGAGGCAGTCTACAATGATTGTTAATGAATAAATAAAAATAAATATGTAAAGACAAAAAATAAATATGTAGAGACAATTTTAATTTTTGAGGTAAAATGCTATTAATTATAGATATAACATTTATGGTTTGTGAGCAATTAATTCTCTGATTCAAAAATCTCCCACTTTTCAAATTTAATATCTTCTTGGCCTATTTAGACTTACTTTAGAAAATGTAGAAAACAAATATGAAGAGGCATTCTAGAGTTTTCAAATGCATAATAGTGACAACTCTATGATACAGGTAACTTTTCAAGAAAAATAAGGCAAAACATTCCCACTGCAACAAGGCAATCTAAATGCAAAAATGCATTTTCTCACCTTTCCCCAGCACATTTTGATTAAAGTAATATAACTTAATGGATATTTCAGCAGTTGGAAGCATATCGCTGACCTTGTCTGAGTTTGGGACCTAAGCAGTCATGTGTGGTTGTACTTGAATGCGAGA
This sequence comes from Charina bottae, assembly GCA_023362775.1. NCBI lineage: Eukaryota > Metazoa > Chordata > Lepidosauria > Squamata > Charinaidae > Charina > Charina bottae. Next base: position 4,846,016 of record JALMGJ010000009.1, read on the forward strand.
TAGTCTGAGAATACCAAAGTTGTAGGCTAGACTGAGAAGTTGAAAGACAAGCAAACAAAAACCCTGAAGAAGACAAGGGCAACAAATCACTTTGTAATGCTGCCAAGGAAACTACATTGTCATGTGCATGAAGTCACTAGGAGTGACTCAAAGAAATGAAGTTGTTACTAAGTAAAAGAAAAAGGGAGGGAGGGAGGGAGGTTGATTGATCTAAGGCAGAGGCCCCCAAACTCTTCAGCTCATCGACCCCTTCATGAAGTTTCTGTTGTTCACCGACCCCCAAACATTCATTACATGAAAATAATTTAATAAATACTACTTTAACTAACAGGACTACAAATCATCATCATCATCATCATCATCATTATCATCATCATCATCTCCTTGGATAGTCTCATTGACCCTTGGGGGTCAATATAGACCACTTTGGGGAACCCTGATCTAAGGGAAGACATTAAACATGAAATTTAGAACAAGAAATCTTATATGACGATATTGCTTTTGATACTCTGGCAGGCCCTAATACTAATGGAAAGTACTATAGAACTGTTTCTGACACAAAACACTATTTGAATTCAGAAATCTGTTGCTGAAAAAATGGCAAAGGGTAAGGCTTACTTCTTCCAACAATATATTACAGTCATCTACCTTCCTTCCCAACTCCCATTATGGGCACACTTATCATTTAAGCTGCTCCTGTCCTATACTTATGCTGTTTGGTTCTAACCACGTTTTTAAAAAATCCTGTCCCAACAGAGACACTTTGGCAACAGTTTGCAAGGTATTCAGTCCAGACTGTAGGCTAACATTATTCTCCCATTGCACACTTCCCTTCTGCTATGCCCTGCCATCTTTCTCTTCCAGGAGAGCAACTGCCAGCCTTTTTCTCATGGGAGGGTCTTCCTGGACATATATACTTTTATACATGTGTGTGTGTGTCTGTTTGCATATAAATATATGTATTTACAAAGTTAAGTTAAATTTATACACTCAAGGTTAAAGCATCAGACTACAGATACATAAAGGCACAACAAGCAGCTTTAAAAAAAAATCCCTTATTTCCAGCATGCACTCTAATAAGTTTTTCTTTCTTTTTCTTCCTGTCTTTCTGAAGTGTTCAACAGAATACATGCCTTGACTATTTAGCGACCATATTCAGTCTCCTGGTCCCACCCATATGTGCAGAATCCTTTTTTTCTTTTATGTTTGAAATGGTGGGGATCTGTTATTTTGAGATACAACTCTATGCAGATTTATTTAAGAGAAAGCATGCATAGGCATCTGCAGGAGAGGGCATGGCAGGGTTAGTGAAGTGACAAAAAAGAATGTCAGGATATTGCCATGCAAGCTCCGATCCTTATGTACACGTCCATAAGGGTGAAGGTTGTGTCATGTCATCATTTTGTCATCATCATGGTTAAGAAAAGATGCCTATGAACACATACATATATTTTTTAAAAATGTGTATGGTACTCTTTATGAAAACATAACCAGAATAGTGACTATGTGGTTCAAATAGATTATGAAAATAATAGTAATTTTTACCATGCCTGTTTCACATGCCTGCTTGGAATTCTAAGTAACTGACATGCGATATCCCAGTTAGTTTGTGCTAAGTATTAATTTGTGAATTCATAGTCCTTTCCTGCAGGCAATTGTTGTGATTATGCTTGTTAAATATATCAATGTTTTACTCACAGCTGTTAAACAAACAGCATCTCTTCATTTATTTCTCTCTCTCTTCTTGTTTATGTCCACAGCAGCAGATTCTCACCTCTTGTTATTCTGTTAATCAGTCATTTCAGAAATGTCTTTGGCTCAGAATTGATTTTGCTGACATAAAAATTATGAATAGTGTTAGATGTCAGTGCCAATGCCAATTTTGCTCTTGACTGCTAGACGTAAGAGCAGCAGCCTCCAGCTCTTTCGACACAATTGAAGCATGTTGTATGATTGCTAAATGCAGTATATTTAATAGCTCTCCTCTCCTCTCCTCTCCTCTCCTCTCCTCTCCTCTCCTCTCCTCTCTTCCAGATTCTCTGCTAACACTTATTGATTCTATTAACCTGAGGGATCTATTTAAGGCTGTTCAAGAACTTATTTAGTAACTTTCACATGTGCAGAACTGCCACAGCACACCAGGAGAGGCTATATCACCAAAGCCTTCTTCACTTACTTAATTATTGCAAACAGCTATTTCTGCCTCTTTTATTGCATGAACTGAGACCAAGCCATCTGAAAATAAATAGAGCACCCACTAAATGTTATCCTTCAAAACACCCCCAAATCCATAAAGCCAGTAAAAAGTGATGTCGTTTTGTATCAAACATCAGTTCTTCTGTTGCTGTGTCTGTGAAAGCAAGGCTCTTGTAATTTTGTGATTTTTCTGGAATTGGCACTTCTATATAACCTTTAAAGAAGATTCCTTCTGGTGGGAGATTTAAAAATAAATCTAGATTACAAACGACCAACAGGGAATACCATATTTATATGGCTAAGAAGATCAGCAAGTCTACATTAAAGTGAACAGTCTTTTTGAGGTGGTGGAAACAGTATTTTAGTATTTTAAGACGTTGCGGTGATTGCTCTCATAAAATGGCTACAGTAGGGAGGGTTGGTGATGCACAAAGTATTTGTCATGATGAGCATGGCCAGACATAAAATACCCATTTATCAGAAAGTAAACTGGTGATAGTTCTCCCTGCTACCCAATCTTAGCCCTCAGGATACTCTCCATCACTGATGGTGATTATGTGCATCAAGTCAATGTTGACTCTTAGCAACCAGATATATAGATTTTCACCAGTAGGATCTGTCCCTAATCTGGTCCTTCAAGTCTTTAAACAGTGCACTCATTGCCATTGTAGTTGAGTCCATCCACCTTGCTGCTGGTCATTCTCTTCTTCCCTTTTCTTCCACCTCTCCCAGCATTATAGATTTCTCAAAAGAGGTAAGTCTTCACATAATGTATTCAAAATATAATTTGAGCCTGGTCATTTGTGCCTCAGGTGAGAACACTAGATTGATTTGCTCAATAATCTCTTTGGTTTTTCTTCTTGGTCTAAGAGACTTCTCCAATACCAAAGTTCCAAAACATCAATACTCTTTTTATCCTGCTTTTTCAAAGATGGACTTTCCATTGCTTGCATGATTCTAACCTTTGTAGGTATAGACATGTCATGACATCAGAATATCTTTTTCAAGACCTTCATTGTTACTCTTCCAAGTGCTATTATGTGATATATTTCTTGACTGCTTAACTGTTGATAGTCAATCCTAAAAGGCAGAAGCTATCCACCACTTCAATATCTTCTTTGTCAGTTCTAAGGGTGGTGGTTGTACCTGTTAGTCTTCTTTATATTAATTTCCTCGCTCCCGACCTTCTGGAAAATTTAAAGACCTGGTTTTGCCGCCTTGCATGGGAGGGGAATGCTAACAGTTCCTCCTGGGGCTGGTTGAGCCCATGAACCCCTTTTTAGTATTAACATCCTTGCACTTGGATTTTATATTTATTTATTGATGTTCTGATCTCTATTGTCTTTTAACCTTGTTTTTATTGTGAACTGCCCAGGGTCCTCCATTGGAGGAGATGGGTGGTAATATAAATCAAATAAATAAATAAATAAATAAATAAATAAATAAATAAATAAATAAGGTCTTGCTTATATTTAATCTTAGTCCCACTTTTTCCCTTGTGCACCTTAATTTTCATTCCTCGTTTGCCAATCATTTCCATTTTCAGCTACCAGAGTAATGTCATTAATATAGCACAGGTATTGATGTTTCTTCCTCCAATTTTAAAACTACATTCATCTTCTTCCAATCCAGTTTTCCTCAATATATATTTAGCCTTATCTCACTACTTTGCCGACTTGGAACCAGTCTATTTTGCCATGTTCCATCTGGACTATGGCATCCTAACCTAGGTACAAATTTCATGTGAGGACAGTGAATTATTTTCGGATTCCCATTTTCCTAAGGACATTCCACAGCTTGACATAATCAATCCAACTGAAGGCCTTTCTATAATCAATGAAGCACATATTGACTTCTTTTTTGTACTCTGTGGCTTTTTCAATTATCTAGTGTGGATTAGCAATAATGTCCCTTATTCCCTGACCTTTCCTAAAGCTAGCTTGATATTCCACAGCTTCTTGTAGCCTTCTGACTAGGTAATGATCACAGTGCTGACATAACTTCATCTTCTAGTACTAGAGGGTCTTGTAAGGAGGAAATATGTTATTAGGTATCTTGGATGTTGACATCTCTACTGTACAGAATTTCAGTATCCTTTTTTCATCTTTGCTTGATCTTTTTTTAATTAGTTGGAACCTCCTAGTGAATTCAGAGATTTTAGAAGATTTTAGAAAATTTTCTTTGTTTTTCTATGTCTGTTTCCATTTTCAATTTCCTTATAGATATCATTGTAATACTGCTTTTTATCTCTTCTAAAAGCTCTTTGAAATTCTCTGCTAAGTTCTTTTATGAGATCTTTGTCCTTCTTGGTTTGGGCTTCTCTTCTCTTTTTGCCAATTTCCACTGTTCATTCTTACATCCAGTCTCTTTCTTGGCCTTTGGCAGTCTCTTTTCACATGCATCTTTAACAACAAATTTCATCATTTCATTTCATTTCATTTCATTTCATTTCATTTCATTTCATTTCATTTCATTTCATTTCATTTCACAGTTCCTCTGGTTCCTTATTAATAAAGTTTGGGACTTCAAAGCAATCCTGATGTTCTCCATGAAAATGGTGGGTATATGCAAGATCATATTGTGAAAATTAGTTGGATTTGTTCTTCCTCTTTAGCTTGATTTGGAACTTGGACAAGTAATTTGTGAAAATGCCTCAGAAAGCCCCCCCCCCCAATTCTCATGAAGATAAAATAGGGATGAAAGGTAGCATATTCAGACTTGCAAGATTCTGTTACAATAGCTGTTCCAATAAAAGTAGCTTTAGATCTTCATGCTGTCTGTTTCTTAGTCTGATCTACCTGATAGGGATGACAGAGACTGAGAAGTAGTAGATCGTTAGACCTTAACATGACAACATCATATCTGGAATAGCACTGATCACTGTATGTGTTATATGATATATATAATATAATATACACATTATTCCAACCCTGAAGTCAAAGTTTTGACTCAGCTAAGGCCATCCAAATATATAACAAAAATAAACATGAAATAAAAATGGTAATAATATTTGAAAAATAACAGATCATCTCTGAATGCTTACTTCCAATGCTGAAAAAAATAATTCTTACAGAGGAATGCATACTTTTGAATTCAAATGTTAATCAGGATATGGATACAAAAGAAATAACTATGCTACATATTTTAAATTTTACATCTTTTTAAAAGCCACAGAGCTTCTATCTAATACTTGTATTTAATTTGATATAGCTACATATAAAGTCACCTTTGAATCAAACTAAACTTCTGGTGACTTACATAGAAATAACCATGCAGTTGCCCTCATGTGACATGAAAGTGACTTCTTTTAGCTCCCTGAATTATAACAGATTATCGCTTCTCAGAGAAACTACTGTTTATGAAGTCCATTTGATTTACTCACACAGGTCTGTATTGAAGTGCCTCATATTTCAGAAGAAGAAATAATATAGCCCTTTATGTGTAACGTTACATATAACAGAATTGAAACTTGATTAGAAAAGCTGCAAAAGTAATTTCAGAATAGGGTTATTTGCTCCTGTGATTTCTGCAAGTGTGCCTTTGTTCTCACTTTTTTCACCTACTTCTGAATCATTGCAGGATAAAACTTCAGATTAGAAAGTTTATTTTACTTCAAAACCACACTTACGTTTGAAGATCTATATCAAAAGGGAACATAATATACATGCTTTGATGACCAATACAAAAAAATAGATTTGGAACAGAGGATGGATCTCAATCTTATTTATCACATAAATAATATTTATATGATATGATTTTTTAAGAAAGTTTAAAATATGTATGTGGTAAAAGACATTCCTATTTCTTACCTACATTTCCAGTCATTAAGTACGAATTCTGAAAGTCCATCATCCCCATTCCAACAATGTGTATAAAATCTTCAATCACCTGCATTAGTTCTATGGAGCCTTGGTAGATCTTTAAGGGGGAAAAAAAGGGTCTCACACTCAGTAACTGTAGGATCTCAGATACAATGCAATTTATACAATAATCACCAGCAGCATAACAAAATGAATGAGACCTAGAACATTTGGGTTGTTTCCAAAGGTGCCTTTTCATCAATAGAACATGCTAGTCATGGATCAAGCTTGTCCTCCCCAGAAAAATCTATAATGGACTCCCATATCTGCACTGAAAGGTAGGGGACCTTTTGGAATACACTGAGGGTTAAATGAGAGCCTACTGGGACAAGAAGTAGGGAATTCCTTGAGCCTACTGCTGAATTTAGCACACAGTTATTTTTGATGCAATATATAAATTGCAGTTATTACAATGCAAGTTACCTTTTAGAAAGAAAGCAAATGGAAAATGTGTTAAACCTATGATAAAAAGAATAATATTTTGACTTTCCTATCCATGGAGAGCAGTTATAGAGAGGCAATTAAGTATGGGGTTGGGGAAAAAAGGATTTCACCTCTCTCCACATGCTGAAATCTCAACAAAAATCCATCCTTGTGCCTGCTATTAATTCTTAAAACCAAAAGTTGAAGCAGCAAATAGTTAATTGAGCATTATTTCTGATTTGGCCTTTACATTCTAAATTTACATATTTATATGTTCAGAGATTTTCCTATTGGAAAAAGGTGGAGAAATGTTTTAAATAATTTATCTTGTACTATAAAATCTAGGGAAAATTAGGAAATTATTATATGCATGTCACTCACTCAGTGCTAGCTGCTTCAAAATGTGTCTTTAAAAACTCAGTGTGGTATATCATCCTAAAATCCTACTGAAGGATTTCTGAAAGTCCTCCTGTGAAATATATCATCTCATAAGTAATAAAATATGCATATATGGTTTGTAACAGACAATGAATATTTCATCTAATGACAACTTGTGGAAAACTGGTTGTTTCTTTCCAGATAACGAATCTTATTCTGTTATGTCTATGAAGGTTCTCAGTCATCCAGGTGGAATTGTCTGTAGCTTGAATCATGTCAACTGGATTTCTATTTTCTCAGTGGAAACATTTCGCTCCTTATCCAAGAAGCTTGGACTGAAGAAGCTTCTTGGATAAGGAGCGAAACGTTTCCACTGAGAAAATAGAAATCCAGTTGACATGATTCAAGCTACAGACTTATTATGTTATCTTTTAAGCATTCTGAATTAAATATGTGCAAATATAGTAAGGCTGAGACAAACAAGGGAACTTTTGTCAATTACAATGTTAATGTCCATATAACCGCCCAGAGTCCCCAGGTGTGGAGGAGATGGGCGGTGATACAAATTTAAATAATAAATAAAATAATAAATAAATAAGTATGTGAAAAAGGCACTGATGGACCAGACCAAATATCTATTTGATCTACCACCAGTTTTGTACAAGCAGAGCATGAAGCCTGATTTCTCTCTTGTTCTTGTTCTACAATAAAGTTAAGTTGCCCTTTGTCCTATAACTTCAAGAGAGCTAGCAATAATTGATAGCATTGAAACCTAGATATTTGACCAATCCGAGTGAGTGTTGTAAGACTGAGTAAATGCATTGTCACTAGAGGCACAGGAGGCGTTGGGGGCTAGGCCAACTCCTATGGTCTTTGACTGATGTACCAACAACAATCTTTTCAAGGCAGAAAAGGGGGAATGTCAACAGCACATGAGACATTTACCTGTTGTGCGTCTTCCCATTTTTCTTTGTTTTCTTCATCCAGAAGGTTGCTAACTATTTGAAAGAAGTTCTGAAAATTCAAGGAGACAATTACTTTTTATAAAAATATGGTGCATCAAACAATAAATAATTAATTAAAAATATGATGCAGTCCTACATTAGCTTTGTAGCCCAAATCTGATCATAAGCCATTTCCCTAAGTCAGGAGTGGTCAAGCTGGAACCCTCCAACCATTAGGGACATAGATCTCATGGTTCTTTGACTCTGGCTATGTAGGGTAGGGCTAAAGAAAGATTAAGTCCAAAATATGTGAAATGCCCTGATTTCCTGCACTAAATCAAGGAAAGCCATGGGTTCGTTGCTGAGGTATGCTTTTATGTGATAAACAGTAATGATGTTGACAACACTAGAATATTTGTCATGATAATCAGATGTATTAGTCACTGAGTTTTATTACTGATTGCTACTATTCAGCATAAATTCTGTTGCTGTTGCAATTACTTATTAGTCTGTGTGTGAGCTAGATATTTTAAGAAATCAGATCCATCTGTTATGGCACCTGCCCTATGAAATACCTCCCCTCTGAGATCTAAAGGGCCCCAATCTTCCTGGCCTTCAGGAAGGCTGTGATGACCTGGCTCTTCCCCCAGACATTGGGTCAAGATTTTAGTTGAACCCTATATATGTGTAGCTGCGTTGTAGGTTCCATATTGTGCTTTGGCCATTGTATTACGGTTATTTTTAATTTTGTATTTGTGTTCTGATGTGTGTATGTAGGTATGTACTGTATATACTGTATACTTATATAGTAGATTGTTCTTAGGCACTTAGGATTATATATTTAACATGGGTGGACCTATAAATTATCCAAATAAATAATCTTTTTAAAAAAGTTGTGTGAGTTCAAAGTGCATGTTTTACTTCTTATTTTGTTTCAGTATCTCACTTTTCTGTATCTATACTATTTTTGCTATCAACTTGAAGAATGTAAAGTGACCTTATGCTTATAATAAAGTTTCATATTAAAAATATGTGTAATATAAAATAATATAATTCTAAAGTTACCAGACACTATATTATGAAATCCAGCGTCATGTATTCCCTACTCTTATTTGTCAGCTTTATGTAACATTTCTGATTGTTGAATAAATGTATGCTCTTTCCTAATTTGATTAGGAACAAAATCTGTTCCCAGTACTGTTTTAGTAGTCCAGATATCTATAATTTCAAATATCTCCCTGTATTTCTTGCAATTACAATATCATTACTTTACATAAATTGTATGATGTATACTCTAATATAACAATATTACTAAATTGTTATTAAAACTATGTCCAAAAATTTTATGCACCAAAAGGGCCTTTGAAGTTAGACCATTGCTACCATGTCAAATAACAAGGTTCTTTTGAAATTGAGAGCTATTTTAAAACCAGTTTGCGATATGATATAAAAGTCTGCTGTTTTTAAGGAAAAAGTATTCTGTGCAGCTAAGGCTCTGAACTCAACTACAGCAGAATTTTGAAACCTGGCCCCAGTCCCATAAATGGTCGGATGTTGTATCTTGTTAAAAAACTTTGTTGAGGAACAGAATTCCCAAATATTTCAGCTTAAATATCAGCAGCAAAATCACTTGGCACTGATGCCCTCCCTATCAGCAAGTCCTCTCTTTTCCATTTCTCTTCTACTCCTCATTCTTTTCTCCTTTCCATCTTACCCTCCAGATAGTGGTACTTCTTAGCCTATAGGGTGGAAGAGTGAAGAAACCCTCTGAGGTCTTTATATCCTGGCCTGAACTCTCACCAACTGGAATAGTGGCTCTAGGGAGAGTCTAACTTGGCATATTCCCACTATCCCATTATGAGAGAGATACGGTTCTCCTACCTGTGTTACTCTCTGGCAATTACTGTGTAAAAGTGAAAACACACACACACACACACAAACACAATTGCTATAGCACCATCTTATAGCATCAGCATGACTACAGGTATTAGCCCTCTCTCCTTAAAGATAAATCAATCAATCTCAGAGGGAATAGACAAAATTAAACTTTATTTAAAGAAAAGAAAAGGTAAAATTTCAGAGAAACTCATTTTAGCCTTAAATATTTGAATGTAGATGATCAATGTTGGAGAAGATAAATTCATCAACTGCAAATTAAAAGAAAAAAGTCAAATAAAATATATAAAAGTAAATATAACAATTGCAGCAGACAACAAGATGTTGTTGATCCACTGCCAGTAAGTGAAAGCCAGATTTTAGATTAATAGCACAGATTCCCAGAAGGTTTACTTCAAATTAACAGAAAATACAGTACCTTTAAAATGAACAAAATCATCAGTACTTTGCAAATCAAGTTGAAATCCCCCACCCCGCAATATCTATTGCCATCCCATAGGTGGTACCAGAGGTGGTAAAGATAATGGAAAACTGGGAAACTTCAACAAATGTCTCTTATATATTCACAAAAGCAGCGCTATTTACTGCTACATACATACAGTAACTCTATTTAGGATTAATGCGATGCAGAATATCTTCTGTGTACTTGCTTGAGTTCAGTGAAGCTTATATCTCAGTGTACAACTTTACATATAATCCTAAATATGTTGGTTCATTTGGATGAGCAAGCTTAACTCTAATTAAATGTGCACAATATGTACTACGGATATTCACCTGAGAATAAGACCCACAAAAAAGAACCTAATTTTGAATGAACCAACCATGCTGATTGATTTAATAGTTAAACCAATATAAAATTACTGTCTAGCAAATTAACAAAGTGTAAGTGTCTTCTGTTTGGCAAAAATAAAAACTGAAATAGAAAATATAATTTTTTCAAACATTTTGACCTTGAGTTTTTACTTTCTATATTTTGTTAGTAATAACAAAATAACTAAAGTCTGCTAAATTTTTATCTTATTAAATAGCATTTTATGAAAGCTGGGGCAAAACTGGGCTTTATTCTGGTAAGTAACCTTTATTTTTAAAGTAATCAAAGTTTATCATTAGCCTATTGGTTATCTTGATCTTTTTTTAATTTGAAAAATATAGGCCTTCAGCTTGATCCCAAGTAAAAAAAATCATACTACTTTTTACATATTGCATGAATCAGCAGCGAATGCAATCAACTGAACCCAATGTAGTCATATTTAGAGTAGAGCAATTTAAACAAGAAGTTCAGTTAGTCACTGATTTCAATGGACCATCTCTAAATACTGCTAAAGCTGAACCAAGGATCTTGCTTTTTTTCTTGCTGTACTTTTCTCCAAAAATAACAAAAATAAGGTTGCTCGATATTAGTGAAAGTAGAACAAAAAGGTCTATAGGAGACCTGAGTGCTACAAAATGGTTGCAGTGTGGGAAGAGTTGTAGCAAGTAAGTGGATATTGGAAGATGTTTAATTCTTTGCCCACTTCCCTGTTTTCACTTGCAACTGTTCCCTAGAGCACTTTTTCTCTAGATGTATTCATAAACCAAGTGGAGCAAGAAAAAGATCAAGGGAGAAGCCTCAGAGGAAAGAAGTTGGTGTGGGAAGAATAAAGCACCTACTTCTCTGTTAGAGTTTTGATGTATAGCTTTATTTTTCAGAAGTTGGCAAGTTGGCATCCATAGCATTAAACATTATGGCAGGCTACCATTTAAAACATTAACTGTCAAAAGAAATCTAAATTTGTGAAGGCACTTACATCTTTTGCCTAGACCTTGCTTTTTCTTTATATGACAAATAAGTTTACCAATTCTCTAATAGAATTAAAATTAAAATTCTGAGTTTTCCTTGGACATATTTCTGTTTAGAGCTTTGTTTGATATTTTCACATAACCTTTGCCTCCATACAAGAGGTAATTACTATATAAAACTCTTTTGATAATGCAAAATAACTTAATAAAATAAATATTAAATTAAATTAAATATTAATTCTAGACAAAATACTAAAGGACAAAAACATTACACTGTCATCCAAGGTATATACTGTCAAGGCCATGATTTTCCCAATTGTGGCATGTGGCTGTGAAGAAATGCGGAATAAAAAGTTATGTTTTTTTAATTGTGATGCTAGAACACAACAAATCATTCAATACTATATGAAGTAAAACTAGACTGCCCAGTGGAAGCTCTAATAATATAGCTAAAGCTTAAAAAATTTGGATGCAAAATGAGAAGGCACAGTAATTGGAGAAGACCCTGATCTTGAAAAGATCAAAGGCAACTGAAAAAGAGGCCAAGACAAAGATGGCTAAATCCTATCCTTGATGATACAAGCATGAGCTTACAAGCACTCAAAGAAGTAATTACTGATAGACAATCCTGATGAAATGATGTTAATCAGATCACAAAGAGTTATAAACAACTGAATAAGTGAACAATAATTAAAATCCTAATTCATAGAACTCCTATGATCCTCCACATTCAAACATTTGATGATATGTTAGCCATCTTGGGAAAAAATGGCATTGAAATGTGTGCTTTTCTGTATATACTTCATGATACCAGCTCCAGACTATATTATCATGGATGCCTTTCCTTCATGATATATTCAAGATGTTCTCCATAAGGTGCAATCTTGTGCATTATTTGAATATAAGTCCTATATCACTTCCAGATATTTACTTCTAAATAAACATGAAGGTTTAAGAATGTGTTTATCACAATATACTTAAGTATGTTATCTCACTCGCTGGATCATCTCCTTGTTGTGGTGAGTGGGCTTGTGTGTTCTCAACCCTGTGAGCGAAGCCGTCGGGAGTCATGTACTCCTGGTAGGGTCGCCCATGGCAGTAAGGTCCAGGGGGAGGAACCAGACAAAGAACGATCCAAGAAAGTCCTCAACGGCAGAACAGGCGGAAGATAACAAGGTGTATTGTTACAACGGCTGCGAAGGCGGATGAAGGCTGCAGCAGACAAAAGGTCACCAATCGTCATGGTATCCATGCCATTGGATTAGAGCCTTTTTCTGTGAAGGTTGTGTGCTGATCGTTGTGCACCGATCTCCACACATAAAACAAATTCACGCACAGGCGTCTTCCAACCACACCAAACCCAAAACAACCAAAAGTCCCATGGCGATTGACGAATGGCAACGGGGGCAGGACTGTGAAATCCGGAAGCTCCTAGTCATGGATCAGCACATGGGCGGTGGATACGGATTCAGTCGCCCTGACTCAAGGATCGAGGCAGTTGAGTAGCTCGGCAGCTGTATCCAAGACTGAGCAGCCCTATTTAGGATCCACTCTGCTCACCCCATATGGGGAGGGGGCTAGAAAAGGTGCCCTAAACATAGTCTGCCTCATTTTCTCCCTGACTGGATTACCGCGACCAGTGGGGTCACCATCTAGCGGTCGTAAACAACACATGAATTTTGGAACATGGAATATACGGACACTGCAAGACAACATGGATAGTGAATGACCTGAACGTAGGACTGCCATTATTGCAAGGGAGCTGAGATGTTTTAATATTGATATAGCAGCACTCCAAGAAACTCGAAGAGCAGGAGAAGGACAGTTGAAGGAAGAAAAATGAGGTTATACCTTCTTTTGGAAAGGACTGCCTGAACAAGAACGACGAATACATGGGGTAGGCTTTGCTATCAAAAACGACCTTGTGAAGCTCTTGTCAGAAGTTCCCACTGGGATTAACGAACGACTCTCAACTCTCCGAATAAAACTCGCCAAAAACCAACAGGCAACTATCCTAAGTGCTTACGCGCCAACACTAGATGCAGATGAGGATATCAAGGAAAAATTTTATACCCAGCTGGACACCATCTTATCAGAGATACCAAAGGACTCCAGGCTTGGCTGCCAGCTCGACCAGTCGGATTTCTCAGAGTGCTGAGAACTGGCTGAATTTTCCTTGCTTGCAGTGGATTGCAGAAGTTGTGGACCACTGAAGTTTTTTTCCCCTGAAGAAGGGGAGACCAGAAGATTACTCGGGGGGCCATTGGAATTGCCTACCCTTGTTTTTTCTCTGTAGTTTCCACCGCGGAGAAAACAGGGTAAGTGCAAGGGAAATGGCCGAGAAGATATCTTGTTCTCGCAGGGAAAACAAGTCTCTTTGAAGAGACACAAGAGCGTACAGCCACTTTTAGATCACTTTAGGAAATTATTTTTTTAGATTAGAAAGTTTTTTGATATCTAAGATCTATTTTTTGGACTTTGTTTTAAAATGTTAGCTGGTTTTGTGCTTTCTTTGCTTTGACTGATTCTGGTGGAAGCTTGATGGACTCTATATTTGCAACATAATGAAACGTCTGCATTTTTTTTTACTTTGCTTTTGTATTAGAGGGATTTAAGAGACTCTGTTTGTAATTCTTCGCTTGATAAACTAAATGACTATTCATTTTTTGAGAAACTCTTTGTTTGGATTAAGCAGCTTGCAGCTTGAAGAACGAAAGCTCGCAGTTTGAAGAATAAAAACACAGGGCAACGTTTTTTTTTCTTTTCTTCTTTTTCTACATTCTCCCTGGTTGGATTCTGTTTCACTTGGAATATATTTTTTATTTCTCCTTCTATAAACTGTTTAAAATATTATTCTCTCCTGTATTTTATATTATTGGAACTCTCTTTTTTCTTTTAACTTTAAAAAAAAGAAAAACAATGTTTTGCTTAATAGATCCTGCTGGTAGTATTCCATGGATAGATTACATGACTATTGTTTTGACTAGAAGGGTTGTTATTTTAATTTGAAGGACACAGGAAAAATGGCTTTCCAATTAGTACTTCAGGAGTTCAGAAGAGAGATTACTGAGGCTCTTTCAAATATTCAAAGATCGTTGGAATTGCTGTTCGTAACTCTGCAAAACAGAGAGAAAGAGCAGAGAACGGAAACGGAAACAGAAAGGAAAATTTTTTTTGAAGTGGAGGAAAAACAGAAGGAGGGAATTTTGAGTATATTAGTTCAGAAGAACATTCTGAAGGCTATACACTATAATCTTGGTATAGATATGTTGTGGCAGTGGAGACAGAGTGAAAATATGGGTGTACAGTTGGATGGATGTTGTGAAATACGTGGAAAGGGAGAGAAGGTTGCTCTGATATTCTATATGAGATATAGAAAAGAGCAGGCTGTATATTGCGAATTTGCCGTAGTGTATTGTGATTTTGGCATAACCTAAACAGAAGATATGAGAAACTATGGATATAAAGGCTAATGAAAATATGGACTTGAATTGTTATGAGAAATTGTATGGATATATAAAAAGTGATATTCTAAATGTAAGATGCTAAATACAAATATAAGTTGATATTATAGAATACTGTTTTCCTTAGAGATATATTTATGAGAAGATAATGATATGATGAGATGAGATGGAATTAGAATGAAGGTTACTACAGGATGATATATATCAATATGTATTATATGAATATTATAAGAATTGATATATTAGGTATTAGATTAAGTGATATGATAGATTATGCACTTAGTTTAAATGGACACTACTACAAGGAATGGAAATTATAGATGGATAATTGAGATATAAGAATTCCTTTTTTATGGAGATATATATATTAGAATTAAATTATAGAAACATATATGTATGAACATTATAAGAATTGCTAAATTATTATTAAGTTACATAATATGTTAGGTTATGAGTCATAATATGAATAGAATATATTGTAGTTTATTAGAAGTAAATAAGGCTTTTATTTGTTATACTAATTGGACTTTATTGAAGATATAAATATGTAGTAATGAACATTCAACATTTAACTACTACTTTAAGGAGTGGAAGCCAAAGATGGATTATTGGGAGACAGTAAGAAAGGTGAAACCTATATGAAGATTAGAAGATTGGATTAAAGAAATCAAAAGGCATATGACAAAGAAAAATTCCTGTATACTGTATGAAGGACTAACATTTAAAATCAATTATTGTACTTTAAGTTCAAAGATAGATTGGAGGACATCTATTTTCTATATTTTTTTTGCTTATTATTTCTTGACTTCACTTTTTCTTTTTCTTTTTCTTATTTTGTATTTCTGCTTCTATTTCTTTTTTCTATTCTAACTTTTATTATGTATTGTAAAACTTAATAAAATTTAATAAATAAAAAAAAGAGATACCAAAGGAGGATAAAATTATCCTCCTGGGTGATTTCAATGCAAGAGTTGGGCGTGACTTTGATTTGTGGCCAGGGATCATTGGGAAAGAAGGAGTTGACAACAGCAACATGAATGGAATCTTACTTCTGACTAAATGTGCAGAGCATAACCTTGTCATTACTAACACACTCTTTCACCAGAAAAATAAATTTAAAACATCTTGGAAGCACCCACGGTCGAAGCACTGGCATCTTTTAGATTATGTAATTGTCCGTGCTAGAGATCGCCGTGATGTACTTCTCACCAGAGCCATGACGAGCGCCGATGACTGCTGGACAGACCATCGATTAATTCGATCCATGATGGCCATAAAGATTGTCCCTCATCGTAGGCTCCAAGGAAGAAAACCAAGGCATAAAATGAATACACTGGCCCTTCAAGATTCTATTAAACGAGCTTGCTTTCAATCAACTCTCAAGGAACATCTGCCTATGGAACTTCCTGAAAATGTTGAGGAACACTGGGTTAAATTGAAGACTTCTATTATTTCAGCCTGTGAACAAACCATTGGATACCAAACTAAGAGACATCAGGACTGGTTTGATGAGAACGATAGTGAGATTGAACATATTATTGACAAGAAAAGGAAAGCCTTCCGGATATGGCAGAAAGATATTGGATATGGCTGATGAAGTCTTCTTGCAAATCCCGCAAAAACAAATAAGAAATGAGCTTGCAGTACCCCCTAGTTTGGAGGAAGTCAGTAAAGCCACTAAACAAATGAAAAATAACAAAGCTAGTGGACCTGATGGGATTCCTGCTGAAGTCTTTAAAGAAGGCGGGCCTGAACTTACACAACAACTTCATAAGCTCATCGAAAAAATCTGGATGAGGGAGGAGATTCCAGCAGACTTTAGGGATGCCATAATTATCACTCTCTTTAAAAAGGGTGATAGAACAGACTGTGGAAACTATCGAGGCATCTCCCTTCTAGCCACAGCAGGCAAAATCCTGGCAAAGATCATTGCAAACCGTCTCCTATCTGTATCAGAAGACATCCTCCCTGAAACGCAAAATGGCTTCCGCCCTTCCAGGGGAACAGTGGATATGATCTTCACTGCACGACAGCTTCAAGAAAAATGCAAGGAGCAAAACCGCTCCTTCTACTGGTGTAGAAATTATATATCGAACAGATGGAAAGCTTTTTAATCTTAGTAGGCTGAAAGAAAAAAATAAGGTAACTACAACTTCTGTTATAGAACTTCAATATGCTGATGATAACGTAGTCTGTGCACACTCTGAAGAAGATCTTCAAACTATCCTAAACATCTTTGCAGAAGCATATGAAAAGCTCGGCCTCTCGATTAACATTAAAAAAACCAAAGTGCTTTACGAGCAAGTTCGAACCAATCCCTCCGCAGTGCCATCAATCCAGCTTAAAGGTGTGTCACTAGAAAATGTCGACCACTTTTCTTATCTTGGCAGCCATCTATCTACAAAAGCCAACATCGACGCTGAAATTCAGCATCGCCTGAGCTCTGCGAGTGTAGCTTTCTCCCGAATGAAGTGTAGAGTGTTTGAGGATCGAGACACTCGCAGGGAGACCAAAATGCTTGTTTACAAAGCCATTGTACTACCAACCCTTCTGTACGCCTGTGAAACATGGACCCTCTACAAACGCCACCTCCAACTTCTTGAAAAATTCCATCAACGCTGCCTCCGAAAAATTCTGCAAATTACTTGGGAAGATAGGCGGACTAATGTTAGCGTATCAGAAGAAGCAAAAACCACCAGCATTGAAACAATGATCATCCAACATCAACTTCGCTGGACCGGTCATGTTGTTCGAATGCCCGACCATCGTCTTCCAAAGCAGCTACTTTACTCCCAACATAAGAATGGAAAACGGAATATTGGTGGACAGCAAAAGAGATTCAAAGATACTCTCAAAGCTAATTTAAAAAAATGTAATATCAGCATTGAGAACTAGGAAGCCCTAACTCATGAGCGTTTCAATTGGAGGTCAGCCTTTATTAATGGCGCTATGGACTTTGAAGAAGCACGAGTACAGGGCAAAAGGGAGAAAAGAGCTAAAAGGAAGGCACGTCAGGCAAACCCTCATCATGACCGTCTCCCACCCGGAAACCTATGCCCTCATTGTGGGAGGTTGTGCGGATCCAGAATTGGCCTTTATAGCCACTTACGGATCCACGGTTAAAATTTTACCTTTGGAAGACAATCTTACTCGGCTACGAGTGATCGCCAATGAATGAATGAATGAAAGTATGTTATCCAATATAATCTTCTTGTGACCTGTAATGGAGGCTACTTATAGAAAATACAAATCAAATAACTTTCTCTGAAAAGTATATTTTGCACAGAAGTGATCTTTCTGTTCCTTTATTATTTGGGCTTTAAGTTTTCTCTGACATACTTTAAGATAATTTAGTTACATAGGAGAAGGAAAAAAAGAGCAGGTAAAAAGAACTGGGTTCAGCTTTGTTGAAGAAGGTCTATGTGCATCAGATAAGACAGCGCTGAAGGGTAGCTGAACCCCTCCCTCACTTTGAGGTGCTCAAGAAAACTGGTATTGATACCCAGCTGTGAAGTTGTTTCTTTAATATTATTCAGCTACTAAGCCTGGGCAAATAATTTAACAGGAGCTTTGCTCATATGTAAAGAACCCTCTGCAGCTGCTCCTTGCACTGTTTGTTGTTCAAAGGCTCAACAGAGATACTTCAAAGCCCTTCCAATAACTTCTGGGAATCTGTGTGTGTGGCTAGAAAACACACTAGGATAGCTAGAAATGTGGCTATTGTAATTCAGGATACTCTTGTGGCTTTCAGAGGTGCTATTCTGCAGATAACCAGATGTGAGATCCTCTTGTAAAGTTGGGCTCTGGGGAACAGATGGATTTGTTGCTATTGCACTGGCCTCCAATGTGTAGTGGCTTCTATGCCTGAGTTGTCAACATGATCTGGAGTTGGTAGGTGTTACTATTTCTCCTTGTCATGGACAGATCACCCTTTGATTGCTTCAGAGCACTTCATATCTGCTCCCTGCTGCAGGGAGGTAGGAACCGTTCAATTGGTCTGCCTCAGGTGCCTGATGAACCCTGCAGGGTTTCGGAGGGTATTTGGGAAGTTCCTGAGGATCTGGTGTACACCTTGACTGAGGTCTCAGTCACCTCTTGAAATGAAATGCCTGAACTGTGCGTGAGATCAATCTCTACAAATGTTGAAAAATTTCAAATTTCATTTCCACAATAAACAAATATAAAATAAATAAACTATTTAGCTAATTGCTATAACAATTTTGTAATTAACAACTAATTCCTAAAGTTTTTTCCTCGCTTTCTCTTTTGTGTCATGTGCTTTAGAATGCACAGGCTGTCTAATTAATGATCTTGCCAAATTGCTCTGGGAACTTTTCTCAGCTGAGGAGGAAGGTAAGCAAGCTTCAAACTTCTCTCCACACAGGAGACTTTTGTCCTTGAATATTCTAGCCCTTCAGTTAAAATTGTGATGAAAGATGGAACAATTTATTCAACAGCCACAATGTACTAATTAATGTCAAAACTCATTTGTCCAGTCCAGGAGAAGAAAATACCCCAAGAAAAGCAAAAGCATGCCAGCCTAATGGATAATCAGAACTAATGTGAAAAATGCTTTTCCAGGTCCCATAAAGCATGACGTTTCAGCAGTAAACAAATGGGATGTGACTATTCCAACTCTCTTGAATGAAAGATTACCATTTATAGGACCTCTGCCATCTCAGACTCCCAAGCCCTGCATGATCTAGCCAGATTTAAGTTCTTATGAAACAAAGAGTTCAAGACTGAAGCCTTAAGACAGCAACTCATAAGAGCTTCAATTCATCCCCAAACCTTCTGCCATCCTTAGATTTAAACTCAATGGGTAGAAACACCTCCCATGCCCCATGGTTTAGTTCCCTTCTAATATAGAATGCAACCAGATCCATTCACCTGGGATACAAAACCAACAAAGAAATGAAAACCAAAACATACCCAAGGCAATTGATTGTTTATAAAGGCCTAAAATAGCACTAGGCCACTCTATGGAATTAAGTTATGAACTAGCATTTTCCTTTCAATTTCTGCCTCCAGCATTGGGGTGTTAGCATTTGAAAGCCTTTCTATTGCCAAACTAACTGGCAACATTTCCCAGGATTAAGACGAAAGTCATTCTTAGCCCTACCCATGAATACCAAGGACTTGATTATGTTTACTTACATAAACAGCAGCTACACAATCACCAAGCTATGCTTTTTCTGCACATGTATAATTTCTCCAAATGTGCCACACATATGCACATTGTATGAGGTTACTATGCTATATAATATTCTGAAACATCCCAAATTCTTTTCCCAGTTCAGAATCCAGGTCAAAATGCAAATTAAGGATATTGATTCTACCAGATGTTACTTGGGACAGAATTGGGTGATGACATTTATTACTATTAGTTTATTACCAAGGTTTGAAATTTCATCATACTTGAGCTGAAGGGCTAGAACAAGGGTCAGAAATGGCGGCTCTTGAGCCAGATCTGGCTCTTTGGCCCCTCGGCTCTGGCTCTCTCTCTCTGTCTGCCGCCCGACATCCGGAAAGCCGGTCTCCGGAAGCAGCGCGAACCCTGGGGAAGAAACAGACGCTGATTGGTGGAGGCTCAGAAGGAAGGACGCCTCCACCAATCAGCGTGCGCCAAAGGGGAGCAGAGAGGTGGGCTGAAC
This sequence comes from Charina bottae, assembly GCA_023362775.1. Lineage (NCBI taxonomy): Eukaryota > Metazoa > Chordata > Lepidosauria > Squamata > Charinaidae > Charina > Charina bottae. The sequence goes on from JALMGJ010000009.1 coordinate 4,866,610, forward strand.
AAGGCGAAGCCCGATTGGCCCTGCTTCCCAGAGGCGCGAAAAAAAGACCGGTGCGGGGCCTCACTCAGCTGCGCTGGGCTGTGAAGCTGGACGAGCCGCCGGACCTGGAGCGCTTCCGCGCGCAGCTGAGCGAGGCCCCGCGCCGGTCTTTTTGGAGTGCTTCCACGCGCAGCTGAGCGAGGCCCCGCGCCGGTCTTTTTAGAGCGCATTTCCACAGCCCAGCGCTCAGCTGCGCGCGGAAGCACTCCAAAAAGACCGTCGCGGGGCCTCGCTCAGCTGCGTGCAGAAGCGCTCCAAAAAGACCGGCGCGGGGCCTCGCTCAGCTGCGCGCGGAAGCGCTCCAAAAAGACCAGCGCGGGGCCTCGCTCAGCTGCGCGCGGAAGCGCTCCAGGTCCGGCGCCTCGTCCAGCTTCACAGCCCAGCGCCAGCGCGCCCGGACAGGCTCAGAGACGCGCGCCGCCAGCAGCGCCTCCACCTTGTCCAGCCTGTGCACCTTGGAGAGCTGGGGTGCAGCGGGACGGGAGTGTCGCCGGGGGCCCGCGAGGACCGGCCATGGAAGGTGAGCGAGGGCCGGGGCAGCCGGCCAAGCGCAGCGCGGCCCTGTATCTTACCCTGTATCTGGCACTCGGGTGCTCCGGCTGGGGTGCAGTGGGACGGGAGCTCCGCCCGCGCGCCTTCCCTGGCCGGTCCTCACGGGCCGATTGTGTGGAAGGCGCATGGGCGGAGCTGCCTGTCTGGCACTCGGGCGCTCCGGCTGGGGTGCAGCGGGATGGGAGCTCCGCCCGTGCGCCTTCCCTGGCTGGTCCTCACGGGCCGATCGCGTGGAAGGCGCGCGGGCGAAGCTGCCTGTCTGGCACTCGGGTGCTCCAGTAGCGCGGCCCCGCCACCGCCCTTTCTCTCCGGCTTGGATCCCGGGAAGGCAGCGGGGGACCTCGCGGAGGGAGGCAAGCAGGCAGGTAAGCAAGCGGGCGGGTGGGGTGGGCAGGCGGCCCGGGCCTCCTCCTCCGCCAGCGGGAGAGGAGGAGTGGCTGCCCGCCTGCCTCCGCCCGCCCTGAGGGGACCCACCCGGCAGTGGCGGCGGCGGTTCCCCTGTAGCGCACCGCTTGTCGCCGCCCGCCTCGTTTCCCGCCCCCCGTCATTTCCTTGGCTTGACACGGGCGGGCGGAAGCGGCAGCCCGCCCGCACCGAGTGGCGGTAGCACGGCCCCGCCGCCACCCTTTCTCTCCGGCTTGGATCCCGGGAAGGCAGCGGAGGGCCTCGCGGAGGGAGGCAAGCAGGCAGGCAAGCGGGCGGGTGGGGCGGGCGGGCGGGCAGGTGGCCCGGGCCTTCGCCGCCGGGCCCGCCCCCCCTGGCGCCTGTGCAGCTCCCCCGCGCCCGCTCCGCCCGGCCAGACATGCCCTGCTCTGGAGGCCGGGCTCGCCGAGGAGGACCCCCGACCCTCCCAAACAGATTCGCCCTCCCACCCGCCCCAATAAGCCACGTGATTGGCTCCCGCCCACAAACCCCACCCCCTTCCACGTGATTGGCCCCCACCTGCAAACCCCGCCCCCTTCCACACGATTGGCCCCCGCCCGCAAACCCCGCCCCCTGGCTCTCGAGCATTTCAAAATGTGCACGAGCATGTCAAAATGGCTCCCAGCATAAAAAGTTTGCCGACCCCTGGGCTAGAATAAATGTGGACTTGATAAATGCTGTGGAACACAAGGATGTAGAACAAAATCACCCAGCATTTCTATGATGCACTGAAAGAGAGGTACAATATGAACAATTCCTTATCAGAGCTTTTGTATATTTTGCCTACGGGTTAATTCAAAGAACTTTAACTACCCCTTCATTAGAATAATATCAAATAATACCTTGAAAATACAATATAAAGAAAAATAAATATGTAAAATAGTCTCATGGTTCAATTTTTAAAAAAAGATTGGATAGGAATATATATGTTTTATTATTATTCGATTGTCATTAACAGTATTTTAATGGTTTCCATAAAATGAAGAGTTTAAGCAAGCCTGTACAAACTCAGCAGAGTAGATGCTGCATAACTTCACAATAATTCTGAATATATATTTATTCAAAACCAATTGAGGCATTGCTATATATTCACCACTTTGATATCAGTAATTACATATTTTTGGCCGTTTTAAATAATAGTATCTAGGGCTGAGAAAATTCTTCCAAAGGATGATTTTGTAAGTGCTCCTATGTATTGCAGAGCAGCTCTTTAGAAAGGTTTGTCTTCCCTTAATAGTCACTCTGGCCTGATTCCAGGCATTCCTTTCTACAAATCAAAGAGCCAAATCAAATCAAATCTTTCCTTTCATAGAAGTTTTTTGATTAAGGGAGCTCTTGCTGATGGCTGTACAGAGAGGCAATTTTCAGTCATTCTCTCTTTACCCAGGTTTCTCCATGACACTGGTTTGGTTTGGTTTGGTTTGGTTTGGTTTGGTTTGGTTTGGTTTGGTTTGGTTTGGTTTGGTTTGGTTTGGTTTGAATGGGCAGAGGATGGAGAGGGATGCGAGAATCTGAAAAATGTTACTCTTTTGCTCCTTCCAAAAATAAATTGCCCTAACAAGAATTCTGGGCATTATAGTTCTAGTACATCTGGAGGTTATCGGGTTAGGGAAAGCTAATCTAAATTCTTATAATTCCATAAACAGACTTGAACTAATCATCATCATCATCATTATCTATTGGGAGTTGATGTTAACCTGAATCCTGTATTTTCCCATTACTTTTCCTCCCATGTTTTTAAGTGTTTTAATAATAATAATAATAATAATAATAATAATAATTTATTAAACTTGTATGCCGCCTGACTCTCAATTACTCTGAGCAGCTCACAACAATCAAACAAAGAAATTACATTTTCTGCCTCTGGTATAGGAAGTGAGAAAGTTGAAATACATGGAAATTTAAACAGCAGAACAGCAATACCAGTGTAAACAATATGAATGATAATGCAGTATGAAAATTGTACTTAACACCAGGATAGAATGGTCCACTGTGAGTTCTATAGAGAACATTACAAATTGCTTCAAACTGGTTTAATCAAGAAAATCAATCTGGGTTAACAACAATGTTAAAGTGACAATTAACTGAAACGTGGAGTTCAGGAGTTGTAGGATAGAATATACAATAGTGCAGCCCATATGAAATCACATTTAAGCAATTTTGTATCATAATTGAGCCACTATAATGAAAGACAGATGTGTAATTTACAAAGCAGGTCATTTATTTACAAGAGAGACTTTGCTGCACATAGCAAACAAAAACACTGAATTGCTATAATTCTGTAAATCTGAAACAAGGAAATGCATTCCAATAATTTCTATTCTCATGTTTCTTCATGGACTTATATATTGCTGAGTTTTTTTGGTTTGTATTTGACACAGACAAAAAAATAAGATAACTTCAGAAAGCTCCATCCCCCATACAAGGCAGTCCATATATGTAAAAATTCTTAATTTGTAATTTGTTTAATCATATATATCAGAACCACATTATTCCCTTTCCATAAAATAATTTAAGATGAGATGGAAAAATCGATACAGGTAGTCCGTGTTTAGCGACCACAATTGGGACTACCAACTTGGTCATTAAGCAAAGCAGTTGCTAAGTGAAACAGCGACTGTGCTTACAATCTTACTTCAGCTTTCCTTTGTTTTACAGAACTGCGAAGACCGTAAATGCAAGGATTGGTCACAAAGTTACTTTTTCATCGCGATCATAACTGCAAATGGTCACTAAATGAGGCAGTTGCTAAACAAGGACTACCTATACTCCATTACAGTGGCATTAATTGATGCTAAATGAAAAGAAATTAAACATATTTTTGGTCTCTTAGCCATCTAACATAAAATATTTTAGATTTTGTTGCAGGAAATCTTGTTGTTCCTGCTAGTTTATGATCAGGCCACCTAGAATGGCATTTTGAAAAGCATGGAAAAACAAAATTAGTAATTTCTCTCGGTCTGATTATATAGTTGATTTTACACATCTTTTGTTCTCTTTAATTTAACAAAAATTAGGATATGATTTTATCAGATAGGCTCAACTAGAATACACAGTTTGCAATTAATGATACAATATTATTGCAATTGTTATGTTTGTTTTGGCTGCAGTTTAACTGTGGCTGTGATGCTCTTCCTTCTGAAGAGGCAGTCCCTGGATCCATACATGAAGTGAAAATGAACACAAAACCCTTAAGGTGTCAAAGATATTTTTCCCCCCAAAGAAAACTGATGGAGAAATAGAATAACATGAAAAACCAAATGAAAGTAAAATTGTGTCCTCATCCATTTCTTAGTCATTTACATTATAATAAGATGATATTATTGGGAAGGGTTAGCTTTCAGACTAATCAGTTCTGTGAGCCTTTTTCTCTTTAAGACACTGCATTCTACATTTTAATCATTGGGATCTAATTCTAATTCTGATAATTAAAAAGACAATGGAGTAATTATTTTAAAAAGAATGGCAATATGTCAAATGCTAAGAAACATTAGAAATATGCAAAATAATTTGGTAAGGGAGTTGCATGTTCTATCATTATAAAATATGCAGTTTTGCAAGGAAGAATTCATTCCATTAAATTTTTACACCAATTTACAAATGGTTTTTTTAAAAGTCTGCATGCAAATCAATGTGCGTTTTCATGTACATTTTTATAAACACAGATTTATATTCCTTTTTAATACATCTTGTCCAAATATGAAGATTTTTGTCAAAAAATTTCCTGAACCTATTTTTATGTGCAGTACATAAATTCATTGGAAGATTTGAAGTGGGAAAAATTATCTGGACCTGTTTATTTAGATCCATTTCAGTTGGGTTTCAGGCTGGGATTCAGCATGGAGACAGCACTGGTTGTGCTTGCTGATAATTTTGGCAAACCAGGAGGGGGTGGTGTGTCCATCCTTGTGCTTCTTGATCTCTCAGTGGCTTTCAAGACAGCCTATCATGGCATCCTTCTGGACCAGCTGAGGAGTTTGGGAGTTGAGGGCACCATGTTACAGTAGTTCTCCTGCTTTCGTGGTGGTAAGTTCCAGTTGGTGCTGGCAGGCGGAAGAGGTTGCATCCTTGGGCCCTCATCTGTGGGATGCCTTAAAGCTCAGTGCTCTATCACCTCCTGTTCTATAAAAACTGCTGAAGGAGATCATCCATGACTTCAGGGTTTGGTATCCTCAAAACCTAGTGGCTGTTGATTTTTGGGTCCACTAGATCTGGGGACTTTCCATCCTTACTCTTGGATGGGGCTGTACTCCCTCACTCAAGACTGGTGCACAACCTGGGCATCATCTTGGACTCACAGCTCCTGCTTGAAGAGCAGGTGGAAGCTACAGCCAAGAGAGTCTTTGCCTAGCTACATCTGGTGTGCCAGGTGTGCCCAATTTGGATTGGGAGGCCCTCCAAACTGTCACTCATGTCATAACCATCTCACGGTTGGACTATTGCAATGCACTCTACATTGGGCTGCCTTGAAGACCATTTGGAAGCTACATCTGGTCCAGAATATAGCTCTGTGTTGACCATGCCTCAGTATGTCCATGTGACACTGCTGCTCCACAAGTCAAACTGTTCTTCCAGGCCTTGAAGTAGGGTGTTTGTCAGTTGTGTTTTATGTTATAGGGAGTGTGTTTATCTGGACACATAGGGTACACGTTTTTCTTTTTTAGTGTAAGCTGCAGAGTTATTCTGGAATTGAATGTCTTCCAAATTTCATTAAAAACTAAGTAACAATACTTCTTGGTCCTCCACAATTACCAAGGTATCTGTTGGGCCAAACTCTGTTAAGTAATGTCCTTCCAGGAAATTTAGACCCTGACTTGTTGAAATTTTTTCCTTTGGAAATTAGAGAAAGCACAAAGGATCCTTGACTTGATCCTAATCTTGACACGATCCTAACTTTGCAAGAAAATGATAATATGATGCTAAAATTCAAGGGAAAGTAATGCAGACTCATCCTTTCACACACAGTCATAAGTAGGATTCCATGCCAGAAAAAGATAATGGGAAAAGAAGCTCACGATTGAAAGGGTACCTAAATATGAAGATACTCAGAGCACAAAAATTCTAATGAGAAAAAAAATGGAGGACACCAGAAACAGCCAATTTGTCTGAAGAAGAAAGCTTAGTGAAGTTTTATGAAGAATCCCAAATCCCGGATACAATGATATGAAAGAAAGAGGAACTAGTCATCAAGGATGAGCTCATATAAGTAGCAGATTTGTAGAGATGAAATCAAGAAAGCAAACACTCACAGTGAGCTGAGATTAGCGAAGGATGCTAAAAACATCAAAAACAACTTCTTCAAATGCTGTAGATTCAAAATGAAAGGAAGAAAGAATACACGAGCTACTCCACGGAGATAGCAAAGAGAAACACATCAAGGAAAAGGCTAAGCTACTATTCTGACTCAAATATATTATTTCCTTGTGAAGATGATATATGTTCCAATAGACAGTTATGAAGAATTAGTTTAAGGAGCAGGATCCCAGCTCAAGCTTGACAGAACATGGCAGGGAATACCTAATGATATAGGTATTGTATAGCCTTCGACAATACAATACCTAATGACTTTAATGAGTTTAAATCTCTAGGGCTAGGTGGGATTGTATACTAGGGTGTTAAAGGATCTTGCCAATTGTTTGGCCCAAAAGCTGGCTGTTATATTTGACAAATCCTGGGTAATATATAATTAAATTTGGGGGGGGGGGGTAAGGAGAAGACCTGAGGAACCACAGACCATTCAAGTTCACATCAATACCTGGGAAAATTCTATAATGATTGCTTTGTAAGTACCTTGAAAGCAATGAGTGGTTCCTGGAAATCCACATATATTTGTGAAGAACAAGGCTTATCAGATTAATCTCATTTTATTTCTTGATTGTGTAACTTCAGAACCAAACCAAAACCATACAATATATTGTGTTTTCAACAAAACATTTATCAAAGTACCCATCTTCTGGTTACAGAGCTAAAGAAGAGGCTGACTATATTACTTTGGGAAATGAAAATTAGGTCAATTTGTATTGAAATAACAACAAAACTAAATTCCTCAGCAAGGTAATCTTAACGATCCTTTGGATGATAAAGGGACTTAGAAATAAACATCTCAAAATAACCATGACCTAGCCCCAGGTGCAAGGTCACACAGCCACCCTAGAAACATATTTAAGGATTCCCTTACAAACTTTGCTCAGACTGAAGAAGCTTCTTGGATAAGGAGCGAAACCTTTCCACTGAGAAAATAGAAATCCAGCTGACATGATTCAAGCTACAGACAATTCCACCTGGATGACTGAGAACCTTCATCGACATAAATTCCTCCGCATTTACAGCTATGCAGTTGACTTTCTTTTATTGATAATTGAAGAATATCACATGCATATAGAAGTAATAAAAATCAGATAGTCACTTTCTCTGAAATAATGTACACTCTTAGAGGGATGGGAAAAATCTTTCCCTTTTATGTCTGTGGATGCTTAATGAAATATGTGACCTGTCATTTAGTTGCAATGGAATGTGCATTCATATCCAATTGTGTTATATAGCCCTACTGATAAAACCAACTTCAAGTTGTTTGATGTAAGGCCCGTATTTTATTCTTCAAAGAGAAAGGAAGCTGGATAGAATGTGCATGAAAGTAGATCTGGGATAATTGGAATGCACATCTATATTTTCTGGTAAGTGGAATTCAAGCCTAAGAATTAGCAACAAAAATGGACTATAATCTTTTGTATATGTTATCCAATTATAAAAATAATTTCAGTGTCTCATAGGAGATTCTCATAAATGATTTGTTTGAGTTATTATTGCCCTTATATACAGTATATCTATATCTGAGGTGCATGATGGGAGCTCTTACAGCCCTTTTAATATAAGCTGTTTCTAGCATATTGGTAGCTGTATTTGCAAAATTCCTTACACGTGCATAAAAGGTCATGCTGGATTACAACTTAAATAGCATTATACATTAGTCACAGAACAATTTATGAATGATAATTTATAATTTCATTTTGAAAATGATACACTATATATATTTTAAAAATGTACACCTGAATTTCATGATAAAAATTAATTACCAATAAGTCATCTGGGATTCCTGCCAGGATTTTATTTTAATGTACTTTATGTTCTGTCTTGCCTAGAATGCAAAATAAAAAAATAGGTAGACATATTCTGGTTCTGACTTTGCTTTAACATTCCTTTAGCCAATTACACAGTATAAGCATTTTTTCTTTAATGTTTAGGTATCATTTTGTTGAAAAAATCCTAATACAATGACTGCAAGTTTATCCAAGGGTAATTTTGTATACCATATAAAATATTACAGTGAATTAGAGTGATTCAGTGAAAGGATACTAATTAGGAAACATATATTACCTAAATGCTCAAGCAACGGCAAGAAGTTCTGTTGTACTACAATTCCAAACATCATAGTTATGGTGCTCTGTAGGACAGCAGATTACAAAAATGGATGAGCAACACTCCAGCACTTACTATTTTGACTGATCCTTATCAGTTGAATTCCGGGCTGTGTAGCATTTAGGGGTGCTCATTTATTTAACTGTATTTTTATGTGATTATCTCTCACCTTTCATTCACACTGAATACTCAAGACCACTAACAATAATTAGAATATAGAATAGAAGGTGTTAAAATTATTAACAAATAAAAGCCTGTTGGAAAAAGTGTGTTTTGATTGCTTATAAAGACAGAGAGAGTGGGATTAAATACAGAGCCACAGCAGGACCACTTCCTTTAAGGGAAGATTATCTTTCTTGCGAAGTAATGGGTCTCTGAAAATTGGGGTGAGGTGGGGGTTCTGAAGGGCCTCTCCTACTGATCTTACTGTCTGGACAGGTTTGCAACAAGAGATAGTCAGACCTTAAGCTATTCAAGGCGTAAACATGAACCTCAACACCTTAAATTATGCCTTGGAGAAGATGGCAATCGGTGTAGATTACTGATTATGGGCAGCAGATTATCCTGGAATGTACAATGGTGAGCAGGTTGGCTGCCAACTTTTGCATCAATTGAAGTTTCTAGATACTTTTCAAGACTTGTCTGACAAAGAATGGAATGCTATGATCAAGTTGGGATAAAACCAAAGCATAAATAGCTTTCGCCAAATCCCACCAGCTCAGGAGTAATCGCAGCTGGCATACTGAATGCAATTGGAAAAATGGACTGATAATACTGACAATTTCCTGACAAGATCCTGACATCTAAGGATCAAGAAGCTATTAACGGATAAAAAGCTGCTTGCATTTTGTATTGTACTTACGGTGATGAGCTAAAGAGATGGAGGACTGTCATAATGAACTGCTGCATATTAAAATGTATCACGGCACTACTAATACTGAGTATTATACTAATACTCTAGCAGTTTGAAATATTGCCCAGACAGAGGCTAAACAAAGCAGCATCACATTTATAGGGTTCCAGAGGAGGTATTGCAACTATTATTTTTCCATTGGTATATTGTAGCAAGAGAATGTTTTAAGAAAAAGTGATTTTAATTAGCATATTGATACAAGCCAATTAACCAACCACAAATTTTCCATTCCTTGCTCACAAAGCCAGATATACAAACAGTTGTATTATTATTTCTTAAAATAAAATATTTGTCCAAAAAAATAGACGATTGTGATTTTCATGCATAAAAATGTAGCAATACTCAGTAACAATTCTAAGCCTAAAGTCATTTGATAAAATTAATGTTCACATGAACATCTATGGAAATATGATACACTTTGAAATGCTTTATTAATATATTTACTGGATATAACAAAAACTCATCTGAGTGGTTGATAGAAATTTGGAAACAAATTATGGCCAATATGTTGTTTAATCCCCAACTATATTGACTATTGCTTGTTATATGACTCAGTCATCAAAAGTGAAGAAACTTTGGTGGAACAAACATCCAAAACCAAGCCTCTTTTTAGTAAACCTACATAGTTCTAGAATGGATAAGACCTTAAGATGAATATAGGATACATAGCCAGTTTGCTTGGGATATTGAGAGAGGAAATTTGAGAACTTGTAAGTCTTCCCACAGTTGTCATTGTTGCCTGTGTCATTCCCTATAGTTGATGACAAAAATGATGTGTTTCATGTAATTATTTTATTTGTCCCTGTTCAGGCAACTGTGAAATATGACTGTTATGCATAGTTTGCTAAGTGTATGAGTTTTGTTGTTATTGTTGTTGTTGCCATGAATTTACAACTCATTATTATTGCATTGTTAAACTTGTGAAACAGATATACAGAGGTTCTTTGTAAGCTAATCACATAAAAAATATTTATAGTTTAGATGTTTTTATCTTTATTGTTTTAAAGTGTTTGTTATTGTAAATCACCCAGAGTCCCCCTTTTCTGGGGGAGATGGGTGGTGGCAAAATTTGAAATATAAATAAATAAATAAATAAATAAAATATTGATGTCCAAGTTCTAGGAAATCCACTTTATACTATCAACTATATACTATCAACCAATATCTTAGGTGTCATAATTATAATTAATTTTTATATTGCAATACTGTTAGCTGAACTTTAGGCAAAGCCTAGACATTGATATGCAATAGCTTGCACATCATTTTTATAGCGATCTGGATTGCATGTAATTCTAAAAGGTCACAATATTCAGATGTGCTACATTATCTACAGGTTTCACAATCTAATGCAAACCCTTTCCCTGGTATGATTACCTGATAGCTCCCAAGTGTGAAGGAAATAACTTCCAAATCTGTACCACATATTTCATTGTAAAATATGTGAACAGTGTCTAAGATGCTGGCAGCAGGGTGAGTATTTAGAATATGATTTCATTAATATGAAAAACAGGATTGCACTACTGCAAATGTAATAATGATGTGACAACAAAAATAAGACAAGGTGAACAGGAAGTTCAAACATAATGGTAAAAAGTTCGGGTTCCAATCAGCAGCATACAAAGCAATTTTGGCAGCATTTTGAGGGTAAAATGATGATACACTCACAATACCATCATCATGTAAATGCCACAATTATGTACTTGCATCCTGACATCATGGCATTTGCATGCTTACATTGTCATGCATGTTTTGTCATTTGCTCCCCACCCCAACCCCTCTGGTTCCATTCTATCTCTGGGTATTTTCTGTAAATAATGATTTATGATTGTCTTCCAAATCAGAAGAGGAAACTATAGTTGAAATGGATTTCTAAATCTGATTTAGAGAATAAGTGCAAAGCATGATTATCCATTCAGAAGCAGTGGTGAACAATGGCTTTCTTGAAACTGGAAATCAAGGAGAGGTTTGACAAATTTAATGGGAAAGGACAATTTGAACTCAAGACTTAGTCCTGAAATAGGATTTCATCATTATGTCTGAAATGACCTTTATTGTAGTGTTTGCATACAAAGGTGAGTATTGGAACATGACAATGTTGTATTGTTCTATGTATCTCATGTCATAGGAATTTCTGGTCATGGGAAATAATGGCTGCATGAATTGAGCCAGTGGGATTTTAAAATCAGTGCTTTATAGGGCTTTCCTAGTTCAACAATGAGCAATTTGTGCTGATGATGGCAATAAGTAACAGAAACCACTGAATAACCAGTGTTAAAGCAATCTATGATTTACTGTGATGAGGGAACCCAGCCACTGGATGACAACAGCTCTCCAAGATCTTAGGAGCCATTCTGTACCCTGAATTTCTTTTAACTAGAGATGTTAGGAACTGAATCTGAGCCATTCTGCATATAAAAGAGATTAAGTCTTTTTCATATTGTTCTATAACTATGGTTTTACATACCTGAACACCATCTGATGCAGGGATGTAACTTGCTCTTTTAAATGTATCTGTAACATTTCTGAGAATTTCCACAGAAACTAAAAGATCCCCTGCATAAAAATTCTTCCTCTGAGTTAAATCCAAAAGGGTCTTTGTCACCTGAGACATTCCTTCACCAGCCAGTGTCCTCTGTCCTTTTGCAAGATGTTCTTTAATCTGTAAACAGTAAAGGGAAATAAAAATATTAGAACCTACTCTACTACACTTTTTAAAATGCTATGAAGATATTTGCTTGCCTCACTCATTGGGGCAAACCAGGAAAGGGATGTATAAATCTGTGACCTGAGCATCACTTTTTGATTGCTTGTTTTTGAGATCTTCACACAGTTAAAACATTTCCCAAAGTTTCATTGTATTGTTTTCATTGTTCATTTGTGTTCATTTTGGTGTTTGGATTTTTAGGGGAGGTGTGTACATTAAGATTACACTAAAGGGAAGTGTGATGGCAAAAGGTTTAGGAACTCCTGCTATAAAGCTTCCCAAGTTCAGGAACTCTACTGCAGGGCTCCACAAGCTGTGGGCCACGGCCCACTAGTGGGCCACAGCCTGTTAGGAAGTGGGCTGTGGGGCTCCCTCCTGCAAACCCCACCCCCCGGTGTGTGTGATTACCCCGCCCCCGGTGCATGTGATTGGCTCCCGCCTGCAAACCCTGCCCACCGGTGTGCGTGATTGGCTCCCGCCTGCAAACCCCACCCCAACCCCCAATCTGTGGAAAAATTTTCTTCCACGACCGGTCCCTGGTGCCAGAAAGGTTGGGGACCGTTGCCCACTGTATAAGTCAAAACATTTACATTGCCCATCCAGATCTTTGTGTGTTTACTAAGACACATAGGGACATGGAAATGTTCAGAGCCAGACTCATCTGCATGCCCACAGCTCCTCCTAATTTTAGCCCTACTCGTGCTGTGGGCTAACACCTGCATAGGGCTTATAACATTGCTGTCAATTTGCAGAAATTATGTAGATTTCATATATACTATATATTAGGGCTGGATTTTATATATAGTGAGGAGTCTGGAAAAAGGCAGCTACTTAGCTCTTTGCATAATAAAATGCTGGTGCAGAGCTAATGAACTGGAGAATCTGGAAGAATATTATTAAAAAAAACCCAGCTGTGGCCTTTATATGGAGCTTTCATACATATTTTCTATGAAAACCAGACATGTTACCCTGCTAAATAACTGCACAAATAACCACTTTATGATAGCAATCTACATTCTATTCAAGTCACTGGCAAAGCATTGATTTATAGGTTCTTTTATATTATGTATGCCATAGAGATAACTGTGAAAAGAATAGCACAATAGAATCTGACTGACTCAGACTTGCTATATTTTTGAGCAATTTATCCCCTAAGATGAGCAATGGATGGGATCAAAACATGCTAGAACTTATTTTGGCAAGGCACAATAAGCTCTCTTTTATCCAGTTGATTTTTCAAGAAGTAAAATCCAACTCCATGCAATCTCCAGGTGATACTTTTTTCCCCCCTATACCCCTTGCCTTTTCTTTGGAGTTTAAGTGGATGATGTGGTCCAAACACTGTTAAGGGTAATGGATGGAAAAAGAATCCTATTTTGGTCTATGTAGCTGGACAAGATGTCTGAAGTTACTATAGCGCTTCTCCGGGTAGTCACATGGAAATGGTGATAAGAACAAGAAACTGTCTTTGCTGAAAGAGAAGATATATGACTTTGCGCATATATGGGAGCTTTTTATTGCATATTTTCTGCTCTGTTACCCCCATGTTATTTAGAAAAGCACTTCAAACACACACAACAGGACCAGCAGAATAACTGATAAACAGGGGGAAACCCGGTGGCTTAAAATACAGAAAAGTTTAAATCACCAGAATTGATTAATTATGATTAATTATGACATGAAGCAGAGGGGTGCTAAGAGATACCTTCTTAGAGGAACAAAAGACAACCTCTCCCTACCTCTTAGAGTAAATAATAAAGGGACTCAGAACAGTATGTAGAATAGCAGTACAGAAGAGTCCATTCTACCCAAAACTGTTCACGGAGTAGATAGCAAAGACTCATACTGCTTTCCTCTACGAGACAAAGGCAATGGACAGGTAATCTAGCAGGTAAAGTATATTTTCTCTCCTTGATTATGTTTGTTTTTCTAACTACAACAGAAGACGTCTTGAAAATCCAGTAAAGTCAGCGGTCCCTTCAGTGTGTATTGCATATTTTGATAGCAGTACATATAGAGATAAAAGTACTTTTGTGGTTTTATTTTGACTATGAAATATTTCCATATTATGCATCAAAAAACTATTAGATTCTTTCATTGCATACCTATTAATGATAACTGTATATATTAATATATTATTGGGAGAAATTAATGATCTTTCTTTAATAGGTCAGTAGATTAAAGGTACTGTCAAGATGCTTTGGCAAGAGCAATCTGGATTCAGTTAGCCACTCTAGCTTCTTTTTCATTCCTGTGATGAGAACAATGGCAAAGGTGTATTGTGTTTTAAGTTACTGAGCAGAGAAGGTATTTCTTGATACATATTTAACTACAAATATGTATATATGGTTATTGCATTAATGCTGAGCTTCTAGTCACTTAAGAAAACTGTTCTGATCAACACAGGTTTTTATTGTTTCTACACGAAGGTCATATTTTAGTGATCTTATATGCGGGCTTATTAAGATACAGAATGTTTTACAAGCCAAAGGTGATGAAATAAAGCAGCTGTTGAAACACTATTTCAGTTGCTATCTTACTTCTGCAGTCAACATAATAGACATATAAATGAAATTGGTCTTTCAATACTTGTGGACATAGATGCAGGATCCATAGAGACCTATTTTTATCAAAACAACATTCTGTAAAGTTAGAGCTAAGAGCAGTAAACACCTACTTCATTTCCAGTTACTATAGTAACAAAAAACCAAGATAGGGTGATAAGCATATAAAAATGGTCTAATGAATATTCAGAGATGAATTGTGAAAAATGTAGTTTTAGAGAATTTGTCATTTTCACAGAGAGATTGTCTACAAAACTATTGATTTATTAATTATTTAATTTAGATCTTCTAGGCTAGAGAACTTAAAGGTAAATTATACATGGCCCTAAGTTTATGAGGGGAACTCCAACTGGCCAAGTACAGTAAGAGTATTCCTCTTGAGTTAAATTTAATCCCAGTGTGAAGCAGTGGTGTTTTATTTTATGTATTTCTACTTATAAATGTCATTTGCCATTTGGATTCCATCACATGGGCTGTCCAAAGATATCTTCTCCTCAGCTACTGCTGAAAGATAGACTTATAATTTATGACTCTGTAAGGAATCCCTCCCTCCCTCCCTCCCTCCCTCCCTCCCTCCCTCCCTCCCTCCCTCCCTTCCTTCCTTCCTTCCTTCCTTCCTTCCTTCCTTCCTTCCTTCCTTCCTTCCTTCCACATGTTTATCCATTACTTCCTTTAGGAGCAGCATACATTATTCTCTCCTCACCGTAGTTTTCTATAAGGTATGTTAGGCTGAAAGAAAGTGAGGACTTATATCTCTTGAACTTCAAAGCTCACCAGTTATATTTATAGAGAGCCCATCTAGCTGTGACTTCTGCCAGGGCTGGTTCTTATTCTCTGCCTCATTTCCATCTGCTCTGTGACTAATTCTAGCTATGAAATGTTGCCCTTCCTTGCAAGGTGCCTAAAATCCATCAGGGTAGGGAGTTGTTAAATACATATTATTTCAGATTGTACTTATTTTGGATAAAATACATTTCTGCTCTTGTTACATATATGCTTTTGTATGTCCAGTCTTAAGCCTTAATTTGAATTGTTTATTTTAAGTATATTTTTATTCATGTGATGTTTTGATTATAATATCAGTATGAATAGTTTTGTTATTTTTTGTAACTGTTAATGAAAATTTTTGAAATGCGCTAATTATCTTCATCTTTGAATTCTGCCAAGCAACTGAAGATACTTCTTAAACAAGCATGTGACTGTGTGGTTGCTTAATTGCATAAAGTGACTGTCATTTTCCCTCCTTTATTTCTAGATATCTTGTAAAGGTGCTTTTAGTACTTTGATGATTTTTGTCATTTGTAAGCTACTCTAATCAACTCTTTGAAGAATCAAGGCTCTCCAGTATTACTCCAACATACTAACCACTGTGGAACACTAGTAACTCTTTCATTTCTGCGAAATGAGCAGGGGTAATGAAAGAAAGTCCAATGGAAATAAAGATTGAAATAGGAAAGGAATTTAGGATAGTCCTTCCTAACTCATTTGGCCATAGCCCATTCTTATGAGTGCATTCTTTTTCCCATTCCTATACAAGCCTCAATATTTAAACACATTAACCCCCCACCATTTTTAATAACATTAGCCATTGCCAAGAGAAGTACTTGTTCTTACCTTCAGTATTGACAAAAGCAGACAGACTCCCATACTTTTAAGAGGTTCATAGAAGAAGAATATTGGCATGTTGGCTTAGCAAGTTGTATCTGCCAATTTTCCTCTTATAGGGAAAGCAGTCCTGCCTTCTGTGGCATATGTTTACCCTGTTTAAGGTTTATGCCCAAAACACAGTCAGATGACATGATGCTGATTTTTAGACTCTTTTACCACATAGCTAGATGGATCCATCATAAGCTTTCCCCACAAATATAGTGCCTGGTTATAAAAAGCTATACAATGCCCAAAGTTCTTAAAACAGTTTAGAAAATTTTGTAATGTTTTAAACGAACTAACATCACATTATGCTTGAAACCTTCATCTGTTGTGGAACCAGTTTTATGGGATGCCATTACAAATGCACAATGTTATATGTCCTTGTTGCTCCTGTTATTCAGCAAGTATAGGCTGCACAGATGCATCTACTCCAAAAGCTCAACTTCCCTCATGACCCAAGAGCCTAATACAAAATTCAAAATGTGTCACCTGCAATGTCATGTGGGCCTTCTTTAACTTTATTGTTTGTGGAGTGTCTGTGTACCCATTTTTATTTGGACTGTAAGCATATAATTGTTTTAAATCTTGTCTCTTAATATTGTAATATTAATCCTGTTGACACTGAAATGCTGTGTGAAGAATCTGCCTGCTGCTGATGTTTAATAATGGGGAATGTCTTTAAGAGTTTGTCTTCTTTCTCTCTATAATGTGAGTTGACAGGTGGAAGAATCAAGGAAGAGAAAGAGGAATTTGAAAAACCTAAGTTGAATGGTTACTTTTTTTTTAAAAAAAGTATTTTGATAGATATAACTTGGGGTCAAATGATATGGTTCTTCTTATTTAGGAAATGAAGGCATGGGGTTATACATTGTGACTATACTTTAAATGAACTCAGTCTGTTAAACTGTGCCATGGTGCTTTGGGTTTATATAAAGATTAATTACAGTCAAATGGGTAGGTATGCAGATAGAGTCACAGGGAGAATTAGCTAATCTCTGAACTGTATCTGCTACACTGAACACTTCTCAGGAATAGCTGGAGGAACTATTAATAGTTTGCCCAATCACTTGGATAACTGTTTAACTCCCTCATGTCCATAGTACTGATTTTTCTGGCTTTTTTACTTTAGCTAGCTGATTTTTTCCCCTCTCCTTCTCAGTTCTTACATCCCCATAGGACAGGACAATTCTGTGAACCCAGCCAATTGTGATTTATTCTTTGTACTACGGTTAAGCAATTTAGTGTAATTTGCAAACCCAGTATACTTTGATATTTATCTGTTTATTTATTTAAACAACTTATATGGCTACTCATCTTGCTTTTTCCTCCTCAAGTCCAGCTATGCTGCCACATCATGATGGGGGGGGGGGTGTTCCTGGGAGGAATGAATGAAGAATGCCAGGAATATATGCTCCCTAGAGGGTCACCCAAGGCATGAAGGTCATCCCAGCTGCCCAGCTAAAGGAATCAGCCACCTATATAGGGCAGCAGTGATATAGGAAGATGCTAGAGGCAGATGATCACTTTACTGACAATGGCAAAGGCATCAATTCATACTGCATGGGAGAAGGCAATAGTAAACAATTCCTTTATTTTTACCAAGAAAACTTCATGCATGACAATTTAAAGTGACTGATAATAATAGGGCCAGATGATGGGCCCCTCTGTCCAGATGACACACAACATGCTACTGAGGAAGACCTGGGTGAACTTTTAGAGAATGAATGGTGTTTATGTTATGGCTAGCTGAAAGTTTTGGGGATGTCTGGTTGCTGATGTTGCCCTGCAGGAAAAGAAAATAAAAAGCTGCAAAGACAGAACTACATAGGAACATGGAACATAAGAAGCAAGGATATGGGAAAACTCAGGACAATGAAAAATAATTGATTATACACAGATACCTTAGACATCAGCTAATTGAAATGGACTGGAATTGGACACTTTCAGGCATAAAATCAAACTGTTTACTACTCAGGGCATGAAAAACAAAGAAGGAATGGCATTGTTTGCATAATCGGGAAGGATATAGCAAACACAGTTAGGTGCAATGCAGCGACTGAATAATATCAATTAGACTTCATGGACAATGCTTTAGTAATATGATTATCCAAGTTTATGCTCCAATCATCAATGCAGAAAATGACAGATTTTATGGTCAAGTTCAATCTGAAATGGACAGAACATGCAAGCAATCTGTGCTGCTTGTGCCTGGAGAATGGAAGTTAGAAATAGTAAAGAGGAAAATGTAGTTGGACTATATGGCGTAGGAAACAGAAATGAAGCAGGAGACTGACTTTTTTTTGTCAATCCAGTGATTTCTTCATTCTTAACAGTATTGAAACAAACAAACAAATGCTTATGTACATGGACATCATCAGACAGAGCACCCAAAAATCAAATTAAGTAAATTATTGGCACAAGGAAGTAGAAATACTCAGTTATGTGGAATAGAATCAAATAACCTGTTAAGGATGAATGTGAGAAGAGACTGCCAAAGATGAAGAAACAAAAGAAAGCAAAGTATCAAAATGTCAGAACAAATGGTGCAAATTGCTGAGAACCCACAGCCAAGAAAGACAAAGATCTCAGGAAGGCATTTAACAATTTCAGAGATCTGATAGAAGAGATAAGAAATAGTTTTACAATGACATCTGTAAAGTCACTGAAGAGACACAGAAAAATAAGGAAAGTATTCTAAAAGATCTCCAAACTCAGAAGGAGGTTCCAACCTCCAATCAGTATGCCAAAGGATGTCAAGGGACAGATAATAACGAATTCCAAGAAGATTAAAAAAAGATGGAAGGAGTGTATTGAAATTCTGTACAGTAGAAATGTCAACATCCAAGATACCTTAGAAGATAGTTACTATTTATAAGAACCTTTAGTGAAGTTATATAAATACTCTGGTTATTACCAAGTTGGAAGGCTAGAGGATTTGATGGTATATCTCCAGATAAGTGGCAAGCAACAGAAGAATCAGTGAAATATCTAACTAAACTATACTAGCAAATCTGGAGAATGACACAGTGTTCAACAGATTGGAAGAGGTCAGTCTACATACCTGTACCAATACCAAAGAAACAAGACTTAACAGTGTGCAAACTATTGCACAATACCCTTACTTTTACAGGTTAGCAAAATAATTTTTAGGAATACCTAATCCAGATTACAGCCTACATGGAAAGGAAGATAACATATATTCAATCTCGTTTTAGAAAAGGCCTAGAAACAAGAGATATTATTGCTGATCTACAATAAGTAATTAAGAAAGCCATAGAATACCAAAAAGAAGTCAGTATGTACTTCATTGATTATAGAAAGGCCTTCAGTTGGATTGACCATATCGGGATATGGAATGACCTTAGGAAAATGGGAATCTCAAAACATTTCATTTTCTTCAAATGAAACTTATAACATAGTTTAGGATGCCACAGTCCAGATGGAACATGGCAAAACAGATTGGCTCCAGGCTGGCAAAATAGTGAGACAAGTCTAAATATACACTGAAGGAAGCTAGATTGGAAGAAGATGAATGTGGTTTTAAAATCGGAGAAACACCAATAACCTGTGTTATGCTAATGACACTAGTCTGATAGCTGAAAATGCAAATGATCTGGATGCTCTAGGAATGAAGGTCAAGCAGCACAGTGAAAAAATGGATCTAAGATTATATACAAAGAACAAGCTAATAACAATAGGTACAACAACCAGCCTTAGAACTGACAATTAAAATATAGAAGTGGTGGATAGCTATTACTTTTTAGGATTAACTATTAACAGTAAAGGAACCAGCCATCAAGAAATATGCCACAGATTAACACTTAATGGGGTAGCAATGAAAATCTTAGAAAAGATATTCAGATGTCATTGCTATACCTACGAAGATCAATGAATCATGAAGGCAATGTTTTTCTCTGTGACTCTCCATGGAAGTGAAAATTGGACTCTAAAAACAGGATAGAAAGATTATTGCTGCTTTTGAACATTAGTGTTGGAGAAGATTCCTGAGAATACCATGAATAGCCAAGAAAACAAACAAATGGATTATACAATCAATGCAAGATTCTCACCCATGACACAAATGACCATATTCAAATTATCATATTTTGGACACATTATGCAAAGACCTAGCTCTCCTGAGAAGTCTATAATGCTGGAAAAGATGAACAGAAAGAGAAGAGGGTGACCAGCAATAAGGTGGATGACTGCAATTATAGCAGTGATGGGTATATACTTGGAAGACTTGGAGGTCTATCCATGTGGTTGCTAAGAGTCAGCACTGACTTGATGGCACTCAATCAATCTTACTACTTAGCAGTAGATAAGGATCACACAAATGAAGTGGCAGCAATATTGCCATTACTGTACAGTGATTCTTCCTAGAACACATACATAAAAAATAAACAATCACAATGTGTGCTCAAAACATTCTCTTATACAAACTGGGTTGGCCATAGTGTCTTGAAAATGTACATGTGGAATCATTTGTTATATTGGAATATCATAGCAAATAAGACTGCCAGGTAATGGAATCACTTAAAAAGGCATCTCTAATATGTTTTGTTCTGCATCAAACTACTGGTATTTAGTGATTCAATAATGGTTTGTTTCTCTTTTACTTATGAATAAAATTAGGCATGATGTAGCAACTTTATTTATTTATTTGTCGTATTTCTCTACTGCCCATCTCGCATACAACGACTCTGGGCGGCCCATCTATTATTAGATCTCCAGGCATTTTTATATTTAAAATATCCACAGAGGCCTGTTAATTTTATCAGAGAAATAAAGCAGAGGGAAGGGCTTATCCTTTTTCTGGCGTAGTGTTTCCTAACCAAAAGTGCCTCCAGAGGGTATAATTAATATGGGTATATGCATGCCCTGTTCATCCATCCGAGCCTAATAGCAACAGCTGCTGCTTCTTCCAATTAGTGAACGCTTGCAGCTGCATTGATATAAAGAAAGAAAATACTGCAAAATTTGGGGATGATTTTCCTGTATCACTACCTCATTTGGTCTTCATTTGTGGTCTCCTTCTTCTGACCAAATACCACTTTAAAAATTTGCCCCAATTTCAGTAATTGTTTTCCCATGAAAATTATACTAATCCAATTAAATCATGCCAGTCTGTTATCTTATTAGAATTATTAGATCATCTGATTTCTTTTAGGAGTATATCTTCTTTGTGTATTTGGGGGGCATCATATAGAGTTTGGCATGCTTTGTTTGGGCAGTACGTTCTTCAAATACCCAGCATGTTTTGTAAAGGCACCAAGAGGCACGTGCTGAAAAATAGCTGCTGGCAGAGTAAAGGACAGCAGATTAAATACAAGGAAGTCTTATAGTGCTGCATTTGCTACTTACTGTACTAAACAATTTTTGAGAAGCAGATAAACTACAGTAATGTCTTGTCTACAAAAGTTCATGCCACAAATATGGTTAGACTTTAATGCACCAGTAGGCTTGCTCAAGGTGTTTGAAATGAAATTTAATTTGACTTTAATTTTATTTCTGATAATTGCCTGATTTTTATTAATGCAGAAGTGAAAACAAAAGATAGGTGTTAATATCATAAATGATTATTTTACTCAACAAGTAGTTCCTTTGACCATAATGACCATTCCTCTGGCATTAGATACTGATGAGGAATGGTCTTGCCCTTGTAAATCTGTCATCTTATTGTTCATTCCATCATTTTCTTTATCACATGTAATCCATTGAAAAGGAATCATGGAATAATTCCACAGGGTCTTTTGGTTGATAGCACATCAAGTTGGCCATTGAGATGCCTTTTGTGTTTGTTACAATAAACCATTCTGGAATTATGCACATGACTTCATTCTAGATAAAACGGTCTATAGCTGCAATCTGAAGGCCCCATGGGACAGTGTTCAATCAAGTATTCAAGAAAATCCAGTATGAGCATCATTGTACTTGCCTTTCAGCCAGACATCTTGCTAATACTGTAAAACTCTGAAAGGACCAAAAGGAGAAGGTTGAAGGGGTAGGCAGGAGACAACCAACTGGGCCTGAAGATAATAGAATATCTTGACTTCCAATGCTCTGCCAGTCTTGCAACTGTCCTTAGTAAATTCCTTTCTGATATTATAAATTATTACCAGGAAGAAAAACAGATTTAACTGTCTCTGCCTTCACACCTGTCATACTCATATGCACCAGCAAACCAATGACCTCCAAAGAAGGGCTTTTATATCTTGGTTCTGTGTATGGAAAAAGAAAAGTTCATAATTTGATTATTGTTTGGTCTGGTTTTGATACTCAGTGCACCCAGGTAAGGCAATAATCATAGTAGAGCAGATCACTGTTGCACCAGAGAAGAATTCAGGGAGGGAGGGGTAGCCCTCTTGAACTAAGCTGCATGAGTCTGTAGCTTGAATCATGTCAACTGGATTTCTATTTTCTCAGTGGAAACGTTTCGCTCCTTATCCAAGGAGCGAAACGTTTCCACTGAGAAAATAGAAATCCAGTTGACATGATTCAAGCTACAGACAATTCCACCTGGATGACTGAGAACCTTCATAGACATAAGCTGCATGAGAAAACAGCTCATTTTGAGAAACAAGTGAGGGATAAACAAGTAAGGAAGAGTTCTTTTTAAAAAGAAGTATGGAAATATAAGGTGGTCCTTATCAATAAGTATAATATATGGGTGGGGTGGGATGGAAAAGAAAGGTTTTTGGAGAAAAGATCAGTGGCAAAAATTGAAAGCCTTGTGGGAAGAGGAATGTTGTAATACCAATTTCATAACCACCTGAAGTTAAAACTTCTACCCGACTCCTATAATGAATTGTCTAGGGAAATAAATGAATTGTATAGAAGGAAGACTTCAATTCCCAGTGTTGGAGCAAGGAAAGTTCACCAAGGAAATGAGGGACTGGAAGATATGTGATTTTTGTAATATAATTTGGAACAAAAAATTGAAATCAGCTCTAATGAACTGCAGCAGAAGCAAATGATTATTCACCTCACCGTTCTTTTGATCAAGTTCCATTTCATTGCAGCAGTTGCAATAATATAAGCAAAGGGAAAAGCACTTTTATGGCCCGAATTTGTAAAAACAATAGAAGTTTCTTTTACAGGACATATACTATTTTTTACAGAACATATACTATTCTTGATAATTGAGTACTTGTTCTCTTTCTGGCTTCCAACATGTTAGAATGAGAAATGCTTTTCAGAGATTAGTTTTCTATGGCACAGAAATCCACTTTCTAGAGTTCACAGGTACATTTTATTTCTAATTTCATAGTGATGTAGCAGAATAGGTGAGTTCAGCTGTGACTGTCGCAGTTTAATAAATGACTGGTCATTAAGCTGCGAGTGTGCCCTAGGCCCATGTGTACTCCCACAAATGGATTCCTGCTATCATATGCTAGGGGTTGACGTTACAGTCCAATCCTTTTAAATCATAATTCTCCGTCATGTCTGATATAGGGAACTGAGATTTAATTTTGTCAGAAGAAGCATGCTCTTACATCCAGATCAAATAATAATTTTAAATGACCATTCCCCCCTCCTTTGGATGTAACAGGAACTGTACAAGAGAACAGGACTGTAATGCTGATGGGAGGGGAGGAATCAAGGACAGTATGTCCCCACTCACTATAGCCTAGTTTAAGAAGGCAAAATCATTTCTCAAACACCTAACAAGATTTGTGTCCTTGTCTTAAAAGACAAAAAAAATCTTAGTCATAGTTGCTATCAGGAGATGCAAATAAAACCTGTATCTAAGGGTGTGATTTCAGCATGCATGTGTATGGATGTGTATGTTTGTGTGTGTGTGCATATATGTATGCACACAAAGAGAGAATCACACCACAATCATCCTGTGATTCTTTCTGAATGACCAAATAGGAACAGAAAAGTAGAAATAGTTTGAATGCTATTCCTAGTGCTTGATGCCAGCTGGAGTTCTTATTCTCAGTTCATCCCATGTAGATGATTCAGTTACTTAACTGACACAAGACTGATGAATATGTTCCTCATTTCCTTCTTAGAAAAAGCTTATCTGAGCATGTTGTCTATGAAATCAGTAATTTCTTGGCCAAAGACACTTGAATATGGTCAAATGATCAACAGAATTAAAGATTTTGTGGGAGGAGCAGGCAGATATACTTAATGGTTCATCTGGCTTTATATATTTCATCTTTATGTATATTTTCTGAAAGACTTCTCACACATCACCTACAATCCTTTAATTGCCCCTGGTTGCTATTATAGCAAACAATGGAATCAGTGGAAACTGAAATGCAGAAATAGAATACCAAGTAATGTTTTTAAGACAAACAAATCAATATTTTTTTGTTTCAAGACAACAATTACTGCCCATTGAGGATGTATATATTCTTTTAGGCTGTATTCCTACATATGGAATATACAAACACTCCAAGTTATATGTTGTATGAATCAGGTTGGAAAAGGGGGAAAATATGTGGAATAAAGGTTTGAAATTCACCTTGAATTATAGTTTAAAAGAGAACTTTTACAAAATGATGTATCGTTGGTATTTAACTCCTGATAAGTTGTCAAAAATGCATAATGGTGTAACGAGCATTTGTTGGAAATGTTTACAGGGTGAAGGAACCTTTTATCATCTTTGGTGGACTTGTGAGAAGGCTAAAAAATTTTGGGATCAAATATGTGCCACTATTCAAAAGATTCTCAAAGTGAACATACAAAAAAAAAAAAAAAAAAAAAAACACCCAGAACTGTTTATCTTGGGTTTGATGGAGAAAGAGCTAGAGAAGCAATATGGAATTTTCTTTTATACATGATTACAGCTGCAAGACTTTTATATGCACAGAGATGGAAAGATCCACAAATACCTATGGTGGAAGATTGGATTATTAAATTAATGGATTTGGCTCAAATGGCTAAGTTAACAGTGTTAATAAGAGATCATTCTATTTCTGGATTTATATGTATTTGGCAACCACTTTTAGAGTACTTGCTTGTGGTGCAAAAAAATGAAGTTTTGACTTTAGGTTTTAGTGATTAAATGGTTTGTTTTAATAGAAATAATGTTACTATGGTTTGACTAATGGTAAGAGATTATATTTGTAAATTTATCTATATCTGTATTGGAGAAAGTCGGAAGTCACTTTTTGTTTCTATTTTCTGTCCATTTGCACTTTTATAGTTTTTTTCTTTTTTCTGTAGTTCTATTTTCTATCTTTTCTATACTTTCTATTTTGTATTTTAATTATATTCTGAAAAATAAAAAAGTTCTTATATAAAAAAAAGGAAAGGGGAAGCCAAGAGAATCGTTAGGCAATATTAGAATGACAAATCTATATATGATTTTTCACAGTGGATTATGCACATATGTCAACTGATCCTTTATATATACAGCATGGGAAAGGTTTTCTGGTAAGTTGGTAATTGGAGTTTCTCTATCAATTATTACATTTTTTATATTTTAATGTATTTTCAGATTTTAATTTCTATTTTTTAAAATAGTAAATCAGTGTATTATACTTGTATACAATTCTGTGAATTTAAATAACGTTTTAAGATGATTTGGAAAAATTGATACAGGTAGTACTCATTTAGTGACCATAATTGGGACCAGCAACTCAGTCGTTAAGCAAAGCAGTCTATAAGTGAAACTGCGACTGTGCTTATGATATTACTTCAGCTTTCCTTTGCTTTCCAGACCTATGAAGGTCGTAAACGCGAAGACTTGTTACTTTTTCATCACTGTTCTAATTGCAAATGGTCCCTAAATGAAGCAGTTGCTAAATGAGGACTACCTGTATTGTACTTTTGTTTTCATCCATCCCCCCCGCCCCGAGATAAATGAAGAGAGAAAACTCAAAACATAAGACTGTTGTATTCAAGACCAGTTGTTAGGTACATTATGAGCTCAATCAGTGGCAGCTGCTCAGAAGGAAGGGTGCTGTTCCTTCTCCCCAGGTCATACTCCCTCTGATTGAGCAGCAGTGAGGAAGAACAGCAGGGCTGCTTTGATGATCCAAGCCAGGTGTGTGCACGCTCTTCCATTGGCTACAGAGGAGGAGAAACAGGGCAGCAGCGGGACTAGCATTTCTAATTGGTATGTGCTTAATATGCATTTATACAAAGCTATGAACTCACAGTACAGCATATATTATATAGAGACAAAAGTGATATACAGTAGCATTTATGGTGGTCTTGTAAAAAGGGAAAAAATAGGGAGGAAAGTGCATTTGGAGAATGAAAAACTATGAGAGCCTTGGACGGGATGTTTTTGCATTAATAAGCACTATTATGATTATTTGTTTTAATCCCAATAGCGGATTTGAGGAGTTGTATACCACTCAGAGTCAGTTGATTGGAGCAACCTATAAACTCTATACATAAAAAAATAATAATGAAATAATTGCAAGTCTAAACACTATTTCGAATGGAGGGAAATGAACTTGCATATGTTTATATGTTTATATTATCTGGAAAAGAAAGAAGGGAAGATCTTGATTCACTTTTCAAAAGCAATCTGCACTTCTGTCATTTTTCTTTGGTTATCTCATGTGCTAAATTTATGCCGTTGTGCTTGTTCTCAGCTGAAGTAGAACTGAGAAAAATGTTATCAGTGCCACTGATTTATGGGCATACCATTAAAGGGTTGAATGAGTTATAAAATGTTCTGTAGCTTCAGGAAATCAAAAATATTCACGATCAGGATTCCCACTAAACCTAAAGAAGTTTGTCACCATCCACTGCCTATAAACATTTTATAAGAGAAAGAACGGAAAGCCCAGAAACCATGCATTTTTTTAAAAAAGTTACATGAACTCTGAGGAGGGTAAAAAAACAAATAAAAATGAATAAAATAAAGCAGGAGGAAAAGAAATGGCATGCATGTTCCCCCACCTCTAGCAATATTTCTTTTTCTTTTACATCAGATGATCTGACAGAAGAGCAAACAGTTTATCCCCTGAATATTGTTGTTTAGCAATGAATAAATAGAGCAAGTACTAAAGCTGGCTTTGCACCTACTGAATGCTGCAAGTGTTTGTACTCATTTGATATGCATCTAGCAAAGCTCGGCTGTTCCCAGAAGGCCACTCCGTGAAGACTGAGAGAGCAGCGCCTGCTAGTGGTACCTGTGAGTCATAAAGAACAAGGAGAAAGAGGAACGGGGTGGGGGGGGCAGGGGAGAGAAAAGTGCAATGGAAGCACAAGTCAAAATCAACAAAAGAAGTCCATTCAGAATAATTCTGTATCCTTGTTGAGAATGTGCACACAAGTATTACTTTATAATAGGAGGCATTAGCATTGTCTTAAGAATCAGATCTCTGCAATACTTGATCAGAGTAAAATATTTTACGTTGAACATGCAAGGATGCCATTATTTCCAGCAAACAAGATTAAGAATAGATCAATAATTGCTTGCTACATGGAGGCTAAGTGTGAAATATACAGATTTTTTTTAAAAAATGTACACATTATTTAGGATTGGAAAATTTTAGTTTTAAGGTTAGTCATATAAAATATACAGGGGAAAAAAACTTTTCTGATTTGTAATAATACAGATTTGATTAAAAACAAAATAATACCTGTAGCATTAAGAGGACATCGATTGAATGCCAGATCCCCTGCTGGTGTCCTTTTCCAAACCATTGATATCAAATAATCCTCAGGACATATTTCATAAGGTGCTGCAATTTAAAAACATGGAACATGAATTATGGACTTGACAAGTATAACACCATGTAATAACACCATTTTGCAAGTTGCACAGTTCCCTATAAATGTTCAGGTACAATGCAAAGAGCTGGTTATCACTCATAAAGGCTTTCATAGATGACCCTGATTCTTCTGGCCTTCTTTTTCAAACCTGAAAACCTGGTTCTTCTCCTAGGGAATGGGCCAGCATACAGGTAGTCCTCGCTTAATGACCATTTGTTTAGCAACAGTTCAGACTTACAACAACACTAAAAACCCGACTTATGCCCAGTCCTCACACTTATGACCGCCACAGCATCCCTGCGGTCACGTGATCGTGATTCGGGCGCTTGGCAACTGATTCGCATTTACAAATGTTGCAGCGTCCCATGGTCACGTGACCACCATTTTCAACCTTCCCAGCCAGCTTCTGGCACACAAAATCCATGGGGAACCGTTAGATTTGCTTAACGACCATGTGGTTTGCTTAATGACTATGTGATTCACTTAACAACCATCACAAAAATGGTTGTAAAATTGGGTTGGATTCACTTAACGACCACATCACTTAGTGACTGAAATTCTGGTCCCAATTGTGGTTGTTAAGTGAGAACTACTTGTATGGGAAAAGCATCCAAATTGAAAGGAATATACAATGGTTTGCCTTGGATATTCTGTTCTGTTTTTCTGTTCTGGGTGTTTATTGCATTTTGTGATCTCATAGCAGAGAACATTATTATCATTCCATCACCATGGTCATATCACACTCTGATTGTCTTTTGGCTCACTCGGAAACAGGCCCTATTAAATTGGCCTGACCCAGGCAACTTATGGACCCTGTAGGGTTCCAGATGAAGCTTGGGATTTTCCCTGAGGATCTGGTGGGTAGTTCAGTCAAGGCCTTGGTCACAGCCTGGAATGGGCTATGGCTGAAGCCTTGGATTCTATTGCCTCTATGCAGCCTCTCCGTGTGTGCTGATCCTGGGATACAGTTTTATGAGGAGATGATGCACCAGATGATATGCCTGGAGCATTACTGGAGGAAGAGAAAATTTCACCAAACATGAGTAAGAGCCTATATTTGGGATTATATTGTGGTGGTAATGGTAGCGAAATGGTGTATTTCTCTACCTTTATTGGATCTTCAGATAGCTATCCAATGGCCCTGATCAGGATGACTCATTCTTTGCTGGGTAGGGATGAATCAAAGGAACATCTACTGGGCTGCTGGAAGAATATTCTAGCGATCTGGCAGATAATGCTGAGAGTTGGACTCCAACTGGGCAAGTCCACTTGAGGTGCTTGGTGCATGGTTTTGTGTGGGTTTGCCTGTGTTGGGCTTGAGTCTGTAACTCCTGATGAAGTGGACAGGTTTCTTCAGACTGTGAACTCAGCTACCTGTTTATTGTATCCAGGCCTCTCCTGGGTAATTAAAGCTGCTTTAGGAGGTGACCTGCAGTGGTATCAGCTTATCTCAGAAACAGGGTGGTTCCTTTAGCTCTGAAAGAAGTGCCAGTACATGCCCTCCTTAAAAAGCCATTGCTGGACTCAACAATCCTGGACAATTTTTATCCAGTCTCCAAGAGGGAAGGTTGTTGAAGAGGTAGATGGGCAATACCTCCAAAGGATCCTGGAGGAAACGGATTATCTGGACCCTTTCCAGTCAGGTTTCAGGCAAAAATATAGTACTGAGACAGCACTGGTCATGCTTGTCAATGACCTTTGGTAGAGCCAGGATAGGGGTGGTGCATTCATCCTTGTACTCCTTGATCTCTCAGCCAATTTTGATACTGTCAGTAATGGGATCTTTCTCAATTGGCTGCAGGATCTGGGAGTATCATATTATGGTAATTCTTCTCTTTTCTCTGCGGTCAGTTTCAGTCAGTGTTGATGAGGTGGGGAAGAGGTTGAATTCACACAGCCTCACTCCTCCTGAGAAACATCTACATGAAACCAGTGGGTGAGGTAATCTGCTGTGGTGCCTGCCCTCTGGAATAGTATTTCCCCAGAGACCGGTATGGCTCCCACCCTGATGATGCTCCAGAAGGCACTGAAAAGCCTGGCAATTCTCCCAGGCCTTGGGACAGGGTGGTTTGTAAGCCCCTGTAAGATTTTATCTTGTTTGATTTTGTTCTATTATGTATGTTTTTTTTTCTGGACACATATATGCTTTTTTATTTATTGTTCTGGCTTTATTATTATGTCAAGTGCCAAGAGCTGGTTAGAGTTAGGCGTTCTTTAAATCTATTTAAACAAATTTAAACAAATCTATTTTGATATGGCCCAAGGGCTAATCAATAAACTTTGATTGATTGATATTTAAACAAATTTTTTAAAAATAGTATATTTATGTATCTGATGAAGTAACATGAAAGCTTATGCCATAACTCTTGGTTGACTAATTACTAAGCTCCTTGATCCACCTGAATTTTATATTTAAGCAATTGTTTTCTGAAAAGTATTTTGACAAAATAGTTCTTCTTTGACAAAAATAAGAATCTGCAAAGCTTCCGAACAATGTCTGTAGCTTGAATCATGTCAACTGGATTTCTATTTTCTCAGTGGAAATGTTTCGCTCCTTATCCAAGAAGCTTCTTCAGTCTTTCTTGGATAAGAAAGAAATTAAATAAGAAATTTCTTGGATAAGGAGCGAAACGTTTCCACTGAGAAAATAGAAATCCAGTTGACATGATTCAAGCTACAGACTGTTCCACCTGGATGACTGAGAACCTTCATAGACATCTTCCAAACAATGCACTTGCTTCCAGCATCATTTTTACTTCCAGGAATGCAGGCACTTCTTAGAATTTTTTTTTAATAGAAGAGTCGCCTAGAGCTTTGTTTAGAAGTATTATGCTGATCTGTTGCAAAGCAAGGCAACAGTAAGCAGGTATAGTAAGAAGCATTTTGGGGAGAGGTTAGAGAGTATGACCAAGAACATTCTGTATATTGGTGCTTTGTGACTAGCTACATCCCCCACTGCAGCCATTTTATAAATGGGCAGCTTCCCAACTGCAAACATTTTGTGAGAGCAACAACAACATGCTTTCAAAATTACAAACTGAACACATTCCCCAAAGGTTGAGTATACCTACCATTATTATTTTTTTTTAAAAAACGGAAAGTCATTCAGGTGCCATAAGACTCTCTTAATATATTTATATAGTAATCCATTTGGTATATTTAAGCATGATTTGCATTTGTGCCTGTAAATACATCACACAGAGCTGTGCATTCTTACTGCTGCTACAGCTTCACTAATTCACTATGTGAACATTTTTATAAGATGCAGGTTTTTTGCCCTGAGATTGCAAACACATCTGGTGGAAATGAGAGGTTCTATGGCAGGAAGAAATGAGCACCTTAACAGATGACAAAATATCCCTGCAGATGTTTCAATGAAGCTAATATGAAGTGCATGAAATAGGTTGCTAAATTTACTTCAGTCAAAGCTCTTTCAAATCATGTCAAGAAAGCTGACAGTGCCAAAAGAGCAAGAATATATCTTAATGGCAAACATTTAAGAACAGGAGCTGTTTTCACTTCATACTAACTGCTAAAAGAGAAGAATTGTTCTGAAGCGCTGGGGGAAATATCTGTATTTTCATCTGGGATTCACAGACGGTGCTTCTTCTTATCCTGAATGTAGGGTGTGAGCATGACTGCACATAGTTCATTAAATGTTAAAATATTTTTTCAGGTTGAAAGTGCTGGGACTGATCTTTTACAATTTTGATCTATGTTGTTTTTATTTAAAAAAATACATACCTTAGTAATGAATATATGCAGTTATCTGTATGCGTAATAAGGCTTCATAAACTGCTTTTCAAAAACAATTTAAAACCAAGGGATGAAGCTGTACATTGACACAGATGTAAATGCAACAATAGGAACAAAGAAACTACTTTATCCCAACATGCTGCATTTGTCCGTTTAGCTTAATATTAGCTTCTCTCACCAGTAGAAACTCCCAGGGTTCCTGCAGAGATCTTTATTATCTCCTCTTTTTTAACTGGGAATACCAGGGCTTGAATCTGGAGGCTTCAACATGCAAAACACAGTTCTAACAGTGAGCTGAACTCGGCTTTGCTTTCAACAGCAGATTGAAAGTGAAGTTGGTTAAGATGGGTGGCCATATAAGTCCACTAAATAAGCCAAACAAATACATTGCAACATCTACAAGTCAGAGGAACCTGACTTCGTTCCATATTGTAAGAAGCACTACGGACAAAAAAAGTCCCTTTTAAAAGTATATTGCTCATTTTATCCAGCTGTGTACAGCCACAACGAGAGTGGAATCCAAGC
Organism: Charina bottae; assembly: GCA_023362775.1. Taxonomy (NCBI): domain Eukaryota; kingdom Metazoa; phylum Chordata; class Lepidosauria; order Squamata; family Charinaidae; genus Charina; species Charina bottae. Next base: position 4,898,843 of record JALMGJ010000009.1, read on the forward strand.
TATCCACCAAGATTCCACCATGGATCTATAGCTTGATCTGAGCCGCACCTTGTACATATTAGGGCAGTGTGGTGTAGTGGTTAAGGTGCTGGACTAGAATAAAAAATACTCAGATTCAAGTCTATCCTCCACCAGGGAACCACGCTGGGTAACTTAGGGCCAGTCACTTTCTTAACCCAACCTGCCTCCCAGGATTGTTGCTGTAGGGAAAGCCAGCAGGAAAGAACATTATGGATATTGCCTTGAGCTCCTGAAGGAAGGGTAAAATATAAATCTAACCAATAAATAAAATATGTACAGTACTATCAAGTCCTCCCGTTTTATACCACAATTATTGGTATTACCATATGTGTATATTGCATTCTCTTTTTTTCTCTCTTTCTCTGAACAGAAATGCCTAGCAGTCAAATAACACCAGATGATACTATTTATTTCATAAGAATACTGGTATAGAAAGCCATCAGTTTTTCTAATTATTGCATAAGCATGTTACCCATAAGAAAAGGAAAGGAAATAGAATGATACACAAATTTACTTGTTTGCGATCTTTTAAGTGGCTGTTTTAGCTAGATATTATTTCCACATATTTAGTCGTAAATTCAGAAAACCAAACCAACAGACATGTCTTTGAAGTACAGGGAGTAGTAGTGGAGAAAGTCTTGAGTAGCTATGACAGATCTGCTGAACTGGAAGGGGGCTGAGGGAACACAGGCTGAAGGCAAAAAGAATGATGTGCCTGCTAAGAGTTCATCCAATAACTTTCACTGGGCCTTCTGAAACCATTACTCTTGGCTGAGTATACCAGCGGGCTGATGGATAGTGTCCTGTATCTGTCTCTGACTTTCTTGCTGGCATTGGGAAGATATGCAGACTCTCAAGTAGACCTTTATGCCTAGAAAATGGCTGAAACTAGTACTCCCATCCCATTTTCAGGTGGAAGGAAGTCTGCCACAGCACCTTAGGAATGTCTGCCATGCTGGGCTAGAAAAGCCATACTTATTGCCAGAGGCCAATGCTTTGGCACATTAAGCATCCTACCCTTTCCCTGGTAATGGGACAGCAGACTTTACATGAGGGGGTTTGGTGGTGTGGTCACCTCTGTTGGTAACCTTTATAATTATTGTATTTTTGCTAGGCTTACCTTCTACTGATGACAAATTGGATTTGTCTCTTTCAATGATTTCTTCAAATGGATTACAGTGCCAGCAGTCTTGGGTCTAAAATATGGCTTGTATTTTATCATCCACTTGCTATTTGACATGCTGTCTGATATTCGGTTTATTAATTTTGTATTTATTAATGAACAACACATTTAAATCTTTTATATCGTTTAGAATGTATAAATTGCTTTGGAACTTATTTGAAAGAAGAAGCTGACCAGAAGTCATAAATTAAAAAAAATGCTTCTAGGTAGGAGTAGCATTTTTTATTTTGCATATTGCCATATTACATTTGTCATTGGATTTGTTTTTGTATAAAAGTGTTAGCCAAGTTGTGCAATAATATTAGCCATATTAGGCTTGCTGCTTGGGAAGGAAAAAAGGGGATGTCAAAGAAAGAAGTATTTTCCAGCCAGACCTTGCTTCATCCCTGCCTATTGGATAGAGACAATCTATAGAAAAAGTGTCTACCCATGAAATATATATTGGTGATTTGTATGAACAAAACTCTCAACATTTCTCTCTGTCTGTCTGTCTGTCTTTGAAGACTTGAATAAATACAAACAGATTTATAAATTACATACAGTAAAAGCTATATTTTATTGGGGTTTATTTTATTAATCTTGGGCATCATGAGTTATAGGTTGTTGTTGTCAGATGGCAGCCATATAAATCCAATAAATAAATAAACAAGAATGCTAATCCTTGCACACAATTTTCAGATTTGTGGTTGTCACTAGCATACGTCAGCATTTTTTTTAAAAAAAACCCTTTTTCTGTTTCTCGAGCTTTCACTCTTGAAATGACCCTTCTTTTTTCAAAATGAAATCACTGCTCTACTTTAACAAAAGAGGGTGAACTTTCACCATTGGATTAATATTTAAGCAATTTAATCATCACATATTTAAATTATCAAGTCACAAAAAAATCTATATTACTGGTGATAATGATAACTGTTGAATATCATATCCTACCCTATTCTTGTTTTTCATCAAAATTAAATGATATCTAAATATTTTTTGAAATCCCCATAAAATTAATAGAATCTTTTGACTGCTCCAGAAATTATCAGTAATTTATATTCTTTTCACTGGGGGTGGAGTAGAGGTGGAGGTAAAAACTTTAGCCGTGATTTGTGACTTGTCATTATTTCTAGAGCATTTTGAAAACCTTTTTCCAAGTCTTATCCAGTTTAACCTTACAACAGACAGATTATCCATTTTCAGTTTTTCCCCTTTGCACACAGAAGGAACTGTTCTACCTTGTGACAAACAATTCCATCAAATTAATTTGAGCAATTGTTTAGCTGACTCCAGAGCCCAGCAGTCTATCTCTTAATTCAATTCAAGGGCATAGCTCTGCTAGAGCATCTATCCTAGGGATACACAGTCACTGCTGTCCCTGATGATACATAGAAAGAACAGCCATTTTGCATGCCAAACATTCATGTTTTCATCTGGGCTTTTATGCCTGGAAGAATCCTCTGAATTGGCATTGCGTAATCTTAGATTATTCTCCTTCACCAGCTATCAAAATAGCAATGATTATATGTTATTGGCTTTATGTACAAAGCTCTTAAGCATGACAACATTTCTTGTAAGATCGAACAGATTTAACTATAGGATAATTTTAAATCATGCATTGCTGGCCACAATCCCCAACAAATGTACATCTCTAAGGCAGCTACTATAGGTAAAGGTAAAGGTTCCTCCTGCACAGTTGTGCAGTCGTGTCCGACTCTAGGGGCCGGTGCTCATCTCCGTTTGTTAGCCGAAGAGCCAGCGCTGTCCGAAGATGCTTCCATGGTCATGTGGCCAGCATGACACATGCGGAACGCTGTTACCTACCCACCGAAGTGGTACCTATTAATCTGCTTGCATTTGCATGCTTTCAAATTGCTAGGTTGGTAAGAGCTGGGGCTAGTGCGGGAGCTCACTCCGTCATGCGGGACTAGGGATTCGAACCTCCGAACTTGCAATCGACAATGTTGCTAGTCTGTAACATCACAGGAGCTGCTGTACTAACAGCATCACTTCTGACTATAGGAGAATTGTGCTTTTACTTGAATTTGGGGCTGGAGTTAATATATCAGTAAATAAACCTTGACAGTCATCTATTATTTTAAACTAGGGGTAATAAGACACTGAAAGGAACTTTCTGCACAAAATGTGAAGAACAGTGCTTCACTAAAATAAAACAGTGCTTCAATAAAATAAAATAAAACATTGCCTATCAATAGGCAATGACACCAAGCAAACTTGGGTTATGTTGAAGAAAACATATGGAGGATCAGTCCTGGTTAGTGCTTGGATAAGAGATCACTAGGAAATCCCAGAAATACAGGTTAGATTATTATTTTTGTTTAATCCACACAGAAAGCCAGGGTAAAGCATTTCGTTAGGATTTCCAAGAAAATAATAGGGCCTTGTCCATGTAATCAAGAGTCACACTTGATTTGAGACATTCTTTACACACTGATGCAATACTCTATCAAGAATTATACACAAAATAGCTACTGTATGAGCTAAAATGACTATATTCAATCTGGAATAGTGCTGGACTCTTATTTTTCCCAACCTTCTTTGCATGCGGCCATGCTTGCTGGAGATTTATTTATTTATTTATTTATCATACTTATATCACCGCCCATCTCCCCCCACAGAGGGGACTCTGGGCGGTTTGATGGCAGATGATGGCAGATGTATTCCAGCAGATCTAGAATGTGTCTACTTCTGGAGCAAAGAGTATACTGACAAAAATTGGGCTTTCAGGAAAATGGATAAACTACAGGAAAAGGAATTCTACTGTTTGGTTGGAATGCCCTTGTCAGTTGCTGAATCATAGGGCAAAAGTAGGAAGACAAAATACTTTATTGAGTGATTTATTCCAGGAAGGAATAAATTTAGAGCAATTATTGAGGTAATCTAAAGTTACTTAGCATGGGGAGAATGCCTCAGAGCTACAAAGATCTATTTATCACTGTCTGCCCACAAGTTTTTGAGATCAGGGAGTCTTGACCACAGAGACTTCCAACCAAGTCTGCCAGAGAGGTAGGAGAGGCAATCCAATGTTTGATTTAACTTTCTGAATTTGGGGGCTTCCCTCTGGCCTCCAGGGATTAAATTTTACATACATTACTGCTCTGTTCCAGGCATGACATGCACCATAAGTAGATATAGTAGGCTATATATCAGATTATTGATATTTGAAATTCAGTGTTCATTATTTTAAAAATACATGCAATTCAGCATTCACAACACATTGCCACTAGTATATAGGTAATTATATAAACATAGAGTTACAGGTAGCATTATAGGGCAGAGCAAAGGATTAGATCTCCTTGGGTTCATATTGTGAACTCACACTTGGGGAGGGGAGCTTCACTGCACATTTCTCCCAAATGGAGCACTTGGTATAAAAGCGACTCTTCCCAGAATATAAGTAAGAATTTGAGGACAGTAGAACCCTTACAAATACTTTGCCTTGTCACTTCCAAAGCTATACAAAGCTATATAATCAGGTGTGCCAGGAAAGAGCAAAGAGGGAGTCAAAAGGAGGGAGGGGTAGACAGTTGCTACAAACCAAAACTGACACAACTGTCTTCAGGGTGCCTTTCCACCTGAGCTTTCTCATGCATTACATTGTGGCTTCTCTGAACTTTTATTGCTGTAAGATCTTTCCCTTGGCACAATACAGAGCAATACCGCCCAAATAGGGGACACACTGCAGTCCCCACCTACATTCACGTAACCTCTGTTCCGAACATTCATAAATACTTTCAACTTGCAAGCTGAATGCATGGAGCACAACAAGCTGTCAGCATTGCAAAGAACCTGCTCCAACCTCCAAGGGCTATGCATCACCAGTGGGAAATATGCCTGGAGCACAGAGCTCAGGGAAGTCTGTCTACATGCTGTCTTGTTCATAATCAAAAGTTGCATGCTCTGACCTTGTCATCCTTTTTCTATTATGCTTCTTGTAACTAGCATTAGGGCAAAAGTGAGCGAGTGTGTTTTCAATGTTATAAAGCTGGCTGAAGACCTAGGGCACAGGGCAGCCTGAGAATGCATCCTCTAAGAACAAAGTTAGCAAGAACTAAAGCATGAGAGATGCTTTGCAGGAACACTGGGTTCCTGGACATGCAGTATTTCCTGAACTGGACTGAGTCCCAGGACCAGAAAGAAAACTGGTCTTAACAGCCAACACATAAACCAGCAAGGAAGCCAATCCTCAAAAAAGGATGCAAAATCTACATCAACCTAAGCTTTGGATGCAGCCACCCACACCCCTCAAAATTTTTGATGGAACAATATAGGAAAATAATACAGGGTAAAACATATTAACTCATTTTAATAAATGCACTTATATACATTTAAAATTAAATCAAATTTGGCTTATGTTCTTGCTCAAGCCATTGGGGGTGGGATTCAGGTTCCTTCTCCACTCCAGAAGATGATTGCTCCCAGAAGAAGTATGTGTGCCCCTGTTCTAAAGCTCCAGGCTTAGGGAATATATCTCCCATATAGCATTGCTAATTCTTTGCTCTCTCCGCAAGTTTTCATTTGCTCCCCACAGAATATCCTCCAAGAAGTACAGTTGACTAAACTATGGAACAGTCTTATCCCATGATAGAAGCCTACCTTTTCCCCATGGGGAGTGATCCAAACATGGTCAAATGTTTATTTGTTATATTGGTTTAGATAGCCTTATGGCTATTTGGGTTTGCCAACGTTCTCATTCAAGGCCAGCCATCTCATACTAAGAAATCTCCTTTGCCTGGGAAGAACCATGGCAAGCAGATAAGGAACAGGTATTAACTACAGGGAATTGGAGCTATTATAAGGGGCAATGACTCTTCTCTGTGTCACAGCTGTGTCTCAATCAAAAGAGGTCTGCTGGAGTGCCTGACTGACAAATCCTCAGAATTTACTTTTTAGGATCCACCCTATTCTGGATATTGTGTAGTAACCACTTACCATTCAAGTGTGCCATTATTTATTACCTAGGCAAGAAAAGGTAATCCGAGGCCTCCCACATGTTTTGCAGTATGATTCTTATAATTCCCAACCAGTAGTCAGGTTAGTTAGAGATTATAGCCTAATAATATCTGAAGGGCATCAGATTGCCTATCTCTGCGTTAGAGATTGATTTGTGAATAGAAGTGGTCTATTCCTAGCCTGGGGGCTGGGAAACACAATGAAGCTGCAGCCCACCACAGTATTTGTACCTGAGCTAAGGAAAAGGATTCCCAGCATTCTTCAGCATGCTTTCTCCTTCCCACCAACTACTGGCAAGGAGGTAGACCAAAGAGGAGGCAACATAGAAATGGGGAGCGGAGGATGATAGTTCTCTGATAATACCGCCCAGGGTCCCTCCTTGTGGGGGAGATGGGCAGTGATATAAATGTGACAAATAAATAAATAAAATACACTCTAGGGACTGACAGCCATTCTCTTGCCATTCCAGGAACAGCCAGTACTGCATCAGAGTGAGTCTACCCCTCTCCTTCCATGATGGATCAAGCCAATTTGGGTGGTGATGCTGGGTAAAATGAAGCCATAGGCATGCATCTAGGAGCAGGAATAGAGAACAGGGCTCTATCTAGTCCTGGTTCCATGCTTGCCTTGGAAAAAAAATCATTCCCAGTGAAATTAGCTTAGATATTCACAAACGTCTTGAAATTACATACTAAGTCACCCACCTTGGCATCTTCTTTGTTAATTTGCTGTCATATTTGTGTTCTTATAATTAAGGGGGGTTTGGCTGTCTATTGTCATGGTAATGAAATATACTGTATGTATTTAATGAAGATACTATAGATACATAAAAATGAAAGCACAGCATTTAAAATATCAAGCTAAAATACATAACAATTACATAACTGAACTAATTTGCTATATGCAAAAGAACCCCAAGAGGAATAGAAAGATATCATCAATTAATTTTGTCCAATTCATTATTTCAGATGATTGAGTCAACATTTGTCCTTCCTCTGTTTGCCAAGGGAAAAATTCCATAATTACCTTGGAGTACAGAGAACAGACTGTACTCAAGTTAAGTACATTTACACATTTTAATTTATTTCAATCAAAGATATAGACTGCAATCCTACACAAACTTCCCTAGGAGTAAATTTCATTGAATGGCCTTAGTCCTTAGTAGATATGCATAGGATTCTGATAAGCAGCGTGTATTTAAGTTCTATTAAAACAAATGAGATTTCAATGTAATTTGATGAAACAGTTTTACTTTTTATTAGGATTTTCTTCCATAGTTTTCATTATTTAACTTGCAATGAAAAGGATGGGCTACAGAGCATCTGTTTGGTCTGCCAGAAGGTCAAATCTGGATTCCAGCATTAACAGAGAGGAGGATGAGATAGCAGGGGATTGTAAAAATCTGTTTGATTCAGATCTTGAAGAGGTGCTCTCAGTCAGAGCAGCAGAATCCCATATGTCATTTCCCTACATTCTCCAAAACCTATTGAGTGAGTGGCTTTCACACCGAAATGTTTCTAATCCCAAGTGAAAGCTCCCAAATGATTGCACTTTTTGTTTCTTCTACTTATGACTATGTGAATTCAAGAGTAAAATTTACCAACTATCTCTGAGTTCTGTTTCCTGAAAATACAAATCTGATTGTCAGCATTCAAACTTGGTTGTAAAAATTCACAGTTCTGGGTGCCCAAGGATTTTGCCTTTTGAAAACCAATTATTCATATCACTGTAATTCCAAATACTTTTAATACTTACATCAAGCATTAAAATGTCATCATGTATCAAACTGAAATAATTTGTGGATTACTAGGATATACAGTATTTGGTTAAGGAGTAGGAATGGCTTAGAACATTATTTGGAACCAATTACCAAATTAAATATTTGCATCATTATCATCAACCCCTACCATGATCCCCACAACCACCACCAACATCTGCCTCTTCAGAAAAATCTGTCCATTTTCCTTCAAAGCATAATAAATAATGGTCAAGCATTTACCTGATGGCAATTTACAAATACAGTTTAATTGTTTTAGGACTTTGAGAGTAACTGTTTTCTCATTCCTAATTTTAAATCCTAGACGTGATTGTGTTAAACCTGAAAGCCATACTGAACCACATTCTAGACATACCTGCTACTTACCTGGGCATCGCTGCTCACTACACCGTCTAACCTCATCTCCACTTCCTTCACACTGTTGCCCAGTAGTAGCTGCACCTTGGCATATCCTTATTCTCTTCTCCCAGCCACCATCACATGACTTGGAACACCCACTCCAGTGGCCCCAGTGATTCCATTGACCATTAGCTGAGGAGAAAAATATAATAGTTAGGATGCCAAAAGAGTGTCTACTACAAAGAGGCCCACCCAAATGGGTAAAACATGTGATGGAATGTATCCCTGAAGGAGGGGTGATGTGATGGATTTTGGGCCAGAGGAAGGAGGGAGTGCATTCCAAGGAGATAAGCGTTCTCACAGACTTGAGAGCCTTGGCCGGCAGACTAAGAGAGTTAGAGTAGCCCCACCTTAGAGTTCCTGAGGTATTTACCCTTAGGTTAGTTAGGGTAGGTTTAGTCTGGCAAGATTCTGTTTTATGGTAAGAACAATAAAGATCTAGAGTTGGAATATCAGCTCAGTGTGGTTCTTGTTCAATCCCCTGACAAACAGCAATTTAAAAAGGACAGAACAAATTAGTTGAGAAAATACTCCAGAATGGGCATAAGCTAGCTGAAGTTAAGCATATATTTCAATTCGGTGGATGAGAGAGAGAGAACAATTTGCTTGAATCTAGTAGTTAAATAAACTTGAGTTCAATATCTATTGTGTTGTCCATACTGTGTACCATAACTGTAAAAGCAAAGAGAGGTGGGCTACAATTGAAAACACACACACAGTAACTAGGAGCACATCCCACTGAATTCAGTAGAACTTACTTCCAAATAGGCATGCATTGGATTGCACTGTAATATTGATGGCACCCTCATTTTCACAGCATGATTGGAACGTATAAATATAATAATATTTTAAATAGCTACCAGTTTTCACTTAAACAGCTATTCTAATGTTGCAGTATAATGTAACAATTTACATTAGATATGTCGGTATACCATCGGAAGATGGGACTCCCAGGTCGGAAGATGGTCAAAATGCTACTGGGGAGGAACAGAGGATACGTTCAACTAGCCCCAGATGTGATGACGCAGCTAGCTCAAAGCCGAAAGGACGGCTAGCGGCCGACGGTGCTGGTGGTGAACGACGAATCCGATGTTCTAAAGATCAACACACCATAGGAACCTGGAATGTAAGATCTATGAGCCAGGGCAAATTGGATGTGGTTATTGGTGAGATGTCAAGATTAAATATAGACATTTTAGGTGTCAGTGAACTGAAATGGACTGGGATGGGCCACTTCACATCAGATGACCACCAGATCTACTACTGTGGACAATAGGACCACAGAAGAAATGGAGTAGCCTTCATAATTAATAATAAAGTGGCTAAAGCAGTGCTTGGATACAATCCAAAAAACGATAGAATGATCTCAATTCGAATTCAGGGTAAGCCATTTAACATCACAGTGATCCAAATATACGCCCCAACCACAGATGCTGAAGAAGCAGAAGTAGATCAGTTCTATGAGGATCTGCAGCACCTACTAGATAATACACCAAAAAGAGATGTTATTTTCATTACAGGAGACTGGAATGCTAAGGTGGGTAGGCAGACGACACCTGGAATTACAGGCAAGCATGGTCTGGGAGAACAAAATGAAGCAGGACATAGGCTGATAGAATTTTGCCAAGACAACTCACTGTGCATAACAAACACTCTCTTCCAACAACCTAAAAGACGACTTTATACATGGACTTCGCCAGATGGTTGACACCGAAATCAGATTGACTACATCCTTTGCAGCCAAAGGTGGCGGACATCTATACAGTCAGTAAAAACAAGACCTGGAGCTGACTGTAGTTCAGATCACGAACTTCTTATTGCAAAATTTAGAATCAGACTAAAGAGAATAGGGAACACCCACAGATCAGTTAGATATGAGCTCACTAATATTCCTAAGGAATATGCAGTGGAGGTGAAGAATAGTTTTAAGGGACTAGATTTAGTAGATAGGGTCCCAGAAGAACTATGGACAGAAGTTTGCAACATTGTTCAGGAGGCGGCAACAAAAAACGTCCCAAAGAAAAAGAAAACCAAGAAGGCAAGATGGCTGTCTGCTGAAACACTGGAAGTAGCCCAAGAAAGAAGGAAAGCAAAAGGCAACAGTGATAGGGGGAGATATGCCCAATTAAATGCAAAATTCCAGAGGTTAGCCAGAAGAGATAAGGAATTATTTTTAAACAAGCAATGTGCGGAAGTGGAAGAAGACAATAGAATAGGAAGGACAAGAGACCTCTTCCAGAAAATTAGAAACATTGGAGGTAAATTCCAGGCAAAAATGGGTATGATCAAAAACAAAGATGGTAAGGACCTAACAGAAGCAGAAGAGATAAAGAAAAGGTGGCAAGAATATACGGAAGATCTGTATAGGAAGGATAATAATATTGGAGATAGCTTTGACGGTGTGGTCAGTGAGTTAGAGCCAGACATCCTGAAGAGTGAGGTTGAATGGGCCTTAAGAAGCATTGCTAATAACAAGGCAGCAGGAGACGACGGTATCCCAGCTGAACTGTTTAAAATCTTGCAAGATGATGCTGTCAAGGTGATGCATGCCATATGCCAGCAAATTTGGAAAACACAAGAATGGCCATCAGATTGGAAAAAATCAACTTATATCCCCATACCAAAAAAGGGAAGCACTAAAGAATGTTCAAACTATCGAACAGTGGCACTTATTTCACATGCCAGTAAGGTAATGCTCAAGATCTTGCAAGGAAGACTCCAGCAATTCATGGAGCGAGAATTGCCAGATGTACAAGCTGGGTTTAGAAAAGGCAGAGGAACTAGAGACCAAATTGCCAATATCCGCTGGATAATGGAGAAAGCCAGGGAATTTCAGAAAAACATCTATTTCTGTTTTATTGACTATTCTAAAGCCTTTGACTATGTGGATCATAACAAATTGTGGCAAGTTCTTGGTGGTATGGGGATACCAAGTCATCTTGTCTGCCTCCTGAGGAATCTGTATAACGACCAAGTAGCAACGGTAAGAACAGAGCACGGAACAACGGACTGGTTTAAGATTGGGAAAGGAGTACAGCAGGGTTGTATACTCTCACCCTACCTATTCAACCTGTACGCAGAACACATCATGCGACATGCTGGGCTTGAGGAATCCAAGGCTGGAGTTAAAATCGCTGGAAGAAACATTAACAATCTCAGATATGCAGATGATACCACTTTGATGGCTGAAAGCGAGGAGGAGTTGAGGAGCCTTATGACGAAGGTGAAAGAAGAAAGTGCAAAAGCTGGGTTGCAGTTAAACCTCAAAAAAACCAAGATTATGGCAACGAGCTTGATTGATGACTGGCAAATAGAGGGAGAAAAAGTGGAGGCAGTGACAGACTTTGTATTTCTAGGCGCAAAGATTACTGCAGACGCTGACTGCAGCCAGGAAATCAGAAGACATCTACTTCTTGGGAGGAGAGCAATGGCAAATCTTGATAAAATAGTTAAGAGCAGAGACATCACACTGACAACAAAGGTCCGCATAGTTAAAGCAATGGTATTTCCTGTAGTAACCTATGGCTGCGAGAGCTGGACCATAAGGAAGGCTGAGCGAAGGAAGATAGATGCTTTTGAACTGTGGTGTTGGAGGAAAATTCTGAGAGTGCCTTGGACTGCAAGAAGATCAAACCAGTCCATACTCCAGGAAATCAAGCCAGACTGCTCACTTGAGGGAATGATATTAAAGGCAAAACTGAAGTACTTTGGCCACATAATGAGAAGACAGGATACCCTGGAGAAGAAGCTGATGCTAGGGAAAGTGAAAGGCAAAAGGAAGAGGGGCCGACCAAGGGCAAGATGGATGGATGGTATTCTGGAGGTGACGGACTCAACCATTGGGGAGATGGGGATGGTGACGGCCGACAGGAAGCTCTGGCGTGGACTGGTCCATGAAGTCATGAAGAGTCGGAAACGACTGAACGAATAAACAACAAAGCACATTAAACTCACCTAAAGGCAAGTGAAGCAAGACTAAAGGTACTATTTAGGAGTGCAGTCTTAATCCCTGGAAGTTGATGGGGGACAAGTTAAGATGAGGGTGTGCTGCCCTCTGCCTGCCATTGCTAGCAGAGAAAAATGGTATTTACATGGGGAAGGGGGAGGTGCTGCTGCAGTGATTGCCACCATGGTACCCAGAAGGAAGGACAGACATTACCAGCAATTTTTGCCAAGATGTCTTGTTGATGAACAATGGGAAGACTGAAGCAACCCAATTTTTCAGATATACCTGCTCCAGGCACGCTGGCCGGCTAAAACCCCACTGTCATCCACTGCTGCCATTATAATAAATGGAACTGTCAGTTGAAGGTTTCAGTGAATTATCCCCACCCATTTTCCCTGTTTGGCACAAGCTGGCAGGATTGAGGATGAGGAGCTCTGTCCCAGCACTCTCCCCAACCTCACCCATGATTTTGTTACAGTGCCGTTTCACTCTAAAGTCATTTATTTCCAGATAAATGTCTGTATCACTGCAGCTGATAAAAGAGTATTCATCCTATACCAAAAAAGGTAATGAAACTGCTAGTAAGCAAGACTCTTACAGGGGCGTTTTCTTTTCTTTTTAAAGGATGCCATACACTTCTGTAGTTCACCATCCACTCAGGACACCATGAAGCATTGAAAATAGTGGGCCAAATTCTTCACAGGCCCTTATAAATTCCACATCAGTGAACTCAAAATATCCACATCAATAAAATGGCTTTTTCAATTCACTCCACCTCTTTTTGCTGTTTGAAGACAGGGGTGTTTTTGCTTTTTCAACCATTCTCTGCTTTCAAAGGAACAAACACCCACCCAAAGATCCCTTTCCACATTGCTTACATCAACATATATTATTCAGAGCAGCACGTAAACAGGGCTGTGAGTAGAGAAGCTAGAGAATTTTGTTCTGTCTGCATTTTTAAGCAAGCTGATATGATCTCAGACTAATGTTTTCCCTTTGGATTAAATATCTTAGTTATGTAATGCAGTTCTTGCTCAGAAAGTTTCAAAAATGGATATTTGGGGATGATGTACACACAAAAATAGACATTATGGGGTAGAATGCTTAAAAAAAAAAACAAATACATTTAGAATAACAATAATAAAACCATAATTTAAATACCAAAGGAGAGATTGTGGGATAGTCTGAGACATTCCATGATTGACAAAAGGCTGCTAGCTCTTATTCAGTTGCTTTATTCAAACACCTCCCTGAAAATTAGATGCACCCCCTGGGGACATTTATCTAAAGCAGTCCCAACTTATAGAGGGGTAAGACAAGGTTGCATATTAGCTCCATTACTTTTCAATTTGTATCTAAATCCAATAATTCAAGCACTTGCTGTTTCAGCCCAACATCCACCTATTTTGGCTGATCTTGCAATTCCAGCACTACTGTATGCCAATGATGTAGTCATTTTGTCTACTTCACAAGTGGGAATGAGAAAAGCACTTAGGGCACTGTTTGTTTATTTACTTATTTTCTATCCCGCCTTTATTATTTTTATAAATAACTCAAGGCGGCGAACATACCTAATACTCCTTCCTCCTCCTATTTTCCCCGCAACAACAACCCTGTGAGGTGAGTTGGGCTGAAAGAGAGTGACTGGCCCAAGGTCACCCAGCCGGCTTTCATGCTTTATTCTGCACAGATCAAAAACTTTCAATAAATTATCAGAAAATTAAAGTCTTAGTTTTTGCCCGACACCATCATAAGTTTCACAAATGGCAAATAAATGGGACTCCAACTGAACAGGTGCGCACCTATAAATACCTTGGAGTGCAGTTCCATGCTTCCTTATCCTGGAATGCTCATTTTCTTTACTGGGCAAGTGTTGCACAGCATACCTCATCAGCTACGTATTGCAAGATTCTACCATTCAAAAGGAGCCCATTATATTCCTGCAGTTTGCAATGTCTTTCAAGCTAAGGTAGTCCCTCAGCTTCTTTATGGCTCTCAAATCTGCTCCCTTGCAAAGCTTAATATTATTGAAACCATTCAGAATAAGTTCATTAGAGCCATATTGATGGTACCAAAAAGTATCAAAAATGCCATCCTAAGGGTAGAAATATGTATAGTTTCGTTGGATGCCAGAGCATGGTTCCTTCTTACCTTCTGGCTGTTTCCTATAGGTTTAGCCCCATTAGGATTTAGAGATCATTTTAAATCATCGTGACTAAAAAAAGCCTTAGATAAAATTCAATTGCTGGAAAGTCTGTGCTCATTAGGATTTAATAGTGCCAGAACCGCCCTTAAACAATGAATCTGGGATATAGATCTCCAAACAAATTTAAGTAAGGTGCTACACCACAACATTTGTCATTTACTTCCAAAAGGGTTCATTCCAGCTTCTTATTTATCATCCACTACAATTTTGAAATTCCGTAAAGCTTTCACCTTAGCCAGGCTGGACGCAATGCCTTCAGCAGTCCTTTTTGGACGTTTTAAGGGTACTCGTATGCACCTTCGGTTATGTCCATGTTGTGATGGCTCAATAGAAACCCTAAGCCTTATGTTGTTATACTGTTCTCTGTATAAGGACTCTAGACAGATCCTTATATATCCGATATTGAAGAAATTTCCAGGCAGGGAGTGTGATTTCTCTTTAATGCTACTTCTTTCAGACAAGGACCCAAAAATATCCTCCCAGGTTGCCCGGTTTTGTGCTACCATCTGCACAATACGCCGCACCATTACTTAGGTTTAGAATTTCTTAACATATTATTTGATTTTGATTTATTTTAGTATTTTTATTCTTAATTTTAGATCGTATCATACTAATTGTTTTCATGTATGTATGTATGTATGTATGTATGTATGTATGTATGTATGATATTCTGGAGGTGACAGACTCAACCATGGGGGAGCTGGGGATGGTGACGGCCGACAGGAAGCTCTGGCGTGGGCTGGTCCACGAAGTCACGAAGAGTCAGAAGCGACTGAACAAATAAACAACAACAATGTATGTATGTACTGTATGTATGTGTAAGATTGTTACTATTATACATTTTGATTGTATCTGGCCTTAGGGCTGTAATAAACGTGTGTCTGTGATTTAAATGTAAGTTCTTATGTAGTTTTTAAAATAAAAAAATTGCAGATTGTTGCAGAAATAAGATGCATCAATTGCATGAACTTGCATTAACTGATACAGTTCCAAATTGACCTTCTCTGTCCCTGGTAGAGATAACTGGAAAGCAGGCTTGAAAGGAAGCTGCTATTCTTGCCTTTGCTGCTCTGCCCATCTTTAGTTTCTAAGTGTGATCACAACCTGACAAGTTAATAAGAGCTGACTTGAATACATTTCTAACTTAGACTAGAAGATGAAAGAAACAAGCCTGTAAAGGCAATAGTTGTACTCCTCAGTATCTCCTCTACCCATTCTTTTGTACTGATCCACCTCCTGGTGCTAGTAAGAAAAAAAGATGTAACTCAGACTTGCCAAAAACACATAAATAAGAGAAGACAGTGGAAGAAAAGGAGAGAGCTAGCAAACTTTCCTCTCCTTTGGGGATTTCATATATTGCATTCCTCAAATCCTTTTCTCTCCTCTCTACACATTATGGAATGATCCAAATGTGTTTAATTCCCACTGCTCCAAACAGTCTGGTCTTTCTTTACTTCCTTTAATGAACAGACAATCCTAAAATCTCAAATAGGAGGATTTGCTACAAATAAAAGCATCTGAGTAGCAACTAGCAATATGCTTCCTCTTCTTGCAGGTGAGATTCTGGAAGCCTAGCTTTGTGCTGACGTTAAATCTGTAGCAAGGAGACTCGGGTGAGGTATGTGTACAATTCTTAAAGTGAAAAAAAATAGAATAAAAGTGAAAAACAATGGAGAAAGTGGTGGTGGTGGTGGTGGTGGTGGGAGAGAGAGAGAGAGAGGGAGAGAGAGATGGTAAATGCTAGTGAAATATAAATGTACTGCTACAAAATGTCTGAAATTAACAATTTTAGACAATAATTCTTTATCTACTGCACTTGTTATAATCAATGTTTCAGCAAAGGCATCTTGGAATGGAATGTTTTTCATCTCAACCAAAGCAGAAAATACACAATCAAAAGGGAATTGTATTACCTTAACAGGCATAAGACTTGTTGCAACTTTAAAACAAAAGATACGGCACTGAAGCTACATGAAGTTGTTCAGAATGTAAACAAGTTAATTAAAAAAGGTAGATTGCATGTAAACTGTATGGAGAATATGAAGTGTTTGAGGCAGCTGAGTTAAAAAAAACTAAGGGGAGAATATATTGTATACAGGAAACAAAATAAACAGAGAAATCTTTTAGAAAATATTGGAAATATTCAGTAAAATGCAAGTGTTGAACTTCTTAAATCACAGCAATTTTCAAAATACATTTAACAACTCCTTGGCTTATTACGCAATAACTCTTTTAAAGAACAATTAAAAGGTGCCAGTCTGCAAGATTAATAGACATTCCCTACTCTGTCCTATTCATGAGGCCTTCCAGAAAAGGCCTTTAAAGTTTCTGAAGTTTGAAATACTGAACCATTTTTTCAGTAATATAATGTAATTAAAAGGTGATTCCTGTTTCCCTTAACAGGTTAAAGTTGCTGGCAGCAACTTCAGCCACATTCCCTCTGGGATAGTTATGACTGAATGGGGAAAACAATGGTTGCCTAAACGTACCTTTTGTTTCCTCATACTCTGATAAAAAAAGTCTAAACCATAGGTATATAAGAGAAACCTTCAATTACCCAGGGAGCGATAAGAGAATTTCTTCCTAAATGTTCTTTTAAAGAAGAGCCTTTATCTCACACAGAAGATGTTGATTTTGATGCTGCTATAAGCAGCATTAAACTGTAAAGAAACAACAACAAAAAGGATGCAGCTTATGGGAAAAAGGAAAAAGTGAAATCTCCCTTAAGTTCAACCTGATTTCTGGTGACAACAAGGAGATATCCATGTTGTTTCTTTGGGAACAATATGGAGATGGTTTGCCACTGTATTCCTCTTGGATTTTTTTCAAATTCTCACCCTCGTCTACAGTCCTTTTCTGGTGGTCTTCCATTCAAAACCTAATCAGGTCAGACTCTGATGAGCTTTCTTCATGGTCAGCCGAGGCCAGCTTGATGCTGCTCCCTGCTATAAGTTTGTCTTAATAAGCCACTTAGGGTTTTAGAGGTCAAGAAGGCCAGAGTTTTGCAAGAGTGCCCAGAAGAAGACCAACAGCCAATACAACTACTTTAACTTTGATGATATATGTTTTGAGCACTTGGCCCCAGTAAGCAATGTTAGTGCATATTTGGCACCAGTGGAGTCTGCTGAATAGTTTTCAGTGTATTTCAGCTGGCCTTTGGATGTCGAGTTCCAACTCTTAGCAGGGTTAGCCAGTGTAATCAATGCTGGGAGTTGTACATTAGTCATCCCTGGATTGCATCTTTACCCTTTCATTAGAGTAATCTAAACAAGATATTACCTGAATATGGATAACAGTACCAGGATATCTGTGTCCACAAGGTTTTGCAGCAGATGCATAGTTGATATAAGAAGATGCAATCCAATCAAAATGAGGCATTTCATTCTTATGGGTCTTGTTGAAACATTCTTAAATTCAGCCACCATAACTCGCCGCTCCCCCTTCCATTTTTTTAACACTGCTCTTTATATTTATTATTTCCCCCCCAAAGGTACTCTAAAATGAATACGAATGAGCAGAAGAAAAAAAAAAACCTATGTCATGTATTAAACATGAAGCAGCTTTTTAAGCCAAGGATGGTAAGAATGGCAATGTATATGTATATGTATATGTATATGTATATGTATATGTATATGTATATGTATATGTATATGTATATATATATATATAGAGAGAGAGTGTGTGTGTGTGTTTGTGTTTGCGTTTGTGTTTGGTCTAGTGGTTAAGGTGCTGGGCTAGAAACCAGGAGACTGAGAGTTCTAGTCCCGCCTTAGGCATGAAAGCTGGCTGGGTGACCTTGGGCCAGTCACTCAGCCCAGCTCACCTCATAGGGTTGCTGTTGTGGGGAAAATAGGAGGAAGGAGTATTATGCATGTTCACTGCCTTGAGATATTTATAAAAATAATAAAGGCGGGATAGAATTAAAAATAAATAAATAAATAAATAAATATTAGGCTATTGAAGCAGAAGACCTGAGTTCAAATGCCTAGATTACAGGTTAGAAATTGCTGGAAAGCACACTAGATATGTGGTTTTATGATTTAAAAGAATTTGGATCAGAAAAAAATCCAGTTTTTCAGTTAACTTAACATCAAGGGAACAGCAAGGTTTTGCTGATGGTGATCTGCAAGATTTACCAAGTGAAGTCAATAAACAAGAGGAGCAGCAAGCTGAACTATCTAATGATATAGAGGCTTCTGAAGAAAATGGTGGGAGTCAGAATGTTTGTCCTGTCCTACCCCGCAGGTCTCAAAGGTGTAACAAAGGGGTTCCTCCTAAGTGTTATGAGGTGGATACAGTAAAAGCATTCCACATTTACACAGAACCCGAATCTTTACAGCAAATAAATGAGATGCCTCCTGAAATTGCTAACTGCTAGCATGAGGCAATGCAGCAGGAATTAGCTTGTTTAAAAGAAAATAAAACTTGGAAATTGGTTAATCTTCCTCCTGGTGAATGCTGTCTAGGTTGTAGATGGGTTTTTAAATTAAAAAAAGATTCCAGTGGAAATATTCAGAAGTATAAAGCAAGATTGGTTGCAAAAGGGTTTTCTCAAAGGAAAGATGTAGATTATGATAAAATGTTTGCTCCTGTAACAAAGGGTGAATCAATCAGGTTGTTGTTGAAGGTTGCTGCTATGAAAAAGATGTCTGTTTACCATTATGATGTTCAAACTGCATTTCTTTATGATGAATTAGATCAGAAATTGTACATGCAACAACCTCCTGGTTATGAACAAGGTGAAAATCTAGTCTGTGAAGTACACAAGTCAATATATGGGTTAAAGCAAGCTGCTCATTGCTGGAATATAAAGCTTGATGAAACATTGCAGAGTTTTTGTTTTGTAAAAGGGATAGCAGATCAATGTGTTTATGTAAAGAAAGACAAACAAGGTTTTATGTATTTGTGTTTATGTGTGGATGATTTATTGTTACTAACATCATCAGATAAGCAAAGACTTGATTTTGAAGCTTGTATGCAAAGCAATTTCACATTGAAAAATCTTGGAGAAGTTACAAATTATTTAGGCTTGCAAATACAGAGAGAAGAGGACGGAAGTTTTCTGAAAAGCCAAAGTGGTAAGATTAAGAAACTGCTGGAGGATTTTAAAATGCAGGAATGCAAATCTGTCTCAACCCCCTTGGTTCCTGAATTTCTAAAGGAGGAGGGGGAGACTGAGACATCTAATACAGATGGATTTAGATCTGCCATTGGAAGTTTGCTGTACATTGCAAATAATTCAAGACCAGATATAGCAAATGCTGTATCAATTTTGAGCAGACATGTAGAAAATCCAACATCTGTTGCAAAAGCTGGATTAAAAAGGCTTTTTAGATATTTACAAGGTACTAAAGATTACTGTTTAAAACTATCTGCTGGTGGAACAGAAAAATTAGAAACATGGGCTTACTCATATTGGGGTGGAGATCTTACTGATCATGAGTCCACTTCTGGAGCTACAATTCAATTTGCTGGATCTACAATTGCTTGGTATTCTAGGAAACAAACCATAGTTGCAATTTCCACAGCTGAAGCTGAATTCTACAGTTTAGCACAGATATGTAATGAAATTGTCCAGGTCAAACAGCTTTTAAAAGATATAGGTATCATTTTACACAAACCTGTAACTGTTTATGAAGACAACTAAGCATGTATTCATATGATTTTGTCTGAGGGGTGTAGAAATAGAACAAAGCATATAGACATTCGTTTTCATCATGTTAAGGATTTTATAGGCAAAAGTGAGGTCATATTAAAATATTGTGACTCAAAGGATATGGAAGCTGATATTTTAACAAAACCACTTACTGCTGTAAGGCACAAAGAATTCACTGAAAAAATGGGTTTGATTACAAGTTCTTTTTTAAGATAAAAAGGGGAGTGTTGTGGTTTTATGATTTAAAAGAATTTGGATCAGAAAATATTCTGCTGGCTTAGAGACAAGAAGTCTGGGTTTCTGTTTATGCTCCCAAGGCATTCTATTTGTTTTCTTAAGTATCAGCCGGGTTCAGAGGTCAGTCCCTTGTCTGTTTTCGGACTGATAGGTGTAGTTACCATGGTGATTAATTGTCCTGACCTATATGTAAAAAGGTATGTATTAGCATACCTTTGTTTTGTAAAGCTGTTCTTTTGTTCTCTGCTGTCTTTTTAGCCTTTGTGAATCAGGCTGAGGTTCTGTGTGTGTATGTGTGTGAGGAGAGAAATTTTTTAGTTACGTTTTATATTTATATATATATATATATATATATATATATATATATATATATATATAATGTTTGCTGAAAAAGTATTTGTATTTTTATTTGATCTCTCAATTGCAAAGCATTTCTGGAACAAGCAAAACACTAACAAGATAGTCTTGGACCCAACAATATTTCTCACCCTATAGGACATCACAGACTGTTAAGAGAATGCAGATTAATACCCAGTCTTTCCACAAACTGAAATCTTTTTCCATGCCACCCCATAAGAACAGATGGAGAGAATGTAATCTACCTGTACATTCAGAGTTGTAACATTCCCTGCTTTCTGCCCATGGACCTCTGCACTCAGAGCCTCCGTGAGCTGCTGCGGTGCACTGTCGACTTCTCTGCTGCGTGCCATTGGAGCAGGTCACTGAGCACTGGCTCCAAGTGCTCCACTCTTGCCACTGTCCATCAACTATTGCAACAGACACAAAATAGAAATGAAATCCATTTACCTTATTGGCCCCAGAGAGTTTCTTCTTTTAGTATAACTTGCTAATTTTATTTTTCCATTTGCAATTGAGAACAACAGGACTTTTTGTACTGTAAGTTTAATGTTTATTTTTATTTTATTGGTGAAAATGATATCCTTGTTCTAGATAATTTAACTCCTAAGCCTGGAAGGGATACTTGCATATGCATGCAAACACTTAACATTTGCCAGCCTCTACTTCCCTTTAGATGCTACCTTTGGTGTCTGGTAGGTGTACGACTCCTTCCTTATTCATTTCTTGTTAGAAATGATGGTCAAGTATCTCTTCAGAGAGATGTGCTATGTTTTAGGTTTAATTCAGAAGAGATGGTTTAGAATGCCCAGGAATGTGAACGCAGCACCTGAGACATATTAAAGAAACTGTTTTCATAGGCAGGTGCTTTGTTCATGCTCTCTCTTGTTCTGAAGCATCTCTTCTGACTCCAGTCTGAAGCTTTGCACAGCACTACTGCCTTGAATTTATACCTTGCCATTCAACGACTGTATTCACAAGTAGATGGGATGCTCTGGTGAAGCAGTTCTATAGCATGCTATGCTACACCACACATTGAAAGAGCCAGCAGAAGCATCACAAGTAATATTTTGAATATGAAACCCAAGTGATTGCTTGCTCCCCAGCTCCCTATATGAAAAGCAGAAGTGCCTCTACCACAAGGAGCTACACATCTATCTAAGCATAGGGTGGTATTGTCTCACACCAAATACTTGATATATGGCAAGCTGCCAAAATAGATGTACTTATGGATTTAATTCATAGCACTTGATATTAGCCCAAGAGATGCATGTAGCCTAAGCAGTTCTTCTAAGCAGTTCTGGAGGCTTGAAAAAAGTTTTGTTCTAAATAAGGTATGTATGAAGCATGTCATTGATCACTGTTCCCTATTGGTCAAAAATAAGGTAAGATCCTGTTTCAGGTGCAATAAGGCAAAACATGATCAGAGGGCATGAAGGTGTATTCTTACTATGCTTGCAAGGTATACTTATGCCATTTTCATTAAGAAATATGACATGGGAACAAGATAAAATGTGGTATTTACTCAAAGATATAAAGTAGTTGCATTTTATCTAAATACTAAGCTCCTTCTTCATTTATTTTAATAATGAAGGAGACCCAAGTGGTTGGACATAAGAACTCTGGATAAGTGGAAAGGCTCAGGCAGTTTACACAGGATTATTCTGAAAAGAAAACTATGAGAAACACAGGTCAAATAATTGTATGATACATCCCAATCTCCTGTTCTCATCCAATACAGAATACAGAATTGTATTTTCATTTTAAAACAATAGAAAACAATAGTGACTATGTGAATGCAGACTTCTATTTTCTATTTTAAAAAATCCCCCAAATAACCAACAGTCCATAGACATTTATGGAGGACTAAGTACTACCTTCATTGACAAGAAAACTGAAGAAATCTGTCCAAATGGACATATCTATTAAGTCTATTTTGCAGCTTTATACAAATGTGACATCTTATAGAAATCAAATGCCATTTATTTCTAGTTCAATGCCACTGCAGAACGATATTGCAGAAAAGGTGACAGGCTAAATAATGCACTCAGAACATAATATTATTTATGATATATGATTATGCATTGAGAAATTGGTTGAAATGAATGGGTCACCCAACATTTTTGTTACTGTAGGCCTTGGACTACCTTGTTCTCTTTACACTTGATTTGTGTCTCCTTGTACTGTGTCTGTTAAATGGTTATGGTGGTATTCTATCGCGTAATAGTTTTTAAGCTACAGGGATTGTTGCTGCCATATTTAATAGTTTTAACTACTTAAACTACACCATTTCAAGAGCACTCTTAGAAATATTTCCTTTCCTTCATTTTGTTCTGTTTTCCTTCAGGGGAAAATCACTGGGGTAGTAAAACTTAGAGATGAGATTTTCGCCTTAATAGCCCATACCAGAAGCAGTGCATGCTGTGATGCACATATGGACATAACTAACCATCTTACTCATCAGTACATCAGTACTCAGAGTTGTCATAGACTTCCCTTAAATAATCACTTAGTTTGAATCACTTCGGAAGTGTAGCTGCTTCCATTCCAGTAATATGCCTCACATCCAAACATATTGAACACTGCAACTAGATAATATTTAATATAAATGGGTTAACATATAGATTGTTGATAATATATGATATAAATAGACTAATACAGAGTTTTAAAATAATCTTAGTATTAAAAGTATCTCTGGATAATACACTGGGTAGTATGAAAAAAAGTATGTTCCTTATCTGATCATTTCTAAAATGGTCATTATTGTTAATAGACTCAACGTCATCTACTTAACCTTCTGCCCCACAAGCACCCACAAGATCACAACTTATATGCAGTACATGCAGGGAGCTGTGTTCTGTATGTTACATCCTGTGCCATTCTAGAATTTCTCCTGATGTTTAGGATTAGCTTATAGGGTATAAGGGGCTTCAGCAAGAAGAAGGGGAAGCTATATTGCAACAGCATACAGTAACTCTGGATCCTATGTGGAATTCCCAGTTCATCAGACAACAATCAGTTTCCCGTGCATATTTTATTGCTTAATCTAATTGTCAATATCCAAGAGGTACTTTGTGCAAAACTATAGACATACATTTCTGATTTTGATGGGATTTTTTTGGTCTTTGAGTAGAATTCTGTCATATGTCATTTTATAAATTGCTTAAGAACGTTCCTGCCATTCTACCACCTGACAGTTCTCCCCATGCATACATTGACTGTATTCACAATATACGGTATGGTTAGCTGAACCATGGTTAGTTGAATGCACCCAAGTGACTGGGTTTGCCTAACATACTGAACAACAAACTAGTTATTCACATTTTAGACTGATCAGCAAGTCTCTCTATTCAGGGAAGCGGAGGAGTCAGTGAAAGTCCTGAAAAGAGCTGCCTTTCTGGCAGTAGAATATTTTTATACAGGGGATCATTACTGGATTAGAAAGCCATTCTTGTTCTGAGTTTTCATTTTTCATTCATATACCATGGATCCTTTAGTCTTTTTGAAGCACATTTAATGCACAGCTATCTTCCTTTCCCAAATATGGGTTTGTATTTATTGGGGACAAGGGATCTGGTGGCAGCTGATAAAAGCCTAACGTTTGTGTCCTTGGAGACTCAATTTGATTTCTCGCTGTGCCTTCCCAAGGATTGCCAAGCATGTGATTTTAAGGTTTAAGAAGCACAAATGGTTTTCAGGACAAAGATAAGGTTGCTTGCCCACCTCTAACCATCCTTATTAATTCTCTGGTTTACTCCAGTAATGAATCCTTCAAGCAGTTTTTAGGCTCAAAGTGTACAAAACAGCAAAAGGAGCCACAGAAGAAGTATGCTAAAAAAAGAGGAGGAAACAAACCTCAGAGGCAATAAACAGTTATTCTATGCATGCTCACCCGGGCAGAGGGCAATATTGCAAGGCTTATGCTGTGTTTCGGGTCCATCACATGATCTTCCCCCATACTGAGGAGGTATACATGACCTTGTTCTAGTTCTTTGGCCTCGACCACATGTGAATGAACACAAACTCCAAGGTGACCATTCCTCCCAAACTCCATGTACTGTAATAAAGCAAAGAGGCTTTAAAAAGAAAAGAACACAAATAACAAAATGAGTTCCAAACAAACATAGGGAAATGGAAGGGAACTACTTGGCCAACTTCAAAGAGAGAAAGAAAGAACAGCAATTCCACCATATACTGTACAATATCAATTAATACATCTTATAAAGCACTGCAGTACTAGATAGAAGAAACACCGATCATTAACCCAAATTATGACTGCAGACTTAATGTTATCTAAAAGAAATCAAATTAAACACTGTGGCACTTATACACATGTAAATATGGACAGAATCATAGCCTCTGAACCCAGTTCAGAGAGCTATGAGAATTCTAAAGAACCAACAACTTGTTCATGACTGTCATTACTTTTATTAAATTCCAATGAAGAGAGCAGATCTCCATGCCCAAAGCAACTGTAGACACATAATGGGCTTTTCCTATAGAAATGAATGTATCAACATTATGATTAGGTAGCTTCAAGGATGAATGTTTCACATTATGCCTGAAATAGATTAATAACATATAACTGTTACTAATAAATAGGAATAAATAAATAGTAATAGTCATATAAAAGTGCTCTTAAAACAAACACCTGGTAACACAGGCTTCTTTAATGTAGCCTTAATAGTCCTACTATATTATGAGACCATAGTGACATAAAGTATATTTAGTAGCAATATGTTGAACAGTACAGTAAACTGATTACCATCAGGTGGATGGATGAGCTTGAAATTCACCCCATCAGGTGTTCCTTCAGTTTAATATACACATGTACTAATTTATCTTTGATTAGGTTATGCAAACTTGGAGGGAATGATTAAATATTTATTAATGTATGTCATTTTTCAAAATTGGGTTTTCCCAGGGCAAAATGAAATGCTTCAAGAAAGCATATGACAATGAAATTCATACTTTTGTGTGTGTGTGTGTGCGCGCGCACGCGTGCGTGCATGCGTGCGTAAAAGTTCAAAGCATGACCATGGCATGTTATAAGAGAGTCCTAAATGGGTTTCACTTTATTGCACTTTCTGATAAAGTTTCATCTACTTATCAAGCTTACATAAATTATTTTCTTATTTCCAACTTCAACATTACATTTCATTTGCATGTATTTGCTTGCTCTTATATACAAATGACATTTATTAATTGATTGCTGATATTTCTATGCTGCTCCAAATGGCTCTGAGAATTTATATTATGAAAGCGATTAACATAGCCAAAAGAAGTCACTGGTAAGTCCAATTATAATGAGACAAATTACTCAGGTCTCAGCAAGAGATAGATCTATACCTGGCTTGTACTCTTTCAAATTGCAGGGAAAAGCTCATGAGTGAATGCTTATGTGTATGTGTATGTAAGCAAAACATATTCCTGCTGGGAAAGAAAAATGCTGTTAAGAGCTGTATCCTATTTTTCTCTTCAACTTACCAATTTTTTAAATGCAGGTGTTTTGGTCAATAGGCAGGCGTGTCCTATTTTGTAAATCTTCATCTGCATGATATACTCTCCAAACAGAGCTTTGTGCCTCTACATTTTATAAATCTGAGAATGCAGGGCTTCCATCCTTTACATTATGCCCAATATCTGCATTAAATGTCGATGGGCTCTGATGGTACTTTCTGATCTTTGGGGCAATTAGCTCCACCAGCTAGAGATTGTAAGAATTGAAATCTAAAACATCTGGAATGCACCAGATTTCTTGCTACTTGCCTAGACAAATTATTATCAAGAAACAACTGGTAAACATCTCTGAAGGTCTTCTCTTCCTGTTTCTTCCCAGTTTCCTTCCTTTAAACCATACTATTATCATGTGTATGTGCCTTCAAGTCAGTTTTTGACTCCCAGCAACTGCCTGGACAAGTCACTGCAGTTTTCTTGGCAAGATTTCAGAAGTGGTTTGCCATTGCCTGCTTCCTAGGGCTGAGACAGAGAGACTGGCCAAAGGTCATCCAGCTGGCTTTGTGCCTAAAGCAGGACTAGAACTCCTGGTCTCCCAGTTTCTAGCCTGGTGCCTTAACCACTATACCAAACTGGCTCTCTATACTATTTAATATAGTGCTATACTATATTAAATATAATATAACATAATAATACTATATTATCATACTCTGCTAAAAAGACGAACACAACAGGAACAAAAGACAAAGGTATGTGTAAAATATTGGCAGATATCTGTTTTATGTTATGTATCCTTTTTATTTTAATAAAATATAAATGAAACAGAATACTCTGAGTTTTATTTGGAGCCAATCAAGAGAAGCAGGACAAATGTGCTTGAGGCTAACTATTCAAACTTAAACAGAAGTGTATGCTAATGCAATTTGGAGTGGAACAGCAAGATCTTGCTTACTAGCCTTGGACCTGCCAGGCAGTCTTTGTGTATTTGAAGCAAAGTGTAATTGATAGGTTTCCAGATAAAGTTCACGACATCCACAGCTGGTCAATAGTAGCATCAGTTGGAAAGAATATATGTGTTGGGCACAAACCAACATAATGTTAGCAGTTATTGAGTTTGTTTCCCCCCTCAATAAATGGAGTTGAGTTACCTACAGTACAGCCATAAAATGCTTGAGACTTTAGTATTTTATAATTGTTTTCTCTGAATTGTACCTTGAAAAAAATGGTGCTCATATCATTTGACATATGAAAATGAGCACAGAATGTAAAGCACTACCCTATAGTATCTTTCCATGGACATGTTTTTTTCAGTTCCAGGTTCAGATGTGTCAATAATGTCTTCAGTCAAAAATCTCTCTTCTTTTAACCCAGTACATTTATTCTTTTCATAACTGGTTTCATTGGCTCTGGGGAAGAGATGGAATTTATTGTTGATCTATTAAGTTCAATAAAGACAATCAGGTCTGAACACCAATGAAAGAGCTTTGCCATAGGTGTACTAGTCAGATGAAGGTAAGATACTTTTGTTGATGCTGAAACTGAAAATGTTGATCAGGGTAGCAGAAAGTCCTTCTAACAAGAAGCTCGTGGAAATGTACTACTTATATTTTCTTTCAAAGGCATGATTATTATTATTATTATTATTTATTTATTTATTTAATTTATATGACCGCCCATCTCCCCCCAACGGGGAACTCTGGGCGGTTTACAACAAAAAAGAATTAAAATAGAACATACAATATAAAACATCAATTCATACAATTAATAATAAATAATTATAAAATTATTTTATAATTATAATTATAAATAATTATAGTATTTGGCTTTCAAGTAATGATTTAGATCCTCAGTAGATGAAATAATGAACTCCATAATTATCTCTCCAGCCATGTGAAATCCTTCAGTCTCTATAAAATATGTTCGTATTTATTTTAAATATTCAGTTCTAAGAACTATTGCACCAGCTCTGCCAAGGATTCCATCTTCCTGAATGAAAAGCAGCAATACAGTTTTTTTTGTTAATTTTTTGCAGCTATACAAGTTAGTCTAACTCAATTCTGCAATCAGACAGGAGGTATCCAACTGCAACAAGGCACAGAAATTCTTTAGCAACATGGAACTCTAATTTCAAGCAAAGAAAGCACAAAGTTTCTGCTCACAATAGGGGAAGGAAATACAAAGTTCATATCCCTCTTCTGATTGGATTATCTTAAGCATTTTAGCAATAATTGGAACATTAAGACTGGGGTAAAAGTATCTGATACGATTAAAAAGTGGATAGGGACTAAAAAATGAAGAGAAAGAAAGAATGTGGGATACTCCCCACCCCCAGAATTTCTCAATTATTGTGATGCTTTTAAATGATATTGTGAAATACCTGTTTATCCCAGAGCCACTGGGAGTCAGGCAAAATCATCAAAATCATCATCATCAAAATCATCAAAATCATCATCATCATCATCATCATCATCATCATCATCATCATCATCCATCTCTGTCCATATCCCTATCTATATCCTGATATATAACCCCAGATATCAGCAGGGATATTGAAAATGGAAATGCTTAGGAATTCGTAGTGCTAAATTGGTTGCTAAATTTATGGTGGCTGCTGCTTTCCATCGAATTCCTGATCCAATGGTATTTGGCACATGACACTTGAAATTAACCCCAGTGTATTACTATCCACTCTAAATACTTGTCTCATGAAGGCTAATTGCTTGCTTATATAATATGGTCCATTTTAACTGATTTTCATTTCAATTTGCAAATTTATGTTCAGCTGCACGGACAGTATTTCCTAAATGGAGAGAAACCATTTAGAGATCAGCAGACAAATTTAAGAGCATGCAAGCTCTCTTTCCAACCCTTTATCACCTCTTACATGTATGAAGTTACTACATCTAGGTAACTCTAATCAATATTTCGATTTAATCTGGATTAGAGTTCAACATTATAAAGCAATTTTAGATTTTTATTACATGTCTACCCTCTTTAATTAGCATTATCCATGATTAAGTTTGGTGTGACATAAACCATGGTTAACTGAGAGGGTGAAATTTGCTCTTGAACAGGCACTAGATCAAAGAACATATTCCCAAGGTTGATGCTCCATTTTTCAACCAGAGTTAGTAGTAATTTGGTGCAATGCACTTACTTGAACATATACACCAGTCCTATTTCTCATGTGTAATTTTTTAATTTCTCATAAGCAACAGGGGAACCGAACAGAAAGAGCATATGAAAATTGGATTCCCTTAGATTTCTTCCCGAGTAAACAATGTCAGCATGCAGGGCTATAGGCATATTTTTTTGAAATAATCAATTTATGTTACTCACTTCTATATCAGGATGCAATCTTGCAAGTAAGTTTCACTTAATTCAATCATACTTACTTTGGTGTTGACATGCATAGGATTGCACTAGAGATATACAAAGCAGCTCATACCCCAAATGGCTCAAGCTTGGAGTAAGTGGATTTTAGTTTGAGCCCAAAAGATGCCTTGGTTTGCTTGGAGCACAAAACAAAATGCAAGTGTTTCAACTGTACCATGCTGTTTCAAGTGAAGTCACTGGGAGTTGTCTTGCCTGCACTGGTCTATTGGAGAGTTATCTTTTGAATTGTTCCTCCTGGGCCTGGACTGGTCATCCCCCTCTTGCAATTGGCTTAAGATGGAAGGAGTGAGTTGGGGGTGAAGCTTTGCAGGAAAGCAGCAGGCATCCTAAGGAATGCATAGCACAGTGCTTTCTGGACCTGCCTATTTCTTCTCTTGTAATCCCTTGCCTGCCTAACTAAAAGGTAAGTGACAGCTTTTTTTTTTTGGGGGGGGAGAGGAGATTCCTATATGGAAGTTGGATGTCTTGTGCATGAGTGTGTGTGTGGCCTTAAAAGTAAAAACAGGTGGAACATAATTGGAAAAAAAATACTAATACAGCATTGGTTTGATTAGCCTGCTGGGCTTCAGAGTATGGGTAGGGAGCATGTGTGTGCATTCACTCTATGCATGGTCTTGGCTCCTTGTTGATTTTGAGCTTTAGGATGCCTTTATTAGTGCAGTGAATCTGCATCTTCAAAGGCACTCTTCATCTTCAAATAATATATGAAGAACAACTTCTCGAAACTCCACAACAGGACAAAAGAGTATATACAGAGTGCACTTATATACCTAAGCTTAGCTAGTCATCAATATGGTATCTTTTTCCTGACAGTGTTTGCTATGTTGATGGCTTGCTTTGATTTGGTAGGTTGCTTGAACACTGGCTCTTTTGGAGTTTCTGATTCTGAACATTTGAAAAAGCAAAAAGGGTAATTCTAATGGTTGACTTGCTGAGGTTTCAGTATCCATCATTGCACTGTGCAGTCTCTTCTGCCTTTTTATTTGTAGAGACTTCAGGATTTTAAAATGCAAAGGACTCTATGTTGATTGGGCTGCTAAGCTAGTGTGGGGCATGTGTGCATACTCTATTCATGCTCCTGTGAATTATTTTGCAAAGGCATGGCTGAGCTTGTTGCTTTGACCCCTTTAAGGACCCCTTCTTCTGTCCCTTTAGCACTTCAAGCGTAAAAAGAGGAGTTGTTTTGCCACCAAGGTTTGTGCATGACTCATGGTTACTCTTTGATTCTCTTTGATTCCTGATTACTGAGAGTGTAAATGTAATTTGCAATTATGAAGTAAATGCTGGCAGTCAGGCAGGGAGGGATTTTTTTATGCTTTACAGGATGGGCTACTCTCTTGAGCAGCAGCCCTTCCTTCCTTCCTTCCTTCCTTCCTTCCTTCCTTCCTTTATACTTGGCAGAAACTGAAATTTTGCTGTCCTTTGTTTGGTACACAGCCAGTTCCAGGCTTCCCAAAAGAAAATCTGCAGGTAAATCTTTAAATACTAGAATTAAATGAAAAACTCTGTGTTCTTGATTATCTTCAAGGTTAGGTTTAGGCATACTCAGATTACAAAAAAAAAAAAAGCTTACTTTGAAACATTTTAAAAAGAAACTGGTTGGCTTTTTTTAAACAAATTCTGCCTGGATGTCCTCCTGCCTTAGAGGAGGCAACTGGCTGTAAAGGGTTGTGTGAGAATTGAAGGTCTGTGTATTCCTGAAAAAAAAAGAGTGTGAGAGAGATAAAACCAGTAATCTCTCTTCACATTTTTTTTTCCTGTTGGCATACTCCCTAGGCAAAAGAAGAAAGGCCATTTTTACTTGAATTCAAGGAAGGCAGTATAGGAGAAGTGATGCTTCTCTAATGGGACTTCTTAAAAGTACTTTGTTTTCTGCCAATTTTTCTGCAAACTAGCTTGCTGGTAGATCTTGTGATTCTGAGGTAAAAGGGGACTAAGAGGCTTTTTCCATTGTTTTAGTGGCCAAAACATTCAAAATATTTTGAGTTTTATTTTGAAGAAACACAGAACACTTAAACTAGTTTATGTTTTGTTCCATTGAAATGCAGACAACTCAAAATGTGTGGATGGAGCATATATCCCAAATATGTTGGGATAGTTTGGTTTGAACCCTAAACAATACGACTTGGTGTTGGTTCTGAAAGATCCTTTGAAGGGAATTGAAATATTAATGGGTAAATTAAAGAATTTGGTGCATTAGCAGGTTTCAAGATTAATTAACAAAAGACAAAGATCTTAACAAAAATAAGAAAATAGAAGATCATACAGAATTGATGAATGAAACAGGTTTTAAGATTGTAAAGAAAGTAAAATATCTGGGTATCACTATGACATATGAATTGCATGTTATTTAAAAATAACTATGTTAAGACATGGAATGAAGCTAAAAAAGAGATGTTAATATGGGAGAAACTGCAACTGTCATTGCTGGGGAGAATTTCTGTGATAAAAATGAATGTTTTGCATAGAATGATGTTTCTGTTTCAGACAATACCTGTTTTGACAACTGATGTATCAGTGGCAAAAGGATATATCTAAATTTGTGAGCAGGGGAAAAAACATGAATTAAATAAAAGGTGTTACAAGATGCAAAGGAAAGAGAAGGATTGGGTTTACCCAATTTGAAATTGTATTTTTCAGCTTGCTGTTTGGATGAAAGAGAAGATGTTGCTGAGAAATAGAAGGCTTTTGGAGTTAGAAGGACACGACCTGAGATTTGGGTGGCATGGATATTACTTTATTGGTATAATAAAGTCAAGGTTAATGTGGATTTCAAAAATCATTATGTTAGATGTGCCATATAAGGAATCGATACAAACCCAGTTCTGCCCGAAAACACCTCTGTGGCTCTCAGCACAAGAAGCATTTTATTCACGAGAAATAATAGGTAAACACATATGGCTAACTTATCGTGAGATAGTAGAATTTTGTCAAGGAGAATATAAAATAAAATCAGGAGAATTGGTGGCAAAGGGATATAATTGTCAATGGTTCTCTTATTTACAATTATTAGAAAGATTTAAAGTAGACAAAAGAATTAATGGTTTTGAACACTGTAAGACTGAGTTTGAGATAGAATTGTGTACAAATGATGAACATGTAATTGCTAAAATGTATAAATTTTTATTGAAATTTGAAACAGAAGAAGAACAAGTGAAAGAATGTATGATAAAGTGGGCTAAAAGTTTTGGTTATAATATACAGATGGAACAATGGGAAAATATGTGGCTGAAAGGACTGAAATTTACACTATGTTATAACTTTAAAGAGAGTTTTTATAAAATTATGTACCGTTGGTTTATGTCAACAGAGAAATTGTCTAGAATGTATAAAGGCACTTCAAATTTATGTTGGAAATGTGAACAAGAAGGGACATTTTATTATGTTTGGTGGATGTGTAAAAAAGCTAGAAAATTCTGGATTCAAATACATATGTATACTGATTCAGAAGATTTTATAGATTAATATACAATTGAGACCAGAGGTTGTTCTTTTGGGATTGATGGATAAACAGTTAGAACGAAACTCATGGAACTTTGTTTTTGTACATGATAACTGCAGCAAGATTATTGTATGCACAAAGATGGAAAGATTCAGCACCACCCACAATGGAGGAATGGTTGGTGAAGATGATGGAACTTGCTGAGATGGCTAAATTGACTTCTTTGATCAGAGAAAAGACAATATGTCCATTTATTGCTGACTGGAAACCCCTTATAGACTTTTTGTGCGAAACAGAAAAAAATGAACTTATGCTTTACGGTTTTGATGATTAGACAGGATAGATTATAGAAAGAAGAGAATTATGTTGTAACCTTAGTGTAAGAGGTAAATTTATAATTGTACTTATAAAACTGCTGTAAAGAAGATTGGACACTACTTCTTTGTATCTTTTTTCTTTCTTTTCTATTTTTCTTTTACCTTCTTTTCTTCCTTGCACTTTTAGCTTTCTCTTTGATTTCTTTCTTTTTCTTTTTCTTACTTTATACTAGTTTGTATTGGTTTTTATTTTTATTTTCAAAAATCTTTAATAAAAACTATGAATATAAAATAAATAATTTAGAGTGAACAGTGCTATGGAAATCCGGTATCCCACTTTTTTATATCACCTACATTACCCACAGTTGCTTTAGACGTTGTGTATTCACCTTTCTTTCTCTTAACGAAACACTAACTTATTCATGGGGTGAGGGGACGGGTCTCAGAAACCCAGTAACCATTTGTTTGTAGTTAAGGAGAGTGGGGACAAGCACCCTAGCCCTGTCACCACAAAAGCACAGTTGTCTCTGATGGGGAACTTTTAACTCCACACAATTTAGGGTCCTGATTCTCTCTTTAATGGAGAACTTCCAGAAGTGCTCTACATAAGGAAGGTAGTATGAGAGGACAGAGCCAGAAGACTAGTCCCCTTTTTAGATTTATCGAAGGCCAGAAGAGGGCTTCAGTTGCACAAGCATCATCTCATTACTAAAGAGTCTGTCTTCATTCATCTTTAAGTACTCTGAAATTATGATTATTTTGAGTTACCACAATAGAGAACAACCAAATGCCCTCTGTTAATTTAAATCATTTCAGCTTCAGATGAACTTTGTAATCATGTAAACCAATTAGAGAGTAAAACATGTTTAATTATTTTCATAATAGTCAAGCTATTGTCTAAAGTATATAAGAATGGTTTAAAATGTTGGAATGCAAAATATCCTCAAATAATTCATTGATATTTCCAAAAGAAAGTAATTTGAACCAATTACTAATAATTTAAATATCTAATTAAAGTGCCTGTCACTAACCACATATAAAGAGTACTGTTTCAAGTGCTTAGCATTCAACAGTTCAAAAATATCCACAAATTAATTTATTGGCTGCTAACACTACCTGGACAGAGGGCAGTGTTATTGCAAACCCTTGATTCTCTTAAAGGGCCGCTGCAGTGTGTCCCGTAAGGTGATACACAAGTTCTGGTTCGCACCTGCGACCCTTGACCACAAGTAACTGAACATGTACTCCAGTGGGCCCACTCTTCAGCACCAGATTCACCTGTATTCAAGACAATAAACAAACATGAATACAATCATGAGTATTGAGCCAGAGCTGTACTTTAAAAAAAAAATGCATGCAGGGAATAGCTACGAAACAAATTTAAAAAAGGATAACATATTTTTAAAATAAAAGCTCACTGAACTTAAGCATTTTGGAAAAATATGCAGTGAGTTAGAAAGTATATTTACAAAGTAAAAGAAAAATCAGATAACAAGTGGCATTAAGGAACAAGCAAACCTAATTTTGTACTCTAATTCCCCAGCCAGTTGTGCTGGCTGGGGAATTCTGGGACCTGAAGTCCACCTATCTTAAAGTTGTCAAAGTTGAGAAATGCTGTATTATACTGTTTTTCTCTTGCCATCCTTTCCTCTGCTATGCTGCTGAATCCTACCCTCTTTTAAATAAGTACAAACCACTCTTCTCCTATGCACTAAAACAGGACCATGTAACATTTTTTAGAGCAAGGGCTGAGCTCAGTGTTTGAATGGTGTGTAATGAGCCACATTCCAAAAAGTGAGTGGGCCAGGACAAAGAAATAGATATATCCAGAACAAAACTTCATATGATTAAATATAAATCTAATTTAAATTAAATACAGTCAGTATGATAACGTTCCACATACTGAATAATATCTTCCTTTGTCACCTTAAAAATAAAATTCAGCAGTGATATTTGAGGGGGTCTTGCACTCCTGGATAATTACAAGGATACAGATGGTTACCTCTCTTATCAAAGGCTGTCTTTCCATAGAAGCAAAAAAGTAAAGAATGTCTTTCTTTTATGCTTTTGTGGAAGAAGACATTCATTTCATCCACATTATGCTGAAGTCAATTTCAGCCTAAGATCTAGCAGCCCCATTGTATTTCATTCAGATGAATACAGTGGTGTGAGAAGTAATGTGAATCACTCATGTTTGTTTGTTGGTTTTCTTGCTTTGATTTGCTATATGACATCTACCCATTATGCTTATGCCAGTTATTAACTTTCCAAACATTCTGTCACACCTTAGTGTGACCAGGAAATAATGTTGAAACTACAGAAGAGTTGGTAGGGTTTGCCCAGGCAGGAATCAAGATTAATCCTTTACAAATAGTGTTCCCTTTCCTTTTCTTTTTCCTTTCTTTCTTTTTACCTCATGAATAGGAATGAATGTTTGCCATTCCTACCAACTGGGAGATGTAAAATAGGTTTCTATAGTCAATGCATTGAGATGGGAACCAAATTTTACACTATCCATGACACTGGGTACTCTGAAATATATTCACAGACATTCCAGTAAGACATCGCTATGTCCAACATGTGTATCTGCACAGAACTCCCAGTGCTAATATGTTATAATTCTTTAAAGTTTCACATTTAGGGAATGAGGCATTGGCAATTTGGTTTTCAAAAGGGAGAAGGTATATAAGATAATTCAAGGATTTTCACTTAGTGTATTGGTTGTGACAGGTGTTGACAAATAGATTGATTGGAACACAACCAAATTTATCTAACTAGAAGAATTCAGTCCTTATCAAAGATATGACTGACATTATGTTTAAAGGCATGGAGATGGATAAGGTATCTCAAATATGCATGGGATTTTAAATTTTTGCAATGTTCATTTCTATCACCATTGCCTACTTCAGACATGTAAGTAAGTGACAACAATCTTCAAGGGAGAGATATACATGTGTGCTCCTCTGCATTCATTACTGGGAGCAGGGAAGGAGGATAATACATCTTTGTAATGTGACTATGTAATATGATGGTTTTATGTAGTGAAGGAAAGGCAGGAAGCCTGCTCATCTGCTACACAAAGATTATGAACTTTTAAGTGACAAAAGTGTTAAAGATTTCTCTTGTTCAACATTAGTGCAACAAACTAACATCAGCGCCATGTTGGGGGCAAAAAGCTTTTAACGTGTGCTAAATGCAGAGAGTGTTAGGCTGCAAGCAGTACGTGACTTTAGGAGGGATTCCGATTTAGATGCATGCAACTGACTTATGAACTACTCCCCTACCTGTGATAGCTTTTCTAAGTCTTCCTTCAAATGCTTCAAGAAGGTTGTGAGATCATATTGAATGATATAAGCTCAGGTGCAGATGCCTCTTGGAAAGGAGAACCTGGATAATTAAGGGCTCCACCCCACTTTGGAATTTTCCCCATCCTTCCCAGTCCCTTCTCCCATAGCCTAACTATTCAGTTGGGTT
Source organism: Charina bottae (assembly GCA_023362775.1). Taxonomy (NCBI): domain Eukaryota; kingdom Metazoa; phylum Chordata; class Lepidosauria; order Squamata; family Charinaidae; genus Charina; species Charina bottae. Next base: position 4,935,664 of record JALMGJ010000009.1, read on the forward strand.
CCTATGTATGGTTTTGTGTACTGGGGTAAAAGCTGTTAGGAGAGAATAGCATGGGAAGTCCATTTGCACCAGCTACATTTGTAGCTTAAATCAGGAGCCAACCTGTTGGTTTGTTATTGAACAATTCTAGGATTTATTAGATTGTGGAATAGGCTTTCCTCTGTGGCAAGTCAGAGTGGAACAAACACATGACTGCACTGTTCACGTCTCAGTAGGTTGCTACCTACATTCCATACAGCCCAGTACTGAGCTTCTTGTACTCCACTGAATTAATTGGAACTTACTGTCAACTGGGATTTAGCTTTCATTCATGACTTTGTTCATGGGATTGCAGACTAAGAGATTTTCCACTTCTTTGTGTATAATTAAAAGAATTAAAAGATAGAAGCACTATCTTGACTGCACCAAGTCTATATAACTAAGACATGCAGAAATGGCAGCTGTTGTACAAATACATATTATTTTTACAATATACATCAGAATTCTAGAAGCATATGCTGCCTTCAGTTGTGCCTGAGCAAGTCCCACAAATTTACTGAATGTACTAAAACTTTTGTACAAAGAGCTACATGTAGCACATAACCCACTGAATTAATTATATCTTTTCCCTGAGGGACCTAATAGATACTGGACATTTTGGAGGGCACTGTAGAATCAGGTTGCCATAAAATGGTTTGCATTAAAACAGTAGAATTTTTAATTTTTGCTTATATTCAGCATGGTTTTATTTTGTCTGGGGCTGATTCCTAAGGCCTTGCTACCATCCTAAACACTAAGAGTGATCCGAGCTATAAATAAATATACAAGTACATTTTAAAATAGCCAAAGTAAAATTTATTGATTAAAATGGCTCACAAATCTATATAACACTTACCTGGATGATAATTTTAAATTCTTAATACCTAAAGAGGGTATAATATGGAGGAAAGCATAACTCATGGTTGGAGAATATATACAGTCATGCTGCAGACATGTGCTGTTGGGGCCAATGTACAGCTATAGACTTTTTTTTTAACATAGTGATCATCTGCTTCTTCCAACATGCATTTAGCACCTTCATTTAATACATTCCCCACCCACACACCCCTCTCTACATTGAAACTAAAATAAGAAACATGATAGAGATGCAGTAACATAGTTATTTCATTATGAAGCAAAATCAGTCCACACTTCACTGCAGGAAAAGGGTCTTTTCTTGTTCTTAAATGTGCACATTTGTTTCATAATAAAAACCCTACAGCTTCTTCATCTACAAAGGCTTCTCAGTTCCCTTTAGTGGAAAAGGGGGGACACATATGTGAAAAACTGGTCTTCCATTCTCCACTGAAGTGAAAGCAGCTGTCTGCAAGTAGAAAAACTGTGCATGCACTAGAGAAAAGCACAAAATGTATTCTGCATGGAGGTGTTTCAATGTCAGTAGTGTAGAGTTATCATAAGTAGGCACATGAATGCAGCATAAAAATAGTTTTTTTAAAAAAAAATACTGTATTTGCACAGATCCATATATGCACTTTCTCTTACACCAAAATTTGTTTTTCCCCCATTTTTAATTAATTTTTCTTTAAAAAGGGGAAATGAGTTTATACATATCAGAGCAAATCCATTATTCTGAACAATTTTAAGTGCTGCTCATAAATAACTGTATGATATGACACAGAACCAGGGTTTATCATCTAGGCTTTTTTAAAAAAAATACATAGAGGAAAATAAGCAAGGAAAAACTTCAAGTCACAGAAACAAATGAATGCCATTTCTAATTCTGCTTATCAATCTTATTAATTTCCGAGCAAGTACAGATAAATGTAGATGCATGTTAGAGGATTCTAATAATGCTACTGAAGGCAATACAACATTAATTTTACCACAAGAAAAGAAAAGCTTCACAGTGAACCACATATGCAATGATCAGTACTAAAAGAAAATCAGAATGGAAAAAGGAAGAGATGAACTAGATATTAGTAACTGTGCTGAAAAACAGAGCATAATATTTTGCAAAATGGATTAACCTACAGTATGTGAGCTACAAGTGGTTTGTTCTGTATTAGACAAGCGGGTTTTGTTTGAAAAGGCTGGTGTAAGATATTTGACTATCAAGTCAGGATTTTGGAAAATGCTTTCGGGATTTAAATATTCACTTTCTTTGAATCATAGAAACATTTTACTCAGAAGGGCAGATGCATTTATACTGTTGTTCTCTAAGGAGCACAGCAAGTGTGTTCAAGTACATGCTTGAGCACTATTTGATCTACGGGCTGCTATAGCAGACTATGGCACCATTTCATGGTAATTCTGTGAAAATACGAATCAGACTAAGAACACATGGCTCATAAGAAGCTGGTATTATATGGCTGCTTGAATGTCCAGAAAGGCCAAGTCCTGTTGTGATTGCAAAAGAGAGATGTGGCTAAAGTTCTTTTAAAAATCAAGGTAGCATATTTTCAACAATGAATGGAGACTCAGTTGGATCAAACCTAAACACCTTTAAGACAGCTGTATAAGGTTTTTAACTACAATAAAAGAAATGGGAGTTAAGAAGACTTAATTGGATTGGATCATAGTGATATCTTCCAACTCAGATAACCAGTCTTTCAGGTCTTAAGGTATGGTTCAGAGAGCCCTGTTGTATGCCTTATGAGAGTGAGAGAGTATCAAAAGTGATTTATATCAGAAGTTTGTTTTATAGAATCATGACTGTCTACACACAGAGACTCTACAGCACAGGACACATTTCACGTTGAAATTTACTATAGGACACGTGTGAATATTATACAAATATGTGTAGAGGGCTGATCACATGGTTCTTCCCCCCCCCCGCCAAATCAGAACATCAACATGGAGATAGTCTACCTTACCAGCCCTCTGTTTGCTATTGCTTCATTTGTACGCATCACCTTGCTGCATAGAATTGCACCATACTGGAGAAGTAACTGTGTGTAGAGGAAGCCTTATATTTGCCATATTGTGGTCTTAATTTTGCACTAGATATTTGTATTAACACTTTGAGTGAATTGATTATATGTGTTTGGCAGGAAGCATATCTACATGTAAGAAAATCAAATGGCTAGATGAAATGAGAACTGCCTTGTACTAGGTTTCATCACTGTCCATCTAATTTAATGACTGATTGGCAGTGGTTTTTCAGGATTTCAGAGTGGAATTTTTCCAGCACTATTTGGAAATGCAGAGGACTGAATTTGATACTGTCTGCTTGTGAAGATTGTGCTCTGTCACTGAGCACAGCTTATCATTTTTAATCATAGCTCATTTCCTAATATAAATTTATAGCCACTGTGCTTAAGAAGTGCAGAATTCATTCTTGTTGAATTGTTAATCATTTTGGTGTAGGGAAAGACAGGCTAAGATCCTTTACACATTTTTCTGTATGTCCCATTGATAATAATGGGGTTTACTTCTAAGTAGACATGGGTAGGATTACACTGACATTGTGCCATAATACAAAATCTAAATAGAGAATTTAGACACTTAACTTGTGCTATTGAAGGTAAGTTATCACCCAGTAATCTGAACCTGAAGCTGTGAAACCTCTGCCATTCACTCTACATATTCAGATTTTCTTTTTTAAACACACACACACAAAACTATATTATATAGATATACTTTTTTCCTGAATGTGTGATTAACTATGGCTTTTAAATTTAATACAAAATTCATATTAAAATAAATACTTTATGTTTTAATAACTTCATATTGATAGCATATATATTGGACACTTATCTAAGTTCTTTTATTTATGGATTTTAACTGGTGGTTAAAAAAAATAAGAATAAATGGCTTTTTAAAAGTATCAGCTTAGAAAACTGACAAATATGCAGCAAAAGATTATGGAGACATGCAGTGGCATTGCTAAAATTAAACACAGTAAGGAGATAAAAGGTAATTAATGTATTACCAGTTTGTGCCATAAATTTAGCAGCATCAGCTTGTTCCTGAGGGACCCTTTTTTCATGAACAGATCGAGGTCGCTGACTTTTAATTGTATGATCTCCCATCATTCCAAATTCTAAAGACAGAATAAAGGTTTATGAAAGCTTGTGCGTAGACATTTCTCAAAAGGTTACATACTATCTCATGCAGTTGTTTGACAAAAACACCTGAAGAGGGCATTAGTAGAACATCAGTTTACAAGGCCTGTTTTTGCTTTGTTTTATATTATTTTAAATGCCTCAACATGTGTTTGGATAGAGGTTTTAATCTAAAACTTGTTTTAAATTATTTTTAAAATATATAGAAATATTCCAGAATTGTGATACATAAAAAAGCAGCTGTGGTACAAAATCAGTTATTTAAACTAGAGACATTATATTCAGAAATAATTTAAATCAGTGCAAACCACACCAGAAAACTATCGCCAGCGCATTAAGAGCTGTCATTCTGCGACAGAACTTGGCGCTTCTTGCTGAGATCGATTGTTTTCCTGCTTAAGCCTTCCGACCAGTGGAATGACAAGGAAACTTTCATGAGAACAGTACAGATGTTACATAATGGTGGGACCAAAATGCCTTATGTAATCTGGATGCAATAGCAGCTGTGTCTTCCTTTCATTGTTTCAGAAAACTCTCTGCTACAAAGGACATGGAAGTCCCTGGGCTTTTTCCTCCCTGCTGTTCATTCTAAAACAGAATCGTTCTTTGATTTTAATAGGGGGGAAAACCTATCTTAAAAACTCCTGCATGGAAATCATGAGATGCTATTTAAAACACAAGACAGCTCTGCTAATTTTCCTCAGTGCCTTTGGCAAATCACTTAATATCCAGCAGTTTAAACCTAAAATTTGTTATTGCTCATAACTATGTGCCCCAGCACCTTCAGAGTGCATCATCACAACATATGGCATTATTTTAGAAATAGAAGCAACTATTCTGGCAGAATTAGCGTCAGCGTGACAGGCTCTACTGTTCAGTGCCACAAGTAGCATGCACAGATTTCATAACCCAGAAACAGGCAGGCCTACTGCAGTAGTTGAGCTAAATAAAACTTCTTTGTTCTTTTTCTTAACTTTCTTTTATGAACCAGGTAACATTTATAGTGAGAGAGCCAGTTTGGTGTAGTGGTTAAGGCATCAGTCTAGAAACTGGGAGACCACGAGTTCTAGTCTGGCCTTAGGCACAAAGCCAGCTGGGTGACCTTGGGCCAATCCCTCTCTCTCAGCCCTAGGAAGCAGCCAAGGGCAAACCACTTTCGAAATCTTGCCAAGAAAACGGCAGGTACTTGTTCAGGCAGTCACCAGGAGTCAAAAACTGACTTGAAGGCACCCCCCACACCCACACACATTTATAATGGCTTTAATGCAAATGTCTAGGAGTGGGAGAATACTGTATATATGTACATACATACATACATACACACATACGTACATACATACGTACACACACAGACACATACATACATACATACATACATACATACATACATACGGAGTTCCATTTAGATGTACAGTATATGAATTTATAAAATTTAATATGTATATACTGCACTGATGTGCAACTACTACAATCTGCATGATAGCAGCAACTGTGTTACCATGATCACACTACAGCTACTGCATATGGAATTCACATTTTAAGATATCAGTTCTCATGAATAATGTCTCCTGTAAGTAGAGCATAGATTTACAAACTGTGTGTCGCGACACATTAGTGTGTCGCGACCAAACCCGGAAGTGCTGATGGTGCGTCACCGACGCCCATGCAGCGGCGCGCGCAGCGATGGTGGTGGTGTGTGTGGTGGCGGGAGCGGCAGCGGCAGCGGCACACCATCAGCGCTTCTGGGTTTTAGCGCAAAACACAAGGCCACTGACGCTGCCGCCATGCACGTCACCGCCGTGCATGCCACCGCCACTGTTGGTGTGTCGCCAATGGCAGAACTTTGGAAAGCACTGAAGTAGAGGATAGCTATGAAGTTCATGTTCCTGGGAATTTTCTTTTCTCCTAATATTGACACAATTTTCTTGGCAAATATTAGATAATTATTAAATTTGTTTAATGGTTAAATTTTGTTTTTTAATATTAATGATAATAAATCATTCTTATTTTACATTGCAAAGATATTATTTTTAAAGAAATATAACATATATGTTTATTCACAGTATGATTTATTTTAGAAACAATGATCATGTAAGAATGCATTATTTAAAAGAGATGTTTCATATTTGATGTTTGATATGTGTGTGAAATCCTTCATTTCTTTTGTTTATGCTATATTTCTTTGTAGCTCTTATTAGAGCACTTGCTAGCAACAATGGTAGAACTTTGAAATTAAGTAAATATTGTGAAAATTTAGTAAAAAATGACTCATTCCAATTATCTTTTTCTAAACCCACAAATTACAATCTGCCACGATTAGTACTACCCAGCAATTGGTTTCAAGTTCTGGTAGTCTCTCACCACCACCTCCACCTCCAAAGTGTGGTGACTTCCTGTTCCTCATCTCCATTTTTGCCAGAGTCTTTTCTTGCTTCCTGACCAGTTCCTCTGGGCAAAGAGAATGAGAAGTTACTAGTTATTTTTCTAACACACTGAAGAAGAAGCAGAAAAGGAACAGGCTGCTCCTCCCACCCTCTGACTCTATTCCGAAGCAGAAGTCTCAACCCCACCAGCAAGAATCTTAAGGTCTTGAGACATGGGCAAATTGATTGCCTGAACTCTCAGCTAGTTCTTGGGTTCTCCTTCCTGTTTCTCTTGGTAGAAGGGAAAATAGCAAGTCAATGCCTTGCTAGGTTATCTAAGACTCTTCAGTAGGAGAGGGTAGAGGCAAGCCAATGTTGGTTCCAGGAAAGAGAGTTTCCAATTACTATTTAAACTCACAGGCTGGAGTAGGGAACAGTAAGTTTTTGAGGTTCCATGTGTCAATGAGTTAGCTGTCACATCGACAAGTCTTTCCAAAACTGGGAGATTTACAGAAATGTATGCAGGCTTAATGCAAAAAACAGTAAACAGTTGTTCAGTTGATAACTGAGCAACTAGAGTGGTTGGTTGGTGCGGTTGTTCTTTCTTGAATTTCACCTGCTTCCACTGGGCAATGGCCACATTTTCAGAAATAAAAAAATGTGCAACAATGAAATGGTTTGCTGTAGGAAGGGCTTCCAGAGGCATTGAGGAAAGCATCATGTAGAATCATTCCTGATGAGAATAAGCCTTTTAACAGCACAGTCCCTGATACGGTATCACAATAGTATGTTTGTAGTTACCAGACTGGCAATGTATCCTATCTGCAAATAATCTGATATGTTGCTCTCAGTGTGGAAACTGCACCCATTGCTTTGCTTTTATTATTAAGCTTTGTTTCACCATACAGGAATTTGACATTCTTTTTGACCCATATCCTTTCTTCTGCATTTATCTAATTCATTTCTGTCATACAAAGTGACATTGCATAGAATGGCTAGAATCATTTGCAGCTTCTTCCCATTTCCCAACATTTCATCTCAGTATGTGTTTTAGGCAGATCTGCATTCTGTTGGTAGAATTTTGTTTTCATCACTAGATGGCAGGATATGCCTTAACTTGAACTGCAAATGGGCTGCAGTAAAATCAGAATCTAGCTACTATCCCTCCCCCCAACCTTTCCTCTATCTTTCCTTCCCTGTTCCAGAAAATCAAATCCAAAAATTAGCAGTAGAATATTCTCTTGAGGAGAGCTTGGGTGAAAACAGAATCCTAAGATTAAAGACCTAACAAAGGATGAGAAACTATGGGGATTCTGAGAGCTTTCTGCCATCCAGAAAATGCTTTGCTAAATTAACTGGACTGACAGGATTGAAGTGTCATAGCAGATCACTACTCCTTCCTACTTCTGATGTCCTCCATTTAGAAGTATAAAACTGAAGTCTTGGCTTACATATTCCCACATGTAATTGTCTCCAAGTAAATCCCATCCAGAAGGAAAAATGTGAAATAATTCATAGCATAAAGGCAAAGATCTAAATAAAAATAAAATGTTAACAGTCACACATTGACATTAATGATTTAGTGGCAACCTGGCCATTGGACAATAATTGTTGGGGAATTAGGATGATAAGAATGGGTATAATAAATAAATAAATAAATAAATAAATAAATAAGAATTAGTATATATATTACATAACAATAATGCTATAAGTGTACATCAGTGACAAAAAGTGTGATTGAAGAGCCAGGAGGCCCCTGGTTCAAATTTCATTGCAGTCACAATCTCAGGTAAATGGTCTTAGATGAGCCTGCCTCTTCCATTCCCCACCCTACCTTCTACTGCCAGGTTATCCAGATAATACTGACTTGGCAAAATTGTTGTCATTATTGTTGAACTGATACATAGCTATGATTTAAATACTAGAAAGCTATACATAAATAACTGCCAAGTATGACTACAACTATGGCTATAGTTCCTTTGCTTCACAGCATAATAAATTCAGCTGGAAGTATGAAAAATTTCCTCTTAATTTAAAGAACAGCTAGATTGCGGTTCTTATTCCTATACATGCAAATCTAAGGCAAGTGTTGACTGTTTATTTTATGGGAAGATGGGATCAATTTCTTTGAATTATTAAGAATATCTTGTTAATTTTGGCTGGCTGCCTCAAAACACGGACATTAATGCAAAGGCTTTCCTACCCCTGTTCCAACTTGGGAGGGATTTTCATGATAGCTGGTGGAACAAGACTTACAGTAAATCTCCCTCCCTCTGCAGGTTAGGGCAATCTCAGTTTAAATTCCATCCTGTCCCATCTTTCCATGATTAAATAAACACGTTAATAAAAACTAAGCTGATGTGGCTAAATATTAACACAGGTTGTTAGGTTAAATCTCTCCCACTTTCCATTTCCTACTATTGTCTATTGGTGTGTGTGTGTGTGTGTATGTCTGTGTCTCTGTGTGTGAATGTATATGAAGGGGCTGGATAGCGTAGTGGTTAGAATGCCACCCTTTGACACAGGAGACTGGGGTTCGAATCCTGACTGGTACCTACCTTACCAGTTGTTAAAGTTATTTGTTAAAATTATTCTATGTAGGCTTCAAGCGAATGGATTCCTTCACTGTGAAATCCTAGCCTGTAAAATGGAATTTTCCAAGTTCCTCTGCTGTAAGCAGTTTCCCATAACAAAAAGCAAGTAAACACCAGATGTGATTTTCTCTAGTCAAAACAATGTGGTGATAACAGCCTTGTCCCATGAGAACTGTTCCCCGGGAGAAAAGCCAATATGCAACACCGCCACCTTGTGGCGGTTTATAGTAAGTACAACTGTTACTACAATGTTAAGCTGAAAAATGGCCTAGCCCACATTAGCCAATCAGAATGCTGAAACAAGGTTTTCAAGTGTATAATTCAGCTATGAACTGTGGGTATTCACTCACTCAATTCTATGCTTCTGGTCTGCTGTTCGCTGCGCTGGATCTGGCTGTAACAAGGGGGTTTGTTTTTGAGTCCTTGGGCAAAGACCACCTAACGCTTCACCTGCCTACCTCAGATATGAGAGTGACATGAACTAAGAGAGTCATGCCAGTTCAGACATTGCCCAAATTAAAAAGCTCCAAACCAGATGTTGGGGAACCAGGACACCCTGACAATAAGTGGGCTACTGGAACAAACCATACATGGACGAGACAAGTGAATCTGGAATTGATGGAATGCTATTACAACAGTAGACCTAATGAGAGGGTATATATGAAACATGAGGGAACTATGGATGGACAGAAGACCTACATCCACACTAACTGAGAAACAGCTAGTTACCCAGCGCTTCAAAATAGTGAAGAGGAAGCTGCTCTCACAACTTGAGATAGACCAACTACACATTACATCCCAGACTCAAGAAGACCCGGAAGAACAACTGGAGGTACAGCCAACACCTGAAGCTGGAACGTCACTGCCACCCCCTCCATTACACAGCACAGCAGCTGATATGAGGCATAAGATCATGGATAAACTAGCTACAGTTAACCCTCGAGACCAATTACCAAGGCTCAGTGGAGAAATACCATCAGATAGTACGGGGACCGTGGTGGCTCAGTGGTTAGGACGCTGAGTCTGAAGCCATTAAGGCTGACAGCTCAGCAGTTTGAAACCCAGAGCGTCAGCCGCGTGCCGGAGTGAGCTACCAGCAATTAGTCCCAGCTTCTGCCAACCTAGCAGTTCAAAAGCATGCAAATGTGAGTAGATAAATAAGTTACCACTCTGGTGGGAAAAATTACAGGTTCATGAAAGGAGCCTCCTCGGGCTTCCCCCGGGCAACAGTGATGTCACCGGCAAATCCTTTCACTACAAAAGCACCTCGCTGCTTCTGACACACACAAAAAAATCAGATAGTATGCTAGAAGGTACCAATAGAGCCCTCACAACAATCCCTACTACCACCATAACTCAGACCAATGAACTGGTATACACTACAGCTGCTGTAATCCTGGAGATGCTTGGCTACATGATCAAGAACAGCAGTACATACCACCCCCTGGAAAATAAGGTTGGAGGCTAAGATCAAGGCAACTTGGAGAGAAGTTAGTCAGCTGGTGGAACTACAGAAGGGTGTGGAGATTAAGGATAAAACTTGGCTATTGAAAGGGCCTGACTCTATCTGAAGCCCTAAAGACTGCTAAACAAAGGCTCACAGCACTGGCTACCAGGCTAAGGAGATACACCAGAGAAGCAGAGGCCAAGAAGATAAATGCCCTGTCCTTCAAAGAACCATCCAAGGTGTACTCCCAAGTGCAGTGCAACAAAACAGTAACAGCAGAGCCACCAACAGCAGAAACTGAACAGTACTGGAAAAACATATGAGAAAGAGAAGACACATAACACCAGTGCAAAGTGGCTGCAGAACCTGAGAGCAGACCACAGAAATCTCCCGGAACAGGAACCAGTCACCATCACAGTAGCAGACATCCAACAGCGGGTCAAGAACATGAAGACCTGGACAGCACCTGGTCTGGATGTGACCCACACCTACTGGCTAAAGAAACTAACAGCAGTGCATGAACGCCTAGCAGCACAGATGAACCAGCTGCTAGCAGCAAGGTCCCACCCAAACTGGCTAACACAAGGAAGGACAGTGCTGATCATGAAAGACCCCCACAAGGGAACAGCACTGGCCAACTATTGGACAATAACCTGCCTCCCCACAACATGGAAAGTCCTATCAGGCATCACAGCTGCCAAACTAAAGGACCATATAGGCCAGTACATGAGCACAGCTCAGAAGCGCATTAGGAACACCAGAGGCTCAAAACACCAGTTGCTTATAGAGCAGTCGCTCAAGACTCAAGGTCTATACAGACCAATTTGAGCACAGCATGGATTGACTACAGGAAAGCCTACTACTCAATGCCACACGCATGGATCTGTGAATGCCTGGCACTATACAAAGTCAACAGGACACTAAGGACGTTCCTCAAGAACTCAATGAAACTGTGGAAGACAACTCTAGAAGTTAACTCAAGACAGCACGCACAAGTGGACATCAAGTGCGGCATATCCCAAGGTGATGCACTGTCCCCAGTGCTGTTCTGCATAGGCTTGAACCCCCTCAGCCAGATGATCACAAGGACTGGATACTGGATACAGATACAAGTTCAAGAGTCAGCCACCTCCTCTACATGGATGACATCAAGCTGTATGCTAAGAGTGAATGAGACATCAACTCACTGATCCACCTGACACGGATCTACAGTGAGGACATTGGATGTCATTCGGACTGGAGAAATGTGGCTGGATGGTAGTAAAGAGAGGAAAAGAAGTTAAGACTGATGCGGTGAAACTACCATCAGGCGACATACAGACATACAGACCAGCTACAAGTACTTTGGTATCCCATAGTCACAGGGGAACCATGATGGGGAGGCAAGGAAGTCAGCAACATCTAAGTACCACCAAAGGATAAGACAGGTCCTGAAGAGCCACCTCAATGGGAAGAACAAGATCCATTCATCAACACGTACACCCTGTCAATAATCAGATACCCTGCCAGTATAGTGAGCTGGCCAAAGGAGGACATGGAGGTTGCCGATGTGAAGACCTGGAAGCTCCTCACAATGTACGAAGGTTTCCACCCCAAGTCCAACACCCAGAGACTGTACATTAGCCAGAAAGAGGGCAGGCGGGGTCTGGTGAGTGTCAAAGCCACTGTCCTGAATGAAACCCAGAGCATCCAGGAGTACATCAGTAAGATGGCACCCAAAGATGAGCTGCTGAGGTAATGCCTGTGGCAGCAGCAGACATGGCAGGAAGATCAAGCAGAGGAAGTGCTATGGCAAAACAAGACCCTGCATGGGATGTACCATCGACAGATAGCTGAGGTGGCTGACCTTGGGAAATCCTACCAGTGGCTGGAAAGGGCTGGACTAAAAGACAGCACTGAGGCACTGATCATAGCAGCACAAGAACAGGCACTAAGCACCAGATCCATAGAAGCAGGGGCCTACCACACTAGACAGGACCCAAGTAAAGACTGTGCAGAGAGGCCTCAGAGACAGACCAACGTATAGAGGCAGTGTGTAAGATGCAGGCAGGAACAGCATACGCTGAACAGCACAACCAGGTAGCTGGTATTATGTACAGGAACATCTGTACAGTGTATGGGCTAGACCCTCCCAAGTCCAGATGGGAGATTCCACAGAAGGTCGTAGAGAATAACAGGGCTAAGATCCTGTGGGACTTCCAGATCCAGAAGGACAGGCAGGTACTGGCCAATCAACCAGACATCATGGTAGTAGACAAGAACCAGAAGACTGCAGTGGTGATAGATGTAGCAGTGCCAAGTGACAGCAACATCAGGAAGAAGGAGTATGAGAAACTGGAGAAGTACCAGGGCCTGAAAGAGGAACTAGAGAAGATGTGGAAAGGGAAGGCCAAAGTGGTCCCAGTGGTGGTAGGAGCACTCGGGGCTGTGACTCCTAAGCTGGGACAGTGGCTCCAACAGATCCCAGGAACAACATCAGAAGAGTACAATGCTAGGAAAAGCTAAGATATTGTGCAGAACCCTCAAACTCCCAGGCCTCTACTAGAGGACCCGAGGTTGAGGAAGACACATACCACCCATAGGGGTGAGAAGGTAATTTTTATATATAAGTACAAGAGGATGTAGCACTCTTGGAAATGGGCAGCTAAGACCTCAAAAAAATTCCTAAAACTATGTTAATATAATTGAAAAGAAATTACATCAGAAAGAGCAGAAATTTCATGAGAGCTAAATCTCACATAATTACATTCACATGATAGGTCATGAGATGTTGGCCATTTTCTTAAAAGCAGGGTTTTTCATTTTCATTTTTTAAATTTTTGTAAAAACATAGTTCTCTTAGTCACCCCACAGGATCTCAAGTGAAATCACATGATAGTGCTCACTGTCATGAAATTTTGCCAGCACAAGGACTACAGCCATTTAATTATTAAAGACCTTTAATTTCAATAATCATCACATTTACTAGATGAGAAAATACAACAGCTTGTAAATGGATAATACAATTCTGTGAACTAATCACAGTGGCTTCTAACTTTAAAACATGTAAGTTCTTTATTTGGTAGATTTAGGATCTTGTTCTAGCTTTTTTAGTGGTATTGTTTGATGAAGAGGCATAGGATTGGATAGAGACAAGGAAAAATCCCTTATATCTGATGACAACCTGGCAACAGTCATGCATATTCTGTTCACGATCTTACACATTGGCCTTATTTTTCAATTTTGGTAAATACTGCCAAAGTATTAAAATTTTAAACTCCCTGATATTATAAACAGCATGCTGGCTGTGCAATTCTGGCAGTTGCAGTCTTAACACATCTAGAGAGGATCAAATTGGGAGCTGCAGTTCTACATTATGAGTAGCATCCCTCATCAAAGGCTGGAGTTCTGGGATTTGTAATTCAGAAACATTTGAGGGCTATAGTTTCGTCATCCTTTAAACAGAATTATTAAGTGTAAGTCCTGTTGAATTCAATGGGACTTAGTTCTGAATAAACATAAAGAGAATTGCATTTAAAATATCCTTAATTCTTGACTGAAAACAACAGTTTTATGTTCTAAATTACATTATTTCATCTTTTTTCTAATTTGGTATCCTGGAGCAACTATTTATATATGACATGTAACTGCATTTTATATTTTTCCATTTTTGAATATAATGTATTACATGCATAATTTTCTGCCCAATTTATATATGTCACCCTATCTATAACTTTAGATGTTCAATTACTATTCATCTTCCTAGTCTGTAATGCTGGGAAATGTGGAAGAAACGAGAAGACAACCAGCAACTAGGTGGACAAACTCAATTATAGCAGTGATTGGTACACCAATGGAAGACTTGGAGGACCAGGTTAGAGATAATCTAGGAGAAGATCTATCTACATGGTCACTAGGAGCCAACGCTGACTTCATGGCAATCAATCAATATTTAATCTACTACAGAAGTGTCTGAGCTCCAGACCGTCAAGTTAAATGGAAATATAATGAAATTAAACAAAATGTGTGATATTCACAGCATTAAAATACAGTATTAATATTAACAATAAATAATGTGCTGACCACCAGATTGTACCTGATGTGTTCTTATTTGAACAAAACAGTTTCAAGGGATTTCTGCTTCATTTTACCTCTAGCAAACTCCACACTGTGCAGGCAGACAGCAGAACTGAGGTAATACCTTATCTGTTTAGTCACTGGTTAAGAAATAATTTAGAAAAGATGGACATTAGGAAAATAATCAAGTCTAAAAAGTACATAAAATGAGCTTAGTGTATCTTGTGCCAGGAACTGTAGAACAAAATGAAGCAAACTAATTATAGTAGCAAATTAAATCTAAAGCACCTTGGAACAAAATGGTGCTTAGAGGTTCCTGAGTCTTTAAGGAAAATATCTCTTTACAGACCATACATTGTAATCCTAATTTATTCTTCTTAATTTTTTTGTTAAATAGAGTACATCCAAATATATAAATAGATGACACCTATAAATCATATATTACTTTCATTAGCCATAATAAAAACATTGTGTGTCCCCCCCAATATATTAATTTTTGCTGTAGTTATTTTTGAGACCCCTGTATCACCTTACTGCCCAAAGACTACAATTCTTACTGGGTTGATTTGAAAGATCGCTATGTCCCACTTCCCAGATTTATTTGCTGCGATATAAATTAAATCCAATTCATTTGCTGATCAGCTGTAAGCCTGCTAGCCAAGGCTGTCATTCTTGCCTTATATATTATTAATGCAAAATACATGCTCTGTAGCAAGAGCAACTCCATAGCACAAAAACCAGTTGGCCAGTATTTTGCCTATATAGGCCAGGGCAAGGCAGTCTGGTGCCCGTGGACTGCCATGTGCCAGGGAGACTCACCTTGGGGTCTACAGACCTCTCTCCTACCTGACCTGAAAAGTAAGCTTGGTAGATGGCTGCAGTCCACTACTTTATCAAGAAATGAATCTACCTGCGCTGTGCTCCAAAAAGATAAAGGCAAAATAAGATGGACTGAAATACAGTACATTAAATTCATCTACAGCTGTAATTCAGGACACATTTCCCTGAGAGTATACTGTATCTCTCTGAACTCATCTGGAGTTACTGAACTTCTGAAGAGAACTGGGCATAGAACTGTACAATAAGAATAACATCTGAAACAGTTTATTGTGTTGAAATGGGATTTACTCTTAGGTTAAATGTACTTAGGATTTCAGGGCACAACTGTCAACCTAAATGTATTCAAAATACATTGCAAATGTATTTCATGAGGTTGGAGTCTTACACAATCCTATTTAGAACAGAAATATAAGAGTCAACAGAATTTGTCATGACTAATTTAAACTTCATTCATTTTAGTGATCCTATTCTAAGTATGACCATCTAGAACTGACATAATCCATCTGGTTTTACCTGTAAGGTAGTTTTGGAGTCAGCAGTCCCCAACCTTTCTGGCACAAGGGACCGGTCGTGGAAGAAAATTTTTCCATGGACCGGGGGGGGGGGGGGCGGGGTTTGCAGGCGGGAGCCAATTGTGTGCACCCGGGAGTGGGATTTTCAGGCGGGAGCCAATCGTGTGCACCCGGGGGCGGGGTAATCACGCACCCCAGGGGGCGGAGTTTGCAGGAGGGAGCCCTGCGGCCCACTTCCTAACAGGCTTCGGCCCACTAGTTGGGGACCCCTGCTCTAGATCAGTGTTTCTTAAACATTTTGCTCTCAGGACTCCTTCCCACTTTTAAAAATTATGGAGGACCCCAAAAGAGCTTTTGTTCGTATGGCTTATATTTATTGATATTTATCATATTAAAAATTAAAATTGACACATTCCTAGTATATTTAATTATTGAATCATGTAAAAATAACAATATTAAACCCATTAGATATTAACATAAATAAAATATTTTTCATGAAAAAAACCGATATTTTTTAACAATAAAAATAATAATGAAAAGAGTGACATTGTTTTAAATCTTTGCAAATATCTTCAATATCTGGCAAATAATTTTGATTTTGCAGACCCCTGAGAGGATCTTGGGGGGGAATTGGAATTTAGCACACTATTTCTCTTCATGCTCCTTTGGAAATTAATATGGTTAACAGAGTATTGCAATATTTAATCCTCTATTATACTTCCCATATATTTTACATTTTTACCAAATTTATTTTTCAGTGTGGCCAGTTGTTTATGGTGTTCCACTTTACTTAAATGCATCTAGTCCATTATCTAGGAAGATATAAATTAAAATATATTTTTTTAAAAACCCAAGAGTTTGTAAAATGGTCGTAAGAAGGAAACAATAGCATAAATCATATTCTGATTTAGTTGGTCTGAATCAGATGTTTACTTTTGTTCAAGAAATATCTGAAAAAGTATCATTTGGAAATTTGGATTTAAATGTGCCTCTTCCTTGGCATCCTGGCAAAAGTGGCTGTGGTATACCCATGAGATGTAGTGGCTAAAATGTTGGATTTGGACTGGGAAGGTCCCGATTCAAGTCTATCCTTAGCCTAGAAATTCAATGATTCATTGAATGATTCAATTATTCATTTCAGGCCAGTGACACACACTCTCTCTCTCTCTGGAAGGTGGTTTTGAGGATAAAATAAAGGGAGACCTGTATGTAGGCCACCTTCAGACTGCAGAGAAAAGGTAGGATATACAGTAACAACATTTAATGCAACTAGCTAAATAAATAATACAACTGTCTAAATAAATAGGTGGAGTATAAGGGCTGAAGAAGGAAAACACAAATGGTTTTTTCCTCAGACTAGGATTCTTTTGGGCAAGTCTTAAAATATGTTGCATGTCTGCAGAAGTCCAACAAGGTGGACTAGCCTGGCAGTGCGATGGACCCCGGCAGTGTGGTGGGCTCTGGTGTGACGGGCTGGCCCTGTTGGCCCAGGGGATTTCTGTTGTACAACAGACCCCAGTGGTGCGGCCAGCAACTCGACAAACCCGGTGCTACGGAATTGGGTGGAGGAAGGTGATGACCTAGAGTGGCTCTGGGCCCCCTCCCCTCCCCTCCAGAGCCAGAACCCCTGGACAAAGTGGTGGGGGCAAGTAATCTTGGCGGCTCCATGGACTGCGGCGACACAAAGGATCCGGGTTGTTACAGCAGACCTTGGCATGGTAGGCCTGGATGGTGAGGAGCAACGGGCCTGGAACTAAGAACTTGATCATCTCCTCCCAACCATCCCAGAGATGGCAGAGAGTGCTTAGGGTACCCCAGAGTGAGTGAAGGACTCCCTCCTGAGTGTGAGAGACAAGGGGGGATTCCAGGAGTGACTGATGGTATAAGAGAACACTCACTTCCTGAGTGAGAGACAGGGGGTGAGGAGGAGTGGAGGAGTTGTCCCTCCTACCGACCAGTGAGAGAGGCCAGGGGGCATAGTGAATGGTATAGTGAATGGGCGGGTGATGACTAGGCCTGACGGTGCCGAGAGCAGGAGCTGATGCACTGGAGGGCCTGCCATTGCCCTGTGGGTGATTGAGAGTGTGTGAGGATGTATGAGTGGATAGAACAATCCCTATTTAGAACCAGGGACTCCAGAGGTCCAGGATTGGGGCCGAATGTACTGGGAGTCTCTGGGGGCTGTAGGGCAGGTCACATCATTGAGGTGGTGATGGGTTGGGGATGCTATGGTGGGAGCCAGAGGGCGGGCCATCTTCGGGGAAGACACCCCCAGTATTTGCTACTGGTGGTGTGTTCTGGCCCTCTGAGTTCAGACCCAGGCCCTGGACAGCAGATCCATAGGGGCCCTGCTCTTCAGCTGCTTCTTAATGCCAGGTCAGTAAACAACAAAGCCCCCCTCATACACGATCTGATCATGGAGGGGGGGGCAGACCTGGCACGTATTACCAAGACCTGGCTGTGCCCTGAAGGGGGGGTGCCCCTTTCAGAAATGTGCCTGGCCAGGTTTATGGTATGGCACCAGCTGAGATCCCAGGGCAGGGGGGAAGGGTGGCTGTTGTCATCCAAGAGTCTCTAAAGGCCTACAGGGGCACTGCTCCACAAGTGGCTGGTTGTGAGACCCTGTTTTTCAAGTTGGGTTCCTGAGAACATTTGGGAGTGCTGCTACTGTACCAGCCTCCCTGATGCATAGCAACCTCCCTGCCTAAGCTGCTGGAGGCCATCTCGGGGTTGGCGGTGGAGTTTCCCAGACTCATGGTTTGGACTTCAACCTGCTGTCCCTGGGGTGTGCCTCAGAGGTGGCTCAGGAGTTCATGGCTACAATGGCAGCCATGGGCCTGTCCCAGATTATTCAGGACCTGACTCGAGACAGTGGTCTCATCCCGGACTTAGTTTTCTTGTCTGAGCAATGGCAATGTGATCTGAGGGGAGAGCTGCACCTATCCCCATTGTCATGGTCAGATCACATCCTGGTGACCTTGAGATTCTCCTATGCCACCCATCTCTGCAGGGAGGCAGGACCCATTCGATTGGTACGCCCCCGGTGACTGATGGACCTGGAAGGGTTTCAGCAGGAGCTGGGGGTTATACCCAAGGATCTACTGCATGGTCCAGCGGAGGCCCTGGCCACAGCCTGGAATAGGGAGGCGGCTGGGGCCTTGGACAGGATCATGCCTGTGTGACCTCTCTTGTCCCATCAAACCCAACACTTCCCGTGGTTTATGGAGGAGCTGAGGGTTTTGAAGAGGATTAAGAAAAGTCTAGAGCACCGCTGGAGGAAGACAAAGACCGAACCCGACCGAACACAAGGTAGAGCTGCTATTAGGGCCTACCTTGTGATGGTAAGAGCAGCTAAATGTCAATATTTCTCTGCTCTTATTGCATCTGCAGAATGCCGCCCGGCAGCCCTGTTTAAGATCACTCGACCCTTTTTGGGGAAGGTTGACCTGGTGATGGCCATGCAGAGGAGTTTGCTGTGCATCTGCAGGATAAAATCGCTTAGATCTGTTCCAAGTTATACTCCATGCGTGAGACATGGTCTGGGGAGATACTGGGGGAACATACTTACCCAGTTATCTGGGAACAGTTTGATCCTGTTGGACCTGAGGAAGTGGACAGGATCCTCCAGACAGCAAATGCCACCACCTGTCATCTAGATCCATGTCCCTCCTGGCTGGTGAAAGCAGCTCAGGAGGTGACATGTGGCTGGGTCCAGGCAATGGTGAATGCATCCTTGAGAGAGGGGGTGTTTCCAACTACCTTTCAGGAGTCGTGCACCCCCTCCTCAAGAAACCATCGCTGGACCGTATTGTTCTGGAAACTTTTTGTCCAGGCTCCTACCTTCCCTTTTTATCTTCCCTTTTTAGGGAAGGTGGTTGAGAAAGTGGTGGTGTTGCAGCTCCAGAGGGTTCTGGATGAAACGGATTATCTAGACTCCTTTCAGTCAGGTTTCATGCCCAGATATGGGACAGAAATGGCATTGGTTGCACTTATGGATGATCTCTGGTGGGAGTGGGATGGGGGCAGTGCATCCATCCTTGCTCTACTTGACCTCTCAGCGGCTTTTGATACCATTGACCATGGTATCCTTTTGGGTTGGCTCAGGTAGTTGGGGGTGGGCAGTGTGGTTTTGCGCTGGTTCACCTCCTTCCTCCAGGGCTAGTCCCAATCGGTGGTGATAGGGAGCGAGAGATCCAACCTTCGACCCCTCCTTTGGGGGGTGCCGCAGGGTTCGTTTCTCTCTCCACTCCTTTTCAACATCTACATGAAACCACTGGGTGAGATCATCCGTCACCATGGGATGAGGTATCATCAATATGCTGATGGTACCCAATTATACATCTCCATCCTGGGTGAGGTAAGTGATGCTGTAACTGCCCTCTCTCGGTGCCTGAGGGCTGTAGGGGCCTGGTTGGGGACGAACAAGCTTCAGCTGAACCCTGGTAAGATGGAGTGGCTGTGGGTTGGGGGCTCCTCGGTATCCAGGAACTTACCATCTTTGGTTGTGGATGGGGTTGCACTGCCCCAGACAGATCCGGTGCGGAACCTGGGGGTTCTCCTGGACTCACAACTCCTGGTCGAAGAGCAGGTGGCAGCCGTGGCCAAAAGGGCCTTTGCGTAACTTCGTGTTGTGCGCCGGTTACGCCCTTTTCTGGATCGGGAAGCCCTTCGAACAGTCACTCATGACCTTGTAATCTCACATATAGACTATTGCAATGCACTGTACATGGGGCTACCCTTGAAGAGTATCTGGAAGCTACAGCTGGTCCAAAATGCAGCTGCGTGAGCTATCATTTGTGCCCCTAGATTGGCAAATATAAAACCTTTACTCCGCGAGCTGCATTAGGTACCGGTTTGCTTCCAGGTCCAATTCAAGGTGTTGGTTATCACCTTTAAAGCCCTACATGGCATGGGGCCAGATAACCTGAGGCCTCGTACCCAATACATCAAGCCGTCCCACCCGATCATGCAGAGAGGGCATGTTGCAGACCCCATCTGTAAGAGAATTCTATCTGACGGAGTCCAGGAGTTGAGCCTTCTCTGCAGTAGCCCCTGCCCTTTGGAACATTCTGCCCCTGGAGGTGAGGCTAGCCCCATCGCTCCTGACCTTCCGGAGGAATCTGAAAACTTGGCTCTGCCATCTTGCTTGGGGCCAGGAGGGGAATAGTTACTCATGGGGATGGCTAGTGCCTTAGAGTTCTCCTCACACCCTTGGACTGATTTATGTCTGACCACTT
Source organism: Charina bottae (assembly GCA_023362775.1). Taxonomy (NCBI): domain Eukaryota; kingdom Metazoa; phylum Chordata; class Lepidosauria; order Squamata; family Charinaidae; genus Charina; species Charina bottae. The sequence continues at coordinate 4,956,756 of JALMGJ010000009.1, forward strand.
GGATTTTACCCTTATATTATAGCTATTTAATAATTGTATTATATTTTATATATTGCGCTTATATTTTATGCTTGTGTTTTAATGGATCATTTTGTTGTAAACCACCCAGAGTCCCTCCTGTGGAGGGAGATTGGTGGTGATAAAACTTTGATAAATAAATAAAATAAATAAATAAAATAAAGAGGGTTAAAATTAAAACATACAAAATAAGATAAAAATAAACAACAAGGAAGGAAGTCTGCAGGAGTATTCAAAGACTTGTATGTAACTAATTTAACTAATGTCCTTTGTGCATTTCTTGTGGTGGAGGTATTCCTGTTAATAGCCAGAGCAGGGATATTTTGATGAAGCTTATTCGAACCTTTGGAAATAAAATGATAACTTGAGTATGGAAGTATGAGATGACCTGTGAGCAGTAAGTGTTATAGGCATGAATAGAATTACCCTGGAATCCATCAGTAAGAAATTCCTGTGTGAACACGTGAGTTTAAAGAAGCAATTGTAATGACATTTACTTGAAAGTAAGTCCCATTGAACTCAGTTGTCCTTATTGATCAGTAGATGTGCTTCAGATTGTAGTGTATGTTAATTTAAAAATTCCAAAGAGTTTACTGAATTTATACAGTAAAGCGAGAACATTATATCCTGAGTAAGCATTTGTGAGATGTGACTGCAAGGCTGCTCTTCTAATTAGCATTAATTCCTTTCTTAAATAGAAGTTCATTTAATATTCATATGAAGTTGAAAAAGGAGATAGGAGACGAAACTGATTCACAAATTGGCAATTGTTCATTTAGCAGGCAGTATCCTTTGTCCTATCCCAAATTAAAATCAGTATGTATGTTTTGGAAACTGAAGTTGGTAAGAGAACTACTGACAGAGAATCTACAGGGAAAAAATCATAACAGGTCCAGAGTTAGCACTTAATAGCATTTAAGGTGTGAGAAATAATGAAATACAGGTTAATTACATTTCCCTTTTAATAAGACTGTTTCCTGTTAAAACATGTGAATTGATTGCACTGGTTCCCAAAATTATTGGACCCTTATGGTCCAGTACTGATCTCATAACCAGCCATTTCTTATTGTTTTTTAAAATATATTGACACTGTACCTTTGAAATAATTTATTGGCATGCAGTGCAAAGAAATGCATCCAACTTCTTAAGATAGATCCTAATTGTAATATATGGATAGTTTAAATAAAGAAGGTTAATGTATCTGAAACATCTTGCCTCATGCTTTTATTTATTGTGGGAGCCTTTGTCAATATCTGATGTTTCCACTAGATTCATAAATTGAGGGACCACAACATCTATATCTACTATTAACTTGCAGAGAAAAAGCCTTGGTTTCATGGAGATGTGATGTTGTTCTGCTTTGTGCCTAAAGAATCCTGATTAGCTCTTGGCACTGCTGTTTCTCAGCAACCCTTTCTCATCAGAACAAAGAATCAGCAGCTGATATTGGTACCTTCACAAAATGCAAAGGGATCTATCTGCTGCTGTTTCAAACTGCTAGACTGAATAAATGATTGTTGAGTACTGCTCTAATACTCATCTCTTTGGGATTTCCTAATTGGAAAAAAAAGCAAAAATTCTTTATAACATGATCAAAATAATTACCTTGGAGATACTGTAAATCATTCCACCAGAAAGTGGAATGGAAGATCAAAATACTTTCTAGCTGTAGCATATGCTGTTCCTCTTTGTTAGATGTGTAAAGCAAAAATGCCTCCTTTTTCCATGCAAGTGTAGAAAATTGCTATTTGGTTTGCCTAGTTAGAATAGAAGTCCAGGGGCACAGCTTTTTTTCACCTAAATAGACAAAACATACAGCAAAATATATGAGGAAATGTGATGGATACATATCTCTAGAATCTTGAAGGAATTATTGAAGGCATATTATTTGTGTCAAATAATATCACCATCACACTGTTGGAATGCATGTCATGATTTTTAAAGTATTTTTTTCAAAAGTATGATAATTACCAGCTTCATGCATTCAAGATTCATGTAACCTCTCTTTATAAGTGATGGAATATGGGGAGAATAAGCATGTTAGTACAATGACTAGTTCAAAATTGGGAAAGGAGTACGACAAGGCTGTATATTATCACCCTACTTATTTAACTTATATGCAGAGTACATCATGAGAAATGCCGGGCTGGATGAATCACAAGCCGGAGTTAAGATTGCCGGGAGAAATATCAACAACCTCAGATATGCAGACGATACCACCCTAATGGCAGAAAGTGAAGAGGAACTAAAGAGCCTCTTGATGAGGGTGAAAGAGGAGAGTGCAAAAGCTGGCTTGAAACTCAACATTAAAAAAACCCAGATCATGGCATCTGGTCCCATCACTTCCTGGCAAATAGAAGGGGAAGAAATGGAAGCAGTGACAGATTTTATTTTCTTGGGCTCCAAGATCACCGCAGACGGTGACTGCAGCCATGAAATTAAAAGACGCTTGCTCCTTGGGAGGAAAGCTATGGCAAACCTAGACAGCATATTAAAAAGCAGAGACATCACCTTGCCGACAAAGGTCCGTATAGTTAAAGCTATGGTTTTTCCAGTAGTAATGTATGGCTGTGAGAGTTGGACCATAAGGAAGGCTGAGCGCCGAAGAATTGATGCTTTCAAACTGTGGTGCTGGAGAAGACTCTTGAGAGTCCCTTGGACTGCAAGGAGGTCAAACCAGTCAATCTTAAAGGAAATCAACCCTGACTGCTCATTGGAAGGACAGATGCTGAAGCTGAAGCTCAAATACTTTGGCCACCTAATGCGAAGAGAGGACTCACTGGAAAAGACCCTGATGCTGGGAAAGACTGAAGGCAAAAGGAGAAGGGGACGGCAGAGGATGAGATGGCTAGATAGCATCACCGATGTAATGAACATGAATTTGAGTAAACTCCGAGAGACAGCGGAGGACAGGAAGGCCTGGCGTGCTATGGTCCATGAGGTCACAAAGAGTCGGACACGACTAAACGACTGAACAACAACAACAACAAAGCATGTTAGTTTGCCTCTTCCGCTGGCATTCATATTGCCCTCCAATATAGAAGATTATTGTCTATAGCAGCCTTTCTCAACCTTTTGAGACTGGAAGAACCCTTGAAATATTTTTCAGGCCTCGGGGAACCCCTGCACATTCAGGCTCAAATATAGGCCAGAAGTTACAAATTTATTATATTTGTTTCATGTGTAAAAAAGGTAAAGGTTCCCCCCGCACATTTGTGCAGTCGTGTCCGACTCTAGGGGCCGGTGCTCATCTCCATTTGTTAGCCGAAGAGCCAGCGTTGTCCGAAGATGCTTCCACGGTCATGTGGCCGGCATGACGCGCGCGGAACGCTGTTACCTTCCCACCAAAGTGGTACCTATTCATCTACTTGCATTTGCATGCTTTCAAATTGCTAGGTTGGCAAGAGCTGGGGCGAGTGCGGGAGCTCACTCCGTCACGCGGGGCTAGGGATTCGAACCTCCGAACTTGCGATCTTCTGATCGACAAGCCTGGCGTCTTACCCGCTGAGCCACCACGCCCCTTGTTTCATGTGTAGGCCTGTATATATGCATTAACAGTGTTCTTAAACTAAAAATAAAGAATGAAAATGACCTCTTTAATGTGAAGTTGCCCAAATTTGAAATATTTTTTTTAAATAAATCATGATCTTCCAAGGAACCCCTAGTGACCTCTTGTTGAACCCTGATTGAGAAACCCTGGTCTATAGTGACAAGTGCTTCTCTCTGTGGAGACTTTGCATGATTTAGAACTGTAATTTTTTTCAGGGTTCTAAATTGTAAAGTGAAGCTTTATGGATAGAAAAGATTCTCTGTTCTATCCTGATATTTGCTACCTTCATAAGCTGATGAATACAGTGAAAGGGGAAGAGTGGCAGACTAGCATCTGACGGAATTGGGCATCCTATAAATTTAATAAAGAAATAAAGAAATGCTTGTCCTTGTGCCCATTTTTCTGTGTATAGCTTTAACACGCTTTGAACCACTTTTCCATCTTTTTCTGCCATCTCTTGAGAGTTCCACAGACTTGTCCTGACATAATTTTCCTTGCACTTTTAATCTTGCTATAATATGCTCATGTATCACAATATTAATCACAATATTAATTTTGAGAAAACACAATGGCACATGTAGCTATATGGAAGCAGTGATCAATCAACTACCCAAACTCAGAGACCTGAAGCAAATCTTACCTCTATGCCATATACATCCCATATTTTTTTCTCATGCATTTGCATACTATACTGACACACTGCTTCTCTCATTCTAGTGTCATTAAAATATATGACTGTATGGACTATTACCAAGAAAAATCAGAGCTCATAAAACCAGTAGTGTCATGCTGGGCTGTGTCACAGCTCTTCCTTTAGAATCACGTTTAGTAAATATTAATTTGGGAAGGAGGTTGTCCAGATAGCCTCATATGTAGCAGTTGGAGCAGTAAGTATTAGGATTCAGTTCATGAGAGAATCTCAGGAGTTTTCCTTTGTCTTTTGTGTTCCATAGGGAATACTCCGATAAGCACTGTGATAGAAACATTTTATTATTCTTGGCTCAGTTTGTACATTTTTGTTCCACTCTTCTATACAAGGATGTATAGGCCCAGCCCAGAAAGAATGACTTGCTGTCTTTCATAATATTGATAAATGTAAGCACTATCTACCTATCTGCTTACATTTAAAAATTTAAAAACAGCGTTCTGCGCGCGTTATGTCGGCCACATGACCACGGAAGCGTCTTCGGACAGTGCTGGCTCTTCGGCTAAGAAACGGAGATGAGCACCGCCCCCTAGAGCCGGACACGACTGTGCAGGGGAACCTTTACCTTTACCTTTAAGCACTATCTACCTATCTGCCTACATTTACCAATACTGTAAATCTCCATAAGACATTCTTTTCTGGGTACTGAATGAAAAACAAGTATGTTATTGTATTCATAGCTTAACTCACAGATTCTACAAAATAATCTGACATCAGAAAAAAAATAGGCTCAAGCAAAAGCTTGGTTTGACCATTTCTGTAGACAATTGCAGATAATACTCACCTAATTTCTTAATGAAGATATGAAAGCTGTATTCAATATTTAGCACCCAGCAGACTAATAATTATGCCATTGGCATAATAGGCATATGCAAAACAAACAAGTTCATTTCAGTCAAAAATAGAGCAACTAAAGAAAAATGTTAGACTCAGTGAAGATGTTGCAAGCAGTGTCTTCTAATAATTCTGGTAACTATGAAATGTCTTCAGTTACTACAAGCAGTACAGACCTAGTATTGTTTTAAGGGGAGCAAGGATGAAGATGTTAAATTAAAAGAGTATTTTAGGATGCAACACTGGGTGTTGCACCATCCCAATGATGGTGGTTTTGGAGAGATGCTACTTTTAAATATGAGGAGATGCTCTGTAGTGTTTCCTAATCTAACTTCTAAAAAATGCTAATATGTATTTTTGAACGTTTTGTCAGTACAACTCTCTGTCAGCTCTAGGGAGACAGGATGGTATTGATAGGTTTTAAAACATGGGCAATAAGGAATATGAGCATCACCACCTTCTACTCAGTCTGCCAGAGGCTTCATAACTGTATACCTATCATGTACCGGCATTATAAAAGGGCTGTCACCATTTCAGGTAGCCACTGGGGCAACATCCCAAGGTAAGGGCTGTATTTTCTGTGCTACCCACTAATATAATAACTGCAGGGACTAGTCCAGGCAGTCTCCGGAATTAACAGTGACTTGAAGGCACACACACAAACATACATGCACACTAATATACAATATGGGTTTTTGCATATGAGTTGGAGTGCTAGACTTTATTTGAAGTATTGATGCAATCAGGAGCAGATGAAGAAGATGAAGTTCATCCCATTGTAAACATCATATTCCTGAATGAGTTCTTCAGCCCTTATTAAGGTTTGTGGCCAATATTGTGTTGGCAGTAGAAAACAATCTTTCTTGTTTTGCACCATCATCTCTGCTCTATTCACACATGAAGAATGAGTAAACCAAGAAGCCCATGTGTAACAAGGGCTTTCCTGGAATGAATCACTCAGATCAGATCAGTGCTGAAACAATAAAGTCAAATGAAAAATGGCTTGCAGTAGACCCAGAGTGACCTTTTCCAAATTGACTAGATAATGTAGATAAATGCAGGTTAGTGGCCATTACCAATTGCTGACAGCACCATAGTGCCTCAGCTAGCTAAAAAGAAATCATGCAAGGACACACACACAAAACTTCCTTTCAATGCCATGAAATTTGTGAACTGTTTTTTTAAATTTTTAGTTAAGTTTTGGTTACGTCTTATTAAGACTGAAGGAAACTATGCAGGCTTTTAAATACATTCCTCCTTTCCCAACAATAATTAAAAGTAACTATAGCTTTTAAAAACTTCATAAAAAACTATTCCCCATAAGTAACATGTCTGTGTACTTTCAGATAATTCATTACTCTTTTTAAAAAATCTAATTCAGGATATATAGATAAAATTTATGGAAGCATTGACTTCCAGTGGGGACAATGGTGGCTTGAGCTGGTTTTTTCCGCTGTCTTGCAGACTGACCTGTCAGAGCGGCTTTTTTTCTTGGGCTCAGGCAGACTTCCTTGGAGCCCAGAAGCGTTCTCCGGATTAAGGAGAACCCCAGGAATCACCCCATGTGTTCTCCGGATGGCTGGTCACAGCCAGAAGACCGCAAAACGGCATTTCGCAATTGAATGGGAAGTGATCAGCTGGGAGGCGGGGCCGTCATCTTCTTCCCAAGCCGCTCTGAAGCCATAATGGACCTTAAAACTGCCCACGCCATTTCTACAGCACTAAGTTGTTGTTTTTTTATTTTACCAAAGAGAGGCTTTCTACAACAAAGAAATGTGGAATCTCTTGGTGACTCTCATTATTTTTGAAAATTATTAACTTGGTAATTTGGCTTTTTATATATAATTTGTTAAATTGAGATTTAAATAATTTTGGTTTTTTATCGCTTTTTTATTAAAGTGATTTTTGAGGAATATAAAACTTTCTCTTCTTTGTTGAATCTGCGGATTGGAGTTCTGATCTATTTGCTTTCAATTTCTCATGGGAATGCTGTTTGTTATTACTTTTTATTTTCCTGATTGGCCACACGGGAGATAAAAAGGCTGGAGAGAGTGTTCAGTTACAGTGTTAATTACTTTACCTTCCTGAGGCACTAGAGGGCGCCATAATCTATCTTACTGTTAAGAAATATGGAGGAAATTAATTTGATATTTAAAGGTCTCTACAATGCTCTTATTCAAGTCTTGGAGCATTTCTCAGAATTCATGGAGTCCAAATTGTCACAAGAATCGAGAGAAACTGATAAGGCTGAAAACTACCTTAAGAGTAAAATGGTTTCTCCAAAGAAAAAGATGAGAATTGGTGACTTATGTTTGAATAGTCAAAGGAAAATTGAGTTGTCGAAAGTTGAAGATTAGAAGACAGTGTTGCCACCACACCATGATCAAGAAAGAGAATTAAACTCTAGAGGCTGGAAGATTTTGGACAAATATTTGGGCTTTTTAAAGCAGGTTGTAGAATTTGAAATTAACAAGAAGAAAGCTCTGTACATAATGCTGAGACATGTAAATGCCTTGGTTTACTTTAAAGTGGGCTAATTATCTAAATGTGTTTATCAGGATGGTTTCTTAAAGGTTTGGATAAATGGTTATGCTGTTTTGAAAATTCTTACATTTTTGGTACATGCTTAGGTTATTGTTTAAATGTATTTGTCAGGATGGTTTTTTAAGGGTTTAGGTAAATGTTTATGCTGTTTGGATAATTTTTATATTTTTGGTTAATGTTAGTTTAGTTGGCAGATGGGAGCAAATTATAGTGATGAAGTTATTATAGTGTTTGTTACTATATTAGGTTCCAAATTATGTTTGAAGGGTTTTATATGTTTTTCTTTAATTGGGAGGGTAACTTTGTTTCAGAAGGGAATGTAATAGAATTTAAATGCTTTATAGAAATAATGTTTACTATAATATGAATTGGAGTAAGAGATGGATATTGATTTATGTATATCTTCGTTATAGAAAGTCGGAAGTCACTTTGTAGTAGTTTGTTTTGCATTTTTTCACACCTTTTTAATTCTTTTTCTTTTTCTTTGTAGGCTTCTTTGTTTTAATCTTTTTAGGTTTTATGTATATTTTGAAAATGCTTTAATAAATTTTTCTTAAAAAATTATGGAAGCATTTAGCAACAATTCTCTGCAGGTATATTGTATGTAACTAATATCCTGTCACAAAAGTATTTAGTATGTGTATTACAGTATGTATGATCTCTATCTGTAGGTGCTTATGTATGTATGAATGTGTGTCTATATATAATTGTAGGCAAGCACAGTCCTACTATGAATACAGAGTTATACATAACTTTACACATATTCATGGAGAAAGAAAATCATTCAGCCCTTTCAAATGAAAATGAAATTGTTGAGGTGCATCCTTGTTAAAGGATGAAATTAAATGCATATAAATTTTAAAATATCCTGAATCATATTTCAGGGCTAGTGTACCTGAGTCCTAAAGCATGAGGGTGACTTTTTTCTCCTCCTTTTCAGCGTAGTATCAAAACAGCATCATACATTTAATTATATCTCACATACCAGTACATCATCAATCCACCAACTTATTGTATAAACTTAGGGATGATTGTAGGACTGTGTGAAAATGACACATGGTGTTCGTGTGTGCGTGCATGTGTATTACACAGAATGTTCTGTTCAGGTAGTTCCACGTGATCTAGAAAGTTGGTTTACACATATATTCAAAAACAAAATAATTGTTATAAGACATTATTACAACCATTAGTACACAGATATTAGTAAATTAGTAAAGACATTTACTTCTTGGGAGGAGAGCAATGACAAATCCTGATAAAATAGTAAAGAGCAGAGACATCACACAGACAAGAAACGTCCACATAGTTAAAGCAATGGTATTCCCCATAGTAACCTATGGCTGTGAGAGCTGGACCATAAGGAAGGCTGAGCGAAGGAAGATAGATGCTTTTGAACTGTGGTGTTGGAGGAAAATTCTGAGAGTGCCTTGGACTGCAAGAAGATCAAACCAGTCCATACTCCAGGAAATAAAGCCAGACTGCTCACTTGAGGGAATGATATTAAAGGCAAAACTGAAGTACTTTGGCCACATAATTGGAAGACAGGATACCCTGGAGAAGATGCTGATGCTAGGGAAAGTGGAAGGCAAAAGGAAGAGGGGCCGACCAAGGGCAAGATGGATGGATGATATTCTGGAGGTGACGGACTCGACTGTGGGGGAGCTGAGGATGGCAACGGCCGACAGGAAGCTCTGGCGTGGGCTGGTCCATGAAGTCACGAAGAGTCAGAAGCAACTGAATGAATAAACAACAACAACAAATGAGAATGAAAGTACTTGTCAGTCCTAAACCTGTGCCTTTCTGTATCCTTCTTCTTTTTCTCTCATGCAGACTCTATTAATTTATTTTTAGTTCCTTTTGCCTTGTACCATCTCAAATGTTTTTCTTCCATTTCTTTATACTGAGTTACTTTTTATCTTTTATTTATGCACTAGTTAAAGATTTGAGTTACAGATCAGCCTTTGTGTTTCTGTAGACTGAAAGTTATCCAACAGCCAGAGGGAAAATTTCATATAGCCAATGCTTTCCTGTTCTAGTTGGCAAAAGTTTTGGAAGAACTTTTTGTCAATTATTTAATTTATTTAATTTTTAAAAATCTAGTTTACTACATATGCTTATTCCAGATATCGTATTACAAGAACTAACAATGGATATTATAATCCCAAAAAACATGATGCATTATTCCAGAAAAAAAGATGCATTAATATGCATGTGATATAAATTTAAATAATAAATACATTATTCCAGAAAAATAAATAAAAAATCCTGAATTGAGCATATGTCCTATGCTCTTCTTATCCATACCCCAAATTTAAACAAAATCCAAAAAAAAAAGCTCATCAAATACTACTTAAGATTACACAAATAAGAATCCACAACCTCAAATGCAGTTTCAGCTTCATATCCAATGTCCTTAATAAGTCTCCTCTTGGATGGTTATATATTACATTTTTTAAAAAAAATATGTAAGTTTAGAAAAATAGTAACTAAAAGAGAAGGTTGCAATACTATTAAAGCCATATAAAATGGTGATGGCATGCATCACCTTGACAGCATCATCTTGGAAGATTTTGCCCTGCCCCCCCCCAAAAAAAAAGCTCTATTTTTCTATTTTGGATAAATGTCCATTGAGTTCCTGAATCCCTTTTAGAGCAAATCCCGAATTTCCCACTGAGTCTAATGTCCAACTGTAGTGGCAGAATTTGAAACTGGGTGGCATTTAGGGCAGGAAAACTTAAATATATTGTGGTGTAAGATTTAAAATTAGCCAACACAGCAGAAAAAAACAGACACCTGAGCCCACCTAAAGCTGGAAAATATGGAAAATCCTGGCCCTGCTATGTGCATGACACAACCAAGTTCTTTTTGTATTATTGTTATAGGCATTGTGCTCCCCTTTAAAAGTATGAAACTCCTGCTCATCACAATTTCATTGTATCACCCACCTTTGTGACACACAAGTTAGGGCTTTCTCTGAATCCTTAGTGGATTGTCCAAAAAGTTACTTAATACAGGTTTGTTAAATTGATGACTATACTACTGCTATATCCACTTCAGAATATATATACGATAACATGTTCTTGGATATTTATAATTGTGATTGATTTTTTTTATCATCAACATTTTTTGATGATAAATTATAGCTATATTGTCCTGACATGGATATAATCTCTATGTAAATAATCTATAATGTCTGAAAACATGATTTTGTTGTTGTTGTTTATTAGTTCAGTCGCTTCCGACTCTTCGTGACCTCATGGACCAGCCCATGCCAGAGCTTCCTGTCAGCCGTCACCATCCCCAGCTCCCCCATGGTCGAGTCCGTCACCTCCAGAATATCATCCATCCATCTTGCCCTTGGTCGGCCCCTCTTCCTTTTGCCTTCCACTTTCCCTAGCATCAGCATCTTCTCCAGGGTAAAACATGATTTTGCTTGACCACTATTCAGTTTGCTCCACACTTTCTTTTATGCTTCCTTATCACATCTAAGATAGAAAACCCATAGAAACTGTGTACAAAAGCAGAGTAATTTGCTTTTCAAGTGTAGCTGAAATTTTTGATTCACATGGCATCCTATATTTACTCAGCCCTTTCCCCATTAAGGAGATAAAAATGCAGTTGGTTAATTGAAATGGAAATATTTTAATAGGCTGAAATGCATCTTCCAGTACATCAACCAGTAAACTTAACTTCTACCAGGGCCAAATCTAGCAATCATTAATTTATTTATTCCTGTTTTAATCCGATAATACTTTTAAAAACCCTATTACTGCAACATTAGAATAAACTGTCAGCCTGGGAAAAAGAAGAAAAGAAAAACATCCTCAAGTAATGCAGTGGTTACCAAATTTAAGAGAGGAAAACCTGTTCAGAACAATGAACATTGATGCACATAAGTAGTGTCTGCTGTCTAACTACATATTCGTCTCATCACAAGGGCTGGCACTAGTTCATTACAGCTTTGCCCTGGGGTACCAGTTATAAAGCAATGAAAGGTGACTGCTTAGAGGATACCAAATGATGAGGTTAGATGGGGAAACATGTCAGATAAAGCATAGATAAAGAGAAAGAGCAGGGAACTGCCTCAGAGAAAACTATTATTACTGATTATTGGGGTTGCGAGTTGATACATAAAACAGGTCCTTATTATTAAAATTTTAACCCCCTAAAGCCTCAACTAGCAAAATGTGCATCTTTTCTGACTAGCACATTTTATTAAAAGGAATAAGCTCTTGTCAGCTGCAGCTGCATACGATGCAGTGAGCTGCAGCTCACAGAAGCTAATGCCTTTTAATAAAACATATTAGTCAGAAAAGGTGCTATCAGACTCCTCCTGATTTTTTTGTCACTGTAGATTAACACTCCCCTCCCACAAAATATATTTGTGGGGTTTATGCACACCCATAGCAAAGAGCATCAGGATGATTGCAGTCCTCTGTATGAAAATATTTCTGTGCTCCTCAAACACTTCCAGCGAAAATTTGATTTGTGCATTTAATATGGGCAAAATATTTTATGTGTAAACAATTTACTTTAAAATATTTTATGTGTATTAAAACTGCACATCTCAGATACAGCTAGCTTCCAAGAGTTTCAAGAGGCTGGTTTGAGAGAAGTTCTAGGCATGTTCATTGAAACGCTAGTTGAATAGAGATACACTCATGTCTCTGTTTTAGAACTCACCTTCCTATTCCACCGAGTAAGGTCAGGGGTCAGAGGTGCATGGACACAGGCAGCTGCAGGAACCTCTTTGAGATAGGTGAGCCCCAATGCCAGATGTGAGCACACTCTGCACACTGAGCATAAACCACCACAATACAGCTATTTTTCTTATGCGCATGTTTTGAGGCTTGGGGCCAGGGTATTTGAAAGATCACTCTCTCCCATATGACCTACCTTGGTTTAAAGTTTTTGGACAGGCTTCACTTATTACCTCAGCAATATCAGAAGCATGGAGGAAGGGTGTCATGAGAAAGGTTCTTTATAATGGCTGGTCCCTTAGTTAGAACTCCCTGCAAAGGCCAGTGAGGCTTGTTTCCGCTTTTACCTTTTTGGCTTCTGCAGGGGAGCAAAGACATTCATACTGAGACAGGCATTTGCCACTTAAGATGGCTGGCTTCAAATTGTTCAGTTGCTTTTTATTTCCTTCTATTGATGTGCTCTTTATTATTTTTATTTATTTATATTTATAATTCTGTTTTAATGTTAGTTTTGCTATTGCTAATTGTCATTTTGGAGGAAAAAGCAGGGTATAAAAATCTGTTCTTTAGATAATCCAAAAGAGATTTGGGTCTCTTTATAAGAATAAAAAAATTGTATAGCTATAAGAAAATACTTATTTCAGAACAGCTATATATCATAATATCTTTGTTTCCAGAGCTGCAAAACAAGAAAGGGAGCTACCACCACCTCCTCCTAGCCTTAACAAGCTACGTCCAAATTCAACTCCTTTTCTTTTAAACTATACACAACACAGACGCACACCCTGGAATACTGGATTACAACCCAGAACCGTTTTCTGTGTTTTATATCACTCTACCTTTGCAGAGCTAGTATAACTTAGTGTCTCAGCTTCTGCCCCATTTATTGCAATAAACATATAATAATGATGTTTTTATCCATTAATCAACTGTCTACCTATCTATTGCTTCAAAAATCAACATTCTGGTAAGAAGTTTGAAATATTAGAAATTCCTACCATGGGATAGATACGCTATAAAAGGTAAAGGTTCCCCCCGCACAGTCGTGCAGTCGTGTCCGTAAAAAGCCGTAAAAAGTCCGTAAAAGTCCGTAAAAAGCCTGGGTGATGATGGTGATGATTTTCCTGTCCTTATCAGCATCTTCCTTTGCCAATCAGTATATGCATGATGTATTGCTGTGACAGTTTATTCAATATTTTAGAAAATACTGAATGGCACAACACAACAGGTCTTTCTTATAAAAAACTGGGCAGAATGGTTTTGCCTTTTATCTTGTTTTCAGAAAGGAAATCTGGGATTGTGGCTCAGGAGGACAAAGTGTATATGCCTTCAGTTTTTTATATATTGAATATATATTGAAACTTTTACATAAGATTTTGGAATTAATTATAAAGAACAACAGCTTCTCATGGAAAATAGATTCTGTTTTGGGTTTTAGAAGACAAAACAAGCAATTTCATGATTTCAAAAACTGATTTACAGTTTTACAAAAAAAGATTTACAAGCCTGTTAAATGTTGCAAAGCAATGAAAATACTGAAGGAGACTTTTGAAGAATGGAATCAGAAAATAGTAGCTACAAAAGAGTAGTCAGTAATGATGCCTGCTTCTATGGATAGACTACGTCCAATAGGTGTTATTGAAGAAATGACAGATGTAGTACAAATTCTATCTGACAAGATAGAGATGATATTGAAAGTGGATTTACAACTGACAGGCCAAGAGAATGACTTAGAAAAGGATGATTTACTGGATTTACAAAAGAAACTGGCTGAGGTTTTAAAGATTTAAAATTAGCCAACACAGCAGAAAAAAACAGACACCTGAGCCCACCTAAAGCTGGAAAATATGGAAAATCCTGGCCCTGCTATGCTGAGGTTTTAAAATTTAAAAGGGAAATACAAATGACAAACCAAGAGAGTGACCTGGATAATTGTTTTATATTGGATTTACAAAAGAGGCTTGTTGAAACCTTGAAGAACTCTCTGCATGAAAGCCAGCTGGGTGACCTTGGGCCAGTCACTCTCTCTCAGCCCAAGTCACCTCACAGGGTTGTTGTTGTGGGAAAAAGAGGAGGAGGAGGGTGTATTAGCTATGTTGGCCGCCTTGAGTTATTTATAAAAATAATAAAGGCGGGATAGAAAATAAATAAATAAATAAATAAACAATTGAATGAATTAAAGATTAAGACTGTTAGAAGTAAAAGGAAGGAAAATAAAGTTGGTTTATTTGATCAAGGTTAAAACAAGATGTTGTTACTTATGGCAACCCTTTATGGACTTTCTGCTGACTCCAGGACTAAAAAGATGTTGTTTCATGGATTTATTTATAGATAAGAGATGGGTGAAGAGATAAATGTTTGTAACTTTAGAGGGGGTGAAGAGTCACTAAATTTGTTTATACTGGTTGTGATGAAGGTTGGAAATCACTTCTTTTTATATTTCTTTTTCTTTATTATATTCTTACTTTTCTCTTTCCCTTTTTTTTCTTTTTTTCTTGAACTTTTTACTCCTTCCTTCTATTCTCTTTTCTTTCTTTAAGTTTAGTTTGTATTAGATTTTATTATTATAATCAAAACTCTTAATAAAAAGTATCTATCAAAAAAGAGAAGAGATTATAAGGTGTGCATAAATGATGCAGAGTGTTCACTGAAACAAAATAAATGAATACAGATAAAAGAAACTGGATTTCTTTATTTTGCTTTTGTTGCAAATCTAAAACAGGTTTTACCTCATTTGCAGTATTTATGAACTAAATTCTCAATTTGCTTTTGCTATGCAAATGTCAATTACCTTTTGTCTCCCCTGTTCTATAGTTCTCTATTCATCGTACTCTAAACTTTTAAGATTAGCTTTTGAAGTTTCTGAACAAATGCTTAACATGTTTTCATGCTAGAAACCCCAGCAGTTTTCATTGTTAATTTTAGTTGCTTATATGGATCTTTTTGAACTACAGTTGAAAGTCCTTTCTGCAAATCAAATAGAATCAAACAGCAACCCTGTAATGTATATGATCTTTTTGCGTCCGTCTATCTATCTATCTATCTATCTATCTATCTATCTATCTATCTATCTATCTATCTACCTACCTACCTACCTACCTACCTACCTACCTCACAACAATCTATCAAGCAAATTCAATTTAGTAATCATTTGTAGGACTGCAAACCTTTACTGCCAAAATTTAGGGTCATTCCCTAATGGAAAATCAGAGGGAAGCTTTTTAAAGAGGCTTCCTGTTTGTGAAGTACAATCCTATGCACATCTACTCAGCAATAGACTCATTCAATAGTGCTTCCTCTCCAGGAAAGTAAGCAGAAAAGCAACTTTGATTGATTGATTGATTGATTGATTGATTGACTGACTGACTGACTGACTGACTGACTGACTGATTATGTGCCATCAAGTTGATGTCAGCTCTTAGCAATGATCTGTCCTTATCCTGATCCTTCAGATCTTGCAATGGTGCACCCATCACAGCAGTAATTCAGTCTATCCACATTGCTGCTCGTCTTTCTCGTCTTCTCTTTCCTTCTACCTTTCCCAGCTTTAGAGCCTTCGCCAGAGAACTAGACCGTTGCATAATATGTCCAAAGTATGATCATTTGAGCCTGGTCATTTGTGCCTTGGGTGAGAACTCTGGATTGACCTGTTTGATGATCCATTTGTTTGTTTTCTTGGCTGTCCATTATATTCTTGGAAGTCTTCTCTAAACCAAAGTTCAGAAGTGTCAATATTCTTTCTATCCGGATTCTTCAAAGTCCAACTTTTGTTTCCATAAAGTGTCAAAGGAAAAACCGTTGCCTGAATGATTTTGACCTTTGTAGCTGTAGACACATTACTGCATCTTAATAACTTTTCCAAGGCCTTCAGCAATAATGTCTTTCTCAGCCTTTACTGGCATCTCCTTTTCCATGTAGAGCTCTAATCTACGCTGGATGATCCTACGTAAAAAGCTTTACTCTTATAAAAATAGTAAGGATATAAATGTATAAAACAACCAGAGTAATAAAACATTCTTTCTAGATTCATTTTTTAATGAAGACCCCTGGGGAGTAGAATTTTGTGATACAAAGTATTCAACCATGAAGCTCAGAAAATAAGGCTGCTGTTAAACTTTGCACATGAACTGTACGCACTAATTTGTCCCAAAGGCTCTAGTATGAGCCATTCAGTCTCACATCCATCTCCAATAGGGTTATATATGCCTTGTATGTGACACAAGGTAAAGAATTATTTTTATTTTTTATTTATTTATTTACCATATTTCGTCACCAGACATCTCCCCCAAAAGCGGGACTCTGGGCAGTTTACAATAAAGATTAAAAGATTAAAATACAATAAAAACAAGATATATTACATAACGGATAAATATAAAATATAAAATAACATCCAGGATGGCAGTCAAAGTTCTGATTCAGATTCATGGATACATAAATACATGTGGACAACTTTAAGGCCCTAGCCACCCCCAGGATTGACTACTCTCCTTCTCGCCCCAAGCGAGATGGCATAGCCAGGTCTTTAACTTCTTCTGAAAGGCCAGGAGAGACGGGGCTTCCCTCACCTTTGGGGGAAGAGTGTTCCAAAGGGCGGGGGCCATGGCAGAGAAGGCCCGCTTCCTGGACCCCACCAATCAACATTCTCTCATGGACAGGGTCCGTAACATGCCCTCTCTGCATGACTGGGTGGGACAGGTCGATGTAATGGAGATGAGACGGTCCCTCAGGTAACCAGGACCCATGCCATGTAGGGCTTTAAAGATGATAACCAACACCTTGAATTGGACCCGGAAGCAAACTGGCACCCAATGCAGCTCTTGCAGCAAAGGTCTTATGTGCACTGTCCTTGGGGCACCGAAGACTGCCCGTGTGGCTGCATTCTGAACCAGTTGTAGCTTCCGGATACTCTTCAAGGGTAGCCCCATGTAGAGCGCATTGCAGTAGTCTATACGGGAGATGACCAGGGCATGAGTGACTGACCAGAGGGCCTCTCAATCCAGGAAAGGGCATAACTGAATTGCTCATATTATCCCACCCCCAACCAGCTGGTGTAGTGGTATGTATAATTCTGTCCATATCTAGGACTGCTATTCATATGACTTTATTTATTTACCAGGCCATAGCCTCTAAAATCTTTCACTTAGAGAAATCACAAGGGTGTAGCTCCATGGGCAAAATAATATCTGAGCTGGCCTGATCATACTGTCAACAGCTGTTTTCGGCAGTAATTACAATGAGCGGACAAATAAACATTTGTCACTTGGTGCAACTTAAACTTTAAGGTCGTGCAGATGTATCTTTCCTTCCTTTCACTTCAAAAAGTTGGGTTGCACTTACGTCTTCAATCATAGTATCAAATTAGACCACTGAAAGGAATCCCATGCAACAAAAAAGCTTCAGTAATACTCTACCAAACAGCTTTTCTTGAGTTATGTTGCACCCGGTAGTCTGAGCTTTTAGTTTTTGCAAGCCCCACTTATAGCAAAGAAATTGGGATTTTCTCTGCATTCCTATCTGGAGGAGCTACACTTATTATACATTATAGGCAAAGTTTTCCATTTGGGGATTAAACCAAATGTAGTAATAAAAGGGCAGAGTTTATGCTTCTTGGCACAAGAGATGTTTTGTTCAATCAATCAAATTTCTTTGAGTTTGCCTTGGTTTAATACATAGTTGTCAATCACTCTTTATTTATTTATTTAATTTTTATCTTGCCTTTATTATTTTTATAAATAACTCAAGGTGGCGAACATACCTAATACTCCTTCCTCCTCCTATTTTCCCCACAACAACAACCCTGTGAGGTAAGTTGGGCTGAGAGAGAGTGACTGACCCAAGGTCACCCAGCCGGCTTTCATGCCTAAGGCGGGACTAGAACTCACAGACTCCTGCTTTCTAGCCCAGCACCTTAACCACTAGACCAAACTGGCTCTACTATTAGTATTGGCTATGTTTTAGTAATATATATTAACAGAAAAATTGTGCAAATAAAGCATTTGAAAGTTTTCTAATTCTTAAAAAAGCAAAACAAAAAAGTCTGATATCTTGGCAGCACCTGAAGCTAAGAACTCCAGTGATTTACAAAGGGGTTGAAAGGGCTGGGTGAGATGTTAGCTGGTCTCAAAATATGGAACTCAAAACCCCAAACCATCCAGTTTTGGGTAGCTTACTTTTTCTGGCAAACAATCCAATAAGAATTAAACTGTCCATGTCATTTCTTTGTCTTAAAGAAGAAAAAATTGTTGCTTGCCATTCCAAACACAAATTGCAAATAACTTGAAGTGGACTGTGGTATTTATTGAAGATTATTCAGTGGCCTGTTAGAACCAGTGAATGGAGCAGAGCTTAACATTGTGTAAACTCAAAGGCAGAAAAAGAAATATTGTTTAAAAACATAGCCTGTGAGCATATTAGAGAGATTCAGGTACTTATTCTTACACTTTTAGCCCACCCAAGCATAAAGAAACACACGCTTAGACATTGCAGGTACAAACAGTAAGTACAAAAGAGTTCTTACATTTATTTTGTCCAGGTACAGCCATTTCAGTAGAAAATTGGTCTCAGTTCTTCTTTCTGTTCCCTAAACTGCATACCTCTGGCCCTGTTTGCTGCCAGAGGCTGTGTGGAGAAAGGGACTTGAGGCCTAGGGATGGCCTCTCCATGGAGGAGCACAGGCACGTGCGTCCTACTCCATCATCGGTGAAAGAATCAGAGAGAGAGAAGAGGAAGTAGGAGGGGCAACAAGCAGCTTCCTCTAGCACACAGTTTGCCTCCTAGAGCAATCACCCATATGCTAATGAGGCATGCTTGATTTGCTGAATTCCAACATTTATGACCCCTCTGACTTTGAATTTCTTTTACATATATGCCTTCCAGAAACATTTACAATCAAATATACCAGAAGAAACAAGTTGTCTTTTTAGAATGTGTGGCCTGGATCTTCAGAGCTTTCCCCAGTCATTGTCTTTCATGTATTCATTGTAGTTAAAAATGAATAAATGTGGCAAGGCTATAGTCTTTTCAAACAATCCCCTCAGTGCAAATACCAGCCATCCAGAGGACTTCTAAAAGTTGGGAGGTTTAAAAGGCAGACAAAACATCGCAACAAGATATAGTGTTTTTTGCAGCAAAACTCAGTATTTAGATTTATAAAGTAAAGACAGCAGTATTTTGCTAAATAAATAAATATGCAAGCAGCATGAATTAAACTAAATTGTTCTGTGTACCATACAGTAGAGCTGTGCAAAGCCTCCAAAGGGATGTTTTGGTTTGACAAGATTAGATCAAATCACACCATCAATGTAGGTGTGAAACTAATGGGGATCTTGTTTTATGCAGCAAAGTAAATTAGGTGTCTGAAGTGCTAAACCAATGTGATGGTTTTTCTGCTGCTTCTGGGGTTATTGCTGATATTACTCTTGTAACTTTGCTAAAACATACGGAGAGTGCTGGGGATTGAATGGTGATGGGATTTCTGAGATTGTCATGAATAGCTGGCTTATAAATTTAATCTATTTGGGTCTTTTTAATAATAACAATAACAATAATAACAATAATTTTAAAAGACTTATATGACCACCCATTGTATGTGACATAATTCTCACACCCTCCTACCAGTGCAATTTTGTGGTACCCAAATTGAATTGAATTGCACTTCATTCACTTGCTTAGTTTTCAGCTTCTTGAACATGGTCAGCCTTAACTTTTCTCTCTTTTGAGCTATTGAAGTGCTATGCTTCTCTGCTGGTCTTGCTGATACAGCCAGGAGTTCAACTCATCTCACAGCATTCTGAATAATGGTTCAAGGCTGATCAATGCAATGTGTCCTTTGGGACAAACTATGCTTTTAATTTCTGTAAGACAGGGGGCAAGTTTGCATCTAATGACAATGAGTGAATGGATGCTAGATTAACAGAAGCACTGAGTCAAATCTTTATGACTTCTAAGAATAGAAGGTGGCAAGGTTACAGATGTTATTTTCTCTGGGTAAGCCTCTTTTTTTGTGGATGGCTTCTGTATCACACTGTTCCAGCTTGCTTCTGTTGTCAGGACTAATTAACTGAGTTCTGGCCAAAGAAGGCCAAGCTTTGCTGTGTGCCTCTCCAGGCTGGCATCCCAAGGAAGCCACAGATGAGGAGGAAGGGGCAAAGCTTGCCAACCAGCTATATTAACTGTTCAGGTAACCCACAACTCCCACTAATCTGAGGCAGGAAAGTCACACTATCTCACAGTGGGAGTCAGAGGTAATTTCAGTGTAGTGACAAGCCTTCCATCCCAGAAAAGTAGTTAGAACAATGTTTGATAGTTGGTGTAAGTTACTTCCTGCAATGATTTCAGCACATTTCCATAGTTTATTCACGCAACAATGTGGAGATCACTCTGCAACCCTTTTCTCAGCCCTGCTAGTTTTTGATATATGGGGAGTGTTATACAATATGCTTATGGTGAAACCATTCTGGGCTGGAACTTTGCAAATGGGATGAAAATATAATTGTAACCTGTACAGTAGTCTTTTTTTTTTTTTTTGCGGGGAGGGTAGGTCATGAATCTCAAACTCACATCAAACCATGCCGTTATTGACTCTTGGATGTCTAATTCAGTTCAAATTGGGGCTGCAAATGAGCCATTTGGTTTTAGTGATTCCCTCTACAGTTATAGCCCCTTCAAGCCAACTGCAATACACACACACACACACAAATTAAGACATGAAGATATTACCTGTATAAATACCTTCTAGAAATCATCATCATCATCATCATCATCATCATCATCATCATCATCATCATCATCATCATGTCTTTGGGAAGGACTCGATAGGTAGACAAAAATGCCAAATCCAGTCTAAACATCTGGCTGACTGTGCAACCAACCATAATAATCATAATAATCATAATAATAGCTTGTGGAATATGAGTCCTTCCTGTTTTCAATCTCTTTCCTCAAAATTAATATCCATGGGAAATTAAATCTAGATTACTATTATTTTATAGTGAAAAAGTCAGGTAAGTATTCAAAAATGGATCCAAATCCTAGTGGATTATTCAACGCTGTAAGCTTTCTGAAGTCAGTTGAACTGCAATGCATCCTCTCATAACATTAGTATTTATTTATTTGTAAGATTTATGCATGAGATTTCAGCAGGCATTCTGTTTGCTCAGATTGAGTGGGCAGTCTACCTGAGAAAGGTGGTCTCACAGATACGCAGGCCATGAGCCAGATAGGCCTTTATAAGTAATGACAAGAACCTTGAATTGCACTTGGAGACACATTGGTAACCTGTGCAAGTCCTGTAGCAGCAATGTTACATGTCACTAACAAGACTGTCAGACCTAAGCATGTGGGCCTTTGTATTTTACACTAAGTTGAAGTTTATTTATTGATTACATTTGTACACCTCCTGACTCCCAGTTTCCAGGTGACCTTTAAGGGCAACCCACATAGAGCAATTTCCAATAATCTAACATAGAGATGGCAAGGGCATGAGCTATTTTGTACTCCTTAAAATTATTGCTGTGTTTCAGATGGACTGAGGAAATGTCAAGAGCTCTCGCAGATATTTGGCTACACTTCATCAAAAATGAATGCACGTTTGTAACAATGGTTTCCTAAAGAAAGAATACATACGGAATAAGGTAGGGGAAGAAGACAGTTTGTTTCTGTTATGCGTAGATACTATTAAATGTCATTTTTGAGATACACAAGCTTCTATGAAATCATTTGCATGCTTAATGTAAACTGAAATACATTTAATAAGGTGTGTCTAAACATGGCCACTCTGTTATAGGATTGTTGTTTGTTTTTAAGATTAGAATCCAATGAGCTAACTTAATGCAGGACACCCAGAAGGATATTTTGCCAGATGAAAATAGGATAAAATGGTTCAAATTAAATATTCTTTCCACTTATGCTGCTTTTCTTAAGCCTATTATCCCTTTTCTACAAACCCCCGTGTTTTGTTCATTATTTAAATTGGATTTATTTCTCACAATGCTTTCTTTAAAAGATTTATTTTACTTACCTTCCTAACTTTATTAGAAAACACTGCATTTATTAAAGCCATTCCGGTAAGCCCCTCCCACATACAGAATAATTAATTGGTGGTTTTTCTCTGTTTCTGTGGAAAAAATACCATAAAAATTGACTGTGCTATATTAGCACACTCAGATCTACAGAGTCATGATACCCATCTATGATGTACTAGTGTATGTTTGCATGAAAATATCTGTCTCAGCTCTTTCTCATTTACTTTCCCAAGTGATGCGAGACCAACTGTTTCTCCTTAGTGCAGCTCTCTATTTAGGAAACAGATTGTTCAGCAATTGAGGAAACTGCTTTTAAGTTAAAACATTCATAAGTAGCTTGCTTATGAACCTTTTGTAAATTGACTATAAACACCAGGTAAAATTATCTTTAGTAATTTATTTCAGAATACAGAGTTTGCAACAGTATAGTTGGAAAAATGGGGTCCCTTCTTTTGGGGGAGAGAGACTGATTAAATAACCCAGGAGACTAAAAAAAGGTTAAAGGTAAAGGTTTTCCCATGCACAGTTGTGTCCGACTCTAGGGAGTGGTGCTCATCTCCGTTTCTTAGCCAAAGAGCCAATGCTGTCTGAAGACGCTTCCGCGGTCATGTGGCCGGCATGACACGCGCAGAACGCTGTTACCATCCCACAGAAGTGGTACCTATTTATCTACTTGCATTTGCATGCTTTCGAATTGCTACGTTGGCAAGAGCTGGGGTGAGTGCGGGAGCTCATTCCATCACACAGCACTCGGGTCTTGCACCGCCGACCTTCTGATCGACAAGCCTGGCATCTTAACCACTGAGGCATTGCGCCTTGTTTAACCCAGGAGACTCGGTATCTTCAAATGTTATTTAAATCTGACAGAGGTCAGGAAAATAAAAAAGGATCCAATTAAATGAAACATTAGGTTGATTGATAAATTATGGTGATATGCTTTCTAATGAAGAAATATAGAGAGAGTGTTTATGATTTCAGTATAAATTTAGTCTGAACAAGAAAAGCTTTCAGCAGGTATATGAACATTCATAGGAAATATATTACTAGTTTAATCTATTAGCAGCACAGCAACACTTGTTGAAAAATCTCTTTAAAGAAATTCGAAGATGATTTGCTTAGAAACTAGTTTAGAGGCCCTAGGACTACTTCACAGTTGGAAAAGTCAGTTGTCCTGTGAGCTTGACTAGTCACAAAAAAAAACCTCTCCCCCCCCATTATTACAATGAGTGGGCTTACCTCATTCATTCATTCATTCATTCATTCATTCATTCATTCATTTAATCAATTTATTAAATTGCTGCCCTTCTCACATACATGACTCTAGGCAGCTTACAATAAAAACAGATAAAATACATACAGTATAAAAAATAAAAACACACAGTAGCCAAGCATCAGAAAACAACCATCCACATAGTTAGGAGATGGGCTCTGTCACACACCCAGGGTCCCAGGCTTGGGCACAAAACCAGGTTCTTGCAAAAGGGCAGAAGGGCTGTGCTAGTCCAATCTCAGAGGGGATGATGTTCCGAAGGGCCGGTGCCACAGCAGAAAAGGCATTTATTTGTTATTTCTAGCCATCTTACAAGACTGCAGCCTATCCAAGATGACTTGAGAGCATAAAACATAATTCAAAAATAGCCACATCCTGTAAGTTTCAAACTGATGAAGCTGAGTGTGAGATATAAGTTGGAACTATCAGAGAACAAAGTAGAGGGTGGATCTGAGGCCGAGATGTTAATATGCATATTTGAAATATCATTTCCTAGAGTAAAATGTCAACATTTCTTTATGTAACAGTGCCTCCAATAACATGCTTCCAGGCAGCAATCCTCCATCCCCAAAATACCAGACATAACATCCAGGCAACAGACTTATCTACTCATCCCACCTCTGCTCAAACAAGCCAAATACCAACATCTGAAAACAAAAATTCCCAAGATGCGCTGTGCTAACCTCCTTACTGCTGACTATCAGTAAGGAAATAGGTCTGGAATAGGTCTGCTGTATTTGACTGGCTGCTTTCAGTGTATGTTTTGAAATACATACTGAAACAAAAAACTGGTAGAATGCTGAAGTACATTTATATATACTTATTGGCTTAAAACTAAATAAAATTTCCCATAAGGATTCCCACAGTACAAATTCCACTGAGGTAAATAAAATTCCACAATAGATGTAATTGGCTTAGAACTACTTCAGCTAGGATTCACAATGAAACCCTATTACCTCTTTGAGAATCATGCCTGTGTATTACCATTTGAATGTAGTCTTTAGAAGACTTGAGAGGGAACCATTGTCTATGTCTCTTTACTGTTGTGACTGAACTCACATGCCTTCACCAATCATCTTTTTTTTAGACTGTTATAGTCTTAGAGATTTATTAATCCCAAACGTTTTGCATCACTGTGTGTTTGGAGCATTGCACGTGCAAGCGTATTCAAACAGGATCTATCTACAAACAAGATTGCATTATTTTTAAAGAAATTAAGGGGAACCACCACTGTGAATAATAAGCAAAACCCTAAGTTTCAAATAAGGCAATAGACACATAAAAGAAAGACAGGAGTGCGATGGTCCTCAATGCAATGATTAAAAATGGAATTAATATCAAGCATTAAATTACTGAACTGTATGAAAAGGGAAGTGTACTTGCAGATGACTAAATAAAATACTGTAGAAGCAACAAGAACAACAACATTAATAGTCATGCAGTGCTTCAGATCTGATCTCCAAAGAATGCATCAGAGTGCATGGTGAAGCAAACACTGTACCTGTCTGCAACACCTTAAAGCAAATGCACTTTTTAATTTATTTGCATGACAACCTTCTGCAGCTGCTGTGCAATCATGGGGAAAACATGGTTGTTTTAAGACACTGCAGACATATGTACACCATGTGCACCAAAGTACATATTGGGGGTGAAACTGAAGCTGACCAGCCCTAATAATAATCAGAAAATCATATTTTCATCTCAAGGAATAAAAAATATGAACAACTGAATGTAGCAGCAACTCCTTCATAATGTTAATAACATCAGTATTATATGTTACATGTTTTAAAGGTATTTCTAAAGAATCAGAATATGAACAACTTTAAAAGTGAAAGCAGACTTATTATTGCTTGAATTCAGAAGTTTTCTAACTACAAAAGGGAGAGAGAAAGATGAAGAGAGAAGAAAGCATACACAGAAACTTTGTTGAGGATGAAATTATCTTATGCCTTATTATTTTGCTTATGCAACCATCTGTTTCCTGTTCTTAGAATGTTCTTACAACACTAGCTATCAGAATTCTGTATTAGACTGAATGAAGCCACAGCCCTGCTGTTGTGAGTGCTCTGGACCCTCACACCTCCCCCTTTTAGCTCTGGGCCCTCAAAAAATCTGCATTGAGCTTTTGGGAACATACAATGTCTTCAAAGCCTTAATGGATATTCAGAAAAGAAAAGAAAAAGTATGTCATTACACTTCTGGCTAAAGATAATACCTTCATACATTATGAAAACCGAGGTGGAAACATTTTATTCAACATCTTCATGAGGCCACTAAGCAAAATCATCTGTTGCCATGGAGTCTGGTCATCAGTATGTTGACAATACCCAACTTTACATCCTGGCCCTTGGCCAAATAAGGAATATTACTGCAGGCCCGAACTGTGTTGGACTTCTGCAAAGCTATAAAAACCTGGCTCTTTCAACAGGGTCTGGAGTAGGGTGATCTGCTCCCTGATCAGGGATGGAACTAGGGTCTGTGTCACCCAGGGCAAACAGGGATTCTGCGCCCCCCATGGGTTATTTTATCATTTTGGTGGCCCCCGGGTGTCATTTTGGTTCACCCCCCAGCGCAGTGCCCGGGGCACATGCCCGCTTGCCCCCCCCCCCCCCAGTTGCGGCCCTGTCCCTGATGGTTGTTTCTGGGGAATATGTTTGTGTTAACTATCCTCCCCAATGTGCATCATGTATTCTTTGCTGGTTTCTGTTTTGTTAGTTTTAATTATTTTTACTTGATGTTTTACTATTGCTTAAACTAGCTAGAGTCACTTTGTAACTGAGGCAGCATATGAATGGAGAACTAAATAAAAATACAATATGGCAACAGCCACATTCTCAGCTTGCATTCTTAGCATATTTCTCTGCTTAGGAGCCATTAGTTCACAAGGTCATGCTGGAACGGATGGAATACACTAAATGGAGGTCATATCCTTTCTTTGGGTGGGTTGGGGCTTCCTTCTATCCCAGCAATCCTGGAAAACCATCTTATATGTCTTAAACATATTCTATGCCTCTTACTGAAAAGGTGATTTGATTCGTTCCTTGGAAAAATGGTTAATCAAGTTGTGGGAGTATGCTTTGATGTCCAAAATAACTTTTTATTTTAAAAATAAATCTGATATAGAATTCAGTTCTAACTGGAAGCTATTCTTAGACTTTAAATTAATATATGGATTTGTATCTCATCCAAAATTTAGTTTTTTCTGGTCTTCCAGGGAAGAAATGGCGAACTGAAGATGGTTCCACTAAAAATGGAGCCAACGACTGCAGCGGAATGAAGAGCCGTCGAGTAGACTGGCTCTTCGTAATTGCTCTTTGGAGAAAGAGAGGGCTTGAGATCACCCACAAGTGCGCCATACAGTTGCTCTTTGTGAGGAGACTGCAAGACAGTGGCCTCCAATGGGTTTAGAGCTCTGGGAGATGAGGGAATAACCACCTTGCTGAAACTGTGGTTGGCGCCTTCAAAAAGGACACTGGGTTTGCATACTTCCTTTACTAATCACTTTCAGATACTAATAGTTAACTGCTTTTCAGCTATTAGGAACCTGTGGATCAACAAGTTTTACAGCACTGGGTGAGTTTCCCTCAATCCATAGCAAAAAAAGTTTTAAATACAAGTTTAAGGACTTAATTTTTTTTCCTTTTGGAATAAACAGCAAAAGGGTGATTAGAACTTTGATTTTGGAAAGTTACAAATGGACTAAGGGTCCAGATGGATTTGAAATAAGATTTTGGAATAAATTGTAAGAATCCTTCCCATGGGAAAATGGTTTTGTTTTTAATTATTAAAAAAAACATGATAGGATGGAACTTTGAAGGTTCGACACTAGAGGGAACCAGAAGGAACTAAAGATTACAATTAATGGAGAAGAACACTTAAATTTAGCTAATACAGAATGAAGCAAACTATTTTAACATTGGACATATGGAAGGACATTTTTGAACAATGAACCCAGAAGTTAATTTTAAAAATGTCTGCCTCTATAGATAGACTGTGTTTAAAATATGTTGTGAAAGAGGAACATGTTTTACCTGACAAGATTGAGACTGATCTCAAAGTAGATTTAAAAATGACAGGCTACAAGAATGACATGGAAAAAGATGCTATAGTGGACATACAAAAGAAACTGGCTGATGTCTTAATAATTAAAAGGGGTATACAAATAACAAACCAAGAGAGTGACTTGGATAATTTTCCTATATTGGATTTACAAAAGAGACTTGTTAAAGTTTTGAAGAATTTTGTGAGAAGGGACAAAGAAAAAATGAAAAGAAATCTAGCTCTAGGACATTGTTTGAAAGGACTAAAGATCAAGATTGTTAAAAGTTGGTTTATTTGATTAAAGTTAAAATAGATATGTTGTTCTCTCTGGTAACCCTTAATGGACTTATGCTGATCAGGACTGAAACTATGAGGCTTTAAGGATTTGTTTATAGATAAGAGATGGGATATGGGAAGAAGAGATCATCTGTTGTATTTAAGATAAGGTGATTTTATAAAATTGTTTATACTTGTGATGAAGGGGGAAGTCACTTCTTTAAATATTTCTTTTTTTTCTTACTATATCCTTATTTTTTCTTTCTTTTCTATTTTTCTGTTTTTTTCTGCACTTTCTATTTTTTCTTTTTAGTTTGTATTAGCTTTTAATTTTTAATTGTAATTTTTAATAAAATTACTATTAAAATAGGTTTTTCTATATATATAAAGACAATTTTTTAACTTCATGAGCTATTTGATTTTTTTTTCAAATTAGTCATTTTTTTGTCTCCTGTATAAATTCTCTTTTTTTATGAGCTATTGAAATGTGGATAGATTCTCAGTATTGGTTTAATTTATTATAGTTTATAATTTCAATCACTGATTCTAATATGTACTCTTATCTTAAACCTTAATGGTGATTTCTATTTTTTAATGTGATAGGATACATGTTATGATTCATAAGTAATTATAACTATTTTTGTATTTAACATCAATTACATCAATTATTTTTTTCAGGCAGAAACAATAGCCAAATATTCTGCATGTACTAATATTTCAACACCCTCAACATCCTTAAGAAAACAAAATTAAAATACCATTATATCTAATGGTAAAACTCACTCTGTTGTATTTTTTCCCTAAAGCTAATAATGGTTTTGTATGTATGTATATACACTTTATACATGTGTACTTTAAGGATCACTGCTAAGGAAGGACAAACTAAACTCTCCCTCTCTACATGTGAAGCCTCAATAAAAATCCTTATGTCCACTATTAAATAAGAAAAACAATGGGATTTTGGATTTGGATTCTAATAATGTATTCGCATCCAGCTTAGCTCATATTCTTAACAAATAGTAGCATTTATTTTTAGCTATGAAAAAGTAATACCCAATGTGTTTCCCACTTTGGAATTTAGTAACTCTGTTTACAAAACACAAGAGGAAATTTCTGAATGACATGTTTTAACTATATACCCTACTATCATTTAGGAAGTCCGTCAAGACCTGGTTATGTTGTCAGGCCTGGGGGTCTTTGGAACGGGGGACATTCTTAGATGGCTCTATTATGATCAACATTCTTGCTCTCTCCACAGGGTTGGTATACTTTAATTTTTTTCGATAGTATTTTTATTTTAATAATTACTTTTATCTTTTATAATGATTGTTTTTTTAACTTATTCACTGTTTATATTTAATTGTTGTACGCCGCTCAGAGTCGCCTTATGTGAGATGGGCGGCCATATAAATGTGAGCAATAAATAAATATAACCTAATTAGGGCATATCTGCACTACATCCATACACTGTTCCTATCCTATGCTCATGCCAACTTAATTCTAAGCCATTTTAAGAAAATCTTGTTTGGACTGAGATGTTTCAGCAACAGTTTGCAAGGTATTCAATCTGCATAGCAGGCTGCTACATCCTCCCACTGGACACTTCCCTTGCTGCTGTGCCCTCCCACCTTTCTCTTCCAGGAAAGCAATGACCAATCATTTTCCTTCCCACCTTTCTGTTCCAGGAAAGCAATGACCAATCATTTTCCTTCCTGTGGGCAAGTCTTACTGGACATTTATAGATTTTTGTGTTTGGGTGTGCATGCATATATACATACAGTACACACATACACATACATATACATGCACATATATACACATATACTGTAAACTCAATGTATATATTCCAAGTTAAAACTTCAAAATGTGTATACATGCAAGCAACAACTAGCTTTAAAATAAAATAAAACAATTAAAATCAAATTCCTTTCTTATTGACTCATTGGTTTGCAATGTCTTCTAGAGCTACCAGCAATGCTCCTATAGCATAATCATTGTTAATACTTGCATTGTAAATAGAAGATTGTTGGTTTGAAACCTGGCAGGTTTTTTTTTCTTTTTAATAACTATATTTCTTTCTCTAAGCTAGCTACTTTTCTTTGGCTTTTTTTTTTTGGTAGTAAGTCCAGTGGTGCAAATTAAAGACCAGGGAAAACCTTGATTCAATTAAAGAGGTATTTCTGTCGGTGCAAATTAGTCAGTGAAATGCTATAGTTAGCCTATAATGAAGTAAAGCACACCAGCCAAAACAGACAGGAGTACTTGATGCAACGCAAGGAGAGGGGAAAGTACTTTAAAACTTCAGTAGGAAAATGTGCCTGGAGGTTACATTTGTGATGGGAGGGAGGTAAATACAGAGCCATGGCATCCATTCCTATCCTCCAAAAATGGCTGCTGGCAACTAGGCAGTGTGGACAAGATTTTAGCTGGTGGCCTGGCAACAATGGCTTAAGCAGCAGGAGCAAGCAAATTCTGTTTTATTTTTATATAAACAGCAGTGTCCATAAGAAAGGAAAGTCCTACTAAACTATACTCATTCATTCAAATTCAGAAGATACTGTCAAACTGACAGCATGTTAGATATCATACTGAACACAAGAACTGTCATAGGCTTCCTACTACATTCTTAAAAAAATAAAATATCACTTTTCAACAGAGCAGTGTAGGGGATATAATCAGTATGGATGTCAGAGCATTCCTGGTGCAAGTCAAGTGCTCTCATTAAGTGTTAAACAACCACATCTTCTGGGAAAGTTGTTCAGATGCATCAAAGTCTTTCCCATATGTGTGTGCATCTGTGTGTCTGTACAACTGCTTAATTTTATGGCACCCCAAGGAGAAATGCTGTTTGTGTGTGCATATACTGATGCAACCAGCCAGAAAGGCCTGTAGAGCAGCCACACTGATTCTTCTAGAAGATACGGTTACTTTAAGATATTCTGAAGAGGTTGCACCAGAATGGTTTGCAAACTGCCCCTTTCAAATGTATTGTACATCTCTAATAGTCCATATAAATGTATCAGTACAACCAGAGATATGTTGGTATACTATCAGAAGATGGGACTCCCAAGTCAGAAGATGGTCAAAATGATACTGGGGAGGAACAGAGGATAAGTTCAACTAGCCCCAGATGTGATGAAGCAGCTAGCTCAAAGCCAAAAGGATGGCTAGCGGCCGACGGTGCTGGTGGTGAACGACAAATCTGATGTTCTAAAGATCAACACACCATAGGAACCTGGAATGTAAGATCTATGAGCCAGGATAAATTGGATGTGGTTATTGGTGAGATGGCAAGATTAAATATAGATATTTTGGGTGTCAGTGAACTGAAATGGACTGGAATGGGCCACTTCACATCAGATGACCACCAGATCTATTACTCTGGAAAAGAGGACCACAGAAGAAATGGAGTAGCCTTCATAATTAATAATAAAGTGGCTAAAGCAGTGCTTGGATACAATACAAAAAACGATAGAATGATCTCAATTCAAATTCAGGGTAAACCATTTAACATCACAGTGATCCAAATATACGCCCTAAACACATATGCTGAAGAAGCAGAAGTAGATCAGTTCTATGAGGATCTGCAGAACCTACTGGATAATACGCCAAAAAGAAATGTTATTTTCATTACAGGAGACTGGAATGCTAAGGTGGGTAGTCAAATGACAGCTGGAATTACAGGTAAGCATGGTCTGGGAGAACAAAATGAAGCGGGATATAGGCTAATAGAATTTTGCCAAGACAATTCACTGTGCATAACAAACACTCTCTTCCAGCAACCTAAAAGACGACTTTATACATAGACTTCACCAGATGGTCGACACCGAAATCAGATTGACTACATCCTTTGCAGCCAAAGGTGGTGGACATCTATACAGTCGGTAAAAACAAGACCTGGAGCTGACTGTAGTTCAGATCACAAACTATTGCACAATTTAGAATCAGACTAAAGAGAATAGGGAAGACCCACAAGTCAGTCAGATATGAGCTCACTAATATTCCTAAGGAATATGCAGTGGAGGTGAAGAATAGATTTAAGGGACTAGATTTAGTAGATAGGATCCTGGAAGAACTATGGACAGAAGTTCGCAACATTGTTCAGGAGGTGGCAACAAAAAACATCCCAAAGAAAACCAAGAAGGCAAGATGGCTGTCTACTGAGACACTGGAAGTAGCCCAAGAAAGAAGGAAAGCAAAAGGCAACAGTGATAGGGGGAGATATGCCCAATTAAATGCAAAATTCCAGAGGTTAGCCAGAAGAGATAAGGAAGTATTTTTAAACAAGCAATGTGCGGAAGTTGAAGAAGACAATAGATAGGAAGGACAAGAGACCTCTTCCAGAAAATTAGAAACATGGGAGGTAAATTCCAGGCAAAATGGGTATGATCAAAAACAAAGATGGCAAGGACCTAACAGAAGCAGAAGAGATCAAGAAAAGGTACCAAGAATATATGGAAGATCTGTACAGGAAGGATAATAATATCGGGTATAGCTTTCACGGTGTGGTCAGTGACTTAGAGCCAGACATCCTGATGAGTGAGGTTGAATGGGCCTTAAGAAGCATTGCTAATAACAAGGCAGCAGGAGATGATGGTATCCCAGCTGAACTGTTTAAAATCTTGAAAGATGATGCTGTCAAGCCATATGCCAGAAACTATGGAAAACACAAGAATGGCCATCAGATTGGAAAAAATCAACTTATATCCCCATACCAAAAAAGGGAAACACTAATGAATGTTCAAACTGTCGAACAGTGGTACTTATTTCACATGCCAGTAAGGTAATGCTCAAGATCCTGCACGGTAGACTCCAGCAATTTAGGGAGCGAAAATTGCCAGATGTACAAGCTGGGTTTAGAAAAGGCAGAGGAACTAGAGACCAAATTGCCAATATCCGGTGGATAATGGAGAAAGCCAAGGAGTTTCAGAAAAACATCTACAGTATTTCTGTTTTATTGACTATTCTAAAGCCTTTGACTGTGTGGATCATAACAAATTTTGGCAAGTTCTTGGTGGTATGGGGATACCAAGTCATCTTGTCTGCCTCCTGAGGAATCTGTATAACGACCAAGTAGCAACGGTAAGAACAGACCACGGAACAGCAGACTGGTTTAAGATCGGGAAAGGAGTATGGCAGGGTTGTATACTCTCACCCTACCTATTCAACTTGTATGCAGAACACATCATGTGACGTGCTGGGCTTGATGAATCCAAGGCTGGAAGAATTGCTGGAAGAAACATTAACTATCTCAGATATGCAGATGATACCACTTTAATTGCTGAAAGCGAGAAGGAGCTGAGGAACCTTATGATGAAGGTGAAAGAAGAAAGTGCAAAAGCTGGGTTGCAGTTAAACCTCAAAAAAACCAAGATTATGGCAACCAGCTTAATTGATAACTGACAAATAGAGGGAGAAAATGTGGAGGCAGTGACAGACTTTGTATTTCTAGGCGCAACGATTACTGTAGATGCTGACTGCAGCCAGGAAATCAGAAGACATTTACTTCTTGGGAGGAGAGCAATGACAAATCCTGATAAAATAGTAAAGAGCAGAGACATCACACTGACAACAAAGGTCCGCATGGTTAAAGCAATGGTATTCCCCATAGTAACCTATGGCTGTGAGAGCTGGACCATAAGGAAGGCTGAGCGAAGGAAGATAGATACTTTTGAACTGTGGTGCTGGAGGAAAATTCTGAGAGTGCCTTGGACTGCAAGAAGATCAAACCAGTCCATACTCCAGGAAATAAAGCCAGACTGCTCACTTGAGGGAATGATATTAAAGGCAAAACTGAAGTACTTTGGCCACATAATGAGAAGACAGGACACCCTGGAGAAGATGCTGATGCTAGGGAAAGTGGAAGGCAAAAAGAAGAGGGGCCGACCAAGGGCAAGATGGATGGATGATATTCTGGAGGTACAGACTCGACCTTGGGGGAGCTGGGGGTGGTGATGGCTGACATGAATCTTTGGCGTGGGCTGGTCCATTAAGTCACAAAGAGTCAGAAACGACTAAACGAATAAAAACAAAATATGTCACGTGAAATCCCAGTTGCATTGCTGGCCTTGAATTTATCTAGTGATACCTTTGTCTCAGTGGAAAGTGAGACCTTCCAATTTTCTTCAGTCATCCAACCATAAGACCTCATTTTAACAGCCACTCCAGAGAAATCAGGAATCTTTGAAAAAATAATGGGCCTCGGTATGGAAGCTCAAGGTACATAATTGGAGGCAGGTTGGAAGAAAAAAAATGACTTCCATTAGGTCAAAGCCACCACTGGATAGTATCTAAAATATTTTGGCCTATTGAGTCCAAAGAATAATTACTGTATAAGAGAAGTGTAGAATTTGTTTAAAAGGTAAAGGTTCCCCCAGCACATTTGTGCAGTCGTGTCCGACTCTAGGGGCCTGTGCTCATCTCCGTTTGTTAGCCAAAAAACCAGAGTTGTCCCAAGATGCTTCCACGGTCATGTGGCCGCATGACATGTGCGGAACGCTGTTACCTACCCACCGAAGTGGTACCTATTAATCTACTTGCATTTGCATGCTTTCGAATTGCTAGGTTGGCAAGAGCTGGAGCTAGTGCGGGAGCTCACTCCACACGCAGGGCTAGGGATTCGAACCTCCGAACTTGCGAACTTCCGATCGACAAGCCTGGCGTCTTACCCACTGAGCCACCACACCCCTATTTGTTTATTTGTTTATTTGGTTTTTATGAATTTGTTTTTTTGTTTATGTTTTTTTTGTTTATGTTTTATGAATTATGTTTTTATGAATTTGTTTATGAAATGCAATTTTCAGTTTTCTTCAACATTAGCTGCTGGAAATTCTGCATCATTTGGAAGGCTACAGATTTCTCATTCCTATTCTATACACTGAAAACTAATACGATTTACTTCAGACAAAATTCTAATAGAATTAATGTCAGATGAGGAAGTTATTAATTCATTTTCTCTGTATATTGATTATCTTATTCTTGACAGTTCACATTGTTCTATGGTATACTCCTCCATACAATAACATTTTTAGAATGGGGGAAGGGAATTATTTTCATAATTATAAGAAGCATAAACAGGAGCGTAACATAACAGGTAATTTTAACAGAATGACAGTACTGACTTTTTTTATAACAACCCTAGAACTAAAGAGTTTTGTTGAGGTTTTTTTAAACAATACTGTTTGGTTTCATTGCATTCGATATCAATTAAATAGAATTATTTATAAAGGTTGTGGGAATCTTCTGACATGGGGTTGATGGTTTAGCTTCCTCTAAAATAAATCAATTTTGCTTACTAAAATGTATACAAGTGATTTTAATGCTATTTTCCCAATTATAGCATGGTTAACATTTGCATCTGTCACTTGAAATGTGGTTAACTGTACCCGTTTTTCACCTGTCAAGGATTTGTAGACCTTTTTATTAAATGATTTTAGTAATCAATACATATATTGTTCTCATTACATTCATTAGTACTAAAAAAAAATCCACAATGGTAAGAATTGAATTATCAACTCTGGATGTTAATAAAATAAGTTATGGTTCAGGCAATACTAAATACTTTCTAAAGAAAACATTATTGACATGTTTTAACTAAACAATCAATTCTGAAAAAAATTGAAAACATGAAAGCATTAAGGAACATAGTCTTTATTCAGGTATCATGTTGTGTGATGCTTGTAAAATTCAGGGTAGGCATTAGGAACTCAATGCAGCTTTGGAATAAGGTATGTGACTTATGGAATTCCATATTATCTCAAAGTACTTAATATGGAATTCCATAAGTCACATACCTTATTCCAAAGTACTTCAGCAGCAGTTCTATGCACATTTACTAGAATCAATGAGAATTACTAATAAGTAAATATAGAAATGGTCAGACTAATACCTATTTAATTCTCATTGACTCCAAGCCTGGCTGGCAGCTCGACAAGTCAGAGTTTCTCAGAGCTCTGAGCTCTGAGACCTGGCTAACTTTCTATCTTGTTTGCAGGGGTCTACGGACCACTGAAGTTTCCCCCTGGAGAAGGGGGAACCAGAAGATTGCTCACAGAGCCATTGGAATTGCCCACTCCTGTTTTTCTTTGTTGTTTCCACCGCGGAGAAGAACGGGGGGTGCAATGAAATGGCCGAAAGAGGATTCTAGCTCTGCAGAGAACAGTAAGTCTCTTGGGAGACACAAGAGTGACAGCCAGCTTTTAGATCACCTTATATTAGTTTTCTTTTTAGATTAGTACATTTTTATTATTCTAAAATTTATCTTTGGACTTCGTTCAAAATGTTGGCTAGTTTTGTGTTTTCTTTGCTATAATTAATTTTGGTGGAAGTTTGATAGATTTTATTTTGGCAACATAGTGAACAAGTTTTGTATTTTTCTGCCTTTCTTTTGTATCAGAGAAATTGGGACTTAAGAGACTTTGTTGGTATTTCTCACTCGACAAACTTACTGACTTTTGAGAAATTG
Organism: Charina bottae; assembly: GCA_023362775.1. Lineage (NCBI taxonomy): Eukaryota > Metazoa > Chordata > Lepidosauria > Squamata > Charinaidae > Charina > Charina bottae. The sequence goes on from JALMGJ010000009.1 coordinate 4,993,181, forward strand.
TTTGTTTGGGTTAAGCAGCTTGCAGCCTGAAGAATAAAGAAGAATAAAGAATAAAGTATAGAGAATGTGTGCCTCTCTACCTTTTTTTTTCTCCTTTTCTATTTTTTTTTAGAAAGGACTATTTTTCATTTGGAATATATTTTCATCTTTCCCTTTACAAACTGTTTGAAATACTGCTCTGTGGAATTTTTTCATCTCTTACTTTAAAAGCTTTTCTCACTTAAAGAAATAGACATTATTGATAAATAATAGAACAGCTGTTCCTTGCTCCCTGAGAAATTTTTTTGTTTTGTCTACGGCAGTTGATTACGCTTTGAACAATAAATAATGGCCTTTCTCACAGTACTTCAGGATTTTAAGGAAGAAACCAGCAAAAATTTTTTGCAAATTAAGAAATCCATAGAACGTATATTAATAGTTTTGGTGGCTCAGGAACAGAAGGTACAAGGGACAGATTTAGAAACAGAGGAAAGATCTTTCGAACCAATAGAGAAACAGGGAAAGAGGACTTTGAATGTATTGGTACAGAAGAAGATTATGATATCTTACAGGAAGTGGTCTATTAAATGTTTGGGCATAAATACATTGTGGCAGCTGAGACAGGAAGATTTTAATATGCAAATTGATAGATATGGCAAAATAAACATTTTGATATCCCACATGAGTTACAGAAATAAACAAGTTGCATATTGTGATATTGGCATAACCTAAACAGGAGATTTATTGATATTGATTTGGAATGCAAGGTGAATGAAAATGTGGATTTGGTATTGTACACAGAGTAAGCACAGATATGAGAAATTTACAGATGCATAAAAACATGATATTTTAAGTGTAAGATACAAGATTATAAATAAATATGTTGATATTATATATTACTCTTTCTGGAGACACATTTATGAGAAGACAATGAGATGATGAGATGGAATTAGAATGTAGGTTATTACAAGAATATGTTGTATGTATTAGGTTATATGTTATGTTAGGTTTTGTATTTTTGCTATATTATGTATTATGTTATGTAATATGTTAGATTATGTATTAATGGAATATATAGTCATAACATGAACAGAATATACTGTATTTTATTAGACGTAGATAAGGCCTTTATTTGTTATACTAATTGGACTTTATTGAAGATATAAATATAGATGTAAAAATGGAAAGAGCAAATGGAAAACATTTAATTGATGCAACAACGAACATTTGATTACTATTCTAAGGAGTAGAAACCAGAGATGGATTGTTGGAAGATATCAAGAAAGGCGAAACCTATATGAAGAACAGAAGATTGGATTATAGAAATCAAAGGGTATATGACAAAGAAAAGTTTCTGTGTATTGTATTAAGGACTAACATTTAAAGTTAATTGTTGTACTTAAAGTTCAAGGATAAATTGGAGGACATCTATTTTCTATATTTTTTCTTGTTTGTTATTTTTTGACTTCACTTTTTCTTTTCCCTTTTCTTACTTTGTATTTCTATTTCTTTTCTTTTGTATTAGCTTTTAATGTGTATTTTAAAATTAATAAAACTTATGGAAAAAAAAAAAACCTATTTAATTCTCTGTATTTTTCTCCTATATATCCTATGTACCCTGCTAGATTAATGGTACCTACTTGACCTTGGCTGATCTTGAAATGGGGGTTGGGGGCACTCACTTTAGAATTTTGCAAGTATAATTTGTAGTCTGGCTGCAAAATTCAAATGGTACACTCAAGATGACTTTTCCACTAGAATATAAACATTAATCAAATAACACCATGGCTTTTAAAAAAGGCTAAATATGGAATCTGTAAAGTGTGTTTTAAAATAAACTTTAATATATTTAATTTTGTCATATCATTTCAGTTGAAGGATGTATCTTTTACTTCTTCAAAAGAAATGCTGTGACACAGTTAATAAAATGCTGAGGAAAGGTTATGTTTCCTTAACATGACACGTACCTACATCTCTCTTGACTACTTAACTTTATAGATGAAGTAAGGTTAAAGATTAAGAATTACAAAAACAGCTTCCAAGGAAATCCAAACACAAGGAAACACAAAAAGTGACATATTCATATATAATATATCATTTCACCTGTATTTTTAAAATATCTAAAAGCATAATTTTAAACCATATTTAAAGGACCTTAATAAACCTTATCAATCCAGAGTGGTATATCAGTTCCAAAACAAAACGTTTAAGTTCTGACAACAAATAGTCTAGCATCAGACTGGATGTACCATGATAGAATGAGAAATGAATCATTTATATTATATAAAATGAGAGCTTTGCTCCTCTCAGTGTTAAATATTTAAAATGTAAGTAGCTAGATTACTTGTATATCTGAACATTATTTTGAATGTCTTAAAAGCATAAGCAAAGAGAAGAGAACAAGAGAAGAATGGATGGAGTTAGGGATAGAGGAAAAAGTCAGAACATATTAAGATTAAATCACAAAATTATATTGGAGCTATATAGTTACCAGTATAATCATAAGGTCATTGTTGACAAGTTTCATTTCTCCAGGGAAATGAAGGTAGATACGATACAGACATCTCAAGCTTTGCACTGTTATGCTAAACCTGCAGAATATATTTGCCCAAGAAGCAGACCTGTAGAACTTGCTAATGATGTAAACTGTGGTATAAATGAAACCCACTTTTCATTTGTAACAACAAAATGTTTAGCTTTTGTAATTGCAGAAATAAATGTAGAAATCTAGTAGCATAACATATCATTTTAAGCTGGTGGTACATATGAAAAATTTGTGAAAGATATGGATACTTCATGGACTTACTGAGGGAATCATACAGTATTTAAACAGTATCTTTACAATTATTTAGCTAAGCATACTTATATTTATTCACTGTCATCCTCCACAGATCCATTTCAGTACTAAAGAAAATTGAGTTTATGGAATATATTCTAAGGGCAATTTCTCTCTAACACAAACTAGGAAATTTACATATTCCATAGGATAGGAAGAAATGCTTGAGAACATTTTCTATAACTCTAGTTCCAGAACACCATAATATTATTTTATTTGTTTTTATTTTTCTGTAAGAAGAGAAATCCCATATGTTTTATATTAACAGTACTGGGCAATTTTCATCCAGTTTCCAACCTTCCCTTTCTGGGTAAGATTGTGGAGAAGGTGGCCACGCAGCAGCTCCAGAGAACCCTGGAGGAAATGGATTATCTGGAAACTTTTCAGTCAGGATTTAGACCTGGGCATGGGACTGAAACAGCATTGATTGTACTTGTGGATGACACCTGATGGGAGTGAGATGGGGATGGTGCATCCATCCTTGATCTTCCTGACCTCTTGATGGCTTTCAATACCATTGATCATGGTATCTTTCTGGATTGGCTCCAGGGATTGGGAGTGGGCAGTACTGTATTGTGCTGGTTCTTTTCCTTTCTCTGGAGCCAGTTCCAGTCGGTGTTGATAGGGGAGCAGAGGTCCAGCCCATGGCCACTGCTCTGTAGGGTCCCATAGGGCTAGGTTCTCCTCTCCTGTTTAACTTCTACATGAAACTGTTGGGTGAGGTTATCTGATGACATGGGGTGAGGTATGATCAGTACACTGATAATACCCAGCTTTACATCTCCACCCCAGCCACCCAAGTGATGCCATGGAGGTTCTGTCTTGGTATCTGGAGGCTGTTGGGATTTTGATGGGGAACAACAGGCTTCAGCTCGAGTTTAGCAAGATTGAGTGGCTTTTGGTATTAGGGCCCCTTGGTTCCAGGGATATTCCATCTTAATTCTGGATGGAGCTGCACTTCCCAAACAGAACCAGCACACAGTCTGGGGGTCTTTCTGGACTTACAACTCTTGTTCAAGGAACAGGTGGCAGCCATGTCTATGAGGGTCAGCTTTGTGTTGTGCTTTAGTTGCACCCTTTCCTGGACCACAAGGCCCTGCTCATGGTCACTCATGTTTTAGTCACCTCCTGAATGGACTACTACAATGTAGCACACATTATACCTCTCCTCCATGAGCTACACTGGTTGGCAGTTTGCTTCTGGCTTCAATTCAAGGTGCTGGTTGTAATCTATAAAGCCCTTCAAGGCATGGGGCCAGGTTATTTGGGGACCGCCTCTCCCCAATTATATTTATATATTTATTTATTTATTTATTTATTTATTTATTGTTTGATTTATATCACCGCCCATCTCCCCCCACAAGGGGACTCTGGGCGGTTTACAACAAAATTGATTAATTAAAAACATATAAAATACAATACATTATTCCAATTTAATTAGATATAAATATATAAAATCCAAGAGGTTATGTTATTGTTTAAGGAACTCTATGGTGCCAGTCACCTCCAAGAGGAGCTATTACCCCCCCCCCCATCCCAGGCGAGGTGGCAGAGCCAGGTCTTCAATTGCTTTCGGAAGGTCAGGAGTGTGGGGGCCTGCCTCACCTCCAGGGGGAGAATGTTCCAAAGGGCGGGTGCCACTGCCGAGAAGGCTCGCCTCCTGGACCCCGTCAGATGGAATTCTTTTATAGACGGGATCCGTAGCAAGCCCTCTCTGGATAACCGGGTGGGGCGGGTCGACGTTCTGGGGATGAGGCGGTTCCTTAGGTAACCTGGTCCCATGCCATGTAGGGCTTTAAAGGTAACAACCAACACCTTGAATTGCACCCGGAAGCAAACTGGTAACCAGTGCAGCTCACGCAGCAGAGGTGTCACATGTGCCGATCTTGAGGCACCCATAACTGCACACGCAGCTGCATTCTGGACCAGCTGAAGCTATATCTACCCATCTTATTAGATCTGGCAGAAGAGGCATGCTCTGGGTTTTGTCTGATAAGGAGTTGCTCAGTTTAGGCATCAGAAAAGGAAAGTTAGATATTAATGAGTATATCTGATTGGGGTTAGAGCTGGAAGTTTGATATCTCACGGCTTGCAAGAGTATATGGGAAGGGCTAACTTGTCTAAACAGTCTCTGTTTCAGGTGTTAATTGAAAAAATGCAGGTCAATCATAGGACAGCCTGAACATTGGTTATTTTAATTTGTGACTGATGGATCTGTTTTTCACTCTGGCTGATTTTATATGTGTTATTTTTGTTTTTCTGTTTTTTTTTTTATACTTTTATATTTTTAACACCATTAGCTGCCCAGAGTCATGAACATGAGATGGGCAGCCATAGAAATTGAATAAATAAATGAATAAATAAATAAAAAACAAATATGATGGTGGTTGAGATGATATTTTTACTGATCAAAGTTGAACTTTTGGCTTGGCTGTGCTCTAAAGTGCCTAACGTATTGCTGAGTCTATGTAATAAACAACAATAAACTAATTCAAGGGGAAAGATGGATCTGCTGTGATCTCCTTGGGTAAATACGCTAGAGATTGGGAGAGTATACATTATTAATAGGGCAACACATGGGGCTGAATCAATATCAGCTCTGCATTTGCTTCTAAAAAAAAGATTTTTGATACCAATCTAGATCTGCCACAGTTACAAAACAGACAGACAGCAGGGTAAAGCTCAAAGCTGTTTAGAAAAGGAAGAAAGAGACATGTTTTTGAACATTTTACAGATGCAAGGAAAAGCATGTTCAAAGCCAAAATAATTAATTCCAAATATGTCAACAGTTGTCACTGAATAAGATAAACAACCATCATCAGCATCCAGTAATATAAGAACACAATTAGTTTACACCTTAAAATATCTCTCTGTGTGTGGTGTGTAAAAAAAATTACCTCTGTGTATGGAATTTATTTTCATATTTAGTGCTGTTATGCTTTGTAGGCATAACTTTGTATAAATGATATAAATCATATTAGGGCCCTGCTTGAAAAGTTACTCTTACAAAAACAATTTTCACCATACTCCATTTAAAATAATTATTAATTTCTTGTGGTACCTGGATAAACAGAAGCATTAAAATAAGATTATACTGGGGAATAGTGGGAGTTTAAAGAGTTCCCACCTCACACAGCCTTATAGTAACAGTGTAGATGGATTCCAGCAAAATGGGTATTAAATCTATGTACTAAAAGCATCAGAACCTGAACTAAAAATCAAAAACGTTACCTAGAAGAAACATATTGGATACAAAGCTACCACACAGTAAAATCCAGCTTAGAGAATGACTCCACCATGATTAATATGGAGCTGTGTTAGCCTATAGGTAGACCAGCCCACCGAAAATCTCTGCCAACCCAAGGCAAGCATGAGGTGCTCTCTAAGGAACAAAGTGATGGACCAACCATCTGTAGACTCTTTGCTTTCATACTATCAGTTTGTAAATACATTGCCCTCACTTTTCTGCCCTGTCACAAGGCATAAGAAGTCTGGACTTTTACCAAGTTGGAATGAATCCCTGGGGGTGGAGGGGGAACTCTTTCCTGTTAGTTTTAAATGTATTCTGTGGAAAGAGCATTTGTGACATGCAGAGCCGGTCTTGTCATGGAGGCTGATGTCTCAGGCAGAAAAGCGCTGGAAGATGGAGAGCATTGGCTAAATGTTGGGCAGACCTGTGTGTGAAACACAGCCTACACCTTAAGCTAATCAGAGGCAATGGAGATCAATCTTCTATCATGCTAAACATTCAACTCCAGTCTGGATCAGCCTGTACCATCTTGTTCTTTGCTTCTGGTGCTAATGTCTTGGGCCAGCCCTGTGCATTATGTATTGTGGTCAACCCATTTTAGGTCACTCAGAGCTTTTCCAATCAAATAGATGGAGGTCCAGGTAAAATGGAACACATTGTGAATCTGAATGTGAATCAGAATTCCGCATTAGAATAAACAGCACATGTTTTCAGAATGTGATTAGAAAGGCCTATGCCTAAAAAGCATGAAACCCTGGGCCAGAAGGACAAATAATCTAACCTTATTTTAAGGAACCACTTTCTGTGTATTATCTACCTATGAATTAAGGAAGTTCTGCTACTGTTTTCCATTTTGTTTGTCATCCAGAGTGTGCAGTTGACTGTAGTCAAACTAAGAATTACAAACTCCTGTTTCACATGACTTCCACTTAGACAATCCTCTCACAAATCTTTTTCTTGCCTCCTGTGTTTGATTATGGTGCTGAACAGACATTTAGCTTCCATCAATCATAGTAGATGATAATCTGCTGAATTTTCTCATTTGATCTCCAACAGGTCTCAATGACAACTTTTTTCTTTACTGTGGAGAGAAATCAAAGATTTCTCCACTGATGCCTACTATAGCCTCTTATTAAGTGAGCTATAAATGTTGAAGAATGTGTTTGCACTTCATCTGCACAGCAGACAATATAACCAGAAAAAAAAATAGCTTATGTCAATAATGTGGAGTGACTTAACTTAGGTAAAAATAAATCATAGCAGCCTTCAGTCTGTAGAGCAATTTAATTTTGACTCACAGAAATTTGATTTTTTAAAATATTTGTTATATTATATGTATGGTGATATACCTAATGCTGAAATTTACATCTGTATAAAATTAAAATAAAGCTATATTTTATATTATTAAATATTATATTAAAAAGATCCAAAATGGTTTTGGATCTTTGGTATATAGCGAGGGCTAAATGCAAAATCCCCTTCATGGATCACTGCCTTGTCGTGGCGAAGTGGCTTGTGTAACTCAATGAAGCCATGAGCTATGCTATGCAGGGCCACCCAAGACGGACAGGTCATAGCGGAGAGTTCTGACAAAACGTGGTCCACTGGAGAAGGAAATGGCAACCCACTCCAGTATCCTTGCCAAGAAAACCTCATGGACAGTATCAAAAGGCTAAAAGATATGACGCCAGAAGATGAGCCCCTCAGGTCGGAAGGTGCCCAATACGCTACTGGGGAAGAGTGGAGGGAATTTCCAAGTAGTTCCAGAAAGAGTGAAGCAGCTGGGCCAAAGTCTTATATATACTACTGTGGGCAAGAATCTCTTAGAAGTAATGGAGTAGCCCTCATAGTCAATAAAAGAGTGGGAAAAGCAGTACTGGGGTACAACCTCAAAAACGACAGAATGATCTCAGTTCGAATCCAAGGCAAACCATTCAACATCACAGTAATCCAAGTCGATGCTCCAACCACTGATGCCGAAGAAGATGAAGTTCACTGGTTCTATGAAGACCTACAACATCTTCTAGAACTAACACCAAAAAAAGATCTCCTTTCCATCATAGGGGACTGGAATGCTAAAGTAGGAAGTCAAGAAATAACCAGAATAACAGGCAAGTCTGGCCTTGGAGTACAAAATGAGGCAGGGAAAGGCTAATAGCGTTTTGTCAAGAGAACACGCTGGTCATAGCAAACACTCTTTTCCAACAACACAAGAGAAGACTCTACACATGGACATCACCAGATGGTCAATACTGAAATCAGATTGATTATGTACTTTGCAGCCAAAGATGGAGAAGCTCTATACAGTCAGTAAAAACAAAACCTGGAGCTGACTGTGGCTCAGATCATGAGCTTCTTATTTCAAAATTTCAGCTTAAATTGAAGAACGTAGGGAAAACTACTAGACCATTCAGGTATGACCAAAATCATATCCCTTATAACACAGCTTTCCAAACTGTGTGTCGTGACACTTTAATGTGTCGCAACACACAGTCTGGTGTGTCGCCACACAACCCAGAAGCGGCAGCGGGGGTGTGCACGGCGGCGGCGGCAGCGGCAGCGGCACACCATTAGCGCTTCCGCATTTTAGCGGAGGCCGCCGCCGCTGCCGCCACCGCCATACACACCTCCACCCCCGCACGCCCCCCGCACTGCCGTGCACGCCCCCGCCCCCACGCGCGCCCCCACGCCGCCCCCACTGCCACCGTAGGTGTATCGCCAACGGTGGCACTTTAGAAAGCGCTGCCTTATAAATATACAGTGGAGGTGATGAATAGATTTAAGGGATTAGATTTGGTCGACAGAGTGCCTGTGTCTATGGCAAACCTAGACAGCATATTAAAAAGCAGAGACATCACCTTGCCGACAAAGGTCCGTATAATCAAAGCTACGGTTTTTCCAGTAGTAATGTATGGCTGTCAGAGTTGGACCATAAGGAAGGCTGAGCGCCGAAGAATTGATGCTTTCGAACTGTGGTGCTGGAGAAGACTCTTAAGAGTCCCTTGGACTGCAAGGAGGTCAAATCAGTCAATCCTAAAGGAAATCAACCCTGACTGCTCATTGGAAGGACAGATACTGAAGCTGAAGCTCAAATACTTTGGCCACCTAATGCGAAGAGAGGACTCACTGGAGAAGACCCTGATGCTGGGAAGGACTGAGGGCAAAAGGAGAAGGGGACGGCAGAGGATGAGATGGTTAGATAGCATCACCGATGTAATGAACATGAATTTGAGTAAACTCCGGGAGACAGTGGAGGACAGGAAGGCCTGGCGTGCTATGGTCCATGGGGTCACAAAGAGTCAGACACGACTTAACAACTGAACAACAACAACAAAAATGCAAAATGGTTTATCTCCCCAGAGGTCATCTGTTTCTGATTGTAGCCTCCACAATGCTCAAATAACCGTGTTCTACTCAGATACTGCTCACCAGGGAACTCAGTCATACAGGGAAGCCCAGCCTTGATAACTGCTTCTACTTTTGATAAATAAGACTTTTAACTCAGTTGCTCGTCTAGATGTAACAAACCAGGTCAGCGTGAAACTTCATTCCTGTGAATGCCTTCGTTTACTCTTCCATCAGCTTTCATTCAGTATTCCTGGAGTTTTTAAGCATGTCATATTTGAACCAGGAAATGGTAATGTATCCTTTGACTTACAGACCATGATCACAATCCATGTATTTGTGCATTTATCTGTTCAAACATTATCACTTCTCTAAGCTAATTCTTCCCTGATTTCTGTAAATATAACTTTATAGAGCTCTAGATGCTCATGTCAAAGGCTTAGAGAGCTTAAAGATGCTCTCAGTCTATCCATGTTTGGAGGCAACCAGTAAAAGCTTACATTGGCAATATCATTGATTTGGGACTTAGAACCATGGTAAGGATTGCCCTAAGATTTAAAATATATAATTTCAAACTCCAGTGAAAGATGCTTGCATTAAACTATATGTTTGTCCTGCTGCAAATCTATACTTTTACTAATCATAGTGATTTTCTTTGGATGAAAGGCTCTGATATTCTGGATAGTGGAGAAAAGCAAATCAGGCTACTGAGTACTGAGTACTCAAATGTATGACAGGGAAATAGTTAAGCAATTCCCTCTTTCCCTCTAAGTTGGAAAAATCAGTTTGCAAACATTGTTCCAGTAGAATATCATCTGCAGTCAAGGGATAACAATGGAACAGGGAAAAAATTCAGAGTCCATCTCATTATCAGTCTAGTAAATTGGTTTACTAAGCTAGGTTATTATGCAGACAACACATTGCAATTTTGGCAAGTCTATAGAAAGAAAGCAGCTATTCTAAGTAAAACTAAATTATCTTCAGGTCAAGTTGAACTCAAGTCAACTCAGGTCAAGACATTATATTATTTAGATTAGATCCAAGATGGCGAACAGGATCAGATGCCAACTGCTGCTGCTCTGAGGGGGGAGATTCCCGGCTTCTTTTTGGGCCCAGATTTCCAGCTCCCAGCCCCACTTGCTAGGTGGGGTTTTGGGGAGAGACCTTTGAGGGATCCCCAGCCTTTATCTTTGTGCCAGTGTTGGAACCGGATGGAGCCCGCTGGATGGAGCGGTGGAGAATGGTGGGCCTTGGCAGACTCCTGTGGACCTCGGCGGTGCAGGAGGGCTTGGCTACGCAGCAGCCTTTGGTAGTGTGGTAGTGTGGAGCGGGTCAAGTATTTATCTGATGCGGTCCTTGGTGGCATGACTGGTGGAGTGGTGGGGAGGCTGGTGGACCCCCCGGTGCGGTGGACCAACAAAGCAACTAGCCCCCGGCACGGTGGACCATCTTTGGTAGTGGTGAGAAGCAGCGCAGCTGAGTAGGATTGGTGGCATGGCGGAGCTCAGTGGCGCGGTGGGCCAGCCTGGCAGCGCATTGGATTCAGGAGGCAGAGTGGCCTGGGTGACCTTGGTGGTGCGGTGGACCCTGGAACATCGGGCCAACCCCGGCAGAGTACGTTGGCAGTGTGACTGGCAGTGCAGTGGGCCCTGGGGTGGCGAACCAGCATGGTGGACCCCAGTGTTAATATCAGCGTGGCAGGGTTCAGTGACAGGGGATGTGAGCTCTGGGGACATTAGTTCTTTTTAACAGAGCCACCTGGACTTTAGACCCCTCTTTCAGAGCCCCCTGAATGAAGATCTTAGTGGTGGGGGTGAACATTTATGGTCCCAGGACCCCAGGATAAGGAGGGAGGACCACAGGGGAGCATGGTCGGTGGACTGCAACAGCGCAGGGGACCCAATCAGCATGATGGGCCTCGGCATAGTAGGCCCCGGTAGTGGTATGCCCCGGCAGTGAGGAGTGGTGAGTTTGAAATAGAATGCTGGTTATCCCCTCCCAGCCTGCCCAGGGATGGCGGAGAGCCACTAGGGTCCCTCCACTGTGAGTGAGGTACTCCCTCCTGGGTGTGAGAGATGCGGGGGGAGTCCAGGATTGTATAATTGTATGAAAGAGTTCTCTAACGCTGAGTGAGAGACAAGGGGTGGGTAGGAACAGATGAGGTGCCCCCCTGTTGACCATTGAGAGAGGCTGAGGAGGGGCACAGTGAGGGTGTGGGGGGGTTTAGGACCTGCGAGCGCCAAGAGCAGGAGCTGGTGTGCTGGGACCCCTGCCATCACCCAAGGGTGACTAAGTGTGAGAGGATTTATGCGTGGGGGAGGGTACTCTTGTTTAAACCCAGGTTTTTTGGAGGTCCAGGAGTGAAGGCAACTGGGCCAGGAAACTCTGGGGGCCATGGGGCGGGTAATTTGATTGAGGTGGTGACAGGCCGGGGATGCTATGACAGGAACCATCTTCAGGGAACACGCCCCCAGTGTTTGTTACCGGTGGCATGTTCCGGCCCTCTGAGTTCAAACCCAGGCCCTGGACAGTAGATCCTTGAGGGCCCTGGTCTCCGTCTGCTGCTTCTTAACGCCAGGTTAGTGAACAAGGGCCCCCTCATATGTGATTTGATCACTGAGGAGGGGCAGACCTGGTGTGTATCACCGAGACCTGGCTGGGCCCGGGGGGGGGGGTAGCCCTCTCGGAAATGTGCCCGGCTGGGTTTCAGGTGTGGCACCAGCCGAGACAGTGGGGTAGAGGAGGAGGGGTGGCGGTTATCATCCAAGAGTCTCTAATGGCCTTCAGGGGCACTGCTCCTCAAGTGGCCAGCTGTGAGACCCTGTTTTTTAAGTTGGGTTTCTGAGAACAGTTGGGAGTGTTGCTTCTGTACCAACCTCCCTGCTGCACAGCAAACTCCCTGCCTGAGCTGCTGGAGGCCATCTCAGGGTTGGTGGTGGAGTTCCCCAGGCTTATGGTTCTGGGGGACTTCAACCTGCAGACCCTAGGATGCGCCTCAGAGGCGGCTCAGGAGTTCATGGCTACCATGGCATCCATGGGCCTGTCCCAGATTATTCGGGACCTAACTCGACACAGTGGCCTCACCCCAAACTTGGTTTTCTTGTCAGAGCAGTGGCAATGTGATCTGAGGGGAGAGTTAGATCTGTCCCCATTGTCATGGTCAGACCACACCCTGGTGGCCCTGAGATTCTCCTATGCTGCCCCACTCCGCAGGGAGGAATGACCCATTCAATTGGTTCACCCCCAGCGACTTATGGCCCCTATGAGGTTTCAGAGGGAGCTGGGGGTTATACCCAAGGACCTGCTTCACAGTCCAGCAGAGGTCCTGGCCGCAACATAGAATAGAGAAGCAGCTGGGGCCTTGGACAGGATCGTGCCTGTGCAACCTCTCTTGCCCCATTCAACACGTTACTCCCCATGGTTCATGGAGGAGTTGAGGATTTTGAAGAGGGTTAAGAGATATCTGGAGTCCCTCTGGAGAAAGATGAAGACTGAATCTGACTGAACACAAGCTAGAGCCGCTATTAAGGCCTACCTTGTGGCAGTAAGAGCGGCGAAACATGAATATTTCTCCGCTCTTATTGCAAGTGCAGAATGCCGCTGAACGGCCCTGTTCAAGATTACTCAATCTCTTCTGGGTCAAGTAAACTCAGTGACACACTTACAGGGCCGATCGGAAGAGTTCTCCGAGCATCTTCAGGATAAAATCACTCAGATCCATTCCAAATTGGACTCTCAGTGTGAGGCACAGTCTGGGGAGATGCCGAGGGAGCGTACTTACCCTGTTATCTGGGAACAGTTGGTTCCTGTTGGACCTAAGGAAGTGGACAGGATTCTCCAGGCTGTAAAGGCCACCACATGCCATCTAAACCCGTGCCCTTCCAGGCTGGTAAAGGCAGCCAGGGAGGTGACATGTGGCTGGGTCCAGGCGATAGTTAATACATCCTTGAGCGAGGGGGTGTTTCCAGCTGCCTTTAAGGAGGCGCTGGTACACCCCCTCCTCAAGAAACCATCCCTGGACCCTACTGTGTTGGACAATATTTGTCCTGTCTCCCACCTTCCCTTTTTGGGAAAGGTGGTTGAGAAAGTGGTGGCGTTGCAACTCCAGAGGATTCTGGATGAAACGGATTATCTAGACCCCTTTCAGTCAGGTTTCAGACCAGGATACAGGACAGAGACTGCATTGGTAATGCTTATGAATGATCTCTGGCAGTAGTGGGATGGAGGGAGTGCATCCATCCTGGCTCTTTTAGACCCCTCAGTGGCTTTCGATACCATCAACCATGGTATCCTTTTGGGGCAGCTCAGGGAGTTGGGGGTGGGCGGCGTAGTTCTGCGCTGGTTCACCTCCTTCCTCCAGGGCCACTCCCAATCAGTGGTGATAGGGGATGAGAGATATGACCCTCGACCCCTTCTGTGTGGGGTGCCACAGGGTTCGGTTCTCTCTCCACTCCTTTTTAACATCTACATGAAACCACTGGGTGAGATCATCCGTCACCACAGGATGAGGTATCATCAATATACTGATGATACTCAATTGTATATCTCCATCCCGGGTGAGGTAAGTGATGCGGTGACTGCCTTGTCTCAGTGCCTGGGGGCTGTGGGGGCCTGGATGGGGAACAACAGGCTTCAGCTGAACCCTGGTAAGACGGAGTGGCTATGGGTTGATGGCCTCTCTATATCTAGGAAATTACCATCCTTGGTCCTGGATGGGGTGACACTGCTCCAGACCCGGTGCGGAACATGGGGGTCCTCCTGGACTCACGACTCCTGCTCAAAGAGCAGGTGGCAGTCCTGGCCAGAAGGGCCTTTGCATAACTTTAGGTTGTGTGCCAGTTACCGCCCTTTCCTGGATTGAGAGGCCCTCCGGTCAGTCACTCATGCCCTGGTCATCTCCCATATAGACTATTGCAATGTGCTCTACATGGGGCTACCCTTGAAGAGTATCCAGAAGCTTCAGCTGGTCCAGAATGCAGCCGCACAAGCAGTTACTGGTGCCTCAAGATCAGCACATATAACACCCCTGGTGCGCAAGCTGCACTGGGTACCGGTTTGCTTCCGGGTCCAATTCAAGGTGTTGGTTATCACCTTTAAAGCCCTACATGGCATGGGTCCAGGTTACCTGAGGGACTGTCTCATCCCCATAACATCGACCCGCCCCACCCGGTCATGCAGAGGGTATGCTACGTACCCCATCAGTAAAGGAATTTCATATAGCGAGGTCCAGAAGGCAGGCCTTCTCTGCAGTAGTGCCTGCCCTTTGGAATGTTCTGCCCCTAGAGGTGAGGCAGGCCCACTCAGTCCCAGCCTTCTGGAAGAATCTGAAGACCTGACTCTGCCACCTTGCTTTGGATGGGAGGGGCAACAGTTCCTCCTGGGGTGGCTTGCGCCATAGAGCCCTCCCTATTGAATAAGACCTCACCATCATTGGATTTTATATTTATTTATTTTATAGTAATTGTTGGTAGCAATTTTTATCCTTGTATAGTTTTAACTGTGGATTTTACTGTAAGTTGCCCAGAGTCCACCTTTTCGGGGAGATGGGCGGTGATATAAATATAAATAATAAATAAATAAATAAACTCCTCATGACTCACAAACAGGTTCATGTAACTTTCATGGCAATAATGTGGAACTGGTTTGCAATTGCCTTCTTCCATGATTTTTTAAATTCCCAGTCTAAGTTACAACCCTGGATTTCCTGGTAGTGTCCTATCCAAGTACTAACCAGACCTGACCCTGATTATTTTTCAAGCCGAGAAAATCTGCTGAGACTACTCTATATACTATTTATTTATTTGTATAGCCAGCTATCTCACATATTAATTACACAAATCAAGTATTTTTCAATTACAGATTTATTATTAGTAATAGCTAAAGGGTTATTCAGTGGACAGCAGAAGATTGGAATGTTTGTAGAAAACTAATGGGATATTGAATTCAGGAGATGCATACGTGCCCCATTATTTTGTCTTAGAGTTCTCCCTGTTTTCTTTGAACTACATTCTGTATTTTCATTTGATTTGGCCCATCCTAAATTGCAATTTTGTTAAATAAATTTGGCCTCATGCCAGATTATTTTGCATCCAATTATTGGAGAGATATATTTTAATACTTAATTTGGGGGGTGGGGTTTATTTTACTAGACTCAAACAAAAATCAAATGGAAATGCTACAATAAAACAAACCTAAGATCTAAATATCCTAGATAATTGTATCTATATTTCATTTATTTTGGTGTTTTTCCCTTTATACTGCACAAATAGCAAGATTCTCTGCTATTTTGCATAATCAGTTACGGTCATATAAAGTTACTGAAGGAATAAATTCTTCTCTCAGAGAAGAATAGTTTTTAGCAAATCATGATTTTCATCTGAAATTAAACATGAGCTCAGCTCAGAGAAGGTTAATTTCACACATCTTATTTAAATCAATACATAATTAAATTTCAACTTGCTCAAGTCCTGTATACTTCAATAGAATGTTTAGCAAATCTAAATTTGATTTGAAGCCATAGTTAATTATAAAAAAGCTAAAAATAAAACATGAACTTAAACCTCAGCTTGGTTTATTCCAGCTTTATTTTTACCAAGAATTAAAAAAAATAGCAGTGAATGGACAAAAACCAATCTGACCAAGAGAGATTTATCTTCTTAATCCTTTAATCTGACTTGCAATCAAAACATACCTCAGAGGGTGCAGGTTTGCATTGCTTGTTAAGGGAGCAGCAACCAGGTTCTCTTTGTCATCAAAGGTGAGCCAAAACATTTCTGTGCATAATACATCAGGATAATTCCTACAGCCGCTATTCTAAACCATTGCTAAAGCCAGTGTATGTGTTATGAGCTCAGACCCTTTATATTCAAAGCCAACAACAAAAGTGTGTTCATATTGAAAGTAAAACTGCCCAATTGTTTGTTTGCTTATGTGTCTGTGTATGAAATTACTTTCTCTATTTTATTTTAGTCTTCTGTTCTCCTAGACTAGCATAAGGGGAGAGCAGGACACATGACAAAAACAACAATTGGATAAATACCGATTAATAAAGGGATGCTCATATAAAAATGGGTATTTATGGAATCTTATTATGAAAACCATAAGGATGACTTAAATATACTGTATATCTCAGAATTTTATTTAGGGAGAACAACATGGGGTACTAAATTATTTTTCAGAGAAGAAAACGTTGTTATTCATAGACCGTTGGGCTAACATGCAGGATCTATGTACTTGCTGCCTATTGCAGAGATAAGGGACCTCGGGTCTACAGGCCCAAAATTTCTTCTCCTCAAGCCAGGAAGGGCTTCCACTGAGGTTCCTACCTCTCCCCAGAATCTGCCCCCCCTCCAAATCCACCTCATTTCCCCCCTTTTCAATGGGGAGTCTTCACTTCATAGCAGTGGAGAGGCCTAGAGGCATAAGTGTTTATAACGAGAGCCGGGGTGGGGGGCAAGTGATGAAACATGCATCATGATATCATACTGCTATTTACAGTATATACTTGTGTTAGATGCTGGGACACAAGGATATAAGGTTGTGTTTTGTATTGTGGTATTACGATGCATATGTCTTTCTTCCATCATTGTGGCTTGCTGTGGATGTCTATGCTTACAGGCAGTGCTTCTTCATGGCTTTGTTCATCCATTCACTTTCTCAATAGGAAAAAAGAGGGACAAATGAAAGTGATGCACCAGGAAAGCAGCATTTTTTGGTGAAAATGTTCTGTGCATAGTGTGTGTGTCTGGGCAACTATGTGTGCGCATGTGAAGGGCATGTGTATATAGTGGGTGAATGCTGTGGCCTACTCAGCTGCTAGCATGTAGCCTCTGAAATGCTTGCTCAACGCCAATTTGCCCTTCATTCCATTGTAAGTAAAGTGTCTCTTGAGTCATACTCAAGTCCTTGTGACTATGTGGTATTTCTCAGCAACAATGTAGGAAAAGTTTGCCATTGCCATCTTTTAGGATGATTAACTTCTCATGTAACTTTGGGATTTCCAGTGGTCATCTGTGGAATTATTAATCATGCTTAGCTCTTCCAAGATCAGCCACGTTTGGCTAGATGCTATTATCAGCCACTACTACACCTGCATGGACTTGATTCAAAAAACAAAAACAGAAAAGCAAATTCAATTTGACACCAATGGAAATTATGTTTGACCTCTGCAACCCTGTTAGAAGGGATTGATTTTTTAAGAAACCAGGGACCTAGAGAATTATTAGTCTTATCCTTCTCTCATGTGGTGGTCCTGATTTAGGTCAGGCTCTCATGTACTAGCAGAAAGTAAAAATAGAACATGATACTTCTTTTACATATTGTGTAGTTTGACCTGGGAATAAAGCACTGAGGCCACATGACCTGGTACACTGTGTATATACTTACTTGCCACATGACTCAGTAGATTGCTTGTGCACTACAGGTAGTTCTTGCTTAACAACCATTCATTTAGTGATGGTTTGGACTTACAACAGTGTTGAAAAAACGACTTACGGCCAGTCCTCACACTTACGACCATTGTGGCATCCCCACAGTCACGTGATCATGATTTGGGTGCATGGCAACTGTTCGCATTTATGACCGTTGTAGCATCCTGTGGTCACATGATCACCATTTTCGACCTTCCCGGCTCGTTTCTGGCAAGCAAAATCAATGGGGAACCCCGTGATTTGCTTAACAACCAGGTGGTTTGCTTAATGCCTGCCACAAAACAGGTCATAAAATTGGGACAGATTTACTTAATGACCACTTTGCTTAGCAAACGAAATTCCGGTCTCAATTGTGGTTGTTAAGTGGGGACTACCTGTACATGTACATTTTTTTTAACCTGCTACATTACTTAGTGTACTGCTTGCATCACCATTTATTTAATATACAGAGCAATTTTTAAATTTAAGCATGATACTACCATGTCACATTTTTTTAATTTTGGAAGGGTTTTTTGTGATGCATTTGTCCTCAGGCTGATGCAGTATCATGTTCTAGTGATTATTAATTGTAGTCTCCTCTTTGTCTTTCCTTCTGCCTGTCTCTCAGGACCTCACTGAATAAAGTGAATTTATATATGAGTAGATATCTACAACCTTGTCCTCTGGCTTCAAGAAGAAAAATCAATAATTAGATATATTGTTTTGAACTTAACATATTTTATCATAATGATACAGTTTTATGTACTGTATGCTTAAAATGTGCACACCTATTATATCCTTTAAAAGTATGCTCCTAAATATTGTACTTTTTCCACCTTTTAGAAACACTATACTGTACAGCAGAGCTTTCCAAACTGTGTGTCGCAACACAAAAGTGTGTCGCCACACACAGCGTGGTGTGTCGCCACACCACCCAGAAGCAGCGGCGCGCTCGTGCACGGCGGCCGCCATGCACGCGCGCGCCGCCGCACGCCCCCTGCGCCGCCTCACGCCCCCCCCGCACCGCCTCACGCCCCCCCGCACCGCCTCACGCCCCCCGCGCCGCCTCACGCCCCCCCCGCGCCCCCCGTGCACACGCTGCCGCACGCCCCCCCGCACCGTCGCCGTGCACGCGCGCCGCCGCTGCCGCTGGTGTATCGCCAGTGGCAGCAATTTGGAAAGCCCTGCTGTACAGAATACAAGCATATAGAGATTGGCAGTTTCTTGTGATACACATACTCAGGGGCAATCCTTTCCCTGACTTTCCTTTCCTTGTCTTGCCTTCCCTTATTTCATAGCAGATGATCATTTTGTTAAATGAGTTAACTAGGAACAACTTATTTATCATGACTTTGTCTTCTCTCTATCCAACTTAGTGAAATGTACAAAGTAAGAACAGAGTTAAAGGAAGCACATTCCTCAGGTTGTCAACAGATATATAATCTTCTCTCCAGAGCAAACTAGTTATTTTGATAGTGGGCAGCAGAAGCTGGCTGTGCTTTGTATTGATTGGATCTTGACTTGTGATATCACTAACCTACCCTAGAGCTGTTTCTAAGCTTTAATAAATGTTTAGCTTATGTTTGTTCAAACAATCATAAGAAAATGTTGAATTACCTTTTAAATGTATATATGCACAAATAAATCTACAGTATATTCATAGAGAAGGTAGAAAGCTCATCTAAAACACTGGGATAAAACTGAAGAATAAAATCAGAATTCAAAGCATAGATCCTGATGGTTATAGCATAAGGAGGGAAGGAATGTCACTCATGATACTGAAAGAAAAAATATCTATAAGCTTCATTCCTCAGACATTCCTTTGAAAGATTTAAATACAAGCCTATTCAGAAGGAATCCTTGGTGAATTGAGGTTCTCAGGTAAATGTATACAGAATGGCTGTCATAAACACTTCAGCCTTAAAGACCCTTAACTATAAAATGCTGTACGTTTTTAAAAATAAAAAAGGCTCAATTTTTAGCTTCCAGTATCAGAAAAGAAAGCCAGTTCTTTCGGATATGTGTGAGAGTGTCAATATACTGCTTTTAAAAAAAATTCTAGACCAACTCTACTGTATTTAGGAAGACTAGAAAAGATAAAGACTCCTTTGAGTCTTGTATATTTACTGTATATCTATTTTCTCCTTAACTGGTCTTAGCAGTTGGCAGAATCTGGCTGACCTTGTCTGGGCTTTGAAGCTAAATAGGGTTGGCACTGATGAATAGTTGGAGGGGACTAACAGTTTATTGATTTATTAGATTTAAATCCTTCTTTTCCCCCAGAGCCCATGGCACTCCCTTATGAAATTTTTCTCTGAACAACTACCCTTCGGGGGAGATTGGGCTAAGAGGTAGTAACTTACCAAGAGTCACCCATTGAGCTTCCATAGCTGAGGTGAACATGAATCTGGATCTTCCTGGTCCTAATCTAGTACATTTACCACTACATCAAACAGGCTCAACACAATGGTGTCTTTCTTTACCTTTTTGCTCAGCTCATGTTTTCCTATGCAGGTGTGTTAGCTCACAGCCAGGAACAGCCCACAATATTTGATGCCTAAAAACAAGGTCCAGTTGATATCCCCTTTTCATTCCATATACAGAAGCCAACTGCAGTTAAAGCTTATATAGTCCTTATTAAATGAAGGGCTTTCCTCAGTCCAAGAACTGGATTTCCCCAAAATCCAGCTGTCCTCAGTTCCAATATGCTTTTTCTTTAAACAACCTTTGCTGCAGTGCACCATCACCCAGTTTTACCGCTTTAAGGAAATCAATTTCCAAAACCTTCCTGAAAAATCTAATTAAAAATAAATAACAAAATGACCATCTGTTGAACAGGATGGATTTCCTGTTAATATTATTAATAGGAATAATTAATATTAAAACAGGTTTACAAGAAACAGGAAAACCTGTTACATTTCCCTTTTGCACCTGATTAAGAATTCCTTTTTGTCTCAAAGACAGGGTTAGTGTTGAAAAAGCTTGCAGGTAACCCCTTTCCTTGAACATGCACTCTCTGTCCCATGCCCACACGTTTCAAATCACTCTCCTTTTCCAGAGCTGCTTCTGGAACTGGCTCCTTACTAAAGGCTTAAATCCTTAAATTAAAGGACAATTCTTCATTGAATTCCAGGGCAAAAAGAGTCGGTGGAGAGTTCAGCGGCATGGTCTCCCACAGGGGAGCGTCCTTGCCCCCCGTTATTCAATATATATATACTAATGATCAACCCGTCAGTCCTGATACATTGTCTTTCATCTATGCCAACGATTTGGCACTTACCGCTCAGGGAATTAGCTTAGAGGAAGTGGAAGACAAGCTCACTTTGGCTCTTAAGAATATGTCTGAATATTATAATGAGAATGGACTAAAACCTAACCCATCAAAAACTAATGTCTGCGCATTTCACCTCAAAAATAGGCAGGCCAGACACAGGCTTGCTGTTATCTGGGATGGAGTGAGTCTCATACCTTGTGAGACACCATGCTACCTCGGAGTAACATTGGACCGAACATTAACCTTTAAAAGACATTGTTGCAACTTAAAGCAACAGATTTCCACCCGTAATAATCTCCTCAGAATGTTGGCTGGTACTACTTGGGGTGCTCATCCTACTACTCTACGCATGGCCACGCTTGCATTGTGCTACTCAGTGGGAGAATATGCTCTGCGCACTCTATGCAGGTGGATAGGGCGCTTAGTGACACATGCTGCATCGTTACTGGATGTTTACGCCCCACTCCACTTGATAAATTATATATCTTGGCGGGAATAGCCCCACCAGGCATTAGAAGGAGTTGGCACAAGGCGTGGAATATGGAAAGGTGTTACACGATCTGGCACATCCATTATTTGAATGAGTACCTCCTACAAAAAGATTGAAGTCAAGAAGGAGCTTCTTAGACTGTGCTGAGGAGATTGCTATTACACCTCAAACAGAATGATTAAAAAGATGGAAATCTCAAGCAAAACATCTTCATAATTGGATAGAACCGCTTGAGGAGCTGCCTGGAGGTTCAGAGAAGGAGTGGACGGTTTGGAGATGTTTAAACAGATTGCGCACTGGTTTGGCCAGAACTAAAGATAATATGGAAAAATGGGGGTTTCTCCCTGAGGGCAAGGATACTTGCTGCGAATGTGGCAATATTCAAACAACTACCCATCTTTTACAGTGCCTTTTGGGACCGACATGTACACAGAGTGACTTATTGGCCGGAAACACTTCTGCCATCAATGTGGCCCGGCATTGGGCTAGAGTTATATAAATTTTATATGTTTATTAAATGTTTTAACTTTTAAAATTTTAATTAATATTTTCCCTTTTTAATTTCCTGCATTTCTCACATGAAACGAGACGAGACTAAAGGCTTGCTAAAAGTGGAGGCCATATCATCACTGTCCATATTCAGTTTTTGAGTAAGACTATCCTTTTTCACAATGAAACTGGCTCCCCAAACATTGAAGGATGGATTATCAATCTACTTGGAAGCAAACCTTGCTGACAAACTATCATCACTTGGGCTGTCCTCTGCACCCCAATCCCTACATATAACCCCTCCTCTGGGTTACAAGCTTACCTATGGACAGGTCTTCCTGGACATATATACTTAAACAAGATATAATGATGCAGAATGACAAACTGACCTAGGCAAGGGTCTGCACCTCCCCATCTCTAAAAATTGAAGGTATACAATAATACCAGCTACATTCCTTGTGCAACTAGAAGCTCCTAACCACTGAAGGGTCTTCCTCTCTGATATCTCAGAAGGAAAATAATAATTTAAAAATCCCCTTCCCAGAACACCTGTGCTGCTGAAACAATGGGCAAGTTGAAACTACCAGGCATACCCTCAACTCCTGCTAATTTTACAGAGACATATGCAGTACCTTTATTCTCCCATTACTTAGCAGATTATCACTCTACACAGACAATTTTACAGCTCCATGCTACTCTCTGACTCCAACCTGCTTATAAAATATAATGTTTCCAGGTTCTGTGCAACACATTCATAATCCACCAGGTTGGGACTTCCAGGTAGAATCAATTAGGTTTGAGACAACTTATGTCTATATTGCCACTATTATTCTCCAGTTACTCAGTTTTACAGCTTTTGTTAACATGGCTTATTATTTTAACTTTTTAGATAGCACAATAGATTTTGGTTTTACAGCTTTTAGTTTCCCATCTTTAAATCTATAGTCAGTACCCTTACAGTTTTTAGACATAGGGAATATCCATATTTTTAGTTTAAGCTGCTCCTGTCCTGGGTTCAAGGTAAGGTAAAGGTAAAGGTTCCCCCCGCACATTTGTGCAGTCGTGTCCGACTCTAGGGGCCGGTGCTCATCTCCGTTTGTTAGCCGAAGAGCCAGCGTTGTCCGAAGACGCTTCCACGGTCATGTGACCGCATGACGCGCACGGAACGTTGTTACCTACCCACCGAAGTGGTACCTATTCATCTACTTGCATTTGCATGCTTTCGAATTGCTAGGTTGGCAAGAGCTGGGGCGAGTGCGGGAGCTCACTCCTCATGCAGGGCTAGGGATTCGAACCTCCGAACTTGCGATCTTTCGATTGACAAGCCTGGCGTCTTACCCGCTGAGCCACCACGCCTCTTCTTTCAAGGTAGCTTAATTCTAAACTGGCTTAAGAAAAACATGTCCAAACTAAAACACCTGCAACAGCTTGCAAGATATTCAGACAATAGGCTACTTTGTCCTCCCATTAGATAATTCTCCTGCTGCTGTGTCCTTCTCCCTTTCTATTCCAGGAAAGCAATGACCAATTGCTTTCCTGTGGACATGTCTTCCTGGACATACTGTATATACTTGCAAATAAGCCAATAATTTTGGGTGCCAAAGTACACCCAGAAAATTGGGTTTGGCTTATCCACTAGTATTTATGGTAATACTTTTTAAAAGTATTTGTATATCCTGTATATACTCATGTATGTCCATCCACAGATGAGCTGACCCTTGAATTTTTAACCAAAATACCATGAAAAATGGATAATTGAAGGATTACCCATGGATAAGCCAATTGTGAAAATTAAAACATTAAAAATTTTGAGGGTTGGCTTATCTGCACATTTTTCATTATATTTTGGTTAAAAATTCGAGGGTCAGCTTATACTCAGATGGGCTTATATGCTAGTATATATGGTATATACTTCTGGGACATATATGCAATACTCACATGGACAGAGCAAGTACATTTATATATACAAAATATATATAATAAATATATGCAAAGTTAAAGCATCAAAATGTACATAGATGCAAGCACACCCAACAACCACTGCAACACATTCCTTTTTTGCTAGCCCTTTTGCATTCTAATATGTTTGTGACCTTCCCTTTAATGTTAGCATTATTTCATAGTATGAAACCCTTTTAAAACTTTTTCCTTTTACCTCAAATGACTGGGAAAATGATGAAATATGAATGCTTGACTTACTATTTGCTTACTAAGAAAAAAATGAAGTTTTAGAAGCTCATATATTAGGAAAGCTATTGCCTCAGTTAAGCAGGTTCCTTCATCTATGAAGTAGCCAGGGAACTGCGGGGGTTAATCTGTAAGGAAGTAAGGCACTCCAGGTGAAAAGGGCAAGAGCTCTGAAAGTGAAATAAGAGAAGCACTTTTAAACTGCAATACTCCTGGAGATTAAATTTGCAATAAGAAGGAGGTGAGTAAAGGCTGAGATCATCTGATTCTTCCTCAAAAATGGTTACTGTCCCATTTCAGGGACAGGGCAACTAGACAGTGCAGATAAGCCTATAGGGGTTTTTTTTTTACGTTAGAATTATTTATCTCACCATCTCTGTTTTTCCTTTATGCTGATCAAAAATAAAAAGAAATGTATTAAAATAGACTGATCTCTCCTTCTGTTCAGATCCCCAAAATAAACTCCTCTCCACTCTATGATCTGTTGTGTCTGTGTCTCCTGATTTCTCCAGCCACCAACCTTGTGCCTCACTGTCACTTGAATTATTTCTTCCTGTCTCCACTCTAATTGTTCATCTTGTCTCCTCTGGGCACAGTCCCTAGCCACTGTGCTAGGACACTTCTCTTGCCCGTCTCTCTGTTATCTATTTTTCTCCTTTGGCTGCCCTCTACCAAATAAAATCCCTGCTTCTTTGTGGTCTTAAGTTCTCTTCTCTGTTGCTGTAGGAAGAAGAGTCCCTGCTGAGCATACTGTATATACTCGGCTTGGGATTGCAGAGAGAAGAATCTCTGCTCTTCTTATTCTTGATTTTTCCTTAAGTTCCCTTTTCCCCTTCACACTTTTCCCCCTCAGTCTCATTTTTCCACTTCTTTGTTTGGCTTCCATGTGCTTGCCTGGCTCTACCTCTACTGTGTGCTTGCCTTATGCCCTGCCATTTCTTTGTTATTCATCTTTATTCTGTTTATCTCCTTTCCCACACTGGATCACCCCCACCTTTTTTGCTTTTGCTTCTCCATCTGTCTCCTTATTATAGCAACACATTGTTTCTTCCTCTGATCTATTGCATCCCAGTTACACTGTCCATCTCTAAGGTCCAGTTTCATCTTTTTCCTTCAATAAATTAACCTTCTTGCCACCTTTTAACCAGGGGGGTTTCACTTAGCCCAATAGTGGTAATGAGATAGTATCTTCTACCTGCATTTGACACAGGAGCACCCTCACTGATTCACTGAGAGCCCTTGTGACTTACACAGCTCTTCTCTTGAACCAGTGGAAGGGAAACAGCAGCACATACCCACTATTCCCCACCAGAAACTGCTCCCTGAAGTGGTTGCCTCGGTCTGTGAATGTTTTTTTTTTGTAACTGTTCTCTTAACTTTGTTACGTTGAGATGATGATGGTGAAGAACAAGGTCTCTGAAAATCTCTGAAATGTAAAGGCTTGTCATGAAAATGTCAAAAGTAATAACTCAACATCAATGAGTTACAAATTTGACCCATCCCTCTTCTAAAGAACAGGTTTGCTAAATGATTCTTTAAAATAAATAAATGCTGACCCTGATTCATACAAAAATAAAATCTTTCATTTTAACAAAAGTTTTATCTGCCATTGTTTTGTAGGACAATGTTTAAATGCTTTAAAAATAGCTACTACAGATGACATGTAAGCAACTACAGTGCTGTCTCCTTTATTTTTGTCCTTTCCAACTACATAAAATACTGATTAAGAAAATGGCACACCTATTAAACTATTAAGGTAAGTTTTATCTCAGAAATAAAAAAAAATGCATTCTTGAATTGTGTATGATTTTTCAGCAAAACACTGATTTCCTCATTTTTATCCTGTCTGTCACACAGGATTGTATAAAAGTATTTTGATTCTCTATTCAAACTAATTTAAAGAATATATGTATATGCAGTGAACATGATTTCACATATTAAGCCATGCTTTACAGACCCTTGATTCCTTTGAATGAACACTGATGTGATGAGTCATAACGCCAACGCCTAGCAGAAGAACATCTTTCTAAAAATATCCATTACAGATTTTACACTTCATTGAAATAGGAGCTTAATCCCATATCAAAATAAACATATTTTATGTTGGTGATCTCCCCCTCTCCCACTGGGGAGAGAACTTCTTTCTGCCTTGCCTTCTTCCACATCATTTCCCCTCTCCAATATTCACCCCTCCATTAAAGATATATTTGCACCAGCTGTTTTCCCATATGTTCCAATCCTGTCCTGGAAAATCACAACTCGTCATGTTTAAACCATTAAAATGTTTATATTACCATTTTGTTTTACTCATAAGAGATTTATAATATACCACATTTTAAGACATACTAATGCCAAGACAATAAGATATAAAATAAAAAATTATATAGCTAGGTTAACAGAGATATAATTAGGGGATTCATATAAAAACTTGTAACTCAAAGAGCTTCCACATTTTTCAGAATACCCATTACCTAATGTATTAGTCAATATTACTACAAAAATAGTAAATAATTAGTCCTCTCTAAAAGAATAAAATGGACATATACAGTATGTGTGGAAAGTATCTTTGTAAGTATCTCTTCCTAATGTAATGCTCAACTGATGTAGTAAACCAGCAAAGGGCATCGTCAGACATTTGTGCTAAGTGCAATCTAGCAGTAATTAAGCTGGCAGAAAATTATGCCAGGATAAAATTTACTGTCCTTATGGCTGAGTGTGCTGCCCACCTTTCCGATTCAATTGGTTTTGTCCTGTTCTGACTAAGGCCCATTAGAGGAAGGGGTGATATAACAATAACAACCTTTATTTACAATAGTATACACACAATGATGAGATAAGTGGATGGTCCTTACGCATGGTAGTACTAGCCCGATACCAGCACGAGCGCAGGAAGCCACCACATGGTGGCAAGACACGTCTTTGTGCTGCAGTCTGACACTGTAGCAAGGCAGGACTAGAATCCAGGGCCCAGCGCAGTGACTAGGCAAGGCTTGAGCTCATGGACTAGTGCAGCAGCAAGGCAAGGCTTGAGATCAGGGACAGGTGTGGCTGCGAGGCAAGGCTTGAGTTCCAAACCAGGTGTGGCAGCGAGGCAAAGCTGGAGTCCAGGGTCCAACACAGCAGCAAAGCAAGGCTTAAAGTCATGGACAGGCACGGCGGCAAGGCGAGGCTGAAAGTCACGGACCGGCACGGCAGCAAGGCAAGGCAAGGCTTAAAATCCAGGACTGGCGCAGCGGCAAAGTGAGGCTGGAACTCTCATTCTGGCATGGTGGCAATGCAAGGCAGGAAGTCCAATTCTGGCATGGCAACAAGGCAGGGTTCAAGGTCAAGATCTGGAGTGGCGGCAAGGCAAGGCTCCGGGTCGTGGTCTGGAGCGGCAGCAAGGCAAGGCTCGGGGTCCGGGTCTGGCGCAGAGTCTTGAGGCATTGGCATTAGGCGATTAGAATGGTTGTCTCCAGCAACCTGCTCTCACATTTGCCCCCCTTTATTTGCCTGATTTTCCCGCCATTTGCAGGTGGGACCCAATTGTGCTCCTTTCTCCTCAGCCCACCTCACAAACCTCCTTTCGTGTGCACTGATAGGTGGCGGTGAGGCCGCCCCCCGATTTCCACCAATAGACACTCCTACTTCTGATTCAAATTTCATGCCATCTACTCTATTTCCCACCTTTTCTGTAATCGGCTCATCCTCCTCCACCTCAGACTCAGCCTCCATCCTGACAGGTTTAATTTCCCTTTCAAATGAGCAGTCCTTGCCAGCAAGTAAAACCGCTACCAGTTGTCATTAAAATGTGGTGGGACAGCACTGGGCAAGTGTAGGGTGCTTTGAACAGCAGGCTTAACCACTGTCAAGTTGTAGGTGCAGACTGCTCAATATGTGACTTGTCAGTTGGGTTATTTCTGATCATGGGTTTACTGCTCTTTTGGAAGGGTTTTAGGTACAAAGGAAAACTCTCTCCCACTTCATCCCATGGCCCTCTTGTATGCCTGCAACCTGACAACTGAGCCAATTCTGGACAAGTCTTTAGCATTCTTAGTTGTAGACCCATTTTCAAACATAGCCCAATAGACCACAGACATAGAAAAAGGTTTGTGAAGAACATCAGGGACACTCTCTCCTGCTTTATCCCACTACAGTATCCTTCTCCATGCCTGTGATTCATCCGTCCAGCTTACAGGAACAGAGGAGGAGTGTGGGGTGAAGTGCCACAAAATTATCAATAATGTGCAAGCTCTGTCTTCAGCTAATGGTACAAAGGAACAGCAGTACTGACAGCAAGTGGCCATAGCCAGCAATATCTAGAAGCAGCCAATGCAGTAGAAAAATAGCACACCTGCCCAAAACTAAAACAAGAACAGTAAAAAGTATGGCTGTAGTAGAGAGTGCTAGTCCTGTTTTTAAACAGAGATCTAGCACTTTTTCAAAAAGAATAAAGCAATGTATGTAAGGAGCCTGTGTAAGACCTGACAAACACTTCAGAAAGCACCAGTAAGCTATTATGCAGGCCAATGTCTCTCTGGAAGCCAAGTTTCAAGAATCAGTCCACGCCAAAATGGCCATGGAGAGCAGTGCCCAGTTATCAGAGGGAATGGGGCATGCCAACAACAGTCTAAAGTGGCCAATAGGGCCTGGGATCATCAATCCCATTCTCAAGGAAACATGCTAGATTGGGTCCATGGCAAAAACTGTATTGATAGAATACAGTGAAGATACTACTTTAAAACTGGAACAGCTAAGGACAACTTTAAGCTGCTTCAGTTGTGGGCTGGGGATGAGAGGAAAGCAACGTTCTGAGGACATGGCTTATAAAACTGGTTTCAGGACATGGGTGTGCCCAATGTCAGGGATGAACCCAAAGTTAGCAGTTGGGGGTGATAAAAAGTGGCAAAGTCCCATATGCAACAATTTTACACCTCCCTATTGTATGATGGATAACAAACCAGTGATTATGTGCTGCAAAATTGTAAAAATTTTGCTTCCCCACTATCCCTTGAAAACCAGTGATTTTTTCTCTCTCTCCTGTGATTCTGCTATAGTTAAAATCAATGGTCATGTGATGGTTAGTGAACCGACTGCCTGACATACCCCTCCTGTTTTTCTTTGGATGTTTTGTTTCACTTTGTGATTTACAGGGTAGGGTGTAAATTTAAGTTTGAAGCAGTAACTGCTGATTGGCCAGCTCAGGTTGAACAATTACTGGCTGAAGATGTTTCCCATAAACTTAATAATATGGTAAACATATTTGGGATCTGGGGAGACTAAGAACAAAATGGGGTTCCCCTTTAAATTTAAATTATGAGATACTTCTCTTTCTGCCCAAGCAACATTTCTGAAGATTATTTCTACTTATGGTTTCTTCAAGCAGAGGAAGTGCATCAGAAAAAAAGGGCAATATAGTATAAATTTGCATAAAATTAGCATATTATTAATGTTTATTTTGAGAGGCAAATTTTAGAAATAATGAGTAATGTAAGATATGCAAGCACACTTTGGAGCACTAAAAATCCTGGCACTTCCAACCTAGAAAATGATAAATCAAACTTCTTTTATAATTAGTTTAGTCATAATACATATAACACCTCTATGCCGGTTCTAGTGCCTTTTACCAACTGCCATCACTAATCTCTAATTTTTAAATAACTGGTAGAGGTCTTTTGCTAATAAGATTTAGCAACTTGACTTGCAAATATTCCTGCAAGGATGTTAGCTTTTGTCCTGATAAACTGCCATGTCAAATTCCCTTTTTAAAATGATAAGCTCTCTTGGATGTTTTCACATATTTGGGGTGGGGGATTAATATTGAGAAAGGCATATTAGAAAATGTTCCTGGCTTAATAATATAAAATAGCTGCTGTTTCTGCTCTGAACAGTAAAAGGACCTTCATGATTAGGTTTTTAAAATGAATAGTGTTTTGTGTTAAAAAGCTTTAATATTTTGCAAGAAAATGAAAAGGGTAAGGAACTAAGTACTGTCATTGACTGATAATGAGAAAGAACTGCTTATACTGTTCATGAACAGAAAGCATTGAGTTCAGTATTGTGCAGATCTAGTCCATTCTAGATGCCCATCTCACCAAGAACTTTCAAGATGTTATGCCACTCCAACTACAAATGATGAGAATTTTACTCCAACGCTAATCTAAAATGTCAGACTATGGAAGACTGGGTGAGGAGAGGAAACTACGACTCTCTACACACTGCTGAACTAGAAACCCTATCATCAATGATTAGCTGGAATGATAGGCCACAAGTTCTTTATATCTTCATGAAAACATAGAATCAGATCAAAGGTCTGTCTTGCCCAATGTTTTTTTCCACCACTAGATAACTAGATGCTTTAGAAACCTTGTAAGTCCATAGCCATTCCTATTTTGTCCCAGGTAACATGTGCAAATATTATTTTGACATATTTAATGCAGGTACATGAAACTAATTATTGTATTTAATTGTTACTGAATTTAAACTCTGTCATAAGCAGCACCCTGTTGGATCAGAGTCCTCCAACAGTCTGTTCTCACAGTGACCAACCAACTGCATAAGGAAGCCAACTGGTTTCCTGGATGTCCATCAGGGCATTGACCTCCATGACTTCCATGATCTGGTTCAACTCTTTTTTGAAGCTAAACAAACTGGTAATCAGCATCACATCTCGTATCTTGCTATTTTTTCCAATACTCAAGGTGGCTAGCAAAAATTAAAAACATAAAGTTTTTCAAAATGGTTAATTAACAAAATTAATGCAATTAAAATAAAAACTAATAATTTAAATATTAACAATCTAAAGTTTGGGGAAAGAGATTGGTTTTGACCATCTTTCTAAATCCTGGAAGAACCAAATGGAGCCATGCATATACTTTGTTTGAGGGAAGAAAGAGATGTAAAGTAACTTGATAAGAAAAACTATCTTAACATTCTTTAGAAATCTTGTATCAAAGGGAGCAGCTGGGCCCATTGTGTCTTTTTCTAATATACTTCTTTCTGTGGCCCCTGTCATTCAACAAATTTTTTCAAGATCAACTTTTAAACTCTGTTGATTCCATGTCAATAAGTACAAAAATAGCAAAAACAAAATGTTTTGGCAACACAAAATGACTAAATTAGTAAGACCTACCATCACCTTGGAGTGCCAGCTTTACTCCATTGACCCAGTAGTTTCCAGGTTGATATCCTATATTTCATTATAACAGCTTGTCATATTTTATTTAATTATTTATTTATTTTTAATATAGTAATACAAGATTATATTTTCATTAGAAGCAGAGTCTGTATGCTCTGTACAACTAAAGGCAAAGAGAAAAAAAACATTACAGTGACGTACCATAGCCTGCTATGTGACCCATTAGCAGGTTCTCATCTGCAATGTGGGAATAATAATAATAATAATTTGTGAAATAATAATTTGTACAATAATAATTGGTTGCTCAGAGAGGTATTGTATATAAAAAAAAATCTTGAGCCATGAAATGTTTGGATATAATAATAATTTGCGAAATAATAATTTGTACAATAATAATTGGTTGCTCAAAGAGGTATTGTATATAAAAAAAATTCTTGAGCCATGAAATGTGTCAGGTGACATTGCAAGGTGCAGGGGGTTCCCTATGAAAAATCAGACTGAAATGGGATTGGCTGAGCATTGTAGAAAAGTAGACACTGTGACCATTTTTTAAAATTATTACCATATTTCTTATCCTTTATATGAGAGGAAAGATAGTAGAATTGCATTACTGACAGATATGCCAACAAATCACAGGGAACAATTTAGCAGAGTTTTCTAGTCATAGAACTTTGCAGAGGGATGCTGAGACTTGCACATGCAAATAGCATTTAATTCTGTGCAGAAACAAAAATGTTTTAAAAATAATTTAGTTTGAAGAAACCTGTCTCCAAAATCTCTGCATCTGTTCTGCTGTAATTAACAATGGTCACCTCTACCTTATTTGCACATTTTTATAAATATTATCAAACATGTAACAGAAGAGATTAATAAAACTTCACCCCCTTTCAATGAAGTGTAAAGAAAATTTGTACTAAAACCATTCCACTTAGTGGTCCAAAACTGGGTGGGCTTCATCTACACATTTAAATTATATTTGCAAAAGTATCACACATGTATTCTAGGGCTGGGCCAAAAGTTTGCCCTAAGTTTGTAATTTCCAGGAAATCCTTATGAGATAAGGTAACTGGATTAATATTACGAATTAAAAATAATTTTGGGGTTGAATTTTGCCATTAAAGGTTAGGCTGGTGTTCATTTCCTCTTAAAAAGAAATCTGTATCACCATGCTTCAAGCAGCCTTTTGGCATCTGTTAGAGACCCAGACCCTGGCACAGAACACTTCCAGGATCAATGTGCATCATAACTATGCATCTTTCTCAAAGGGGTTCCACCTCACTGTTGCGTAATACTCTGAAAGTGGGCCAAGAATCCTCACTGCCAAGTATTCAGGATCAGAGTGCAGTTCAGGAGCAGGAGTGAAACCAAATTAAGGCTGCTTTTTTTTTCTTTTGGCAAAAGGAAAAAGGGAGAGAGAAATGTCCATTTTCGCCAAGTGACAGTGACTCTCCTCCTTCCTTTCATGGGAGTAGAAGAGTACCAAAAACCTTAAGGGGTATATTCCTTATATTTTGGTAGGGGATATAAACAGTACAAATAATAATTTATGAGGAGGTGTCCTTAGGAGTACAGCAATAGGGGGCATGGTGGCTCAGCGGGTAAGATGCCAGGCTTGTTGATCAGAAGATCGCAAGTTCGAATCCCTAGCCCTGCGTGACGGGGTGAGCTCCCACACTCGCCCCAGCTCTTGCCAACCTAGCAATTTGAAAGCATGCAAATGCAAGTAGATGAATAGGTACCACTTTGGTGGGTAGGTAACAGCGTTCTGCGTGCGTCATGCGGCCACATGACTGTGGAAGCATCTTCGGACAACGCTGGCTCTTCAGCTAACAAACAGAGATGAGCACCGGCCCCAACAGTCGGACACGACTGCACAAATGTGCGGGGGGAACCTTTACCTTAATGAAAGTTAAATTCCCTCTATACTGTATAAACACAGTGATCCCAATAAGAGCCAGAGTGATGTAATAGTGAAGGTGTTGAAACTTCACCACTGTTGCACATGGAAGCTCCCTGGGTGACTTTTCCTCTCAGTCTAACCAACCTCATAAGGATATTGATTGGAGGGGGGAGCTTCTGGAGGAAAGGTACAGTGTAATTCTAATAAATAGATAAATCATACTATCTTCCCCTCACCTGCCCTACCTTTATGCACCAGTAGATTATTTCTACTTTTTTAAAGAAATACTGTGTATGCATTAAAAGCATAAACAAAGGCATAAGGTGTCATTTCTCATTTTGGTTTTAAAAGAAAAGAAAAAAGGAGGCAGATTCATCACTATGATACTGTTTTCTTAAGAACAAATGTAATATATTAGGTATTAACAAATGTATTCTAAAGAGCAATTCAATGGAAGAAAGAGAAACCAAATTCATTTGTGACAGAACATCTTACTATTTTGATCCAAGGGAATAATTTGACATCATCTCCTATACAAATATCTTACAAATGATTATTACATAACATATTACACCTACAGATAAAATGATTAATGAGATAAATTCAGATCCGCTTAAGAGTTCTTTGCTGCACATGCGACAGCTCTAAGAAGGTGAAAACTATATAAATACCAACCAAGTGCCTTGCACCATTTAACTCAAATGGTCTTTAGACTGAAAAATCAATCTTCCAGGAAACCTCTCCCGGCAGCCTTCTGAAAATTCTGTCTCCCCCACTTCTCATGCAGACTGTTAAACAAGGAAGTCTGTACTCTATGTTACAGAATATAGTAGTGAACTGTAAGAATGAATAGAATTACCTAGAAATATATTGTAATGGCCTCCTTCTAACAAAACTTTCCTGGCAGAAAAGAAATGAAGAAGTGTCATCTACAAATGACTTCTCAATAATAAATAATAAAGTAATGACAGTTGCTTAGTGAACCGTTTTTGAATTAAATGGTCCTTCTTTCATACTATGACATAACTCTGTGCAATTATGTAAATACAATTTCCCACAATATACCCATTGTTTTTTTTTTAAAAAAAGACTGATTTTTGTTATATCTGCATCTTTAATGAGGGAGGGGGCTCACATAATGCAGGATAGGATGGCTTGGGCCCATGCTGATTCGCACAAGGGGTCTCCAAACTTTCCTTCCACAAACCTGCTACACTCTCCCCGAAACTCCAGAGAAGAGACAACTAGACATGCTGTCAACAGCTGCCTTACTCCAAAGAGAACCTTCTCTGCCACTGGCATACCAAAGAGAAGACAAGTGGCAACTCCCTGCCTTCAGGAGCATGACTTATGCTAGAGGAGCTAGAGCCCTTTTCCAGAATAAGCACCACTGGTTCATTAAGCATTTAAATCTTTCTTGAATAGAACAAGATCGAATTCAAAAAGAAAGTTGGAGGGAGGGAGGGAAGGAGGATATCTGAAGAAGTTGATCTCAGGTATGTCAGCTCAACTTCGGTGGGTAGGTAACAGCATTCCGTACGCGTCATGCCGGCCACATGACCGTGGAAGCGTCTTTGGACGACGCTGGCTCTTCGGCTGGCAGGCGGAGATGAGCACTGGCCCCTGGAGTTGGACACAACTGCACAGATGTGCGGGGGGAACCTTTACTTTTTTTTTTATGTCAGCTCAAGGGCTGGTTGCTCCCTCAGCTCAAGGGCTGGCTGCTCCCTCATATACAAACATGCATACATACTAGTCCAAATCTCACTCTAAAATAAATCAAAATTGATACCACACTTTTCTTCATTGATCCAAGCTTGCTGCCTACATTTTCTGAGACAAAAACAAACAAACCCTCAAAGACAAACACAAAATGAAGGCTATACTTTTTTTTAAAACCATCTGAGAGAAGAAACCAACTCTCCTGATTGATTCCTCAGAGTTCAATTTTTCTGCACTCAGTTGTCTACACTAGGGTTCCTCAACCTCAGCCATTTTAAGATGTGTGGACTTCAATTCCCAGAATACCCCAGCCAGCATTGAGGAACCCTGGTCTACACCCATTACTTGGATAGACAGGTCAGCTAAATTTCCTTCAGTCCTTTCAGGTATTAGACTTTTTGAAGTAGAATTTCTCCACATCATCACAGCATCTCAAAAAGCGTATGTGGTTTCACATTGAATCCTCAAATCTCCATGGAATAGGCCAAGACGTTTCATAGCTGAACATAAACATAAATGCCCTCTCTACTCTAAATCAACAACTGTGTTGACTCGCTTTTGGGATAAAGTAAATTTTTACATAATTAGTTGTTCCCTGAAACTGACAGAACTTGTGCAGTATACATTACTTCACTATACACTATAAAAACACAACAATATTATAATCAATTTTTCTAGTTTCTTATTGATTCTTGAACTTTCTCCCTGATTTATTTCGCCTCATCTGACAGAAATTACAATGCCCTCTGATATCACATGCACATTTTACATACATCCGGAATTAATAATCTGGCAATGATCGTGTACTAACTGGTATAGTCTGTTAATGTCATGGCCCGCTCAACCAACAGTGAGCAGCCAATTCCAGAGTTGCCAGGCATACCACTGCCTGAGCAGTTGCAGGCAGAGAAGGCTGCGCTGCTGCCAGTCTTGGAAGATGAGGAGTCTGAGCTGCCACCCCCTCCCAGTGCAAGGGCTCGTTGTACAGAGAGGAGAACAGAGCAAAGGCGCTCTGCAAGGCTCCTTGCAAGAAAGGAACCTCACCCTTCCAAATGAACAACATCGGGGCTGCTTCTTTTTAAGAAGAGTAGCGAGCTGAAGCCCCTCTGTTGGCAACAACCTTTTGTTAACCTAGACTCTGTGTCCCTTGCCTCTTGACTTGAAATCTTGAGACCATGATTCTGGACCTGGACTGGCTGATGACCCTGCTATGACATTTGGACCCCTGGACGTCGCCTGACCAGTCTTGTGCCTACTGTTTTGGATTTGGACTCTCTCTCAAGGCAAGTTTGCTGGACTTTTGGGAACTTGATTTCTCTTGTGCGTGTGTGCGTTTGCAGCTTATGAATGATGTTTTTCAGGATCTTTTTCACCAATATCTTATTATTTAACTGGATGACATCCTTATCTTCTCCCTATCCCTCTCTGACCATGGGAAACATGTCCAGACTGTGTTGCAATGCCTGTAATGAAATGTGAGAATGACCTTGGAAGATGGGGGGAAGAGATGCTGCCTAGGGGACAACCAGATAAGATGGGGAGGAGCTTGCAACTGAGTAACGGAGAAAGAAATTTAGAAAGGATCTGCCCTAACTTGGCAGGCAGTAAAAAGGGACAGCGGGAGATTTGTAGTTTCAGACCTGCAAGATTCTGTTAATGTAGCCTAACAATAAAGTAGAAGTACCTCGTCTGGTCATGTTTCCTGTCTGGTTTACCTGGGAGGGCTGACAACATCTCAGGGAGCATCATATTTTTGCCAACTTGAGAAGTGTGAATTTGAAAAAAACAACATTGATTTCTTGGGACACCGCATTTCTCCAGATGGCATCACCATGGATCCTGATAAAGTAAAAGCACTACTGACTTGGCAACCACCAAACAGAACTAAAGATGTCCAGCATTTGCTTGGCTTCACTAATTATTTTAGGAACTTTATTTATTATTTATTATTTGGATTTATCCCCACCCATCTCTACCGTGGTAGACTCTGGGCGGTTATACCAGGCTTTGCAGATCTCAATGCACCTTTGACTTGCCCATTGCACAAGAAAACACCACCATTTGTTTGAAATGAAGATGCCTAACATGATTTTGAAGCCCTGAAGACTGCTTATGTATCAGAAGCTGTCCTCCAGCATCCAGACCCCACACAACCCTTTATCATGGAAACTGATGCTTCAGATGTGGCCACATGAGGAGTGCTATTATAAGTTGGCCAGCATTTCCATGCACTTACTACTCATGGAAACTCACACCATCTGAACAGAACTACACTGTACAGGACAAAGAACTCCTTGCAATTAAGGTGGCCTTTGAAACGTGGCAACATCTCTTAGAGGGGGCATGATAAATATTATGTTTGATAAATATTATCAAACATGTAACAGAAGAGATTAATAAAACTTCACCCCCTTTCAATGAAGTGTAAAGAAAATTTGTACTAAAACCATTCCACTTAGTGGTCCAAAACTGGGTGGGCTTCATCTACACATTTAAATTATATTTGCAAAAGTATCACACATGTATTCTAGGGCTGGGCCAAAAGTTTGCCCTAAGTTTGTAATTTCCAGGAAAAGTATGGAAGTATGCACTAACCACCAGAACATAGAGCACCTATAAACAGCATGAAAATTGAATCACCGATAAATCCGGTGGTCTTTATTCTTTGCCGCTTCAACTTCAAGATCACATACATTTCCAGCAGCCATAACTGTCAAGCTGATGCTCTCTCTCCAGAAAACTTGAGTATGTCCACTCTGATGCTCCAGCACACCCTATGCATGTTATACCACCAGAGAAACTTGCCACCATCCAGGTCCCTATGGATCTCCTCCAGCAGATATGGGAGCAAGTAGATCAAGATCCCTATGCCTGTACTCAATGCCAAGCCCTACAGAATGCAATCCGTGATCAGCCAAGTCCTTGGACCTGGGAACAAGAGCTCCTATAGTTCCAGGGTCAGTATTATGTTCCAGCTGGCCCAATAAGGTGCTTCAGCTATGTCATGATAGCCCAGCTGCAGGCCACTTTGGTCTCTTCAAGACCCTTCATTTGATTTTAAGAGATTTTTGGTGGCCACGAATCCAGGATGATGTAAGTTGGTATGTTACCTCCTGTTCAACCTGTCGTAGAGCAAACAACATACCAGGCAAGCCATTTTGGTGCCACTGCCCACCCCAACACACCCATGGGCCACTGTATCCTTGGACTTTATAACATTTACCAAAGTCAAAAGGTGCCACAACAATCTTGGTGGTGGTGGACACTTTAATGAAGATTGCTCATTTCATAGCCTGCTCAGGACTGTCCACAGCCAAAGACACAACTCTGCTATTTTTACAACATGGCTTCAATTTACATGGTTTAGCTGACCACTTGATCTCAGATCATGGCCCACAATTCACCACCAAGTTCTGGCAAGAACTTTTCAAAAGATTAGGAGTCCAGATCCACTTATCTTCCGTACATAATCTGGAGTCAGAGGGCAGATGGAATGGGTGAGGGGGATTCTGGAGCAATATCTCTGATGTTTTGTTAACTACCAGCAAGACAGCTGGGTGGACCTCCTAGCACAAGCCGAGTTTGCTTATAATAATGCACAACATACCTCCAGCCAAATGACGCCATTCAAAGCTAATTATGGCTTCCACCCCCAATTCTTTCCACTGACCCCACCAGCTTTCTCTGTTCCAGCCTCGGATCAGCTCTTGCAGGAACTACAGGCAATTCATCAAGTTCTCCAGGACCAGTTACAGGAGGCAAAGGACGATTATAAATGTTTTGCTGATCAACACCGCCAGGCTGGTCCACCTTTAGCAGTGGGGGACTTTGTCTGAGTCTCATCAAAGAAGCTTACTACCTGATGCCCATCAAAGAAATTGGATCATGTTTCCTGGGACCATTTCCAGTGGAAGCTATCATCAGCCCAGTTGCTTTCCAGCTCAAGTTACCCTCCATGTTCATCTTGTATTGCATCATTCCTTATTGGTCCCTGCTATACCTCCCAAACCTCAATGCTTCTCCACACTGCCCCCACTGCCCATTGTTGTAGAAGGAAAACTGAATACCAGGTATACCATTCTGGACTCCCGGCTTTACTGGGAACACCTCCAGTATCTGGTGGTCTGGAAAGGTTATGGACCAGAGGAACATTCCTGGGAAGATGCTGATGATGTTCATACTCCCCGCCTCACCCGCCTTTACCATCAGTGGTACCCAGAGAAGCCCAGGCCTCAATCTGCAGGAGAAGAGGGTCCTGAGGAGGGGGATAGTGTCATAGCCAGCTCAGACTCTGATGACAAAACCAACAGCAAGCAGCCAATCCAAGAGTTGCTGGGTGAACCACTGCCTGAGCAGCTGCAGGCAGACGAGGCTGCACTGCCCGGTAACCAGGAGACACAGCTGCTGCCAGTCTCAGAAGATGAGGAGTCTGAGATGCTACCCCCTCCCAGTGCAAGGGCTTGCTGTGCAGAGAAAGCAGAGCAAAGGCACTCTGTGGGGCTCCTCGCAAGAAAGGAAAAAAGAGCAGCGAGCTCAAGCCCCTCTGTTGGTAACAACCTTTTGTTAACCTAGACTCCGTGTGCCTTGCCTCTTGACTTGAAATCTTGTGACCATAATTCTGGACCTGGACTGGCTGATGACCTTGGTATGACATTTAGACCCTTGGACTTCGCCTGACCACTCTTGTGCCTGCTGTTTTGGATTTGGGCTCTCTCTCTCTCTCTCAAAGCAAGCTTGCTGGACTTTTGGGGACTTGATTTCTCTTGCGCGTATGTGTGCATGTTTGAACATACCTTTCCTCTCTCTCAGCCCAACTCACCTCACAGGGTTGTTGTTGTGGGGAAAATAGGAGGAGGAAGGAGTATTAGGTATGTTCGTCGCCTTGAGTTATTTATAAAAATAATAAAGACGGGATAATAAATAAATAAAAATAAAATAAAATAAAATAAAATAAACTATTAAGGGAGAGTTCAAGGTTATACTTTAAAATGACTATGATATAGTAAAGTACAATTTGTACTGGTCAAGTTGTCAAAAAGTTGGATTGCTGGGGTTAGATGGAGATTGCAAATCTCAGAACTTGGCAAGCAAGCCTTTTAGTCTGAAATAACCCAACTGAGAAATAATCTAGAGGCTAATACTGACAGCTAAGATATCAGATAGCTGTACAGGTGGTACAGCTTAACATAAAAAGGGTTCAGGAAGAGATCTGATTAAAGGGACTTCCAGTATGAATATCTGAAAGCTGAAATGTTCTTAAAGAAGAAGCAACAGAAAGAGCTGAAAGCAGTGAAATATATCTGTTATACTTATGTAAGATTTGCTCTGGTACAATTTTGGGAAATCCACAGAGGATTTTTTACCGAGAGAAAAATATCTTAATAAGAAAAGTAAACAAATAAATATAAACAAATATAATTGGGTTTGATTGTTTTTACACAACTAAAAAGAAAATAGAAGGTGTGTATAGTGGGGAAGGGGTGGAAGGACCCTTTTTTAATTTTGTCATTAATTCTGTAAGCACTATTCCTGCAATCCTAAAGTGTTCATTACCAACCAAATGAGTTTAATTAGGTATTAACATCTGCATTTCCTAATGATACTTAACAGTGGTGTTGCTGAGAGACTTTAATACACTGCGGATCAGACAGTGCCATTCCTTTGCTTTGAACACCCATAAGAATCTTGATTTAAGTATAATACAGTGTTAGTAAGTCACGAAGAGTCGGAAGCGACTGAACGAATAAACAACAACAAAGAGAGAATTAATTGGACTTTATTATTAAAATTCAACTATCCCCAAAGTATTTCCAGCTGTAATGAAGGTTGTGGTTTTAGAGTTTTACAGAGAGTTAAATTATTCAGATGAACATCATTTGAAAAATTTTAGTTGCATTATTTGAATATAGACCTATTTATATTTTCTGCTAAAAGCAATTTAATGTAGTTGGGTTGTTATTATTAATATTAATGCCATTTTATAGTATTAAAAATTAGTATAAAACAAAACAGCTTTCTTGCTGTCTATTAATTCAAGTGAAAGAAGAGTATCTTACTTCAAATCATGAATGCCAAATCTTTAGGATCCTCAGGCACACTTTACATTGTGGCTGCAACTTCAGTAATGTTTGTTGTCAAGAAGCAGCTAATCACAAAAAGTTGGGAGCATCTCTAAAATACACACAGAGAAAAACAAAAGGCTGTGCACAAACAAGCAGAAATAATCATGGAGAAAAAATTGTTCTCTTTGCTTTCTACAGAGGGTCTAGCAAATATTTTTATTTATCTGTATCAGTTTTTCCTGCAACTGCCTCTAGAGTAGACATTGGAAGCACTGAGCCAGATACTCACCAATTTTATTAAGCATGCAGGATAATATTACATTCTGACATTTGACTCACATCCATATCATATTTGAAATCTGTGCCCTGCTATGATTTGCTGTATAAACATTCGTTGATTGATTTTTTAAAAATTCATTTGGTTTATTCTTGCTATAAGATTCTAGCAAATAAAAAATTGGGTTATGTTCCCACAGCCCCAAAATATACTTTGTCAGCCTTTAATATCTGAATGACCCCTCAGTATAATTTACCTCACTTCTCCTTTCATAGTTATATAAGACAGAAATTACTCATCTCTTGTATAAATTAGTAATACATTCACAATTCTTGCAATCTCCCTCATTACATGGAAAATCCTTTGTGATTCAGGTGACATTTTAAAAGGTGAGATTCTAAACTTAGGTACCTTAATCTATTTTTAAATACTGAGCTAAGCTAGAGGTTTTTAAATATTTCTACTTGACTCACAGAGCCAAGTGAGATTAATGCACCTTTAGAATCTGAGAAAGTTTGAAAACTCAATTTCCAGTAGTATTTCTTATTCCAGATCAGTTTCTGAAATAAAGAGGAACTTTAGAGATCCTCTGAAATATGTAGTTGTTTGTACC
This sequence comes from Charina bottae, assembly GCA_023362775.1. Classification (NCBI taxonomy): domain Eukaryota; kingdom Metazoa; phylum Chordata; class Lepidosauria; order Squamata; family Charinaidae; genus Charina; species Charina bottae. Next base: position 5,035,130 of record JALMGJ010000009.1, read on the forward strand.
ATTTATCATTACAAAAAATTAATACTTCTGGCATATTAGAAACAAAATTATATATTGTAACAAAGACATTAGCATTGTCATTTTGCCATTGCTCAAAGAGGTGACTGATTCAAGAGGTAGGAAGATGATGATGAGTTACTAGATGTAATGCAGAAAAATTGCAGATATATTTCCAAACCTTGATTTAAAAAGGGCATTCCATCAGACACTATCTAAGAAATTAGTAATGCAGAAGGCATCTTGGAAAGAAGAGGCAGAAAGGATATGGCCTTAGCTGCATCAGTTTATATTTCACTGCTTTCAGCTCTTTCTGTTGCTTCTTCTTTAAGAACATTTCAGCTTTCAGATATTCATACTGGAAGTCCCTTTAATCAGATCTCTTCCTGAACCCTTTTTATGTTAAGTTGTACCACCTGTACAGCTCTCTGATATCTTAGCTGTCAGTATTAGCCTCTAGATTATTTCTCAGTTGGGTTATTTCAGACTAAAAGGCTTGCTTGCCAAGTTCTGAGATTTGCAATCTCCATCTAACCCCATCAATCCAATTTTTTGACAACTTGACCAGTACAAATTGTACTTTACTATATCATAGTCATTTCAAAGTATAACCTTGAACTCTCCCTTAATAGTTTATTTTATTTTATTATTTTATTATTTTATTATTTTATTATTTTATTATTTTATTTTATTATTTTATTTTATTTTATTATTTTATTTTATTTTATTTTATTTTATTTTATTTTATTTTATTTTATTTTATTTTATTTTATTATTTATTTTATTTTATTTTATTTTATTATTTATTATCCCATCTTTATTATTTTTATAAATAACTCAAGGTGACGAACATACTTACTTTGAATTTTAAAAAGAAAAGAGAAGAAAAGATATAGCAGTAGATGATGGATTGAAAGCAACACCTAACTTGGTTGTAAAAGAATAACACTGTCTTTTTGAAAACTCTGAAACTTGTTTATTATTTCTGAAGTTCCCAGAATAGAGAGACAACATGTAAATAACAAAACTAAACTAGGGAAAAAAATCAAAATAAGGAAGGAAAAGCGATAATCAGAAACTAAGAGAAAAAGATGTATTTATCTGGTACATTTGAATACCTCTATGTAATTTGGAAGTCCAAATGGCTGGTCCAGAAAAATTAAGCAGTATTTTTCTCTCATTCATACTATCATGTCTTAAAGTGATAGGGCTTTCAGTCTTAGGGTTCATCTGAACTGTCTAGTTGCCCTGTCACCAGAATGGGCAGGCAACTGTTTCTGGAAGGCAGAAACACACAATATCATCCTCTATTAATCCCCTACTCATCATCAAAGCAACCTAGGGAGTGGTTTTCTGTTCTAGTTCCAAAGTAGTTTTCCAGGTTATGACACCCTGAGTGCTTCTGTCCATGTGTGGGAAAAACTGCTTCAGTTTCTTACTGGCTAATCCCAGCAGTTCATTGGCTACCTGGCAGAGGATGCCATTTAACTGAGTCAGTGCTTACTATACACTCCAAAAGTTTCCATGTCTCCTTTTACCGGCAGTTCTGATAAAGCACTGTGGCCATGAACTTTGCTTACCATATAGAAGGTAACTGATTCAAAACTTTGCAGACTTTTTTTTAAATTAGTATTACTCTTTTCCCTAGCTAGCTAATTTTCCCCTGGCTTTTTTTTTAAAAAAAGACAAAGAATGCATCAGCAGAGACTTGTAAAACAATGTAGTGGTGCACTTTTTTTTTTAAGCCCAAGGGAAAATCACTACTCAAGGAAAGAAAAATAGTAATTGTTTTATTAAAAATCTTTATGTAGGGCAGAGCTTTCCAAACTGTGTGTCGCGACACAAAAGTGTGTCGCCACACACAGTCTGGTGTGTCGCCACACAACCCGGAAGCGCTGATTATCATCAGCGCTTCCGGGTTTTCCCGCGGCGACACACCAACTGCAGCGCGCAAAACCCAAAAGCGGCAGCAGTGCTTCCAGGTTTTTGCGCGCTGCCGCAAGGACGGCACTTCCGGGCTTTCCCGTGGCAACACACCAACGCCGGTTGGTGTGTCGCCGCGGGAAAAACGTTGGAAAGCCCTGCTGTAGGGTTTCCAACCAGCAACCTTCTATTTGCTAGTCAAAGATTATAATCAATGTACTATTTCAGCATTGCTAGTAAAGAGTGGTATAGATTGTATTATTGTTGAACAGAGTGGAAAGAAAGGATTTTCTGTTTTAAAGTTGGTTGTTGTGCATGCATACATGTGCATTTTGATGCTTTAATCTTGTATATATTCATATAACTTAACTTTGTATGCATGTTTGTGTGTAAAGCGATTAACATTTGTTTTCCTGGAATGGAAAGGTGGAAAACACAGATCGGGGGAATTGTCCAGTGGGAGGACATGGTAGCCTGCATTCCAAACTAAATAGCTAGCAACCTAAATACCTGTTGCTAAAGGGTCTCAGCCCAAAGACAACTTTCTTAAGCCAGCTTGGTTACACACTGGCATAACCACAGGCAAGGAGAAGTTTAAAAGGCAAGGGTAGGTATGTTCTCACTTGTCAATATAAAAAAATGGAGATTTTTCCTATTGTGTTGCACATACCATGTCACAAAAAGTTGCTTTTCCCCCCACTCCCATTCTTCTCAAAGGACACATTCTGTCCTTCTAAAACAGCTGCATCTTAACCTATTTCTAGAAGGCCAACAGTATTAGAGTGTGTCTAGCTTCCAGGGGAATGCTGCTGTGGAGCACTGTATCCTCCATATGTCTGACTTTTAGAATTCAAGTATTCAATGAAGATACAATTATTTATCAGATTTGGGGGGCTTCAGGTTTCTGTCATGTTGTATTGTTTTAGTTATTCCTGTTGTTTTCAATAGTTAGATTTATCATACTACTTTTATCTGAATGCTCTGGAGTTTGTGGATTTGGGCAGGACTTAATTTATGTAAATAAAATATATAAATAATACACACCCATCATGCTAGTCACACTCAGGGTAGACAATTCATTCAAAGCACAACAAAGAATAGGTAGTAGTAATTAAAATACATTGAGGTATAAAATTAGAAAAGGAAAAGGAAATATAGCTAAATATGGTTTATAGCAACACCTTTCCATAATTCTCCATACCTTTCTATCCTTGCAAACCATCCTTGTTTCAATCATATGTATACAATCATATACTGGCTTTTGTTCTTTAAACTTGTCACGTCTAACTTTTTCAGAACCTCATGAAGTTCAGCCATGACTTTCTCACTGCTCCCCCTCTTCTTAACCCATTTGTTCATCCTTCATATACTTTTATTATTTGATTCTAATTCCTTCTCTCTACTTAACCAAACCACCTCAATACACTTATTTTGTTTTGGATACACACATTTTTATCCAATCTACTCATTCATTTTTGGAACTATTTCTTGTTTTACAGCACACATTTCTTAAACGACCTATTCTCACTACATTCAAATGACTTTGGTATTTCTCCAGACACATCAACTTTTATATAATAAAGCATATTTTATATAGTACACATCCATTATACTTTCAACAAACATGTTTCTTCAAATACTGTTAACAATCTTAATATATACAATCTCTATATTTTTACTGAAATTTACTCATATATACATAAGTCAATAGAATTACCACATACCATTAAATATCTAATTTTATACAATCCTGTATGTTCCCATTCCTTAGACTGAGCAAATATATCCTTATAGTTAAAATGTAAATGATCAAGAAATGGGATGAAACAGATCACAAGCCAGAAGTTGTTTCTTCCTTTTCCAAATTTCTAATGAATTTTTAAAATACAAACTTGAAATAAGAGCCAGAAATTGATTTGCTCTAACTGAATCAGAGTTTAATTCTAATTCAGTGTGAATATTGATTTTTGAATAGTATGAATTATCTTACTTTTTTTAAAAAAGCAAAATCATATTTAAAATTTGGTATGTAAAAGTGGATTAAACTTTAAAGTGGATAAATATTTTATGGTTTTGAACAAAGTAAGACTGAGTTTGAAATAGATTTATCTACTAATAATGATCATGTTATTGCTAAAATGTATAAACCTTTGCTGAAATATGAGACAGAAGAAGAGCAAGTGAAAGAATGCATGATAAAGTGGGCTAAAAGTTTTGGCTACAATATACAAATGGATCAATGGGAAAATATGTGATTGAAAGGATTTAATTATGTTCTAGCCTTAAAGAGAATTTTTATAAAATGATGTATCATTGGTATTTGTCACCAGAGAAATTGTCTAGAATGTATGAATGTACTTCAAATCTTTGCTGGAGATGTGAACAACATGAAGGGACATTTTACCATGTTTGGTGGACATGTAAAAAAGCTAAAAAAAACTTTGGATACAAATACATACAGTACATTAATCCAGAATATTTTAAAGTTTAAAGAACAACTGAAACTAAATACTTTTCTTTTGGGTCTAATGGACAGGCAATTAATAAAAAGACATGGAACTTTGTTTTTATATATGATAACTGCTTCAAGACTATTATATGCTCAAAAGTGGAAAGGTTTGACACTATCCACAATGGGGGAATGGCCGGTGAAGATGATGGAACTTGCGAAGATGGCTAAATTAACTTGTTTGATTAGAGAAAAAACAATATCTAAATGATTCCCCATAGTAACCTATGGCTGCGAGAGCTGGACCATAAGGAAGGCTGAGTGAAGGAAGATAGATGCTTTTGAACTGTGGTGTTGGAGGAAAATTCTGAGAGTGCCTTGGACTGCAAGAAGATCAAACCAGTCCATGCTCTGGGAAATAAATCCAGACTGCTCACTTGAGGGAATGATATTAAAGGCAAAACTGAAGTACTTTGGCCACATAATGAGAAGACAGGATACCCTGGAGAAGATGCTGATGCTAGGGAAAGTGGAAGGCAAAAGGAAGAGGGGCCGACCAAGGGCAAGATGGATGGATGATATTCTGGAGGTGACGGACTCGACTTTGGGGGAGCTGGGGGTGTTGACGGCCGACAGGAAGCTCTGGTGTGGCCTGGTCCATTAAGTCACGAAGAGTTGGAAGCGATTAAACGAATAAACAACAAAAATCTATAAAAAAGAATAGTAGGGTTTTTTTTAGTTTTAAAGGATTTAACAAGTTGTTCTAGTATCTTGGCTGTCTCCGAAGGTGAAAAAGCTGTTGGTCCAAACAAAGTTGTTAACAAATGTTGTAATTGTAAATATTGCCATTGGGCTATATCTGATGGTTGATATTTATCTCTTCACACAGCATATGTTAAAAATTCATCTTCATCACCTACCAGTTGGTCCAAAGTCAGTATCCCCTCCACCATCCAATTTTTCCATATCACTATCTTTCCCCCAAGTTTTAGAGTTGGGTTTCTCCATAAAGTCAATTTAGCATGGGAAAAGGGTCAAATCTTCTTTTATTGGACATCACTTTCTGACACAATTGTTTCTAGAGATAATAGAGTTCTAGTATATAATCAACCCTGACTGCTCATTGGAAGGACAGATACTGAAGCTGAAGCTCAAATACTTTGGCCACCTAATGTGAAGAGAGGACTCACTGGAAAAGACCCTGATGCTGGGAAAGACTGAAGGCAAAAGGAGAAGGGGACGGCAGAGGATGAGATGGTTAGATAGCATCACCGATGTAACGAACATGAATTTGAGTAAACTCCAAGAGACAGTGGAGGACAGGAAGGCCTGGCGTGCTATGGTCCATGTGGTCACGAAGGGTCGGACATGACTAAACGACTGAACAACAAAGTATATTTTGATCCTAATACTGTCCATCCAACCAAAGGTGCCTATCTGCATGTGCTTGTGTATACCCAAAAAGTTACCCTGCTGAGACCTCCAGCAGAGAAAACAGCCACAGATAGCCAGAGACAACTCTCAAAACAGCAAGGCAAGTTGAGCAAAAGATGCACCTGCTTTAAGTGTTTTGCAAGAGGCTTCTTTCAAATGCTTCTCACAGTCCTAGTAGATAACATGTGACCAACAACATGTTTTGATTAAATATTTTAATCATTATGTCCATAACCCTGTATCTCCTGCATCATGTACAGTGAATAATTTGGCATTACATCTTGCCTTAGGCTACAAAATAAAGCTTAAAACAAAGTATAATTGATTAAATTAATTTCTAATGTTAGATAAGAATCTTTCATCATATGAATCCAGAAAGTAGACGTTTGCACGTAAATATTGCCAAACCTAATTTATCTAAATGTAGCAGTTAAGTATGTGTGGCAGGCAAGATAAACTAAGCATAAGAGCCACATTTTCCACAAAGAAATTAGGTTGTATTGACTTTCTGGAACATTTCCTTTAATAAAAGAAATTTAAATGGTTACAAACCCTATTAGCTTACCAGCCCATGGGCCTATTAAAGTTTGCCTTAATTTGATCTCTGCACATAGTTCTTTCATCTGATATACATCTGTAGTCACAGAGGAGACCAGAATAATTTCTCTGATTAGAATTTTTAACTCGTACTTGTACACATATAGAAACAATTTCATCAATACACCTTAAGAGATCCTGTACCAAGCTGAGCAGACAGAAGTGGGGGCTGTTTTCATTCTGATTGTGGTTAATTATTTTATAGTTAGATTCTTCTCTTATTCTTTTGATTTTTTTTTTTTTTTGGTTCAACAAGCAAGCTTTATATTACACTGCCATTAGGGGGCAAATTTAACATTCAGGAATCAACTAAGAGCATTTTATTTCAGTGGATTATTATAGTCAATTCATGCACTTCATAGAAGATTGGGTAGCTCAAAGAGGGCAGAAGAACATGGCCACATATGAGGAACAGCTTTCCATGCACACTTAGTTCCTCAGTGGTTAAGGTGCTGGGCTAGAAACCAGGAGGCCGTGAGTTCTAGTCCTGCCTTAGGCATGAAAGCCAGCTGGGTGACCTTGGGCCAGTCACTCTCTCTCAGCCCAACTCACCTCACAGGGTTGCTGTTGTGGGGAAAATAGGAGGAGGAAGGAGTATTAGGTATGTTCGCCACCTTGAGTAATTTATAAAAATAATAAAGCCGGGATATAAATAAAATAAACAAATAAATAAAAATAAATTGGAAAACAGGGGAACTTAATGGGCAGGATGGATCCACATGGGGAACACAATCAAATCGTGTGGATCTCTCTTTCCAGCTGCTAAGTCTTCATATATTCTCTGCAACACACAAATAGGAAGAAATAGCCACAGCAATATGCAGTCCCCAAAACAACTAGAAAGTACCTGTAAGGTGTAATAAAATATAGATTGTGCAGATATTATGATATTTACTCAAAAGAAGATGACACTCAGCTTAAGTTATTTATCTCAAAAAAGGAGTATTAGATAGAAAAACGGTTTTATATCAAAATTCTTAGTGCTTTCTGGATTTCCTACCTCATCAGCTAAGATTGCCAATTCTACTGAAACCAATCGGTGTGATTTTTTCCCTCTCAGGTAAAAGCATTCATGTGGCAGGGTTGCAACCAGTCCACTGTAATAATTCAGTCTTCAGGAACTCAAACTGCACTCAAAATCTCAGACAGGAAAGTCAGTGATACAACTTGAGTAAGTAGATTGTTTTTATTGCAGATACTATAAAGACTTTATAATGATGAAGATCAGCTTCTACAGAGTCTAAGAATCTAGTTGTTCTTTTTTGGTTTTAATATACTGTATGCGTTTGTGTATTTCCCAAATCTTACTTGCTGAGTTTCTTTTTCTCCAGTGCTTTAATCATAGCAATCTTCCCAGGCCATCTCTCAGCCTGGGTTGTTGGTGGCCCTGCACTGTGTTTGTTTGCTCAATGGTCTTCTTTTGTCCAGGGTGCATTTTGTTCACATAACCACTTTGCGTTGTGAGAAGGCAATATAGAAACATTGTAATAAATATTTAAATAATAGGGCTCTGAAAGTGCTTACATTGTGTGAGCACTGTACCTTTCTCTAATCATTAAAGCAACATTTTTAGATACCATAGTCCTATGCAAAATGGAATAATCCCCCAATAAAATAATGGTTAACACATACTTGGGATAATCCCTAGTTATAGATATTGCTTTAAAAATGTCAATAAATTAAACACACACACATTACAGCCCAGAAAGGCTACTTGCTCAGTGATTACTAGAACTTATATCATTAAAGAGAAATCATATACAGCAATTTCCCCACTAGTGATTTATAGTGTCATCCAACCATCACTGTAGTGGTATAAAGTCTGTCCCTATTATTTATTTATTACCCCAGCAATAGCTAGATGTTGCAATAAATTGCTATCATGAAAATCCTTACAGAAAGTTGATGTAGCATGACTAAGCAAGAGAGTTACCGTGCTTGAACTTCAAATAGTTTAGGAATTCAAGAGTGGGTTACAGTATACAGACTTCAATTTTGCTGAACATAGAAACCCAGAATCCACCAGCTGCAAAGACATTCATTGACAACTCTTCCAATTGCCATCATCCCCAGTTTAATGCCACCCCATTAACAATCCCACTGCTGTGCTCAATCTTTCTGTAAGGTAGTAACCTATGGTTAAATTAAGTTTCTTTATGAGTTCTCTTTGGCTTCCTTTAACCAGAAGCACTGCTGCACTGCATCAGCCTACACAAAAACCTCAAAAGCAACCATATATAGTTTCTAATGATGCCCAGAAAGCTGGAGCTCCTGAACGTATTTGTGGCTAACCATATACCAGTATTGTTGTTTCTAAATGCAGTTAAAGAAACATATACTGAATCATTCACATCTATAGAAGCTTTCTTTGCTTAAACTTGAAATATAAATTTATTATTAACCTCTTGATTGACTGAACCTTCCTTGCACAAATGACATATGATATAGCCTAACCTCTAAGATGCTGACCAATAAATGTGACAGAAATAAAGTTGTATAATTCCAGATATTTCTATTCCCAGCTGATTAAGCCACAAGAGTGAGGGGGCAGCTTCCAACCATAGACATGAACATATTTGGCTTGACTCCATCCATGCTCAGAGTTGAACTTCAGACATCTAAAAGGAAAGATATTCAGACATTTTACTTCTGTGCTATTGTGCCATGTTTCTGTGCTCTGTTAAACAGACAATGTGTTCTAACTAGAATGGTAATCCAATTTGAGTGATGCATGAAATAATCCATCTCTGCAGCTTGTAAAATGCTTAGGGCTCCTTTGGGATAAAAAGTACTGTACAATATAAGGCAACATTTTTTTTCTTATGTCTTTAACTTGTCAAGTAGTCTTACTTTTGCTTGATTCAAATAACTACTTTAAAATAATTTATTCTCTGAATCACGTTTACTGTTAATGCTTCTGAATGGAGATATGTTCCACTGCTTTTTGTACAACTCATTCTGTAGTCTCTATTTGCTCTTTGCTAAGAAGTGCATGGAACATTCTCTCTCTTTTTCTTTCTCTCTCTCTCTCTGTGTATAGTGCTCATCTATGCAAACTAGTGACATTCTGACTTTGAATAAGCTGAATATGTCATTCTATTTGTCTGAATATATGTACATTCAGAATGAGAGTGGGTGCATTCCAGAACTGGGAGGTGGCTTCATTGCTTCATCTTTTTTTTTTCCACACCATTTTTCACAACCTCTGTACTAGTTACATGAATTTCTTGATTTACATTCTTGATATAATTAAACATTGGTGCAGATTCAATGCAAAACCATCCATATAATGTAAAATCTGAGTTGGCTGTAACTGATAATTATACCATATAACATGTTGGGCACGGGAACTGATTGATTGATTGGTTGGTTGGTTGGTTGATTGATTATGTGCCATCAAGTCACTGTCAAGTCAAGTCACTGTGACCAGATAGAGGGAGATAGAGATATAGAGGATAGATAGATAGATAGATAGATAGATAGATAGATAGATAGATAGATAGATAGATATGGTTTGTATCTAAATCAATCTCTATCTATCTATCTATCTATCTATCTATCTATCTATCTATCTATCTATTTATCTATCTATCTATCTATCTAAATATATCAGCAATGATATGGGAAAATGCTGGAGAGAGAAGATCACCATAATGATAACAGCAAAGGCATCATTTAATATTGTGCAGGAGAAGGCAACACCAAACCACTCCTGTATTTTACCAAGAAAAGCATGTAGAGAGAATATAAAATAGGAGCTGAATCCATCATTTATTCAATTTTTTTAAAGAAAACAAGAAACTTTCTGAATCAAATGAAATGTCCAAATAATTGGATATCTTATGAATTTCTTGGAATAGATGTAGCCCAGGTTTCCTGCACATACTCAGTGGGCTTACAGAAAACAGACAAAATCTTATTTTTTTACAGCAGCCACCCCACAGCACACAACATCAGCTGCATAACACCTCTCATCAACAGAGTTAGAACATACTGTCACTCACCAACGTTCAGAAAAGCAGAACTTAACTACTTCCAAAATATATTTGAAAAGAACAAATATTCCTCCCCTCTCACTTTAATTAAAAATGCCCTAAGAAACAAAACAAAAAATGGAAAGACACCCCAAGAACCACTAAACTAACACTCCTATATATAAAAAATACATCAGAACATACCAGCAGACTACTCCAACCACTAGGTATCAAAGTAGCCCACAAACCTACAAAAAAACGATAAAGACTTCTGTGAAAACCAAAACATTGCCAGATTGCAATCAGCAGTACATAAGACAAACAGGGTGCCAGTTGAATAAAAAAAATTAAAGAACAGATAACTGCAATAAAAAGCCAGGATCGCAAAAACATAACAGCTACTCATGCCCTCAGTACATATCACAAATTTGACTGGGAGAACATGGAAATAAAAGATCATACAATAGTAGGAGAATCCAAACATTCCTAGAAGCCTGGCGGCTTCAATAAATGAATGAGCCATCAAGAGATCAATGGAGCGGAATACAATGTACCACTCGGTCTGGTACATGATCCAAGTTACACAACAAGTACATCAGGTGGACTATGCAAAAGACAGGCAACACCATTCCCAGCAACCAATTAATCAACACTTCTCAGGAAACCCCCAATCACCAGTCAATTCCTCTGAGTTCAAATCTTACACAGACTACAAATACTGCAAGGCAACCTCCACTTCCAAACTGGGAGAAGACATCAGAACTGGCTCTTGAGGAAAAACAGAAAATGATACTGTAAAAGTAGTGAGGCATTAAGCAAATAGCAAAGTACAGTGCCACAAGCCTCCAAGGAAAACAATGAGGAAATAAGTTCTGCAGAACTCTTTGGGTCAATCACCTACAATTTTGCATAGGCTGATTTTTCTGTTAGCAAACATTGTAACTGAGTTATGGTGAATACAGTTGTTATTTATCTTTTAACTTTATTCATGAAGGGCTCCTTCCTGGACATCCCCAAACAACCAACATTTAATTTCAAGGAGTTAAAGACTTGTACTTTATTTTCTTTGTGTGTACAGGTTTAAACTAGCTGGTCAATGTCACTTAAAATATTTTTGGAAGTATTAATTCTCTTTACTTCTGTTCATTCACAGTCCTCTGATACTTTACAAATTACTTCTCTACCATTAATAAGGCTTAACATGGAGTATTAACCTCCTATACATTTCTAATTAGTTTTTAATGAATTTTAGTTTGCTTCTAAGAAAAAAAGCTAGCTAGCTAACTACCACAAATTTAATCTCCATTACTGAAGACAAGCACCCTTGGGAATTCATGCCCTTGAAATTTTCATGTTAAACTGGTGGTCTTATGAAATGACTCAAATGCACCTATGCTTATCCCCTTAGCTTTGATCATGTAATGAGTTCAGTACAACATTTTCATCTTGTATTCCTCTCCTTGAATTTTGATTCCAATCATATATTTATTTTTTCAGATCTCGGTGGGCAAGACTTTCAGAATGATTACAAATAGTAAAGGGGAGAGTGGACACCCTTGCCTGTGCTTTTGCTAACTGAAAATCTTGTGGAGAGTGTTCCATTCACTGTCATCTTTTACTTCATTAATGTTGAGGAGAGATATAAATGTAACCAAATTTCTCTGGGTTGGGATTTTATGCATGAACTATGTGAAAGAGCATGTCAGATAAGTGGTAACAGGAATGACATATAAATTGGAGTGATTATGTAGCCTTATTGGACTAATTTCAACATCAATGTAGCTGCTCCTGTGCCAATAACAGAACTTGGTTTAAAATATGTAAATATTCTGTCATCTTTTGAGATGCCTCTGATTATTATCATAATTAAAATGTGCACAATTAACTTACCTGCATGTTTAATACCATACTATGTATACTTTAACAGATAGAGTTTCAACTTTATTCTAGGCCAGCATTCTCCTGGGCTTCTTCATTCGTTCGCAATATCCAATGAGGCTTAAATAAGGATCTTACTATGACCTAGAAGCTTAGTGCAGTTTCAGATCCTTTATCCTGTTCCATTAAATATGCATACCTTGTAAGTTATTACATCCACACATAACAATAAAAGTTACATATAAAAATGAAAACAAAATCCTTTAATCTCATATCCTCCACATTTGGCTGAGATTGATAGGAACTGTGGTCAGTCTAGAAAGCAACAGGCTATGGAAGGCTTCTTTAAATTTGTATGTGTGGCAATATTTCATTGATAACAAGAGAAAGATAATGTCTCTTTCTCTGCAGTGCTCTTCTACAATTAATTGGTTTCGGTGCTTTCAAATAAGCAGTACAGCAACAGAAGAATTACAAAAAGTATTGAGAAGTTTAACTGATGTATTGTCGAAGGCTTTCACGGCCAGAGTTCAATGGCTGTTGTGGGTCTTCCGGGCTGTGTGGCCGTGTTCTGGAAGTTGTGGTTCCTAACGTTTCACCAGCTGGCCACAGCTGGCCACATGCTGGCCACAGATGCTGGCGAAACGTTAGGAACCACAACTTCCAGAACACGGCCACACAGCCCGGAAGACCCACAACAGCCAAAGTTTAACTGAATTTGAAAATATATTATAGTATAAGATCCATTGGTATATCACTCCAGTATTGCTTAATAAAATGAATAATTATTTTCCTAAAAATGCTGGAAATGTACAAGCAGGTTGGATCCTTCTTTCAGAAGAGGTGGTAATGATGTAAAAGCCAACAACATTGGAAAATGATTCACTGCAGAATGGAACACATTTTGAAAGTTGCAATCCTATTGCAACCTGAGATATTTTTACTAAATTTTACCAAACCATAAATCCCTTCAAAATACACCAAATTAACATTGTAAATGGGAGAACTCTGATTCAAGTCCTTTCTTGAATCAGTCAAACATGAAGCTCCTTTCAAGTATGCCTTGGCCAGTTATTACCTCTCAGCCCACCTACAGTATTTAACAGGATGGTTGTTGTGAGAAGAAAATGAGGAAAGATCTCCATGAACTTCTGGAGGAAATTTAGTATATAAATCTGACAAATAAATGAATAGACATGTGGAATATTGAGCAAACCTTGTGGACTACTTCATGACTTCCTCCTTCTACTCAAATACTTTCAAAATCAGCTACTAGAGAATAAACTTGGAGAATGCAGAGAGGAAAAAGTTAGGAAGAGGAATAGTTTACAGTGCTAAGAGATACTGTCAGATATGAGTGAGGACACCACTGGATCCAATTTATAGTCTTTTTCACACACCCTTTCAGCTACACCATCCCAGCACATGTTCTTTAAGAAAGCAATCCTTTTTAGCTTCAAAATTTGCTTTGGTTGGTGGCAATCCCAGTGGCAGTGACTTTTCTGCATTCACATTCATATTCAGAAGACTAGCAAGGGTCTCAGAGCAGCTGTGCCAAGCTTTCAAGAGATGCCATTGTCATTTGACAAAGTGCCCCTTTGTGACTGGTATTGTAAAATCTTCAGATGTTAAATGGGGATGCTAAAAGTCAAACATTTGCCACCTATTCACAGAATTGCAGAAAAATTTATAGATGATGTGGTAGGTGGGTGAAGAATCGATCTGAGCTGAAAATCTTATGCTCTATTCTCTTTCCAGCTCTACAGAAGAAGAAAAATATATCTTCTGCCCCAGAAAAATACTTTAGCTGACATCAGTTTATTTCATTAGCTTCTCATGGTATCTTTCCATAAAGTAGGTGCCCTACAGTATTCTAACATAATTGATTGGATCTCATTTTGGAAGTCTACTGATTAGAAAGTATGAAGGAGACTTTTGCTAACAATCCTATCATAATTTAATTTAAAAAAATAAAATTGTGCACTGAATTGCTAATACAAAAAGGAGCTGCAAAAATTGAGTTGTACTTTAACAAAATGTATAATTACTATAGAAATTCAGTTAAGATGCCAGAAGGACAACTTAGATTCCCCACTACTAGCATTTCTCAAGCTAGTAGTGCCATGAGGACATCTGCACATGTCACTACTCATTAGGAGATGTGTATAGTTGCGATACCAGCCATTAAGTGATATCTGAAACAAGTCAGCAGTTCTGCAGTCAGGATGCTCTTTTATTGCAGCAAAATATGTTGAATTACTGTTTAGTTTGATATTATATCCGACATGATTATTTTTATTACCCACAGCTTGCAGCTCTATATATAAGTTTTAATACATTTTTAATATACTTGCACAATCCTCAATAGATGCTACTGCAGAATCTTAACTATCTTATTTTTTCAAGCTTGCAGTGTCAGTGAAATTGCCATTTCCACAAAAGACTCTGTAACTTACTGTAGTGATTAAAGTACAATGATTTATCATTCATTTTGTTACACTATTTTCCCCTGACTGTTGCAGCTATATTAGCAAAATTCACATTATTACAAAACCATATTATGATGCAGTCATTTTAAACCACTTTCATTCAGCACTAAAGTATTTCACTAATGTGGCTATAACAGTGGCCAATAAAATTTAAATACTGAGAACAGTGGAGTTTGCCAAATGGAAGAATAATGCTGGAACACAGTATGTTACCAACACATACTTTTCAGTCTCTTCATATTTTTGGAATCTAGTCTACAGACTCTTCATATTTTTGGAATCTGAGATAACTTATATTTTATGTAGCTATTCATTTATATAAACCATACTCTGACTAAATTTCCAGTTGAAACTTTAATAATCACCCCCATCTAAAAAATAAATAAATAGAAGGTAACTCATTGAAAAGTAGCAAGTAAGAATGAATGGTGACTAGAGTACACTACTGAAGTACTACTACTGGATAATTATTCATTTTAGAAATATATAATATATAATGCCAAGAGAACACTTATCTCTAGTGGCCCTGGTAATATTTCCCTTGTGGTTTACTAGGCAAAACAACAGTCTGCTGGGTGCGATAAAATGAGGAGAATTCTCACTCTTACATTTCATTGCTTGGGGCAGTGCTGGAGAATGCTGTAGCCCATTTAATGCAGGCACTTTTGTTATTATTTATTTAATTAATTAATTATTTAATTAATTAATTTTTATTCCGCCTTTATTATTTTTATAAATAACTCAAGGTGGTGAACATACCTAATACTCCTTCCTCCTATTTTCCCCACAACAACCACCCTGTGAGGTGAGTTGGGCTGAGAGAGTGTGACTGGCCCAAGGTCACCCAGCCGGCTTTCCTGCCTAAGGCAGGACTAGAACTCTCAGTCTCCTGGTTTGCCATTGGCTCCTTCCTAAGGCTGAGACACAGGGACTGGCCCAAGGTCACCCAGCCGGCTTTCATGCCTAAGGCGGGACTAGAACTCTCAGTCTCCTGGTTTCTAGCCTAGCACCTTAACCACTAGACCTATATATTATCCTATATAAGAACTAGATATGGAATATTGTTATGGAAAAAAATATAGGAAGGAGCACCATATATGTCACTTTCAGCTCCTGAACAAAAGGTGGGATATGAACAATGGTTTGCTGATAAATGTGTAACAACCAGCTCTGCTGGCTCCATTGCCACCGCCATGCAGCACCACTTGCTGCCAAACAGGTGATCAGCATGCTAGGTGCAGTAGCTCACCTCTGCTCTCAACCAGCTCACGAAATTCCAGAAAATGTAACCATTGCCTCTGACGAACTGCTACAATCTGGCCCAGCACACCCCTGGATATGAATCAAATAAATATGTGCCCTTGTTTCACTTTAATTATGGCAACATTGCATCTGCAAAGGCTTGTGTGAATTGAGGCAGGAGCTAGTGGTCCACTAATTTAAGAGTCCATTAATTTGGGGTAAGGGTGGGAGAAAGAAACAATGTACTTGAATCACTGCAGGTACACAAGTTATTTGAACCACCTAATTTGCAATGAACTTTTTCTATAGTTTCATTCTTGTCTGCAGTAAAGATTCTCATCTAGCCGAGCCATGAATTTTAGACTTCTACCAAGTCCAGCTGAGGAGCTGAACTAAGCTGGGAGGTGTCAGGAGATCTGTGATTTACCACTAAGTCCTGGTCAGGGGAGCCACACAGATTGTTAGAAAACATAGGCTTGCATCAGACATGTAAAAGGCAGAAGGAACCACAGTCCAGGTGGACTGTAAGAGATTATGGATATGCTATGATAAAAACAGTCAGGCAGTAAAAAATAAGCAATAATTAAACAAACAATAATAATATTTTTCTTGCATCATTGGCTCTACTAAGTAAATACCAAAGGCTTTCTGGAAAAGTCAGATTTTATAAATCTCCAGAAGGCCATGAGAGTGGGTACCACCTTTGCCTTGGAAGGTCAGCTGTTCCAAAATATGGAATTCCCCAGAAAAAATGCCCATCATCAAGTTCCCTTCCATTACACTAACTTCAATAGGATGTACTCTCTGACTGCTCATATTGGATGGTCAGAATCTTGTCTGTGAAAAGCAGTCTGTTAGACAACCAGACCCTGAGCCTCTTAGGGATCTGTAGGAATAACCAGTATCTTGGATTGCACTTGGAAGCATACCAGCAGCCAATGCAGCTTCAACAGCAGTGGTGTAATGTGGCAGTAATAGGACTGACCAGTAAGCACATGGACTGCTGCATTTTGCACCAGCTGAAGTTTTGAGGTGGTATTCAAGGGCAGTCCTATATAAAACATATTATAGTAGTCCATACCAAAGATGACAAGAGCATGAGTGACCATCTTTAGAACATTGTGTTCCAGCTGAAGCCACAGTTGGTAGACCAGCAAAGTATTTCTGTGATTGCTGATGCACAGGAGAGTTTGCTTGGAAAGCAGGGGCTTCAAGATGGAGGGAAGTGCAGAGAATGTCTATGTGGACATCTTTTGAAAGTCAGAGCCTTGGAGGCCCACTTTTATAAGAAATGCATCCCATACCATTCAGGCTTCCATAATTATAATGGTTTCAGAAGAATTTTGTGATGTGTTTTGATATTCAGAGTTCAAACAAAACTTTACAAAGCAAGCAATTCTTTAAAATTCCACTTGGGCACAGAGAGAAACTTCTAGCTGTGCTCCTGTCCTCTGAAGATGCCAGCCACAACGACTGGCGAAACGTTAGGAACCAAAACTGCCAGAACACGGCCACACAGCCCGGAAAACCCACAACAACCATCAGATTCCGGCCGTGAAAGCCTTCGACTATACATTCGACTATACAATTCTTTAATAGTTTACCTAGTTTACCGATACTCCTATAGCTTAAGAGAGGCTCCTTCCTTTGTTACCAACTTTAGAATAGATTTATCTAGGACCTATTCCATAGTCTGTTGTTCAAATTCATATTATAATCTGATAAATCCATAGATGAAAGTTCACAAGATAGATAGGGAGATAATTGGATTGGAATTGGTTGTGGACTGCAATAATGTATTATCACTAATAATTGCTCATTAATTTCAAATATATTATTTTAATATTGTTAAATCATCCAATAATTCTATTTTCATATTTTAGGGCTGGTACTGAGAAAATGGAGCACAGCATGAAGTACATTAGTAGGATATCACTTACAGTGCAGGAACAGACCTGCTAATATCCTAGGGCTCTAGGCTAGACTGGAAAATTGAAAAAAAAATCTCAGAAAAAGGCAGCAGCAAATCACTTCCATACTGTTGCCAAGAAAACTGCATGGAAGTCAACTAAGAGTCAAGCTCAATTCATAGGAGACTTTACCATTAATATGAATATATGAAATAAAGCAACACAGACATGCATACGATTGCTGGCATAACAGCAAATGCCATTAATGGCTATAAAAATTGACATTAAAAAGTCTTATTCTTCGATTAGATCCCCAATGAGCAAATCAGCAGAAAAGATTCAAAGTCCCAGGAGAGAATGAAGGTAAAACGCCTGGCTTGCAGACATTCACTTGGAGTCTGTAGTACATCTCTAACTCCTGAGTTCTAGAAGAAGCACCAGGGCTGTAGTAAGAAGAAAAGTTGCTGAATAGAGCAAGACCTCTCAGAAGTGCCTTTCCCCACTCTGGGAGAACTTATTATCATATGCCTGTTGTTAATATTAAAGTAAAAAAACAAACTGCTGAACTTAAATTAATGGTTATTTCAGATATCAAAACCAAAGCAAAGAGCATATAGGTCTGTATTATAAAATGGATTGGGTTTTCAGGTTTGTACCATTCATTTTCTGAAAATTCTTATTGTTCATAGAATTAAAAATCCTATTTTCACAGCACAAGTCAGTTAGATGTATCTGTAGACGTGACTGTGGATGGATTGTGGTCCAGTTGAATTTCTCATTCACTATTTATTAGTGAGAGTAGAATTTGGGCAAAGCACTATGCTTTTTAAAGATGAATCAGACATACATTCCTTAGGGTATCTCTGCTGAATATGTGCCTGAATATATCCCACAGCAATCTTAAGTTGACCTGGAACTTTACACAGACCCTGACTATAAAACTGAAAGACATCCTGACTAGCATACAAAACAGAACAAAGTTTTTACAGTTTACATGGTACAGATTATAAGATGTATACCTTGTATTACAATTTGTCAGGTTCTTGAAGCATGAGTGAAAGTAGAAGCATATAATAATGTTACCTTGCATCAGGGGTCTTCTGTCTGGAATAAACACTAATACTCTGACAAGTAATATAAGATATGACAAAAGTCCATCATTCTAGGAAATGTCAAAATATATACTTACTTCCCACTTTGAAGCACTACTCTTCAAAAATTGTAATCATAAATTTTGATACTATTAATTTACAGTGGTGCTTAAAATTTTGTGAACCCCTTTGAATTTTCAATATTTCTGCATAAATATGACCTAAAACGTGATCTGTTTTCCACACAAGTCCTAAAGCTAGATAAAGAGAACCCAATTAAATAAATGAGTTATAAAGGATAGACTTGTTCATTGATTTATTGAGGAAAATGATCCAAAGCTACATATTTGTATTTGGCAAAAGTATTGGAAAAACTAGGTTTAGCAGTTCATTTGAAGGGGAAATTAGAGTCAGGTGTTTCAATCAATGGGATGATAATCAGGTGTGAGTGTGGGAGGTTCTTCCTTACTTAAAGAACAGAATTATGGGTATTCGGTATCAAAATCTGATTTTCACAACACAGGTATGTAGAAGTGTGTCATGGCTTGAACAAAGGAGATATCTGAGGACCTCCAGAAAACAGTTGTTGTGCTCACCATGCTGGAAAAGGTTACAAAACTATTTATAAAGAGTTTGGACTCCACCAGTCCACTGTCAGGCAGATCGTGTACAAATGGAGGCAATTCAACACCATTGTTGCCCTCCCCAGGAGTGGTTGATCAACCAAGATCGCACCAAGAGCAAAGCATGTAATACTCCAGGTCTCAAAGAAGCCCAGGGTAATGTCTAAGGAACAAAAAGCCTCTCTTGCATTGGCAAATGTCAGTGTTCATGAGACCACCATCAGGAGAATACTGATCAAGAATGGTGTGTATGGCAGGGTTGCAAGGAGAAAGCCGCTACTCTCCAAAAAGAGCATTGCTGCCCATCTACAATTTGCAAAATACCATGTGGATAAGCCAGAAGGCTATTGGAACAATCTTCTGTGGGTGGATGAGACCAAAATAGAACCCTAACCTTAACCTACTTTTTTCTAAATAAATTACATATAATAATCACATGGAAAATGTAGATCACATTTTTAAGTGGACCATTTAATTATTTAGTAGTTGTTTGTTTGTTTGTTTGTTTTGGTGCCCTTGAGTCAATCTTGACTCTTGGTGACTGCCTGGACAAGTCCATTCAGTTTTCTTGGCAACATTTTTCAGAAATGGTTTGCCATTGCCTCCTTCCTAGGGCTGAGAGAGACTGACTAGACCAAAGCCACACTACTGTCTTTGTGCCTAAAACAAAACGAGAACTCATGGTCTTCAGTTTATAGCCTAGTGCCTTTAGCCACTACACCAAACTTGCTCTCTTTATTTATTTTTACTAAACATTTAATTTCAACCATTCTAAGTCTGTGTCTTTCCCATTTCTATTATAAGCAATCTCAGAACTGAATAGATTGGTATTATCTCTGAGTACAAACTTAGTAATTTTGAAAAAGTTAAAACAACGTAAATTCAAATTGTACTGGTTTTGAATGTTTCTAGTATTAATGTTATGATGCGTTATTTAATAAGGTGATTTCTTTTAAATGTGTGTTAGCCGCTGTTATTTGGAAACAAGGATTCACTAGGTCTTTATACCGAAATGTGAGGAATTTGTCTGCCAGTTGCTCTATGTATGGATATAAAAGGTCAGTCAATTGATCTTTGCCAATTTATTTATCTAGTCCCTTCCCCACATTCCCCATTGCTCTAGAGTCTCTACTGATATGATGCTCAGAGGATTGAGGGGGCAGTTTTGTTATACCAAGTATTTATTTTAGCATCTAGGAAGTTTTCAGATTGTTTATTTTTGCTACAGAAAAGCATTTTGAGAATTTTATCATAACAGGTATCTATAAATACATAGCATGCATGTGACTGTGTGAGTTTACACACAAACACTTGTGTTTGTGTATATGTGTACACCGACACATACTCTGTTAATTTCAGTTCATACTTTTAAAACACATATTCTTAAATGATATTTATTCAGCAAGGATTTATTCAGTAAAGGTATAAAGGTATGCTTTTATTCAGATATGCTTTTATGTAAGAATAAGCTGCAGTAAAGTAATAGACCTGGCATCAGGCATTTAAAATAGATTTGAATAAATTTTAATTTTTTAGTTTATTTAAAACTGGACAAGTTTTTAAAGCTGATAATTAAATTTAATTCACAGCTGAAATATCAGCATTCTGTGATAATAGATTAGAGAATGGGCTTTAATTGATGCTGAAAATCTAAATATAATAATAAATAACTGTAATGGCTTATAGCAACATCTTCAGTTTCTTAAGATTTCTAAAAGCTTATATGACTTTCACACTTAGAATCAATGTTTACTTAGAAGTCAATTCAAAAATAAAAGTGAAAACTTTCAAATAACTTGGATTTTATTGTTCCATCAAAACCAGAATTCCACACAGGACACTTAAATATAAGAATTGAAAGTTTCATTACTGGGCTAATTTTCATCCAGTCTCCCACCTCCCCTTTTTGGGGAAGGTGGTTGAGAAGGTGGTGGCGTTGCAGCTCCAGAGGATTCTGGATGAAACGGATTATCTGGACCCCTTTCAGTCAGGTTTCAGGCCGGGTCATGGGATGGAAACTGCATTGGTCGCGCTTATGGATGATCTCTGGTGGGAGCGAGATGGAGGCAGTGCATCCATTCTTGCTCTTCTTGACCTCTCAGCGGCGTTCGATACCGTCGACCATGGTATCCTTCTGGGACGCCTCAGGGAGTTGGGGGTGGGCCGTGTGGTTTTGTGCTGGTTCACCTCCTTCCTCTAGGGCCGGTCCCAGTCAGTGTTGATAGGGAGTGAGAGAGCCAGTCCATGGGCCCTTCTTTGTGGGGTCCCGCAGGGCTCAGTACTCTCACCGCTCCTTTTTAACATCTACATGAAACCGCTGGGCGAGATCATCCGTCACCATGGGCTGAGGTATATGCCGATGATACCCAATTATACATCTCCATCCTGGGTGAAGTAAGTGATGCAGTGACCACCCTGTCCAAGTACCTGGGGGCTGTAGGGGTCTGGATGGGGAAAAACAGGCTTCAGCTGAACCCTGGTAAGACAGAGTGGCTGTGGATTAATGGCCCCTCGGTTTCTGGGAATTTGTCATCTTTAGTTCTGGATGGGGTTGCACTCCCCCAGACAGACCCAGTGCAGAACATGGGGGTCCTCTTGGACTCATGACTCCTGTTCGAAGAGCAGGTGGCAGTCATGGCCAGGAGGGCCTTTGCTCAACTTTGTGTAGTGCGCCAGTTACACCCTTTCCTTGACCGAGAGGCCCTTTGAACGGTCACTCATACCCTGGTTGTCTCCCATATAGACTACTGCAATGCACTCTACATGGGGCTACCCTTGAAGAATATCCGGAGGCTATAGCTGGTGCAGAATGCGGCTGCACGGGCAGTTTTAGGTGCATCAAGATCGTTGCATATAACAGCTCTGCTCCGTGAGCTGCATTGGGTACCAGTTTGTTTCCGGGTCCAATTCAAGGTGTTGGTCATCACCTTTAAAGCCCTACATGGCACAGGACCAGGTTATCTGAGGGACCGCCTCATCCCCAATACATCATCCCGTCCCACCCGATCTTGCAGAGAGGGCATGCTGCGGACCCCTTCTATGAAAGAATTCCACCTAGCGGGGTCCTGGAGGCGAGCCTTCTCGGCAGCAGCACCTGCCCTATGGAACATCCTCCCACCAGGGATAAGACAGGCCCCCTCACTCCTGGATTTCAGAAAAAAAATTAAAAACCTGGCTCTGTGATCTCGCCTGGTGCAAAAAGGAAAGCGGTCAAGCCTGGGGATGGCTGATTCCGTAGAACCACCTTAAATATCTAAAATATTTTGAATATATTCAATGTCACTTTAAGAACCACCTGCCACTTAGATTTTATTGTATTTTTCTTGTAATTTTCTTGTATTTGTATTTTTATTACTGTTTTTATTGTATTTTGTTGATATTATGCTGTGAACCGCCCAGAGTCCCTCCTTGAGGGGGAGATGGGCAGTTATAGAAATTCAACAAATAAATAAATAAATAAATTTGAATTTGTAAATATCTGTTCAAATTTTATCATTTTCATTCTGTAGCCCTTCCAGGTAGGCCAGGAAACAGACACTACAAGGACTATTGGAACTCTATCTTATTGTTATAGGGTATAGTAACAACATCTTGACAGCCTGCCAGAGTTTTCCCCTGCCCCTTCTTATAGCATACAGAATCAAAGTAGGGTTGTTTTGAGTCTCTTCCTTATGCTTATCACTCTCTGAAGGCTGAGATTTTGTTTATTGTCTCTTATCTGTTATTGGCTTTCGCATTACTTCACTATTTCTCCCTCCCTCTACATATTCATTGTAAGGAACTGACCAATTCTTTTTCAAGGGAACAATGAAAGAATATACAGAATTATCTGAAATCTCTTGGTGTTTCTTGAAAATTTTATGTACCTCAAACCTTCCCTATATAATTTCCCCCCAATCTTGGATTCAGTGTTCTTAATTATATCTGAAGAACTTTATAAAACATGGGGGGGAACCCCACAAAATACTTTAATTAAATAACAGGTAATATTTCACCTATTGTATAATACTAATAAAATAACAGAAAAAAAGTTTTGATCAAATATGTATTTCAACATCTAAATGTGTAAAATGTCATATATTTATTTATTTATTTATTTATTGAATTTTGCCACTGCCCATCTCCCCCAAAAACAGGGACTCTGGGTGGTTTACAACACAAGCACATTAAAACAATAAGCATAAATAACATCTAAAATATCAATACAAAATTACCAAATATAAATACAAAAATAAAAATAAATATATAGTTTCCATGGCATTAAAAATAAAAGGAAAGAAGAAAAAGCAAGATTAAATATTATTGAAAATTATTAAAATAATATTTTGAGAAATAACGAAACTTCTGTGCACTATGTTTATTGATCTTTATTACCTTACTCAGGACTATAAAAAAAATTCAATTTTTTTTTCAATTTTCCACTTGAAAATTAAATTACAGCATTAATTATTCTTTAGATTATGATTATTATAATTTGAAATTACTGATGATAGGCTGCTAAACAAGCCTTAGTTTGAATAACTTTGATGACTTAGAATGTTCCACCGTCTGTCACATGAAAGAGGTAAAGAATTTTTGTTTGTTTAACAGTGCTGTTCAGGGAAAACCAAGCTGAAACTGTGGCTGTCATACCTCCTACAAATCAGGTTCAGAATCTGATTTCAATTATTCTTTGCAGGGATTGTTTAATATCACTGGAGAGATGAGCAAGATGACAGACATTCAATGGCCTCATTAAAAAACGCAAAACACTTTAAATATCAGAAACCACTTCAGGTCTTTCTTTCTTTCTTTCTTTCTTTCTTTCTTTCTTTCTTTCTTTATTTATTTATTTATTTATTTATTTATTTATTTATTTTTCAATTTTTTTCCCCGCCCATCTCCCATACAAGGGACTCTGGGCGGGTTACAATAAATAAAAATTTAAAAACTATACAAAATATCTAAAAACACAACAAGCATAAAATAAATAAAATAAAATCCAAGATGGATTAGGAACCGCAGAATAGATCGTGGAGTTACGGGGCCAGCCAACCCCTGGAGGCACTACCACCTCCGTCGTCCCAGGCCAGGTGGCAGAGCCAGGTCTTAAGGGCCTTCCGAAAGGCCAGGAGGGAGGGGGCCAGTCTCACCTCCGGGGGCAAGATATTAATATTTCAGGACATAAAATTTCTAATCTATATGGACCTCACTTTGGATGTAATTATTGCAATAGCATCCCATTTAATCTCAGGTATTATAATGTTTTTATTATCATTCCTTAGGGGGCCCTAAAATACTCCAGGGCTGGACTAAACAAATTTCATTAACTTTGCAATAGGAACCCCACTGACTTCCATTCTTTAATAGCAAAACCTTGACTACATTATTATTTATAATTGTTAAAAAGAGGAGAGAAAAAAGAGAAAAAAACAGTAAAAACAATATAAATAAATATTTAATTTCTGACTTCCCCCTTCTTTGTTCTCCAACTGTTTACAGTATGTATTGGTATAAACTGTAGAAACCATACTCTAAGTGTTTGTATTTACCTTGCTGCGTAATATGTAATATACAGGTAGTCCTCGGTTAACAATGGCAATTGGGACCAAAATTTCCATCGCTAAGTGATGCAGTCATAAAGCACAACATCATGTGACCATGTCGCTTAGTGGCGGAAATTCTGGCACTCCCGGTTGCCATTGTTCAGCGAATCACTGTGGGTTATTAAGCAAGGACATCACATGGTCACCATTTGCAACCTCCTGCTGGCTTCCCCATTCACCTTGCTTTTAGGAAGCTGGCAAAGAAGGTTGCAAATGGCAATCACATGACTACGGGGATGCTGCGACGACCGGTCATAACTACTACTTGTTTGGCACTGTCATAAGTTCGAATGGTCACTGAATGAGTGGTTGTTAAATGAAGACCATTTTGAGAGCCAGTTTGGTCTAGTGGTTAAGGCAATGGGCTAGAAACCAGGAGGCTCTGAGTTCTAGTCCTGCCTTAGGCATGAAAGCCAGCTGGGTGACCTTGGGCCAGTCACACACACTCAGCCCAACTCACCTCACAGGGTTGTTGTTGTGGGGAAAATAGGAAGAGGAAGGAGTATTAGGTACATTCGCCGCCTTGAGTTATTTATAAAAAAATAATAAAGGTGGGATTAAAAATAAATAAATAAATAAATTTGTCTGGAAAAGATATTTAGAACAGACCTGGGGAAATCAGTGTATCCATTAGAAAACACAACAGAAACTGATGGTTATAGAGATTAACCCTTTCTTTGCAACTTCCCTCACCCTCTCAGATGTGCTTTAGAAAGGAGGGAAGCCCATATATATATGCTTGCCTGTATAAACCACTAAGTTTATAGGGGCAAGCACAAAGGAAACCTCATTATCCAAATGGAAATCGGCTTTTATGACCTGGAAATTCACAACATTAAGCCAGATGAGGCTTCAGTTCCTCCTAAGTATGTTTAGTCCTACTGATTTCAGTAAAATTAGTTTTATTTAGGGTTACCAAAGATTCTGCCTGTCAGCAGAATAATAATTGTTGGAATTGCATGTACCTCATCTCCCCAATCTGCTCAAGAAAATTCAGGAAACTTCTGCATCAAATTTGGGATGCACAGATTCCTTAAGCCACAAGAAGAGTAAAAGAAAATACTGCCTAAATGGAAGTATTCTTCTGTAATATTGGATGCCACCCAATCATGATTAAACTATCCATAACAAATGCATAAATCCCACTGATTTCAATAAGTATACTCTGATTAAATCTGCTTCTACCATAATGTATAAAAACCCAATATAATCAGAGTTACCCCAAAAACAACATAAAGTGAGAACATACAAAAGCTTTTAGAAAATATAGATAAGTTAAAAGTTCTTCTGGTTTAGACCCTCTTTATTGTTTTAAAATAAGGCTTTACATAATTCCTCATTGTCAAGCTTCACAAAAGTCTTCATCACTCAGTTCTTTAATGAGTTAGACCTCATTCACACACTGTCACTAAATTCTTTCCTACTTATGGCTTTTTTTTTTGGTTCATTAATTCTCATGGGCTGCTTCTTTCTACTGGAGTAAGAAGATCAAATACTACAGACTGAGCGTGGGAAGCAATTTATTTGCTTGAGCTATGCTAGATGGTTCCAATTCTCCCCCTCACAGCATGTCTTTGCTTTTGTTTTTCACTTCTCATAATTAGCCAAAAATCTCCTGTCTGGTGATGGGTTTATGTTGGCTGTGTTTGATTTTATTTTTTAGGGAAAAATATATATATCTAATAACTTTAACTTTAATTCAATTTATAAAGTTTATAGTCTTCATAATCATATTTTGTTCCTATATGCTTTAAATCCAGATTTAATACAAATATTATGACACTAGAGAGTCAGTTTGGTACAGCAGTTAGAGCACTGGGCTAGAAACTAGGAGACCATGAGTTCTAGTCCTACCTTAGGCACAAAGCCAGCTGGGTGACCCTGGGCCAGTCACTCTCTCTCACCTCTAAGAAGCAAGCAAGGGCAAACCACTTCCAAAACCTTCCAAGAAAACTGGAGGGACTGGTCCAGGCAGTTGCCAGGAGTCAACACTGACTCCAAGGCACAGAAATAAAATAATAAAATAAAATAATTATGACACTAACCAATCCTAAAAAATCAGTCAAGAGAAAGAAATCCAGCAATTATTTAAAAGGTTTTCTGTTGAAGATTGATTTAGTGAATTAATCTCTGCTTTTCCACTAAATGCTTGAAGTAGTTAACAACAAAAATGAAAATGGAAGTAGGAATTAGAGTTAAAAGGAACTGCAAATCAACTAAAAATATACCACCCCCACCCCACCCCCCACAAAGAAAGGCCACTTCTATATCAGGATTCTGCACTAGCTTAAAAGCAGCTCCAGCCCTGATATTCCCAGAATGTCACCATGGTTGGAAAAGTAAGATTATTTATTTCTGGTTCCACTGCAGTGTAGCTGTAATTGCTGTAAAGCTAGGGTGTATACGTAGCCTTTAAGAGGGAACTCTTATCTCATCCCTCCTCTGGGTCTCTAAGCATCAGGTACTGAAGGGGAAATGCTAGTCAAAGGAAATGAGCAGGGGTGAATTGGGCAAGAATATTGGCATTTTGCCCCTTCTCTTTAGCACTGGAGTTGGCATGGAAAGCTCTAGGATACAGATTTTTTGGTGAGGAGGATGCCATTCAGGGCAGGGCAATCATTTTCACTCCTTGTTCTCAGCCTAAGTGGGCAGACAGGTAGACAATCATAGATCACCTTCAAACTACTTCTGAAGGTTTGAGAAATGAGCACAGTAGTATTATGGAAGTGCCCAAAAGTATAAAAAAGCATCCAGACCCATTAGATTAAAAGGCAAAAGTCTGCCTAATTTTTTTTTTTTGGGGGGGGGAGAGGCGGGCTACCAGTAGGATGATAATAATGGAACTAACCAGGAACCACCATGGCTAGTTCTCCTCTTAAGCAGAGTTAGTTGGCTGCACCAGAGAGCATAGTCAGCATATAATGGAAGTAGGAAGGTGATGGCAAGGAATCTGAGAACAAAACTTTGTGAGCTGAGTCATATCCTATATCATTTTGCCAGTCTAAAAAGGTAAAGGTTCCCCCCACACATTTGTGCAGTCGTGTCCGACTCTAGGGGCCGGTGCTCATCTCCGTTTGTTAGCCGAAGACCCAGCGTTGTCCGAAGACGCTTCCACGGTCATGTGGCCGCATGACGCGCGCAGAACGCTATTACCTACCCACCGAAGTGGTACCTATTCATCCACTTGCATTTGCATGCTTTCGAATTGCTAGGTTGGCAAGAGCTGGAGCTAGTGCGGGTGCTCACTCCGTCACGCGGTGCTAGGGATTCGAACCTCCGAACCTGCGATCTTCCAATCGACAAGCCTGGGTCTTACCCGCTGAGCCACCACGCCCCTTTTGCCAGTCTACTGTCTCATAAATAGTATAGTGGAAGATAATATTCTGTTGCCAGAAAGATATCTTCCTCCATTCTTGTCACTGGAATGGATAGAGGATGCCATTTTGTCTTAAGCAGTAAAGTGACCTGGGTTAGTCTTACACAGTCTTCAAACAGCTGATAGAGTTAAAATCGGCCTATGGAAGTAGAGCTCCTAAGAAAAGTAAACCCCTGCACTCTGAATTTGGACCTAGAAGAAGACAAGGGACAAAACATAATTCTTCAATTCTTGTAAAATTTGTGGCCATCATCTGAACCCTATTGTTATCACATAGTGTGGTTAGAATGGTTTGATCAAGTATATTTCTTCAGCACTCACTTTCCTCCTCAGGAAATTAAATTTTAAACGGTGGGTGGAAGGAACAGCAACTTCAGTACATTTTCTTTTCTCTCATACCTCATTATAAATGCATGCATATGTGTATTTAGACACTGTGTACTTAATGTACAATTTTCCTTGTCCTCTCCAAAATTAGAAAAGCCCCCCATGACATCACAGCATCATTGCCATGCCTTCTGTGACTTCATCAAAGCACATGAAAATATTTGCAATGAATAATACTGTGTCTCTTTTTAAATACTTCTGAAATCAACAGAAAAACTACCTTCTTTTCCTAAACAAAGTGATCACATTAGATATCACTACAGTATATTAACTTTTTTCTCATAAGGTAAAGAAGGTATCTCTCCAGTCGTTGGAACTATTACCAAACTATTATTTTTCCAGTGAACGTAAAAGCCACTTAAGGAAAATCAATAAAAGCAAGAATAGTATTTTGTCATTGTTCTATACCACATTACATCTCTATTACAGGTCTTCAGAGAAACTTTTTTTATTTTTAAATTTTTGCTTGTACTAATTTTAAAAAAAAGAATAGAAAAAAAAATCAACCTCACTCCTAAATGAGTGTATGATTTTTTTCTTATATTGCCCCCAGATAAGTTTGGTCTCATTGCCCCACTACTGACTTTTTAGCAACTTCTCAGCATCAACCAAGTACCACTAAAGTAACAAGAAGCCTGCCCTCACTACTGCTATTTTGGCACATTAGTGGTTGGATGATTCTCAATATTTATCTATTTATAACATTTGTATAGCCATCCATCTCACAGAAAAATGACTCTGGGCAGCATAAAACACTTAATTAAAAAATCAATAAATATATAAAAACATTCATTATTAAAAACTATAAAAAACACAAAAACAGGAGAGGATGATTATATTCTACAATATTTTATAGAACATGACTTGGCTTCACTTGCTCACATTCTTATTTTACTTTATTACTCTTACATGGAAGTTCTGCTTCCTAAGGATTTATATCTAGAATGGGGGAGCTGGTGTCTCTCCAGTTATTGGCAAACTACAACCCCCAGGATCCCTTATTCCTGTCTGTGCTGACTGAGTCTATTTTGATTCAGCCATATTTAGAATACTCTATCCATAATTTATATGGTCCAATTCACTTCATAAAATAATGTACACAGTTTTTGTATTACAGCAACCTAATCTAAAATGCACAACAACATATTAATGTAGGAAATTAAGAAACAGAGAACATTCTTCACATTCAGCTCCAAAGATTTAAACCTTCACTTTAAACATTCTGTGCTGAAAAGCAACCTGCATAAAAATAAATAGCATGCTGTGAAACCAAGGCTCATGGTAGTCATAAGAACTTAAATGTTCTCCCTGACCTTCTATGGAAAGGCAAATAGCAATTTGCCTTGTGGTTACAAAACCTGGCTCTTCCAGCATACTTTGGCTACTGTAGCATCTCTACTGCTTCTCATAAGTGTTTTTTCCCTCTATTTCTTCTAGAACAGTAATATAGTAGGCAGTTTCTTAAGCCTACTTAAGTCAGGGTACCTCCTTCTCTTGTCCTTCCAGCTCTTGGCATGCAAGCTAACTTTTATTTCATCTGGTGGTTCTGTTACTTCTCTTTTATTGATGGGGTTATTGGATTCTTAATTGGTGAGCTGTTAACTACTGCACTGCAATCTACTTGGGGCTGCCCTTGAAGATCACTCTACTCTATGAACTGTACTGGTTATCAGTTGGTACTGGTAATAATCTATAAAGCCCTTAATGGATCAGGGCCTGGAAATTTATAGGACCATCTTTCTCCAATTATGTTTGCCCATCTTCTAAGATCTGGCAGGGTGGGCATGCTATCTTCTGGGACCTTGGAGGTGTGCTTTCTCTGGAATAGCATTCCCCTCAAGATCTGTTTGGCCCCAACACTGCAGAACTTCAAGAAACCATTAAAAATGTGGCTTTTGTAGCAGGCCCTAGGCCAGGGTGATTTGTGAACCACTAGAATCATTGCTATTGGGATTTTTGTGTATCCTCTTAACATTTTGTTACTGTATTTGGCCTTGCATTGCTTTTTTAAATTGATCTTTTTAACCCATTCTATGTCCTTGAGTAGTTTCAAAAGGTGACCTAATAAATTGAATAATTAAAAATAAATAAAATAAATTATAATTTTATTTATGGTTAAGGATTCTGAATGCTATTTTTGGTGAAAAGGCAGGGTATAAATTTAACAAAGAAATATATCACCAGAATTGAAAAGGGGAAGGGGGTAGGGTGATGATAGGGTTCTTGCATTTTTCTTCCACATATATTTATCATGGATAGGCTGTTTCCTCTCATTGCCTTTTCCCTACTCAACAGGGAGAAATGATTAGCTACTGTTGATATTATCCTGACAGTGGCCATACATCAGTACCTCTGCTCTAGAAATATCTTCATACAAGCCCCATGCATAGGCTGTTATGGAGGACTCTTTTTTTCCTTAAAAGCTAGAGTAATACATTTCTATGTATTAAGTGCTTACCAGTATACACTGAACAAGGAGTGATAAATATTCTCTGTCACTGGGAACAGAATAGTAAAATTCACATTTTACAAAAACAGCCAAATTAAGAATGCAAACTCTATTGCAGGCAGCAAAGATCCTAATTTTCTTCCCTTCCCCATGACTCTTTATGTAACTTCTTTTTCAGCTCTTGCTTCTTTTTTTTTCCACTCTCAAATTTTCTCCCTCTCCTATGCTCTTTCCTACTGTGACTTCACTTTGCTTAAAGGAAAATCTCTTAGAACATTCCTTTTTCTTTTTTGGCTAAGTATATATTGGGTCCTGATTCATCACATTTATTCGAGAGATAATAAGAGAATAAGAACAGCTAAACAAAAAAAAGTGCTTAAATCAGATATCAAAATAATAAGCACAATACTTGTTCCATAAACTGTTTACATATGTATAGGTACTTTGCTGATGACTGGCTATGGTTGAAGAATGGGTCTAGGGACTAAATTCAGATGCAACAAAAGTACTGAGTGCACTTCATAGTATAAGCACTGAAACTGAGATTGACAGTCCCAGCACTACTGGAAGTCACTCATTCTTGATATTTCATATGTGTATTGTTTGTCTTGTGTGTATTGTTTGTCTGGTGTTAATCCCTGTTTATCTGGGTATAGGCTTCTGGAGAGGATGTGTTGTGGTCTTTTTGTTCCCTTCTTAGCTTTCTTATTGTCTCTTTTAAATGGTGTGTATATGTGGTTTATCTCTATGTGTCTATTGATGGCTGATTTGTCTGAATGCCAAGCTTCCAGGAATTCTCTAGAATTTTTGGATTTAGCTTGGTCTAGAATGCTCACAGTTTTCCAGCTGAAGCTATAGTTAAGTCTGTCCATGTGTGATGAGATTAAGGAGTTTTCAATGTGTCTTCTGACTGCTGGATTTAGCTTAGTCTAGAATGCTCACAGTTTCCAATTGAAGCTATAGTTGAGTCTGTCCATGTGTTGTGAGATTAAGGAGTTTTCATTGTGTCTTCTGACTGCTAGTTGGTGTTCATGGATGTGGTCAGCTAGTCCTCTGCCTGTCTGGCCTACATAGTGGCTGTTACAGTCCTTACACTGTATGTTGTAGATGACTCCTGTTTTTTTTTTTCTTCTTGGGCTGCTTGGTCTTTTGGCTTACTTAAGATGTTTTGGAGGGCTTTAGTTCGTTTGTGTGCTACGGTGATGCCATGTGGTTGTAATAGTCTGTTGGTTGTTTTTGAGATGTTTTTTGTTGTATGGTAGTATTATCCTTTTCATAGCTTGTATTGGTAGTCCTGTAGTGGGTTGAGTGGTTAGGCACTTTTTGATTAATTGCATGGTATCCATTTTGTTGGAAGATGTTGTATAGGCGGTCTGCTTTTTCCCCCCTGGCATTCTGGGTTGCTGCAGTGTGTTTGTACTCATCTGAATAATGTTCTTACATAGCTCCTTTTGTGGGAGGTTGGGTTGTTACTTTGGTATTGGAGCACTTGGTTAGTGTGGGTTGTTTTTTGATAGACTTGAATTTCTAGTTTGCCATCGTTTCCTCTGCTGATGAGGATATACAGGAAGAGTTGTGTGCTGTTGTTTTCTTCTTCCCTTGTGAACGTTATTCCTTTGAAGATGATGTTGCTTGTTTCATGTCTCTTCTCTAGTTGTTCCTTTTTTATTATGACGAAGGTGTCATCTACATACTGGATCCATACTTTTGGTTCTATGTGTGGGAGTGCTATAGTTTCTAGACGCTGCATTACAGTCTCTGCAATGAGTCCTGAGAGTGGTGATCCCATGGGTGTTCCTCTGATTTGTTAGTATATTTATACATTTATACACCATTCAAAAGTGACAATAAAAAAGCTAAGAAGGAAACAAAAAGACCAGAACACATCCTCTCCAGCAGCCTATACCCAGATAAGAAGGGATTAACACCAGACAAGCAATCAAGCAGAAAACAATACCCCAAGGAACCACCAAGGAGAAAACACATCCTCACCAACACTGGCAGAGCAAGCTACTGTATATAAACAGGGAGCAAACCCCACACTACTAGGACTGATTATGTTACCTAGTCAGGTAATGAAATGTTTGCAAGCAAACAACCAAGCTCAGAGAGCACTAAGACTCCACAGTTCAACCCTGAGCTATATACAGTATTCAGTATATATATACCAATATATTGAATATATATACCAATATATTGAATATACTATTCAATATATTGGTATATTGCTTTGAAATTCATAAAGTTAAATGTTATAGTAGTAAACAATATTGTTTTACCCCATACTTGGTATCAAGATTGCACTTTTTATTGTATATTTGGATCAACTTACATAACTTATACCTCTGAATTTGCACTTGGAAAAATAATTAAACATTCAGATGGTATATAATCCATCAATCGGTGGCAGAGAAGAATCAATGCTGCAGCTGGTAGAATCAACAGTTAGGATCACCATAAAATTAAATTTTACTATTTCCACTGGCTTTTAGAGGCATAACTGAAGTGCTAGTTCAAATCATATATATTTTGATACATCTTAAATATCAATGATCATAAGCAATAATTTTTCCTTGATGTTGACTAAATATTATGGTCAGAAAGCAAATTTGGAGTAGTGGCTAAGGCACCAGGCTAGAAACCAGGAGACTGTGAGTTCTAGTCCCGCCTTAGGCACATAGCCAGCTGGGTTACCTTGGACCAGTCACACTCTCTCAGCCCGAGGCAGCAGGCAATGGCAAACCATTCTGAAATCTTGCCAAGAAAACTGCTGGGACTAGTCCAGGCACTTGCCAGGAGTCAACACTGATTTGAAGGCTGTACTGTATATGTGTATGTGTATGTGTATGTGTATGTGTATGTGTATGTGTATGTGTATGTGTATGTGTATGTGTCACTTTACAGCTGTGCTTTTCCACCAACACTGGTTCCCAAATCATGTCAAGACTCAGTTAAAAATCTGCTTTTGATTTTGTGACCAAATTACTCAAAAGGCCACTAAGAACCATAATTAAACTAAGATCTTCCATGGAGTTCTTTCAGAGTAATCCTGATATTGAAAGTACGGTGAATGACAACTTGAGTAGAGGCCTTCTCAGTGGGGTGCTCCATTGATGGAACCTCTCTCTTGAAAAACTTGTCTGGTATGTCCTTCAGTGTCATTTCAACATCAAGCAAAGGTCTTTTTCTTTTCCCAAGATTTTTGCTATAGTTTTTTCTATGTTGTTTTGCATTTATATTTATTTCTTCTCCTTCTATGCTCCTTTTTATATCATATGTTTTAAAATGTTTGCTTTCTTTGTATTTGTTTCAACGTAAGTTTTATCAACTGCCCTGGAGTTTGTTGACAAGCAGAATATATATATACATACATACATACATACATACATACATACATACATACATACATACATCTAAGAGCCAGTATGATGTAATGGCTAGAAAACTTGGCCCTGGAGTGGGAAGACCCAAGTTGTAGTCCCTACTGAGACAGAGAAGCTCACTGGGTGACTGAGCCAGTCTCAGCCCACCCTTGTAGAGAAAAGTAGAAGAAAAGACATGTACAAACCTATTACATAAATAAATAATTTGAATTACATTTGAAAATACCGCTAATTTACTGAAGTGATGATCTAAAACTTGTGATGCTTGATCTGTGATAGTCTCTTTTATCCTGCATCTCGAATCATGTCATATTTTACAGAGTGAGCTAGAAACTGGTATTAATTTCCCCTAAGATAAGAATGGATTGGACACTAATGAATGAAGAGAGTGGAAAGTTGTACTAATACTGCACTGCATTTGTGCTGAAATAACTTAATCATGTCATTGCAAAAGAATTATATTATCTGTAATAAAGTCTAGACAAAGTTCATGTCAGTATTTTCAGTGATACTTTGAGCACTTTGCTTTAAAGTTGAACATTAGTCTGTGTTTTATAGAGTTCAGAATTAATCTCAAAATCCTTATGAAATGCTTGTATGTGAATGCGAAGAGAAGATTTAATATAAATTATTAATTATTCTACACTGAGAAGAAACATAAAATTCTCTAAATCTCAATATGAATATTTTGTACATAGTTTAGTATGTATTTGAATGTATTTAAAAACCGAAAGAAGGATATGCATAATATAAAACATGACAGGCCTGCAAGCAGTTTTATCTTGCATGGTTGATTCTTACACTGAATAACATTCTGGGTCATGATGACCTTGGCAGTTTTATGGAAATCATATTAGTAAAGTTTTGAAATGTTCTTGAGCAATTTCAGAAATGTATTTGACTAAAGCTAAAAGACTTAGGTATTTCATAGGCGCATACTTTTCTTGTCAAAGGTTCCATTCACCAATCAAGTTTTAGGTGCATTAAGAAAATATCTGGCATTTTTAAGAGTGCATCCAGCCATTTTTTTCAGCATCTTGAGGCAAAAAATTATGGGGCTATGAACATTTTTAAAATGATTTGGACTGATTTGGAATAAGTGCTTCAAACCTTGCATGAGGACAACATCTTTCTTATTTATTAAAAAAATGTTGTCTTGTTGCAGGCTTCTGGCAAGACTGGAAAAAAAAGAGAGAGAAAAGAAGTGGCTTTAGAGAGTGGTAACTCTTAAAGCAGCAGCCTATTTTTTCAGGCTTGCAGGGAAATTGAGCCAGGCTTGTCGATCAGAAGGTCGCAAGTTCGGACGTTCGAGACCTTAGCCACGCATGACGGAGTGAGCTCCCGCACTCGCCCCAGCTCTTGCCAACCTAGCAATTCGAAAGCATGCAAATGCAAGTAGATGAATAGGTACCACTTCAGTGGGTAGGTAACAGCATTCCGCGCATGTCATGCCATCCACATGACCGCAGAAGTGTCTTCAGACAATGCTGGCTCTTCGGCTAACAAATGGAGATGAGCACCGGCCCCTAGAGTTGGACACGACTGTGTGGGGGAACCTTTACCTTTACCTGCTGTGCTCACACAAGGTCTGAAACAGTTCTTCCAAACAGTTTTCAAAGAGTGCCTTCCCTAAAAAGGAATCAGCTAGATTTGAACGTTTTATCTAATGTATCAGCTTTACACATCCTGCCATTCTCTAATATAAACTTTATTTTAAAAGAGGTTTAAAGTAAATTATCCTCATCTTGGCTTTTGATCATCCACTGTATCCTCCTTTCTCTCATACCTGAGGGATACCCGCAGCTGGAAGCCTATGGTAATAGACTCCAGGAAGCAAGTGATGACAATGAAGTTTCTGCTCACTGCCCGCTGATTAAATCTGTTGTGTTTTGGCTGAAGACCATTTAAACGGAATATTTCCTATCATCCATGCTGTTCCTCAAGATGAGCAAGCAAAAAACCAAAACATCCACACTACTCTCTACCCTCCAAAACCCTAATTTCTGGCAGGAAAGCAATTATATCAGTAATTGCTGACCATCTTATGCCTAACAGACAAGAGCATATATCAGACACTTGCAGGAAAGGGTACAGAGAGAAACAGCTGTTTTACAAGTGAGATGAAGCTTCTAGCTAGATCCACAACTTATCTCCAACCCAAAAAAAAAAAACCAAATAGGGAGAGGGAAAGAGAGAGAGGGGGGGGAGTAGGTGCAATTTATCATGTCTTTCATGCTGCCAGGGCATGAAAATCAGCATTGGACAAAAGCTGTTTTTCTGTACAATTGTTAAAGATCCATAAGCTTTGTCATATACTATATTTCATCACCACAAAAGGAAAACACTTTTTAAATGCCTTCTCTTGTTGCAGCACCTGCCCTATGGAATACTGTCCCCCCAGACATCTGGATGGTCCCGACTCTTCTCACCTTTCATAAGACATTACAGATCTAAATCTTTCCCCAGGTCCTTGGACTGGGAAATTAAACCTACCATGTTGGTGGATTTGTTTAGTTTGTATAGATTAATAGTAGATTGTTTTTAGGACTGGGCATATGCTATATATTATTATAATTATTATTCTATTTGGTATATTATATTATAGTAACTTCAGTGAGATGGGAGGCAGTGTAAATTGTTTAAATAAATAAATGGCTTTTATTTTTTTTTCCCCCTGCACAGTCGTGTCCGACTCTAGGGGGCGGTGCTCATCTTCGTTTCTTAGCCGAAGAGCCAGCGCTGTCCGAAGACACTTCCGTGGTCATGTGGCCGGCATGACACATGTGGAACACTGTTACCATCCCACCAAAGTGGTACCTATTTATCTACTTGCATTTGCATGCTTTCGAGGCTTTTATTAATATGCATTAAATAGACAAAAGATATCTAATAGATTAGGAGAACCATCTCTGGGCTGCAAAATAGAGATGACCATTAGGTGGCAGCAGAGAGTGAGAGATACCAATATATCTGCTACTGTCTAGATCAGGGTTTCTCAACCAGGGTTCCATGGAACCCTAGGGTTCCACAAGAGGTCACTAAGGGTTCCCTGGGAGATCATGATTTATTTAAAAAGTTATTTCAAATTTGGGCAACTTCACATTAAAGAGGTAAGTTTCATTCTTTATTTTTAGTTTAAGAACACTGTTAATGCATATATATAGGCCCAATTTTGTAACTTCTGGCCTATATTTGAGCCTGAATGTGCAGGGGTTCCCCGAGGCCTGAAAAATATTTCAAGGGTTCCTCCAGGGTCAAAATGTTGAGAAAGGCTGGTCTATATGGTGTCTTGATTGTTTTTCAGGCTAGATCTGGCAGTCCATAAATATTTGGTTAGATTTGGTGGCCCAGATTCAAATACCTACTCACCTATGAAGCTCACTGGGTGGCTCTGTTAAGTTGTTGTGAGAATAGAATAGAAAGCATATGGAAAACTGTGTGGAGTTTGCAAGAAGAAAAGTGAGATACAAGTTTACAATAGTGTATACATTTATAAATATGCACATACTGTATTTATTTATTTATTTATTTATATTTCGAATTTTGTCACCACCCATCTCACTCAGAGAGTGACTCTGGGAGGTTTACAATAAAACTAAAAATAAATACAGTTTAAAATACAATAAAAACAGTATTTCTTAAATATAAATATAAATGTGAAATATAAAATCCAGGATGGATGGATGGATGGATGGATGGATGGATGGATGGATGGATGGATGGATGGATATATATATATATATATATATGTGTGTGTGTGTGTGTGTGTGTGTGTGTGTGTGTGTGTGTGTGTAAATACAAATATTTGCAAAGTAAAACATCAGGAAGGAGGACTTTTTCTGTTAACACACAAGACCAAGTATTATCTAGTACTGTATTAAACATTGTCAGTTGGAATGAATATTTATTAATCAGTTGATTTTTTTCTTCCTAGCATTTTTCCCGCAGGTATAGGGTCTGCTTTTTCGGATCAACCAAATGTTGATCTGTTGGTTGCGACAGAAATTGACCGACTGGCTTGTCGCCGGAGCCTGATGTCGTAGGCTGAGCCAGCTTTCATGCCTAAGGTGGGACTAGAACTCACAGTCTCCTGGTTTCTAGCCTGGGGCCTTAACCACTAGACCAAACTGGCTTTCATTTATTAATCAATTGAGAGCCACTGAAAAACCACCAAGAGTAGTTTTGGATTATGGTGGGATATAAATTAAATTTTTTCAGCCACTTTGATGGCTGAAAGCGAGGAGGAGTTGAGGAGCCTTATGACGAAGGTGAAAGAAGAAAGTGCAAAAGCTGGGCTGCAGTTAAACCTCAAAAAAACCAAGATTATGGCAACGAGCTTGATTGATGACTGGCAAATAGAGGGAGAAAAAGTGGAGGCAGTGACAGACTTTGTATTTCTAGGCGCAAAGATTACTGCAGCATCTACTTCTTGGGAGGAGAGCAATGGCAAATCTTGATAAAATAGTTAAGAGCAGAGACATCACACTGACAACAAAGGTCCGCATAGTTAAAGCAATGGTATTCCCTGTAGTAACCTATGGCTGCGAGAGCTGGACCATAAGGAAGGCTGAGCAAAGGAAGATAGATGCTTTTGAACTGTGGTGTTGGAGGAAAATTCTGAGAGTGCCTTGGACTGCAAGAAGATCAAACCAGTCCATACTCCAGGAAATCAAGCCAGACTGCTCACTTGAGGGAATGATATTAAAGGCAAAACTGAAGTACTTTGGCCACATAATGAGAAGACAGGATACCCTGGAGAAGAAGCTGATGCTAGGAAAAGTGGAAGGCAAAAGGAAGAGGGGCCGACCAAGGGCAAGATGGATGGATGGTATTCTGGAGGTGACGGACTCAACCATTGGGGAGCTGGGGATGGTGACGGCCGACAGAAAGCTCTGGCGTGGACTGGTCCATGAAGTCACGAAGAGTCGGAAACGACTGAACGAATAAACAACAAATAAATTAAATTAAACAAATTCCTTGGAC
This sequence comes from Charina bottae, assembly GCA_023362775.1. Classification (NCBI taxonomy): domain Eukaryota; kingdom Metazoa; phylum Chordata; class Lepidosauria; order Squamata; family Charinaidae; genus Charina; species Charina bottae. The sequence continues at coordinate 5,074,900 of JALMGJ010000009.1, forward strand.
AAAGATCTGTAGACACTGAACAAGTCATATGTGTTCCAGGTATATCTTTAAACATGGACAGTTCAACTAAAACTAGGACTATCAGATCCAAGCTGCAAAGCATTGAATAACTACCAGATGGCATAAAGTTTTCTGCCTATACTTGCTGCCTTATTGTGATCATTAGTATTTTTGCAAAAACCAATTCAAAAGTATACCCTGTTAGATATGCAAATACCAATTCATAAGTATATCCTGTTAGATATAGAGACATAATAGAAGTCAAAGATTGTTGTGCAAGCCATGAACTCTTGAATTGTGGTAAATGATGAAGTATCACTATGACTGTTGAAATTTTGCAAAATCAGTATACCATTTAAGGTAATTTACTGTATAACATCCCAGACAGTTATATAGCACTGCAATGGTACCTCAGAATATTCCTTTTCCTATCTTTCACTGGGAGTTGGGCAGCATATACAGTAAATTAAATAGATTAATTAATTAACCTTGGGGACTGACTGACAAGGCACATCAGTACATGGATGTATGGATTATGCATTCATGCTAAATTACTGTATTCAAGTCACCCAACCAATGAGTTATTCTTTACTGTTGTACTAAAAAAAAAATTAAGCAGAGCTGGACCTCTGCCTCTGCCCAAATTGGTAACTGATAAAAGGTAAAGGTTCCCCCGCACAGTCGTGTCCGACTCTAGGGGCCGGTGCTCATCTTCCTCTGTTAGCCGAAGATGCTTCCGCGGTCACCAGATTATAAATTGATCATTATAAATTGATAATTTATACCAGATTATCTTGTTTAACCACAATCAATCCTGGATTGCAACATTCTTTTCTGGCACTAACTGAAATTAGCAGCTTTTTAAAAATTCAATTATAATCAACTAGACCAGTTATGACTCTGAGGAACAGCCACAAGGTATCTCTCCACCTCCTCCTTTACCATCACCACCAAAAACCTGTTCCATTTCCACTTCTTTCTCCACCCATTAAACTTGTATGGAAAACAGCATGTCTGATTTTTTTTCCATATTTTTCTTAACATCTTACTCAACCTTTCTTCCCCCTTGTTTTCATACTTGATATCATAAACATTATGAATCTGTATTCCAAAGCACTGGAGGCAGTTCAATAGCCTTTTTCACTTAAAACAATTATTTTGCTTAGTTTGACCCATAGATTAGGTCTTATTTGCTTCAGTTCTCAACAGCCTAATGTCACACAGGCATTACATGTTTCTGAATTAATCCCAAATTAATCCCCAAATTGTTTACCCTTCCAGCTTTGCTGCCAGAGATATTTCTTCAGTCTTTGACTCAGTCTAGATTAGCATGTCTAATATATGTATAATTAATTAGAGTCTCTGCTCATATTTGGTATCACTCTCTCAGAGCTGTATTTTTGTTCTTGGATGAGGTGCAGAAAGGAGTACTACAGATTGCCTCTTTCTTAATTCAGAATCCAGATCGTTTTTTATTTTATAAATAAATATATGCATTCAAAAAAGCAATAAACCAATAAAATCTTAATAACTTCTTCAAATCTCTGGGCAAATCACAAGCCATGCAGCAATTACTTCAGGGCTAAACATGAATGAATTTTTATACTTTTTTTTTACATTTGCATTGTATTTTTCCTCCAATCCGAGAAAGTATGGGTGATTATAATTTCTGTTTTATATTCTCATAGTTATTAGTACTCTGAAAAAATAATTTTAAAAAATAAGTCTTAAATATAGGTCATCTTAAAGCATGATAGGAGAGCATTTTCTCAAGGTTAATTAATTAAAATTTATGAAGAGCCAATATATGGTTAGTTATTTAAAAAGCATATCTATTGCAGATTGGGCTGACTCTAAGCATCTTTTCCTATTATTGAATAATGCAAGTAACACAAAAATACAGAGTTCATTATTATAGAAAACATTTTAGAATTGAATTCTACCATCATATCAGCAGACATTGACTTGTGTGAAGGAACTTTCTCCTCCTACCTTGTAGACCCATATCCTCAAACTCTTGACAGTAGATACTGTATACCAAGGCTGCATATTGCTTCCTTCCAATCTGGTAATGGTGTAGTGGTTAAGATGCTGGCCTAGAAACCAGGAGACTGTGAGTTCTAGGCCTCACTTAGACATGAAACCTGGCTGAGTGACTTTGGGCCTGTCACACACTCTCAGCCCAACCCATCTCACAGGGTTGTGGGGGAAAAAATAGGAGGCGGGAGTATTAGGTATGTTCACTCTCTTGAGTTATATATAAAAAGGCAGATAATAATAATAATAATAATAATAATAATAACAACAACAACAACAACAGATAATATAGTGTAATTGTTAACTGGTTTCTACTGGTAACAAGTAGACTCTCTTGTGCTGCCCCACTCTGCAGGGAGGCGGGACCCATTCGATTGGTCCGCCCCCAGCAACTGATGGACCCAGTGAGGTTTCAGAAGGAGCTGGGGGTTATTCCCGAGGACTTGCTTCACGGTCCAGTGGAGGTCCTGGCCGCAGCCTGGAATAAGGCAGCGGCCGGAGCCCTGGACAAGATCGCGCCTATGCGACCTCTCCGGCCCTGCTCAGCCCGCCACTCTCCGTGGTTTACGGAAGAGTTAAGGGCTTTGAAGAGGGTTAAGAGACGTCTAGAGCACCGCTGGAGAAAGACGAAGACTGAATCTGACCGAACACAATCTAGAGCCGCAGTTAAGGCCTACCTTGTGGCAGTAAGAGCGGCAAAATGTGAATATTTCTCCACTCTTATTGCATCCGCAGAATGCCGCCTGACGGCCCTTTTTAAGATTACAAGATCGCTTTTGGGTCAGGAGCAGGGGGAGACCCACTTACAGGGCCGATCGGAAGAGTTTTCTGAGCATCTGCAGGACAAAATCGCTCAGATTCATTCCAAGTTAGACTCCCAGCATGAGACAAGATCTGGGGAGATGCCAGAGGCTCGTACTTACCATGTTATCTGGGAACAGTTTGATCCTGTTGCGCCTGATGAAGTAGACAGGATCCTCCGGATTGTAAATGCCACCACATGCCAGCTTGACCCATGTCCCTCCTCGCTGGAGAAATCAGCTAGTGAGGTGACATGTGGCTGGGTCCAGGTGATGATTAATTCTTCCTTGAGTGAGGGGGTGTTCCCGGCTGCCTTTAAGGAGGCGCTGGTGCACCCCCTCCTCAAGAAACCATCCCTGGACGCCACCATCCTGGGCAATTTTCGCCCAGTCTCCCACCTTCCCTTTTTGGGAAAGGTGGTTGAGAAGGTGGTGGTGTTGCAACTCCAGAGGATTCTGGAGGAAACGGATTATCTCGACCCCTTCCAGTCAGGTTTCAGACCGGGATATGGGACGGAGACCGCATTGGTCGTGCTTATGGATGATCTCTGGCAGAGCGGGATGGAGGGAGTGTGTCCATCCTTGCTCTCTTAGATCTCTCAGTGGCTTTTGATACCGTCGACCACGGTATACTTTTGGGGTGGCTCAGGGAGTTGGGGGTGGGTGGCGTGGTTTTACGCTGGTTCACCTCCTTCCTCCAGGGCCGTTCCCAGTCAGTGTTGATAGGGGAGGAGAGAGCTGACACGCGACCCTTGACTTGTGGGGTGCCGCAGGGGTCAGTTCTCTCTCCTCTCCTATTCAACATCTACATGAAGCCGCTGGGCGAGATCATCCATCACCATGGGATGTGGTATCATCAATATGCCGAAGATACCCAGTTATACATCTCCATCCCGGGTGAAGTAAGTGATGCGGTCGATGCCTTATCTCAGTGCCTGGAAGCTTTGGGGGTCTGGATGGGGAACAACAGGCTTCAGCTGAACCCTGGTAAGACAGAGTGGCTGTGGATTGATGGCCCCCCTGTATCCGGGAAGTTATCATCTTTGGTTCTGGGTGGGGTTGCACTACCCCACTTGGATCCAGTGCGGAATTGGGGGTCCTCCTGGACTCACGACTCCTGCTCAAAGAGAAGGTGGCAGTCGTGGCCAGGAGGGCCTTTGCACAGCTTCGAGTTGTGTGCCAGTTACGCCCTTTCCTGGATCGGGAGGCCCTCCGAACAGTCAATCATGCCCTTGTCATCTCCCGCATAGATTATTGTAATGCGCTCTACATGGGGCTACCCTTGAGGAGTATCCGGAAGCTTCAGCTGGTGCAGAATGCGGCGACACGAGCAGTTATGGGTGCTATGAGATCGGCACATGTGACACCTCTGCTACGCGAGCTGCATTGGGTGCGTGTTTGCTTCCGGGTCCAATTCAAGGTGTTGGTGATTACCTTTAAAGCCCTACTTGGCATAGGACCAGGGTACCTGAGGGACCATCTCATCCCGATAACATCGGCCCGCCCCACCCGTGCATGCAGAGAGGGCATGCTTCGAACCCCCTCAACAAGAGAATTCCATCTAGCGGGGTCCAGGAGGCATGCCTTCTCTGCGATAGCGCCCGCCTTGTGAATGAATATCCTGCCCCCGGAGGTGAGACTGGCCCCCTCCCTCCTGGCCTTTCGGAAGGCTCTCAAGACCTGGCTCTGCCACCTGGCCTGGGACGACGGAGGTGGCAGTGCCTCCTGGGGTTGGCTGGCCCCGTAGCACTATGATTTATTCTGCAGTTCTAACCCATCTTGGACTTTATTTATTTTATGCTTGGTATGTTTTTTAGAAATTTTGTATAGTTTTTAAATTTTTTACTTGTTGTAACCCGCCCAGAATCCCTTGTATGGGAGATGGGCAGGGGATAAATTAAACAAACAAATAAATAAATAAATAAAAGAAAAAGAAAAAGAAAAAAGGGGCACACAATTCAGCTTTACTTGAATTAATAAAAACAGTTCACAGAATCTCAAGGTTCACTTCTCTTCTTTAATGCAATGTTTTCCAACCTTGACAGCTTCCAGATTTCAGCAGGTATACTGGCTACGGGATTCTGGAACTTGAGGTCCAAAAATCCAAAAGTTGCAAAGGTTGGGAAACACCATTCTAATGTAACACTTGGGCAGTGATCTGCAAATGTTACCTATAGGAGGGGCAGGAAGTTGATGACAGGCACAGTCAAGTTTCAGTCCAAAAAGGAAGAATTCAAGGAAAATAAATATTTTTCAGGTATGGGCCATTTTTTCATTTTCTTGTTTCTATGGATGACACGTATTAAACTGACTTCAATAAAAATCCTCTTTTTGAAGATCTCAATTCCATCAATCACAGCTTCTTTGGTCTTTTCTTCCTCTTTTTTCATATATCTGTTTTGCAATTTGATCATCATTCATTTGCTATACATGACTAAACCACTTTATCATACTTCTTTCACTCACTTTTGTATTCAATCCTCTTTCCTTCAGCATTCATACTCCTCACTGTATCATACAATCTAACATTTGCACCAAATCATTCTCAGCCAACATGGCATCATCTGCATGCAAAAGATACTCATGTACCCAACCAACATAATTTTAATGTCACTGCAAGTATTCTGAATTGTGCCAAACACTTTCCCAGCCACACTTAGCAAACAAATCCCTTTGTAGTTTTCGCAATCACTTTTTATGCCTTTCCCTTTGTTTACAGGTACAATAAATATATTCTTCCAGTCATCAGATACAAATGCAGTCTTGTGCACATGCAAAAAAATCGTATAGCCACCCCAAAAGCAACAAACATCCATATTTTAACATTTTTCCATCTACACCCACAGCCTATTTTTCAACTCTCTCACAGCATTTACAGCTTCCTTTTCATCATTTTTTTCTTGGGCACTAACAGGTGTTTAATGTTTATTTCAGTTCAGCTGTTTAACATACCACTATAATTCTCATACAAATCCCTAAAATACTTCTTCCAGCATTTCTTCATTTTAATTCCATCCCAAATAACTTTATATTTTAATTACTTTTAATTCCATTCAATCTGCTGGAAGTGCCTTGTTTAACCCTTTTCACACACTTTCAAAATAATTTTTATTGCCATTAAAATCACTCCGCATTTCTTCTGCCCCCTTGTTCTCTTTGACCACATTCTTTGCAACAAGCTTCTCTGCATACTCAACATATAATATATTTCTCTTATCCTCATTTTTTAATCACAATTATCTACAGGGTCATTTCATCATTCCACCAAGAATCATTTTCATATGTCCCATTAGCATAAGTTTTCATACTTCAGTAGCCCTATGAAACAGTCTTTTCATTCTCTTCCAAACAGGACTTCCCATCCTCTTTTCTTATGTTCATTTTCTATTTCTTTTGTTGGGAGATGAATCTATCTTCTAGTCCTTTTTCATTTAAGACTCATACTTTCTCTTCCTGCAGTTTACTTTCACTGTAGTTTCTTTTACTTCTTTCCTTATATTTCATGACCATTTTTTTCCTTAACTCCATTCTTGATGCTACCAAATAATGGGTTTGTTCTACATTCAGAACCCTTGCATTCTACACTAATTCTGTCAAAATTTTCTTATAAACAATACATTAAATCTTGCATTTAGATGTATATTCATTCCTCTATTCATGAATATATGTATATCCATTCCTCTATTCATGAATATATATGAATGGACTTATGGTTAAACTATACATCTGAAACTAACAGAGGTTTTTCACTGGAGATATTCACCAAACATGTCACCATTCTCATTCATTCCTGTCTCTCCAAATGTGCTATATTCTCATTCAATACAAATCACTGGTCCAACTAGCCCAATATTTTCTATTCTGACTAGCAGCAACTTGCATTATCTGCAATGCCAGTTTAGAACCTGAGATGTTCTGCACACAAAGTGACAATTCTTCTATGGAAATATGGTCATTCCTCAGTGCAACGTTTAACCATGTACCTAAAACTGTTTAATTTGATCCTCTCTATGTTCCTATTTCATTTTCTCTATATTCACTTCAATATTCTTTTAATAAATTTCCCTGCCTGCATTGCAGTTGTGTCTTTCATACCATTCCAAAAATGTATTCTGGCCTTCTTTGCTTTGCCCCTTTGTGAGAGATTATATCTCCTACTTACTGAAAATATAGACACAAAATCATTCACCCAACTTCACCACTTGACTTGTATGCTGCAACTTAGGAATTGTTTCAGATATTGGGAGGATGCAGTGTAAGGTTGTCTCACATATTCCTTGAACCCTTCACCCATCTAATGGTACCATCACAAACCCATATCAGAGTAACAGGAGAAACAAAATAAGTTTCTTGTTTCACTCTTGATCTCTTCAAGAGAAAGCAGAGAGAAAACTGCAGCAGAGGGCAAAGGCAAACTGCCAAAGCTACATAAATTATTGGCATATGCAGAGAAGGAAGGAAGGAAGGAAGGAAGGAAGGAAGGAAGGAAGGAAGGAAGGAAGGAAGGAAGGAAGGAGGGAGGGAGGGAGGGGCTTGTGTAGAATTGTGCAGATCGTGTACATAGATATGTTTCCACTAACAAACAGTGGTCACAGCATATGCCAATAAAAGCATTAACTAAAAGAAGGCAGAACATGAAATATAATTAAAGCAAACATCATCTATATATCTAAACAAACAAATAATAAATACATAAAACAAATACAGTAATGAAAATGTTTTGCGACACCTGGATATTTTGTGACTGTGGATGCTGAACAGATACTGTAGCTGTTTGGCCTGATTTGTGTTAATAGACTGGAGCAGATACATTTCCATAAAAGAGAGACTGTGAAGGCATCATAAGCTTACTGTTTTCTTCTAATTTTGCAAAAAGTTAAGCTTCTTCTTACTTCTTACACAACATACTTCTCTGAAATATACAATGGAGGTTTCTGTTCATATTTTGAAGGATGTTATTCTCTAATGACTGACATCATTATATCAGCATGTGACCTTGCTGTCCCTTTATTAATGGGGTTGAAGCATGAGTGCTATAGTACTTCTTTTATAAGTACACAAGAGAACATTGAAACATTGCCCCATACAGGCCTATGCTTCCATGGTTTGTCCAAAGGACAGAAGTGAAAAGTCCTTGGGACTGAAAGGAAAATATGTACATATTATCTAATGAATGCTTTGCCTGAGCTGTGAATTGTGTCTGTATGGTAGGACATTAAATCAGTTTCCAGAAATCCTGTGAAAGTGACCAAAGATATTTTGGTATAATATAAAATTACTCAACTATCATTAAAACTAAATTTAATCAATCATATTTTATTGCTGCACAACATAACTAGCATTTTTATGATGTGTACAGATTTGTCACATCTGTAATATGAATTTGACTTCTACGTTCTTTGCTATATCAGAAACTTTTAACTTGTATTTAATCTGCACCATCTGTATTGGTCTACATTTGATTTATGCCATCTGTACCAGTAAGTGTTGTGCTCAAAATTCCATTGAAGAGGCACCTACCTGGTATGACTTAATTTGCTTCAAAACATCTGTCTCATTTAATCTCCTTTAGTTCAAATGGCAAGATAATTATTGTTAGTGCAAGTGCACAACTTGAGCTCCAGTACTTAGGGACAATTAATTAAGAAGGCATCTTAGTTTCAAGATGCAAGGCAGTTGATTTTAATAAAAAGTTTTCAAATAGTTCAAAATAGCAACCCTAACTGAGCCACCTGATCCTGGTCAAACCTAAAACAATTAATGTGGGATCTTCTTTAAAATCCCCTTATTCGAAGTGGCACAGTCAGAATGTGGAATCCAAAATACCACACAGTTAATTAGCATTCCAGGTATATCCAACAAGTGAATTTTATCAGTGAGCTATAGGTAAAATATATTTGTGCTTTCGGTACATTTAAAATGCTCTGTCTACCTATCTACCTATAAATAAAATCCTGTCCTTAACATTAACAACTTTTCAAGCAATTGCCAAAAATTATTATATTAATAAATCATATTATCTCCCATCAGAAAGGGTTATACAAATGACAAACCAAAAAAGTGACCTGGATAACTTTTCTTATATTGGATTTACAAAAGTGACCTGTTAAAGTTTTGAAGGATTTTGCGAGAAGCAACAAGGAAAAAATGGAAAGAAATCAAGTCCTGGGACTCTATTCAAAGGGAATAAAGATCACGATTGTTAAACGTAAAAGGAAGGAATATAAAGTTGGTTTATTTTATCAAGGTTAAAATAGATATGTTATCATCTCTGGTAACCCTTAATGGACTTTTGCTGATCAGTACTGAAACCACGAGGTTTTATGGATTTGTTTATAGATAGATAAGAGATAGGATATGGGAAGAATAGATCATTTGTTGTATTTTAAGAGAAGGTGATAAGTTACTAAAATTGTTTATACTTGTTGTGATGAAAGGGGAAGTCATTCTTTATATATTTCTTTTCTTTTTTTACTATATTCTTTTTTCTTTTCTTTCTATTTTTCTTTCTATTTTTCCCTTTTCTGCACTTTCCTTTTCTTTTTATTCTTTTCTTTTTAAATTTGTATTAGTTTTTATCTTTTTAATTGTAATGTTTAATAAAATTATTATATAAAAAGAATTTATTGATACACAGCACATTCAGCGCCTTGAAAAAGCAGTAGATAAATGGCAAAATGTTATAGTAAAAACATAGTTTAAAATAAGCCATTTTTGTTACACTCCTTATGAGACCTCTCCATTCAATCACAAAGTGCTTATTTTAAGATGGAAGCAAGCCAGCCCTTTGTCTTCCACAAACAGCTTTGCTGAACTCAAACCCAATTCATTTTAAAATATTAATTCCAGCTTAAATTTCATTTATGGACCAAAGCCAGCTTTGCTTGTTTACAGATCATAAAACAAAAGTCAACTTAACTGTCAAGTCAAAGACAAAACAGTACATAAAGATTAGGTCTTTATGAGCTCAGTAAAAACAAAAAATAAATCTGTCATTACAAATTTAATGGACTTTCTCAAATAATACAGAAAAGCATAGGTTTTGAATGCACTAGGTAATTCATTGAATTCTTGGCAATTCCCATTAATAGATCTTAAACAGCAGTACTAGAGGAACTATAGTCTGAAACTAAAGGGAGTCATTTCTGATTATAGGAGATGATAGTTGTTTAGGCAGACATAAGACAGCTACTATACTGTACATTAGTACAATCTTCTTCAAATTGTCCTTGGTTTCTGGTGACTTCATGAGCAAATATGTGTAGTTTGCCTTTTTCCAGAATGTTTTTTCAACATTACAGGTTAGTTTACATCCCTAGTAGATCTTCCATCCAAATACTAACCAGGCTTGACCCTGCTTAACTTCCCAACACAAAAATAAGGTCTCTTTTGATTCAAACTTGACTCCTCATAAGTTCATGGAGATGTCCATGGAGATTGCTAGGCAAGAATATAGAAATGGTTTGCCATTGCATTCTTTCCGGATGTTTTTTCAAATTTCCAGTGTAGCCTTTCTCATCCCCAGTTAATAGTTATGGAAAGTATGTGAAAATTTACCTATTTGTCAGAGCATTTCTTGTTTGGTCGCAAGAGGTTAATATGAGAGAGAGAGAAAAATGTGTGGGTATGTATGTATGTATGTATGTATGTATGTATGTATGTATCTATCTATCATCTATCTATCTATCTATCTATCTATCTATCTATCTATCTATCTATCTATCTTGTTAGAGTTATTCTATGTAGAATTCATGCGAATGGATTCCTTCACTAGCTTTGTAAAGACAGTATGTTTCCATACAATGTTCCCAAAACATTGCACCAGTAAACACCAGGTGTGTGACCTTCCATAGCCAAAACAATGTATCACGTGAGGTAGCGATATCAGCCTAAAATACCCTATCTCATGGGAACGATGTCCCGAAGGGAAGACAATGTGCAACACTGCCATCTCATGGCGATTTATAGTAAGTACAACTTTTAATGCATTGTCAGTTTGGAAATGTCCTGACCCACATATAGCCAATCAGAATGCTGAAACAAGTGTATATCTCAGCTATGAACTATGGGTCTGTATCCTTCTTTTTCTTGACTGCTATCTGTCATGTTGCCATGTACTCTGTTCCTGAACTGTAACTATACCTGGCCTTTGTATGGGCCATGATTTTCCTTCACATCTGCTGATGAAACTCTGCGTATGCTTTGTTGTTGTTTTTTTCTTTTGCAATAATGTACTATATATCCATTATTGCCTTATGCTACAATAAAATATTGTGAGCCCTACACGTTGTTTGGCTTACTCTGCGCCTGGAACCCCATAAGGCCAGCAATATCCCACATATCTATCTATCTATCTATCTATCTATCTATCTATCTATCTATCTATCATCTATCTATCTATCTATCTATCTATCTATCTATCTATCTATCTATCTGCAGTATATCTATATATCTCTGTCTCTGGAAACCCAGACATTTGGGCCAAATGAGTTGCTTCACCAATAACTCATAACAAATCAATCTGTAAATCTTTTCAGATGTGACAACATTTATTTTTATATTGTTGTTGCCATAATTTTGAAGCAGTTTCATTAATTGACTTCCAGAGGGGTATCATAGTGTTGAGATTTTGCATGTCTTTTTTAAGTGTAACATAATATAGTAAGTTTTAGTTGCTTGATATTCTCAGTAAATGCACTTAATTTAGATTAGTTGCTTCGTTTAGTTTTTGTTGGAATTAACCCTGCCTTTCTTCTGGAGCTCAAAATATCACATGTCTTACTTCATCCTCTGTCTTTCCCATAACAACAGCCCTATAGGATCGGTTAGGCTGAGAGATTGACTGGCTGAAATTCACCTATGAGCTCCGTTGCTGAAGCTGAACTTGACCCTGAGTCTACTAATCCCCAGCCCAACACTTTAAGCACTACACCTTAGTTTCCCTCATAAGTATCCATGCATTAATGATTATTGTCTTCATTTCTATTTATCTTTTACAAACAGGAATACAAAAACTTACTAAAATATACTTAACTGGGATGATAGCTTCCTGATTAAAAAACTAGACAGACTCTAAAAACAAAACAAAACAAAACAAAACAAAACAAAACAAAACAAAACAAAACAAAACAAAACAAAACAAAACAAAACGGAAATTAGACAAATAATGTATGGAATTACAGAGGAATTACAGATAATTTAATGTAGACAGATAAATTGTGTAATAAGTAAACAATTTTAAAAGTCTCATTCTAAGTATTCAGAGAATTTTAAAACAGGATAACAAACAAAAAATTATGACAATTTAAGCAGTAGCTTGTATTATATATCATATAGTATAATTAATTAAAATAAACTTAAAGTGAGGCTTTAAAATTATTTTACTTTTAAAAAAAATATTGTACCTTTGAAATCTAATGGGAACAAACAATCCAGTAAGATGGCAATAATGTGTATTGCTGAAATATGACTGCAGTTTTTATTAACTAAATAGCAACTATGTGACCAGCCTTTATTGAATAATTGTTTAAGAAATATGAAGCAAATGTAGCAAATCTTTTTAGAAGCTGAATAATAGAACTTTTTCTTAAAGAATCTCAAACAGGAATTAATTCACACTGCAAGAAAGGAAGGGTATAATATGGAAAACCTTGGCTAGCCAATTCTGATGAGCGCCCTGAATGGCTTAATGCTTAATGGTATGAATTAGTCAGTGTCCTGAATCTCCTGTCTTGAAAGTAAATAAAAACACTGTAATTTAGAACATCCAATTTTTAAAATTACATTCATAAATAATAGGAGAAAGATAACATGTGTTTATTTTTAAATGAACATATTATTTAAAATTACATAAATATTTTTTTTCAGGACCACATAGAAGCTTGTGGATATTGCAGCACCAGTTTGTACATGCAGTTTTTGCTATCTATTTACCTACCTACCTACCTACCTACCTACCTACCTACCTACCTACCATTTCCTCACTGCAGTGGGGACGATTTCTTTAATTAAATTCTGAGAATTCCATGAATGCATCATAAGAACTTCATATTAGTGTATTTCACTTTACAGACTCTATATTATTGAGGAGAACTAGTTTCCATCCGAACTGGATTTTCATGTTTTGACATATAATGAGCTATGCACTCAAGAGAAGATATAAGCAGTAAAAGGAAAATGTAAAAAACCTATGCATTCACACACACACACACACACACACACACACACACACACACATATATATTTAAAAAACTGCTTCATGCAAATTAAAACATTAAAAAAGGAGAAAAATACAATGAAACAAGTGCAGTTAAAAGAAGACAGAACAACTAGCTGAAAAATCTGTGATGTTTAATTAGTACATTCTTGGAAATCATGCTTCTAAAAACCAAATAGAATATTTTTATTTTGTGACACACGTTTGAGTTTGAGTTTACCTATGCCCCTAAAAGCAGCCAAAGCTAACTTTTAAAACTTAAACTTGGATTTATTTTCAAATAAATGTGTACACTCTAATGCCACAATCCTTGGTTGTATTCTTTGATTAGAAATAATTGCCCTTCAAATATCCTTCCTATCAGCCTTGATCACATAGTCTTCTTCAAAGAGAGCAAGTGACAATTTTTCATTATTCTTTATTTCTTTCCATATAAATACTTTTCTCATTTCTTTTGTCATCCATAGCTATTGCCTTACACCTTTTGAAAATATATTGCATGTACAACTAATCTCTCTTGCATTTTCAGATGACCAAAGTTCTGTGGCAACTATTTAGAATCTTGCACCTTCTATTTGCCACACATCAGCTGACTAGAGCTCTGAAGTGAATGGCTAATTTCCATATATGAAACTATGCTGAAATTCCATTTTCATTCAGGAAATGTATGGATATTTAACATGAAGTAGACATTTGGCACTTCACAAAAAGCAATCAATAAAATATGTCAGGAGAACTAAATAAATGTTTGCTAGTTTGTTGGTAAGTTAGATTTTCATACATCTTACACCTATTTTCCAAGTCAGATTAGAAACAGACATGTGAAAGGTAGCCTTCATTTGTATTTACTAAATGCATATGGTAGAAGAGAAGACAGAATGCCCCCACTAATTCTTCCTTCACAACCCACTATTTACCATCTGAACATATCCCACTAATTCACCAGTGTTCATATTATCTTCTGTCCGTATTACTAATTATGTTCCAATGAGTCCATGGCTTTCCAAAATATGCATACTATATGTAAGCACAGATACAGGCAAAAAATAATGCATGAAACAGTCACATCTTTTTCATGTTTTTTCCCCCTAAATTGAAGACATTATTTAAAATGTTTGAAGCAAGCAGCCTATGATTGTAGTGGCTTCTTCCAAATCAAGAAACATTAATAAACTACCATTCTTTGCACAACATTACCAGTAATGACATTATCTTTTGTTAATCTACAGTTCCTATTAACAGGACAAAAGGTGTCCCAATTAAACAAAGCTTCTCAATTAAGATTATAGTTTTAGCAACATTGATAATCTAACAGAGAGGAGGCAGAAAGTTATCATCTGAAGCTCTAGGGATTCTCCTGGAAAAGCCTTCGAGGTTGTCTGATGTCAGCAAGGTAAAGATAACAGGAAGAGAAAGCTGTTTTGCCACCAATGGATTAATCTACCCATTTAGTCTGTTCCCATAAATTTAAGAGTGCAAACATCACTGAGAGAGAAAACAGCAAGGATCCTTTGAGCCAAAGACAAAAGCTTTGGAGGGTGCTTTGCAGAAAGTTTTATCTGCATTTTTTTCAACCTTACTCTTCTGATAGGAACAAAAATGTTTTCAATTATTTAAAGGGGAAGACAACTTCTGGGAAATTTTCATGGTTGGAATGCAGGGTTTTTGCATTTACCTTAGTGAATCCTTTTGCATCCTGTCTTTCATCAGACAGTCATCTCTCTAGCAATCTGCATCCTCCCTAATTTCCAATACATCAGCTGAATCTGAAGGAAAGATATCAGGAAGGAACTCCTTGCATGAGGCTTTTTTAGATTAGTAAGCACAAGCAGCAAAGTGGAGGTGGGATGCTACAAAGAAATTAACAGTCAGGTAACAAAAAAAAAATGAGAGGGGCGTGGTGGCTCAGTGGGTAAGACGCCAGGCTTGTCGATCGGAAGATCACAAGTTCGGAGGTTCGAATCCCTAGCCCTGCATGCGGAGTGAGCTCCTGCACTAGCTCCAGCTCTTGCCAACCTAGCAATTTGAAAGCATGCAAATGCAAGTAGATTAATAGGTACCACTTCGGTGGGTAGGTAACAGCGTTCCGCACGTGTCATGCGGCCACATGACCGTGGAAGCGTCTTCGGACAACGCTGGCTCTTTGGCTAACAAACGGAGATGAGCACCGGCCCCTAGAGTCGGACACGACTGCACAAATGTGCAGGGGGTACCTTTACCTTTACCTTTAACAAAAAAAATAATCAGCACCTTGCATCCCCTTGCAACAAGGTACATGCCACTGAAAGAAGAACCCAGCCTCTTAAAAATGAAACCGAAAAAAAAGTAGTTACAGAAGTTAATTTTTCAGGAAAGTTTTGGGGAACTTGGAGGATAGCATTTGGTATTTGCTTTGGCTGGTTGATGCTTTCCACTATCTTCTTTCTGCTATCAAAAGGTACAGGTTGTAACTCAACTGGCTCTAAAATAAAGCTTCAAAAGTCTTGTTTAGATTGCCTAAGTATGCAGGCTGCTTTGGTGTTTGCCTTTTTTGTTTTATTTTTCCAAAATTTAATTGCCTTCCAGCATGTTTACTTGTGATTTATATTAAGCACCATGTATTTGCATTTAACCGAATAATGGTTGGGGAGCAAGTGTTTTTTCGTAAATGAACAGCCTCTATCATTTTTTTTTAAATGAGCTATGCAAAGAGAGGACTCACTGGAAAAGTCCCTGATGCTGGGAAAGACTGAAGGCAAAAGGAGAAGGGGACGGCAGAGGATGAGATGGTTAGATAGCATCACCGATGTAATGAACATGAATTTGAGCAAACTCCGGGAGACAGTGGAGGACAGGAAAACCTGGCATGCTATGATCCATGAGGTCATGAAGAGTCGGACATGACTAAACAACTGAACAACAACAAAAAATGGTTATGGTTAATTAAGGTATTTGACAAAGGCAAGATCAAGTTTAAGTTCAAGTTTAAGTTTATTAGAAAGCTGTTATTGTCAAAACTTTTAATTTTTGTTGTTTTACTTACATTATTCTTTGAAAATAGACATTTTAATTTTTATCTTTTCACTTTGTGACAGCATGCTTTTAAAGATATTTTGATTGGAAATACAGCAAAAATGTGTAAAGAGTCATGCAGATATTGAAAAAAATGACACATATTTAACACATTGCACAATGGAATCAGGGCATTAAAATTCTACAAAGGCAATGTTAATTGGTTCAGGCAAATATTAATTGGTATGTATAAGTCCAAACCATTTACCTGGAAAACTAGGTATTCTCTTCGATTGAAACCAAGTATATTTAGGCATAATTTTTGGTGATAAGCATATGGCTGAGCACTTAATGCTATATGGCAGAGGTTCATATGATGAAATACACCAAATAGGTGGGGGAATCCTCTCTGCAGACATCAGGCAATGAAGGGTACTAGCATAATTTTGTTTTTAATATTGTGTTTTCTATAGCAAAAATTGAATCCAGATTGTTCATTGTGGGAGACAGCCCCGGAAGCTGCAAAATAAATGGATATATAATCAATAAAATTCGTTCCTATCCTTCCTTCTGCTGGATGAACAGCATGTCTCTGGTTACAAATATGGCTCTCACCCCCCCCCTTTCCCCTGCCATTTCTATAGAGGATTTGGTGCCCCATGATCTGACATAATGTGGCCAGATTACCATCTCTGTGACAAAAATGTAAATAGAAGGCAATAGAAATCAATGTTATGCTTTATGTTTTTTGCAGTCTGAATGTAGGCAAATTAGTGCAATGGCTGAAATTTATACATACTAGTCTTCTATTATTTTCACCTGAATCCTCTATAATCCTTTTATATCCTGAAAAGACTTCTTGTGCAAAATTTATTGAATTTGTTATTTTACTACTGACCCACATGTTTTTAGAGAAAATTAAATTGTACTGAAGATCTCCTGCCATGAATTTTCATTCAGAATACTTTATAACTTACAAAGATTATTGGTGTACTATTTTGTACCCTTACCCATTCTTAATGTCTCATGGCTTATATTTAAAAAGAAAAAGGTCAAACTTTTTTGGGGGGTTATAGTACTGTCGTCTGCGCTAAAAGGAACAGCTCTAAATGCATGATCAGTAATTATATCTCTGAGCCAAACCTTGCTTTCTGGCATGCACACTTGGCTCTCACAGAAATAGGAAGAGTCATCAGTGATTATTCAAGATGTTTGTTTAATACAACTAACATTTGTTGAGGTATCAAGGACACAAAAGAAGTAGTTTGGGATCATAAAAAATGAGGAACCATTCCTTTCTATCTTGCAGACAATTGCATTCCCAAGAAAGGAAGATAATGTTTGTTTTATTTAGGGGAGATGAGCACATCATTATATTGTAGTAAAACCTCTGGCAATCTTTTTCCTAGTGATGGCCACACAGTTTTGACTGATGAAAACCTAACAGCACAATGTCATGAGCAGCTGTACAAGAAAACGAGGGTTGGAATAATGTACAATGATTGTTCTGCCAGCAAAGTGGACATAGTCCAATGCAATCTTAGAAAATCAATGGATTCAAGTATGCCTACTTCGGTATGGAATTAAAGCCAGTGTCATTACCTGCAATAGTGTGGATGTTCTCCAAATGCTGCACTGACACAATAATAGGAGTCTGTGCTACAAAGAGCCTCTACCCTGTAAAATGAATGTAACATATACAAAACTCATGTGTGGGGTATACCTATGTAAGTCTAGGACCTCAAAAAATAAATAAAAGAAGTTCAGATTGAAACTATTGTAGAAGTCAGATTCTTTGCCCAGAACCAGTTCCCATGTATTCTGAAGTATATTATACTTCCAACTCTTACTTCCATATTTACTCAGGTGTCTCACTTTGCAAAAGCAGGTTTGGCTCCAACAATTTCAGTGAACTCCTTTAACATGAGGTTTGTCTCTTTGACTTAGGAATTTGCGGAACTGATTCAGAGAGGGAAACAGAAGTATACTTATCTTGGTGTGTGCCTCTATTGTTTGATGAAAGAGAAGTGCTGCAGTCTTGCTCCTTCCTTAAAACAGGTTAGAGCAAAGGGCTTTACAGAATGGAAGGAACTCTATTTTGTATATATGGGATTCTCATGAGGATTTTTTTATTGTTATATCTACATAGAATAAATTTATATAGAATATTTGTGAAATTTTGAAGAACCACAGATTATTGAATAATCTCAAATGACAATTGATATTTGATTAGATCTAGCCATTCAGTAATTTACGGTATTATTTGATCAAGCTGTTTTCTTGATTTCCCTTTTTATTGTTAATGAATAAATATGTCACTGGCACATTGTAAGAGTAAAAAAAAATTAAAACCCTGAGAATATGTAGAGCAAAACCCATATAGACAACAGATCATATAGCACCTTGTCCATCATCCACCTACTGCGTGCATATGCTGAGGAATTCTAAACGCTGCCGTTCCAGAATACAGCAGCTGCAGGTTACCCAATTGATCAATAACTCATTCATCCGAAGTTAGTCAAATTCAGAAAAAAGAATTCATCTCAATGATTGAACAGTACAGTTTTAACAATAAACAAAATAAAAAAGCGATAACAATAAAGCTTTCAGCAATCTTTCCCTGATTCACTTTTTTTCAGAAAGAACTTTAAGGATTGGAACACTGAAAGTTCAAAGTTTTTTTTTTCTTTATTTTAGCTATTCTCCTGTTGCTCTTCTCTAGAGGATACAGTATAATCAAGAAACATTTCTGAAGATCAATCATCCATTATTTTACAATCTGCAGCCCAGTGCACCATCTACTCTCTAAAAATGAATCACTATTCCATATTTATTCCATTACACTTTAAATCACTACTTGCATCTCCCACCTCCATCAACTCTTGTACTCTTGTACAATTAACTGGTTGTCTATACACCATAGATCAATTGCTTATACAGTATTTGTACATTGGCCAGAGTCCATGCAGATTAAGACTATAGATAAATCTCATGAATGAATAAATAAATAAATAAAACATCTAACCAACAGCTACAAATATTGTTCATCCAGTTATATGAGATAATTATAGCTGAAAAATAATTATCTTGTGATATGAGCTCCAACTCTATCATACTGAAGTACAAGAAGGAATTCCACATGGAGAAGAGTCATTTGTGTTTATCCTATATTATGCATCAAGATGAATGGAACAGCAGATGTGTAAGAGCCATATGGATTGCATCAATACTACACATTCCAATTCAGAATTAAGACCTAATGAATGCCATGAGACTTACTCCTGTGTACAGGATGACAGCTTTAGTCTCACTGATCCAATTACAATGTTGGTCACCTTCCATAGACATTCAGATCCTTTAACAAAGTACATGAATGAAAGTTGGATAATCACATGTATACCTGTTTTATATGAAATAGTCCCTCTAAGTAAAAGTTTTCTACTGTACACTGAACAGAAACTATAAATCATAAAGGAGATATAATCCTTACCTTATAAGCAGTTGAGTTTTGTGACTACTGTCATAGTATTATAAAGAAATTATACTTACACACCACAAATATCATTGTATTTATCATAAAAAGTATAAATTAAAAACAAAAAGAGTGATGGAATACCCTCTCTGTATGTTTTCCCACCATTTTGGGTTTTTTTAGTTGTTTTTACTTGTTTTATTTTTAATTTAAATTGATTGTTTTACATTCCCATTACATTGACCCCCATTACATCGACCCATCCCACCCGGTCAGCCAGAGATGGCATGTTATGAATCCCGTCCATGAAAGACTGTCAATTGGTGGGGTCCAGAAAGAGGGCCTTCTCTGTGGAATAAGTTACCTGCAGAGGTGATGCAGGCCCCCACTCTCCCGGACTTCCGAAAAGGAGTGGAGACTTGGTTTTGCCACCTTGCTTGGGGCGGGAGGGGGGATAGTCAATCATGGGGCTGGTTGGCACTTTGATGAGGCCCTGAGGAATTTTATTGAGACTGTTGTTTCTCCATCTTGGACTTTACATTTTATATTTATGTTTTTATGATGAATCTGTTTTTACGGTATTTTAATCTTTTATTATTTTAATCTGATCGTAAACCGCCCAGAGTTGCTTTGGCGAGATGGGCGGTGAATAAATGTGAGGAATGAATGAATGAATGAATGAATGAATGAATGAATGTATTTTTATTATTGTTATGATGTTTGTAAACCGCCCAGAGTCCCCTTGGGGGAGATGGTGCGGTGATAGAAGTCGAAACATAAATAAATAAATAAATAAATAATGCTGCCCAGAGTCACTATGTGAGATGGGCAGTCATACAAATGTGATTAAATAAATAAATATTAAAAATGAATTGCAAATATATTTCTAAACCAGTGATGCATGTTTTGTAAATTTGGAGTATCCCTATTTTTGTAAATTTGGAGTATCCCTCACTCTCTCCATCTTGTTTTAAATTTCTTGTTAACAATAAATATAAATAATGCCCAGTAGAATACTGTGACCTTTATTTTATTGCAATTAATGTAGACTTATAGAGGAACAGTTAAACTTCAACTTGAGATTTAAAGAGCCACAACAACTTAGAATTTGTAGGCTTTGATTGAGCCCATGCAGTATGACTGAATAAGTTTAATAAAAATTAATTCCCCTGGAAGAAAGAACTCTTCTCCAAATAAATTACTTTCTGTATATTGAAATGTTAAACAGATCATTCTGGTACAAATTAATACTGAAAACTGAGCACTGCAATGCTGATATCTACAGTTGATAATATTAAAAATAACTCAAGAGAATGTAAAAGTAATTCAAAAACTCAATATATTTTTTTTAAAAAAGATTACTGTACTGTTATTCAGTATGTGCAATTGCCCTAGGAATTCTATGCCAGTTCTTTGTGCATATTGTAAAATTGTATCCGTAAACTGGGAACTGAATGAAGCCACTATTTTCTTGTTTAGTCTTTGCAACGTTTTTGTATTCTCTCAAAGGAATTAACTTTAGATTTGTGCACCATGTAAAATAATGTGTTCTAAAATACTCTACAGTTAATGCCTCTAGTAAGCCAAAGAAATCATGCATCGTGGGGTTATTTTTTTTAGTATATTCAAGATATAAGAGCAACAGAAGCAAACACTAAACAGTTCAGTTCCTAAAGTCTTCAACCAAGCTCATATGAAAACAGCACAAGGAATATGAATGTTTCAATTATGGTACCAGCCTTATGGAACTCATTACCCACCTGAGATACATTAGGCTGATGCTTCTGAGCCCCAAGACACACATAGATTTTAATGGGGCTTCTTGATGGACTGATTAAATGCATGATTGATCTAACTGTATTTAGTTGGTTATAGTCCTGTTTGAATTTTATTAGTTATTAAGTTGTTTATTGGATGTTAATGGTCTATTATTTATCTGTTATTTATTTGATTTATACCCCTTCTTTCTATTCATATGAATACTCAAAGCAGCTATGACTTTTTATGAATTCTGTAAGCAACCCTGCAGATTTAATCTTAAAGATATCCTTAAATAAACAAACATAGGCAATGAAAAAGAAGAGCATGTCATTGAACAGGTAACCAATCATTTCCTAAGTTTTACCACCCAAAAGCTACATAGCAGAATTCTTATAATGTTAGCTCTTTAGTACATAATCTAATGCATATACAAATCATTATTAATTTTTATAAGCTCAACTCACTGATAAAAATGATTAAAATATTAATAAACTACATTTCACACAGCTTCTCAGTCAATACACAGTTAATATATTGAATATTTCACTTCAACAGTTAAGAAACAAAGTCATATCTAGTCAGCATTATATTTCCACTGTGACCAGCTGCTTATGGGAAGCCAATAAGGTGGACATTGCAACAGTAACTCAAATCACGCCCACACAGTTGGCCTTCAGAGTTTAATAACCACTGACAGCCTTCTCCTCCATGAAGGTGCTAATCCCTTTTTAAAACAATTCAGGTTGGTGTCCACTTTGTTTAGTCATCAGTACATGTTTTGAAAACTAATTCATAGATTAACTATATACTGAATAAACATTTCTTTTTATCTTTTCCACCACTTAACTTCATGAGAACAAATCCTCCTTATCCACTTTCTTCAACATCCCTAGTTATATACATGAGTTACTTATCTGCTTTTGCATCATTGCACATTGTTTTGTACATTTTGCACATTGTTATCATAAGAGTGTTCCTTCAGGTCTTCAGCATTTTGGGATCTTTTTTTTGTTTGCATCCTTTTTAAATGCACAAGTTCCCTTCTAAGGTATGATGATCATACCTTAGACCCCGTCTGTAAGAGAATTCCATCTGGCGGGGTCCAGGAGGCGGGCCTTCTCTGCAGTGGCGCCCGCCCTTTGGAACATTCTGCCCCTGGAGGTGAGGCAAGCCCCCACACTCCTGACCTTCCAAAAACAATTGAAGACCTGGCTCTGCCACCTCACTTGGAATGGGAAGGGTAATAGCTCCTCTTGGGGGTGGCTTGCGCCGTAGAGTTCTTTTAAATATAACATCATAGCCTCTTGGATTTTATATATTTATATCTAATTTATTTTTAGAGTGTTATATTGTATTTTATATGTTTTTAATTACTAGCTTTGTTGTAAACCGCCCAGGGTCCCCTTTGTGGGGGGAGATGGGCGGTGATAGAATTTGGATAAATAAATAAATAAATAAATAAATAAATAAATAAGGAATACAATTACCAGCTCTTACATGAAAGTTTCATCATTTTTTGAGCACATAACAGTGAATCAATAATCAGATGTAGTATCCATTTAATTCCTTTTATAGATGGAATGTCTGATCAGAAGAATGAGGAATGAACGATCTAATCACCCCTCCAAACCTTCAAAATCTGGAGCTTTGTGGGACCTTCTGGAACAGTTTATCGAAATACATGGGATGATAGCAAAGGGAAAATTTTCATTTCCAGAGTAAAGGCAACATACATAGGTTACCTACATATACTTCACAAATCTAATCATATGTCAGTGTTATTATTTCTAAACAAGAATTCTCATTGTATAGTTCTCTTATTCCATTGAAAGCTTTAGGCAATAAACTGTATATAACTGAATGTTCATGCCATTAAAACTTTTATTATTGTCAAAATATATTTAACTTATATATATTACAGTTGTATTGATAACTATTCAAGAACATGAAGCACAGAATTAAGAAAATCTATTTTTTATTTCAGTTATGGTACTATTTAAAAGGACACCTACCCCTTATAGGGATAGAGATCAAAATAGGCACATGCATGGTCTTGCTGTGTGGCCTCCACAGTTAATGAATGACTGCTTCACCTAAAGCTCTCTGGGGGAAATCACACCCAATTTGCCAAAGTGTGATAGCCATCAGACTAATCTAAAACACTTTCTTAGGAAACACCAAGTCAGCTATCTTCTGTTGTATAAATAGATTGCCACACACATTATTTTAAGACCTACTTTACTTTGAAGGAAACTCTATTGCCTCATTCTCAAACATGACAGCTCAATAGTTTACCATGGATATATTCACAATGTGCAGAACAGTGTTGATGTGGCTTTAGAGCACTTCAAACCACAACATGGAAGAAGCATGAGTCCCTTCAGGACTGCCTCTACTGGATGAGATTCCAGGTGCCAGTACACCCTTTTTCAGTGTTTGTGTCTTTCTCACAATAAGGGTAACATTCTTAAAAGCTGCAATTGTGGTAATTTCCATGTAAGACCAATTATGAGCTACAACAGATCAAACCAGCCTATTAGTCACAATCTCCATCAAACGTAGGACTAACTTTATACATCTATCACAGACATAATCAGCAAACACTGTAAATCCATCCATCCACCTACCTCCAATTGTGGTAAACAGCCAACTGGCCTGCCAGCTGCTGCTTTTCTATAAAAAAAAACCCGGCCTTTGGGGAATGAGGCGAGTGGAAAGAAGACTGCTTTTCCTGTTGCCATCAGGAATGGGTTAAAGCCCACAAGTGTTCCCAAAAACAATTAAAGCCTTCAGATGCTAATGCATTCTCACATCTCTCAGACACTTTGTGTGGTTTAATTGTCTTAATAGTCAGCTTCAAGCTTCACAATATGAGGGAATTTTTTCTTATTCTAAGGGACATTAATTAGCGTTAAATGATGTTAATACCATCCCTGCCATTATAAGGGCTTCTATGAGGTTTTTACAGGAGAAAAAAATATTTGAGTAATTTAAAATCACATTCTAGTCTCTTTCACCCTGCTGTAGACTATATAAAATACTGACCTGCTAGAAATTAAGCCATGCTCATTTACACATTTTCTCTATACCCCCATCTACCTCCTCTCCACCCCATCGTTTGGAACCATCGACCTGCATTGTCCTTTAGCTTGAATGTAACTGAGCTACTCCCCCTGTGCCCAACCCGAAGGGTATCTTTGGCACCTCTGCAGTTTGAGCAGCTTCAGTGTTTTTTCTCCCACCCCATTCAGCCTTGGCTGCCCTTAAAGAAAATCCTAACAGAACAACGTGTCAATTTTGCATTCCTTTACAAAGGCAACTTCTATTACAGAGACCAGTAGCTTGGCTCTGCTTCCCCACAGACAGAGAGCTTTGTGACCATGTAGAAACCAGGGGAAAGGAAAACATTTCCTGCATGAAAATGCAACCTTCTTTAGCACAGGGAGCTATGCCTGGATAGGGGAGAAAATTCTTCCTCTGTTCCCCACCCTCCACAATCTCTTATTTTTCTTCTCTTTTCTTAGTTCCAAGCACCCAAGTATTATTTTGGAGAGAAAAACTAGTTTTCTCATTTGTTGAATTATGTTCTGTAAATCTATATACTGTACATAAACCCATGTACTCAGTCATTTAGAGTGGTAATGTTATTGACATCTCTTATCTCGGCACATTTCCACATTTAAGTGCTTCCATTCTACATTCCTAACATCCACATTTCAGATCCTGTTGAGCTTTCAGATCCTGTTATTCATTTATCTGAGAAATTATCTATATCCTCTTCTTTGCACCTGTTCATGAGTAGCCAGGACAGGCATGTTAAAGGAGAAAGGTGATTGAATCTTTAAATGGATAGCATCTAGAAAACTTCTTTATTATCCCAAGACCTTCAACCATCCACTTTATTAAACAAATAGGCTGTGACCCATGTTACTAGAAGACAGTCATATATATTTTGAAGATATAGTTTCTCCTGGAACTTTTCCTGTCTGGGGTAACAGCAAATAAGCCTCTGGTTTTAAGACTAGAAGATGTTAAATAGGTTTTATGTGGGTGCTTCCTATTTATTTATTTAATTTTTATCCCGCCTTTATTATTTTTATAAATAACTCAAGGTGGCGAACATACCTAATGCTCCTTCCTCCTCCTATTTTCCCCACAACAAAAACCCTGTGAGGTGAGTTGGGCTGAGAGTGTGTGTGACTGGCCCAAGGTCACCCAGCCGGCTTTCATGCCGAAGGCGGGACTAGAACTCTCAGTCTCCTGGTTTCCAGCCCAGCACCTTAACCAGTAGACCATACTGGCTCTCTATGACCTAGGGTTACCTGATATTTATTCACTATCATTAAAGATCTTTAATAGATGCTTCCTAATCTCAGTGAACCACAAGGTAGGTCTCAGAAGTCACCCTCTTTTAACAGTTTTTTTTTCATGGTAACACTAATCTCATGTCAATGATGGCTAATAAATATAATCTGAATATTTATCCTGTTAGTATAAACACTATTGTAATGACTTGGGAGTCAAAACTACTCATTCCCTCAACCTCTGAGGTCCTGGCCTACAGTATTTGGATTTTTTAACTTTCATTATTATTTATTAAGATTACCCACATGCCTTTGGAAATACCTTCCTTGCAAAGCCAAAGAAAAAGGTCACAGGTGAGTAACCATGTGTAGAAGGTCTCTTGCAGTAAGAAAGAAAGAGAAGTAACTTGATAACCAACCTGTCATCATAGGTCTATGTTTACTGGTGAATAAAATCAGAATTCCTCATTTAATATAGGAAGAAACTGTCAGGGAGATAACTGGTGAAGAAGGAGGGGGCTCCCTCCAGGGGGATAAATGCATGCGTAGTACTGAATCACTTTGCTTTCCTCCCAAGAGGCTAAAGAAGGCCCCGCCCTGATTTCTTGGGCCCTTTCTCTGAGCATTACTAGTTCATTTTAGTTTAGCTGGATTCTGTCTAGCAGAGTAGAACAATAAGGCACTAGAGCCTGTACACCAAGTCTCAGCGTGTTTTCCTTCACTCGAAGTCAGGACAGAACCTTTAGCTATATTTAGGGGGGGAAAGAATATTTTGATATTACATTAAATGTACAAAATTAGATCCTCCCTCTTGGAAGGAATCCAGAGAATGACCAACTGCAGACCTTCAGAAATCCTTTTATGCAGCAACTGGTGTGGAGTGCAACTCAGTTTGACTTATATATCAATGAAATTTATTACAAAAATGGGCAGTGGGACAATGGAGCCCTTTTGAAGAACACCTACCTTCCTTTGGTGGCCGCTTGGCTTCCCGTGTAAGATTGCAGACCTGAGTGGTCTGCAGTTCCTGGGTGAGACAGCCTTCTGTCTGCTCATTCAGTGGCAGTACGACATTGTTTAGCAACACCAGGGAATGGTCATCTCCCCCTGTTTCTCCTAAATGCTGACGGCAGGTGCATTTTGTATACATGATCCCACAGGACTCGGTTCTCCCATTCTCAGATTTCAAGCAGCTCTCCAGCCAAGTGCATAATACATGGCAACCAAACTGGCTTGGGCTCACCTTGTTCAAAACCAAAAATTCAAAGAAAGACTTTTTATCATCTTCCTTTTTGTATAATCCTATGAAATCAAAGGGGTAGACCCGACGTATCTGAATGAAATTCTTATCATATTGCAGAAATACAAAAGCATTCTTGGAATCACACAGCTGCATTATAGAATGATTATTCTTTAAGAGATCCTTAATTTTTTCATGAGAAAAATGATCAAATTGATAAGCCAGCAAGGAAAAGTTAGAGCAAGTAAAGTCCTTTTTGGAAAATTTCAGGTAAATACTATATTTGGTTGGATCTGGGTTTTCCAGCGTCCATGTGCAGTTTGTAAAGTTTTTGGGAAACATTTCGCTTACAGAATATGATCCATATATGACCCCCTTCACCAGCGTTGAACACCAGAAGTCTTGGGCAGCATTAAATCCAAACATAACCAGTAGATAGGTGGAAAATATATAAATCAGCAAATTACGAACAGCCTTCATCCTATGTCATTTGGCCTGCAGAAGAGGAGAGGAAATCAAGAATGCAGGTCAAATGCTTCGTGAAACTCAAATGCCTTCCAAAATTGCAGCCAGATATTTTCAAGATTCGAGTTAAAATGTGTGTGTGTGTGTGTGTGTGTGTGTGTGTGTGTGTGTGTGTAATTTCCCCCTTTAAAATAATTTTAAATATATTATTATTTTAACGCAAGAAAATGTTGGATGCTGTGTGAATAGTGCCACCATGTGGCCAGTTTGGCTGACTAATTTACCTTTTTAGATTTTTAAAAATAACATTTGTTATATTATTAATACAAATGTGTCCTTTTGTTTAGCACATATTCAGGTTGGCAGGTTCTGATTATTTCAATTACAAACTTACTTTATCAGATAAATTACAATAGAGCAATTATTTTTATATAGCTTTTATATATAACATTTTCATGCACTAAGGAGGAAAAACGGAGCAACTATTGTTATTCATTATCTTTTCTATGTGTCGTTGTCAGTTTGAACAATTATGATGAATTACTTTCATGATTTTCAAAATGCACAGTTTACTGTTTCCTATACTTGGGGTGTTATCTCCTATATGGCTGTCACTAGAATAGTAGATTAAGTATATTAAATTAATATTTAAAAAGAACATCTGGGTAAATCATTTAAAAATAAATTCTAGAAAAAAAACTTTCTTCCAGCTATCAGTAGAAGCAAGTTACAGAATTCTGAATACTGAAATGTATCATGAAATAGCTTTTGGGATACATGGAGTGAATTTCTAATAGAAATTATAGAACGGGCTACTTGCTTTCTTGGGATACAACTTCCCTCTTAAACAGACCCATACTGATTTTCTTTTCTTTTCTTTTTTTTATATGTGTGTTGGATAATACTGTCATCTCTATTATCAGTTCTATCCTGGAAACAGCAGATGTATTTAATCCTCATAGTAGCTGCAATATCTATGTATATCTTTCTAAAGGATGTGAATTGCAAATATATTTACATACTGAACATTTAAGAGAAAACATTTCTTAAGAGAAAGTGTGTGTGAGAACACATATTTTCAGCAGTCACATTTGTGAAGTTGCTTACTTCTTTAGTTAATGGTGACCAGTTCTCTGTGATGTCAAGTTAATATTTTTAAACTAATTAGTAAGCACCTTTTCTATTATTTGTGTGGAGACAACATACAAAGAATTAATGAGCATTTAATATGAATTCCTCTTGTTCTTTCTAGCTTTTTTACCTCCACTCTGAATGACCAGGCAGGCGTCTCCCTCCCCCAATTGCATAATGCTGAACAAATCAAGAGATTTTGTGCTTCCCAGATTATAAACCACAGGCTCTAAACATGAACAGGAGGAAAGTGAATGACTCTTAGTTTTCTTTAAATCTGTAAGCTAATGAAGAAAAGAAATTTAGGATGGGAGGGGGCAGTGTACATTGTGGAAAATAAGCTTCCCCAAGAATTGCCAAACCCATTTCTCTTTACTGAGCATTATATGCAACAAATGGCTTCTTTGCAAAATGAGGCTCAAAGGATGAGAAATAAGGAACTTGCTTATGAGCAAAGGCTGCAAATGATCCTCTACTCTACAGATGTTGCTGGAGCACTTTGTGAGTACTGTAGCCCTGTTATTATTTGGGAGGGTCTAGGCATTGAAAGACAATGTGGGATAAAAACGTAACTTTAGGAATTCTATTAGTAAGGCATACCTATTTCAGAATGTGAAGTAAGTGTGCTGGCCTTGTTTAGACACTTAATAAAAACCTAAGGAACTGGAGGAAGGGACCTCAGGAAAATTATTTCTTAAAAATTGCAAGAGCTTGCACTGGCTAGCTGTGTTCTGTTAAGTCCAAGGGCAGCATTTTGGCTTTCCTGTTTGATCAGGAAAAAGAAAATTCTCCATCAGTTACATAGGGGCAATCTTTTAGACATGCCAAACACAGCAGAACATAATATTTGGGGTACTGATGCAGCAAATGCCAGTGATAAGAAGTTCTTGGTCATTTCAGAAGCAAGACTCTCAGATGAATCCTATCATGGAATGGGGGAAGAGAAAGCTGTTTTAAAAAGCCTGATTCCAGGGGACCTAAGATCCATGGGAACTCCGTCTCTTCCACTGAAAAGCAATCTGCTCTCTCTCTCTTGCCCCCACCCCAGGTGACACTAGTTTAATCAAACCTAGACGGCGCCATCACTCCACAGATTGGCTCCACCATGGAAGAGCCACAGACTTCCCTGAAACTTCCCATTAACCTAAGCATCCCCTTCTTCCTCTTCTTTCAGTGAAATCACCTTGTTCATTCACAAACCTTCCTATGGAGGCAAGATTCCTCCTGCAGCTTCGCTCCCAATTGCAATTACTTGCCAAGGAGAGTTCTCTAACTTTTGATAGCAGGGTAACACTCCGGATGAAGAGATCCTGCAGGTTAGGGTTTGTGTGTCGAGTCCTATTGCCTCACCTCGCCTTTCTTTCCGAGCAAAAAACAGGCTAAGCTTCCCACCTCACCATCCTAGTTTAATATCCTACCACCTTCCCATTTCATGCATGACCCTTACCTTCCACTCCGAAAGCAGGCAGCTATGTCTCTAAGAAGATCCTAGCACCACAAGCACACGTCCCAAAAACAGGCACGGAGACATTCCCCTTCTGGCAGAAGCATTGTTGCCCATTTTCCTCAGCTGGCATTCAAAATCAAAGAAGAGAGGTGGGGGCGGGATAAAAATTAAAATGTGTGGGGGGGGGGAGGCACTCAACCCGGCCAAAGGGTTTCTTTCAGATCTACAAAATTCAACCAAAGATAAAGTGGGGGGGGGGAGGAAAAACCCAAACCGGATTGAGATGGGGGGAAAGGGAGACTGCAGGAGAAAAGGGAAGGGGGATAAAATGGACTTGGTTTAACAGCAGCTATCTTGGTTTGTTTTACTTGAAAACAGTCTAACCCTACAGCAGAGAGACCAGGCGAAAGAGGTGAATCAGAAGGCAAACTCAAAGAGATCCACTTGCCCTATTGCAGATTTGTTGGCGGGCTTTGGCTCTTGGCTGTTGTCAGATTGCTTGTTCTCGTTCCTCTCTTCGCCTCCCTTCTCTCTTCTTCTTCCTCCTCCGGCTCTCAAATACCTGAGGGAAGAACCGCGACTGAGGATGGGGAAATTAATATCTCGCTCGCTCTTTCTTTCTCCTTGGCCAAGGATGGCGAATAGCTGTTTCAAAGGTAAGAAGCAGGACTCCGTCGAAAGAAGGGAGAGTGATGAAGGTCTGGGTGAGCGCGGGAAGAGCGAGTTACTGTATCTGTATGTATGTGTCCATGTGTGCCCGAGTTTGTGTGTGAGTGCGTTTGTGTGCGCTCGCGCGCGTGAGAGAAAATAGAACTGCCGCGAATGTGTGAGTGCGCTTTAGTGTGCGCCCGTGCGCTCGGCTTCCTCTCCAGTGGCTCTTCGTGTGTGTGTGCGCGCGCGCGCTGCTTTCTCGCTCTCTTCCCAGTGGTGAGTGTGCCCGGCGCTCTCCAGAGCGCGGGCGCGCCTCTGCGCGGTCACCAGGAATCTTTTCCTCCCCCTCTTCCGTTACACCAGACAGCGCGGGCTTTAAGCGCAATCGCCGTATGCTCTCTTCGGGGCTTCTCTCCGCGCCTTTCCCCAATGTGCGCGCGGGATTTGCGTGTGCCTGTGTGTGAGCGCGTGAAGTAAGCTTCCCTCTCAGCTCCGGCAAGTGGAGGCCGCCGCGGTGCAATTTTACGCGTCACAGCTACTCAACCCTAAGCACGTCTTCCCTCCGTCCCCCTCCCCACAGCAGCCCGGTCTTTTTTCTGCGTCTGGGAGGTTTTTCCAGAGTCAGTTCCCATGCCGCTGTGTGGCCGGGTGCGAGCGAACCTCAGAGGCTGGGCAAAAGAAGGGGAGCGCGCGCGCGCGGGCGGGAGGGAAGATGAGGAGTAAGGCAGCGCAGGCATTGATCTCTTTCTCTCCCCCACCTTCTCTTCCCCCCCCCCCCCCCCAAAAAAAAAATCCTCCCGCCTTTGGTCTTTGCTCTTTGAGTACAGCCCTCTGTCGCAGCCCCGAGAGCTATCAGTTCGCCACCGCGATGCAGGTTTAAATGATCTGGCGCTCCGAAGGAAAAACATCACAAGTCTCAGCTTTCAAAGTGCCGCCTTCCACAGTCGGGAACAATGGCCATTTTCTCCGCCAGGCTGTAATTAACACTTTGTTCTTTGCCCAAAATCTAGGGGCTCTCTGGGTTTAGAATTGGGGCTGCGTTCTTATGGCTGAAGAAAGATGCAATCAGCTTGCAACAGCAAGTGCTTCTGGACTCCTGTGATTTCTGCTCCCTCTCCCCTTTATTCTCTCTCTTTCCCCTACATTAACGTCTGTGGGAGGGCAGAGAGGGACGTGAAGGGACTGTTATTTATTTATTTGTTTCTTTGTTGCGCTGTTTTAATCGGTTTATTCGTGGCTATAGGAGCTTGCCTGCTTTCGTTTCTCTGTCGCGATAGGGGAATGCCTGGTGGCGTAAATATGTAGCCAGATGTTCGATTTGTCTGGCTTTTTTTTTTTTACATCTACTATCCCCCGCCCCACTGGGATATTTTAACACCAATGACAGAAAACTGAATGGCCATTTGAAAGTAAGATTAGCCTGTCCGGAATAATTCTTGAAAGCGAGATGGACGCAGCTGAATGACAATAGGCACGAACGGACTTTTTTTAAAAAAAAATCATCAGAACTGCACTGCAGAAGAAAGAGAAGGCAGGTCAGCCGTGTTATTGAACCATGAGGTTTGTCGATTGAATTCAGGGAACCCAAAGGAGTGCCACATAGCGTCTGTGTGTGTGTTTGTGTGTGCGTGTGCGTGCGTGCGTGCGTGCGTGCACGCGCATAACCAGAATGTACAACCGGGAAAATGTAAAACTTCAAAGAATAAATACCAAGGACTGGTCTAAGGGTGGGGATGACGAAGTCGGAAGAATGCTATGGGGATATCTAGAATGCAGGGTTAGCGTCCATACCAAAATTGTATTATCTGAAATGGAAGCCCATTGAAAAGTAAAATGATAGAATCACAGTGAGTCGGGGTGTGGGGGAAATGGCAGTGAAATGATGATGACACTTGATGGTATGAACCGATTTTGTTCAGAATGGAGTGCCAATGTGATGACAAAGTAGAATGTTACTAGAAAAGTTTGGGTAGTAATTTGACAGTGAAATAACAGTATCTAGAGCACAATGATATGTCATTGCCCAATGTGACATAACAAAATGGATTCCAAATGGAAAATGACAATAGACACACTTTGTGGTGAGGAGACACCTGGGACTGGGCAGAGCATTGAAAGTGGAATGACAGTGGCACCATCAAGGCAGGCTTGATGAGGTTTTGGACCCAGTGCAGAGTACATATGGCTGCTGAGCAAAATGGTGGAAGAATAAGGCTGGATGATAAATGGATGCTATGGAATGAACAGAATTACTCAGAAGCAGCTCTAGGAAATGGGTGAATGACTGCGAGCAGTATAGGAAGGTGAGTTGAAAGAGAAAGTGGAGGTTACTTACAGCACAGTAACCAGGTTGAATGACAAAAGGGAGAAAATTGAGAATGAACCAAATGTCAAGGGACCCCTTGGAATTAAAAGCAGAGTTTCTGGGAAAGAGGTGGGCTGATACTGGAAAAATCATGGCAACTGGAAGTAGGAACTGGGATGAAGGGTAGGATGGAGGAGATCACAGAACAAATGGCGCCCAGGTTGGCACCAGGCCTTTGAGGAAGAAACTCTAGCAATTTGGGGAGTTGATTAGGAGTTGATTGAAGACGTGGTTCTGTCAGTGGGCCTGGGGACCCCAGGTTGAGACAGAGCTGATCAAGTGGCTGATTTGATTGTGTTTTCAGCCGCCGTGGGGGGTGGGGGTGGATTGATTGGTTTTTGTATTGTGGATTTTAATTCTGTAAGCTGCCCAGAGTCACCATGTGTGAGTTAGGTGGCCATATAAATTTGTTTAATTAATAAATAAATAAACAAACTAGAATGCCTGAGGAACCTATTAATGGGACACTCTTATACATGCATCATAGAGTTAAAGGGGTAAAAGGTAAAGGTACCCCCCGCACATTTGTGCAGTTGTGTCCGACTCTAGGGGCCGGTGCTCATCTCCGTTTGTTAGCCGAAGAGCCAGCGTTGTCCCGAGACGCTTCCGCGGTCATGTGGCTGGCATGACGCACGCGGATCACTGTTACCTTCCCACCGAAGTGGTACCTATTCATCTACTTGCATTTGCATGCTTTCGAATTGCTAGGTTGGCAAGAGCTGGAGCTAGTGCAGGAGCTCACTCTGCACGCAGGGCTAGGGATTCAAACCTCCAAACTTGCGATCTTCCGATCAACAAGCCTGGCGTCTTACCCGCTGAGCCACCACGCCCCTTTAATTCTGTAAGCTGCCCAGAGTCACCATGTGTGAGTTAGGTGGCCATATAAATTTGTTTTATTAATAAATAAATAAACCAACCAACTAGAATGCCTGAGGAACATATTAATGGGACACTCTTATACATGCATCATAGAGTTAAAGGGGACTTATCCCAAATAAATGTTTGTAGGAATGTTACTGGGAATGAATGAAATACTATGGGGTGGCTATGAAAAACTAATCACCATTTTAATGGTTAACAGAAAATGCAAGAATTACATAATGTTGGAAAGCATTGATGTCAAGGACACAGGGTAGAATGAGAAAACGAGCTATAAGAAATTGATAGAATTATTTGATGGGTTCTTAGAGACATGACAGAATAATAAAAATGTCTTGGGCATAAATTGGTAGACTGTTAAGAACATACATTTGACAGAAAAGACAGATCTCACTGGAAGAGGTAAAGTGAAGCTCATGGAAAGTGTGCATATGTGTGTGAGAAAGATTTTTGCGCAAGAGGAGATAGAACTGATGGGTATTTTTTAAAAAGTAATGTACGAGATAACTGTATACATCACTGGAAGCTACAAAACGCATAAATAAATAAGCCCTTACCACTGATTTCCTCATAATCAATGTAGATTTCATAAAGACAGGTTCTTCCTTGGTACTTTCCAGAGATGTTGGAGCAACTCTAAAAATTTCCTGCATGTGCTCCAACTGCGGTTGTTTCAACACCTCTGATATGGGCAGTAGGTTGGAAAGTCATATAAAATAAATGCACTCTGAACACAGTAACCACACTTTCATGAACAAAAGTTAATGCACAAGTCAGCTTTAGTAGTATCTTGCATAAATGCTGCAGCATTTGCTCCTGCTCATCTGACAAAAAAATTTATTTTATTTATTTATTTATGTTTCAATTTATATACCGCTCCATCTCCCCGCAAGGGAACTCTGGGCGGTTTACAAAACACAAAAATTAAAATCCGTCAATTAAAACAACCCAATAAAACACTCTAATATATTAAAATTAAATATAAATATAAAAATCCAAGATGCGGTGGTATGATGTTTGGATGTTTAAAAGGGCCCTATGGCACCAGCCATCCCCAAGAGGAACTGTTCCCCCCCTCCCCCCACGCAAGGCGGCAGAACCAGGTCTTTAAGTTCTTTCTGAAGGCTGGGAGCGATGAGGCCTGCCTCACCTCCGGGGGTAGCATATTCCAAAGGGTGGGCGCCGTTATCGAGAAGGCACGCCTCCTAGACCCCGTCAGGTGACATTCCTTTACGGATGGGATCCGTAGCATGCCCTCTCTGAATGACCGAGTGGGACGGTTCGACGTTATGGGGATGAGACGGTCCCTCAGGTAACCTGGCCCCATGCCATGTAGGGCTTTAAAGGTGATAACCAACACCTTGAATTGGACCCGGAAGCACACAGGCACCCAGTGCAGCTGTCGTAACAGAGGTGTCACATGCGCTGATCTAGGTGCACCAATAACTGCGCGAGCAGCCGCATTCTGGACCAATTGAAGCTTCCGGATACTCCTCAAGGGTAGCCCCATGTAGAGCGCGTTGCAATAGTCTATATGGGAGATGACCAGGGCATGAGTGACTGTACGGAGGGCCTCCCGATCCAGGAAAGGGCGTAACTGACGCATAACACGAAGTTGTGCAAAAGCCCTCCTGGCCACGGCTACCACCTGCTCTTCGAGCAGGAGCCGTGAGTCCAGAAGAACCCCCAAATTACGCACTTGGTCTGAATGGGGTAGTGCAACCCCATCCAGAACTAGAGATGACAACTTCCTGGATCCACGGGAGCCATCAATCCACAGCCACTCTGTCTTACCAGGGTTCAGTCGAAGCCTGTTGTTCCCCATCCAGACCCCCACAGCCTCCAGGCACTGAGAAAGGGTAGCCACTGCATCACTTATCTCACCAGGGATGGAAATATATAATTGAGTATCGTCTGCATATTGATGGTATCTCATCCCATGGTGACGGATGATCTCACCCAGCAGTTTCATGTAGATGTTAAATAGGAGAGGAGAAAGAACCGA
Organism: Charina bottae; assembly: GCA_023362775.1. NCBI lineage: Eukaryota > Metazoa > Chordata > Lepidosauria > Squamata > Charinaidae > Charina > Charina bottae. The sequence continues at coordinate 5,110,664 of JALMGJ010000009.1, forward strand.
ACCCTGCGGTACCCCACAGATGAGGGGGCGAGGGTCGGACCTTTCCTCTCCTATTACCACCGATTGGGAACGGCCCTGGAGGAAGGAGGTGAACCAACGCAGAACTACGCCTCCCACCCCCAACTCCCTGAGCCGTCCCAAAAGGATACCATGGTCAATGGTATCGAATGCCGCTGAGAGGTCAAGAAGAGCTAGGATGGATGCACTCCCTCCATCCCGCTCCCGCCGGAGATCATCTGTAAGCGCGACCAATGCAGTTTCCACCCCATATCCCGGCCTGAAACCCGACTGGAAGGGGTCCAGATAATCCGTATCATCCAGGATCCTCTGGAGTTGCAACGCCACCGCTTTCTCAACCACCTTCCCTAAAAAGGGGAGGTGGGAGACAGGACGAAAATTGTCCAATATAGTAGTTGTCCTGTTATTGTACTAACCAAGCTTCTAAACATAATGTCAGCTAGAGAATATCAGAAGAACATGAAGAAAATAAAAATCTGATTTGCAGAAACATGAATTCTTTGTTAAAGGTACTGATTTATTAATTTATTATTTATTAATTTTAATGGATATATTTCAATCTTTCCCTTCCTCCAGAATATCAGAAAATATCATTATATTGTCCCTAACATTTTATCATCGTAATAGTCCAGTGAGATATTTTGGTAAAGAGATAGTGATTGGCTCATGAGATTCAGTCTAAATATGTACCCATTATTTTACTCAGGAATCTGTTGCTGTGTAAACAAATGCACTTTATAAAGAAGTGAGAGGATCTTATAGACCCCTGGTTATTTTTATGTTTCCATAAAATAAAATGGCATTTTATTCTTCCATTATTATTTTTTACATATGGCATGTCTCCTTTGGGAGCCAAAGGAGCCACTATTCTCCATAGAGACTATTCTTATTGGAGATATCACTTCACGCAATTTTGTCTGAATTCACACATAATGCTAATCCAGAATTTGATTGAATGAGCCAAAGCTTAGTCTTAACTATGAACCAAGTGTCTGCATCATTCCATTATTTTCCATGTTTAACTTTGTATCTTGCAGAGCATTATTCTTCCAGCCTTCCCATTTGAACAGACCATTGAGCTCTTTTAAATTTAACCAATATGGGTTTAATGCATGCATTTAACAGCCACTCATGCTTCTCTTGTTTTCTGTTCCTTACTTGTTTTCAATGATTATGCAGATGTATCAATTACTATAAGTGGGCATTTGGCCATCTATAATTTGCTTAGAATCTCCCTTTTTACAGCCTTCCTATTTAGTTCAGGTTGGCTGGAGTTAAGCAATGGAACAAAACAATGTGGGCAGGAGTGAGGGAAAGGAAGCAGTAACTGTGAGCAGGGCCGTATTTGATTTCTTGAAAATCAGCTGCCCTTAGGTGAAGTTTCCCTTTCCTCTTATTTCTCTCTCAACTGCCATGTGTTGAAATGTTCATCAGTGACTCTTCTTTTTTTTTTGGAGAAAAAGCTTTTTAACGAAGGCTACCTAGAATAGGAATTATTTTGTTGCATGTTTACTTTGCTTAATTTTACACAGAGAACACAGTATTTAGAAGGGACTTTGCTAAATCTGGCAGTGTCACTCACTTTAAATTTAATTGGTTAGCTGCACGGTGCATTTTTTTGCATGTCAGGAAAAGATGCATTAACATTCTGGAGAATGTACAAGTCAATTATTTTTGAAATCATAATGGTTTTTTTAAAGATACTGTTGCAATTACACTCTGCATGATTTCTGATTGATAATGTTATTGATCATAACCACCTTTGTCCTAGGGTACCAAAGAGGATAATATTTCCACTCTTCCTCAGTAGATATAATTTTGGAGATATTGCTGGTACTAGTGAACAGCTGGCAGTAAGATCTGCTCACTAGGAATTCCACTGACTTTCACTGGTAAACAAACTCAGTACAAGATGTTGGTTATGTGCAACATATAATTTATTGTATGGATACTTGGCAGAGTCACATTCACTATATCTGTGATCAGCAGCCACAAAGTTCCTTGTCATTAGAATTCTTTGTTCCCCCCAAATTCTTAAAAGAGTACATCACTACTGACAATATTTAGCTTATTCACTGCAAACCTCTGAGGATATTTGCATTGGCTGCTTGCATAGCAGTAGAATAATTATAGGATGTATTTCTTAATTTGTTATCATTATCATCACCATCATCACCACCACCACATTTATATTGCACTTTTCCACTAGAACTGAAGAAAAAGTGAATTTGGGGTCTCTCATTTGACCTTCACAACAGAGGTTGGCCTCAGAAGTAATTACTGTTTCCAAATCAGCTATTACCTCCATAACTGAAGGGGTCTAAAACTGGGAGTACACTATCGTAGGTGTTAATAGGTCATATGAGAGCTGGTGTGGTATAATGGTGAAGGTATAGGAATAAGAATGGAAAGTCCACCTTAACCATGGAAGGTCCTTGGGGGACTTTGGGACAAACACTCTCTCTTTCAGCCCAGCCTACCTCACAGGGATGGTGATGTGGGGGGAAATAGGAGGAAAGAGCAATATGTTTGATACTTTGACCTCCTGTTACAAAAGGCAGGATATAAATCTAATACATGAATGTTGAGAAAATGGATGTATAAACTAAGTATTTAATAATATCTTCCTCAGCCATCATAACTTACTCACACTCCATGCTATAGTTGATAGTATCCTGTTAGTTTTGATTAAATGATGCCATCAGACAGACAGCTGTGAGTGGGGGTAACTTGCAGCATTGCTTTTCATTTTACATTTCATTTATATAGGGACATTTTAGATAAAATAACACACAGATTAATGGCTCTTTCAGTGCTGGGCAAGAAATAATGGTCTTGGGATAAATAATTGAGATGATATAATAGACATTCCAAAGAATATATACAAGTAGATACTTTAATAGTAAAGTATGAAAGATGAAAACATCTAAACTATTTCATGTATGCTTCCTTTTAGATCTCTTTAAAGGCTATTATGTTTAAAAAAATGTATGGGCTTCATGTCAGCTGCTTCCACCTTTTTAGAATATAATGGAAGCTAAGCTACCCTGTACATAGTTTGAATCAACTATCAGGTTTTTTAGTATCTGCTACTGGTTTGTGATAGGTTAATTTGTCACATTTGTAAATTAATTATGAGGTCCAATTTTTTTCATTCAAGGTAAATTTTGTATCACTAAAATATGATAAGTTGTATCTGTAATGATCTGTTTAATTCAGCCTATTAACCAGTAACAGCCTAGAGTCATCCTTTGCAATTGCAGCTCCTGGCAATATATATAAACTACAATACAACCTTGTAACTTTCATTAAAGAGGTCGGCTTTGAAAGCTTCTCTGCATTTCTAAGGGATTCTTCAGTGGAAATCAATTAATGATTAATGACTAAATAGTAGAACCTGATGATGATGATAATGATGATGATGGGAGTCTGCAACAAAATGTCATAACATCTCTAGCATATTATAAACTATAAGGAGCTCAAGCAGGACACTCCTCTCTCCAATGAATTTTCAGTTTTCTTCTCTCACTGACTTTCTGTGATGGTATGTGGGAATGACCTTGGGAGACAGGGGGAAGAGCCACAGCCAGGGGAACAGTCAGATCAGAGGCATCTTAGCCCACAGCAGAAATGTGGGCATGGGAAACATCTCAGAAGGGACCCTCCTTATTTTCTTGGGCTGTAAAGGCGATGGGAGAGAAATGTACTTTCTGTCCTGACTTCGAGTGAAGGAATAACACGCTGAGGCTTGGAGTTGAAGCTCTAATGTTTATTGTCCTACTCTCCTTAACAGAATCCAGCTAAACTAAAATGAACTGGTAATGCTCAGAGAAAGAGTCCAAGAAATCAGGGCGGGGCCTTCTTTAGCCTCTTGGGAGGAAAGCATAGGGATTCAGTACTACACATGCATTTCTCCCCCCTGGAGGGAGCCCCCTCCTTTTCCACCAGTTATCTCCCTGACACCTTCAGACTTGCAAGATTCTGTGTAATGTAACCTTCAAATAATGTAGAATTGGTTCATCTGGGCGTGCTTCCTGTCTGGACTACCTCACAAGGCTGGCACCTTCAGCATTCTGGCTGTTCTTTTGAGAGGTGGGGAAGGATCATCCATGGGTGCTTTTTTCATTTTAAGCTATATTAATCTCCAGGTTTTCCTGAGGATGCACATTTGTTCTATATTGATCTTCATTGGCTCAATTTTGGCCCCAATCCTGTAAGCCTCTCCACTGGAGGCCATTTCCTTGTAAGTGATTTATGATATCTTCTGGCACAACCCAGCCATCCCTATGGAAATATAAAGTTGGCTCTCTTGACCATTACTACAGCACAATAGTTGGAGGATGCTAGAAGACTCTATAAATCACTAACGTAGAAATGGCCTGAGTTTGCTGTTATAGAGAGCAAGTATTTCTCTACTGGGCTGTTTAAAAAAACTGATACATCGGAGATGTAATCTGGACAAGCACTTCCACATGAGGACTTTGTGACAGTTTAAATCCATCTCTGAACCTCTGTGTTCCAACAATGTTATAAAGGTAAGTAATGTTATCTCTGACTCAGCCACAGTATATTTGAAAAGGCAGAAAACCTACCGTTTTCTTTAAAGCAATGTACCTCCCTCAAGCTTATGGGTATTTGGTTTCCCCGTTTGTAGAAATGTCTGTCTCAACCCTGTTTTCTGGCTCCTGGCCTTAGTAGATCTTTCACAGGAATAGGGGGTTTGACAGCTTTGCAGTTCCCCTTATAGGATCTGTTAAGATTTTAATGTTTCTTTTGCATAAATCCAGACAAATGCACACAAAATGAAGGACATATGCATGTGAGTATGTGTACAATATATTTATTTTGCATTTTTTGCATTAAGTTGGGGATTTTTGTTTCTCCAAATCCTGTGGAAGCTCAGGGCACAATGATTCTTGTTCTCATTGTTGCAAGACTGGCAGAGGAAAAGATGAGTGTGGCTCATCTTCAAACTGCTTTTGAGAGATTGGGGAATAGAAAATGGCAATACAAAAGTACCCTGAATCTCATGATTTTCAGTGGGAATATTACACGGATGTTCTTGCTTTGAAATGATTGCATTTTAAAATGGATTTTGGCTGGACTGTGTTGAAACACTAAATTTCTGGATCCATCCTTACATCATTTATATTCGGATTACCAACATTTGACAAATTTATTATTTCCATATGGAAAAGAAATAGGTGATTTTCATGCAACTGGGTGACCTTGGGCCAGTCACTCTCCCTCAGCCCAACTCACCTCACAGGGTTGTTGTTGTGGGGAAAATAGGAGGAGGAAGGAGTATTAGGTATGTTCGCTGCCTTGAGTTATTTATAAAGATAATAAAGGTGGGATAAAAATTAAATAAATGGATAAATATTTAGGAAGCACCCAGATAAAACCTATTTAACATCTTCTAGTCTTAAAACCAGAGGCTCATTTATTCATTAATAAATTTCATTAAGCAACCGCACATTGCTCTGCTGTTACAGTATTTAGGTTTGCCCTTCCAGAAAAGGGTGAGTGTAAGCCGCTGCTAAATAGACATCTAAGGAGATGCTAAATAGAGAACTAAGAAGAATCATATCACCCCCAGGCTTTGATATAGCATCAGCACGAAAACAATGAGCATAATCTAGTTCAAGTCACCCAATTCTAAATACATAAGGCCATCCATCTACAAGAAGGAATTTTAGGTGGTAAATTCCTCAAATCTCACTGGGCAGAGTCAAGTAGTGTTCTTTCACTCTTTCCCTGAAAGATAAGTGGAATAGGGAGGGGGATAGTTCTCCTGTCCACTGCAGCCATGTGCAATATCTAAATCTATTGCAGAGAATTCACCAAACTGCTGGAGCGGGTTGTGGGGAGAGAACTGGCCATCATTGTTCTGCATTTGGAAGTCTTGCAAATGTCCTTTTGTTGGTAGCTGGAGTCAACCCTAGATTTCAATTTGAACAAATTGATATGCGCTTAGCTAGAATAGTAAAATTAATAGAAATTAGGTAATAATTAAGAAAGCCAGTTTGGTGTAGTGGTTAAGGCAACAGGCTAGAGATTGGGAGACCATGAGTTCTAGTGTGCCTTCTCTGCAGTAGCACCTGCCCTTTGGAATATCTTGCCCCCGGAGCTGAGGCAGGTTTCTTCGCTCCTGACCTTCCGGAAAAACTTGAAGACCTGGTTCTGACACCTTGTTTGGGATGGGAATGCTAACAGTTCCTCTTGGAAGTAGCTGGTGCCATGAAGCCTGCCTTATTATTAACATCTTCACTTGGATTTTATATGTAGTTTATTTATATTGTAATTTTATATGTTTAACTGTTTAACTTATTTTATTGTGAACCGCCCAGAGTTCTCTGGGTGGAGGAGATGGGTGGTGATACAAATTTAAATGATAGATAGATAGATAGATAGATAGATAGATAGATAGATAGATAGACAGACAGACAGACAGACAGACAGACAGACAGACAGACAGACAGACCCACCTTAGGCACAAAGCCAGCTGGGTGACTTTGGGCCAGTCACACTCACTCTCAGCCCTAGGAAGCAGGGAAGGGCAAACCACTTCCAAAAATCTTGTCAAAAAAACTTCAGGGACTTGTTCAGGCAGTCAATACTGACTCCACAAGTCAATACTGACTCAAAGGCACTGTGTGTGTATGTGTGTGTAATAATTAAGAACTGAGTTGAGACTTACAACAGTTCAAGTCTCAATGATTTAGAGGGATTTAATTCTGAGTACTGACTTGCATAGGATCAGATTTACCCAATATGTTGTATTGCAGAAGAGGTGCTCTTCAGCTATTGCTGAATCACAACTTCCAGCATCCCCAGCCACCGTAGCCAATGATGAGCAACTTATAAAAAGCCCACATCTCTGGTGGAGGGAGTAATGTTTGGAATTAAAACCAGGATGGAAGATATGGATGCACATCTTCAGTCAGTCATCTTAAACTTATCTTTCAGCCCATGTTATTTTCAAGGCTGTTATAAGAATCATATTGGATAATCTCATGAACTCTGCCCTGACCTTTTAGGAAGAAGGGTAGGATACAAATAAATAAAATGCAGATAAAATCTTAGATTTGAGGCAGATATTTTCTTTTTGCTATATTCAGGAACCCAATCACTGCAGCTGGACATACAGAAGTAATGACTTTATTGTACTATTCGGGATAAATGGGCTTTTAACAGCCCATAGTGTACAGTATGTCGGAAGCAACATGAAAATTCTCAGGAAGAATGTGTGAATACAGTGATGTTAGAATTCCATTGCTATAATTTATGGCAGGACTTTCACTACTGCCAAGGAAAAGGTATGCATTCAAAAGGGAATTCAAGGCAAGTCTCAAGATCCTGAGTAGGAACTGATATGGAGCTGTCTTCCTCTTCTTCAAAATAATAATTTTTTGGTGGGGTTAGGTGGGAATGGGAAAGAAAGGGGAATAGGAACTAAGTAAGTATTTCTGAATATTCTTCAGTGTAGAAAACCCCACTGAATGCTAAATATTTAGTATGGGCCCTATTTTGGGCAGAATGGAACAGGAGCCTCAAGCAGCAGATTTTGCGAGGTTATGAAAAACCACCATTTAAAAAATAAAAGTGAATTTAGTTATATTTTTAGTAACCAGAGAAGGTCAGGTATTTGTAAGGTTTTCTTATCAGGTACCAAAATAACTTGCCTGACCTTGGGTTCAGGCACCTTGACTTGGAGGCATGTCATCTGCTCCTCTGCCTCAAGCAGCAAAATATCTTGGACCAGTTCTTTCAATATACATACTAAAAATAGCCATTCCTCTTTGGGATGATCAGAATGGGCTAGCAACACCTCTTCTTGCTGCATAGTATTTGTGTTTACTGTGCCCAATATTTATGTTCTGAGATACTGCTATGTACTGGCACATTCTTTTGGTGGGATATTTTTTGGGGACATCCATTGAAGGGCAATCATCCCAAGCCAAATGACATACTTTCACATTATAATCTTGATGTATCTTGGTTGTCAACAACAGGAAAAAGAATTGCATTCAGTATGCAAATAATACTCAGAGAAGCATTTTTAAGTTTAAAATGTTTTCAGTGAAAGATAACCAAACATGTTTTCTTTTTATACTGAAATTGATGGGAAATACTGAAATACTTTAAAATATTTTAAAGAAACGCTCTTAATATTAAATGGAAAACTAAATAGTTTTTTCCCTTATTTTTAAGAAAATAAGCCTTGTTGGTTTTATTGCAGTAATGAGCACTAGCATATGGGGAAATTAAATCATTAAATACTTCCTTAGCTTTTAGGTCTGGAAAAGTTTCATGTTGCCCTCATCATCATCATGCTTCAAAAATCTGATTTATCTTCCTCCCCGCTCCTTCTCCTCCTCCTGCTGCCTTCTAAAACTCAAGCACAGCATTTTTAACATACATTTTACTACAGATGTTGCATTCATTGATTCTATAAATTTTATGAGGATTAATAACTTAATTCTAATGAGACTGCTTCCTTTTTATTACATATTCCATACTTGAAAAAATTTCAGCTCAGTCTTTTTTCTCTCCCTGCCCTAGCAACATACTTGGCTAAGCTGAGTGTACAACCAGTGACCAGGTGTCCAGATGTCTGTGAAAATGGAAAAAAGGCCCAAAGAAAATATAACCTGAGTTAATCACAAGTCTTGAAATATTCCTTGATAACAATGAATGTTTCCTGGCTCTGACACAGCACTATCTTTCATGTATTGAAAATAACAAAGTGGTGAATGGAGACAGGCAATTTTGTAATGTTTTCACCTTCAGGAACATAGATTTGGAAAAGCTATAGAATTTAGGATGATGTTGCACTCCATGTATCAGATACATATGCACACTGATAATAAAAGTAAAATGACTTATAAAACCCTGCCTAACTTGAGACTAGGCTATTTCAACATCACTTTTCCATGTGAACCTGTTGAGATTTAAAATCCTCAGCTGGCCATAGAGAAACTGCCTTTCTTGATGGCCATTTCAAAATTTCTAGACTGGAATTTTTGGGATTTTGGCATCTAAGCTAATTGTTGCTGAAGCAGGTTTTAATATGGGACTGGTATGTTTTAATTATACTTTTGTGACTTTGTATTTATTAAGACCACCTGAATTTTTAGTGGAAAGGAAGATACACATGCAATAACTAAAACAATTAGGAGTTTTTAAATAAACATGACTAAGGACTTGCCAGGAATTACTTCCATGTGTAGCTTTTAACTAAACACCTATTTCTATCTTCCATGTTTTTAGATTTCATTATGATCTTCACTAAAAAAAACTGAGGTTGGAAGATGAAAATGAATACATAGAAGCAGGGAGGCACTATACAATACTACTTGAGCAGTAGTGCTATCCAGTACACAAAACACTAGTTGAAGCACTTTTTAATATTACTTTCTTTCTTTGACTTTTTCCTAGGTGATCGAAGAACACTGTCTTTAAATAAGTTTCAAAATTCAGTATTAAAATAGCTTAAGACATTTAAATGAATGTAGAATAATTGCCTTTTTATTTCCTTCTTTCAAGTGACTTTTCCTTTCTTTGGACACGGGGGTTATGCTGTTGAACATGTTTCATTCAGGGGTTGTTCAGTAACATGAACTAATCAATGAATGAAATGCAATTATGTCTCCTGTTCCACAATCAATCAGGGTGCACTAGCACTCGGGGTGCATTTTCAGAATAACTCATTGAGGTTCATGATACCTTCCTTCCTCCCTTCCTCCCTTCCTCCCTTCCTCCCTTCCTCCCTTCCTCCCTTCCTGGCTGCATGACCTACTGTATTAAGATGCCATGAAATAAATTCTCCACCCATTCAATATAGCACATTATATAGAAAACTCAGTCTCCTTCTCTCAATTCTGCTGCAATCAGAAGCTGGAAATAAATAGTTTGCACTCAGTAGATGGATGTCATGGGCTTAAATCTGTACCTTATTGACTAAAGAACAGTTCTATAGAGATGAATAATATAAAATGGAGGGCTCAGTTTTCCTGTTCATTTTCTAAATGTACCCAAATCCTCTTTATATTAAGAAGAGGATTTTTTTTAAAAGAATGCCCTTTCTTCTCTTATATTTTTCATATTCTGTAAAATGTTCCCTGGTCATTAATCAACCTGAAGTATAACAAATAAAATCTCCCCTCAAAACTCCCCTCTGAGTTTGGCTCACTTCTACAGAACCTGAGAAAAATACTGAATCCCTTTCCTTTCCTTCTTCATGAACTGTACAAGTTTGTTCAGCAAGTGATGTTATACTACTGATAGATTTTTGTAATCACATGTCAAAAATGTACTCCAAGAGATGGAAAAGAAAAAGAAAAATGACTTTATAATTAGGATCATGTACAAGCCTTGATTCTCAGATTCTCAGATTCTCATTATGTAATGTGGATATGATACTCAGTTGCCCCAATGAGCACTGCCTGTGGAGAGCAAAGAACAACAGAACCTTGACCTTATTGGCACAAATCAGATGTATATTTGCATAGACTGGCAGCCACCAAAGGACTGAATACAGGTAGTCCTCATTTAGTGACCATAACTGGGACTGGCAACTCAGTTTTAAGCGAAGCAGTCGCTAAGTTAAACCGCTCCTGTGCTTATGATCTTACTTTAGCTTTTCTTTGCTTTACAGATCTGTGAAGTTTGTAAATGCAAGGATTGGTCGTAAAGTTACTTTTTCATCATTGTCGTAACTGCGAACAGTTGCTAAATGAGGCTAAACAAGGACTACCTGTACGCCTTTTGTTGCATACTACTCCTTTTCCCCTTCCTTCTTCCTTTACAGTAATACCATGGTTCTGACATGTCCATCCTGATGATATCAAGCAACATCGCCATTATATCCAAAATGGAAAACATTTTTTATTGTCACTTTATTAACCAGGTTTAAGCTAACTTGGGTTGGAGTGCTTATGAATGGAAGGGTAAGAGAAGAGGGTTGTTTCCATATTGATACTCTAATGCAGTGCTGTGAATTAGCATTGTGTCAAATGTTGATTAGGACAATATGTCATAGATTAATCATGCTTTGCAGTAATGTACTCCTAAATACATAGAAAAATTGGAAAATTGACGTGATCAAATTTGTAACACAATCTTTATGTACCTTTATGTGCCAGGTCACCTGTGCAATCCATCTCAGGCCATCTCTGCAATCTATTAATATACAAGGAGCAGAAATTCTAACATATTGGCTATCACACACAAGAGAAGAAAAGCAAGTGCTCCATTGTCTCCTATCCCCGATTATTGTTTTCAGTTTCCATTTTACAGGTATATCCATCTTCCATAAAATGATAAATATTATTTTGGGTTGATAATAATGTCATATGTGCCTGTATGTATTTCTCTAGAAATTTATCTCTCCCCAGAAGCAATTATTTTAGCATTACTCCTGTCAAAGCTGTTTAAACAGACTGATTCTTTAAAAGTTGGCAACACTTGTTTGAGTTCTCATGCAAATGAAATCACACTGAATTTAAATGGGATCACCATAATGATGCATTTTCTGTTCTTCCCACTTTTGTCTTTCAGTATGTACCTTTAGAATTTGCCATTGCACTTCAATAACTTTTTATTTCAGAGACATTGCAGAATCCAAGTATTCTCAGTTTTATTCATTTTAAAGTTATTCTGGATTTATCTGTAGAGATGAAGAGAGTCCTTGATTAGTAATATTAAAATGACCAATATTTAGTTATTTATACACATATTTATATCCCAACACTCTTCTTCTTGGCGATCACTCGTAGCCAAGTAAGATTGTCTTCCAGGGGTAAAATCTTAACAGTGGATCTGTAAGTGGTTGTAAAGGACAATTCTGGATCCGCACAACCTCCCACAACCTCCCACAATGAGGGCATAGGTTTCCAGGTAGAAGACAGTCACGATGAGGGTTTGCTTGATGTGCCTTCCTCTTAGCTTGTTTCTCCCTTTCGCCCTGTACTCATGCTTCTTCAAAGTCCATAGTGCCTTTAATAAAGGCTGACCTCTGATTGAAATGCTCATGAGTTAGGACTTCCCAGTTCTCAATGCTGACATTAATTTTTTTTAATTAGCTTTGAGAGTATCTTTGAATCTCTTTTGCTGTCCACCAATATTCCATTTTCCATTCTTAAGTTGGGAGTAAAAAAGCTGCTTTGGAAGATGATGGTCAGGCATTCGAACAACATGACCGGTCCAGCAAAGTTGATGTTGGATGATCATTTTTTCAACGCTGGTGGTCTTTGCTTCTTCCAATATGCTAACATTAGTCCACCTATCTTCCCAAGTAATTTGAAGAACTTTTCAGAGGCAGCGTTGATGGAATCTTTCAAGAAGTTGGAGGTGGCGTTTGTAGAGGGTCCATGTTTCACAGGTGTACAATAGGGTTGGTAGTATAATGGCTTTGTAAGCAAGCATTTTGGTCTCCTTGCGAATGTCCCGATCCTCAAACACTCTACGTTTCATTCGGGAGACAGCTATACTCACAGAGCTCATACGATGCTGAATTTCAGTGTCAATGTCGGCTTTTGTAGATAGATGGCTGCCAAGATAAGAAAAGTGGTCAACATTTTCTAGTAAATCAACTTTAAGCTGGATTGATGGTACTGCAGAGGGATTGGTTCGAACCTGCTGGTAAAACACTTTGGTTTTTTTAATGTTAAGCGAAAGGCCAAGCTTTTCATATGCTTCTGCAAAGATGTTTAGGATAGTTTGAAGATCTTCCTCTGAGTGTGCACAGACTACGTTATCATCAGCATATTGAAGTTCTATAACAGAACTTGTAATTACTTTATTTTTTGCTTTCAGCCTACTTAGATTAAAAAGCTTTCCATCTGTTCGATATATAATTTCTACACCAGTAGGAAGTTTCCCTTCAACAAGGTGTAGAATCATAGCGATGAAGATAGCGAATAAGGTTGGAGCAATAACACATCCCTGTTTAATGCTGGATCCCACTTTAAATGGATCGCTTTGAGAGCCATTATTATTCAGGATTGTTGCCATGATGTCATCATGGAGTAGCCACAAGATGTTCACAAATTTATCAGGGCATCCGATTTTCAGAAGGATGGTCCAGAGATTATCTTCCTGGGCGATTTCAATGCAAGAGTTGGGCATGACTTTGATTTGTGGCCAGGGATCATTGGGAAAGAAGGAGTTGACAATAGCAACATGAATGGAATCTTAGTTCTGACTAAATGTGCAGAGCATAACCTTGTCATTACTAACACACTCTTTCACTGGAAAAATAAGTTTAAAACATCATGGAAGCACCCACGGTCGAAGCACTGGCATCTTTTAGATTATGTAATTGTCCGTGCTAGAGATTGCCGTGATGTATTTCTCACCAGAGCCATGATGAGCGCCGATGACTGCTGGACAGACCACTGATTAATTCGATCCACGATGGCCATAAAGTTTGTCCCTCATTGTAGGCTCAAAGGAAGAAAACAAAGGCGTAAAATGAATACACTGGCCCTTCAAGATTCTACTAAATGAGCTAGCTTTCAATCAACTCTCAAGGAACGTCTGCCTATGGAACTTCCTGAAAATGTTGAGGAACAATGGATTAAATTGAAGACTCCTATTAACTCAGCCTGTGAACAAACTATCGGATACCAAACTAAGAGACATCAGGACTGGTTTGACGAGAATGATAGTGAGATTGAACATATTATTGACAAGAAAAGGAAAGCCTTCCAGATATGGCAAAAAGATATTAACTGTGCTGTTAAGAAAAAAATCTATGCCAGTGCAAAGGCAGAAGTCCAAAGAAGAACTAAAGAACTTAAGAACATATGGTCGATAAAAAAAGCCCAAGAAATCCAACATTTTGCAGATGCTCATGATGCACGGGGCTTTTTTAATGCCATAAAGGCCATCTATGGACCAACAAACTATAGTACAAATCCCTTATGCTCAATAGATGGTGTCAAACTTCTAAAGGACAAAGAGTCTATTGCAGTGCACTGGAAAGAGCATTACTACAATCTCTTTAATCGTCACTCTACTGTGGCTGATGAAGTCTTCTTGCAAATCCCGCAAAAACAAATAAGAGATGAGCTTGCAGTACCCCCTAGTTTGGAGGAAGTCAGTAAAGCCACTAATCAATTGAAAAATAACAAAGCTAGTGGACCTGATGGGATTCCTGCTGAAGTCTTTAAAGAAGGCAGGCCTGAACTTACACAACAACTTCATAAGCTCATCGAAAAAATCTGGATGAGGGAGGAGATTCCAGCAGACTTTAGGGATGCCATAATTATCACTCTCTTTAAAAGGGGTGATAGAACAGACTGTGGAAACTATTGAGGCATCTCCCTTCTTGCTATGGCAGGCAAAATCCTCGCAAGGATCCTTGCAAATCGTCTCCTATCTATATCAGAAGACATCCATCCTGTAACGCAAAATGGCTTTCGCCCTTCCAGGGGAACAGTGGATATGAACTTCACTGCACGACAGCTTCAAGAAAAATGCAAGGAGCAAAACTGCCCTCTGTACATGGCATTTATTGATCTGACTAAGGCTTTTGATACTGTGAATCGTACTGCTCTCTATCCCAACACAATCACATATGGATCATTGGTAGTTCAAAAAACATAGAACAATAATAAAACCAACAGTTGAAAGTGAGCAAGCCTATATTTCAAGGGGAAGTGAAAGAGAGCAAAGCTGACATACAGTTGCCCAGAATCTCCCAACCTATTCAGATGTGTTAGGAGTTCCACTTCCCAGAATTTTGAGCAAATATGCTACTAGGACTTCTGGGAACAGAAATTCAGAACATCAAGAAAGTACAGAAAAGGAGTCGACTGCAGTAACATAATGGGAGCATGAGATCTTAGAATGGGGCTGGCCATTTGTTTTGTTCACCAGAGCTGTTCTGTGGTCCCCATTTCTTCTCTTCCAATCTTTTGTTCTTTTTGTCTTTTTTCTTCATCTGCTCTTCCTTCCAGATCTATCCAGGCCTGTTCCTTTCAATTCTTCACCCATACTGCTTCTTGCTTCCTTAATTCTTAACCTCTCCACCTGGGACTTCTGCCCACTTAAATTTGTTCTTATACTTAGACTACATGACTTCTTCAAGCAAAACTCTTAAAGACTCTTCTTGTCAGCTGCATTGACTTTTCATTTTAAGCCAAACAAAATGGACTGCTATGAACGTTTTGTTCTTGATGATTTATCTTAGCATTTAGAAAGTGCATGAACATTCCACATCATCAGATCAGTTTAGTTAAAGAGTGTCAGATTCTTTTTCTTGTGATTACTATCACCACTGCCAAAATATTATTTATATAATATAAATATAAAAATTATTACATAGACAAGGACCAAAGACTGTACGGATATCATGATAGATAAGAATACTGTGCTTATACATTTTCCATAGGGATTTGGTTGACTATTGTTGGAAACAGAATGCCAAACTAGATTAACTTAGCATTTTAGTTAGCAGGACTCTCATTACCCCAAAAAGAACGCAATGTAGACATCAAAGCTAACTTAGTAAAAGGTACCAAATCCTGATGCAATGATGCCTAACAGACAAAATCCCGTAGCTGCAGCAGAGCATATCCCTAGCATATTTAAGTCACTGCTTACTATCTGGCAGGGCCCCATTAGCAGCCTCTCTTAGAGAACTGGAGTTCTGTTTCTCCCATGTTTCATATGCAGGCAGGTTTGCCAGCCATGTCCTTCCTTTGGATTGTCTTCTCATCACAAGGCAAAATATGGGGAAACCCCAATCCACCATTGGTGCCTCCTCCCTTCTTGGGAGTGTGCTAAAACAGCCAAAGTCCATTTTTAAGACATTTTTAACTGTCTTAAAAATCTAACTACTAGATAATGTAGTTCCTGCTTCAGTGAATTGAAGTTCTCTCAATTATCTCAAATTTCTTAGTGTAGCCTTTGGGTGTTAGGGGCAACATTTGAATTAAGGGTTCATACCAGGTGGAGAAGTAATGCAAAATTGGTCAAGTTCTTCTGGGTTTGCTCTCCTGAATTTGGTGGAAAGGTGTGGTTAGTGGCTTAAGACGCTCTCTCTGCCTTTTAGTTTCCCACTTTTATCTTCTATTTTTTGTACTTTCTATTTTTATAATCGTTTTATAATTTTTATTTGTAAGCCACCCAGAGTCACTTTTATAGTGAGATGGGTGGTGTATAAATTTAATAATAAATTTTAAAAAATGTTCTTCAAAATTGTGCCACATATTTTCAATAAATGTAATGAGATGGAGCTTTTTCCCCTTCCTCCAAAAAGAATTTAGAATGCATGCATCATGTGGTTTCAGGTTACCTTCCTGTTGTAGTAGCTTTTAATACTATCAGTCATGATATGCCATGGAACATCAGACAAGATTTTCTTTGGGGATAATGTATTGTGATGTCTGCTTGCGTTCAGGGGGTGATTCTGAAGGGACTGTCTTTTGCCAGTATAATCTGCATCTACATAGTGTCCATCGTCCCCCCACCCCCTTTTCCTTATGTTACTAGTAGTAATTTGAAACTACTGGGAGAGATCATCACGAGCTTGGGAATAAAGTGTATTTTAATATTTCTGATGCCAATTCTATTGTTGTTTTTGTTATATGATACTTCTATTTTATATTAATGACTAAGCTGTGAGAAATTATAGGCACGATGAAGACATTCTTGACCAATAGAAAGTCTGGTTGAAGGACTGGTATTTCCACACTTCTGAAAGGTGTAAGATATCCATGACTTTTGGTAGTTCAGATTACACAGTTTCAGTTAGCATTTCCTGAGCTGGCAACAATTAACTATCACATTATTATATTTATTTATTTTATGGTTCGATTTATATTTACCGCACCATCTCCCCACAGGGGGACTCTGGGCGGTTCCACATGTAATATATCACATTACAGGTAGGCCTTGAGTTACGACTGCAATTGGGACCGGGATTGCCATCGCTAAATGATGCAGTCATAAAGCGTGACATCATGTGACTGCATCGCTTAGCAATGGTAATCTAGGCAGCCCCGTGTTGTCGTTGTAACCCAAGATGCGTGGGTTGTTAAGCAGGAAGTGGAGGGAGTCTCAGGTAAGGAGCATGAGGGTGCTGCAGGGGGATGGGGGAGGCCCTGGGAGGCCCAGCACAGACTGTTCACGAGTCGGGGGAGGGGGTGCTCAGTGTGGTAAAATCTCAGAAAGGCCAAGGAATGAGGGTGCAGGGTGCATGCAATTGCAGGGAGGCCATGGAAAGGACGCAGGATGGTGCATGCATGAGTGAGATTGCAGGAACGCCAGGGAAAGAGGGTGTGCAGTGTGTGCGAGCAAAGAAAGTGGGGGGAGAGACTTACCCCAGTGACTTGCGACCTTCCTTGCCAGCTTCCCATTGACTTTGCTTGGGGGAAGCTGGCAGGGAAGGTTTCAAATGGCAATCACATGACCGCAGGACACTGCAGCTAGTCGTAAGTGCAAGCTGGTTGCCAGGCAGTCAAATTTTGTTCATGTGACTGCAGGGGCACTGCAATGGCTGGAACTTTGAGTACTGATCGTAAGACCCTTCGTTCAGCACTGTTGTAACTTTGAACGGTCACTGAATGAATGTTTGTAACACGAGGACTACCTGTTGTCTAGTGTGATGCTCTCTATATAGAAACTTTAATTGGAGCAGAATGCTGTTACTAAGTTGCTAAATGGTAGATGGTCTCAAGATCATGTTACCCGCAAACTGAAAGTCTTGGTCTGCTTTCAATTTGTTTTTCAGACTCTGTTCACGTAATGGTTTTAACTTTTTATTTTTTAATGTTTTTATTAAACACAAAAAAAACAAAGAAAAGGAATACACAAAATTGTAAAAAAGGGGGGAAAAGCTGAAAAAAGAAACAAAAACTTACAAGTGTATATTTACAGATATACATATTTCAATAAATTGAACCCTTGATTCATTACAGTCATCCATAATTGATCTATATTAATTCTGCAAACCACTGAGTAATTGAAGCGATATATTTCTGTTTCTGATGCCAAACAATAAGTCTTTTGATTGTAACTCCATTTTCTTTGCCTGTAAGACAATTTCCATGTGATAGAGATAGAATATAAATATCTGAAAATATTAAATCTCTAGATTAAATTAATGCATATATTTAAATAAAGCATTAATTTCACTGCACCTCCAACAACATGGAGTGAAGTCATTTCTAAAATTTTATTTCTTGTTGAAAAGGATGTAATTAAAAATCTATTGAAAGTTTGGGCTTTTTAAACCTCTCTTCTTTTTTAAGCAGAGACATCACACTGACAACAAAGGTCCGCATAGTCAAAGCAATGGTATTCCCTGTAGTAACCTATGGCTGCGAGAGCTGGACCATAAGGAAGGCTGAGCGAAGGAAGATAGATGCTTTTGAACTGTGGTGTTGGAGGAAAATTCTGAGAGTGCCTTGGACTGCAAGAAGATCAAACCAGTCCATACTCCAGGAAATAAAGCCAGACTGCTCACTTGAGAGAATGATATTAAAGGCAAAACTGAAGTACTTTGGCCACATAATGAGAAGACAGGATACCCTGGAGAAGATGCTGATGCTAGGGAAAGTGGAAGGCAAAAGGAAGAGGGGCCGACCAAGGGCAAGATGGATGGATGATATTCTGGAGGTGACAGACTCAACCATGGGGGAGCTGGGGATGGTGACGGCCGACAGGAAGCTCTGGCGTGGGCTGGTCCATGAAGTCACGAAGAGTCGGAAGCGACTGAACGAATAAACAACAACTTTTTTAATGGTTAAGTGCAACATGCAAGTAAAAAAAGCAAAAAGCAAAAGAACAAGATACATTTACATATACACACTTAAAGGATTTTGAAAAAAAATAAAGAAGGAAAAAAAAGGTATTTTAAAAATTATAAATAAGGTATTCTGGTAGCTCCCTTCTCTTTCTCCCCTCCCCCTTTTTTTCCCCAGCCACTAATTGCTACTTGAATATAGTTATACTTTACTTTGGACATTATTACTCATTTTTGTTTGGATCATTTTAATTGGTAGTGTTGTTATATTATTAAAATAGTTTTTCTTTTTTTCACAAACCATATTCTAAGTGCCTTATCTTGCCTTGCTGGGTGATATGTTGTATATAAGGAAACCATTCCTGCTTGAATTTGATTAGACTTCTGGTATGAATATAGACAGACAGTTTTTCCAGTGCCATATTTTCTTTAGTATTAGTCTCCCAATCCTATATTGACAGCATGATTTCTCTTTTCCAATGATGTGCCAGATTTATTCTTGCCACTGTCAGCATATATCTTAATAAATTATAATACCTTTCATTTAGGTTCTCAGGGATCATGCCTAATAAAGATATTTTGGTTTCAATTCAAATTTTATTTTCAGAATTTTCTGGATGTTTTGATATATTTCTTTATAGTACTTTGGGTTTTTTTTATATAACCACCATATATGATAAAACATTCCTTCTTTGTTGTGGCATTTCCAACATTTATTGTTATATGATTTATCCATCCTGGCAATTGTTGTCAAAGTTATATACCATATGTGGAACATTTTGTACCAATTTTCCCTAAGATTGTAGCTTGGTGTAAATTTTATTAATTTTTTCCCATAAATCTTCCCATTGATTCACTGTTATTGCTTGCTTGAGATTTTGCATACATTTTATCATACAGTTTTTTATTCGTTCTGTCTCTGTATCATATTTAAGTAGCTAAAATATTTAAGTAGCTAAAATCATATTTAAGTAGCATTTTGTAAATATTACCTAATAAATTATCCTGACTATAAGTATTCCAAATTCTGACATCTTTTTCAAAGTCCCTCCTTCTTTAAGATCGCTTTTTATTTTTCTAGTTATCTGCAAATACATTAACCGTGGTAGATTTCTTCCTTCATTAAGCAATTCTTGTTGTGTCTTTGGCCTATTTCTTGAGTCCAGATGTATTGTGTTGGCATATGTAAACCTTCGTTTAGGACTTGTCTGTCTAAGAGACTGTCTCCCTGTTTCATTTCTAACTTAAAGTTATTAAGATGTTTAGGAGAGGCTGTTCTGAAAAGACAATTCTCAGAGTCCTATTTGTTGGACTTACAGGAAATAGTGAGATTGTTCTAAAATATAAATATAAAATGTAGCATATACAGTACTCCAAGTTATGATTGGCACTAAGTCTTTCTGGTTTTAGAGAAGGTATGAAGGGACATATTCTTAACTTGGTGTTTTAAACTGTTTTAAATTGAATTGTTATTTTTAATGTTTTAGGATGTTCCTATTACTTTTGATACTTTTTGTCATATTCTCTTTGGTAGTTTTTGTAGAAAGGGCAATTACATATACAAATGCACACATAAATATAATATAGATTTTTTAAATTATTTACTATAATCCTATATTAAGCAATTTTGACTGATTTTAATAGAATAGTTAGGAATTTCTATTCAATATACAAATAATATGTTCATGGGTTATATTTATATATCAAGTTGTAAATGTACAAGATACAGTATGTATCAATAATATATTATTTATTTGCTCAGCACTATGCAAAATTTAATATAAAATAGACTCTGCCTTCAGGCTTACATTCTATGGTTCAAAACAAGATACATTAACAAAGAGATGAATATAAGCAAAATTAAAATTGAAAATAATAGTGAACACGTTTAGCATAAAGAATAATACGTAAGCGGTTCCATTACCCCTTCACATGTCATTGAATTTGTAAGCAACCTTTCTGAATAGGGCTATTACTGTCCTGAAACATTTACATAAAGTTTAGATTGACTATAAATGTCAGTCCTGAAACAGAAAAAAGGTCTTAGATGTATGGAAGTTGTATTTGAATCTTGTTGCTGGAATGAATTTGAACACGTGCTAAGATGAGTCCTTAATTTATAATTCATATTCTGATCCAATACTTGGGACTATGTGCGAGATCTGATTCAAAAATGATCTTCATCAGCCTAATGGAAAGGAAGTGGGCTGGAGTATACTGTACCTACTTGCTCCTCTTTCTCCCTCAAATAGATGAGTTGTGGTGTCATCTACTATCATCTACTATATTGATTTAAATGAAGTTCCACTTTGGGATATATGAGGTTCTATATGGAACTATTGGGTACTGCATGATCATTTTCTCATTTTTAATTTGGACTTGTCTGGATAGGTCTGATTGAGGTGTTGGGGCCTTTTTTTGTAGTGTGATCTCAGATGAGTTTGGACTGAAGAAGTGGACAGGTTCTCTGTACTATCAGTTGGCCACTTGTTTATTGAACCCAGGGCTCTCCTGGGTCTTGAAAGCAACCAGAGAGATTACTTGTGGTTGGGTCCATGCTATAGTTTCAGTATCTTTGAGAGTTAGGAGGTACCTCCTGCCTTGTAGGAAGTAGTGGTGTGCCCCCTCCCCAAGCCATCCTGGGCCCAACTAGATAATTATTTCTCTGTCTCCAATCTCTTTTTAGGGAAGGTTATTGAAAAGTGGTCATTGTATAGTTGGTGAGAACCCTGGAGGAAATGGATTATCTAGATGCATTTCAGGCTTCAGGTTTCAGGTAAGGATTTTGTATGGAGACATCCTTGGTTGCACTTGTAGATTATCTATGGCAGAGTCAGGATGAAAGTGGTACATCTATCCTTGTGCTCCATGATCTCAGTGGCTTTTGATACTGTTGATCGTGGTTTCTTTCTGGGCCAGCTCTAGGGGTTGTAAATAAGGGGCAATGTTTTGTGGTGATTATCTTCTTTCCTTCAGGGCCAGTTTCAGTTGGTGTTGGTAGGGGGGGCAGAGGTCAATCCCTAGTCCTCTCCTTTATGGAGTGCCATAGGGCTTGACTCTCTCTCCTTTAATTCAACATATACATGAAACTATTGGGTGAGTTCATCCACCAGTTTGGGGTTCAGTATCATCAGTATACTGATGATACCCAATTATATCTTTCAGGCCAGGCTGGCCAAGTGAGGCTATCAAGGTTCTGTCCCAGTGCCCAGAAGCTATGCAGGTTTGAATGGGGAGGAACCATCTTTGGCTCAATCTTACCAAGACCGAGTTTGCTTCTGGGTATGATTCAAGGTGCTGGTTATCACCTATAATGACCTACATGGCATTGGGCCTAGTTATTTGGGAGACTGTTTATCTCCTGTAATATCAGCCCAGCTGGTTTGATCCAACAGGGTTGACTTGTTCCAGATTTGTTTGATCAAGCAGTGCCATCTATCAGGATCCCGAAAGCATGACTTCTCTGTCACAGTGCCTGCCTTCTGGACTGAAGTTTCCCCTGAGATCCATATGGCCCCCACTGTGATGGTGTTCTGGAGGGCCTTAAAGACCTGGCTCTTTTCCCAGGCTTTAGGCTAGGGTAGTTGGAATCTCTTATAGGATGTATGTATGCCGGTATTGGTCAGATTTGCCATCTTGTTTATTGTTTATTTTATCCAATTGCATATTGCTTTTTGTTTTTATGCTGTAAGCTACCCTGAGTTACCTGAGTCGGGAGGTGCCCATATTAAATAAATAAACAAATAAACTAAAATACTAATTACATATTTTGTCATGGAATTATCACTAAAGTCAAGACATACTTTTTACATTTTTAAAAAAACATAGGCCTGTTTTTCACATCAGTTGGAGTGAATTACAATCCAGTAAATGACACCCTTTGATTATGTTATATTGGAATAAATAATCTGTGCATAGAGGAAAACATAAAAGATTTAAAGAAGCCATTTTTCCAGAATTGTTCAGAATTTGTTTGAGTAGCAATGTCTTGTCAAAATTCGGGAAGCACTTTAATCTAGGACGACCCTGTTGAAATCCATTTTCATAAAATATTCAACTAAAGCATTTTTCACACTGCAATATTCATCTATCATTTATAGGCATTGGTTGTTTGCTTATAATTATTACTTAAGGGATCAATAGGTTGGAAAACGAAAAAAATCTGAAGCATGTTCACTGCAAAAACAGAAATTGCATAAATGAGATATAGTTCATAGTGACTTTTAAAAATAACCCCAGGATATTTTCTCTACTCAGAGGTTACAGACAAATATATATAGGAATGTGATGAAAAATGTATATATGAAGTAAAGATTCATTTGAAATATTTATATTAGGGAAATTTACATACACAAATGAAGATTTTCCTGCATTTTCAGAATGTAAGAAATGTTGAGAAGATGAACTAATGTATATGATAGTCACACAAGATATTTTTTATCAAACTAGAACCATTCTATTGATTTGGACTAAATCTTCCCTCATTCTAGAATTGGCCATGCCGGTGTATGTTCCATGCTGCACCAGGGCAGTAAAGAGCTGGACTCTCATAATACTTCTAGAAGATTTGTTAGCTAAGGGACTGGTGACATGGATACAGCTCTAGTTATATAATTGGGACAGTACTGATTACTAATTGCAGAACTGTAAGAACAAAACACTCCAAATTTGTCTCTTAAATGAATAATTTGCACAATTGCCAGTGAACATGCTTCAGATTTTTTTCTTGTTTTCCAACTTATTGATCCCTTAAGTAATAATTTTAATATCAGTGCAGCCTTGGTTTTTGGTTTTGGCCAGGGTTTGGATGTGCAGCCCTGGTTGTGTATACATTGTTCCTTATCCAGCTACACGGTGAACAGAGAAGATAGGAGTCAAATGACTGAGTATAGACCTATGTACATACAGTATAGATCAAGAAAGCAGTGTGTACCAAAGACGAAATGAACTGGGATATTATGCTATCCTACTGAGGCCTGGAAGAATGCCTGCAATCAAAAATGTAAAATAGCCATTCTCAGGCACTCTAGCAAATTAACAAGCTCTTGTACTTTGTTTGATTTGCCACCTGCTATGTCTAAGGTGTGGCAATAGAAAATAGTAAGTTGACAGCCATTTGCACTGAGGACTCCCAAAGGATAGATTCTGCAGTGGTGCAGAATCGATAGCGAAGTATATTTCTGCATTGCTGTTTTCAGATCACTTTTATTGTCCAGCAAAAAGGCTCTTTAAGTTGTCTATATTACTATCTCTGTAAAAATTCTTTACAGAGATTTTTTCTTTTACAATGGATGTATTAGGAAAAGTTTTGTTGGGATCATTAAAGGAAAGAGATAGTAGCCATAACCATAATCATCTACAGCAAATGGATATCAGTTTGAATATATACTTTTTCACTATAAATTGTTAAATCATGAGTATGGTGGCCTTTTGACTATGTCAAATAAAATTCCCCAGATATAAGTAAAAACCTGCAATACAAGAGAGAGGCATCACCTACAATGGAAATGAGTTTCAGCTGTTCCAATAATGTCCAATGTCATCCTTCCTCTCCTTACTATAGTAGTACTGTACCTGCAAGTCAAATTCTAGCCAACACAGAGGGGAATAACAGACCAATGGAACATATGATAAAGTGACTCTTCTATTGCCCAGCCATGGTGTCATAACGTATGAAAGCATCATGAGTGTTAAAAACCATCATGATTACTATGCCTCATAGATCTTACCAATTCCCATCTTTCATTTTTGGCAGAGTTCATGTTCCCTTCTGAACATGGATCGGGGAGGCTTTTCCTTAACTCATGTTCCATGTCCATAATTTCTCTTTATCAGAACGTTTAAGGGCTAGAAGCTGTGCCAGGAAAAGGTGGCAATCTTACTCGTTATAATCATCTTAGTTAAAACCCACACTCTACTTTCCTTTTTTAGGGTTTTGCTTTTGTGATTTACTTTCAATCATCATCTGTTGATGTTAATCTGCATCACAGGGAACAAATAAAAATCAGAAACAAGCCTAAGAAAAGGCATTCATATCAACCAATATTTCAGCAAAACAGTGCAATTTTAAATAGTTTCATTATGAAAATTAAAGCTTTAATCAGAAAACTTTACAGCAAATGTTCACCCTTGGAGCATAATAATGTAATAGTGATATTGCAACATTGCTTTTATTTCACTGCTTTTCGCCTAATTCACACAGATTTATATGCTTTATATATGATCAAGCAAATACACTGTGTATTTGAAATCTCAAATAGAATTTTTTTTAAAAAAATTAGAGCAATGGTGCTACAATTCCACTATTGCTTCTATAGCTCTCCTGACTGCAAATTTCATACACATGAATAATGAATGCACTATCATATAGATTAGTAATGTGCTTCCTATCTTCTGGGTAATGGTTGTGGGTCTTACTGCAAATTGCAGGGAAATCACCATAGGAAAGAAATTCCTCTCCATGTACAGTATAGTATACATAAGGTCAAAGGCCATTTCTTTTTCATAGGAAAAAGAACATTGTCCTGATTGAGGATCGATAACCTAGATGACCCAGTCTTCTGGGGAAGATCACAGCACCATGACCCACTACTCCTATACCAGTTTGTCCAGTAAACTTTCTGTTTCTCTGTCTCTCTCAATCAGTCATATGGCCACTGAGGACAATCTGCCCCAATCTCTTAGCAGGATATCATACCATCTTTGATGGTAGAATATGCTCTATTTTTCCCTGCACTCAAGTAAAGTTTTAACTTTTTTTTTAATAATAGGTCTTGTTCCTTTAGAATAGTGTATTTCATACAAATCTGCAAGTGCAGATTTTCTCAGCAATGTATCCCCATGATGAAAGAAAATTCATTAGTTGGATTTCTGTCTGCTAGGCAATAATTACAGATACTGGAAAGAAAAAGAAAAGGCTGATAATCCATCTGGGACACTTTAAATGTAGCAGACCACATATTGGAACAGGACATTGGATTAGATAATGCTATGATGCTATTGCTGTAGTACATATAGCAACTATTTTTAAAATAATCAAAATAATGCAAGTAAATCTGTCTTCAAAAAGATAATATGTAGATGGATTTCAATATATAGTGTTAAGAGAATGCCATCTGTTAAGCAGTTTTTATAAAAAGAACAGAAAATGCAATATTTAAGTGGGATTGAATAAATCCAAATGTCTACATACATGAGTCATTAAAGATTAATCACAGTTGGTAGTCTGACATTAGTTACTTCTTCCCTTCACTAGTATGCATATAGTGGTGAATAGAATGCAATAGGAGAAGACAGAAAAGGGTTAAAGTAGAAAAATGCATAAATGGGATGAGGTATTTCATTATGAGACTTTTTTCCCCCCACTCTGTTAATGGAACCTGAACAGACCACATATTCAAAGCATGTAACAACCATAAGACCAGCTGCATTGGCTGCATATTTATTTCTAGACCCAGTTTAAAGTGCTCATAATTACTTTTGAAGTACTAAGTGGTTGGAAACCAGCCTGCATCTGTATAAACCTAGTTTTATATGAATTACCAAGGCAATGTTGACCTTAGAGTCCCTGTTATTTTTCCATAAAAATGGTAAGATTGGTGGGCATGACAGATACAGACTTTTCAGTATTAGTCCCTTAGCTGGCCTATATATTGTACAGTGGATAAAGTCTTCCTACTTGTAGTCCATCCTCAACCTCTGAAGCTGACCAGACAACTATGGACTATCATGTGTTCTTAGCCTAACCTACTGCACAGAGTTGTTATTGTGGAAAAGGGAAGAGGGAATGTTATATGTTGCCTTGAGCTTTTAGAGAAAAAGTGGGATATAAATGTAATTGATGAATAATAATCAGTTCCCCGCAGGTCCCTCGAACCGTGCTATGGCGGCAGTGTGGAGCTCAATTGACCAGAGGCTGCTAAGAATCTCGGGAGCCAGGCCACCATCCCAATCGACCACAGCCCTCTCACTATGTACCTACAACTGCCAAACATTAGCAAGAGATGATAATCTAATCTCATGGAAGAAAAAGCCAAATTGAGATGTGACATCCTTGGTTTGTGTGAAACGAGATGAAGAAAAGAGTTAGGAGCAACCTGGAAAGACAGAAGCACAGTAAGACTTGGCAAAGTAGACAGCCCATGAACAACTGGAGGAATCGGTTTCATTGTCAGCAAGGAATGGTCTTCGAAAATCGTATCATGCAATATTTCAAAAGAGAGGATCGGATCTCTTCTTATTAAACTAAGTCCCAGAAGCACACTTAAGGTCATTCAGGTATATACACCAACAAGTCAGAGCGATGATGATGAAGTGGATAGCTTCTATGAAGATCTCTCAAACGCTCTGTCTCAGAAAATGACATATACAACGTCGAACACACTCTTCACTGCAAATTAATGCGGAGGAAACTGAAAGAAGATCTGGAGAAATTCCGAGAGCAGAAACTTCTTGAGGCAGCAAATAAGCGAAGCAGCATCAGAAAGTGCAAACAGGAAATAGCACTGTGCAAAACAACAATAGCAGCATTAAAAGATAAATATGGAAAGGAAAAGATGGGAAAGAAAGAAGTTTAGCAAATCTGCAAAGAATTCTACACAGACCTGTTTGCATCCCACTTGGACATTCCAATGCCGCCATTAACCGTCATGACTGAACATATACCGCCTGTCCTAATAAGTGAAGTTCGACACGCCATCCATCAGATGACAATGGGAAAGCTCCAGGAAAAGATGGTATAACAACGGAACTATGGAAAGCACTGGTGGAGCGCTTCACCAGGTAAGTAGAGATGAAAAAAAAATTCCTGACTGCTGGAAGGAGTCTACTACAGTCCTGCTGTACAAGAAGGGAGAACGCAAAGATCTCAACAATTATACGCCAATTTCCTTATTATCGACTGTCTACAAGCTATTCACAAAAGTGTTTACAAACCATCTTACAAGAACCTTAGTCGAGCAACAGCTGTGAGAGCAGGCCGGCTTCAGAAGCAAGTACAGCACTACTGATCATATATTCATTCTTACTCAGCTCATTGAATGGTCAAGAGAATATAAATTTCTGCTTACAATCACATTTGTGGATTATGAAAAAGCATTTGATAGTGTCGAAGTCAATGCAGTAATGCAAGTGATCAGTGATCAAGGAATCAACTCCAACTACATCACACTGCTAAAATAAGCAAACACCAACTGCTTCACAAATATAACCCTCTTCGAAACTGAAATATGAATACCAGTAGAGAAGGGTGTAAAGCAAGGCAATATGATTTCACCTAAACTTTTCAATGCTTGCCTGGAAAATATCATGCACATAGTGAACTGGGATGACGGAATCAATGTAAATGGAGAGAAGATAAAACATCTCAGATTTGTGGACGATGTTGTACTGATCGCAAAAGATGCTTGAAAGCTGCAAAAAATGCTTCGACAACTTGACGCCGAAAGCAGAAAGGTGGGTCTAAAGATGAATCGCACTAAAACAAAATATATGCAGACAAGGAACCTTCCAAAATTCCGAATGAGGCTTCAGAACGAACTCATTGAAGAGGTTGACCACTATGTCTACCTGGGACGGTTAATCAGAATGAACAATGATCAAAGAGAAGAACTGGTCAGAAGAAAGAAAGCTGGATGGGCTAGATACAACTCCATTAGAGAAGTCTTACAAAATGAGAAGATCAATGGAAAACTGCATGCTAATCTTTTTGATTTGACTGTGCTACCGGCGATGCTATATGAAAGTGAAACATGGCTAACAAAGGCAGAAGAGGAAGAGCTTTCAAGAGCAGTAAGGGCTATGGAAAGATCCATGCTGAAAGTTTCTCTCAGAGACCACATCCCAAGTAGTCAGATTAGAGCACGAAGTGGAATAAATGATGTCGTTGTCAAATATCGCAAACGGAAGCTACGCTGGGCAGGACACGTCATGCGCATGTCGGATGACTGTTGGACAACAGCAGTTGCCGAATGGTATCCAAGAGAAGTAAAAGGATCCCTTGGCTGACCTCCAAAGAGATGAGAAGACACAATAGTCAAGAACTTTGGCCGAACCTGGAGAAGAAAAGCCATGAATAGAGACAAATGGAAAGCGAGTTGCGACCAGCAGGACTCTGTCCAGTGACAATCTGGTCAATCGAGGTGATCGAGGCAAGGTGATGAATAATTTGCAGAATGCTCTCATTATGGAGATATGTACAGACCCCGTTTTATTGTCTTCAAACATATTTATTTCAAATAGTTTCAGTTAATATCTGCAGTGACTATTATTTACACCGGTTTAATTTGTAGTGTGCTTTTATTGATCTATAGAGAATTATGCTGTAGAATTGTTTTATTTTTTTGATTTGAACTTCCTTGGGTATTGCTTTTTTCCTTTCTTTTTTCCTTAGAAGGCCTTATATAAAATCTGAAATGAATGAAACCAGCTGAGCAAAATAAATAGCATCTACTAAAATAAATTCTGTTAAAAAGTTTCACAGAGCAATCCTACCAGAAGATATAATGGAGTTTCCTCTCCATGAACATGTTGGAGATCCTGGCAAATCCAGCATGCCTCATCAGCATATGGATGGCTGCTCTAGGATGCAAGCTCTCCATGCTTTTGAGTAAGCTGTTTGTGGCCACTCCCACTTCCTCTCTCTTCCTCTCTTCTCTCTCTCTCTCTCTCTCTCTCTCTCCTTGGACTGGGAGCAAGCACATGGCTGTGTGCTGCTCCATTCTAGGCCATGGATGGGCCTAGGAGACTGTTCCCCCTTTCTACACGCATCTCTTGCAGCAAGCAGGGCAAGAGGTATTAAGTTTAGGGAACAGGAGGAAGAAATGGAACATCATTTATCTACTAAAATGCTGTACCTGGAATGAATAAACATAAGGACTCTTTTGTACTTACTTTTCATACCTGCCATGTCTAAGCATGCATTTCTTTATGCTTGGGTGGGCTAAAGGTGTAAGACTAACCTGGATCTCTCTAATATGCTCATGGGCTCTGTTTTTAAACAATATTCTTTTTCTTTACACGAACTTTGCAGCTCTGCTCCATTTCAGTAGTTCTAACAGACTGTTGAATGGGCTTCAGAACAGAGGTCCAACACAAAGATGTTTGTTGTTTGTTTATTTGTTTGTTTAACAATATTTGTAGGCTGCTTCAATCTATTAGGGTTTTCACAGGGAACAACAAAGCAGGAATGTAAGCAACAAACAGCTGTGATAAAAAACAGAAAATTGCAATGGTTGTTCCCAATCAACTTTGAGCAAAGGTACATTGGAATAATACAGTTTTAACAGCCTTGTGAAAAGCATGGAAGGAGTGGGGCCAAACTTAACTGTCAGGGAAGCATATTCCAAAGTATGTGGGTTACTCCTGGAAAGGCCTTTGCCCAGCCTATACCCCATGTATCTTTCAAAGTGGGAGGTCCATCAGCAAGCCCTGTCTAGATTGGATGGGCAGATTTGACTTTGGCAAGGTGGTTCCTATGTAACCTAGTGCCATGCCATACAGAGCTTTATAGGTAATGACCAGCAGTTAGAAATGGCATGGTAGCCTACAACCAACCAGTATGGTGATCATAAATTGGTGCCATTCTGCAAATAAATGGTTATCCTGCTGTTCAGCCCCTGGATTCTTTACCTGCTGCGGCTTCTGAGTTATTTCCAAAGGTAACACTATGTAAAATATGTTAAAGTAAACCAGCCAAGTTAAGGTATGAATTACTACAGCCATGGCATCCTGGTATGTAAGGTTATAACTGGTGCAACAACCAGAGCTGGTGAAGGCCTTCAGCTGCAGATTCCCCCTCCTGTTTAAGCAGGAGCTGTAAATCCAAGGCTCCCAAGTTACAAACCACCTCCTTCTGGAGGAACACAGACCTCTTTGGAGTAACTACCAGGATCAATGTTACTAGTTTGTCCAATGTTTACTGACAAACAGCAAATATTTACATGATTTAATCTGACCCTGCTTCATGCCATCCAATCCCCAACAGTGTCTGGATACTGGTTCAGGATTCATGGCATCTCCAGATTAGCCAAGTGGTGTATATTGTTGACACCACATCACACCCCAAGCTGATGAATGACCTCTCCCCAAAGTTTCATATAACTTTATAAAACACAGATGATTTTTCAAACACTGATTAAATGTTTGAAAATGCTTCCAAGAGGTCAAGTAAGACCAAGAGGGGCACCCTGCTTCCATCAAGGTCCCAGCAAAGTTCATCTACCAGTGACAATACCATTTCCATCCTATGACTGGGCCTGAACTGTGACTGAAAAGGATCCTGTTAATTTATTTCTTTTAGGATCCTCTGTAGCTGATTCCACCTCCCCCTCTTCTCAACAACTGGCCACTAAGCAAAATTTGTCAAGGGTGTCCAGAGTGAGAGATCGCTTCAAGGGAAGATGCCCAGTAGAAAAATTCTGCCATGTTTTTTGCACTGCCACTGCAGTGACAACATATGGTAAGTGCAAAAGCGATCTGAAGATTATCAGGAGCAACTCATAGGTGGCGATGGAATCTGTAAATCCTCTTGTTTCTTGGACATATAACCCAGAATAGGAGGAAAACAATGCTAGGCCTGCAGATCATATGTTTTTTTTTTCACATTGAAACCAATGATACCTAAAGCAAAAAGATAATGTTGGATATATGATCTCAATAAGAGTGGAACATCACTGTAGCTAAACATTAGATGGATGTCTATTGTAGACTGGGAAATTAAAGAATGTGATTTGGTGGATTCAGTTATAAACACTTCTTTCAGTGTTCTCTTTCTCTTTCTCTTTCTCTTTCTCTTTCTCTTTCTCTTTCTCTTTCTCTTTCTCTCTCTCTCTCTCTGTCTCTCTCTCTCTCTCTCTGTCTCTCTCTCTCTCTCTCTCTCTCTCTCTCTCTCTCTGTGTGTGTGTGTCTGTCTGTCTGTCTGTGTCTGTGTGAGAGAGAGACAGAGAGACAGAGGGGGGGGGGAAGTAATGCAACTGTGTGATTCCATATCGACATGTATTTACAGCAGGTGGAGGGGAGGTTAACTTTCTTCTCCATGCCACAGAACTAGAGATTTTGATGTGGAAATTCCACCAAGAGAACCTATATCTATCTATCTATCTATCTATCTATCTATCTATCTATCTATCTATCTATCTATCTATCTATCTTCTGCAGACATTAAGAACTGATATGACAAACTATTATCACATATTAGTGACCCCTGACAGATGACAACAGATACTTTGGTGTAGCTTCCCTTGGAAATACTAGTGTGTCTCTGACATGTCCACAAAATGGTGTGTAGCAGTATATCCAGATTCTTTATATATAATGAAGTTCAGTAATTTTAACTATATAAAATTATTTCTAGCCTCACAAAATAGAAACATTTTTATTACATGGTAAGGAAAACAACCTATAAATGATTAATCTGCTAGCAGTGCAAATAAAAGTAATTCTAAATCAAGAAAGTGTAACATAATGTAGAGTCATAGAATTATGGGGTTAGAAGGGACCTTGGAGGTCTTCTAGTTCAACCCCCAATATATATCTTTGATTTCATAAGTGTTTTTGTGACTGCAGAAGAATGGACTCCGTGTGTTATTTTTTTTAAAAAAAGCTGTCTGTTAGGTATATAAAGCCAAGCAAACAAAAACAAAACTGGAAACAAATCATGAAAAATGTTGTAAGGTTCTATTATTATTTTATTCATTACATTGTTTAAAAAGTAAGTATTTTAAAAGTAAGTGGGAGTTTTATTTCTTGCCCAACAGTAAACCAAGCAAAATAATGTCATTTATAAATGGTCACACAAATACATTTATCATTTTAGCAGGTCACAATATCAAACGTAGGAGAATTTCATCTAGCGGGGTCCAGGAGGCATGCCTTCTCTGCGATAGCAGCCGCCCTGTGGAATATCTTGCCCCCAGAGGTGAGGCGGGCGCCCTCGCTCCTGGCCTTCTGGAGGTCTTTAAAGACCTGGTTCTGCCGCCTTGCTTGGGACAAAGGAAGTAATAGTTCCTCCTGGGGGTGGTTGGCTTAGTGGTGTCCTCCTTTTAAGATCTTACCATCATTTAGATTTTTACTATTTATTATTGGATTGTATTTTAAGATTTATAGGTTCTTAGTTTTAATATTTTATTGTAAACCGCCCAGAGTCTACTTTTGTAGAGATGGGCAGTGATAAATTTGATAAACAAATAAACAAAACAAAACCTCTCCCTTAGATCGGCCATATAGAGAATGGCACTAAAGATATCCTATTATAAAATTCCAAATCCAGAAGTTGTTTTACTCCTTCCATACAAAAATCTACTCCTAGTTATCCAAAGCTTTCTTCATTTTAGCAGTATAATTTAGGATTGCATTTTCCAACCAGTTAGAAGTCAGAAACCTTTATTGATCTACTGAAAATCACGCAGACTTCTGTCAGTGTCAGGGGCCTGGTGTGGACCCAACAGACTTGAATGGTCTCATGCATGCCTTCCATAGAAGTAGGGTTATTGAGAATGAATGTGAGCTTGCCCAGGTGATTCTCTGGCCAGCTGATATATCTTAGTGTTGGAAGTATTTCAAGGTTGGGAAAGTTTTCTGTTTTAACTAATTTACAGGGTTTAATTTACAGAAAAGAAAAGAAAAGAAAAGAAAAGAAAAAAGAAAAGAAAAGAAAAGAAAAGAAAAGAAAAGAAAAGAAAAGAAAAAGATTCTTGCTACCTTTCTAGCATGTATTATATCTCTCAATAATAGTTCCCACAAAAGTAGACATTAGAAGTAGGGCCGAAGCAGTGTTTGGCACTATGGGTATAATCTTCCCTACATCTATACCAAGAAGTACATTTTAATAATGAATGAGAAATACCTGGAGCTGAAGCAGAACTTATCACTGACCAATCCTCAAAAGTTTTCGAGACTGCTGGAATTGGGTTGCTCAGAACTGGGTCTTGCAGTTTTAACAGCTGATGCTATTCAGATATCAAATGGATCTATGAATCTTCCATACAAAGAATATCTTCTCTTCTCAGCAGTAATACATCAGGAATGTACTCCAACAGAATCATCATCAGGGAACAGCTCATATTTTCTCCCCATAGGATCAGAAACAACGGCTGCTTTAAGAACTGCATCACTGAATTGAAATGTTGCTTCACTTACCAGGGTACTTTGGTGAAACTTCCAGTTTTATGAAATTCATAATTCCAGAGGATCCATCAAGATCCAGTTTCTTGATCAGTTGAAATGCAGGAAAATATATGAACAAGTCATGAACTGATCTGACTTGTCAAAATTTTCTTTGATTATGTCAACAGATGTCATTATTTTTGTTCTCAAGTTTAACAAAACATTCAAACAGGACCCTAAATAGCTTCAGCCTGGCAGGATGCAATCTGTTATCACACTGAAGATTGTATTTAAATTAACTAATTGAGTTATAATTGCCTGCAGAAACAGAACTAAACCTTTAATATATATGCTCTGTTCTCTAGGGTTCCAGATGACTTACAATATCTGTTGACTCCTACTTTGTGAAGTTTTAGTGGAAGAGGTTTATTATCTTCACCACAATAATATATGAAAAAACCATTTAAGGCCATTGCATTTGTTTCAGGTCCTCTCTTATCATTACAAAATGAAATGTCTTTTCTAAGAAATTCTTGGGGGTGGTTGTAGGAATTCTGGGATGGTAATACCAGAACTCCACACAGCTTCTTATTAGTATATAGCAGAGTAGAAGCGTTCCCATAAACTTGCACAAGGCTTAATCAGTTCAAAACACAAAATAAACACACTTCACACGTTAATGTAAAGTTACAGAAAAAGAGTTTACAATTTTATTGTAACTCACAGTTCCTTAGTAGAAACGGTCCATGCGTGCAAGCAATAGGTTCTGATGAGACCCACATGCTTCTTTAATGTGGCCAACCTGAATGGAAGTGTGAGCAACATGGGCAGCCATAGCTGACCATCCTCCTTGGTAGGAGATTCGAGCAGAAAGGGAAGAAGAGAAGGGAACAGGAACAGGAAATTGGGATTCAGCCCCTCCCACACAAAGCAGGTAAGACTATGTTACAGCAGAGGCTGCCTCCTCCTTCAAGCTTGTGTGAGACGTGCTTGGTTGAAACCCGATATCTCTAACAGGGGTGTCCTTTGTTCTCAAAATGTTAGAAACCCATCTGGAAATTATGTGGATCAAAGAATCATTGCCCAATTATTTTCCTGCTAAATTGCAAAACTATGGCCTGCTATGGTTCAGTTCAAGTGAATGAGAGCTCTCTAGCACAGCAGCAGCACCCCATCTTTGTTGTCAACAAATATTGAATTTTGAACAAAACCATGACAGGACAATGATTGTTGAGTAAAGCATTTTAATTATAGAGGTCTAAATTATTTACTGTAAGCGTTTGAAGAAATCTCCCAGCATCTGATTCCTCTTTCCATTAATATTCAACTGAGAATCTTAGGTTTAACTAGAAAAACAGCACAACCTAAACTAAATAATTTAAATATTACCAGCAGTGCTGAAATCTAGTTAAAAAAAAACAATTTATCCAAAATGCCCTGCCACCTCAATACATGTCAGAAACGGGTAACAAATAATTGGGCTCTACCCCTTTTCAGTCTCCTACAGGCTAGAGCATTATTCTCATCTTCAGCAATCTCCCAAGAATCTGGATCTACTGCTTTTTGCAGAACAAAATGGATTCTCATCTCAGTGTACCACCAATAAAGATACAAGGCACAATTCCAGATGCATAGATTGCCAGCATATCTAAACTCCTCCATAACAGTCTAAAATAATCAAGGAACAGGTGCTTTAAACCCACCAAGAGGAGAGGAAAGGAAATGACTTCTCCCTTTTTTTTGGTGGCTGAGAATATCTCACTGATTTCACTAACTAATTAGAGCAAAGCAGATATTAAAATTAGGACTTCACTGTTATCTGATTCAGTGTTTAATTCATTTTCTTAAAAAATAGCAACATAAATACTTACCAAAACTTACCAAAACAAAAAGTCATAAGCAACATCATTTTTTCTAGTTTGTCTCATACATGAAGGAATGGTTCTTCTAAGACACTGCCTATTATGATGGGTGCATACATCTTCTAATACAGGGGTCGGCAACCTTTTTGGCATCAGGGACCACTTCGGAAATTTTTTTCCAAGGACTGAGGGGTGGGGTTTGTGGGCGGCAGCCAATCAGATGGAAGGGGGACGGGGTTTGCAGGCCTGCCACTCCATGAAGCATTTTTTCACCTCGGATCACCGCAAAAAGTGACGGGGGGGGGGGCGCCCCGGGGTGGAAAATCTCCGCGCCGATCAGCTGTGCATCGGGGAAGCAGAGGTGCGCCAAAGCTACCTGGTAGGGGCCGAAAAAACCGCGGGGAGCAAAAGTGGGGGGAGTCTGCCCCACGCCCTGCTGGGGTGCCCCTTTGAAAGGGCAGGCTCTGGGGACCCCGAAAATGCCCTCGGTGCTGTGAAAAAATGCACTGAGTGGCAGGGAGGCAAAAAGCCTCGTCATGTGCGTGCATGCTGCCGCCACAAGGGGAGGCTGATTGGTGGGGGTGCTCAGCCCACCTCCACCTTTCTTTGCCGTGCGCTGATAGGTGGAGGTGTTTCCCCTTCCGGGCCCCCACCAATCAGCTGCTCCAGCTCACCCTGCAACCCACTTCCTAACAGCCCATGGCCCACCAGTGGGCCACAGACCACAGGTTGCTGACCCCTGTTCTAATACATATCTGAGGAAGCTAAGAGTCACATATGGACTTTCATCTATAGCTTCAATCCCCCTTTGCAAACTTCAGCAGCTTAACCCACTTCGATTCTAGTCCTAACCAGATTGGTTTGGCCCCATCCTCTGCTGACTTTGAGATATCTATCAATAGCATGAGGGTTCTTACAAATGGATCTTGAAACAATATGATTTTTAATGCAATATGAAATAGTACAATGCAGTAGAGTCTTGTGGTCTTCCGTTGGAAATCTCTGTTAGTCTTCAGGAGGTAGGCAGACTATTGCAACTCTGCAGAGATTTTGGAATATATGAAAAATATAATAAAGAATTTTCATATAACAAATGCTAAAGTCAAGATTCACCTGCTTACTCATTCATGTGTACTTGTATAACAAATTATTATGTTTCATAACCTAGCCTGGTAGGGGGATGTAATAGAACATGATCTACATAAGTCATGATGTTAAGAAAACTTTCGCACTTTCAAATCAGAGAGTTGCTCTATCTATCTCTAATTTGCTTCTACAAGATTTTTAATGTTTCCTTGTAATCAATTGTTACTTGTATTGCTGAAGCCTGGAATAATGGCATTTCAGGAGGTTTGGTAAAAGGTAACAACAAAATGTATACAGTAAAACTACAGAAGCCCATTTTCTGCCTGCCCAATGCAGTAGAGGTATAGAATCATTTCACCCTGAATTAAAATTAAAGAGATTTAAATTCCAGTTTCCATTTGTTCCAGAATAAATGCACAGAAGTAGGAATGACTCATACTGGTGTGAAGGGAAACCTTCATTTGCTGGACCATGATTCTGTATATTACTGACCAAATTTCCATGGCAATTTACATTATTTGTGTCAATTGATCCAATTTGCATAATGATATCACACAAGTGATATAAAATGAGACAAATGACATAATTTGAATATTTTGCATAATGACATCATCCACATACTTGATATATTTTCTGATTTAGTGAACAGTTAGGAATAATGGACATTCTTTTCCCTCAATTGATCTATTAAATCAAGGTTTTCAGAGTACTTCCATGTATACCTCTTCCTGCTCTTTAGAAGATTTATTGACTTCATAAGCCATAATGGCAAAATAGTTGGATTTCTGACAGCTGAAGAACTGAAGAGGTAAGGGTGCAATTAGATAAAGTCTCCTTTGATTTCAGTTTGATTCCTGGTGATGACATGTCCATCTTGTTTTCTTGGCAACAGTAGGAACTGGTTTGCCAGTGCAGCCTTCTGGCATGTTTTTCCTCTCACTGCTTCTCAGGCTAGTGAATAAACGGGGGGTTCCTGCTATCATTCATCCAAATTGTAACCAGGGCCAATTTGGTGTGTGTGTGTGTGTGTGTGTGTGTGTGTGTGTGTGTGTGTGTGAGACTGCCAAAGTCAGCTAGGTGCTGCCACTTTCTGTGTTGGAGATGGTATAGCAGTTGCCCAAATCATCCTTGTAGAAAAAGAAAATAGGGAAACAAATCTGTGGATAATGAAATCAATACACTTTTAATAAACAAGTAATATAATACATGTGATAGGTATGAAAAAGGCGGCTCTGTATATCTAAATAGCCACACACACCCAAACCATAACCCACCATAGAGGCTGGTATTTCGGAATGCACATTTGTGCCAGCTCATTTGGACAACCCTCCCCCCTTTTGGGATAATTGTTATAACGACCTCCAGTTCAGGTGCTACATGCTGACATGTATAAATTTTGCTTTTGGTTTTGAGTTTTCAGAACTGTCACAATCGTATCCTTTTGGAATATAATTTTACAGAATACTTTCTGCTGAGATACCATCCATGACTGCCTTTTTTCATCCTGATGTGCTCATCCTTATCATTTTCACACACACACACATGAAAAATAATAACTCATAAGTCTAATTGAACTTTAGTAATGCATTAATTAAATATGATACAGTGCAAAGGATAGTAAGTGTGTACCTTTCACAGATAAGCATATTATATACATGGTTCAGTGAAATTCATTCACTAGTTTATGATTATAAATTCCTTCAGGCACTGTGACAAATCCATATAAAGTCCCTTAGTGATATATTTTGAATTTTGTAGATGTGTTAAAAATATTCCCCATGTAGCTCCCTGTGGCTAGACATCTGAGAAATCTCAGAAGCATGATGTTATTTCAGCTAAAGTTGGCAGTAATTTACACTCAATGAATTGGTTCCACATCTGCTTGTTTCAAATTATTTAAAAAAGAAATAAAACTTTGAGCTGAATGCATTTACCTTTGGACAAATGACACTTTTTATAGATTTTATAGATTTTCCTTCACAAATGAGATTACCAACTACCTCATTACTAGTTTCTCTATACCCAACTCATGTTGCTGTTTACAGAAGATAAAAATGTACTCCCATTCTGAGAACACTTTCTGCTACTCACTTGTGACTTACGTGGAAAAATAGTTGGTCTTCCATGATTAACACCCAATTCTTAAACATTCCTACTTATTATAAAATGAAAACCTGGGTCATGTAAAGTTTTAAGATGCTGCATTGGTGTCACATCCCTGTTCTCAGTTAGCCAGGCTTACACAGTTGTTGGTTGCACTGTATTCTTAGCTGTTTTAAAATTGGGTCATGAAATGCTTGTACTCATTTAAGAAGTTCTATTCACTAGGGGTCAGAATTATCTTAAGGTTGGAATTGTACTTGCAAAGTGTATGCGGTTAGGGTATGTCTGACACCATTTTCCTTCCCCACTCAGTTCAAACCAAGCCAGCTATGCATTTTTCTTTGTTTTAGTTTTTTTTGTACACTCTCCCCCCCTCTCTCCAATATAAATATATATATATATATATATATATATATATATATATATATATATATATATATTGTATGTGTGTATGTATGTATGTATGTGTATATATATGTGTATATATATATATATATATATATATAGAGAGAGAGAGAGAGAGAGAGAGAGAGCATGCATACAAAAAAATTACATGGTTATACATGTAGTAAACAATTGTGAAATGTGATTATTGTACTGAAGGGTGTCTTCTCCATATCTCTCTCTCTTCTTTTTTGACCAGAAGAAATAAGCATAATGCAAAACCATTACTGTGATTTTATTCAGATTTCCCAAATATATACAGTATTTTACTGGATTTAGAAATAATTGAGTTTTTTAAAGCATTTTTTCAAATATTTTGATAAGTTTAAAGACACAGTTTACATGCATTTAGATATCCTTGAGCTTCAATATGTATGACCTGTTTTATATGTGTTGCTCTATTTTACCATTAATATACTTAATTATCTACAGCAAAGGAGATTGTTACCTTGTCGTGGTGCTGGAGCTTGAGCACCTCAATGATGTCATGAGCTAAACTATGAAGGGACACCCAAGACGGGAAGGTTATGGCAGAGAGGTCAGACTAAATGCAATCCCTGGGGAACGTAACGGCAACCCACCCCAGTATTCTTGCCGTGAAAACTAAATGGATCAGTAGAACCAAAGATATGTTAGTATAACATCGGAAGATGGGACTCCCAGGTCGGAAGATGGTCAAAATGCTACTGGGGAGGAACAGAGGATAAGTTCAACTAGCCCCAGATGTGATGACACAGCTAGCTCAAAGCCAAAACGACGGCTAGCAGCCGACGGTGCTGGTTGTGTATGACAAATCCAATGTTCTAAAGATCAACACACCATAGGAACCTGGAATGTAAGATCTATGAGCAAGGGCTCAGACTCTTTCTCTGAGCATTACCAGTTCATTTTAGTTTAGCTGGATTCTGTTAAGGAGAGTAGGACAATAAACATTAGAGCTTCAACTCCAAGCCTCAGCGTGTTATTCCTTCACTCAAAGTCAGGACAACCAGATCTACTACTGTGGACAAGAGGACAACATGTCCTGTTCCGACTTAAGACTGACACACAGGTTAGAATTAACAATTTTATTTAATTACAATTGGTGATCAGGTTTAATAATAACAAGCCCCAAGTAAGTATCTTCTATTGTTTTGCAGAACGTAATCTGGTACAGTCAGTTCCTGGCAGCAATGACCAATGACTCCAGATCAGACCAGACAAGGTTGGAGACAACTATGCGGCTTAGAACATGGACTAGATGACCTCCCAAAGACAGGACTGACAAGGCTTCAGTGACAAGGTATGTGGCTTAGTTCCTAGAAGTAGGTAGAGGGCACTGCAGGAACTGTGGCAGGACTGTGACAGCTCAGATAGGGTAGCTGTCAAGGTTAGGGAAGGTGTGGTTGGGTGGCAGACCAAAGGGGCAGGGCTGATTTGAAGGCTTACAAGCCTTTAACTGTCCCTGGAATGTAAGGGGCGCTGCAGGAACTGTGGCAGGACTTTGACAGCTCAGACAGGGTAGCTGTCAAAGTTAGGCACGGTGGGGTTGGGCGGCAGACCGAAGGGGCAGGGCTGATTTGAAGGCTTACAAGCTTTTAACTGTTCCTGGGATATAGGAGGCAACAGGCAGTGAGCCCCAGTTGCAGCAGTGGGCAGCGGCGTGGAAGAGCAGGTAAGCACAGAAGCGGCACCGGTCTGGGTGGGGAAAGGAAGGAGGCGGTCCGGGTTGTCAGCGGTGGATGGAGGCATGAACTGGTGGTGGAGCTGGAGTATGGTGGCAGTAGGCGCTGGTGAAGGGAGGTGGCTCTCTGGGTTGGCAGCAGCGGGCGGAGGCATAGAGCGATGGTGGAGTTTGGTTGCGATGGCAGCTATAGCTGGAGGAGGCAGGTAGCGGGTCCAGTAGGCAATGGCAGGATCAGCAGTGGCCGAAGGCAGGAGTGGAGGTCCAGTATAGCTGGTTCCTGGGTGGTTTTGATCGTGCAGGGCTGAGCAGGCTTTTCGAGTTCCAAGGGTGATTCCTGAAGAACGGTTGTACCGGACAATCCATTCCTCCTTTCTCCTTCCTTTTATTCTTTTTTTTTTCATGCCATTTGGAGATGGTAGCCAATGGGCTTGCTTTCTTTTTGGAGCTTTTTTCAACTGTCAAACAGCTCTGTTGCAACTTTTCTGCCGTTTCTGAAGAGCTCAGCACTTTTCCCGCCTTTGCTGCTAGGCTCAAGCTGCATCCTAACACAACAGAAGAAATGGAGTAGCCTTCATAATTAATAATAAAGTGGCTAAAGCAGTGCTTGGATACAATCCAAAAAATGATAGAATGATCTCAATTCGAATTCAGGGTAAGCCATTTAACATCACAGTGATCCAAATATACGCCCCAACCACAGATGCTGAAGAAGCAGAAGTAGATCAGTTCTATGAGGATCTGCGGCACCTACTGGATAATATGCCAAAAAGAGATGTTATTTTCATTACAGGAGACTGGAATGCTAAGGTGGGTAGTCAAACAACACCTGGAATTACAGGCAAGCATGGTCTGGGAGAACAAAATGAAGCAGGACGTAGGCTGATAGAATTTTGCCAAGACAACTCACTGTGCATAACAAATACTCTCTTCCAGCAACCTAAAAGACGACTTTATACATAGACTTCACCAGATGGTCGACACCGAAATCAGATTGACTACATCCTTTGCAGCCAAAGGTGGCGGACATCAATACAGTTGGTAAAAACAAGACCTGGGGCTGATTATAGTTCAGAGCACAAATTTCTTATTCACAATTTAGAATCAGACTAAAGAGAATAGGGAAGACCCACAGATCAGTTAGATATGAGCTCACTAATATTCCTAATGAATATACAATGGAGGTGAAGAATAGATTTAAGTTACTAGATTTAGTAGATAAGGTACTAGATTTAGTAGATACGGTCCCGGAAGAACTATGGACAGATGCTCGCAACATTGTTCAGGGGGTGGCAACAAAAAATGTCCCAAAGAAAAAGAAAACCAAGAAGGCAAGATGGCTGTCTGCTGAGACACTGGAAGTAGCCCAAGAAAGAAGGAAAGCAAAAGGCAACAATGATAGGAGGAGATATGCCCAATTAAATACAAAATTGCAGAGGTTAGCCAGAAGAGATAAGGAAGTATTTTTAAACAAGCAATGCACGGAAGTGGAAGAAGACAATAGAATAGGAAGGACCTCTTCTTTACCTCTTCCAGGAAATTAGAAACATTGGAGGTAAATTCCAGGCAAAAATGGGTATGATCAAAAACAAAGATGGCAAGGACCTAACAGAAGCAGAAGAGATCAAGAAAAGTTGGCAAGAATATATGGAAGATCTGTATAGGAAGGATAATAATATCGAGGATAGCTTTGACGGTGTGGTCAGTGAGTTAGAGCCAGACATCCTGAAGAGTGAGGTTGAATGGGCCTTAAGAAGCATTGCTAATAACAAGGCAGCAGGAGACGACGGTATCCCAGCTGAACTGCTTAAAATCTTGCAAGATGATGCTGTCAAGGTGATGCATGCCATATGCCAGCAAATTTGGAAAACACAAGAATGGCCATCAGATTGGAAAAAATCAACTTATATCCCCATACCAAAAAAGGGAAGCACTAAAGAATGTTCAAACTATCGAACAGTGGCACTTATTTCACATGCCAGTAAGGTAATGCTCAAGATCTTGCAAGGTAGACTCCAGCAATTCAGGGAGCGAGAATTGCCGGATGTGCAAGCTGGGTTTAGAAAAGGCAGAGGAACTAGAGACCAAATTGCCAATATCCGCTGGATAATGGAGAAAGCCAGGGAGTTTCAGAAAAACATCTATTTCTGTTTCATTTACTATTCTAAAGACTTTGACTGTGTGGATCATAACAAATTGTGGCAAGTTCTTGGTGGTATGGGGATACCAAGTCATCTTGTCTGCCTCCTGAGGAATCTGAATAATGACCAAGTAGCAACGGTAAGAACAGAGCACGGAACAATGGACTGGTTTAAGATTGGGAAAGGAGTACGGCAGGGTTGTACACTCTCATCCTACCTATTCAACTTGTATGCAGAACACATCATGTGACATGCTGGGCTTGAAGAATCCAAGGCTGGAGTTAAAATTGCTGAAAGAAACATTAACAATCTCAGATATGCAGATGATACCACTTTGATGGCTGAAAGCGAGGAGGAGCTGAGGAGCCTTATGACAAAGGTGAAAGAAGAAAGTGCAAAAGCTGGGTTTCAGTTAAACTTCAAAAAAACCAAGATTATGGCAACCAGCTTGATTGATCACTGGCAAATAGAGGGAGAAAACGTGGAGGCAGTGACAGACTTTGTATTTCTAGGTGCAAAGATTACTGCAGATGCTGACTGCAGCCAGGAAATCAGAAGACGTCTACTTCTTGGGAGGAGAGCAATGACAAATCTCGATAAAATAGTTAAGAGCAGAGACATCACACTGACAACAAAGGTCCGCATAGTTAAAGCAATGGTATTCCCCGTAGTAACCTATGGCTGCGAGAGCTGGACCAGCGCCGCGCTCATGGCCGGAAGCAGGAGAGGCGACCACCTCTTTGGAGAGGTGGTGTTGCTGATGGTGAGTGGCTTTCTCCGGGGGGAAGAGCTGGGGCGAGGCCTGTGTCCGGGTCGGAGCTCCATGAATCTGCGCGAGAAAGCCCAGTGAACTGCCGAAGACGCCGGAGGCTTCCGAAGTTTGTTGGAAGCCGAAAACCGCAGAGGCTTCTGAGGTTCGAGCTGGGCCGGTGGAGTGAGGCTGGTGGAGGTCTGGAGTCCACCGAAGACCGGAGAGTGTGGGAGGCTGCAGGAGGCAGCTGGATGCTGTGAGTGGGCCGGCGACGCTTGCGGGCTGGAGTCTACTGAGGGCTGCGGAAGACTGCTGGAGGCCTCGGATTTCGTTTGTTGGAGGCGGGAGACCGTCGGAGCTCGAGTTGGGCCGGTGGAGCCGGTGGGGCCTAGCGGAGCCGGCATGATACAGAGAGGAGCCCGGCTGGTGCAACGGAGTCCTCGGTTGAGCCCCCCCCCCACACACACAGACAAGCAGACAAACTGGACTTTTTTCCTGGGCCGATTCTAGAGGGGGTTCAGAAACTCTGATGTTAGAACTGGCTGGAGTTGGGGGTGAACCCTGCGGCCCTCGAAAGTGCAGATGTTGCGGAGGCTGGAGCCCAGGAGATCAGGGCATAAGAAAAATCATAATACGGACTAACACCCATGAAGACCTGGATGTTGTCCCAATTTGGGCTAAGGCGGCAGAGGGTTTGTAGGG
Source organism: Charina bottae (assembly GCA_023362775.1). Classification (NCBI taxonomy): domain Eukaryota; kingdom Metazoa; phylum Chordata; class Lepidosauria; order Squamata; family Charinaidae; genus Charina; species Charina bottae. The sequence continues at coordinate 5,155,293 of JALMGJ010000009.1, forward strand.
GTCCCTTAGTATGAATGTGGACCCCCCCCAGGTTAGAGACGAGGTGGGGGGAGCCAAGATTGTATGGTTTTGTAAGAGTACCCCCCTGGGTGAGAGTCAGGTGGGGTAGGAATGAGTGCTGGTGAGTGTTGGTGCCTCTCCCTGACCAGTGAGAGAAGTTGAGGGAGAGGTGCAGGGTGTGAGTGTAGAGTGTGAGTGGGGGTGGTGCTCGACCCTACCAGCGCCGAGAGCGAGAGCTGGTGCGCTGGGGGGTCTTACGCGCTACCCGACATTGCATGAGATTGGATGATGGATGAATGGGATAAGGGACCCTTGATTAGTCCCAAGAATTCCAGAGGCCTGGGAGTGGAGGCTACTAGGCCAGAGTTGGGAATCTCTGGGGGCTGTGCGGTGGGCCAAGTGATTCAGGTGGTGACGGGCAGGGGACGGTATGACGGGAACCGGAGGGCAAGCTATTATCGGGGAAGGCGCCCCCGGTGTTTGTTACCGGTGGTGCGTTCTGCCCCCCCGTGTTCATACCCAGGCCCTGGTAAGCAGTTCCTCGTGGGCTCCGGTCTCCGACTGCTGCTGCTGAACGCCAGGTCGGTGAATAACAAGGCCCCCTTATAAGTGATTTAATCACAGAGGAAGGGGCTGACCTGGTGTGTATTACTGAGACCTGGCTGGGGCCAGAGGGGGGAGTAGCCCTCTCGGAAATGTGCCCAGCCGGGTTTCGGGTGTGGCATCAGCCGAGACACCGGGGCAGGGGAGGAGGGGTAGCAGTGGTCATCAGAGAGTCCCTTGTGGCCTTCAGGGGCGCTGCTCCACAAGTGACCGGATGTGAGACCCTGTTTTTCAAGTTGGGTTCACGAGAACAGTTGGGAGTGTTGCTGCTGTACCAGCCTCCCTGCTGCGTAGCAACCACCCTGCCTGAGCTGCTCGAGGCTGTCTCGGGGTTGGCAGTGGAGTTTCCCAGACTTATGGTTCTGGGGGATTTCAATCGGCCGTCCCTGGGGCGGTCCTCGGAGGCAGCCCGGGAGTTCATGGCTACCATGGCAGCTATGGTCCTGTCTCAGATTATTCGTGACCCGACTCGTGACAGTGGTCTCACTCCGGATTTAGTTTTCTTGTCCGAGAAGTGGCAATGTGATCTGAGGGGAGAGTTACATCTTTCCCCATTGTCATGGTCAGACCACGCCCTGGTGACCCTGAAACTCTCTTGTGCTACCCCACTCTGCAGGGAGGCGGGACCTATTCGACTGGTCCGCCCCCGGTGACTGATGGACCCAGTGAGGTTTCAGAAGGAGCTGGGGGTTATTCCCGAGGACTTGCTTCACGGTCCAGTGGAGGTCCTGGCTGCAGCCTGGAACAAGGCAGCAGCCGGAGCCCTGGACAAGATCGCGCCTATGCGACCTCTCCGGCCCTGTTCGGCCCGTCACTCTCCGTGGTTTACGGAGGAGTTGAGGGCTTTGAAGAGGGTTAAGAGACGTCTAGAGCGCCGCTGGAGAAAGACGAAGACAGAATCTGACCGAACACAATCTAGAGCCGCTGTTAAGGCCTACCTTGTGGCGGTAAGAGCGGCAAAATGTGAATATTTCTCCGCTCTTATTGCATCCACAGAATGCCGTCCGACGGCCCTGTTTAAGATTACAAGATCGCTTTTGGGTTGGGAGCAAGGGGAGACCCATCTACAGGGCCGATCGGAAGAGTTTTCTGAGCATCTGCAGGACAAAATCGCTCAGATTCATTCCAAGTTGGACTCCAAGCGTGAGACAAGATCTGGGGAGATGCCAGAGGCTCGTACTTACCATGTTATCTGGGAGCAGTTTGATCCTGTTGGGCCTGATGAAGTAGACAGGATCCTTGGGATTGTAAATGCCACCACATGTCAACTTGACCCATGTCCCTCCTGGCTGGTGAAATCAGCTAGAGAGGTGACATGTGGCTGGGTCCTGGCGATTATAAATTCGTCCTTGAGTGAGGGGGTGTTCCCGGCTGCCTTTAAGGAGGCGCTGGTGCACCCCCTCCTCAAGAAACCATCCCTGGACGCCACCATCCTGGGCAATTTTCGCCCAGTCTCCCACCTTCCCTTTTTGGGAAAGGTGGTTGAGAAGGTGGTGGTGTTGCAACTCCAGAGGATTCTGGAGGAAACAGATTATCTGGACCCCTTCCAGTCAGGTTTCAGACCGGGATATGGGACGGAGACCGCATTGGTCGTGCTTATGGATGATCTCTGGCAGAGCGGGATGGAGGGAGTGCGTCCATCCTTGCTCTCTTAGATCTCTCAGTGGCTTTTGATACCGTCGACCACAGTATACTTTTGGGGTGGCTCAGGGAGTTGGGGGTGGGTGGCGTGGTTTTGCACTGGTTCGCCTCCTTCCTCCAGGGCCGTTCCCAGTCGGTGTTGATAGGAGAGGAGAGAGCTGACCCGCGACCCCTGTCTTGTGGGGTGCCGCAGGGATCGGTTCTCTCTCCTCTCCTGTTCAACATCTACATGAAGCCGCTGGGCGAGATCATCCGTCACCACAGGATGAGGTATCACCAATATGCTGATGATACCCAGTTATACATCTCCATCCCGGGTGAAATAGGTGATGCGGTCGATGCCCTATCTCAGTGTCTGGAGGCTGTGGGGGTCTGGATGGGGAACAACAGGCTTCAACTGAACCCTGGTAAGACGGAGTGGCTGTGGATTGATGGCCCCCCTAGATCCGGGAAGTTGTCATCTTTGGTTCTGGGTGGGGTGGCACTACCTCACTCAGATCCAGTGCGGAATCTGGGGGTCCTCCTGGACTCGCGACTCCTGCTCGAAGAGCAGGTGGCAGTTGTGGCCAGGAGGGCCTTTGCACAACTTCGAGTTGTGCGCCAGTTACGCCCTTTCCTGGATCAGGAGGCCCTCCGAACAGTCACTCATGCCCTTGTCATCTCCCGCATAGACTACTGTAATGCGCTCTACATGGGGCTACCCCTGAAGAGTATCCGGAAGCTTCAGCTGGTACAGAATGCGGCGGCGCGAGCAGTTACGGGTGCCATAAGATCGGCACATGTAACACCTCTGCTACGCGAGCTGCATTGGTTGCCAGTTTGCTTCCGGGTCCAATTCAAGTTGTTGGTGATTACCTTTAAAGCCCTATATGGCATAGGACCAGGGTACCTGAGGGACCGTCTCGTCCTGATAACGTCAGCCCGCCCCACCCGTGCGTGCAGAGAGGGCATGCTTCGGACCCCCTCAACAAGAGAATTCCATCTAGCGGGGTCCAGGAGGCGTGCTTTCTCTGCGACAGCCCCCGCCTTATGGAACATCTTGCCCCCGGAGGTGAGACTGGCCCCTTCACTCCTGGCCTTTTGGAAGGCCCTTAAGACCTGGCTCTGCCGCCTGGCCTGGGACAACGGAGGTGGTAGTGCCTCCTGGGGTTGGCTGGCCCCGTAGCAATAAGACCTATGCTACGGTCCCCAATCCATCTTGGATTCTATTTTATTTTATTTTACATCTGGATTTATTTTTATACATCTTCTACTTTGTATGGTTTTAAATATTTTAATTTTTTAAGTCTTAATTATTGTAACCCGCCCAGAGTCCCTTGTATGGGAGATGGGCGGGGAATAAATTAAAATAATAATAATAATAATAATAATAATAATAATAATAATGAAGGCTGAGCAAAGGAAGATAGATGCTTTTGAACTGTGGTGTTGGAGGAAAATTCTGAGAGTGCCTTGGACTGCAAGAAGATCAAACCAGTCCATACTCCAGGAAATTAAGCCAGACTGCTCACTTGAGGGAATGATATTAAAGGCAAAACTGAAGTACTTTGGCCACATAATGAGAAGACAGGATACCCTGGAGAAGATGCTGATGCTAGGCAAAGTGGAAGGCAAAAGGAAGAGAGGCTGACCAAGGGCAAGATGGATGGACGATATTCTGGAGGTGACGGACTTGACCGTGGGGGAGCTGGGGATGGTTACGGATGACAGGAAGCTCTGGTGCGGGCTGGTCCATGAAGTCACGAAGAGTCGGAAGCGACTGAATGAATAAACAACAAAAATACTTAATTATAATTGTACATTTGTTCTACATCTAGAAAAGAATACTTAATGTTGAAAATCAGCTCAAGCAAGAAATAAACCTTTGAAGTTTACGTATATTAAAAATAGCCATAATTATAAGAAGTATACAAAATCATGGGAAAGAAAGGATGTTTATTATTATTGTTTAAATTGATACATATTTTACTCTTAACCTTTTTTTTTCTGCCTTTATTGCTTACTCAATTTAGACCGATTGCTCTGGAAGCAATCACTGCATCTGACAACATGATGGGAGAAACAGAATCCAGAACTATGCAAGGAAAATCTTCTCATTTTCTAGTACAAGTCTATAATTTAAGGGGCACTTTCCAGTGTGAATGATCAAAATATGCTTTCTGTGCAGCAGTGCATGTATACACCACTATTCTGTGCAGCAGTGCATGTATACACAACTATTCTGTTAAAATTAATGTTTTTTTTTCTATTAAAAGATATACTAGCATTATCTTACCAAATGAGTAATCATAGGTTTCTTGCCTATACAACAGACACTTGCTTCTTGCTCTTGAGTAGAATTTCTGCTCAAACCCTATAATTTAGATAGTGGGTCTTTTTAGATAGTGGGTTTTTTTTGGTAAGTTTTTTAGATAGTGGGGGTTTTTTTGGTAAGTGTTATCAGTTCTAGTTGTTCTGACTAGCTGTATACTAGTCACTACACTTTATATTACCATTTATGGTTATAAACTATAAGTACTACATCTCAGCAGGTAGCAGCACTTGACTGACTTTGTCTTGGCTGAAAAGCTAATCAGGATGAGGGCTGGTTCATACTTGCATAGCAGAGCACAAGGGAAAGGTATAAGTAAAACTTCAACTAGGACCTATTCACTTAATCTGCACATTTTGACTAAGGATGAGGAGGATTATACACAAGATTTTGGAGGGGGCAGTATCTCTTGGTTGTAGCTCCATTCCTGTGAAACAGCCTTCCCTTGGAGCTTCATAAAGTGCCCTTTCTACTGACCTTCAGAAAAGTGGTTAAGACCAAGCTGCTTAGTACAGCTTTCAATCTAGAAGACTGTGGCTAGAAGAAGCACACTGAAGAATTATTATTCTTGTATTTATGGACTTTGATTTTCTGATATTTTAATTGTGTTTCCCTTTTATTTTAATTGGAATACTGTAATATTCTGGAGTCTTTCTGTTTTATATACTGTATATGTAAACAAACAAACATTGTTTTTAGAAAAAACCCCAAAAGGAATGGCAAATCATTTCTGAATTTTTGCCACTAAAATAACATGAGAATGTCCATAAAGCTACCAGGAACTGAGACTGACTTAAAGGAAACTTTCTTTTTATCCCCCCAGGAATAGACACTAAGAAAGCAGGCAGCAGAGGAGATGCTTGCTGGAGGCAATCACTTCCCAACCATCTTAGCTACATCAAGATTGCTTTGTAAGGAGGAATGCTTCAATTTTCCCTCCACAGCAATCATGATGCAACTGAAATCTCTGAGGGGGAGATTGACTCTGTGTTTGTGTGTGTGTTTGTGTGTGTGTTTGTGTGTGTGTTTGTGTGTGTGTGTGTGTGTGTGTGTGTGTGTAAGAAAGAATCTAGGTATATATTGCAGTAAAAGTGGGCAGCCTTTTTCAGCCAGATGTCTCACTTCAATCATTTTTTTCTTATATTTATGGACTACAGCGGGTGGACTATAATGATGTGATGACACATACAGTATATAATTGTTGCATAATCACAATTACATAATGACATCATTGGGGAGGAAAAACTAAATGTTTTGGCTGGATTTAATTTATTTCTTTTATTTTTAAGATTTGCATGCTATGCTTTAAAACCAGATTTTCCAGGGCAGTTTACAAGATGCCAAAACTGTAAAAATGAAAATCAGACAATAATTAAAATACAACAAAACAGTAATTAATGTCCAAAATAATGTAGAAATATAAGTTGATAAAGCAGCAGTTACAGTACTTAACATATTTCTAAAAAGTTCTAATTTGCCATCTTGTGTGTATGGGGGTGTGTTTAACGTACAAGCATTATTATTATTATTATTATTATTATTATTATTATTATTATTATTTTATTCCGCCTTTTTATATACAACTCAAGGCAGCGGACCTACCTATTACTCCTGCCTTTTATTTCCCCATCGCAACAACCCTGGCAGGTGGGTTGGACTGGCCCAAAGTCAGCTTTCATGCCTAAGGCAGGGCTATAACTCTCAGTCTCCTTAGTTCTAGGCCAGCACCTTCACCACTACACCAACCTGGCTCCATTTTATAGCTACATTAACAGCTCACCAACAGAGCCTGCTTACTGTGTTGCAAGCGTGCATCACTATTCATTTGCTGAGGACACGTATTCACAGGGGAGCCTCTATCTTGTAGGCATGCCACTGCTGAGGCAGGCTGAAGCCACTCCAAGAACTTCCAACCGAAAATCAGTGTTTTCCCTGGCAAAATGGAAAGACCTCCCATCTGGAAGGTCCATGGTACATGGAGAAGGAGCCTTGAGCAAACAAGTTGGGGGTGGTGATCTACTTGGGTACAGTTAGCCCAGCAGGTCTGCAGTGGAGGTCCCTGCTTCTATTCAATCTCTGGGCTTGGCTCCTATTCTGCAGCACTGTTTCTGCTATGAAGGAAACTGGAATCCTGGCTTCTACAACTATTTCCTTTTCATTATCTTTTCAAAATGGATTGGTCAAATAGTTAACCAGTGTGAAGCCCAGAAACTGACTAGCCAATCCCAGTTTAACACAAGTAATTGAAAGTGGAATTGAAAGGACTGGATCCTTGTACTTTGATAAACTAAGTGGCAGGGGAATTCCCTTCTCAAAAGCTACTGCTCTTGTGGAAAAACCTAGCTGTTCACTCAAATGTTCACTCCATGTTAGAATGCAATCTGGTATGGTTATGGCTAGAACATACAGCCACTGTGACAGGCTCTCCTACCTCTTTGGATGACTAGAGTTGAATGTATGTTGTGATTTGACCGAAGTCTCAGTGATATCTCAAGCTCCAGCACTTCAGCAACACATGTCCAGCAATTGCATTTCAGCAGCACAAATATGGAACATTGCTAGATGGGAGCCAAGAGGTCAGGAAGCATTTGGTGAAAATTATGTGCTCCTCAATATTCCACAGGTGATCACGTCTTACACACCAAATCCCCCTTTCTTGAATTCTGGTTCTAAGAACAGTCATGCACTATCTGCATCTTGGCTGTCCAAGTTTACATGACTGTTACGTTGCAGATAAGAGGAACAAACTCTTTGCTGTCAGCTTGTGATTGTTAGGTCAGTAGATCAACACCCCTTTGGGAGAGGGGGAAACCTGGCTGGATAAAGTACCTGACCTTAGATGCACCACCCTGGCATATATTCTGCATGATGATTACTGGCACTTTCCCCATGATTAGTGATGTTCAAACTTAGCCAGGGAAAATCCCCAGCCACTGCTATAACGGTGTTGCTGTACAGAGAGCATCACAGCAGCATTTCATTCCAGATGTGTGTTAAGTGCATGCTGTGGGGACAGCACAATTTATGATGCCATTATCTCCTTTGAGCTCTGAACCAAGAAGAAAGCACAATAAAGCATATGTGTGGACAAGCCTATAGTCTTAACACACCAATTTTACTTGATTGCTTGTCAAAAACCAAAATTAAAATGTGCCACAGTTATTTTGACTTTTGCGTAAGAATTTTAGTGGCACAATCTTGAGGGTTACGAAGGGCTGCCTGCCACTTACAGCCTACACCAGGTACCTGTGAATGTGCTCAGGAGTATGTGTCCAATGCACATTGACACACATCTGTTGAGGGCTGAAATATTTGCCCAATTCAATCCTAAAAGGTAATGACATTCTCTCTGCTTCAGCAATCTAGCCTGAATAGTATTAGAGATGGTAGTCAGACCTTGATTTTTATTGCAGTGTATAATATTACAGTATAGTCTCCAGGAAATACAATTTTAGTGACAAACTACTATTCTTTCAGAGAATAACTGTTTAAAAATAAATATGCAAAGACTGACAGTTTTTATTTGGAAAATGCCTCATGTATCAAATATTTAGACATATTATTTACAACAAAGGAAAACTTTCAGCCCGCTGCTGCTTAACTTTTGCTCATAATTATCCATGCTTTGTAAACGTAGGGTCTTTTAAAAGTTAAAGATGAAAAAAACAGACATAGTATGGAAATATGTAACCGATATACACAAATCAGTTTTAAAATTAAGGTGTATAGCTGATCACATATGGTAGTCCATTCTTTCTTGGAGTGATAGTCAAAAATTTACTATATCTTTCTTATCTATGACAGAGGGTGCATATGACATTGAAGGTACCCAGAGATCCAGGGCTGAAATACCATAACTATCTTTCAAGCAAGGTTTAGAAATTACTTTCAAGAGTTATAAGTCTAGGACATGTCCATTAGGGCACTTACCAAGACAAATCTGAGTTATATTATGCCTGTGATAGAGGAGAACTTTATAAGAATTTCCAGAGGGTAAATTAGTAAAAAATACCCATTGGAAATTCAATAAATTATGGGTTTGAACCATACATATTGAAAGTTTCCAGTGATACTCCAGTACCATCTTTATTTCCAATGTCTTTGGGTTCCACTGGCCCCCAGAAAATTTAAATAACAACAGGAGTAATGGTAAGTGGCTCATATGTTGATCTCTATTGTTCATATGTTGATCTCCATTGTTCCCAACCCCCACCTGAAAGGAAACAATAAAAACTGAGGGAGTAATTCTGGCGATCTGTAGTGATGTGTAGTGTAGTGTAGAAGTAGTGATGTCGCTGCCCAGCCAGACACTTCATTTTCCTCAGAAGAGGACCATGAGGAGGAATCGGGTATTTCAGGGGCATAGGAATCAAGTCCCTATTAGCTGTGAAAGGCCAGACACATCTGTAATGCTCCATTACTTCTGACTGATGCGGAGGATTCAAATGACATGCCCCACATTTTGATATGTCAGAAGAGTGCCTCCTAGAATAGCTGATAAATTAATCCATGCTGAGAGGCCTCATTAGATGGAATTCCTCTTGTTTTCTAGATGAACCCTTCTCATGTGATCCTGTTTATACAAAGGGAGAAATGATGGATTTATTATTCCATCAAGGTTCCTTAGGAAGGTTCCCTCTCTCTCAGCCCAAAATTGAATCAAATTAACAAGACAACTTTGGCTAAAACAGTGAAGGATACTAATGAAGCTGTCCAAATTATTCCAACTGAAACATTGACCCAAATTAACCAGTTGATGTATGCCACAGCCTATGTAACTATTGAAGAATTGGGACTTAAAATAGGAAGGGGTGAAGTCATTAGGAAGGGATAATCTAAATGGAAAATTTGATTGGATTTGAAGTTAAAGAACATTCACATGGATTTGAGCAATTTGAAGAATTTGAGGCAAGGAAAATTGAAGAATAAGAAAATCAAAACTAGCCTGTACGTGAAGTATAACCTGGAGAGTAAAGGAATTGCAGAAACTGTAGAACAATCGAAACAAAGACTGAAGAAGCTCCTTGGATAAGGAGTGAAACGTTTCCACTAAGAAAATAGAAATCCAGTTGACATGATTCAAGCTACAGACAATTCCACCTGGATGACTGAGAACCTTCATAGACAATCGAAACAAAGAGTTGTGGCTATTGCAGAGAAGATCCTGTTATATGACAATAGAATAACCCAATTCCAGCAGAAATCGCAGTTTAGAGCAAATCAGCACCAATTTTACAAAACCCTTGAACATGGAAAAGAATTGAATTGACCACAAACAATGAAAAACCTGACAAGAAAAGGGCTTAAAATTTTGGACAAGTTTGTGGGAAAACAACAGGAGTCACAATAGGAAAGCAAAATGGATCAAGCAAGTTGAAAACACGGTGAAAGTATCCAGCATGGAAAACATTAGGATAACCAAGGAAATTTTATTTATTTATTTATTATTTAAATTTGTATCACCGCCCATCTCCTCCACACCTGGGCACTCTGGGCGGTTCACAATAATAAGTTAAAAATATAAAATTACAGGAACAATAATTTACATATAAAATCCAAATAAAACATGTTAATAATAAGGCGGGTTTCATGGCACCAGCCACTCCCAAGAGGAACTATTGGCATTCCCGTCCCAAGCCAGGTGGCAGAACCAGGTCTTCAAGTCTTTCCGGAAGTTCGGGAGTGAAGAAACTCGCCTCAGCTCCAGGGGCAAGATATTCCAAAGGGTGGGTGCTACTGCAGAGAAGGCACGCCTCCTGGATCCCACTAGATGGAACTCTTTTGCTGATGGGATCCTTAGCATGCCCTCTCTGCATGAAATGGTATGAAAGCAATCAAAGGTTAAAAACTGGAGTGCTCCTGGACCAGATGTACTCCAGGGATTCTGGCTAAAATCACTGACAAGTTGACACTCAGGATTGGCAGACCAGATGAATAGAGTTTTGGAAGCACCAGAAAATGAAGAATGGTTAACAATTGGAAGGACATTCCTAATTCAGAAAGGGAAATGAGCCTGGAAACTACAGATCCATAACTTGTTTGCCAAGAACATTAAAGTTACTTACAGGCATAATTGCAAATCAAATCTATAGCTATTTGAAAAGGAATGATTTACTCCTTGTAGAACAAAAAGGGTGCTGCAAAAATTTGAAGGGAACAACAGACCAGTTATTGATTGACAAGTTGTTTTTGAATTTAAAAAAAACAGAACAAATTTGTTTATGGCTTCGATAGTCCATAAAAAGGCATTCAATTCTTTTCCACATAGCTGAATGTCTTGAAATTTTTGGAATCAGCAGAAACATTTGGCAATTTATGAATATTTCAATGAAGTTTTTGGTGTGGGAATTGTTAGGTGACAGAACAGGGTGAACAAAGTAAAAGAAAAGTGATTGCAAGACTCAAGAATGAACAAGAATGATGAGTGTTTCATGTGTACATATTTTCCAAAAGGGCTCTTTTTTTCAAATGCATAGGAATGAATATAAATTTAAGTGCAGGACTGATTATTTATTATGAAAGTTTGCGAGAATTAGTGAAGAGTGCATAGGAGATGAGGGATTCTGAGTGTGAGACAGACCATTTTTTTTTGGTAGTGTCAAAAGTGGATCTTGGGAAGAAATGGACATGAAAGAAAAGGAAAGAAGTGAAAGAATGTAGAGTGGAAGTAGAATGACTGCAGGAAGAGAAAGTATGAGTTCTGAATGAAAAAAGTATAAGAAACTTAATCTTCTGATAGAATGAATGGAAAATGGACTTAAGGAAATAAGTTATGAAAGCTGCTTGGAACAGTGTGAAAAGATAATATTACACAGTGTCACAGAATTGTGTGGAGTTAACACTAATGAGAAATATGAAAAAGGCTATTTGATGGAATAATGAAGTAAAAGCAGCTGGGATGAGGGAAAATCTATGTAAGAGAATGATTGCTGCAAAAAAAAATTGAGTATGAAAAAGGTATTCTATAATTTTATTGGATGCAAAGGTGGCTTCAAAAAATATAGTAAAAAAAACACACCAAGAAATGGTTAAGATTAAAAGAGGCAGAGAAAATGCAGAATGATTTTGATGTACATATAAAATTGCTTTGGAAGTAGTGAAAGGAGCCCCCAGCAGTGAATTTAAAGATAAAAATGATCAAATAATTTGGGTGAAACTGAACTGGGAGCTGCTGAAAGGAATATTTGAGAGATTAGTATGGGAAATATAGTAGAATGTCAAAGAATGGAATTGAAACAAATGTTCTAAATATTAGTATCAATTTTTTAAAAAAGATGAAAAGGAAGTAAGAATGCACATCTTAACATGTATCCATCTGTTTCCACATCTTTAGCAAACATCCACTTGAATTTTTGCCTCTGATGTATAACCTTCAATTGTTCACTCCATTTTCCTTATCAAGCATAGAATATTGAAATGTTACATTTGCATGCATAATAATGTAACAGGAGAAAATTTAAAATATAGAAGTCATTTGCTTATGGAGTGGCTGCACAATTTGTTTACTGTATATGTGAAGATCCCGTCTATTTCTGACCGTTAGAAGAATGTCATTATTGTTCCCTTATATAAAGGGAATAGTAGCAAGAATAGATGCAAAAACTGCATTTAGTTTGTTCAATATGCCTGGGAATTCTGACCAGAAGTGTGCAAGAAGTGAAAGTGAACAAAATTTGGGAAGTGCAGTATGGCTTAATGCTGGTGCAGAACAGTTTGTTGCTGTCCAGTGAGTGTTTGAAAAATGTTTCCATGTGAGAAAAAAGTGTATTGTACATTTGTTGACTAATAATAAACTGAATAAGTTTGAATTACGAAATGCCATACACAAATGTGAGGTTGAAGATTGGTTGCTGAATGCAGTAAGGGTGGTAAAGAATATGTTAGAATAAATATAATGCTTTGTGAATTATGTAGTTAGTAAGACAAGGATATGTAATGTCTTCTTGGTTGTGTAATGTATGTATATATAGAATGTTTGTGATGGTAGAGGTGTTTTAGTTAGGGAACTTAATGTATGTTCACTTTTCTATGCGAATGATGCCATGTTTTTAGCTGAGCATTCAAATTGTTTGTAAAAATATTAGATTACATGATGATATGAAGAACAATGTATCAGAGATCAAGGTAGGTACTGTATGCTTGATATGTAAAATTGAGTGAATAGTTGAAGGTTATACATCAGAGGTGAAAATTCAAGTGGATGTTTGCTAAAGATGGAGAAATGGATGGAGAAATGTTACGATGTGCAAATGCTGGTAGAAAAGGAATGGGTAATATGTGAAAAGCTGTGAAGAATGAATATTTGTCAAAAGAAGTGAAAATGATTGTGTGTAAAAGTGCACTTCTGCCCACTTTGTTATATGGAAGTTAGAATTGGGTATGTCAGGGGAAATAGAAAAGTAAGTTCAACATAGTGGGAATGGATTATTTGAGAAATGCGTGTGGTATAACAAGAAGTGAGTTTACAAATAAATAGATGCTGAATAGATATTAACTGAATGCGACAGTGAATGATCAGAACAAAAGAAGTACATTGAAGTGGTTTGTTCATATAGATTGAATGAATAGGGATCAAATTGCAAAACAAATTTATGAATTAAGTGTGAATGGGTCCAGAAGACCAGAACAGTCATAGCTGGATAGCATTGAGGAGACCCTCAAAGAGAGGAGGTGAGAATTTTAAAGAACAAAGGAAAGTATAGGAATTGGTATATGCATGTTGTGAAGGTTACAAGGTTAGATACTTATAGAGGGGTACAGTGAATGGCATTGCATCTGTTGGTATAAATCTGATTGAATTGTATCTCCTTCCTTTTCTTATCTCATGCCTTTAAACTGACTGGCTTTCTACTTCTGCACTTTGAATAATGTTGCTTGTCCTGAAATAGTGTGATGGATATGTATGTATGCAGGCACTTCCACATCATCACAATTTAATCCCCCCACCCCCCACCCCCATGAAACAATTTTAAACAGATCTACAGTATCAGTGTTCATCATTACTGACAAACCACCAACATTCTCTCTCCTATGATCTGTTAAAATCCATTGAGAGTTGCTGGGGAGGCACTTGCTCACTGACAAAGAGGCATTGAACCAGAACAGGCCACAAGTCCCCACCAATGGGAGCTGGAAGTAAATCAGGAGAACGACTGTACGCAGAGAGTAAAAAGGATGGCCTTGTCAGAGAGAGGGAAGATCCATTACCAAGGCAATGAGTAGTTAAACATTGCAGAAGCCCAGATAAGGGGGGAGGGGCCCAAAAACATCTCAAACAGAACCCCCCCCTGAATTCTAATGAAGATGAAAGAGAGAGGAGGAGAAGCACATCCAGACTTGAAAGATTCTGTTACAATAAAGGTAAAGGTTCCCCCCGCACATTTGTGCAGTCGTGTCTGACTCTAGGGGCTGATGCTCATCTCCGTTTGTAAGCCAAAGAGCTACCGTTGTCCAAAGACGCTTCCACGGTCATGTGGCCGGCATGATGTATGCGGAACGCTGTTACCTACCCACCAAAGTGGTACCTATTTATCTACTTGCATTTGCATGCTTTCGAATTACTAGGTTGGCAAGAGCTGGGGTGAGTGCGGGAGCTCACTCTGTCACGAGGGGCTAGGGATTCGTACCTCTGAACTTGTGATCTTCCAATTGACAAGCCTGGCATCTTACCTGCTGAGTCACCCACGCCCCCTTTTCTGTTACAATAGCCAAACTTAATAAAAGTAGTTTTAGGCACACTTGGCATCTGTTTCTTGGTCTGGTCTACCTTGTAGGTCTGACAACTGCCCAAGGCAGCCAATCATGTTGGAGCACTGGGCTCATCCCCAATTGAGGTGTGATGCCAAAGCCTTTGAGGAAGTGCTTTCAATTTAATTGAATTAAAGCCCTAAGCCAAAATTTTCCTTTTTCATGCATCATGAGGAGTTTTACTGTCACCCACCACATCAATCAGCAACTGTTTTTACTGGGTGAAAAATACAGTATATTGTGTGCTCATGAGATAAAATGTTTTCACTTATCATCATACCTGTGTTGATTCTTTGTATGATGTCGTGTGACATAATTTTCATTGAGGAATTGGGAGCTTTTTACCTATGGGCACCACATTACCGATCCCAGGCATAGAGGCTCAATAGGCATAGACTACTCCTTGCATTGTTTCTCACTTTATGATTCCACTTAAATGCCTGTGTCAGGATGGTATCCTGTCATGCAGCTAGAACAGGGTAGGATGGGTTAGTAAAAGGGGGTATCATGTTATTCTGTTAGATTAGGTTAAACTCGCTTAGGAATTGGAATCATTAGAAATAGATGGGACTCGTAGTTGCCAGAGAGAGGAGAGGCTTGTAGTATTAGAATGCTCAGCAGACTGTGGGATAATTGGTAAAGATAAGAGATAAGGAATAGAATGCAATGCTGAGGCGAGCAGGGAACAGCGGTAGGCTCCTAGCGCTCCAAGGCCATATATCTGGGGCCTGCAGAAAACTGACAGTTTAATGTTATGGGAACTGGGGAAAGATAGAAGGGGGGTTGAAGAGGTGTATGTGATCTGGGATGTGTAAAAAGGAATGTTGGTGCCTTTTGAGTTAGTCTGAGCTTTGCATGGATTTTACTTGTATGTATCAATAAACAGAGTTCTTTCATATTGTATAATGGCTTGTGCTAAGAGTCTCTGTAAAAAGGTAAAGGTTCCCCCCGCACATTTGTGCAGTCATGTCTGACTCTAGGGGCCGGTGCTCATCTCCGTTTGTTAGCCGAAGAGCCGGCGTTATCCGAAGATGCTTCCACGGTCATGTGGCCGGCATGACATATGCGGAACGCTGTTACCTACCCACTGAAATGGTACCTATTTGCACGCTTTCAAATTGCTAGGTTGGCAAGAGCTGGGGCTAGTGCGGGAGCTCACTCCATCACGTGGGGCTAGGGATTTGAACCTCCGAACTTGCAATCTTCTGATCAACAAGCCTGGCATCTTACCTGCTGAGCCACCAGTCTCTGAATTGATATCAAAGGAGTGGGTCGTTATAGCCTGACTTAGCTACCCTGTTCGGTGTTGTTTTTAAGTGTATAAAAATAAGATAAAGGGTAGGGTTAGGAGAGCTTTTCTGTAAAATAAAATTTGCCACCTGCTGTTAATTGCTTGCAATCAATGAATCCTTTTCCCTTTCCCTTGTGAAATTATTAGCATTATTTAAGATAGTAAATTTACTACAATATTTTTTCTAACGTTCTGTCCTTTTAAATTAAACACATGCTTGTAAAACTCTAATGTGAGCACAGTTAATTATACTGCTGGTGAATAAACAGATGCTAATAATCAATATCCTGACACATGACATCAATACACCTATGAGCTGCAATTTATGTATTAATGCAAAGGAAAAAAAGAACAATTTGAATGCCATAGGAGAACTTTCATTAGTTTCTTCAGATAATACCCTTTCTTAGTCTGGTATCATTTGTATCTGTTATTACTGAAGCAATGATAGTTACTTTCAGTATGTTCCATTAGCTACTTACCTGAAAGAGAGATTACTCCTGCCTTCAGCCAGGGTTACATCTAGTTCTCTTGTCTTTATGTTAACATTCTTTGACTGGCTGTGTTAGCCTGTTTTACAGCCACTGTTAGAGAAGCAGCAGGGAAAGCAAGAAGAATCTCTATTTTTTGGGCTGGTCCTCTTGCAGACAAGCGAAACAATATGGCCAGGTTGTTCAGGAAGCAGCATCTTACTCTTTATATAAGTCTATATATGGATGAGGGAAATTTCTTATGGGTAGCATTCAATACTGCTTCATAGTTTCTTTTAAGCATTCTTCTGAGTAATCTCATTTTCATGGGTAAATTCTAATAGTGTTTCCATCATCAGTAATCCATCATCCATGTGGACTATTATAACCAAGCTGCAGGTAGGAACCAAACAAATATAGAATATACCCAAATTCCAAATAATTAGCTTCACCCTGCCACTTAATATATTTTCCTTGCGCTAGAATATATTCTGCAGCAAAGACATATCACTCATTGGTTTCCATTACCCATTCAAGAGTGAAAGCCTAAGTGACTCAATTGCCTTTTCAAGTCCAAAGTACTGAGAAAACAAGCCAAATCCTTCAACATTTGCACATATTTAATAAACTATGGCATTTTCTAGGGTTTCGCTAATCTGCATTTTATAAATTAAAAATATTCTTAGGGGATATTTTTAAATGCGGAGAAAAACACTGTGCAACAGACCTTTTTTGATTTGTACAAGTTGTGTTGTATTAACAGAAGACTGATGCTTTGTGCAGACAAGAAGAATTAATGAAAACACATTTCTTATCTCACGCCAAAGAAAACACCAGTATGAGAACATTTGCAAATTGTGACTATTGTCACTCTGCAATGATAAAAGATGAATTATTGCTACAAAACAAGCCTAGTCAATTAACCAGATATATAAATAAGCAAATAAATCAATTAAGCAAATAACAAGAGAACATTTTATTTTACATGGATGCAACAAACTGTAATTATTATTTACCCTGGTTTCTGATATGTGTCTCCCTCCCGTGTTTAATCTTACAGTTAAATGGTCTGAGAGAGGAACTCCATTGTATGAAGTTCTTCCTTTAAGAAATATGCCACTTCAGGAACGAAGATGTAGAAGTAAAGAAAACAATATGTTTATATATTTATTTTACAATATCTTTAATCGAAAAGACTCTAGGGGCAGATCCACTGTGTCTCTTGGTCTGTTACTATACAGGCCATTCACCACTTCCTGAGTGCAAGAAAGGACAACATTGTCCTCCTCCCACTCCCAGCCCATGTCACATGTTTTCCATCTTCAATTGGAAAAATGCTGTTTTCCAACGTGAACCACCTTAAGCCCTTCAGAGCAGATGTCCTCCAATGCTTCATTCCATTCTAGCAGCATCTCCAGCTCTGATTAGCTGTAGTGCCTAGCTTGACCTTCTCTTCCAGCAGCTGCTTGCTGCCCTAAACAGCCATTTCATCCTGGGCTGCTGGGCTGCTATGCTCTTTGCTGTTCAGCAGTTGCCTTTTTTTTTTTAAATAAACTCGAGACTGATCCAACAATGGCTGCCAAGCCATTGAATTATCCTCACCCCTTGAAGCTCATGCTCCATTCAATGCTTACATTTTCCAGCGGACACACTTTTGGTTCTTGTCAAGTGTGGCTGAGGCATGTCCTCCCCCTGCTTTCCTATTCCACAGTATTGCAAAATTTCCTTTTTAAAATTTTTTAAGTTGCATGCTGGCAGGTTGCTGCTTTGTTCCTATGAAGCTGAACTATCAAATTCCCCTTGACCTACAGAAGATTGTACAAATGAAATAACAACCTGTTCTCTGTTGCTTTGATTGCTGCAGTATTATATAATACTGATACTGCAGTATCAGAGCAACGATGGTACGATAAGGAAGACAAGAAGCAGAAGTGTCTACATTAGTGTCAAAGGGGATAATGTGGGAAGGGAGTGTGAACACACCCATGTGTGCAAACATCTGGGAAAGGAAAGGAAAGTCACCGGGTTAGTGAGAAGGGGACAATTCCCAGAAGGAAAAGACAGGCATGAGCCTTACTGGAGCCAGCTAGTGAGGCTTGTTTTCTCTGCATAGATAGGAAGGGCAAGCAGCAGAGGAGTGTCTATCAGGTCTTGCAGTGCCCGTAGTCTGGACTGAGCACCAGCACCAGCTTTGTCCCAGGAAAAGCATCTGGGAGGCTTTCCATGTCACAAGAAATTGTGGAGCTAGAGCTAGTCACTATCTGAAGCCTAGAAAGGGTTAGAGTTATGTTAATGGTGATGGCCATGTACAGGTCTTAGTCCTGCTTTTCAGAGTCCAATTCCAATCCCTTCATTTCTGTGCTGTTCCTCCCTACAGCCAGACCAAGTTTGAATGGATGGAAAGCAGAGCAAACCTGAACAGTTAGTAAGAATATGATTTGGGTTAATTGAAATGTTCTTAATTATTTTTTTTTAAAAAAAATTGGCAGCTTTATCAAGCACTAGAAGACAAAACATACACACACACACACACACTGCAGAAACCATCAAATATGTTCTTAGATTATTGCATGCTTCATCTTAAAATAGAAAAAGCACAGAGTATTAGTAGGAATCTCTGAACCAGCATCAATAAATGGGAACAAGATTTCATTGCTGGCTTATTTTCTCTTCTCAGACTTGTGGAGGAAACTCACCCAGGCCTGTTATTGTGATGCGTGTTGCTGTTATCACCCTACAAAGTAAACAATTGTTTAAGGAAATGGGTGATGATAGCTGTACTCTGTGCTCTCTCCGACTCAGCCATGCAGGACTAATTTCCTGGCTGTGTCTGAATGCTTATAAAGCTGCTCTGTAACTGCTGCTGACAATGAACTAGTGACTGGAAATAGGAATCTTAAACACAGTCACATCTCCTGACTGTTGAAATCCTTTTCAGAAAGCCTGTTGATCCAATGTGCTGTAGTATGGTCTCTCTCTCTCTCTCTCTCTCTCTGCTTTTACACACACACTCACACAGAGAGAGATGACGTGGTAGTAGGGAAAACAAAGTTTTAATACTTGTTCTTCATACAGCAGTTACTAGGAAACCAAATGCTCTTTAAATAGATCTTCATTAGCAGCCTTGCATTATTGACTCTTTTTCCCTTGTTTTCCAACACCTTCCCCCCAGAAATGGCTCTATATTCTAGATGTTAAAAGTATATAATTTTGCAAGCTATCACCGATGGTAGAAATTTCCTCCATAAAAAGTACTGCAGGGATATCTCAGCATACCACTGCAATCTGTGATCAATTTGCATCTGTGGCTTTGGGAAGGTTGAAGCAGTAGATGCAAATAATCTGTTTGGCTCAAGTAAGAAACAAGCCTTCCTCACTTGCCTCTTTAATTAGCAGCCTGCTGAGATAAGAACCTTGTGAAGTGTGCAAAACTTAAGCAAGCCCATTCCCACCCCCACTTTTAAATCTCACCCCTGAACAAGTGAAATCAGTTCTCTTCATCCGTAAAATACAGAAAGGAAGGAAGCGTGGGAAGAACAAGTAAATATATGTACACATTACCGCCTGCCTTTAATACTATTAATAGATTAAGTGCAACATTTATAAATGCTGACAATAAGAAATAGAAGTGAAAGCTCTAAATTCATTGAGACCAAAGTTTATCATCGAGATAAAATGAAATGCTCCAGAGAACTCAGATCATCTGCATCCAGGAACAAGTACTGTATGCTATGCTATGCTATGCTATGCTATGCTATGCTATGCTATGCTATGCTATGCTATGCTATGCTATGCTATGCTATGCTATGCTATGCTATGCTTCACACAGAGATGCAAATGAAGGCTTGGGCACTGTCTGAGCAGTGAAGCAGACAGTTTTCAGAAACTGGTGATCTTTGAAAAAAAAATAGGCTGGCCGAAGAATAGACAATTTAAATCAGCCATATGAAACACAAGAAACCCCCACTGATTGTCCTCAGCTCTGAATTCCTTGCATTGCCTCCCCAGACAATTCTAAGCAACTATTAAAGGAGCCCATTCCTACCTATGTGGGGGAAATAGTGGAAATAGCAGTTATGGAAAATGTCCTTCTTCCCTTGCTGTGGGCAAGGCCATACTGGAATAGACAATTTCATCAGTCAATTTTTGGAACTGGGCTGTATGAGTTGTGATTTGTGATGGAGGAGTTTAATCCTCCAGTTTTACTTCTGTCTTTGGCACCTGGGTTTAAATATTTTTCTTTTTCACTTAGGAAGGATAGCAAGAGTAAACAGAAACATCAATTTGACATTACTGCTATCTACTGTATTCGAAATTAACCCACATTTTTGTCCCATTTAGTATTATTTAAAAAAAAATACCTGAGACTTTTTTTTGCTTTTAAGTAGGTATGTGACAGATAAGCATTATATTGCCTAGTACAACTGTAACCTCAGGCGTTGAAAAGGATCCATAATTCCTTTTGAATATGCAGCAGCACTGGGTACACACTCAGGGAAATGACATTTGAGTAAAAGAGTATAGCATTAATAGCATTAAAATAGAACATGACATAGACATCACAATATTTGCTCGTGAACTCCATTTCCAGACCAAGGAAGAAGAAACTGTACTTCTAGATGTTGCTGAATTATAACTTCCAGCATCTATCACCATTGGCCATGCTGGCTGGAGCTGTTGCAAATTCTTAGATTCTCAGATTCCTCACCCCTGAACATTAGAATCCTGCATGCTGGTGTAGTTTTATTCACTTAAACAGAAGAATAGGATTGCAGGCCTCACCTTTTCCAGATACAAAGCAATATCTTCCTTGAAATGGATGAGGTAGAGATCATGGGCAGGGAAATACATCTTCCCCAACACACCAAGGGATGGCTTAGCTTGGTTCAAGGCATAAAGGAAACAAAGGAGGTTACTACCAAGATGCACAACATTTTGACAAACAGCAATCATGGGGAACTGAAGTGTGAAGATGTTAGTTACGTCGGTAAAAAGTATATGCTGACGTGTTTGGATTTGCCTGTTAGTGGAAAGTGGCCATTATAGCAAGTCAATTGTGTTTTGAAAATTGGATATGGAAAGGATTTTTGAGTGTTAAAAGTAAATTCCTGATTAAACTGAAATTTCCATTCTAGGGATGTTGCCAGTCACCAGTGAATGACTGAGCACTGCAGACAACAGATGAACAAATAAAGAAAAAGCAATTCCGTGAAATCTCTTTTGTATTAAATTTCTATTCCTGTTTCACACCATTCTGGATCCTTTTGAGTTATTATTGAGTTGTTGTTTGTCTTTCAAAGTGACAGAAATAATTGAGAAATGTGATGGACCTACTACATCATGTTTTTGCAAATGACATCTATCAGCTGTACTGTCTGGCACAATCTGATGGGGCTGGAAGAAATTCTAGATAAAATTAAACTGAAGGCATTCATAATCAGAATATACCTAGTTCAACTGAAGTACTAAACTAGCAACATTAAACAGCATGATCATTCTGACTGGTGATTTGAAAAGACAGTTAAAGTTGCAGCTTGGTGGCCAAGATGTGAATGATGACTTGGGAAAGTGACTCGTGTTTCTCACATTACCATATAAATTCTCCCAAACCTCTGTTGCTGCTACATTGTGGAAGCAGCTTATTATGAACAGATAATTATTAAACATTAAGTAGGTCATTCAAATACATTGAAGTAGTTTGATCAAAACATTTTTTTAAACATACCATTGAAAAATGTCCCCTTTACACGTACGGAATGCAGTCATGACAAATCTCTTTCCTGATGGGCGTGCTATCAAAAGATTCTTATTTGTTTTCAAGGTTTCTTCTAGAATTCCTCTTGCCCGTTTTTCCTAGACTTTACATCTGTTGACCATCACAGGAGAAAGCTACTGTTATGTCTTTATTTCACATCTGAATTTCAGTAAGCATGGGCTGTGCAACAAAACAGGTTTGCTTTTAGATGTATTTCAAAGATAGATTGTAGATTAACAACACAAGAGAACTTCTTATCCAGCATAATAGCCACAGAAATATCATTCACACAAGCTGAAGAGTCCCCACCTTTTGGAAGTAGGGCATGTACAGTGTCAATTCCTTTGCATTTTCTAAAATGTAGTTCACATATACTCAGACTATATTGGCAGTATTTACATAATCAGTGAATTGAATGGGGTATTTGGAAGTCATAGGAAGTGAATATTGTAAAGTATTATATTTTACCCATGAACATGTAGGGTCATTCTTGCTTGGCTCCTTTTGCCAGCAATGTTGGTTAAAAAGCAGGACAGTTCATTTCACAGTTTCTTATGTGTAATCCATGGTTTGTTCATAGTCATAGTCAATTTTTGGCTTATTCTTGCAGTTTGTTAGAGATTGTTGTTTATTCGTTCAGTCGTCTCTGACTCCTCGTGACCTCATGGACCAGCCCACGCCAGAGCTTCCTGTCGGCCGTCACCATCCCCAGCTCCCCCATGTTTGAGTCCGTCACCTCCAGAATAACATCCATCCATCTTGCCCTTGGTCGGCCCCTCTTCCTTTTGCCTTCCACTTTCCCTAGCATCAGCTTCTTCTCCAGGGTATCCAAAGTATGTGGCCAAAGTACGTCAGTTTTGCCTTTTTTTTTTTTTAACAAATTTTATTAGATTTTAATTTTAATCAGTTTTGCCTTTAATATCATTCCCTCAAGTGAGCAGTCTGGCTTTATTGTTAGAGATACAGATAAGAATTTTTGCTAGAATCATCAGAATAATAATCAAACTGGAGTTTGAGCTAAATAACCCATGTGGGAGGGATCTTGCTTATTTACAAGTCAGTTTCATTTTTTTTGGCAATGTTTTATTTATTTATTTATTTTCTATCCCGCCTTTATTATTTTTTTATAAATAACTCAAGGCGGCGAACATACCTAATACTCCTTCCTCCTCCTATTTTCCCCACAACAACAACCCTGTGAGGTGAGTTGGGCTGAGAGAGAGTGACTGGCCCAAGGTCACCCAGCCAGCTTTCATGCCTAAGGCAGGACTAGAACTCACAGACTCCTGGTTTCTAGCCTGTTCCCTTAACCCAGGGGTCGGCAAACTTTTTTTGCCGGGAGCCATTTTGACATGCTCGTGCACATTTTGAAATGCTCAAGAGCCAGGGGGCGGGGTTTGCGGGCGGGGGCCAATTGCGTGGAAGGGGGCGAGGTTTGCGGGCAGGAGCCAATCACGTGGAAGGGGGCGGGGTTTGGGGGCGGGATCCAATCGCGTGGAAGGGCTGCGATGCGCTTGGCCGGCCGCCCCGGCCCTCGCTCACCTTCCATGGCCGGTCCTCATTGCACTCTCCAAGGCCGGGGCCACCCGCAGCCACCCACACCTCGCGCACAGCCCACGGGGCTCTCTGCCACTCCCTTCGATGGAGGAGGGACCGGCGTGCCTTGGGAGCTGCTGCTGGCGGCATGTCTGGGCGAGGCGTGCGGGCGGAGCTGCCCGTCTGGCACTTGGGCGCTCCCGAGCCTCTTCCCTTCTCCCTCGCCACGTTCGGGCGTTGAGGCCAGGCAAAGCCGGGCGGTCGCGCAGGGGCGAGGCGAGGAGTCCCGCTCCTCCACCTACCGCCACATCCGTCCGTTCCCGGCCTCGTGTATCCCTTCGAGGGTCCGCGGGGCTTC
The DNA here is from genome assembly GCA_023362775.1 of Charina bottae. Lineage (NCBI taxonomy): Eukaryota > Metazoa > Chordata > Lepidosauria > Squamata > Charinaidae > Charina > Charina bottae. The sequence continues at coordinate 5,179,005 of JALMGJ010000009.1, forward strand.
CCCGCTTTCCTCCCAAGGAGGCCTCGACGGCGCACCCTCCCGCCCCATCAATCCCCCCACCCCACTGTTCGGCGTCCTCTCCCCCCGCTAACCCAAGCCCTGCGGCGGCAGATACTCCACAGCGCGGTTGGAGTTTTCGGAACCGGGTACCCCGGGGCCACCCCCCGCTCCCCCGTCCATGGAGAGCGAGAGGAAAAGGGGCGCTCGGGCGCTTTGCGCTGCGCCCGGCGCCTGGCGCCTTCGGCTCCCGATTGCTGCAAAGGGCACCACCCCACGCCAGCTACAGACCCGACCCGCGGCCCGCAGAGGGCTGCAGGGCTACAGCCATCATCCTGCCTGCGGGAGTCCGAGGAGGAGAGCAGGAAGAGGGGAAGGGGGAGGAGTCGTCGCCGCTTTTACTGCTGCTGCTGCTGCCTGCCTGTCTGCCTGCCTGCTCCAGCCCCGAGCAAGCCGCCCGCTCCTTCGGCTCCTGCCTTCGCTGAAGAGGCACTGCGCACTACGAGCGCACCGCCCAGCAAGCCCCGGGTGAGCCTCAGCCCAGCGGGAGGGGGCAGAACGCAGAGGGAAGGGAGACGGCAGAGAGGGCGAGGAGCCTGAGGCCTGCTGAGCTTTTGCCGGCGGACCCGCGCTGTGGCGAGCTCTCCTCTCCCCCCGCTAACTCGAGCCCTGCGGCGGCCGGGGGAAGCCGAGCCAGGCGGGGGTGCAGCGGGGCCCAGCGGCGCGCTGAGGGCGAAGAGCCGCCTGCTCTCCCCTTGGCCGCCTCCAGTCGCTACAGTCGCCCCGCCGGAACGGAGCCTGGCTTGGCTCCCCCAGCCACCGCAGGGCTCGGATTAGCGGGGGGAAAGGACGCCGAACGGCGGGGTGGGGGGATTGATGGGGTGGGAGGGTGCACCCAGCGGGCCTCCCGCGGCCGCTTAGAAGCAGAAAAAATACTTTGCACATGATCAAAGGCACTCCTGCCATGTTTTAAAAGGAGGGCGGTTCCACAGGGAAGAGGAGGGCGCTTGGGCAACCCCAAGGCTCTGGCTTCTTGCCCTGCCTGTCCCCCGCTCCCGCGGAAACCCTCCGGATCTCCTTGGGTGTACACTTGGACTTCCCGGATTGGCGAGTTGTGTGAAGCGGCCTTTCTCCCGCCCCCTCTGGGTTTCCAGGGGAGGAGCGCCTGGCAATTAAGCGATAGGGAAGGAGGAACAAAATGGGGCATGTGGCTTGTGTGTAGCGATTCCGCCCATCCCGCGAGGTTTCTCCAACTTGAATGGCCTTCTGCCTTTCCCCCTTCCGAAGCTGCCTGCTCTCCCCTTGGCCGCCTCCAGTCACTACAGTCGCCCCGCCGGAACGGAGCCTGGGTCGGGTCCCCCGGCCGCTGCAGGGCTTGAGTTAGTGGGGGGAGAGGACTCCGAACGGCAGGGTAGGGGGATTGATGGGGCGGGAGGGTGCGCCGTCAAGGCCTCCTTGGGAGGAAAGCGGGGAAGCCCCGCGGCCCCTCGAAGGGATCCACGAGGCCGGGAATGGACGGATGTGGCGGTAGGCGGAGGAGCGGGACTCCTCGCCTCGCCCCTGCGTGACCGCCCGGCTTTGCCTGGCCTCAACGCCCGAACGTGGTGAGGGAGAAGGGAAGAGGCTCGGGAGCGCCCAAGTGCCAGACGGGCAGCTCCGCCCGCGCGCCTCGCCCAGACATGCCGCCAGCAGCAGCTCCCAAGGCACGCCGGTCCCTCCTCCATCGAAGGGAGCGGCAGAGAGCCCCGCGGGCTGTGCGCGAGGTGTGGGCGGCTGCGGGTGGTCCCGGCCTTGGAGAGCGAGAGCGCGCGTAAGAGCGTAAGAGTTTGGGGGCGGGATCCAATCGCGTGGAAGGGGCGGGGGTGAGTTCAGCTGCGGAAGAGCCACACTCAAGGGGCCAAAGAGCCACATGTGGCTCGCGAGCCACCATTTCCGACCCTTGCCTTAACCATACTGTCCAAGTATAATTATGGAAATCTACCTAATAGCAATGGGCATGGTATTTATATTATTATTAATAATAATGTAATAATAATATGGTAATAATAATAATGTAATAATAATAAAATAATAAAAATATACTATTATTATTAATAATAATGGGGTGTGGTGGCTCAGCGGGTAAGACGCCAGGCTTGTCGATCGAAAGATCGCAAGTTCGGAGGTTCAAATCCCTAGCCCTGCGTGACGGAGTGAGCTCCAGCACTCGCCCCAGCTCTTGTCAACCTAGCAATTCGAAAGTATACAAATGCAAGTAGATTAATAGGTACCACTTCGGTGGGTAGGTAACAGCGTTCCGCGTGCGTCATGCCGGCCACATGACCGTGGAAGCGTCTTCGGACAATGCTGGCTCTTCGGCTAACAAACGGAGATGAGCACCAGCCCCTAAAGTCAGACACGACTGCACAAATGTGCAGGGGGAACCTTTACCTTACCTTACCTAATAGCATAACCATAGAATTTATGTTTAATTTCTTAAGACTTTTTTGTTTTGATTTTAATTCTTTGAGTACTAGCCTTCTTTATAATCCAATTCAGAGGTTCTCAAACTCTGTGGTGCTGTGAGCCCCTGAAATGAAATTGCTTGACCTTCCAGGAACAAAACTATCCTACTGTGATCTGATAGGTCTCCCGCCACCAGACAAGTTTCCTGCTCTGCCTGTGGAAGCCAGCAGCCAAGACAACAGAAGCCCTTGCAGAGTATGGTGGGTCAGTTTTGTTCATGGAGATTTCATGCAAATTCATTTATTATTGGGTGTGGTGGAGCCAGAATATGGCACTTTCTTTCCCTGTTTCTGGAGGTGGCTTTTTAATGCCTTTCTGTGCCCAGAAACCCCTTTTGGGGACTCTAGACCAGCTGGACAAGGTTCTCCTATGGAGTTGCAGTTACTGCCATGCAGGTATGTCTGGCAAGCAATCTAAAAGCAGGTTTAGCACCTGACCTGCCATAGGTGGCCTAGTGAACCTTGCATAGGTGCATCAGTGGCCTGCAGAGATAGTGTGGAGCCCCAAGGCAGGGCAGTTCTGCCCATGCAGCCCTTGTCTCTTGACCTTGGCAGTAAGAGATGTAGAGATGCCAGTAGCTGATGCTCCAAGTATTGGTAGACCTCCTCAGCCAGCCCAGGCTCTGCTCAGGTCCAACAATAGCATCAAAACACAATGCTGTCACAGGGTTTCACTGGAGGCCAGATTAAGCAATGTGGGAGTGCTGCCACATGTGGCTGGCTGGCAGGCAGGCATCAAAAAGAAGTCTCCAGAGCAGGGTCCAGTAAATCTTGCAGTGGTCTTTGAAAGTGCACGTTCTGACATGGATCCAGCTTTTGGGTGCACAAGCCTGGCTTGTAAATACACAGCTGAATTGCTGTGAGACTGTGTTCCTGCTCTGCCCATACAAGTTGATAGCCAGTTTGTCCAGGCAGAGCAAGTGTGACCCACCTCAAATTTGCTCATGACTGTCTTCCCATATTTTGAAAACTGTGGGCATAATGGCATATTGCAATGTTATTTGTTTTTAACTCAACAAACACCAATTATCCTAGACAAGCTATCCAGAGCTTTCTGAAATATTGCCGTACATGTTTGTAATCTCATAGAATTCTATGACTATACATCCAAACTCATCCTTTATGATTCACATTGCAATTTACACCTACTGCAACATTTTTATAAAATCAGCAGCAAAAATCAAAATGACCAAATAAATGGAGCTGTGAATATTTCAAGATGCATACAGCAACAACCATAAGATGCATGAATGCGGAGTGAACATTAGGAGATCTATCACTAAATAGCAATCAGAAGTGACATATTTAAACATTATTGGAATTCATTTCAAGCATAAACAGTTTTTTAAAAAATTATGCAAGGTTAAATTAAATAAGGCAGTTTATAAAGAGTTGTTGTCTTGATAAAAGCATTAGACAGTAGTCTAAAAGTCTTCTAAAAAGAGGACTACTATTTTCCGCAAACTGAAGTACTTTGGCCACATAATGAGAAGACAGGATACCCTGGAGAAGAAGCTGATGCTAGGGAAAGTGGAAGGCAAAAGGAAGAGGGGCCGACCAAGGGCAAGATGGATGGATGATATTCTGGAGGTGACAGACTCAACCATGGGGGAGCTGGGGATGGTGATGGCCAACAGGAAGCTCTGGCGTGGGCTGGTCCATGAAGTCACGAATAGTCGGAAGCGACTGAACGAATAAACAACAAACATGATTTTAGTCATTGTTTTTCAATCAGGAAGAAAAAAATTGAACCTAAGCCTAAGCAAAGAGATGTTCTATGGTACTATCACACCTCCTCCAAAAACATATCCCAAAACATCCATTTGTGAGAGCTGAAAGGAGGTTACATTCAGGCAGTGGCAAGGAACTATTACTAAATAAAATGTGCAAATATTTATATCTGGCAGCGACTTTTGCAGCAAATGGCAACAGCAGCAAAGTGACAACTCAGATAGTAATATCATCATGTAAATACTGCAATGGCCTTGTGTCCCAATGTCTGATACAAGGATGGAAGTTGTGGCATTTCCATAGTGATGTCTTCATAACATCACTTGCTCTATGCCCCACTCCTGTGAATAGCCATCTACCTGTTGTTTGAGCTTCGTAGGAGTTGTTATCCCAGCAAGCCACATACTTACAGCTAGCGCATCACTTTGCTCAACCCACCTCTTGACGGTAATCTGATGCATATGTCTGACCTTGTCCATGTGACAGAGCAGAGATGGACAATTTTCTCCAACTCTTGAAGAAGAAAGAAAACTAAAAATTCTTATAGTGGCTTCCATACTTTGAAACTCTTACTCCAAAGCTCCCTCCCTCAAGGTTTTTCAAAGATCTTTAAAAACACTTTTATTTCATCAGGCTTTAACCCTACCTAAGTTTTATTGGTATCCATCTTGGTGGACAGTTGATTTATTACTCTTGATTTATTGTAATTATTGCTTTTATAATTTTGATTTATTTTATTGCTGCATTTATAATTTTAAGTTCTTGTAACCCCCCCCCCAAATATCTTTTGAGTTGGATAAGCCATAAAAAGTGGAAAATAAATAAATAAATAAACAAACAAACCACACACAGAGACTAAAGTAAGTCCCAAGCAATTGTCAACGCTTGCAAGATTTCAGTGACTTAGTGTGAAATCTCATTAGGCTTTGTTGAACTCTCATGAAGGATAAAGTTCTTTCCAAAGGTAAAGGTAAAGGTTCTCCCCGCACATTTGTGCAGTTGTGTCCAACTCTAGGGGCCGGTGCTCATCTCCGTTTGTTAGCCGAAGAGCCAGCGTTGTCCGAAGATGCTTCCATGTTCATGTGGGCGGCATGATGTACACGGAACACTGTTACCTACCCAATGAAGTGGTACCTATAGTGTGGGAGCTCACTCTGTCACGCGGGACTAGGGATTCGAACCTCCGAACTTGCAATCTTCTGATCGACAAGCCTGGCATCTTACCCGCTGAGCCACCATGCCTCCTTTCTTTCCAAAGCTAGGCACAAAAAGGCAACATAGAACAAAGAAGCACTGCAGCATTTTTTAAAATAGGAATTAACTTGAGAACTTTATCCTACTAACTATCTGTCAGTTGTGGTCTTGGTCAGAATCCCCAGCCTAAAAAATAGTTGAAGGTTTTCTGAATATTGATATATTCAAAGATAAAAGCAGTTTCTTCTACAGGACATCAGCAGCCGGCTCCAACGCAACGTTGTAGTCCAAGCCATGGAAGAGTTGGTTCCCTTACCCCTTTCCTTAGCGCGCGATTTAAATGAAATTGTATATGTATGAAATGTTAATGAAATATATATGTGTATGTAAGCCGCCTAGAGTCCTCCGTTAGGGAGGGGATAGGCGGGGTATAAATACGATAAATAAAATAAAAAAATAAAATAAAAAAATAAAATAAAATAATAAAATAAAATAAAATAAAATAAAATAAAATAAAATAAAATAAAATAATAAAATAAAATAAAATAAAATAAAATAATAAAATAATAAAATAAATAAAATAAAATAAAATAAAATAAAATAAAATAAAATAAAATAAAATAAAATAAAATAAAATATAAAATAAAATAAAATAAAATAAAATAAAATAAAATAAAATAAAATAAAATAAATAAAAAGATAGAAAGATAGATAATGTACAATCAAGGTGGTGTCAACTCTTAGTGACCACAGAGATAAATATTATCCATGATAATCTGTTTCTAGGCTGGTCATTCAGGTTTTCTCAAATAAAAATAAAAATATTGATCATTTCTGGTAAAACTATACTGATTAACAACAGCAGGGGAGATGAATCCTGACCGAGGGCCTTTTGCCACTTGTACAACATAGATTCACTGAGGTGGCTATCCCCAAATCAATAGTTGTAGCCAATCCTGGAGCCTCTCTTCATTTCTACAGTTCTCTCCAGCAGTTCAATTGTTTCTAAAAGAAGCCTAGGAGTCTGGCTGAAAACAAGTTCACATATCATCTCTGACAGGTACTGTAAGCATTGCTCTGCCTGAATCAGATTTGAGGCTTCTACTTTCAGCTCTCTCCCTACACATCTCTCTCTCATGCGCTCCCAAACACCTCATAAAGACTTTTCTGCAGACTCCTGAGCATTTTCCCAGGCATTTTTCAGATTAAACCCGAGCTTGAATTTCCTATCTGCCAACACTGAAGCATGCTCTCAAAATTTGTCAAGAAGGAGTCAGCGTCATCCCCATCTTGGTAATCAGAAAACTTGTGTATTTCTATGGAAGCAGGTGTTGGGATGGGCAGTAGACTTGAGTTTTGTGCTTGTACAGTAACTTGGCCATCTCAGCTTTTTGGGCAAACTCTATTCCCTTCTCCAGTTGTAGCCTCTCAGTCTCTCATTCCATCTGGAGTCCTTCCTGCTTTTGTTCTATCTGACTTTCTTGCTCTTCTTTTATTTGGAATCTTTCCCTCTTCAATTCCAATATACTTAATTCAATTTGGAGATGAAAGTGCTCTTTATCATGGGGGTCTGACCCTGTGTCCCCATCTAGTTGCTAACTGGCATCCTGACTGGCTGACTCTATCTGTTCTCTTTCTCCAGTTCCCATTTAATCTTCGAGTCATCCTCTGCAGGTTTGGTGCTCTGGGTCATTTTTCCTCCTCTCTGGAGCATGGGCTTATATCTAGCTCTACCCTGACTAAACTATCATTCCTGAGAGCCAATCATCAAAATTAAGATAACGTGCTAACCTTGCCTAATTGTTTCCCCTTTATCTTTTCTTAAAAGGCCAAAAAGCAAAAGGAAAAAAAATCTGAATGTGCTGTGCATTTAGTAGGGCTGTTTCTGGCATTGAAAGACTCTACCTTGCTGCCACCATGTAAGGATCTTAGCTGACAATGTGCCTACCCCATTTATTTATTTATTTATTTATTTAGTGTCCAGATCAAACTTTACTCTGCCAAAATGTAGCCATCGCCACAGCTTTGTCATTAGCTTGCTGTAGGTTGTCAACAGTACAAGGCTACGACAGTAATCGACACACCATCAGATGCTCCGGGTCTTGGATTTCTCCACATTCACATAATGTATTGTCATCAGCCAACAACCCCCACTTAAATAAATTCGTTTTGGACCTTGGTACCCCCACCCTCATCCTATTCATTGTCCTCCAAATTGTATAAGGGAGAGTGTTTCCAGCAGCCATTTCCTCCTTCGGTAAAATACTCAAATCGGTGAGCTCATTCCTCCATTTACTTATTCGATTCTGTTCTTTTGACCCCTCTAGGGTATTAGTTCTTGCCATAAAGCTCTTTCTAGATTTAAGTTGATGAATTGGAGGAGCATATCTGCTCAGAGGGTAACGAGAGTCAGTCTCTTGCTTGCCTACCCCATCCAACCAAAACAGCCTGGGATGATGCACAAGTTATTGCAGTTGGCCTTATTTGTGCCTTCTCCTTTCCTACCCTCAACCAGTGATTTAGCAGCAAGGACAAGAGAAGGAAAATATCTTCCCCTTTGTGTTAATTGAAAGACACAAGGGCAGCTTAAATCTTACAAGTGATAGTCAATCTGCAGAGGTCTTAGCACCAAAATGTGTGTTTTAAATAGTATTTAGAAACACAAAGCAATAAAAGAAACACAGATGCATGTTAGAATTAGAGAAAAAAGGATTAGGATTCAAAGAGCAAGTGTAAAAAAAAGAGTGAGTTGGTCCATCCAAAATGGAAATTGAGCCTCAAGGAAAACAGCTTTGCAAGGAATTGGACAAAGCCTTTGAGCACATTCAGAATAAAATAAAGAAACCTAATGCACTATATCCAATTACTTACTACATCTAGAAGTTTTGGTACATTGGATTTTCCTTCTGAAATCTGGAAGTGGACTAAAATTCTTTCCTTCCCACATAGCCAACTGTTCCTTTTCCAGGAAGAGTCTAAGAGCAGAAACCCAAGCACACCCCTCCCTGGCTATTTAACCTAAAGGAGGGATTTTTGTTAGCTCATGAATACCTGGCCTCCCTGGGCTTCCATTTGGGGATAGAAAGGATTTGGCTACAGGACAATTGTGTGTGCATTCTGATTTTATGAGGATGTCTAGAAGTTCATCTTGTCAGGAGTGTCCCGTTATTCTGAAGTTACAAGTTAACTGCAAGTTTTAATAAAGAATAAAATGATAGCGAATACAATATGTATTCAATGATGATGTATTCAATGAAAAAAATCTACTCGGATAAAATGTAGCCAGCTTGCATATTTTGGTAAAAACTTATAAAGAACTAAAAACTCAAATCTAAGGGACAAATAAGGATTGGAATGACACTAGAATGAATGAAGGGCAAAGTTTGCACCCAAACACAACCAGGTTATGTGATAAGCCTTCACCACAAAAACATGTGGACATTGATCACAAAGCCTGTGTATCTTAACTGGCAAGCTGCCATCCACAAAGGGCAAAGAAAACCAAACTTTTACAGGTTCCTAAACCTAAACCAAAACATCCAAAAAGAAACAGAAAAAGTGGACATACTGTGTGTAAAACTACAAAGAACAGAAGTCCACAGCTGTTCAGGAAAGCAAAAGGCAAAAAACAAGGATCTGATAATCATGAATAAAAAGAGGGACAGAGGCGTAGAGGAACTTAACAGAAATGGAAGGACATTAAGCTGGAAATTGGAGCAAAGTACAAAGCAGGGTCACAGAGCTGTATCCATTTGACCTGCCACAGAGTCACTGGGAGATTGGGTAAGCTTAGATGAATAAAGAGAGGTCAGAGTCAAGGCAAACATACAATGGTAGTCATGCTCATCAGAGAGTATATCATAAATCAGGCCCCTAAGACCAGGCCCCTAATATTTTGCTAGTGATGGAAAATTTAGGCAGTGAAAAATGCAAGCATGTTGCTCTCCAAATACATTATGTACTGAAGCCAGGCTACTTATGGCTTGGAGTCTTTAAGTATTTATTCTAAACTAGATCTAAACCGTGCAGCAGTCTTTGTGAAGAGAATATGAGAGAGCCCTCCAATCAAGAAACTATTACTGAGCATGTGCAACTCAGTAATACAAGACATGCTACTGGTGGAACAGCAGCAGCGGGTGAAAAAAGAAGGATAAATCCTCCAAAGCCGCCTTCCATCTAAAAAAAAATGAAGTAAAATTTGATACCATTTTATTTGTTGCTTTTATTTGTGTACGCTGCCCTGAGTTGCATGTTAATTGAATGGTATATAAATTGATTTAATAAATAAATATTTTTTTTTCTTCTACTACCCCAATGTTTCTGCTTGATATAATTCTAGAAACCGAAGAACTAATCTACACAGTAGAATTGGGACATCATTAAACTCACCCCAGTGATTTTACTATCCACATATACCATAAACAGGAGGGAAAAATCCTTCGTAAGAGTTTAGTGATCAAAACCATGCCGACAACATGGCCTTAATTTTCTTTGGATTAGCTCTGCAAAGACCAAGAAAGTTTCACATTCCTACCTGGCTTCTAATTATAGCCCAATCACCTCATCAAAAATAGCATAGAATGTTGACAGATTTAATCAATAAGATATATTTTCCTCCATCTATCCCTAAGATGAAGATATCAACAAAGATCAGAAATGCAGACATGAAGGTCCAGACAGCTTGTGTAAGAGAGGGTTTTGGATTTTAGATTGCCACTGCTAGTTGGCTCCTTAGCCTTCCCTTTCTCAGGTTTATGGAGGGAGAGAACACTAGGCAACCAGCTTGTAGCAATAATATCACAGTGCTAGTGGGTTTTAAAAATCTTTTATGCCTTACTGAAAAAAAAATCCCTTCTGGTTCAGTTTAATGTATTATGAAGTCTTATCCTGTGTTTTCACAAATATACTTTGGAATATGAAAGACACCAAAAACAGCTCACAAAAGCCATTCTTCGTACAGTTCCAATATGAGCCAGGAAGGGGAGAGCTAACAGCCATAATACCGTCTCTCTGTTTAAAGGCAGAAATTATGCTGTGCTCTTAAAAAGGCCAACCACTAAGATGACTCTGTCTTGATGAGACAGATAAATATTTAAAACTTGGGAATTATGTTTGTTCTAATTCATCAGGAATCACATCTCCCTTTGCACCTCTTGGCACTTCATAATAGAATATACCCATCTTCCTCACCTGATGCTTTTCAGATGCTTTCAATGAGAGTTTCCAGTATTCGAGGAGTTATAATCTCAATATTTCTAATGGGCACCTCTGGCTGGAGAAGTTTGGAAAAGTGAGCCATTATTATAAGGTTCCCCAGGTTTATGGCTAGGTATTAGTCAGCTCAAGACCACACAGTAAGTTGGAATTATTGATTGTTTGATTGATTATGTGCCATCAAGTCAGTGTTGACTCTTAACAACCACAAACATAAACCTACTCTAGGACAATCTGTCTGCAGCCTGGTCCTTCAGGTCTTCCAATGGTGCACTCACCATTTTGAGTCCATCCACCTTGCTGCTGGTTGTCCTCTTTCTTTCCATCTTTCCCAGCATTGTACACTTCTCAAGAGAACTCAGTATTCACATAAGGTATCCAAAATATAATTTGAGCCTGTTCATTTGTGCCTCAAGGAAGAACTTTTGGTAGATTTGTGCTATGATCCATCTGTTTGTTTTCTTGGCTATCCTTGGTATTCTTAGGAGTCTTCTCCAACACCAAAGTTCAAAAGCATCAATACTGTTTTTTCAAAGTCTAACTTTCATTTTTGTAGAGTATCAGTTTTGGGATGAACTAGCATTTATTTACTTGATGGACTTCCATGACCTGATAGCAATAATAGTGAAGCTGTGGACCACCAGAATTTCCTTCTCCATTGACCATACTGGCTGCTGGGAACTGTAACCTGGCAACATCTAGAAGCCACAAGTTGCCTATCCTTGCTTTTCAATTTTCAATGAGTAGAGATATATGTAAAAATAATACAAATAGTACCTGTATATAATTGTGGGTACTGTTAACTTGGTGGCAGAGCCTTACACGCTCAGGATGCTTACTGAGTTTTGCTGCTGAGTGAAAACTATTCCTAACAATGTACAGTATATACAGTACCTTTGCATTTCATGCCAGCACTTCCTTCAAAAACTGAGTTAAGTAATGAAACTTGGATTATGACTTTCAGTAGCCTAAGGTTTCTAAAACAAATACTCACTTAGAATGACCAGTCAACATTCAAGTTAAATAAAATTATATTTACAATATCAACCACTGAAGAGAAGAAATGTTTAATGCCAAATGTAACAGATTACTTGCATTAAATTGTCAGTTTTAATAACTCTTTTTAATATTTCCTTTTATCCTGAAGCCTGCAAAAACATTTTATAATCTTCTTAAGAGAGAGGGAAGAGAGTACTCAGTACCTAAATACTGCAGAAGGTAAATTTCTTTGCTTTAGGTGAACAGAAGAGACTTTCTCTTCTTTAAAAAAGAGCTTCAGTTCTTGATTAAGCCACTTCGGTTTTTTTTAAAGGTGTCATGTTTTTTCCTGATCACCATAAAAAGGTTGATACAGATATTGCTAGAGACAGCACTATTTCATGTCTGAATTTTAATTTTAATAGCCATATTTGCACTGGTTCTTTGGCAATTATATGCCTACAAAAGAGGATGTCTATCAAAATGTTAACAAGAATGGTGTTTAATCCATTAGATTTATTGAAACCAAATACTTTTACAAGTTCTACCATAAATCTAGGTCAAGTACTGAGAACACTGCCTTATTTCCCATAAACCAGTCATTTTATTACAAGCAACAGTGGCAGACTGAAGAAGAATTCCATCTCATCAGATTTCCATGCATAAATAGAATGGTGATATTGTATTGTTCAAGGTCTGATTTTATATGTGACTGCTAAATGTTCAAACTATTTTATTAAAACCTGTAAATCAAAGATAGAAAATTGGGAACTGGGTATGGCATATGAGAAGTTTAATGTCAATAGCAAAACCACAATAGAAATATGTTGGAATTTTAACACATTGTGTGGCTGGCTACTAATGTAATTTGATTTCCTTATGGGAGGTAGGGAATCTCCGACTCTCCTCATGTTGCTGAACCACAACTCCAATCTCCCCAGCCAGCATGGCCAATAGTAAAGAATGTTGGGAATTGTACTCCAGCATTTGTTTGCTAATTAATTCTAGTGCTTATATGCCACTCCATTTAGTATGACTCGGGGTGGTGTATATTCTACAATTCGATTAACAGATTTAAAATAATAAGTCAAATTTAGATAGCCACAAGTTCCTCACCTATGCTTGCCCTGCCCTGGAGATATTTGCACTGGCATGTGATTGGAAACAAGTGAATTCCTAAATGTTTGGGTTGACTAGGTTTGATCTTGTGTTCCCCCTTTTTTGGAAATTGGGCAAGACCCAGAAATGTTTCCAAGCCAAACACAGCATTCCCCATCCCTGCCTGAGTGCCAGAGCGCCCTGCTACCGGCTAACAATTTCAAAGCCACCCCTACCAGCTCTCAGCAACTGAACATATTATCTCCCCATTTCTTCTCAGAATAGGAGTAGCAACAGCAAGAAGGTGCAACAAGGAAAAATAAGGAAAGGATTCTTCCCCTTCTACTCCTCCCTTTTTCCTTTCCAAAGCAAGCACCAGCCTCTAACATCATATTATTTTCAGTAATGTCTTGCGGCTCTAGGAAGGTTCCATTGGGATAGTACAGAACACCCTGTTGGCTAGGCTGCCTTATAAGAATGGTTGTTGCTGTCTGTAGTCACAATCCTGTGGGCTCTACCCACTATGGCAGCCATTTTGTAAAATAGGCAACTCTCCCCAACCACCCAGTTTGTAAATAGGCTCACAAATTATCTTCAAATTCAAAATGTGCCCTTAGCCCAAAAAGGTTTCTTAACCTGCTGTAGGGCCTTTTCATATTTTCCAGCACTCAGAAGAAGAAGAAAAAAACATTCTATTATGCCTTTGGACTGCTATTACTACCTCTGCCTTCCCCTGACCCAGTAGGCTTTGGAGCAGGGGGATGGGGGATTGGATGGTGATTCACAGAACTGAAACAAGTCCTAATCCTTATTTTTCTTGTAAGCCTTTAAAAAAATGTGATGATCACCTATACAAATGCCACAGGAATGCTTGAAACACTCCTAGACTTCTCTGTAATAACTGAAAAGCATCTATATACAAAGAAAGACTAGGTTGATTGAATCTCAACAGACTTTCAATAAAGTTAGTGTTTCCTCCTAATAAAATAACCCACTAATGCTGATTTTTCAGATCATTTTACTTTCCAGGTCCAAGTTTCCAGTATACTTTATACTTCATCATCTTACAAGTCAGCAAATGAGGAAAGGAAAGCTAATTAGATATTTTTAGGGGTCAGTATATTAAGATTCAGCTTTCTGTTTAGTGCCGATAATATATATTCAGCTATTGTTAGCTATTAAGCAAACCATGGCAATGTTCTAACTCTAATGGCTCAATTGAGTACAAACTTAAATCACGGATTTGAATCACATTCAATTAAACCCTAGAGCTAATAATTAACATTTCCTAAAATTAACAAAAAGAAAAAGTGCTGTGATGTGTCAGATCACATTTGAGGACTCACATTTCAAACAATTTTATCGGCATTAGAGATAGTCTAAACTGAACCTCCACAGCAAATTAAACAATTGGGCAAAGTTCCATGTAGGATGAAATATTCCAAAAATGACAATTATTTCTTGTAAGACTGCCCAGATTATAGCAGTGTAATGTGTTATGATGAATACTGTTCCTGCTGATCCTGCTTATGTGATTTATGCAATAAATAAATAAATAAATAAATAAATAAATAAATAAATAAATAAATAAATAAATAACAATCCTATAGTTTTTCTAGGCAAGTGACTCTACTTCTAATGAAAGCATTAGGCTATGTCCACCCACCATTTTTAGAAGGATGCAGTGATAGGCTTGTGAATAAAGATGATCCTAGAGGCAGTTGCTTCGCTTTGCAGGATGCCAGTTTCCAGTTTAAATTTTTAAATTTTTAAAATAAAAATAGATAACATTAAATTCAAGTGAGTCAGGAGCCTGACAAGTTGAACCATATTAGCTTGCTAAAGATAATCTATAGTGCATGTTGAATCTTCTGAAAACACTGTCGAGACATTAAATAGAATTATCACCAATTGTGTTATATGGAACAAGGATGTGTGGGTGATGATCTTCCTTCATTTCCGAAATTAGCTGTGTTTCTGGGATCCATAAAAATATGATATTATGGTTTGAAAACCATGTTCTAAGTATTTAGCCTACAGAAAAAAGATCATTACATTATATATTGATATGGATAAAAGTCCTGAACTTCAAAAATCAGGGTGCTCTCTAAGCACCAGCAAAGCATTAGAGTTTTGTAAATCTGTTTGCTGCCATCTAGTACAGGGCTTTCCAAAGTTTTCCCGCGGTGACATACCAACCGCCATTGGTGTGTCGCCGTGGGAAAACCCGGAAGTGCCACCGTTGCGGCAGCGCGCAAAACCCCGGAAGTGCTGCTGCCGCTTTCGGTTTTTTGCGCGCCGCCGTTGGTGTGTCGCCACGGGAAAACCCGGAAGCGCTGATGATGATCAGCGCTTCCGGGTTGTGTGGCGACACACCAGACTGTGTCGCAACACACAGTTTGGAAAGCTCTGATCTAGTTGTTGTTGTTGTTGTTCAGTCGTTTAGTCGTGTCCGACTCTTCGTGACCTCATGGACCATAGCACGCCAGGCCTTCCTGTCCTCCACTGTCTCTCGGAGTTTACTCAAATTCATGTTCATTACATCAGTGATGCTATCTAACCATTTCATCCTCTGCTGTCCCCTTCTCCTTTTGCCTTCAGTCTTTCAGTCTGATCTAGTCCCCTTCTCCTTTTGCCTTCAGTCTTTCAGTCTGATGTAGTAGTTGTCCTGATTTTTGCTGCTCAAATCTGGCAGCTCTATACATGAATTCTTATTCACACTTCTAGTACAATTTTAAACAATAGTATGAATAAAAATATACTAAGTAAAACATGTAGTTATTTTCAAGAAATGGTGGCTCATTCTGACTTTCTTTATGATTCAACACTACCATTACGCATCTGAAATGCTGAAAGGTGTACAGATAAAATATGATGATTTAGTTAGTATTATGCCCTGTTTGTTGATTTTCTTCTGAATATATTACCTTTATTAATGGAGAATTTATTCAGAGCGTTGTTTTCAGAATGACTCGTGCGATTACTGCTTAACTTGCTTGGATCCTAAGAGACTTTTTATGAACACAAGAGAGGCAATTTCTACCAACGCTCCCTCCATTTGTAGCCTATTCAACCTATCCTGCATCATTCCAAAGAAATGTCTCAATTTCAGAGGCAGCAGAGCCATTCTTCTATTTCTGGAAGGAAAGTTAGGATCATGGGCAATAACTATAATATTTGTTTGTAACCGTAATCCTTTAAGGATTTTATTGTGGACCTTCTTCTTATATTACAGGTGATGGTATGTTGTCCTGAAATCACAAATGGGATGAGTACATAGCATAATCTTTTCAGGAAATAAATAATTTATTTGAAGAAAAGGGAAGACAAATGGGTGTGTTACTATATACGATCCATCTTACAATTACCTCACCCCCACCTCCCCCAAAAATTCAAAACAAAATTAAAATGATTATCTGGACCACCTTCTTCTTAACACGATATAAGAATACATGTTCATAAACTCTTAAGTGAGGCGTTACTGAAGTGTTGCCTATGGTGTGGCATCAACATAGATTACCTACATTTAGAACCACAACATAAAGAGTTCTTAACTATCACTAACATAAATACATATGATAAAACTCCATAATTATTCCATCCACATTGCCTGTTTTAAAATATTACACTTGGGCTAGGAAACCTATTGTCACATGGTTTACGAAGCAAAGAATACTGGATATACATATACATACACACACCACATTTCCTTTTGGGATAAACAATATTATGGAAAGCATAGAAAGGGAATAAGAAATATTAAGCCAAAGGAATTAAAGACATGAGATAAAAAAGGAAAAAGAAATATAGATACGTCTAGATTACATCAACCAATTGATTATAGTCTGTACACCTTTCTAACTTTGCAGACCATCCTTGTTTCCACTACATGCCTGCAACACTTCAAACGCTGCCTTTTGTTCTTTAAATTAAATATCCCACCAATTTCTTTTAGAGGATCACATCAGTTCCATCCAACCACAACTTTTGGTCTTTCCCTTCTTTTCAACCCATTCAGTCTTCCTTCAAATATTTATTTTGCAATTCAATTCTCATTCATTCTCTCTCAATATACTTCTGTACTGGTCATGCCCTTTTGCATTTAATCCGTATTCATTCAGCACTCCTTTATTCTTGACCCCATCTCTTCTTGTTTTACCATATGCACACTTCTTAAGTAATCAATTTCTACTGCATTCAGAGTTTCTCTTGAAATACACAACTCTCATTTCCCTATAACAAAGTGGGCACATTCTATACATAGCCTATGAAGGTTCTCAGTCATCCAGGTGGAATTGTCTGTAGCTTGAATCATGTCAACTGGATTTCTATTTTCTCAGTGAAACGAAACATTTCCACTGAGCGAAACGTTTCCACTGAGAAAATAGAAATCCAGTTGACATGATTCAAGCTACAGTCTATACATAGCCATTTTTCACTTCTTTTGCCAAACATTCATTCCTTGCAACAGATCACATATTATCCACTACCTTACTACCACTAGTTGCATGTTTTAAAATTCTTCCATCCCTATCTTACTTTAGTAATATATTTATTATATTACTTTATTTATTATTTATATTATTTTATTATTATATATTTATTCTACAAAGATACATCGTCTTCTTGCTCTAGTTCTTCATCATTTATTTATAACCATTTATGTGACCCATCTTTATGTACTCTTTACAAGTAATTAAACAGTTACTCACCAAATATGAGTACCTCATTTGTTGTTGGGTCTTCAACTGGCCCAATGTAATGGTGAGGAGCTAGTGATGTGATCCACTATTTCCTTCTGCACATGTAAGACAGTGTCAGAGTGCATGCGTGGAGTGGCCCGCTACTTCTTCCTAGACACCAGCGATCCACGTTCTGAGCAGTAAATAGATACTCAAACAGAGATTATAAAAATAGCCTATTTACTATATATACATATGTATTACAGAATACATCCATACGGGTAACAAATGATACAGCGATGAGAAGTTACAGCAAACCAGAAGAAAGAATACCAGGTTTCTTCTGCTTATATTTATAAACTGACCAATCACATTATAGGTCACTCACATCATCTGCCACACCCAACTAAATGATAGCACCTGTAGTATGAGTCATACACTGCCACACCATCCCTACAACAATGGCTGCTAATTGGGTGACTTGCAGAATAATTCCCCTCTCACCTAGATATCAAGCCTCTTCAGTATAATTTATCTAACTGTAAATTCCTGGGTATATACAAACCCCAACACCCCTCCAATTTACAATAGATATTACATTTCACTTATACAGAATAGAAGACATACACATTTTGGATATACACATCCTATGTCTATCTATACTTAGAGGCTTTGTCATCACATCTGCTACATTACATTCAGATGGACAATATTGCAAATTAATCAGAGATTCTTTTACAGCATTCCTAACATTGTGATACTTGATATCAACATGTTTGCTCCTTCCTCTGATCCTATCACTCTTTGCAATCTGTATACACGATTGAATGTCGTCATATACTGTACACATATTGATAGGATGTACGCTGGCTTATAGGGAAAAAATCAAGGCTTGAGAATAAACCAGACAAGAGTGCAGCGTTTAGGGCTAAAAGTTGTTTACTTGTAGCATAAGGCAATAAATGCATATATAGTTAAGGCAATAAATGCATAAATGCAATAAGGAAAAACAAAAACAAACGTATAAGCAGAGATCCGTGTATTGATCCCAGGGCCAGAGTTCATGCCACGGCCTATACCCAAAGCCAGGCATAACTACGCACTGCCCAGTCCACAGAAGTAGAATACACGTGAAGAACTACATGGCTAAAGACACAAAAAGTCAAGAAGCACAGAACACCATTTTGCATGGTTAGATATTCAGTTCTTCCAGCTTTCTGATTGGCTGGAAGTTAGGTGTGACACACACCAGGCCCTTGTGTAGGCCATAGCACAAGGTGGCAGTGCTGCATATAAGCAAGGACGTGATCTCCCCCTCCCTGTTCTTCCAGGGCTTCCCACAAAGGCTTCAGGGGGAATTGTTCTCATGGGAAGGTCCCATTGCTTGTGTGGGCACTAGCCATAACAATACACACGTGACAGTTGTTATCTGGCACCTGCACTTCACATCACCATGAGAAAGCTTCGCTGGTAAAGGATGCAATTTGCCAAAACAATTTTCATATGGGAAATCTGACACATATAGGTTCATTAATTGTTATATTAACATCCATTAACAATTGCCTATACCATATTAAGTCTGAACATAGGTCAGATAGTGCAGCGTACTCTGCCTCTGCAGTTGATACTGCGACAGAACTCTGTTTCCGAGACCTCCACCCCACCAAGGTGTTACCAAACATAATTATCAATCCTGTCATTGATTTTCTATCATGTACATCATTACCCCAATCACTATCTACATAGCATTTTAATTCCAATGGTTTACATGGTTTTATTAATAAACATTTATCAATAGTCCCCTTAAGATACCTAAACACCCGTTTAATACCTTTCCAATGCTTCTGGGTAGGTTGTGTAACATATCTACTCAGTACATTT
Organism: Charina bottae; assembly: GCA_023362775.1. NCBI lineage: Eukaryota > Metazoa > Chordata > Lepidosauria > Squamata > Charinaidae > Charina > Charina bottae. The sequence continues at coordinate 5,198,284 of JALMGJ010000009.1, forward strand.
ACCGCATGCCCGATATCGGGATGCGACCACTGTGCTAAATACAATAAACTTCCAATTATTGACTGATAGTGTTCTTGATTACATGAAGTTTGGTCATCGTCTCCAGCCTCTGTCTTAACAAAATCAGTTGTCATCGGGGTAGGAACCTCCTTGCAATGTTCCATATCGTTCTCTCTTAGCAGTTGTTCAATTTTCTTCTGCTGGTGTGTAACGCTGAGGTGGTATGCCCTTGTTAACTCTTTCAGATCTGCACAAAACAGTAGCCTCCTGTGGGATGTTGCTGGCTTTTGGGGTTCCAGGCGCAGATTAATCCAAACAACGTGTTTGTAAGGCTAACAATATCTTTATTGGTAGCATAAGGCAATAATGGATGTATAGTGCATTATTGCAAAAAGGAAAAAAACAAAGCATACGCAGAGTTCCATCAGATGTGAGGAAAGAAAAATCATGGTCTATGCAAAGACCAGGCGTAGTTACAGTTCAGAAACAAAGTACATGGCAACATGTAGATAGCAGTCAAAAAGAAGCATAGAATGAGTGAGTGAGTACCCATAGTTCATAGCTGAATTATACACATGTTTCAGCATTCTGATTGGCTTAAATGTGGGCTAGGCCATTTTTCAGCTTAACAATGTAGTAACAGTTGTACTTACTACAAATTGCCATGAGATGGCGGTGTTGCGCATTGGCTTCCCTTCCGGGAACGGTTCTCATGGGACAAGGCTGATATCACTACATTGTTTTGGCTAGCGAAAGTCACACCTGGTATTTACTGGTAGAATGTTATGGGAAACTGCTTACAGCAGAGGGAATGGAAAAATCCCAATTTACAAGCTAGAAATTCACAGTGAAGGAATCCATTCACTTGAATCCTACATAGAATAACTTTAACACCCCTTCCTAATGGTTTCCGGAACAGTTTTGGGGAGTGAAAACTGTCATTTTACAAGCACACAGAGACACAAATGATTTTATTTCAAACACATTCGCTCTAGTCCCAATCTTGTAACCATGGCAGCATGTTTTTCAAAAGGTAGAGCTTTCATGAATATATCTGCCACATTCAGTTCAGAAGGACAATATTCTAACTGGATAAATCCTTCCTGAATTGCATGTCTTACATTTTTGAACTTCACATCGACATATTTTCTCCGGCCTCTTACATTCTCAGAGAGAGCAAGCGCAATGCATGATTGTGAGTCTTCATAGATTGTAAATGGTGATTTGATGTTTACGGTAAGATCTTGGAATAGTTGTTTACACCAGTGTAGCTCATTTACTGCCTCACTGAGGGCGCTATGCAATTTCAATTTGCCTCACAAATTGAAATTGCAACCGCATTTTGTTTTCTTGCTCGCCAAGCAGCGGCTGTGTTGGCAAACAGGCAGACAAACCCACTCACGGATTTTCTATCCCCTTCTTCTGTAAAGGAGCTGTCAACATAGATCACAGGCATTTCAGATTTAGTGGTGGATACTTTAAGATAAAAATCTGCTGTGCCTTTGAGATAGCGCAAAACTCTTTTCAGTCCTTGCCAATCTCGCATAGACGGTTTGGCAACTTTACGGCTTAGTACAACAACTGAGTAAGCTAAATCAGGACGTGTCCATTGTGTTAAGTGTAGCAAGCTACCTACAGCAGAGTGATACAATTCAGGTTGAGGACAAGGTTCCTCACATGTGTCACCCTTTAGGAAATCAAGAGTCATTGGTGTTCTGGTAGGTTTTGCATTTGACATCTCAAGTTGACTCAACAATTGAACAATTTTTCTCTTCTGACTCAGATAGAATTCACCACTCTGAGCTCTAGTGACTTCAACACCTAGATAGTATTTCAGTTCACCTTGGTCTTTTAACTGAAAGTACTATCTTAGCTGTGTGGCAAACTCTTGTACAAGGGGCAAAGAACCAGTTGCTAGGCAAAAATCATCAACATACGTTAGCAACACTGTGTAGCTACTTCCAGAACCTCTTATGTACACACAAGGATCAGCAACTGATTTCTTAAACCTTAGCTCCGTCAAAGCTGAATCTAAGCACTGATGCCAACAATGACCAGCCTGCTTTAATCCATAAAGCGCCTTGTGCAGTCTATACACTTTCTGGGAATTGTCACAAGCATAGCCAGGAGCCTGCTTCATATACACAGTTTCAGGGAGATCTGCATTCAGATATGCTGTGTCAACCTCAAAATGATGGGCAACCAGTTCACGCTGTGCAGCCAGAGAAAGTACCATACATAAAGACTCTGGTCTAGCTGTGGGTGCATATGTGAGATCATAGTTCAAAAACCTCTCTTGTGAAAATCCCTGAGCAACAAGCCTGGCTTTGTACTGCACTGTATTATCAGGAAGAAGCTTCTTTCTGAATACCCATCTGGAACCGACAGCTTTCTGGGATGGGGGCAAATCAGTGACTTCAAACACCTTTTGACTCACTAATGCCTCAAACTCCTTATCCATCGCTGTGTTCCATTTCTCCTGCTCTTCCACAGGCAGGAGCAACATCTCCTGGAATGACTGAGGTTCACAGGTAATCTGAAACACTCTCACCTGCTGAATCACAAACCTGTCAGGCTTCACACCCTTTGTGGAACATGCAGACCTACGAGGAATGACCACTGCCTCTTCCTCATCACTGTCCTCTGCCTTTTCACTACCAGATTCCCCCTTCAGGTCTTGAACCTGCTCAGGTAAAATTTCCTCTTCCTTCACCTGAGGGGACCTTCTCACCACACTAGGAGACTGGGAAACAGAAGGCAGCTGAACTGGTTGTTGTCCAGCCACAGGAGCATGGACAGTTGGCTGTACATTAGATTGCAACAAAACCTCTGAACTAGCATTCAACCTATCCCAACCAGTAGGGTGCTCAAAGTTAGCACTTCTGGAGACTACCACTCGACCATAGCCTGCAGAAAAATGGTAACCCTTAGATCTTGAGGAATAACCAACAAACCTTAAGCGTTGTGCTTTTGGCTGGTTCTTCCTTCGCTGAGACTTGGGGATGTGAACATATGCAAATGTTCCAAAAACATGCAGGTGCTTCAGCGAAGGGCGCTTGCCAAACAAAAGGAAGTAAGGAACTTCATTCACAGATGAATTCCACACCCTGTTGGTTAGATACACTGCAGTCATGGTAGCCTCACCCCAGAAACGGGCTGGCACCTGGGCATCTAACATCAGGCTATTTCTAATGGTATTAACAACACCAATCTTCCTTTCTGCTATTCCATTCTCAGCAGGAACACCAACATTGGCAAGTCTATGGGAAATTCCTTTCCTATGAAGCCAATTCTGGAACTCATGACTTAGGAACTCTCCTCCACGATCCGATTGAAACTGACCTACCTGATAGCCATAATTTCTCTCCACCATTGCAACAAACTCCTTAAAGCGAGCAAAGGCTTCCGCTTTAGATTTGAGCAAATAACAAAACGTAAAGCGAGTATGGTCATCCACCAGAAGAAACATGAAACGTGCCCCTCCTTCACTAGGAGCATTGGGGCCGGCTAGGTCTCCATGAACCAACTGAAAAGGACTAGTTGACACCCTGTCACTTTGCTTAGCAACAGGCGCAGCCTTGATTTTAGATTGTTTGCACACAGTACAATCAAGAAAGTCATCACACTTTTTGGATCCTAGCTCAGGATGCACCTTGGCCATTTGGGACAGACTTCCCCACCCGGGATGTCCCAGAACTCTGTGATAGTAGTGGATGCATTTGTTGTGTGGGGGAACATTGGAAACACAATTTCCTGACACAATCCCCTGTTTAGGAAGCATTTCATACAACTGATTCACTAACCTCCCCCTAGCACATTCAATTCCATCTTTTTCAATAGAACATCCAATACCCTTGAACACAACAGTGTATCCAGACTTCACCAGGGCTGGAACGCTAAGGAGGGAAAAGTCAAGTGTAGGAACACACAACACATTTTGTACACTTATCCCCAAACAAGGAATGTATACTTCACCCTGAAAAGACACATCAGCCATGGATCCATCAGCTAGAGCAACTTGTTGGATTTTAGGCTTGCTTTTTGTTAACAGCAACTGTTCATTGTTTACAATGATTTGGCTACAAGCCGAGTCCAAGAGCCAAGTCTCTGGAGATCGTTTACTCACAGCCGTGAGCAAAGCAGACACTTGGGTACGTTGTCTAGGCGGTTGTTTCCCCTTCTTTCGCACGAACCTCTTTCCACTGGCACTACCGGCTGGGCGAGGTGGCTGGGGACAATCTTTCAAGAAGTGTTGAGTTGAGTTGCACTGGTAGCATTTCCTTACAGCACACGCAGCCTCTGTTCCAGCTGGAAAACGCTATGCAGAAGCCTCAGGAACAGCAACCGATGGCTTACCCTGCATCTTCTCCAGGTCACGAGCTTGCTGGATTTCTTGCAGCCAATTTGTAAGATAATCCACAGTAAGGTCTTGGGGCCTCAACGTCTGAGTTGCCTCGATGAGCATGTCAAAGCTCTTGTCCAAGCTTGACAGGATGACACAAGCTCTCTGGGTATCAGGGACCACAACATCCCGCTCCTCAAGTTCAAGAAACAAAGTCTTGAGTTTATGGAGGTGGGTCATCACGTTTCCACCGGGCTGCAGCTTCAGGTTGTAAAGCTGACGTGATAGACCAACAATGGCAGCAGAGGTTTGCTTGGAATAAAGGGCTTTGAGAGCCTCCCAACATGCATGTGCAGTGTCTAGATTGCTGATATGCAGTAGCTGCGATGATTCCAGTCCCAGAATCAAATTGCCATAAGAACGATCCAAACACAACTGCACTTCTTCAGTAACGGGACCAGTTGGAGGTGCGTCTTTCACATATTTCCACAAACCTTCTTTTAGGAAGAAAGACTTGATCTTCACACACCAGGTCCGATAGTTTGTGCCATTCAAGCGCTCAAAAGGCAGACTAGTTAGCCCTGCAGCAGCCATGCTGACCACTCAAAGAAAAACACGTTTACTCCAAAATGCAGCCTCAAAAACAAACCCCCTTGTTACAGCCAGATCCAGCGCAGCGAACAGCAGACCATCCAGACTGGGCAATCCATAACCTGTGGGATGTTGCTGGCTTTTGGGGTTCCAGGCGCAGATTAATCCAAACAACCTGTTTGTAAGGCTAACAATATCTTTATTGGTAGCATAAGGCAATAATGGATGTATAGTGCATTATTGCAAAAAGGAAAAAAACAAAGCATACGCAGAGTTCCATCAGATGTGAGGAAAGAAAAATCATGGTCTATGCAAAGACCAGGCGTAGTTACAGTTCAGAAACAAAGTACATGGCAACATGTAGATAGCAGTCAAAAAGAAGCATAGAATGTGTGAGTGAGTACCCATAGTTCATAGCTGAATTATACACATGTTTCAGCATTCTGATTGGCTTAAATGTGGGTTAGGCCATTTTTCGGCTTAACAATGTAGTAACAGTTGTACTTACTACAAATCGCCATGAGATGGCGGTGTTGCGCATTGGCTTCCCTTCCGGGAACGGTTCTCATGGGACAAGGCTGATATCACTACATTGTTTTGGCTAGCGAAAGTCACACCTGGTATTTACTGGTAGAATGTTATGGGAAACTGCTTACAGCAGAGGGAATGGAAAAATCCCAATTTACAAGCTAGATATTCACAGTGAAGGAATCCATTCGCTTGAATCCTACATAGAATAACTTTAACACCTCCTGCATCATTGGCACACTAGGAGTTACTTCCTCTTCCTTCTTAATCACATCAGTGGACTCTCGCCGCTTTGATAGCTCGACCTGTCCCTGACCAGGAAGAAAAACCTCACTCCCTCCATGTAACTTCAGCCAATTGCTGTGCTCACTAAAACTTGCTGATCTGGAAATAACTCTTCTGCCATCAGTGAACCTATATCCCTTGGTTCCTGGCTCATACCCCACAAACGTCATCTTCTGTGCTTTTGCCTGCCCTTTCCTACGTACCTGCTTATGCACGTGAACATAGGCAGTGCACCCAAACACCTTCAAATGAGTTAATGATGGCTTCTTGCCATACAGAACATATTATGGTGTTTGATTTATAGACACACTCCATAACCTGTTAATTAAATAATTAGCAGTCAGTATAGCTTCTCCCCAGTATCCTCTAGATAACCTTGAGTCAGCTAACAATGAATCCTTTACTGTCTGTAATGCTAAATTCCTACGTTCTGCCATGCCATTCTCAGCTGAACTATGTGGATTGGTTCTCCTATGCGCAATGCCCCTCCTACTGAGCCAGTGCTGAAAACTGCCACTCATAAACTCAGTGCCCCGGTCAGTTTGTAAACTTACACACCTTTGTGCTATATCTACGTTCCACAAATTGCACCCAATTTCTGAACTTATCAAATGTTTGGCTTTTTGCTTTCAATAGGTATCAGAACCCAAATCTGGTGAAATCATCCACAATAACTAAAACATATTTAGCACCACCTATTGTGGCTGGTAATGGGCCAATTAGGTCAGCGTGAACTAATTCAAAACATTTATGTGACTTTCTATCACTAAATTTGCTTACAGGATACACCTTAGACTTTGCAACCTTACATGCTGTGCAATCCAAATAAGCTTGGCACGGTTTCAAATCCATTCCAGAACTTGCTTCAGACATCTTTTCAACCACTTTGAAACTTGGATGCCCCAACCGTCTATGCCACAGATGTTCACATGAATCATGGGTTGGTTTGTTAATCATGGCTACATCATGGTTCTTGCGTGTCATCATTACATATAAACTGTTCTGTAATACACCCTTACCACAGACATGATTATCCTTCATGACAATGCATTCACCCTTACCAAACTTTACATCATATCCCTGTTTATCTAACTGAGAAACACTTATGATGTTATACTCTAAGTCTGGTACACATAGCATAGGTAATTCAGTCTTTAAACTTGGTACATACACAAACCCTTTGCCAGTAACAGATGCAACACTTCCATTTGCAAGACTAACATGATCCCGTTCAGCTTGAATAAAACTTTTAAACATTTGCCTATCATTGGCAATGTTTTGGCTAGCTCCGCTGTCAAGAAGCCACGGCTCCTTTAAATCTCTTCCTGCAGAAGTAATCACCGACAGCTGGACAGCACTCCGTTGCTTGTAAATCCCCGGCTTGGCTTTTGGTTTCTTTTTATCACAGTCTTTTAACAAATGTTTATCAGACTTACAGCAAAAACAGCATCTCACATATAAAACATTATCAGAGTTACAAGAATAACATTCCTTATCAGACATACTGCTTTGCTTTGACTTAATTACATTAGAACTTGTTTTCCTCCTTTGCTCCTCTTCCAGAAGACGCCCAGTTAAATAATTTACGGTCAAATCCCTCTCAGATAAAGACCCGAAACTGGTAGCTAAATTATCCAATGTTTCATTAAGAGAACTGAGAATTGCATAAACCTTATGCGCTTCTGAGAATTGCATATCTCTCTGTGCTAACTCAAGGAACAAGCCAGTCATATAATGCAAATGTTCCAGAATACTTTCATTTTCACGTAATCTAGCATGATAAAGCTTCCTTGTCAACAAAACCTTGCATAACGGTGTGCTTCTAAGATAAACATTCTTTAAAGCTTCCCAACACCCACTGGCTAACTGACAATTTCTAACGTAACATAATTGGCTGTCCTCCAAACATAAAACTATGCTTGCCAATGCTTTCTCGCAATGAGAACGAGAATTGTTCTCGTTCTGTAGAACAATTTCTTCTTCATCTGACTCATGTGGGGGGTCAAGTACAATCTTCCAAAGACCTTCACGGCGAAGAAACATTTCCATCTTGTATGCCCACGACAAATAATTAGAGCCATTCAGTCTTTCCAGAGGAAATCCACGTCCAACTGTAGGCTGCATGTTCACTGTGCTCATCTTTCCTCAGCCCCTCCAGGGCAGACACCGATGAATAATTGCACAGACTTTATCAGAACGTCCTTCAGCTGCAAACAAGCCTAGGAAAACATACACAGCCAGGCACGGAACCTGCAAAAGCTCCAAACTTGCCCCAAATATCCAAACGACTCCTGGATAGGCTTCCAAAGTCCTTACAGCTGTGCCAGCATACCAGCTGCACACGTTCCACTGTTGGGCCCATAACCTGTCAGAGTGCGTGCATGGAGCGGCCTGCTACTTCTTCCTAGACACCAGCGATCCACGTTCTGAGCAGTAAATAGATACTCAAACAGAGATTATAAAAATAGCCTATTTACTATATATACATACGTATTACAGAATACATCCATATGGGTAACAAATGATACAGCGATGAGAAGTTACAGCAAACCAGAAGAAAGAATACCAGGTTTCTTCTGCTTATATTTATAAACTGACCAATCACATTATAGGTCACTCTCATCATCTGCCACACCCAACTAAATGATAGCACCTGTAGTATGAGTCATACACTGCCACATCATCCCTACAACAATGGCTGCTAATTGGGTGACTTGCAGAATAATTCCCCTCTCACCTAGATATCAAGCCTCTTCAGTATAATTTATCTAACTGTAAATTCCTGGGTATATACAAACCCCAAAAGACAGATACTCTAACAAGCTGTGGCAAATTGTTTGTAACTTAGCAAGCCTTGTATTCTAAATTCCTCCACGTATGCACTTATCAATGAGTTGCTTAGCAAGCTTTTTGGATTTCAATATTACTCTTGCCTCTGAGCCTTTTATTTATATTGTTACTTGTACTAATTAAAGAGGACAACATGAGTTCTGTAATCTAATACCTGCTTTTTTTCATTGGGTGGGGAGTGGCTGCATACTAAAAATAATGTTTCCCATTAAAGAATTCTTAGCAAAGGGTCAACTGAGTTGACAAAATATGTCATCAGATCATCCCCAGGTGTAGAGATGATGCTTTATTTAAAGTAACTCTGCCAGAGGGTCAACTGTCTAAAGTTGTGAGGAACACAACTGAAGTCACTGATAAAAAAACTGAAGTCACTGATGAAGCCATCTCCAGGTGTTATTGTTTATACACCCTTTCCTTTAAGAAAAGTATAAAAAGGTGGCAAAAGTCCCAGGCACTTTGAACCTTGATGTAGACTAAAGACATGGGAAGAAAAGGTGGTGCATAAATGCCAGCTCAATGGGTCTGTCCACTGCCATTTCTTTGGTGTTCCTAGCAATCTGAAGGGACATGAACTGGTATATCTTTTTCTCTGTAACTCTCTTAATATTTGTTCAATGAAATCCTTTTTGGTCTTTCACTTTGATTTTAGCCTGTTGTCTCCAAATCCTGAAGATCCTATTGGCTATCAGCTGACACACTGATTGTTGTACAATTTATCCCCAAATTCATTTCTGTTTCTTCCATTATCACCATTTTATTCATTCACAGCTATCACTAACCTATGGTTTCCTATTTTAATATACAACTACAACTTAGATAGCATTGCTTGACATGTTCTGACATACAGTACATGTTATTTTCATTCATAATTAAGCCTACATCTTCAGTTCCTTGTATGTATTAATGGCTCCATGAAGACCAGACCACCTTAATTTAGATTAATGACATCCCTCCCCATTCTCTTACTTTTAAACACATGGTGTCTCTATTCTCATTTCATTCCATTTAATTAATTCATGCTTTTTACCATATACTCTTATGATCTGAGTTGGAATCTTCCAAATGCATGGTCTTCATGAGATGGGACCCCAGATATTGATCTCCAAAGATCAATATCTCTGATACAACACTGCTGGCAGAAAGTAAAAAAGATCTAGAACGGCTAATCCTAATAGTCAAAGGTGAAAGTGAAAAACTTGGATTGTGCCTTAACACCAAAAAAGCAAAGATAATGACAACGGCAGAGAATGTGCAAATCAGTGTTAAGATCAACAACAAGGTAATTGAAGCAGTGAAGGAGTTCAACTTCCTTGGCTCTAAAATTGATCAAAAGGGTGACTGCAGCCCAGAGATTAGAAGACGTATAGCACTTGGAAGAACAGCAATGACCAGCATAAATAACATCTGGAAGAATAAAGTTATCAGCCTCCCAACCAAATGCAGACTAGTTAATACGATCATATTTCCAATAGCTACATATGGTTGTGAAACTTGGACTTTGAGGAAGGCAGATAGGAGAAAGATAGATGCATTTGAATTGTGGTGCTGGAGATGACTACTACGCATCTCATGGACAGCAAAGATTACCAACAAGGAAGTCCTTTTTGTTGTTGTTGTTGTTCAGTCATTTAGTCCTGTCCGACTCTTTGTGACCTCATGGACCATAGCACACCAGGCCTTCCTGTCCTCCACTGTCTCTCGGAGTTTACTCAAATTCATGTTCATTACATTGGTGATGCTACCTAACCATCTCATCCTCTGCCGTCCCCTTCTCCTTTTGCCTTCAGTCTTTCCCAGCATCAGGGTCTTTTCCAGGGAGTCCTCTCTTCGCATTAGGTGGCCAAAGTATTTGAGCTTCAGCTTCAGCATCTGTCCTTCCAATGAGCAGTCAGGGTTGATTTCTTTTAGGATTGACTGGTTTGACCTCCTTGCAGTCCAAGGGACTCTCAAGAGTCTTCTCCAGCACCACAGTTCGAAAGCATCAATTCTTCGGCGCTCAGCCTTCCTTATGGTCCAACTCTCACAGCCATACATTACTACTGGGAAAACCATAGCTTTAACTATACAGACCTTTGTTGGCAAGGTGATGTCTCTGCTTTTTAATATGCTGTCTAGGTTTGCCATAGCTTTCCTCCCAAGGAGCAAGCGTCTTTTAATTTCATGGCTGCAGTCACCATCTGCAGTGATCTTGGAGCCCAAGAAAATAAAATCTGTCACTGCTTCCATTTCTTCTCCTTATATTTGCCAGGAAGTGATGGGACCAGATGCCATGATCTGGGTTTTTTTAATGTTGAGTTTCAAGCCAGCTTTTGCACTCTCCTCTTTCACCCTCATCAAGAGGCTCTTTAGTTCCTCTTCACTTTCTGCCATTAGGGTGGTATCGTCTGCATATCTGAGGTTGTTGATATTTCTCCCAGAAATCTTAACTCCGGCTTGTGATTCATCCAGCCCGGCATTTCTCATGATGTACTCTGCATATAAGTTAAATAAGCAGGGTGATAATATACAGCCTTGTCGTACTCCTTTCCCAATTTTGAACCAGTCGATTGTTCCATGTCCGGTTCTAACTATTGCTTCTTGACCTGCATACAGGTTGCTCAGGAGACAGGTAAGGTGGTCTGGTACTCCCATCTCTTTAAGACTTTGCCACAGTTTGTTGTGATCCACACAATCAAAGGCTTTAGCGTAGTCAATGAAGCAGAAGTAGATGTTTTTCTGGAACTCTCTTGCTTTTTCCATGATCCAGCGAATGTTGGCAATCTGATCTCTAGTTCCTCTGCCTCTTCAAAACCCAGCTTGCACTTCTGGTAGTTCTCGGTTCACATACTGCTGAAGCCTAGCTTGTAGGATTTTGAGCATAACCTTGGTAGCATGTGAAATGAGCGCAATTGTACGGTAGTTTGAACATTCTTTGGCATTGCCTTTCTTTGGAATTGGAACGTAAACTGACCTTTTCCAATCCTGTGGCCACCGTTGAGTTTTCCAAATTTGTTGGCATATTGAGTGCAGCACTTTAACAGCATCATCTTTTAGGATTTTAAATAGCTCAGCTGGGATACTGTCTTCTCCGCTAGCTTTGTTGTTAGTAATGCTTCCTAAGGTCCACTTGACTTCACTCTCTAGGATGTCCGGCTCAAGGTCAGTGACCACACCATCGTATTTATCAGGGATATTAAGATCTTTCTTGTATATTTTCTGTAGCTTGAATCATGTCAACTGGATTTCTATTTTCTCAGTGGAAACGTTTCGCTCCTTATCAAAGGAGCTTCTTCAGTCTGAGCAAAGTTAGTAAGGGAATCCTAAATCCTAAATTTAGGATTCTCTTACTAACTTTGCTCAGACTGAAGAAGCTCCTTGGATTAGGAGCGAAACGTTTCCACTGAGAAAATAGAAATCCAGTTGACATGATTCAAGCTACAGACAATTCCACCTGGATGACTGAGAACCTTCATAGACATATCTTTCTTGTATAGTTCTTCTGTGTATTCTTGACACCTCTTCTTAATCTCTTCTGCTTCTGTTAGGTCCCTGCCTTTTTTGTCCTTTATCATGCCCATCTTTGCACAAAACGTTCCCTTGATATCTCCGATTTTCTTGAAGAGATCTCTAGTCTTCCCCATTCTATTGTTTTCCTCGATTTCTTTGCATTGTTCATTTAAGAAGGCCTTCTTATCTCTCCTTGCTATTCTCTGGAATTCTGCATTCAGTTGTTTATATCTTTCCCTTTCTCCCTTGCCTTTTGCTTCCCTTCTTTCCTCAGCTATTTGTAAAGCCTGATCAGTCAGCCACTTTGCTTTCTTGCATTTCTTTTTCTTTGGGATGGTTTTAGTTGCTGCCTCCTGTACAATGTTACGAACCTCCATCCATAGTTCTTCAGGCACTCTGTCTACCAGATCTAATCCTTTAAATCTATTCCTCATCTCCACTGTATATTCATAAGGGATATGATTTAGGTCATACCTGAGTGGTCTAGTGGTTTTCTCTACGTTCTTCAATTTAAGCCTAAATTTTGCGATAAGAAGCTCATGATCTGAGCCACAGTCAGCTCCAGGTCTTGTTTTTGCTGATTGTATAGAGCTTCTCCATCTTTGGCTGCAAAGTATATAATCAATCTGATTTCGGTATTGACCATCTGGTGATGTCCATGTGTAGAGTCGTCTCTTGTGTTGTTGGAAAAGAGTGTTTGCTATGACCAGCGTGTTCTCTTGACAAAACTCTATTAGCCTTTGCCCTGCTTCATTTTATACTCCGAGGCCGAACTTGCCTGTTATTCCGGTTATTTTTTGACTTCCTACTTTAGCATTCCAGTCCCCTATGATGAAAAGGACATCTTTTTTTTTGGTGTTAGTTCTAGAAGGTGTTGTAGGTGTTCATAGAACCGGTCAACTTCAGCTTCTTCGGCATCAGTGGTTGGGGCATAGACTTGGATCACTGTGATGTTGAATGGTTTGCCTTGGATTCGAACTGAAAGCATTCTGTCATTTTTGAGGTTGTACCCCAGTACTGCCTTTCCCACTCTTTTATTGACTATGAGAGCTACTCCACTTCTTCTAAGGGATTCTTGCCCACAGTAGTATATATAATGGTCTCCTGAATTAAATTCACCCATTCCTGTCCATTTTAGTTCGCTGATTCCCAAGATGTCGATGTTCAATCTTGTCATCTCATGTTTGACCACATCCAGCTTACCTTGATTCATAGATCTTACATTCCAGGTTCCTATGCAATATTGTTCTTTACAGCATCGGACTTTCCTTCCACTTCCAGACACATCCACAACTGAGCGTCCTTTCGGCTTTGGCCCAGCCGTTTCACTCTTTCTGCAGCTACTCGGAATTGCCCTCTGCTCTTCCCCAGTAGCATTTTGGACACCTTCCGACCTGAGGAGCTCATCTTCCGGCGTCATATCTTTTAGCCTTTTGATACTGTCCATGGGTTTTCTTGGCAAGGATACTGGAGTGGTTTGCCATTCCCTCCTCCAGTTTTGGACCACATTTTGTCAGAACTCTCTGTCATGACCTGTTCTTCTTGACCTGACTTCATTGAGTTACGCAAGCCCCTTCGCCACGACAAGGCAGTGATCCATGAAGGGGAAGGAAGTCCTAGACAGAGTCAAACCAAAAATATCCCTGGAAGCCAAGATCACCAAACAAAAACTGTCATACTTCAGTCATGTTATGTGAACCAACTCACTCGAAAAGACAATTATGCTGGGACTGATCAGTGGTAAAAGAAGAAGGGGCCGCCCTAGGACTCACTGGCTTGACAGCATCAGAAGGGACACTGGAATTACTTTGATGGAACTAAAGAAAGCTGTAAGAGATAGAAAGGCATGGAAAGCGTTGATCCACAAAGTGACCGAGAGTCAGACACGACTGAATGGATAGACAGAGAGAGAGAGCTTTTTCATAAGAGGATAAACTGTAGATTGTGTTACTACCTTTCTTGTACCTGTGCCACAAGTAGCATTCCCTGATAATGGTAAGGACAGTACCAATCAGATTTGGCATATGTTAGACAGTTTGTCACAAGTGCAATCAAAGTGCACTTTTACCTCAAGTATGTTCACATTATTTTATGCAATACAGAACATCTAATGTAGAGACTATTTTGCAAGCCAAAATAGAACTGTTTGAACTGTTGCTCCATGACATCACCTTGGAGGTACATGCAGTGTACTGACGCATACTCAGGATACAATCAACCATAAAACCAGATAAGCTGTTTGTTCCTTATTAGCATAAGGATAATATACCTCCAATATAAACAAGGTTAGAAGGTGAACACATATGTAAAAAAAAAGGAAATAAAATGTTCTCTTCAACTGGAAAGATGAAATTGCTTCATTATACAGTTTGTAGGATCAATACACTTGTGGTTTTTAATATCTAAAAAGTTCTTTCCTGGCTTAGTAAATTTCCTCCTTTGCTAACCTATTTTCCTTTTTCATCCCAGTAAATCTAGTATAAATAGCGGTGTCCATTTTCTCCCACTCTTTCTACTACTTCTTGCAGCTAGGATGGTTCAGATATTTCAGAGATTATCTACTGACTTGCACTGTAGTCAGAACTTATTTTTGACACTTTCTGGTACTGGACTCTGCTGCCTGCTTGGAGCCCCAGTGTTATCTCCAAATATGGCATCAGCTCTAGTCAGCTACTAATTCTGAACTTCAGGTCTTCTGCTGGAAGTGTTTCAACTCCAAACTTGCTCATTCCACAACTCTGAGCTGTGTTCCTCCTTCAACTGATAGGCAGCTATCAACTGGCTTACCTATTCAATTTCTCATACCCTTAAATTCCCTCAAACAGTTATACCTAAGGCAACCATAACTGGCTTAAGCCCAGTACACCATTTCAAAGTCAGGCTTCCAGCCAATTTGATTTCATTACAGCCCCACAGAGAAATTATGTACATATTATAACAAAACAAATAAATATAATTCCAATTCAGCATTTCATCTCTGCATTATTTCTTTATATATAAGTGTCTAAAGTGTAAGTTTCAGTCAGGCTGAGTTAGCTTGTTATAGGTTACAGTACTTTCCTCATTAAGTTTATTTTAGAAGACTTCAGGAACATCACATCTCAAGGCTGATAACTGCATGATGGAAAATCCATATGGGAAAAAGCTGAAATTAGTAACTCTGGGCAAATCTAAGTTCTCCAATACTAATGAAGAACAAATGGGAGTAAAGCTTGTCTCAATGAAGAACATTTATGTAAAGTGAGAGGTACTGAAGCATTGAGATTAAAGAGAATATATGTAGCTCAGTGTTGGAATATTCAATTCTGAACATGGTTTTTCCATTTGCTAACATCTTATTATGTGTGTAGGTAACATCTTCAATGCTAAGACCTTGAAGAAAATGTATTGAAGTATTTTAAGCATGGTAATGCAATACTGTCCACGTTTTGGGGATTCTGAATTGAGCAAATTCATTTTATGGACTAATATCATGACTAATAATGACTAATATCATCCATTATTTTATTTTTATTTTAGCTTGCAGCCTTAGAGCATACAGCTACATTAAAGTGCTACTCTCCAGCCTGTAAAAAGTATGCTGGCATAAATTGCACTGCCTTCATGGATAGTTCCCATTCTGCCTCTGTTACTTGGTTCAAGGAGATGGAAGAGCTCAGTTATAACAGCGAAGACAAGCAGTTTGTGAAACAGATCACAAACTGCTCATGGGCAGATTCCAAGTCAAGCTAAAGCGGATAATGATTTTATTTATTTATTTATTTATTTCCCGTTTTCATGATATAATATTAAGTATATACCCATCATTTTCAAGGAGAACATCAGGAATCACTACGAAGTCCTGAACTTCATTGATAGGTTACAAAGAAATTGTGGAGTGAAGTCAAACAAGTTAAGGATGAATGTGGAAAGAGACTGCCAAAGACTAAGAAAATAAGATCAGCTCTCCAGTACGTCAGAAGGCTATCATAATTGATGCAATATGGCAAGCAACAGAAAAATAATCGGTAAAGGTTACAACCAAGCTATGCCGGCAAATCTGGAGAATGACACAGTGGCCAACAGATTGGAAGAGGTCACTCTACATACCAATACCAACAAAGGGAGATGTAACAGAGTGTAGAGAATAGGAAAGATTACCTTGACAGAAATATGCAAGAACTGTTACAAAAGGGGCTAAAACATTTTTTTAAGGTAACAGAGAAATAAGGTAACATTTGGAAGCAGTTCAAGCAGTTGCTGCCCTGATTCATTGGAGTATAAGAATGGAGAGGAGGTACAGCACAATCAGACTTGCAAGATTCTGCTATAATAGCCAGTCTCAATAAAAGTGGGGGAGTGGTGGCTCAGCGGGTAAGACTCCAGGCCTGTCGATCAAAAGATTGCAAGTTCGGAGGTTCGAATCCCTAGCCCCGCGTGACGGAGTGAGCTCCTGCAGTAGCCCCAGCTCTTGCCAACCTAGCAATTCAAAAGCATGCAAATGCAAGTAGATGAATAGGTACCACTTTGGTGGGTAGGTAACAGCATTCCGCATGCATCATGCCGGCCACATGACCGTGGAAGCGTCTTCGGACAATGCTGGCTCTTCAGCTAACAAACGGAGATGAGCACCGGCCCCTAGAGTTGGACACGACTGCACAAATGTGTAAAAGTAGTTTTAACCTTCCTGTGGAATTGATTATTTGGTCTGGTCTACCTAGTGGGGCTGACACAGAGTATGTAAACTATTGTACAATATCCTTATTTTCATATCCTAGCAAAATAATGGTTAGGAACATCCAACACAGATTAGAGCCCTACATGTTAAGGGACATACCAGATGTTCATGCTGGTTTTAGAAAAATCTGAGAAACAAGACACATTGTTGCTGATGTATGCTGGATAACTGAGAAAGCCAAAGAATATCAAAAATAAGTCAATATGTGCTTCATTGATTATAGAAAGTTCTTTGATTTGTGTCAACCAAGTCAAGCTGTGGAATGTTCTTGTGAAAATGAAAATCCAAGAACATTTCATTATGCTCATGTGAAACCTATGTACAGAACAGGAATACACAGTCCAGATGGAACATGGCCAAACAGACTGGCTCCAGGTCAGTAAAGGAGTGAGAGTAGGTTGTATGCTTTCACCTTATTAAGTCAAGCTATATGCTGAATATACAGTATATTGATGGAGGTTGGATTGGAAGAAGATTAGTATGGCTTTAAAATTGGACAAAGAAACAACAATAATCTGCACTATGTTGACGACACTACTCTGATAGCTGAAAATGCAAATCATCTGCAGGCTCTAGTCATGAATGCACAGCATGTAAGTATAGCTATTGGTGCAGGAGTAAGAAAATCATAGTGCTGTTCCTCTTTTCAAAGGAATTATAATTTGTTCTGAGTGCTTGGCCCTACAATTAACTTCTTCCCCTTAGGAGCAGATGACAGAGGGGAAGAATTAGGTTCCACTGGGCATTCTGTTAAATATTCAACCTTCCCTTAAAACTTTTTATGTTTAAGCGTTTTGGGTTTTAGGTGCAAATGGTTTCATGTTTTGTTGTTCCTAGTCCATGGAGGAGGTCTACTCATTATTTTTTTTCCAGAGCAGATTTGGGAGGGAGGCAAAGGGGAGTCCAGAGGAAGAAGCCTCTGTCTCTTCTCTTTGGCCAATTGAAAATAATTTCTGTCCCTAGGAAATTTTTGTTGGTTGCAACTTTTGGATAAATTCATAGATAAGTGCAGGTTGCTGTTCTGAAGTATTTTCTTGACAGAACTATAACCAGCAGGCATCATATTTCTGAGTTTTCTACAAGGTGGATGCAGGTCTGTAATTCGGTAGATGTTTAGTGTATTTTTTTCTCTAAATAAGGAAGATTATTATTCCAATGACACTTCAAATTCACATTTAAATATAATGACAATATCCATAGTTACATTGATGACTGTTGAAGATTGCATGATCTCGCAGATAACGGTTTTTGCAGATCATGCTTTATTGGCATGAGGACAGGCCACAGCAGGAGATTTAATAGCTGGATAATCTTTTGCTACAGGGTGCAGTATGCAGGACAGAATTTGTAATGACTTGCAAAAATCATAAGAGGACAAGCTCTTCCTACTTTGAAAAGATAAAGAATTCTTTTTGAAGAAATCTTGAAGGTAGCTTTCAGGATACATTACTAAAGATAGTAAAACCAGGTTTCCAGGAATGTCATACAAAGTAAGTAAAATTCCAGTGATAATACAAATCTTAACCATTAGTTCAGGACCACTTTCATGTCAGATTGAAATCTGGTATGGTGTACTGTAGTAATGATAGTATAATGAAGATCCAACTAATTATATTCTGAAAGCTGAAATGCAGTATTATAGTCACAGGCAGAAAGGAAGGAAGCAAGCAAGCAAACAAGCCCGAGGATTCGTACAGTACTGAGAATGTGAAGAAAAATGGCTGACCTTAGAATAATGAACTGAGAAGTCATTAAATGCATCTGAAGCTTACTAAAAGCATCAAATAAAGGAAAGGTAGTATTAAGTATTTTTAAAATAAGCTTTGAATAATTAGAATGCATTGTGAAAGGGGAAGAAGTGGGGAAAAAGTCACCTTTTCATTTTCAGAACTTTTCATAACAGTTCTTCTCTAATTAAAAAAAAATGAAGCAAAGTTTAGAGGACACAATTAGGATCTGTGTAAATGTAAAAAAAGCATGTTTAGTTAGATTACTTTGTTTTGTCATATAAGGTGGATCATTTATTTATTTTACTTATTTATTTAAAAGATTTATATGGTCACCCATCTTAAAACAACTCTGGGTGGCTCACAACAGCAATAAAACCAGTAACTATAAAACATAACCATAAAACAATAAAAGAGTAAGATGATAAAACAAAACCAAAAACCCTGCACCTTAGTCATCCCCTTAGGATGCCCTGCAGCAAGCTCCGATTACCATCATCCCATTCTTTCTATCCTATCCTATCCCATTGCCTCAGTAAAAAGCCAGGTCTTGATGGCCTTCGGAAAGGCTAAAAGGGTGGGGGCCTGCCAAATTGCCAGGGGAGGGTGTTCCATAAGGTAGGGGCAGCCACAGAAAAGACATGCTTCCAAGGTCCCACTAGGTGGCAGGATTTCAGGGAAGGGATCTGTAGTGTACCTACCCTATCTGATCTAGTGGGATAGGCAGATACTCTTAGGGAGAGGTGTTCCCACAAATAACCAGGTCCCATGTTATGTAGGGCTTTAAAGGTGATAACCAGCACCTTGATTTGCACCTGGAAGGAAACTGGGAGACAGTGCAGCTCACACAATAGAGGTGTAACGTGGGTGAAACTGTTGTGGCTAGGTGAAGAACGACGCTGAGCCCCAAGAGATAAGCTCTAGATCTTTATTCTCTACCTTACACAGAATCTTACCAAACTAAGCTACCAGAACAGTTCACAGGGGAAAGATGCCAAGCATGCTAAGGCAGGCCCGGCCTGATTCTCTTGTATGGGTGCCCAAGGTCTATGCTTCTGTGCTATGGAAGTGCATCTCCCCCCTGGAAAGTGTCAGTGTATATAAAGAAAAATATATTATTCTTGGGATTTTACTGGTCTGACAAAGATGTGCAAATGAGATAATGGCTAGCAGCTGAGACTAATTAATTCAGGCATTGGCTGAGCTCACCAACCTTGAGAGGTAATTGAGGTAATTGACTACTGCTAATTAACTGCACCTGTATCTGGGTATGAGTAAGCAGAACTATGTGTATATATACCATGGACGTGAAACATGGTGTGCGGGTAGTTTTTGTATGGAGTTGGTTGAGGAGTGTACTTGTAAATATTGTGTGCTGTATAGTAAAGGTCTGTATACATTTGAAACAACAGACTCTGTAGTTTATTACAGCAGCAGACAAGCAGATTTCTTTCACAGCAGCAGTGGATGATGCAACGCTCTACGCACTCTGACAGAAAGCATCCCCTCCTTCTAGTCCAGCGATCTCCATAACACTACCTTCTCCTTCAGAGAGACATTCCATCACACCACCACCCCCTTCAGAATCTCCCTCTCCCTCAGTTCTCATGGGAGCTGGGTAGTGGGGGCAGATCTTCAAAGGAAGAATCGCTGGTGTCCTCAAATTCTGATATCTTTTCCTGCAAAACAGCAAGACAGTTAGAAAATTCTTCCCCCCTCCCCCTTGGGAAGTGAATGCCAGAAGTGGAGGGCTGAGGCTCCCCCTCCTCCTCATGCTGCAGCCTCTGGGCCTCTTGCAGCTGGGCCTCTTGCAGGGGTAAAGGTTGCCAACTTACAGACTCCTCTGCTTTGGATTCATCTGCATGCTCAGCCAAACTAGGAACTTCTGGGGGCCTGCGAGGCTTGGACTTGTTAGGAAAACACTGGTGAAATCTTTGGATCAGCATGGGTGCATGAACGTCTCTGGCATTTTCCCATGAGTGCTCAGCCTCAGAGTACCCCTTCCAGTGTATCAAATATTGAATGTCCCTTCCCCTTTGCCTCGAGTCCAAAATCTCCTCTACTTAGTACTCTTCCTCCCCCTCCACAATTACTGGAGATGGAGGCGGTAAGTGAGAGCACAAGGCACTAGGAAGCGAGTCTTTGGCCAACAATGACCTGTGAAACACAGGGTGTATTTTCATGGTGGCTGGGAGTTGCAAATGAAAAGCCACTGGGTTTATCTGCTTTAGCACTGTGAAAGGGCCCACGAACTTAGAGTCCAACTTCCTGCAAGGCCTGCTGGAAGTTAAAAACTTGGTAGAGAGCCATACCTTGTCTCCTTCTGAAATTGCTGGTCCTCCTTGCCTGTGGAGGTCTGCAGACCTCTTGTAAGCAGCTTTCACTTTGTTCAGCTCTTTCCTTTAAGAACTCGTGTGCAGCTTGTTGCTCTTTGAGAAAGTCTGCTGTGGCCGGAACTGATCCTGATTGCAATGAGGAGGGCAAGACTCGAGGGTTAACCCCATAGAGTGCTTGGAAAGGAGACATCTTGGTAGAAGAGTGCACGGAATTGTTATAAGCGAATTCTGCTATTGGAAGCAAATCTGGCCAATTATCCTGCTGATAAGAACTATAATATCTGAGATATTGCTGTAACACCTGGTTAGTTTTCTCAGCTTCCCCATTGGTAGAAGGGTGGTGACTCGGGGAGAGGTGGATCTGCACCCCTAATGACTGGAAAAGTGCCTTCCAAAACCTGGAAGTGAATTGACTGCCTCTATCACTGATGATATGGTTAACCATGCCTCTATGTCTAAAAACATGATCCAAAAATAACTGGGCTGTGGCCTGTGCCATAGGAAGGCCTTTGCAGGGAATAAAATGTACCATTTTTGTAAAAAGATCCACCACCACCAGTATAGACATAAAGTTTTGTACTGGGGGTAAATCAGTGATGAAGTCCATGAGGACTGCATCACAAGGCAGGGGGGTGTAGGCAGGAGTTGCAGCAAACCCACCCGTTTACGTGGAACAGTTTTAGCTCTTCTGCAAGTGTGACAAGAGGCAACGTAAGTCTTTATGTCTGCAGCCATTTTTGGCCACCAGTAGTCTCTTAAGGCTTTATGAAGCATTTTAAACACTCCCCCATGGCCAGCCATTGGATTATTGTGGCAGAGATTCAATACCTCTTCTCTCAAGGGAAGGGGAATGTATAGCCAACCGCTATGCCAAAGCAGCCCCTTGTCTAATGCGAATAGAGAAGCAGTGCCCTGCTGGTAACCCTGGAGGTCATCCATCCTAACCCTCACATATGGGTCTTGTTGCTGCTGAACCTTGACTCTTGTGAGGAGATCCTCTGCCTGCCGTCTGGCTGCTAAAACCTCTCTCTGGTTCCCTTCAGGCATCTGCTGGAAGTTGTGAGGCTGCAAAATTGCTGTGTTGGAATAGGGCCTGGGAGCAGAGATGAATTCAGGTTTATGGGAAAGTGCATCTGGCATTTTGGTACACATACGTTATGTGTAAATTAAAACAGGAGAAAAACTGACTCCACCTGATCTGGTGGGGAGAGAGCACCTTGGTGTTTTGCAAGAGTTCCAAATTTTAATGATACATGCAGACTTTTATTGGAAAAGTTGCCCCTTCTAGTCAGTGCCTCCACTCTTGGAAGGCTGCTTTTATTGCCAGCAGTTCATTACTAAATATATCATAGTTTCTCTCTGCCTGGGACATTGTTTGAGAGAAAAAGGTGCATAGCATCAGTTTCTCCCCCCATCCCCCCGGCCTCTCTGCTTGGAGTAAAACAGTGGCAATCACCAAGTCAGAAGCGTCAGTTTGAATGACAAATGATTGTGTGGGATCTGGATGACAGAGGAGAGGTTGGGAGGCAAACAGCTGCTTTAACTCTTTGAATGCTGCTTGCTCCTTCTCCCCCCAGGTTAAACACTTTCCTTTCTTTAAGAGTTGGGTGAGAGGTTTCACTCTGCCAGCAAAATCTTGTATAATTTTTTTTGTAAAAATTGGCGAACCCTAGGAAATGCTGCATGTCTTTTACATTGTGTTTGGAGTTGGGGAATGTGAGGCCATTTGCAACTTGTGATGTTGGCAGTCTTTTGATGGGAATGAAAAGGGCTCCTGTTGCCCAATCCAACAAGGGGTTGTGAAGTTTCAGCCAAGTGGTGCCCAGGACTATGGGGACCTGCAAGGATGCTGTTACATAAAGAGGAATCCACTCTGTGTGGTCTCCAGTTGTCAGTAAGATTGGCTCTGTGCATTGCATGACTGGTCTGGCTCTCAGGGGCTGCCCATCAATGGTTTCAACTTCTATGGGTTGTGGTAATTGTACAGCAGGCAGCTGTAGTTTCTGCACCGTTTCTATGGTGACTTCTATATCTATGAAGTCAGTGGTTGCCCCAGAATCTATGAGAGCTTCAAGGTCTATTTTATGCTTTGAGTCTAAAGTCACTGTTACAGGGATGAAAAAAAATGCCTGTCTATTATCTTCCAAATGAGCCCTCCTTACTTGCTTAACAGCCCCCCTTATGAGCTCTGGGAGGGAGGCCTTTGGAGTTTCCCTGATTCAGAGCTGTTGAAGTGGCTAGGCATACCTCAGCAACTTGCTGCAATGCCCTAGCCCCAGCCACTGGGTTTCTCAGTGGGCACACTCTTGCTATACGTATGCCCTGGGGCCCCACAGTAAAAACAAAGAGCCCTCTCCCTGCACCTCTGCCTCTCCACCACTGCAACTAACCTTCTTGTTGCTCCAAATTGCATAGGTTCTTCAGTCTCTGGGCATGCGGCTGCAGTACGGAGAGTTGTAAATCCAGTAAAAGCCGATCTGTAGGTTGCTTTTCCTCTTAGCTGTCAGCATTACTTTAACTCCTCCTGCCTCACATCAATTACCACGCAAAGCTGATATAGTCCTTCCAAGGTGGCTGGGGTCCCCTGCCTCACCAGCTCATCCTGAATATCGTCATTTAGTCCTTCTTTAAACTGGTCTTTTAGGGCACTCTCATTCCAGTCAACATCACCAGCCAAGAGCTTGAAATCTGCTATGTAAAGTCTGACTCTCTTGCTGGTTTGCTTGAGTCTCTTAATTTCCCGAGTGGCTGTCACTGCCCTGATCGGGTCATCAAAGTGGCCTCTGAATCTCCCCATGAAGTTCTGGAAATCGTTTAGAATTGGGTCATTGTTCTCTATCATTGGAATGGCCCACCTCGCTGCTGGCCCCTTCAGCAAACTCAAAATAAAGGTTGTTTTGCTGCAATTTGTTGGAAACTCAGCAGGCCTGCTGTTGATGAACATGCCACATTGAGTAACGAAATTTCTGAAGTAGATGGCTTCTCCCCCAAACTTCTCTGGTAAGCAGCCCTGGGTTCTCAGGAGTACTGGTGGTGGTGCTGCCGCCACCGGTTGTGGAACCACTTGGGCCAGTTGCTGCATATTCTGCAACACTGCTGCTTGCAACACATTCACTTGAGCATCTACCTGCTGGTGGTGTTGCATTAAGGCAGACGCTAACTGCTGGATTTCTTGCTGCAGCTCCTGGGGATCTGAAGCCATCTCGGAAAAAAAAATTCCCTTCTTTCCTTCCTCTTCTGATGGGAGTAGGAGTTTGGTAAGATTGGTGTCATGGCTAGGTGAAGAACAATGCTGAGCCCCAAGAAATAAGCTCTAGATGTTTATTCTCTACCTTACACAGAATCTTACCAAACTAAGCTACCAGAACAGTTCACAGGGGAAAAACCCCAAGCACGCTAAGGCGGGCCCGACTTGATTCTCCTGTATGGGTGCCCAAGGTCTTCCGTGCTATGGAAGCACTTCTCCCCCTGGAAAGCACCTCTACCTTATTGTCCAGCGATCTCCATAACACTACCTTCTCCTTCAGAGAGACATTCCATTACAGAAACTATGAACACCCAATACTGTGTGTGCTGCTGCATTCTGGACCAGTTGTAACTTCCGCATGTTCTTCATGCACAGCCCCATGTAAACTCATTGCAGTAATCCAAATGGGAAGTGACTAATGTGTGGGTGACTGTGAACAAGCCTCCCTGTCCAGGAAAGGGCGCAATTGGCACACAAGACAGATCTGTGCAAAGGCCCCCATAGCCACGGCTGCCACCTGCTCATCAAGGAGGAGCTATGAGTCCATGAGGACCCCCAAATTGTGTACCAGCTCAGTCTGGGGAAGTGCAACCTCATCCAGAGTCAAATATGACAAGTCACCAGACCCTGGGAGGCCAAAAACCCAGAGCCAGTCTGCCTTGCCAGGGTTGAGCTGAAGTCAGTTCCTCCCCATCCAGACCCTTACAGCCTCCAGGCACTTGGTAAACACCACAACAACATCACCTGCCTGGCCAGGGGTACAGATGTATCACTATGCTGATGATACCATACCCCATACAATTGGATGACTTCACCCAGCAGTTTTATGTAGATGTTAGAGGAGAGGGGAGAGACCCATGCCCTGAGGCACCCCACACTACAGGGGCCTAGGGCTCAACCTCTCCTTCCCCACCAACACCAGCTGAAATCAGCCACAGAGAAAAGAGGATAACCACCACAAAATGATGCCTCCCACTTCCAACCTCCAGAGCCAGTCCAGAAGGATATACCATGGTTGATGCTATCAAAAACCACTGAGAGATCCAGGTGAGCCAGGAGAGTTGCACCACCCATCCTGAGCCCTCTGAAGGTAATCAGTAAGTGCGACCAATGCCGTCTCAGAGCTATACCTTGGGCTGAACCCAGACTGAAAAGGGTCCAGATAATCTGCTTCATCCAGGGCCCTCTGAAGCTGCATGCCAACCACCCTCTCAACAACCTTCCCAAAAAAAGGAAGGTTGGAAGCTGGACGAAAGGTGTCTAACATGGCTGGGTCTAAGGATGGCCTCTTGAGAAGGGGGTACACCTTCAAGGCGGGTGGTACCATCCCCTCCAGAAAAGAGGCATTAACCACTGATTGGACCCTGTCCTCAGGATCAACTGGCTCAAGCTCCTATCAGATAACAGGGTTCAGATATGTCTCAGTCACTTCCAAAGGGTCTGCCTAGCCAGACTCCAACTCCGAGCAAAGTCAAGCAAATATCTAACAGGTGCCAAGAATATCCCTCATACCGGCTCTGAAGGAGCTCCCCTGGCTCACCTTATCTAGGAGGGACCTGGTCACCCAAAACAGGGCTGCTGGACAGCTATCTGCAGATACAATAAGGGCAGAAAAGTAAGAACACTTTGCCAGAAGGTAAGTCCTAATATAGGCTCTTATCTGTGCTTAGTCAGCTTCACTCTTTGTCTTCCTCCAGCAGTGCTCTGGGCATCTCTTGTGTTGCTTCATCTCTGGAGCTGCTTGGTAAATGATGAGATTTCTGAGATCTCAGCTCTATGAGAGTTGGGCCATGAATAAGTTGAACCAAGTCCATGGCTGCCATGGTGGCCATGAACTTCTTCTTTTTTTTGTAAAGCTTTATTAATTTTCAAGATATAATTAAAACACAAAATACAGAATAGAACAGATAGAATACAAGTCTAAAAAAGAAACAAGAGAAACTAAAACAGTGGAAGAATAGACATAAAAACATAAAAACAGGGGACTTCCGACCTTCTCCAACACAGATATAAAAGTACATAAAAGTTAATCTCTTGCTATTAATTAAGCATTTAGTAACATTATTTCTCTAAAATCAAACCATTTAATCATCAAAACCCAAAATCAGAATTTTTTTCCGTTACAAGCAAATAGTCCAAAAGCAGCTTCCAAATAGAAACAAATCCAGTTACAGTATTTTCTCTTATCAATGCTGTCAGTTTAGCCATTTGCGCCAGTTCCATTAACTTAATCATCCAGTCCTCCATTGAGGGAATTTGTGCATCCTTCCATCTTTGAGCGTATAAGAGTCTTGCTGCTGTTATCATATACAAGAACAGAGTTCCATGTTGCTTCTCAAGCTGTTGGTCCATCAAACCCAAGAGAAAGAGCTCTGGTTTCAATTGTAAGTCCACTTTAAGAATCTTTTAAATAATAATACATATTTGATTCCAAAATTTCTTAGCTTTTCTGCAAGTCCACCATAAATTATAGAAAGTTCCTTCACCCTGTAGACATTTCCAACAAAGATTTGATACCCCATTATACATTTTGAACAACTTATCAGGAGTTAAATACCAACGGTACATCATTTTATAAAAATTATCTTTCAAATTAAGTAAAAGGGAAAGTGGAAGGCAAAAGGAAGAGGGGCCGACCAAGGGCAAGATGGATGGATGATATTCTGGAGGTGACAGACTCAACCATGGGGGAGCTGGGGATGGTGACGGCCGACAGGAAGCTCTGGCGTGGGCTGGTCCATGAAGTCACGAAGAATCGGAAGCGACTGAACGAATAAACAACAACATCTTTCAAATTATAATTCAAAGTAAATTTCATACCTTTGTTCCACATATTCTCCCATTGTTCAAGCATAATATTTTGCCCAAAATTCTTAGCCCATTTAATCATACAATCTTTAACATATTCCATCTTCTAAATTAACATTTTATACATTTTCTTAATAAGATGCTCATCGTTTGTACAAAATTCCATTTCAAATTGTGTTTTTTCATGAACAAAATTATATATTTTCTTACCCAAATTAAACCATTCTGACAATTGTGCGTAATTAAACCAATGACAAATATGACCTTCCAATTCTAGTTGTTCCCTTGTTTTAAGTTTAGGTATCCCTTCTTCAAAATTCAACAAGTCTTCATATCTCAACCAGCTTGGTTTGCCTGCCATCTCTTCTTTTAAAAATAAAGCTTCTTGAGGGGACAACCACATACTGTAGGTACATTAGGAGACAATATTGGTTTATATTTATTCCAAACCCTCAGTATGGCACGCCTAACAAAATGATTTTTAAAATCTTTATTAACTTTAAGTTTATCATACCACAAGTAGGCGTGCCACCTAAATTGGAGATCATGTCCTTCTAATTCCAATAATTTCGTGTCCTTCAAGGTCACCCAATCCTTCATCCATAGCAAACAGCAGGCAACAAAATACAATTTCAAATGAGGCAAACCTAGACCTCCTCATTCTTTGGCATCTTGTAACAATTTATACTTGATTCTTGGTTTCTTCCCTTGCCAAACGAACTTAGAGATATCTTTTTGCCATTGTTTAAACAGTAGGTCTGTTGTCAAAATTGGTTTTGTCTGGAACAAAAACAACATTCTAGGCAAAACATTAATCTTGATCACAGATATCAGACCCATCATTGACAGTTGTAACTTTCCCACCTTAACAAGTCTTTCTTAACATCACTCCACAATTTAACATAGTTATTCTGAAACAACATACAATTTGTGTTTGATAATGTCACCCTCAAGTATCTGACCTTTTTTCAATTATAAAACCAGTCTTACCATCAACATTTCTTGATTGTGTGTAGTCATATTCTTGATAAACATTTTTTGTTTGTTTACTTTAAGTCCAGCTAATGAACCAAATTCCTTTAATTTCTTCATCAAATGTTCAAAGGGTCTTGTAATATTAAAACTAAATTATCAGCAAAGGCCCTCAGTTTCAAGACCTCCTTCTTTATCTTCAAACCCTTTATTTGATTGTCTTCTCTAATGTCTAATGTTCCTTTCTGTATATGACAAGGCTCAGTTAAATCGCCATTTACAATAATACACACTTTTTGGGGCACATAAATTTATTTAATTCCTTGAATAAAATTATCTCCAAAGTCCATATTTTCCAGAACTTTGAACATAAAAGTCCAGTTCAAATTGTCAAAGGCCTTCTCTGCATCTAAGAAGATGAGAGCTTCTTGCTGTTCATTGTGGTGTTATAGATATTCTATAATGTCCAAAACTATTCTCACATTGTCTCTTAATTGCCTTTTGGGTAGAAACCCACATTGATCTTGGTGAATAAAGTCCTGTAAAATTTTCTTCATTCTTTCAGCCAATATTGAAGCAAATATTTTATAATCATTGTTCAACAATGAAATTGGTCTATAATTCTTAGTTAGAGTAACATCTTGGTCTCCTTTTGGTAAAAGTGCAATATTGGCTTCTTTCCAAGAGTCAGGCATTGCAGAGCCCTGCAGAATAGAATTCATCAATCTTTGAAAGGGCTGAAGAAGCTGATCCTCGAAGCACCTATAATACAACGCAGGCAAACCATCTGGACCTGGTGCTTTCCCCAGTTTGGTTCTTAATATGGCTTCCACTATTTCAAAAGTAGTTATAGGATTGTTCATTAATAATTTCTGTGATTGTGAGAATTTTGGTATTTTTTGTTTCTCCAAATACTCATCTATCTTTTCCAGAGAAACTTCTTGTCTTTTATACAAATTGGAAAAAAAGTTGTGAAACAATTTCTTAATTCCTTCATTATCCATTAATTCAATATTTCCTTCTTGAATTTTTAATATCATTTTCTTTTCTCTTTCCTTCCTTAATTTATAGACTATCTTCCAGGTTTATTGGCAAACTCAAAATGTCTCTGTTTAACATAAATATTTTGTCTCAATTTCCCTCACAGTCAACATAGATAATTGTTGGTGTAATAATTTAAGTTGGTGTAAAATACCAGTATCCACTTTTCTTTTACATTAATTTGATCCAAGATAGTTTGCATTTTTTTGTTGACACTTCTTTTTTATATTACAGTTATGGTAGATAAAATGACCACTCCTAACTGCCTTACTGGTGTCCCAAACAGTTTTTAGGTCAGTCCCTTTGTCCAAATTGATGTCAAAAAAATCTTTTAAACTCCTCTTGCAATCAACCAAAACTTTTTCTCTTTGTAAAATAGCTTCATTCAATCTCCACTGAAAAGCCATAGATCTCTTTATTTTCAAATTTACTGGATTGTGATCGGAGAAAGCCTTTGGTAAAATATCAACCTTACAAATTTTATTAGCTAAATTATTTGAACTCCATATCATGTCAATTCTTGAAAAAGATTTATGTCTTTCTAAGTAAAAAGTATATTCCCTTGCCAATCCATTTTTGTGTCACCAGGAATCTACTAATGCCAAACTGTCTATCATATCAAAAAAAGACTGTGGGAGTCTTCCTTGTTTAAGCTTAATTTCTTTTTCAGATGTCCTGTCCAATCGTGGGGAGGTTACACCATTCCAATCTCCTAGTAGACACCAGCTTTGATATGAAAAAGATGACAATTCATTCAGAAGATGTCTAAAAAATTTACTTTTATCCTCATTTGGTACATATATCCCCAGAGCAATAGATTTAAGTCCATTAAGCTCGACTTCCACTGCTACATATCTGCCATGTTCGTCAGAAAGCAATAAACGTGGTTTCAATTGTGGTTTGACATGTATTACAAGTCCATTTATCTTCTTCAAACCTGCTGAAATAAATTCCTCTCCCAAATTTTTATTCAAAATTTTAATTTCTTCAAATAATGAATTTTTCTTTTCTTTTGTGCAGGGCATTTGTCCCATTCACATTCCGAGTATGGTAAGTGCAAGCCATGATTAAGCAGACATCTCATCAAAGTCCTTAGATGTAGCACCCATGTCTATACCTTGTGGAGCAGATTCTTGGGGTCTAGTTCCAGGTGCAGGTTTCTCATCTACACCCCAATCCAAACTAGATCCATATCTAGCAAGAAAGTCCTTGGCCTTATGGATGGAGGTCAATCTGAATCTTTGCTGTTGGAACATAAAACTTACACCTTCCAATTTTTCCCATTGAAAAACTATTTTATTCTTTTTCAAAATCTCTGTTAAAAAAGCATAGTCTTTTCTCTTCCTCAAAATCCTTACAGGAATCTCTTTCAAAACAATTATATCCACATTGTCAATATTTAATCTTGATTCAAAGTGAGTTTGCAAAACCTGGTCTCTTGTTTTCCTTCTAGCAAAATGAACCAAAACATATCTTGGTTTATTATTTACAGCTGCATATCTTGAGTTGATGCGAAAAACTTTATCTAATTAATCTTCCATTCTATCTTCCTCCCAATCCAATAATTTTGCCAAAGCCTGTAGGATTTTATCAACAATATTCTCCCCTTTCACCTCAGGAACTCCTCTCAGTCTCAGACAAAAATCCATGTCCCTAAGTTCTAACAGAGCCATTTTATCAAGCTCTTTTTCTCTCTCTTGCTCAGTGTTATCCATCTTAGTTTCCAACACCTCCACTCGATCTGTTACTTGTTTCACCTCTCCAGCATTTTTTTCCATTTGATGTTCAATCTTTTTCTCAAAGTCAGAATATACTTTATATTTTCCATTTTCTTCTCAAAGGCATCAAAATATTATTTAAAGGTATTGGAAACAATCATATTTCTCATCATCATCCCATCATCAGAACCACGATGACGTAGTCTCCTAGAAGCCATGATTAGTTCGCTCTGGTGGTTAAAATTAGCCAATACAACCAAATCTTAAAGTCAGTGGAAAAGTACTAGAGACTGAGATAGTTCAAAAGCGAAAGTCTTGCCACTAGAGGTGTTTACGGGAAGTATCCATTTAACTCATTACGGAAAAAGCAACAACACTCACTTTCTCATGATAGCCATGAAAGTTCCAATTCCAACAGGTTAGATTCGTTAAATTCCAAAAGGAAACAGTAAAAATACTGCCAATTAAATCCAATATATATATATAGTCCTTTGCTTCTATAAAATAAATCCACAGTTCAAATGCCAAACAGTTAAGTTTCAAAAATAATGTAAAAGTTACCGAGAGAAATATCATCTCTGTGTTGGAAAAATCTTATTTTAAACAAAGAAAAGGCAAATAAATTTGTGCATTAAGAAATGGGGTGGTCAGTTTTAAAGTCTGTTTAAACGGCTGCAGCACGGCTTGGGTAGGGATGACACTCCCACCTCCCAGCTGATCACTCACCGCTCGATCTATAAACTCCGTTTACAATCTTCTGGCTATGATCAGCCATCCAGAGGACACAGGGGGTAATTCCTAGGGTTCTCCTTTATCCAGGGGACACTTTTGGGCTCCAGGGGATCCTGCCCGAGCCCTAAAATGCCATGCTAATTTGCAAAGAGATGCTGTTCAAAATGCCATTCCCACCGGAAGCCCAGTGGCCATGAACTTCTGTGCTGCCTCAGACCCCAGGCCCAGAGATGGCAGGTTGAAATCCTCAAGAACCATAAGCCTGGGGAACTCTACTGCCAGCTCAGACACAAAGTCCAGGAGCACAGGCAGGGATGTAGCTACACTGCAGGGAGGAAGGTAAGTGAGCAGCAGTCCCCACTGATCCTTATGGCCCATCCTCACAAAATGGGTCTCATATCCAGTGATGTCTGGGACAGGGCCCCTAGTGGCCACCAGAGACTCCGGAATAACAACTGCCACACCCCCACCCCTGCCCCAGAGTCACGGCTGATGCCACACTCGAAACCCAGGAGGGCACAATTCAAAGAGGGGAATCCCCCCGTCAGTGTCCAACCAGGTCTTGGTGATACAAGGTTGGCTCTTCTCTCCATAATCAGATTGTGAATAAGGTGAGCTTTATTGCAGGTTGACCTGGCATTAAGCAGCAGCAGCTGGAGACCAGAGCCACCAAAGCTCTGGAAACCAGGTTCTGGAGGGCCAGAATGCAGTACCAGTATTAAATACAGGGGCCACCTTCCCCCTGTCTCCTGCCATACCTTCCCATGCCTGTCACGCAATGTCCTCATCTACCATCTCCCCTCTCTCCTTCTATAGCTCCCCTCCCCCCAGCCTCCCATCCCCAAGGCACTGGGAGCCATCCACATCCAACCTAAACAATCTAGACAGACTCTGCTCAGGTTCCAGTGCTTACACTTATGGTGTTACGTACGGTGGTTACACTTAGTGCCTCCACCCGAGCAGGCCCTTCATCCAAACACCTCACCCAAACCTTCCTTTACACAACTCTCCAGTACCCCAAACCAAACCTTCCTCTTTCACTTCCTCCGCCTCCCTACCCCCACCCCTCACTCTCACCCAGGCAGTGATGAAGCCACACAGCCCCAAAGGGCAGTGAAGTCTTGCAGCACCCCCAGCCCACCCCCAACTCTTACACGAGGGGAGCAAGAAGGCCCCAGCCACATCCAGCCCCCACTCCAACTACCAAACCATATAAAAATTCCTGGTCCATACAAGTGTCCTTAATCTGGGTGCCAGCAACTTCAATCCCAAATCCTACCAGACAGGCAAGGGAATCCACTGAAACGATTGCTTTGCCACGTGGCTGCTTAAGTGGCAGCTGCAAGACATAAGGCAGCACCCCCCCCCACCAGTCCTTGCTCCTGGTCCCGCTGCCACAACCACCTGGACACCTGAGCCCTCCACTCCACGGAGGACTCCAATGGCCAAGAGCCCGTAACCTCAGCCACTTCCTCATCCTGTGCTGGCCCAGCAACAGACCCAAGATGGAGGACAGGGGCTAAACTGCTAATTTGTGGCTGCTTGCTCTGCCATGCTGCCACATCCTCTGGAGTCTGTTCCATAACACCTGTCAGCTGGAGCAAAGGCAGCTGATCCACAGCACTGCTGAGTTCTGCTGCATGCTGCATGCTCACTGAAGTAATTGAAGTAATGGAGGGGCAACAGCCCAAAACAGTCCCACTTGGCTGCCACCCAAGGAGACATTGACAGGGTTCCACTGGCCCCTTTCAGCCACTTGGTCCGCTGCTGCTGCTCTTCCCGTTCCTCCTGCTGGTCCGGGTAACTGACCCTAACATTGCTGGCTGCTCACCGGGCCGACCAGGACGACCAAACATCTCCGCACACCATCCACATCATCCTCAAAATTACCAGCAAAGTGAGCTACCAAACAGGCATCCACTCTGGCACCATGATGGGGAAAAAAATCATCTGATGACAGATGAAAGGTGAACGATGGTGGCGCCTTGTTCAGCTTGTGGCTGCAGTGGCTCTCAATAGTATTAGTGCGGAGCAGAGAGGTAGTTTAGTGGTTAGGCAGCAAGGTAGGGCAGTTAGATTGATATACAACCGGCAACATATATTGGAATTGCAGACATCCAGCGGGTGTCCTGCTGTTTTGGAAAGGCTACATGACTTTGGGCTGCTGCACTGGCAAGGTCTGGAGACTCACTGGGTGGTGGGGCCTCTTACCGGTACTGGCTGTTTACGGAGGAGAAGAGGAAGGAGGCAGTGGATGAGACAGGTGGTGCGATAGAAAGCGAAGGCGTGGGAACCAGGGAGGACTGACAGCTCAGCTGAAAGCTAATCCATATACTGTAGAATGCCGCTTCCATCCATCTTGTTTACTAATGTTCATTCCCTGGAGAACAAAATGGATTGCTTGAGGTTGGATTTTGTAGCAAGACATGAGGTGAGAGACTGTTGTGTTGTAATTCTGACGGAGATGTGGTTGAGGTCATCTGTTCCTGAGGAGGCAGTCAGCATGGAGGGGCTGACGATGTTCCAACAGGATAGGAGCCATGTTCTCAGTGGAAAAAGTCGAGGTGGTGGTGTAAGCATTTATATTAACAACAGATGGTGTACCAACTCAAAAGTGGTTTCAAATCAGTGCTCACCTGATGTGGAGTTTTTGACTATCAAATGTAGACCTTTTTATCTGCCCAGGGAATTTACGGTTGTTATTATCACAGCTGTGTATATACCTCCCTCTGCAAATACGAAGGAGGCTTTGAAGGTTCTTTATTATACCATCAGTGATTTGCAAACTACCTACCCAGAGAGTGTTCGTATGGTAGTTGGGGACTTTAATCAGGCTGATTTGAAAACAGTGCTCCCTCATTTCAATCAATATGTGGAATCCAGCATACAGGCCTTTGTTAATTAGAGGAAAACCAATTGTGAAGCAGGTGAGAGTCTAGCCCAAGGGAGCAACGGAAGCATTACAAGGCTGTTTTGAGTGTACAGACTGGGATATGTTTAAAGAAGCTTTAACGAATAATCGACATACTAATGTGGAATAATACATTTCATCTGTATCTGCATATATTCAGATGTGTATGGAGGATGTTAGTGTTATTAAGAACATTGTTATACAGGCAAATCAGAAATCTTGGAGGACTCATGAAGTATATGTGATGTTGAAAGCAAGGAATGCTGCTTTTAAATCTGGTGATATAGAGGCATTCAGAACAGCAAGAGCTGATCTGAATCGGGTTATAAGAGCAGCAAAGTGGGCTTATAGTCAGAAAGTCCAGAATTTTTTTCATGATACTACAAATACTAGGTGCTTGTGGCAGGGTATTCAGACTATTACAGATTACAAGATTACTCCGACACTGTGTGAGGAGAAGATAGATTTTCTTAATGAACTTAGTATGTTCTTTGGTAGGTTTGGGGCACTTAATAATATCCCTGCGAAGAAGGCTGCTCCTCATCCTGACGAACAGGCACTTATCCTTGATATAGTTGATGTCCCGAGGACCCTGAGAAGAATTAATACACGGAAAGCAGTGGGCCCCGATAATATTCAAGGGTGGGTACTCAAAGACTGTGCTGATCAGCTGGCCAGTGTTCTCATTGACATCTTTAATATTTCATTGCATCAGGCTGTGGTCCCGGTAAGTTTTAAGACTGCAACTGTTATACCTGTGCCTAAAAAATCTACGATCACATGTCTTAATGATTAACGCCCAATGGTACTCACTCCCATTATGATGAAATGTTTTGAGAGGCTGATAAAGGATCATATTGTCTCCAGTCTTTCCCCATCATTCGATCCGCTTCAGTTTGCTTACCGGCGGAACCGCTCCATAAAGGATGCAATCTCCTCTATTCTTCATTTGAGCTTCGCACACTTAGAGGAGAAGAACAGCTATGTGCGATTGTTGTTTGTTGATTTCAGTTCAGCATTTAATACAATTGTTCCTCAGCATTTGGTAGACAAACTGGGCTCTCTGGGTTTTAGTACTCACTTGTGTAACTGGCTACTTGACTTCCTCACTGATAGGTCCCAGTTGATGCGAGTTGGAAATAATATCTCCAATCCTATTTCCTTGAGCATTGGTTCCCCTCATGGCTGTGTCCTAAGCCCTGATAAACATTGTTGTTTACCCTGATAACCAATTACTGTTGTGCTAGGTTTACCACCAACTCCATTGTGAAGTATGCAGATGATACAATGGTGATGGGTCTTATTAGAGATGACAATGATTGGGCTTATAGAGAGGAGGTGAAGGGTTTGGTAGATTGGTGTAATATAAATAGCTTGGTTCTGAATGTTGAAAAAACCAAGGAGTTCATTATTGATTTTAGAAAGAACCGGCTTAGTCATACACCACTCTTTATTAATGATATAGCTGCGGAGTCAGTTAGGTTCCTGGGGGTGCAGATAACGAATAGTTTGACCTGGTCTCTTAATACTGCATCCCTGGTAAAATGGGCACATCAGCGTTTGCATTTTCTGCGCCAGATGAGAAAAGCGTATCTTCCACCTCCCATCCTCCTTACTTTCTATAGAGGTACTGACCAACTGTATTTCTATTTGGTTTGGAGGCTGTAGTGCCTTGGATAAGAAGTCTGTGCAGAGGGTGGTGAGGGTAGCAGAGAGGATAATTGGGATTTCACTTCCTCTCATTCAGGATATAGCGTATACACGCTGTCTGTCTACAGCCCGAAATATTGTCGGTGACCCCTCTCACCCTCATCATGGCTTGTTCTCCTTGTTACCCTCTGGGAAGAGGTTCCACTGCATTCGATGTAGAACAACTAGATTAGGTAACGGTTTTGTCCCCTGGGCTATTAGACTCCTAAATTCTCAATGATCCCCTTTTATTTCAGGGGTGTACATGCTGTATGTAGTACTGTGATATTTATTAGGGATAATGGTTAGGGGAGGGGAATGGGTAAAGAATTGTGAGCTAATTGCAATGAAATTTCATTTAATGTGCACCTAGGTGTACAGTGGAATGACAATAAAATCCTATCCTATCCTATCCTACCCTACCCTACCCTACCCTACCCGACTCTACTCTATTCTTTATTTGGATGAACATTATTAGAATAATTTTTAATGTGTTTTTCAATCTAGGCCATTTGACTGAGGGCAGCTTTTTAGAGCCCTCCATAGACAAAGCAATAGAGAAAGGTCCCTATTGTTTTACCTACCTGAGCTTTTTAAGAGCTGTGGGAAAAGCATGAGTGGGAGCTCACCTGGAATGAAACATCTTCAGTGCTGTGTTTTCAGGATTGGCTTTTTAAGAAAAGGGTTAAATAAATAAATAAATCTTCTTTAGGTTGAGGTGCAGAGTGAGCTGGAGAAGAAATCCAGGTGCTTCTAATACTTACCTTACTTTTAGGAGGGAGCTGTATAAAAAGAGTTTGTTGTTAAACAGGAAGACTTAATCCCCTGATGTCCTTCACTGGTAGGGCTACTTCCAATATACAGTAAATGTGAATTCATGTACAAGGAAAGTGTCAGTATAAGAAGGCTGAACCATTAGATTTTGAAAAAATAAATAAGATATATCAGTCTCTGATATTAATTGCTTCTTAAAGTTATGAAAAATATTGAGGATATGCAGTCTAACCTATTTTATGCTGGATGAACAATTCTGATGAATAATGAATTGCTATCTTAATTACAACTAAATGCACTCCATTTTTTTAAAAAAAATCTTATAACAATTAGGGTAATGTTAGATGTATACTCACCCATGTGTACTCTTTCTTACTGTCACACAGACACATCTTTCCTAGCATCCACACTCCCCCACCCCCGCTAGTACACACATAAATATGCGACGGTGGACTGTTTTACTAGCAATTTATGATAGTAATAGTTGTCCTCGTAGTAAACCTTTAAAATTTCCATTGACAGCAGACGGGGGTGGAGTTGTGGGGAGGAAAGACTTAGAAATCTGACTCACCATTTTGAAAACTCCTTGGAATTCAGCCAAGGCAGTCTTGTGCAGAAAGTTTCAAGTCTCATTCCAAGCAAAGTTAGAAGAGTAGGGCTACAGCACATAGGTTGCAGGAACCTAGCAAATACTATATACCAGAAAAAAGCATATACTCTACTTCTTTGATTCCATTTAGTGCTCATATGGATTTTTCAAGCCCACATATTGTCCCTCTCTGCCCTCACAAAATGGAGGATAAATGCTTAGAACAGGTGTAAGACTCTGATCCTTCTACCAATAAATGAAAGCTCCAACACACGCCATGTAGGATATGTAAATGCTTTATTTACAGCGAGCGATCCATTTCACTTCAAAGATTCAAGTGAGTTATAGTTACAAGATCTTGCAGCTTAATAGGTTCCCAATTTCCCCCCTCCCCTTAGAATGTGTTAATCAACTACATTCCTCTCTGTCTCTCGCCTGCTCTGCGCCTGCCAGTGCTGTCCTTTAAGGTGCTGAATGCTTTCCGGCTACGGCTAATCCACACCTTTCGGTGATTTGTCTGTTTGGCAGTTTGTTGCTGAGTTGTTCCCCATTGAAAGCTTTGGCGCCTTGGCTGGGTGATATGCTTAGGCGACCTGCTTTACCATGTCAGGGTGGCATGGGTGCCATCATGACAAGAGGAGGCAAGGGAAAAGAAGGAGGAGAAGAATGTGCCTTCTAATTTTTTAAACATCTCCCTTCAAGCATTCTGCCTGCAAAGATCATGTGCTGATGTTCAAGAGTTTAATCAAGGAGGGAATAAATAATTAGTTTTTGATTGTATTAATTTTAACTGGATTTCTTTCTAAGTCTGACTGTTGCCTTCCCTTGTTTTCCCCATATTTCCCTTTTCCCAATAAACTCCTTTTTATACAGTATCTATAGATTTGACTTCATTGGTTTTAAAAGGGAATTTCTCATTAAAACCTTCCTCATGTACAGGACTACATTGTTATATAGCTAACACTTGTGTTTCAGGACTGGCACAAGGTTTGTTAGGGTTTGTATTTCTGTCTTTGGAAAAGCATCTTTCTATTTTTCCTAGAATTTGGCTAAAGGAAGAATCCCTGGATAGAAGGAATATAGGAAGAACTCCCCAACTGAATAAACTAAGGGCTCATCCTCATGTTCCTCTCACTGAAGCACAAACATGCACCAGTAACATGTTTTTAAGCATGTCAAAGTCTTGGTCTAGTGCCTGGAGGCTATGGGGGTCTGGATGGGGAGGATCAGACTCAAGCTCAATAATCCTGGCAAGACCACATGGCTCTCTTTGTATGATTCTCACAGTTCTAGGGATATTCCATCTTTCGTCTTCAGTGGGGTTACATTTCCCCATGCAAAACTGATGTACAGTCTGGGAGTCATCTTGGACTCACAGCTCCTGCTCAAAAAGCAGGTAACAGCTGTGGCCAATAGGGCCTTTGCACATGTTCATCTGGTGCAGCAGTTGTGCCCATTCCTGGACCAGGAGGCTTTCCAGACAATTACTTCATAACGTTGCCTTTTTCTCTTCCGCAGCTTACAGCTAAGGTAGTTTAACTGTTCCAGTTTTTGCTGTGGACATTGCCTAGCGTGCTTCGTGGAGAATGTGTATGACAGCAGAGTCACAGGCTGTGATTTGCCTAGCTCTGATCAACAATTTTATGCTGCTGCAGGTAGGCCTCTTCGTCTCTGGACACGGTCATTTTGGCCTGTGCTGTAGAAAAAATGGGACAGCTGGCGGCTTTTGCAGAGTCATCTGCCACATCTTCCAGGTCTTAAGCAAGCTCCTTTTGTAAATGGGTTCGATGCTCTTTTTTAAAAGAAATACAGGTTTAGCACTCTTGGAAGAGTGTTAGTCTTGTGCTGCACAGAAAGTAAATTTAAGCCAGGAAAGAGATGAAGGTTTTGCCAGCTGTGTGTTGCTGATTCAATCACCATTGGGTGCTTTACAGGTATTCTGCTTCTTCTGGCAGCAAAGAATTTTTCATGGCTGTATTTTTTCCTGTTGATATTACTATTGGTTGTGGGGGGGGGCATCATGTTGTCT
Source organism: Charina bottae (assembly GCA_023362775.1). Taxonomy (NCBI): domain Eukaryota; kingdom Metazoa; phylum Chordata; class Lepidosauria; order Squamata; family Charinaidae; genus Charina; species Charina bottae. The sequence continues at coordinate 5,237,656 of JALMGJ010000009.1, forward strand.
ACTCTGTAGGCTACGTCCAAGAGCAGTTAGTCATGGGTTCTCACTGCCACCACTGCCCTTCTCTTGCAGCACTGGCCAAGGACGGGACTTTCTCTTTATCAATTGCTGTCTCCTGCTTCTTCTTGAGCCCCTGTGCCCCTCTTCCATTCCTGTAATCTGTCAGCCAGACTATTGGTGAACACAGGTTTAGCGCTCTTTCAGAAAAGTTTTAGGCCTGTACTCAGAAACAGCCTAGTTGATAGGCAATGGGCTCGAACCACCTCCCTGCCTGCAATCTGTTAGTTGAACAACACCAGGTCCTAAGTATTTATTTATTTATTTATAATTCAAATTTTGCCACCACCCATCTCCCCCAGAAAAGGGGAACTCTGGGCGGTTTACAATAAGAACCATATTAAAACGATAGGTATAAAAACATCTAAAATATAAATATACAATTTACCAATATAAATATAAAATAAATATAAAATCCAAGTGGCCATAAAAGATCAAATTCAGTGAGGAGAGCTCTAAGGCACCAGCCACCCCCAACAAGAACTACTCCCCTTCCCACCCCAAGTGAGATGGCAGAGCAAAGTCTTCAGGTTCTTCTGGAAGTCCAGGAGCAATGGGGCCTGTCTCACCTCTGGGGGCAGAGTGTTCCACAGGGTGGGAGCCACTGCAGAGAGGCCCGCTTCCTGGACCCCGCCAGGTGAAATTCTTTTACAGACGGGGTCCGTAATATGCCCCCTCTGCATGACCGGGTGGGACGGGTCAATGTCATGGGGATGAGACGGTCCCTCAGGTAACCTGGCCCCATGCCATGTAGGGCTTTAAAGGTGATCACCAACACCTTGAATTGGACCCAGAAGCAAACTGGCACACAGTGCAGCTCACTCAGCAGTGGTGTTACATGTGCCGATCTTGAGGCACAAAGAACTGCCTGCGCACCTGCATTGTGGACCAGCTGAAGCTTCCGGATACTCTTCAAGGGTAGCCCCATTTAGACTGCATTGCAATAGTCTATATAGGAGATGACCAGGGAATGAGTGACTGTTTGAAGGGCCTCTCGGTCCACGAACGGGCGTAACTGGCACACAACATGAAGTTGTGCAAAGGCCCTTCTGGCCATGACTGCCACCTGCTCCTCGAGCAGGAGTCGTGAGTCCAGAAGAACCCCCAAATTCCGCACCGGGTCTGTCTGGGGCAGTGCGACCCATCAACACCTTCCCATCCTCACCCCACCACACATTCTGGAGAGGTGGTTTTTCCTGCCAGAAGTTGAGTCTTGGTGGAAGGGAAAACAAAGCAGGGGAATCTAACCATCACCTTTTAAAATTTGTCCCTCATTAAAACAGGAAGAACAATGCCCCTGCCAACCTTGTTACTGAGGCAAAGCAGGGAATGGAAATGAGGGCAGCATAAATTATGCTGGCATATTTTTCTGCCAGCTCACAGGTTGGAGGAAAACACTTTAAAATCTGGCTGTGCCTTGGGGTGGGGGTGGGGGGATGTTAGCAAGTTCAGCCTGATTGGTAGCAGCCTATTGTAATTATCTTTACTGGGGGAACCCTTAGGAGAGGTATGCCAGGGAGTTTTTAAATTATCCCCCATCCCAGCTTGTAACATCCTCTTTTTTAAAATTAATGTTATGTTGGGGGACAGGTAGCTAATAGTATGAACTGAGAATAAATTAGATTTTTTAAAATAAAGTGTTTAATATCATTGCTGCTTTCCTGGGGTGGGAGCCTAAATTTATTTAAATTTTGTCAGTAAATAGAAACATTTCTAGCATTTAGCATCAATGATAGCTGGAGGTCATAAGTAATAAGGAGCAATATAGAAAATATAGAAAGGGATGCTAAAAGTAGCCAAATTATCTCCATAAACAAAGGTGTATAACACATGTAACTTAATCTTTATCCCCTTCAACCAAATACACAAAAACAAAGGAAAATAAGGTTTTCATTTTGTTTTGCCAATGGTTACCTGCCTAATGTCTAGTGTTACTCTCCTCTGAAAAAGCAGAATGCATCAAATGAAAGTAAATGAAATCGTGGAGTAGTGAAAAATAAACACATATGGATCATTATTATAATTCAAATGTTTTAAGGGTAGCTTGTATGTTGTTGAATTATGCAGTCCGAAGACGTTTTAAAAATACAATTAATATATTTAACCTGACAAAATGAGTGTGAAAAAATGAGGCATTTTGTAGTAGTGACCCATATGCTGTTTCTTTTCTTAACCTAATTCTTGGTATAACCACCCCAGAAGTAACTCACAAATATAAATGCTTCATAGGATGTTCTATCACTATATTAGGGTGATATGCTGCAGGAAGACTGCCAGCAGGGAGTCCTGGAGCTGGAGCTGGATACAGTTGGTCACTCTGGAGGCCATTCCTGCTGCTGGCTGCAGTTGAGAGAACCAGGGGGGGACCCTGAGTCTCTGCTGCCATAGTGAGGTTGGTGAGACTGCTGGTGATCCTGCTTATCCTGCCTGTGATGCTACAAAGTTAGTGGCATCACTGGCTGGGTTGGACATTTGGCATGTGCAGATAACCCTGATTCCGTGGCATGCTTTTGCTTAGAGGAGAGAGATTTAGGGCAGTTCCCTGAAGAGGATCTGGAGGGGCTTGGTATGGGGCATGTGGTGCCAGACTGGGAGGTGCTTCTGACACTTGAAGATCTACATTACCAGTTTGGAGCACTGTGGAGTGGTCCTCCAGATGTAGGCTGACCATATTTCAGGATGGCAAAATGGGACAGGGTCTTATGTAATATTCTGTATTCATGAAAAAGACATGGGTCCCTGCCCCCCAGTCCACGTGATTGGCTCCCACCTGCAAACCCCGCCCCTGGTCCGCGCGATTGGCTCCCGCCTGCAAACCCTGCCCCCCAGTCCACGCTCTGGCTCGGATCCTCCTTCCACGCCATTCCCGCCGGGTTTGAAAAATGGAACAAAATTGAGATTTTTATGAAAATGGCGGGACGGTTGAAAAATGCTTAAAAAACGGGACTATACCATTCAAAACGGGATGTATGGTCAGCCTATCCAGATGGGGGCTGCATGCCAGCCCATTGTTCCTCTGGTTTGGACTCAGACACTGGCACCTGGTTGCCTACCTGTTTATATTCTGTTCCTCTACTGGATGCGGGGAGGCCCATGGTTTGATGGTATGTGTTGGGGGGCTGCCACAGTAGCTTGATCCCTCCCCTGAGGCTGCCTTCTGGTACGCTTGGAAAGGGGGTGTTCTCCTCTCAGAAAAGGGCCAACCTGGATTTCATGTTTGGCAGCAGCCAAGACTCCAGGGGAAGAAGGTGAGGTAACCATTGTCATCCACAAGCTGTTGAGGGCTTTCAGTGGCTCTGCTTCTCAGATAACTTGATGTGAGGCTCTATAGTTGAAGTTGGGCTCTAGGGAACAGTTGGAATTGCTGCCAGTGTATTGTCCTCCCTGCTGCCAAGCATCATCCTTGCTTGAGCTGCTGGACTGCATTTCTGGATGGGCAATAAGGACCCTGAATATTTGGTTCTCAGGGATTTCAATTTGCCACCTGGTGGTATTGAGTCTGGGGTAGATCAGGAGCTCATAGCCACCATGGCAACTATGGACCTATCCTAAGTCATCATAGGTGCAACACATATTGGGGATTGCACTTTAGGTCTGGCTTTTGTCTCATGATGTGATGTGTTTTGGAGGAGATTGTCATCAGTCCATTGCTGTGGTTAGATCACTCACTAATTGCCTTTTGACCTTCTGGTCTCACCCCACCTCTCAGGGAGAGAAGGCTTGTTACATCAGCCCACTGCAGGCATCTGGTGGACTGGTTGGCCCAGAGAAAGCTTCAGGTTCTCCTTGAGGATCTGGTGGGCAGTTCAGCTGAGGTCTTGAGCAATGAGGAATTTAGACCATATTTTCCCTGTGTGGCCTTTTCCTGTGCACTGATCCAAGAATGCACTTTGTTTTTCTAAGACGCTCTGGGAAATGAAGAACAAGAAGAGATACCTAGAGCATTGTTTGAGGAAGACAAAGAGCAAATTGAACAGAGGTGAGAATTTTATTTTATTTATTTATTATTTAAATTTATCCCCGCCCATCTCCCTGAATAGAATTGTATTAGGGATTACACTGTGTCAAGAAGGATGGCAAAATGACATGTTTTCTCCAACCTTCCTACATCTGCCGATAGCTCCCTAGTGTTTAAGGTGACCCCTCCCTGCTTGGGAGAAATGGTCACAGTACTATCTAAAGGACTGATGTGAGAAATACTTTTGCTATCTAATGGATAAAGTAACTTTGATTCACTCAGATCCAAATACCCACAGATCAAACTGAGGTGCCCAAGGCAGGGCCTTGTAGGGTTATTTTGAGCAAATTTAACAGGGTATTCCAGTCTGTGAGGTGGGCCATCTGTCTGCTAAACAGAGTTGTTACAAGATGGGTGGTGGAAAAATAGGACAAATAAATAAATAAATAAACCCAGGTTCCTCCTGGATGGTTAAGACTGCTTGGGAGGTGACCTGTGGCTGGGTTGATGCAGTGGTATTTGCTTCTCTGAAGGAGGGGGTGTTTCTCTTAGCCTTGGAGTGAGCTATGGTGCACTTTCTCCTTAAGAGGCCATCACAGGATCCAGCCATCCTGTATTATTTCCATCTAGTCTTCAACTTCCTCTTCCTAAGGAAGTTGATGGAGAGGTGAGTTGGGCTTCATTTCCAGAGGACCATGAAGGAATCAGATTATCTAGACCCATTACAGTCAGGTTTCAAGCCAGGGTTCAGTACGGAGACAGCATTGGTTGTGCTTGTCAATGTCCTGGGGTGGAGCCAGGATGATGGTGCTGCATCCATCTTGGCACTCCTTGATCTCTCAGTGACTTTCAATACCATTGACCATGGTATCCTTTTGAATCGGCTTTGGGTGTTTGGAGTGAGAGGTACTGTTTTGTGATTATTATCCTTTCTCTATGGCTGGTTTCAATTGGTGTTGGGGGGGGGAGAGTTTGTTCCTGCAGACCCTCACTTGTGGGGTGATACAGAGCTTTATGCTCTTTCCTCTGTTGTTTAATATCTACATGAAACTGCTGGGTGAGGTCATCCATTGGTTTGAGGTCAGGTATCATCAAAATGTTGAGTTGAGACAGATCCCCTCCCTCCCGACCTTTAGAAAAGAACAGAAGACCTGGTTCTGCCGCCTGGCATGGGAGGGAGGAAACGATAGTTCCTCATGGGGGTGGTTAATCCCGTAATTTTATAATGCCCTTCTTTTATTAATACTATCTCCCACTTGGATTTTTATATCTATTTATTATATTAATTGTATAAATTGTTGGTTTATATATTTTATATTTCATACTTTTATCTAATTTTATTTTGTTGTAAACCGCCCAGAGTTCCCCATCGGGGGAGATGGGCAGTTATATAAATTAAATAAATAAATAAATAAATAAATAAACAAATAAATAAATAAATAAAATGTCAGTGATACACTTGACCATTGATATATTCTGAGCAGGTACACTGTACAACCTACTCAGAGGCATTGGCTTGATGGCAAGCATGTATTGAGATATCTGAAGGGGACTATTAATAATTGTTTAATAGTAAGACCGTATGACCCATTGGAATTAACATGTTATGTTGATAGTGATTGGGGTAATGATGTGGGATAATGCTGGCTTATGGGGTAAGGCGCATAGTAATCAGACAGAGTGCAGCGTTTATGGTTAACATGTTTACTTGTAATAAAAGGCAATAAATGTATATACAGTTACATTATTGTAAAAAGGAAAAACATACATACAAGCAGAGTTTCGTGTTTGTTTCCATTGACAGACATGAAGGCCCATGCCATGGCCTAGACACAGAGCCACGCATAGCTACACCTTTCCTAGTCTTCAGAGGTAGAACATACACACGAACATGGCTAAAAGACCAGACAGAAGTCAAGAAGCATAGACCCATAGTTCACAGCTGAGATATACACTTGTTCCAGCTTTCTGATTGGAGGAACCTTAGGGTCAGGGGGTCACAAAGCCTTTTCAGAGTTACAAAGCCTAAAGTGTTAAGCATTGCACATAGTATAAACTGCCATGAGGTGGCAGTGTTGCATCTAAGCAAGCATACTGTCTCCCCCCGAGAAATTACTAGGGCACTTGTTCCCATGAGAGAGTTTTTGGACTTAGACATAACATCACGTGATGGCAGCTGCACCTGTTTATCAGTGAATTTGTTTTGGGAAACGCTACAGAAAGTAGAAAAAATGATTTGCAATTCACAAGCAAACTCTGACAAGTATGCAGCGTTATCAGAGTTTTGTTCAGAGGTTATCTGGTACAAACAACTGTTATATGATGTAAAGATTAGTGTTACAAAGCCAATACCTGTATTTGAAGACAGTGAAGCATGTATACAAATGGCAAGTAATGACAGGATTAAAAGCAGAAGTAAGCATGTGGATATAAAATATCACAATGTAAAGGAAGCAGTCAGGAATAAGTTTATTGAGTTAATATATTGTCCATCTGAAAAGAATGTAGCAGATATTATGACTAAAGCCTTGAGTGAGGAAAGGCATAAGAAATGTGTGGAGAAATTGAATATGACATCCATGACATTTAATTAGATTTTGTTCTATTGTAAATTGGAGGGGTGTTAAGGTTTGTGAATAAAACCAGGAATTTACAGGTAGAACAGACTGGAAATGTATTCAGTGTATCTAGGTGAAAGGGTATAGAAACTGCTATGTCATTCTATCAGGTGAAAGATGTTGACACCTACTGGCAAGAGTATGCAAATGTATTATGTGGCTCATGCAATGCTACTGTAATGTGAGTCCTGATTGGACAGATATGTGTATAAAAGTACTGTGTAAAGTTGCTGTATTCTCTTTCTTTCATTTGATGTGCCATTGGACAACGTATCTGTATTACTTGGACTGCTGTATATGAAGACTGTATATGTATAATTGTAAATAGACTTTGTACCTAAACCTCATTTTGTGTGAGTCTGTTTAATCCAATCAGGACTGGAAGAACGTATTGCTTTAAGGCTTCTTGGATATTGGGCCATCCCAGTACCACTGACTCTGACAGTCCAGAACCCAGAGGCATGGGCAGATATGGGCATGTTGTAGTATGCTCATGTGTCCCCACTGCTTTGCAAGCTGTACTAGTTACCAGTTGGCTTCCAGATGCAATTCAAGTTGTGCTGGCTATTACCTATATAGCCTTTCATGGTGTAGGTATACTTGAGGGACTACTTGTCTTCATATGTTTCTGCCCATCCAATGAGGGCAGGCATAGTGGGCATACTAAAGGTTCCATCAATCAAACAATGTCATCTTGTAAGACCCAGGAATCATGCTTTCTTGATGGTGGCCCTTGCCCTCTGTCTGGAATGAAATCCCTTCAGAGATTCATACTGTTCCCACCGTATTGACTTTTTGTAAACTGTTAGAAACTTAGTTGTTCTTCTAAGCCTTGGGATAGGATGGTAGTTGAGTCCATGTGGAGTTTGTGTGATATAAAATTTATCTTCCAGTTGGCTGAATTCTTTTTTTTTTAATATACTTTGTTTCCTTCTAATGGTAAACCACCCAGGATTTTTGAGTCAGGGGGCCTTGACATTGAATTAATTAATTTTTTAAAAAATCTGGCTGCTCAATTTTCACTCCTAATACACAGCTGAAACAGAAGAGTGCCAAAACAAGATGGCTGAAGTCTCAAAATATCTTATTTAATCCCACCTATAATAGCATAGACTTCACAGGATATTCCTCTCTTTACTTGGGGTTGCCAGTAAATGTAGATTTTGCCCAATACTTCAAAAATATTCTGAAAACTATTTGATCTAATTTTTTTTTGCTCTAATAACAATCATAGTTGAAAAAGTAAGCATGCTCTGCCTTGAAAAGTCTGGAGGACAATGACTGAAACTGTGCAATGCAGACAGATAATTTTTTCCTTCCTTTCCAATTGCCTTAACATGCTAGCTATCGGCATACTGTTACTGATGCACTGATACCACTGGGAATTATGAAGAATATTTTCCTACTGAGCTCACAATCAAAGCTAGGGGAAAATAGTTCCATGAGGAAGGATCTCATTATGAATGTAGAGATTGGTTGCTTGTTTACTTAGGAGGACTCAGATGGTTACTACACTTGCTATTCATGTAATGCATATATTTATGCTCCAAAATTCAGCATTTTTGAGAACATAGCAAGCCACATTCAACAAGGAATATTTCTACCATATTTCATTATGCATGAAGTATGAAAAAAGTGTTGCATGAAGAAGTAGAAACAACAAAATCTCCTCCCTTTCTTTCCTTATTTATTCAACTGAATAGCTCTATCAATCTATTTCATTCTTAGAATATATGCTTATCTTTCTTGCTAAACCTCCCTCCTGTGGCCACCCAATACAGGATTGCATGGCATAAGAAACAACAAACCAAACTCAGCCCAACAGTATATTGATAAGCATTCTGATGCTACTGCTAATCCAGAACTGCAAAAACAAAAGACTTGGCCTGAACTTTATATGGATGACAGCCACATTGGAACTAGTGGGTCACAAATAGATCTACAGCATCCCAAATTGGACTAGATGGGAGAATATTGGAAAAAATATTAGTGTAAATTGCATGGAATGAAGATTATTTATTGGATTTATCCCTACTGTTAGTGGTACAAGACTTGTAATCTGTGAAGGATGACATTGCTGTAAGGAAAGCACAACTGATAGACAAGGCAAATTCTTTTATAACCATTTGTCATGCCACAAAAACCTGGGCAGAGTAACATGAGATACAATAACTGAAAATTGTGGATCAGAGTCCTTCTTGCCATATTCATCTTTTTTCAGTCTCCTGGGATCAAAAGAAAGATTATTATTTTTTCCCCTCTGGTTCCTATTTTGCAAAAGTGAACCTCTTCTGTCTTTAAGAAAAGACATGCAAAAATAGCATCAGAGCTGGCCTAAGATGAGTTGCTGCTCAAACAGAAAAGAAGCATCTGGTGCTGCTTGTGGATTCCTATACTACAGGGGTCCCCAAACTCTTCAGCTCATTGACTCCTTCATCAAGTTTCAAATTGTTCATTGACCTCCAAACATTTATTATATGAAAATAATTTAATAAATACTACTTTAACTAATAGTACTACAAATAACAGCAGCAACAACAATGGACCCTCGGGGGGTCGATATTGACCACTTTGGAGAACGCTGCTATAGTATGACTAGATGTATTACCCAATAAAAGCCATGTATACATTTCTAATATGGGATCCATGGAAGTAAAATTGACCAAGTACACATATTTCCCATAGTGTCTGATAAATAGTAAGATTGTACAATAAGAATGAAGAACAAATTGATGCCATATTTGTGGGTATTCAGTGTGCCTTGCTGTGTTCTCAGCAATTCTTTACAACCATCAGAATGATTATCCCTGTACTACAATGAGGTAGACAGATAATAGTTTCAAAGCTACCTAGGGAATTGGTTGTACTTCATGGCTGAGGTGCAATCTGAACTAAGGTCTTCCTGCAGTAGTTCACAAATAAACTGTATTGGCAGATTATTCTGAGCCATTCCTTATGACTAAATAATTTTCATACTCTTAGGTATTTTTGTACTTTTAGATTAACAGAGGCTGATCCAGTAAGTGAAGTAATCTCCTCTAAGATTTATCTTGTAACAACAGAGAATATTAGACGCTTTACCTAAGCTGGAACTTGGGTAGAATCATACTGCTTTATTCTACTATATTATACTCTTCGTATCAATGTTGATTGTTAGGTATTACAATTACAGTGTTTTGTAATCCTGCCATCTTGCAGGACTGAGGAAGCATGTCCTCTCTGTTGTGGCTCCCGACTTCTGGAACAGCATCCCCTTCCCCCCCTAGATTCGGACAGCACCCGCTTCCCTTGGATTCTGGAAAGCCCTTAAGACCTGTCTCTGTTTCCAGGCCTGGGATTAATGTGGGTGTGATTTATTGGTCAAGCCTGAAATAGTTGCATATTATTTTTTTGTACTGGCTGTACTGTTCGTTGTTCTAATTGTTTTAGTCCAGGCTATCTCTTTTTATGGGTTTTGTTTTAATTGTTTTACTCTTTTTATGGATTTTGTAAGCCACCCAGTTTCTTCTGGAGTGGGTGGCCATATTAAGTCAATTAAATTAAATTACATTAATTAAATTAAATTACAGTAAAGATGTCTGAAAAGTAATAATCTTGAATAGTGCTGTCCAAGAGAGAGAGAGAGAGACAGAAATGGAAGACCAAGTCATGGACACTTTTGATATCAAATCAAGACCAGGAAAACAGACTGGATTGTTTGGGACAGGCAATGAGGAAAGCAAGCTAAAAAACATAAGCAAAAAAGCAAAAACCTCATTTAAAATTTGCAATAATAATTATGCAACTGCATAATTTTATATTACTCCAAGCATTCTCATGGAGCTGTAAAAATAATTAAAAACGTAAGTATGAATTGTATGTACTATGTACATTCAAAGTTTATTCTTTGTAGACATCCATCTTTTAAAGAAAGTTTTACTGATTTGTGCCAGAATTTTAAGAAGATGATGAATTCTCTCTCATTAGAATTAGATCCTTAAGTGTATGTTGCTCAAGAAGTCATTTGAAAAAGAAGAATACTTATGACCCAAGAGATTATTTAATTTTGAAATATTGATATTCTCTGCTTAAACAAATGACATTTTTCTAGGAAAGAACATTAAGAGCCTTATTCATTAATATATGACTCAGTTGCCTACATTTCTATTTCTATGGGCACTTGATATGGATGGATAGGTGAGTTAGTACTAATGCAAAATTATACTTGGAATGCCAGGAAGTTTACTGGAATCTGGAATGGGAGGGGAAATGCAAGTGAGTTTGGGGTTCATAATGAACAAATACTGTGATGAAATTGTGAAATATATTATTGAACTGTAGGAAAGTTCTGCATTGGCTCCCTAAGAGACCTACCATGTGCAGTCATGTATAATACTTCACAGCTGTGGGGACTCTTCTGGCTGACTGACTGACTGACTGACTGTTTTCTATGAGCCAACAATGGGGTAAAGAAAAGGAGACTTCAATAGACTAAGATAAAATGGTTACAGTTGAGGATGTATAAAAAGTAGCATATCTCTCTATGTTTCCTTAATCCAACCAATTCTGTCTTTCTGTTACTGCTCCAGAAGGTAGCATGTAAAATATATATGGAAACAGAACTGTAATTCAACGGACAGACCCAGCATCTGCTCATTCTTGCCAGATGAGTTTCCTGTACCATAGCTTTCAATATCAAGACCTGTTAGGTTAGCACTGCTGCTGCTTTGAACCCTCATTTCTTTGAAACCCTTTCTCCAAGAACCCCCTCCTTTAGTTCTGTCCTTGGGGCCTTGCTTCCTGTTTCGTTTTCCTACCCATACCCCCAACGAGTCCAGCCCTCAGTTTGTTATTTTTTCCTTTCTCAGTTTATCTCCTCACCCTCTTCCCCCTAATTATTTGCTTCTAGGAAACCTAAAGACATTTTCTATTCATGTTTAGCTTTTTAAGATGTCTTTCATTAACCATCAAGTTTTTTGATTCCCTGGCAATTGCATATCTAGACCACAGGCAGCTTGTCTAGCACATCTTGCATTGTGGTGGCCACAAGTAATACAGAACAGATATTTTGACTGAGGAGCACTAGAACCAGTCCTTTCTAGTTTTTACAGTCATGATTAGCAACCGTAGAAGATGCTGGAACTGAATTGCATATTCAACTATTAAACCCTTAAATTTCTTAATAAAGTTATGGCCCTTTGTTCGAATCTAAGTGTATATCTTTTGCCTTCGTCGTAGAATATGAAGGCAAGTTGTATTGCAATTACTTCATTTAACAGTTATGTTACAGAGATTACTAAGATGGATGTAAATGTAAATACAAATGCTGCCCTGGAACCTAAAGTCTCTTGGCGAGATGGGAAGTGAAGAAATGTGAGAAACAAACAAACAAACAAACAAACAAACAAAGTTCTGTTTTCTTCAAGAGAAGGAATTTCCTCAGACAAAAGTGGTGTTATTAGAGAAGGCTTTGTTCTCTGACAGAAGGACTCCATTGATGTAGGGCAGTATTTTTTCAGATTGAAAATTTGAGGATTATGTCAAGGACTGCACTCCAAAAATATGAGTTTCAGGACAAAACCAAATTTAATTTACATTTAAATTGAGTTCAAATTAAATCCGAACAATGATATACAATTAATATGATTACTCACCATGTATTCAATAATTTCCCCTAATTCATCAAAGCAGGTGGCACCACTTAGCTGACCTTGGCTAATCTCAAAAAAAGCTAAACAAGTTCAAATCTGGTTAGTAGTTGGATGGGAGTGTATCAGGAAGTTGTAGAGCAGTAGGCTAGAATGGGTAGTTAAAAGAAAAGAAGGCAGCAATGGTAAACTACTCTTGTATTGTTACCAAGAAAATTACAAGGATATGGCTCAGTGGTTAAGACGCCAGGCTTGTTGATTGGAAGGTCGGTGGTTTGAGACCCTAGCCCCGCATGTAAAAGCTAATTCTATAGAAATATAAGTAAATAATTCTGTATACAAATTCTTTAAAATGTAAGAGTATTTATAAGCCTGCATAGTTGGAAACAGAAATAGTTGGGGCATGATGGCTCAGTGGTTAAGACACCAGTCTTGTCGATCGGAAAGTTGCAAGTTCGGTGGTTCAAGACCCTAGTCCTGCATGATAGAGTGAGCTCCTGCACTCGCCCCAGCATTTGCCAACCTAGCAATTCGAAAGCATGCAAATGCAAGTAGATAAATAGGAACCACTTTTGTGGGATGGTAACAGCGTTCCGCGCGCGTCATGCCAGCCACATGACCGCAGAAGCGTCTTCGGACAGCGCTGGCTCTTTGGCTAAGAAACGGAGATGAGCACCGCCCTCTAGAGTCGGACACGACTGTGCAGGGGAAAACCTTTACCTTTACCTATAGCCATTTAGCTTTCAGCATTTGAGATCAAACAGAGGGAGTCTTTAATATTATTGACACTTTCAAATGTATAATTTGTTTAATGTATAATTTGGTTGCAATTTTTGAGAAGGCAACAGAAGTGCCCATCTAATTTTAAACTTATAACCCCACTCATCCTTCTTAACTCAAACCATGATAGAAGTCTCCTTGAGTATATTCCATTCTGCATAGGTTTTTAGTATAAAAGTAAAAATTCCTTCAATTTTAGCTTAACTCCTGATGACTACATGGAGATGTTTGTCTTGTTTTCTTGTCAACAGTACAAATTAGTTTGCTGTTGACCACTTCTAAGACTAAGTTATTCTCTAAATACAGGATTTCCTGGTGCTTCATACTTCCATGTACTAACCAGTTCTGATACATTGCTAGCATATTTTAATATATGTTTAACTGCATATTTAGGAAATACATGTCTCTTAACACCTATGCTATAATTGGAAAGCTTAAAAATGCATCCTTCCCTGCCCCAGGGGATAGCATTTCTCTTTCTCATGGTATTATCTTTTTACCTTTCAAACTATTCACTGTTGCTCACTATGTCTTGGCCCCTTGTATACCAATCCTCAGCATGTTGCTATGGAATAAATTGCACTAACATTAGTGGGAAATATGTCAAAGAGATGTATATCAAGACTCAGGTGTTAAATTTTGTGACAACTTCTATATTTCATCCAAAGTATGTAATGGAAAGATCATTATGAGCTTTTTTCTCCACCCAGCCTGGTGGGGGAGGGATTTAAGGTTTTTACACATCGGCAAGACTTTTACAATGGTAATTAAATTAAATATGTACCTGCTTCATGTGACATTTTTCATTAAATTCATATACTTAGTAAATCCATAAACTTTTACAGTGAGAGCTTCAACAGTAAAATAATTGTTTGGGGCCTTTCAGAACAACATTCTTTTAATTTAGTTCTAGTTTCCTTTCTTCTTTTTAATAGCAGGAATGGTGATTAGTTTCCAGTGTTACAGCAAATCATATTTTAAAATGTCAAGTAAAATATTCCCATATGATAGTTTGTAAATAATATATCCAAATGCATTTTTGACCTAGATTCTTCCTATTAAAATTTAATGACTTTTAAAATGACTTTTCATAACAAAGCACAGTAATAAAAATGATATTTATTTGAAAAAAAAGTTTGGAATTTGGCAATACTTTTCTCTTACTCTTGTCTAAACACACAGGATAAATTAAATATTTCACACTTTCCAATATATATAATGTAAGTGTGTTTGTATTGTCTAAATATGGAGGAAAAGAAGGCAATTAAAGCAATATCCTTACCCTTCCCAACTATTTTGGTAAATCAAATGACACTAATTTTGGCCAGAATTATGCTAATATTGGCAAAAATTAAAGGTATTATCTAAATCTTTTGTGTTATGGGACTGGTCAAATTTAATATACTGAGGTTGAAAATCCTGAGGAAGGCTACTGATACAAACCAGGAGTGGTGATAATTTAAAAGATAATTTTGCTGGCTGCCATCAAACCTCCTTAGACCTCATGTGTGCCCCACTGGGGCATTCTTAGCTGTTCAACCCAGGATTTCTCACTTCAGCCTAATCTTAGGAAAAACAGAAAGGTGTTTTTGATTTTCCCACCCAACTCCTGGAATACAGAACTTAACAAACCTTGAACCAATTCTGAAACACAAGAGCTAGGTGCAGAATTGTATAATCATGTAGAAGAAGAAGATTTTACTGAAAAATTCCCTTCTAGAATGAAAATGTTAAAGGAGACTTTAACAGAATTGAGCCAGAAATTAGTAGCCACAATATCATCAGTGTCAGTAATGATGTCTGCCTCTATACACAGACTATGACCAAAATATATTATTGAAGAAATGACAGATATGGAACAAATTTTGTTTGACAAGATAGAGATGGTACCGAAAGTGGATTTACAAATGAAAGACCATGAGAATGACTTGGAAAAGGATGCTTTACTGGATATACAAAAGAAACTGGCTGAATTTTTAAAAATCAAAAGGGAAATACAAATGACAAACCAAGAAAGTGAACTGGATGATTTTTTCCTTATTGGATTTACAAAAGAGGCTTGTTAAAGCCCTGAAGAAATTTGTGCAATGGTACACAGAAGAATTGGAGAGAAATCAAATCCTACGACAATATTTGAATGAACTAAAGGCTAAGACTGTTAGAAGTAAAAGGAAGGAATATAAAGTTGGTTTATTTGATCAAGGTTAAAATAAGACATGTTGTAACAAAGCTGGCAACCCCTTATAGACTTTCTGCTGATGTATGGACTGAAAAGTTGGTGCTTTATGGATTTGTCTATAGTTAAGTGATGGGATATGGGATGACGAGATATTTGTTTATAACCTTTTATGGGGTGGAGAGCCACTAAATTTGTTTATACTTGTTGTGACGAAGGTTGGAAGTCACTTCTTTATATATTTCTTTTCTCTATTATATTTTCACTTTACTCTTTCTTCTTCTTTTCTTTTTTCTTGCACTTTTTATTCTTTCTTCCTATTCTCTTCACTTTCTTTAAATTTAGTTTGTATTGGTTTTTAATATTATAATCAAAATTTTATGTATGTATGTATAAATAAATTATTTAGGGGCTCAACCTTATTCTTAATGATCCTTGGAGATAATATATAGTATGTTTTTTTCAATGCCTTTACCTAAATGGGATTAATAATAATTACATGAGAGACACTTTGGCGAAAACATAAGGTGAATTTCATTTATTCTGGCATTTTAGCCTTTCAGGGGTTCAATTATTGTGCCATACAATAATCAGGGGGTTGTCTTATTTATAAAGGAATATTAATGAAAAAGCATGGCTAGGCTCAAGTTCTAGGAACTGCTACTCGTGCTGTATTAAGAGAAATGCTTACAAGTCCGACACATTTCTCTCAGCAGATCTTTAAACCAGGAATTCTAAGCTTCATCACACATTGCAAAATTGATGATGATAATGATGTGCCATTTAGTTTGTGTTGGCACTTAACAACTACATAGATAGATTTCCTCCATGACGTTCTACCCCTGACCTGGTCCTTCAGCTCTTCCAATTGTGCACTCATCACCACTGTAACTAAATCCATCCACTTTGCTGCTGGTCATCCTCTTCTTCTCTTTCCTTCCACCTTTCCCAGCATTAAAGCCTTCTCTAAAGAGCAGGTCTTTACATAATGTGTCTGAATTAGGGTAATATGAGCCTGGTCATTTGTGCCTCAAGTGAGAATCCTGGGTTGATTTGTTTAATGATCCATTGGTTTGTTTTCTTGGCTGTCCACGGTATTCTTAGGAGTCTTCTCTGATGCCAAAGTTCAAAAGCGTCAATACTCTTCCTATCCTGCTTCTTCAAAGTCAAACTTTCCTTATGATGGAATGTCTAATAGACTTTGGGAACACAGAATGGGAAGCAAGACAGTTAAGGGAGGAAGCAGGGCCATTACAGAAAAAAATCTTGAGGTCAAGCAGTCCAAGGAAAAGGGGAAGCATGAGAAAGGGTCTCAGAGTAACTCTGCCTTAGTTGTGCTAGATATAATACAATCTGGAGAAATGCTTTGGCAGGCTTTCAAGATTATGTTATGTTATGTTACAGTATGTTATGTTATGTTATGTTATGTTATGTTATGTTATGTTATGTTATGTTATGTTATGTTATGTTATGTTTGTTATGTTATGTTATGTTATGTTATGTTATGTTATGTTATGTTATGTTATGTTAATGTTATGTTATGTTATGTTATGTTATGTTATGTTATGTTATGTTTTGCGTGTTGTGTGTTGTGTGTTGTGTGTTGTGTGTTGTGTTGTGTTGTGTTATGTGTTATGTTATGTTATGTTATGTTATGTTATGTTATGTTATGTTATGTTATGTTATGTTATGTTATCCTATCAGCAATAAAGATAATTCCAGAATCCAAGTGATTCTTGTTTCCTGAGCTTGCTAGACTTGCAGCGCTTGACATTCTTCCTGGTCTATAGCTTCCCAAATTCAGCCCTGGAAATTTTCATGACTGTAGTAAAATGTTCACACAATCTGCAAAGCCATTATATGGTTTAGTTTGGGATTAAGCATGTTGTACAAACCCAGTCATTATGGCTTGTAAAGGATGATTTAGCATTCAGCCAACTGTAGCATACTCAGAAAACTATGATTAAGAAAATAACTGCACAATTGGGGAGGAAATTAAATAGGCAAAGGATATCTTCTAGCTTGCAACATTGCTGAAGGAGATGTGCTTTTTTTAATGAATAGATTGTCCTCCTGTCCATCACCCACATGCAGAGTATGACTCACGTACAGATTCTGAGTTCTGAGAAAAGAATACTTTATTGCTTTGGACTGTTTCTGTGTTTGTAAACTCTCTCTATTGGGCCTGTCCTCGTGAGCTTGCTAAACATATACTAAGGCAAGGGTCAGAAATGGCGGCTCGCGAGCCAGATGCGGCTCTTTGGCCCCTTGCGTGTGGCTCTTCCGCAGCTGAACTCACCCCCGCCCCTTCCACATGATAGGCCCCCACCCGCAAACCCCGCCCCCTGGCTCTGGCACTGAGCGAGGCCCGGCGCGGCAGGGAGGCAGCGCCATCTCCAGCTGCAGCAGCCCCTGCGCGGAGAGAGGCAAGCAGGCAGGTAAGCGGGCAGGCCTCGTTTCCCGCCCCCATCATCTTCTTCGCTCAACGTGGGTGGGCGGAAGCGGCCGAGGGGGGCGGGCCTGGCGGCGGAGGCCAGGGCTGCCCGCTTACCTGCCTGCCTGCCTCTCTCCGCGAGGCCCCCGATCCGGCTTGGATCCGGGGAAGGCAGCGGGGGGCCTCGCGGAGGGAGCCAAGCAGGCAGGTAAGCGGGCAGGCCTCGTTTCCCGCCCCCCATCATCTTCTTCGCTCAACGCGGGCGGGCGAAGAGCGGCCGTGGGGGGGGGGGCGGGGGGGCGACGACAAGTGGCGCGCTGAAAGCCTGAAGCGCGCCACTTGTCGTCGCCGCCCGCCCCCCCCACGGCCACTCTTCGCCACAGATCCCGCCGGAGCTGATCTCCCTGGACCCCGGGCAGCTGGGCTTGCCTCCCTCCATGAGGCCCAGGCGCGCTGGAAGCCTGAAGCGCCGGCGGAGGAGGAGGAGGAGGCCCGGGCCGGCTTCCAGCGCGCCTGGGCCTCGCGGAGGGAGGCAAGCCCAGCTGCCCGGGGTCCAGGGAGATCAGCTCCGGCAGGATCTGTGGTGAAGAGCGGCCGTGGGGGGGCGGGCGGCGACAACAAGCGGCGCGCTGAAAGCCTGAAGCGGAGGAGGAGGAGGCCCGGGCCAGCTTCCAGCGCGCCTGGGCCTCGCGGAGGGAGGCAAGCCCAGCTGCCCGGGGTCCAGGGAGATCCGCTCCGGCAGGATCTGTGGTGAAGAGCGGCCGTGGGGGGGGGCGGGCGGCGACAACAAGCGGCGCACTGAAAGCCTGAAGCGCCAGCGGAGGAGGAGGAAGAGGCCCGGGCCGGCTTCCAGCGCGCCTGGGCCTCGCGGAGGGAGGCAAGCCCAGCTGCCTGGGGTCCAGGGAGATCAGCTCCGGCGGGATCTGTGGCGAAGAGCGGCCGTGGGGGGGGCGGGCGGCGACGACAAATGGCGCACTTCAGGCTTTCAGCACGCCACTTGTCGTCGCCGCCCGCCCCCCCCCACAGCCGCTCTTTGCCACAGATCCCGCCGGAGCTGATCTCCCTGGACCCCGGGCAGCTGGGCCGGGTGGACGCCATCTCCCGCCCGCAAACCCCGCCCCCTTCCACGTGATTGGCCCCCGCCCACAAACCTCGCCCCCTTCCACGCGATTGGCCCCCGCCCGCAAACCCCGCCCCCTGGCTCTCTAGCATTTCAAAATGTGCACGAGCATGTCAAAATGGCTCCCGGCATAAAAAGTTTGCCGACCCCTGTTCTAAGGCATCAAACTGGGCAAGAAATGGCATAGAAGTGAATAACCTGCAGAGAAGCAGTTCTCTTGTCACATTTTTACATTGAAAAAAAGGAGCTGCCCCAAGTTTAAGGCAATTTTCTGTGAGGACAAATCTTGTGAATGTGGTCCACATCTATAATGATAATGCCCCAAATCGTTATCTCTCCATTCATCCATTTACTTTACTAGTGCTAGCTGTACAGATAATGAGCTTCTTGCTGACAGGAGGTGAAAGAAATTATCTCTGAGAAAATGAGATACAGTTAGACATTTCTTCTCAAATAAATAATGCAAAGTTAAACTGGTTAACCATAGGCTATACTTCCTTTTTATGTCCCCCCCTATTCTGAATTCTAAAATAATATGAGGTAACAAAGAACAACACATGGCACAGGAGTTGAAAAGATGTGCAATATTAATACATGTTCTTATATATATATATATATATATATATATATATATATATATATATTCATACATTTTAAAATATTCTACCTTCTATGGAGTTTGGAAATTGATGTCTATAAAATAAAAGATGAAGAGGGAAGATTTTTAATAGTGGAAATTGAAAGCCAAAATATGAAAATTTGGACAGTGGGGGTCTATGCCCCGAACAACAATCAAAATTTTTTTATAAAAAATTATCAGATGTCCTCTCTGAATATGCGAATAAAAATTGGGTGTTAATGGGGGATTTGAACGGGGTTGTGGAACCTAAAATAGATAGAAAATCAGATAACCAGATTAGTAAAAACCAAGGAAAACTACCAAAAGAATTTTTTAATATGGCTAAAAATTTAATGTTAGTAGATGCTTGGAGGCACAATAAAGGAAATAAGAGAGATTATACATTTTATTCGAATAGATTTAATTCATTTTCTAGAATAGACATGATCTGGATATCTAAAAGCTTAGAAAATAAAATAAAAGACATGTCAATTCTACCAAAAACACTCTCAGATCACAACCCAGTTCAAATGACCCTAAACATCAATACTAAAATATTTAGATGGAGAATGAATGAAAATATCCTTAAAGACAAAAAATATATAGAAGAATTAGGAAAAAAATTACAAGAATTTTTTACTTGGAACATTGACAAGGGAGTTAAAATAGAAACAGTCTGGGATACAAGTAAAGCATATATGAGAGGACAACTGATATCACTTAACAATTATCAAAAAAAGAACAAGAAAAAAAACACAGAAACAATAATGGAACAGATAAAAGAGAAAGAATTAGAACTGCAAAAGAACAATAGAAAGAAAAAAGAAAAAGAGGAATTAAGAAACCAAATAAAATTATTGCAACTTCAAATTAAAATAGAACTAACAGAAGAATTAAATAGAAAACTAAAATTTATCAAACAAAGAAATTTTGAACAGGCAAATAAACCAGGAAAATGGCTGGCATACAAATTAAGGAAAGAAAAAGAAAAAAAAATCATTTCAAAAATTAGAGATAAGAATAAAGAATTGATATATAATGAAGATATCAAAAAGGCTTTCTTTGATTACTATACCAGACTATATCAAAAACAGCAAATATCAAAAAATAAAATAGATGAATATATTGAAAAATGTAAACTAGAAAAATTAACAGAAGAAGATAAAGATTTTACAAATAATAACATTACAACACAAGAAATCAAAGATGCAATCAAAAGATTAAAAACAGGGAAAACACCAGGAAATGATGGTTTTATAGCCGAATATTACAAAAAATTTCAAGAACATCTAATTAATCCATTAAAAATTCTATTCAATTCAATACTACAAGGGGCAGATATACCAATATCATGGAGAGAAGCAAATATTGTACTAATACCAAAAGAAAACCAAGACTTAACAGAATGTAAGAATTATAGGCCAATTTCCTTACTAAACAAAGATTACAACATATTTGCCATCATTCTTGCTGAAAGGTTAAAAAAAATATTACAGAAAATTATTAATCAAGATCAAAATGGTTTCTTACCAAACAGACAAATAAAAGAAAATATAAGACATGTGATCAATCTAATTGAATATGCAAACGTTCATAACGAAAAACCAATAATGTTATTATTTCTAGATGCGGAGAAAGCTTTCGATAACGTTAATTGGGAATTTATGTTTAAAGTACTAGAAAATAGAAACTTTGGGGAAAAATTTATAAAAGCAATAAGAGCAATATATAAGACTCAAAAAGCAAGAATAATGGTAAACGAAGAAGAAACCCAAGAATGTACAATAACAAAAGGCACAAGACAAGGCTGTCCCATTTCACCATTATTATTCATATTGGTTCTAGAAGTATTACTGGAAGAAATCAGGAAAGATCAAAATATAGAAGGGATCAAGGTAAAACAGGATAATCATAAACTAAAGGCCTTCGCAGATGATCCAGTAATAACAATACAAAACCCAAGAAATACAATAGAAAAATTAATTTTAAAATTACAAGAATATGGCGATTTATCAGGATTTAAAATTAATATACAGAAAACCAAAATGATAAATTTAAATATGACAAAAGAAGAAAAAAGTCAATTAGAACAAATAACAGGATTTCAAAATGTCAGAAAATTAAAATATTTAGGAATACAATTAACAGATAACAACTTAGATTTGTATAAAAATAACTATGAAAATTTATGGAAAGAAATTAAAAAAGATCTTGAAAAATGGGCAAATTTACAGTTATCATTACTGGGGAGAATTGCTACAATAAAAATGAATATACTACCAAGATTTTTGTATTTGTTCCAAACAATCCCGATTATGATTAAAAACCAAATTTTTATAAAATGGCAAAAAGAAATATCCAAATTTATATGGCAAAAGAAAAAACCTAGAATAAAATTAAAATATTTACAAGACACAAAAGATAGAGGGGGATTAGCAATGCCAAACCTTAAATTATATTATGAAACATGCGGCCTAATATGGATTAAAGATTGGATAAAACTAGAAAATGAAAAATTACTGAATTTAGAAGGACACGACAATAGATATGGTTGGCACGGTTACATGTGGTATAATAAAAGCAAAATACATAAGGCATTTAATAACCACATAATAAGAAAATCCTTGCTAAATATTTGGAACAAATACAAAAAAACACTATTACCAAATCTTCCACTATGGGTGTCAACCCAAGAGGCATGTACCAGATTAGGGAGTCTAAATAAAAAAGAATATATAAGATATAAAAATTTGTTAAAATTTGAAGGAAATACTCAGAAACTTAAAACAAGGGAAGAACTAGAAAATGAAAATATAATATGTCATTGGTTTACGTATTTCCAATTAAAAGAGCAATATAAAATAGACGAAAAAAATTATCAATTTACAAAAATAGAAAATAATTGGGATAATATATTAGAAAAAGAGGAAGAACATTTAATTTCTAAAATATATAAAACATTACTGGAAGTGAAAACCAAGGACATAAAAATTAAAAAATACATGAAAAAATGGGAGGAAAATTTAGGAATTGAAATTACATATGAAGATTGGCAAGAAATCTGGGTCAAAAATATAAAATTTACTTTAAGTAATGATTTAAGAGAAAACATGTATAAAATGATTTTTAGATGGTACATGTCTCCTGAGGTGTTATTTAAATCAAAAATGAGTAACTCTATTTTATGTTGGAAATGCAAAAACAAAAGGGGTTCTTTCTACCATGTATGGTGGCTATGTGAAAAAGCAAAAAAAAATTGGGTCAAAATACATAAATATGTATGTAAAATATTCGACAAAGAAATAAGAATGAGACCAGAATTATATTTATTGGGTAAAATTGAAGACAATATAAATAAAAAACAAAAGGTTTTATTTCAGTATCTAAGTACAGCTGCAAGGATAAAATACGCCCAATACTGGAAACAAGAAAATATTCCAACAAAAGAAGAATGGATTATAAAAGTAATGGATTTAATGCAAACAGACAAATTAACAAATTTAATAAAAGGAAAAGAAATGGGGAAGTATAATGAAACATGGGACCCCTTCATAAAATATATTCAAAAAGAATATAACATTAAATAGAGAAATAATAATAATAATTAATAATAATAATAATAATAATAATAATAATAAAAAAGTACAAATAAAGAAGGGGCGAAGGGAAAAAAAGAGGTATAAGAAGAGAAAAATGTAAATCAAGTATTTACAAGAATTTTTCTTTTGTTAAGAAAACTGGAAGAATTTTAATGGAGTGTATGTATGTATTATATATTATAAAACAAAGATTTAAACTTAAGATTGAATTTGATACAAATATATAAATAAATAAATAATATAATGTAAGGAAAGGGAGAAAAAGAATGATAAATATATATAAAGTAAGAAGAAAAAGAAAGGATTAGGTTAGAAAGAAAAAGAGGATAGAAAGGGTGAAAAGGGAAAGAAAAATAGGAAAAGAAGATAGAGCAGAAGAGAAGAGAGAGAAGAGGTTAGAGAGAGAAAGAGGGAGTATGAAAGAAGATATTAGAGAGAATGAGAAGGTCAAATAAAAATAAAAAAAAGAAGAAGAAGAAGAAGAAGAAGAAAGGAATGGATGAAAGGATAAAAGGAAGAATAAAAATGAAAGATAAAGGAAAGGAAAAGAGAGAGATGGGAGGGTTAGAAAGAGTGAGTAAGGTAAGTGAGAGAAGAGATTAGAGAGAGAGAGAGAAAGGGTTAAAAAAGAAGAAGGGAATGGATGAAAGAGAAAAGGAGTTAAAGGAAGAATCAAAAGGAAAGGAAAGGGAAAGGAATAGATAGAGAGAGAATAGGTTAGAAGAGATTGAAAGATAAAGGAGAGAAAAGATTAGAGACAAAAAAAGAAGGATACATTGTATTAAATATAATAAAAATAATTATATAAAATCAAATGTAAATATATATACATAAATGTAACCATTGTTATGTGTTATATATGATCATTGTTATGTGTTATATGTTTTGTTTATGTTTTATGTTGAATGTAATAATAAAAAATTATATCTGCAAAAAAAAAAAAAAAGGAAATTGATGTCTATAGCACATCAGTCTTGCATATACAGTAATGCTAAACTAAGTATGGTCTACATACTGTATACTCTGGTCTGGAAGAATTCCTGTTGTCGGAATCATCAATACAAATATGTTTGCAGTTCTCTTTAAACCTATCAATTGCAGAGTTTAGATTTTCCCTAGTTTGCAAGAATATAATTAAAAGAGTTATTCCATAACGAATGCATCTATGTAGTGTCAATTTTACTGTTTTCTCACAATGCTTTTGGTTCTCTACCTTGATTGAAGTGAATCATTTAGGAGTTCATTTTACTTTCACTAATATCTTTGTAATTTCCAATGTAAATATAAAAGTAGCAAAATAGTTGATTCTTATCCATTGTTTAGAAAACATACATGCCATACTCCATAACTGAAGATATGGAGATCAGCTGTAAAGTATTTAAGTCAGTATTTATGGACTTCACAGCTCTTCTAATTTTTAGAATCTTCTGGAGCATATTTGTGTAATGGTATTGCCAAGAGAATATGAACATTTGATACAAATTCCTTCCAGCAAATGTACGCAGTATATATGATATTATCTGTATTTATGTGGACAGGGTCATGGGCTATGTGGATTAATCTGCCACTGTAAACTCCATGTACTGTTACCACCTCCCATCAGTGAATGTCCACAGAAGTTACCTTTGGAGAATTTCTATATGTGAGGAGTGTCCCTGGCCAATTGGGGTACCTAATTAAGGGATTAGAGGTTGAGTTGGGGTACCTAATTAAACATGGCATATTCTCATATGTTGGAACGTAGAGGTAGTACACTTGATTCTACTGGTCAGAGATAGGCTGTATACCCTTGTATATTAATTCAATACGTGGATGGATTTGTATCTAACTCCACAAAATGGTAATCTTGATTGGAAGTCACTTCTTAATGCTGTGAGTAAATAGCATGAGACAACAGCAGGACCTGCTGAGATCTGTATCAAATAATTCTTGAATCAAACTCATGCCTTAAGCATGCTGTGAGCAAGGAACCAGGTGTAACTGGAGAACTGGGCCTGCCTGGGCCTTAATTAAATGGAGCCCAAATTAAGCTAGGAGCAGAAAATCTTGCTTTGAAGAATTATGGCATGGCTGCACAGGAACCATGGCTTGGCCAAAGACTGCTTTTAAGAATGCATATGGAATTTCTATCCAGCTGAAAAATGCAGAGTTGTGAAAATGAGACTGGAAAGTCTCAGTGAGCTCTTGAAGAAGTCTGAAGGACCACAAATCACAAAGGTTTTTTAGGCAGTAAGAATATGAAAATTATTTTTGAAATCTGAAGCTGGACACGGTTATGTGAATGAAGATGCAAAATAGCCCAGTTCTTCCAATTGAAATTTCCCTCTATCTGACCATGAATAATAAAAAACTTTCTAGATCGACAAGCCTGGCATCTGACCCTCTGAGCCACCATGCCCACTATGGGGAATACCATTGCTTTAACTATACGGACCTTTGTTATCAGTGTGATGTCTCTGCTCTTAACTATTTTATCGAGATTTGTCATTGCTCTCCTCCCAAGAAGTAAACATCTTCTGATTTCCTGGCTGCAGTCAGCATCTGCAGTAATCTTTGCATCTAGAAATAAAAACTCTGTCACTGCCTCCACGTTTTCTCCCTCTATTTGCCAGCTTTTGCACTTTCTTCTTTCACCTTCATCATAAGGCTCCTTAGCTCCTCCTCGCTTTCAGCTGCACTGGGTTCCAGTTTGCTTCCGGGTTCAATTCAAGGTGTTGGTTATTACCTTTAAAGCCCTACATGGCATGGGGCCAGGCTACCTGAGGGACCGTCTTGTCCCTATTACATCGACCCATCCCATCCAGTCATGCAGAGAGGGCATGTTATGGATCCCTTCCGTAAAAGAATTCCACCTAGCAGGATCTCGGAAGCATGCCTTCCCTGCCGTTGCTCCTGCCCTCTGGAACATCCTTCCCCCAGAGGTGAGACAGGCCCCCTCACTCCTGGACTTCAGAAAAAAACTGAAAACCTGGTTTTGCCACCAAGCCTGGGATGGGAGGGGAAATAGCCATTCTTGGGGTTGGCTAGCACCCTAGCACGGATGAAGAGTGGCCCTTATGTGCAGAATTTGAGAAGAACTGGAGCCATCTTGATTTTATTCCATATTATCCTATTTATATTGTCTATGAATTTTAATTATATTTTATATTTTGTGTATTTTTAATAGGATCGATTTTTATTTTAATGTTGGTTTGGTTGTGAACCACCCAGAGTTCTCCTTGCAGAGAAGATGGGCGGTAATATAAATCCAATAAATAAATAATAAATAAATAAATTTTTGCCTGGAATTTACCTCCGATGTTTCTAATTTTCTGGAAGAGGTCTATTGTTCTTCCTATTCTATTGTCTTCTTCCAGTTCCGCGCATTGTTTGTTTAAAAATAATTAGTTGTCTCTGACGTCCATGTATAAAGTCGTCTTTTAGGCTGTTGGAAGAGAGTGTTTGTTATGCACAGTGAGTTGCCTTGGCAAAATTCTATCAGCCTATGTGCCACTTCATTTTGTTCTCCCAGACCATGCTTGCCTGTAATTCCAGGTGTCATTTGACTACCCACTTTAGCATTCCAGTCTCCTGTAATGAAAATAACATCTCATATAGTGATACCTTAAACCAATACATCTTCTTCCAGGGTTGCATGTCAGCTGTGGAGTGAATAAACAAACTCAGGAAAATACAGATCTTTTTAAAGATATTTCAGACACACTTGGAATCACATTTTGCCCTTTGAATCGGGATCTCTTCACAATCATACTGTCACAGAGGAAAAGCTTTTCTGTAGCAATAACAGAAAGTGTGACTTGATTCCAAATTACATCTAGTTTCTGTAATTTTGAAAGTTGGTATCAGTTTTGACTAGTCTTGTTACGTATCAGTGACAATGCATGCTAAGTGACAGTTCACTTCTATATTGTTATAGAATTATTTTAATTTATATTTCAAGTTTTATCTTAAAAGATTCTGAGCTCTGGATGAAAAATGCAGTCTGACCTAGGGAAACAAAAGGTTTTGTACCAAGAAGAAAAACAATTTATTATTGGGTTTTGACAGGATGAATCAGTTTGGTGTAGCTGTTAAGGCATCAGGCTAGAAACTGGAGACTGTGAGTTCTAGTTCCGCCTTATGCACAAAGCCAGCTGGGTGACCTTGGGCCAGTCATTCTCTCTCAGCCCTAGGAAGCAGGCAACGGCAAGCCACTTCTGAAATCTTGCCAAGAAAACTGCAGGGATTGTCCAGGCAGTCGCCAGGAATAAAGAACTGACTTGAAGATACCAAAAGAGAGAGAGAGAGAGAGAGAGAGAGAGAGAGAGAGAGAGAGAGAGAGAGAGGCTAGATACAAGAATGCCCATTAAGAAGCATAAGATCAAATAAAATTGATTTTGACGGCACCAGGGAGACCCAGCGTCTAGTCCATCCTCAGACACAGAAACAAACTGGGTGACTTTGGGCCACTTACTGTCTATGAGCCTTTAGCTTCCCGTCTCAAAATGGAGAGAGGCAGACCCC
This sequence comes from Charina bottae, assembly GCA_023362775.1. Taxonomy (NCBI): domain Eukaryota; kingdom Metazoa; phylum Chordata; class Lepidosauria; order Squamata; family Charinaidae; genus Charina; species Charina bottae. Next base: position 5,265,144 of record JALMGJ010000009.1, read on the forward strand.
TTGACTTCCTTTAACTGGCAGAAAACCTTTATATTGGCAGAATATAAAACTTTCTTATTTTTTCCTAAATTTGATTTGTGGATTTTTAACTTTTCACCTAATCCTAAAAGTCATCTAATTTTTTTTAAAAAAGTGGAGCAGTAGACATGAGTCTTTCTTTATGTTTAAATATTATTTATCAAGTTATTTGTATAATTTATATATGCTTCCATCTAAATGGGACTGTAAGGAATATACAGTAATAAGCAAAAGAACAAAGATAATACAGTATCAGTATAATGGAAACAGTGATCACTTAATACATTATCACATTCTTCCAAATACATTTTCACATTCTCCCAGTCTGGTAGAAAGAGTCCCACAACTGTAGTCTCCAAGAGGTCTCTTTTTTTCTTTTAGAAAAAAACAAGTTTTAACAAGTCCCTGGAAGGCCCTGAAAGTAAGAGCCACTTATACCTCTAGGGCAGTGTTTCTCAACCATGGCAACTTCAAGATGTGTGGACTTCAACTCCCAGAACTCCCCAGCCAGCATGTTGGCTGGAGAATTCTGGGAGTTGAAGTCTACATATCTTCAAGCTGCCAAGCTTGAGAAACAGTGTTCTTGGGGTTGGGGGTGGGGAGAGGGGGGCAAGCTAGTTAGAATGTTAACGTTCTTTACCCTAGGATGCAGCTAGCAATTAATATATTTCCTGATTAAATATGCCTTTTGCCATTGATTATGCTTGGATTAGTTCTGATCTACTTTTGTGTTAATAATTTGATATTATAACTGATTCATTGGGGATCAAACAGGTATCAAATTTTTACTGTTTCAGTGATCTGACACCATTTTGCCTATTATTCAGATAAATTGCAAGCAGAATTTCCTTTACATCATGCAGTTGATTTAATAGTCCATTTCCATAAACCCACCAGAGCAACCCAGCATAAAGCAAATAAAAGACCCCATGTTTAGCTAATAAAGCTCTAAATGACATTTTATCATCTTAGCTATCTGGCAGACCACATTCAATATTTTTTGGCTTCTAGTTTTTAAGGCTATGCTTTCTCCGAATATCATCTTTGAAGGTGACTATCAACAATGTATCACCTATTTTTATTCCATTTGTGACTATAAATTCAAATGAATTGATCAAAGGGCAGCAGCTCCCAAATAGGTTAAAAAATAGCTTGTTGTATTGATATACTCACCTTGCGAGAATATCTTGTAAGCCTGCAGCTGGCACTGCCATTGTGAGGTCAGTGTCATCTAAATGACAATGTATAAGGTTTCTAATTTAAGTGATAAAATCTATCATTATCTGCTGGTTTCTGCAGGTTTTTTTAAAATTGTGATTCATTATATCAATAGAATCAAACCCAGCCTGGTCCTTATTGGGAAATATACCTATTTTAACAAATTCCCTTAATTTTTTAATGAAGTCTTTTGATATTATCCTTATCATGATACTGTAGTTTGATTTGCAATTGGTAAGCCTCAGTATTAAATGTAAATACTTTTTGTTTGCAAAATTGCTATGGTATGCCTAAAGCCTGGAGAAAGAAGATTGGATTTATCCTAATCAATACATTAACCAGACAGTATACAAAGGATTCTTGTACAGTATTTTGGATTTTTCAAATTTAGAAGAACTTGGTCTTCCTATCAGAAAACATTGTGTGCTTCATTTTGGGGGGAATAGTGACTTCAGTTGTACTGACTCTTCAGCACCATACAACCAACCACCAGGAGGGACAGCAGGGTATACATACTTAGGAATTATCTTTCTGTTCTGTCTTTATCTTGCCTGTGACTGCTCTTTGCTTAGGAGATAGCCAATCCCAAGGACTTCCTTCCTGTCTTTGTGTTCCTAAGTACCCTCTGCCTGGTAGAACATAGCTAGCTAGGTGCTTTTATGAGTCCTTCATGAATTTCCTATAATAAACCTTCTTTGTATCAAAATTATGAAGACTCATTCCACTAATCCTTGTTCAGGTTAGATTTCTGCTCTCCTGGAACATTTAGATTGCTTTCCCCAGCAATTCCCCCTACCCCCACCTTGTGCCTTATGCAAAAGAGTAGAAAACTATTAAAATACTTGCTTTGCAATAATGGTCCACATGGAATGTTGTCAGCTCTGACAATAGTAGTGAATTTGAATGTTAGAGGTGGATAATGAAAGTTGCCAAACAGGAACAACATTCAGAGATCACAGAAGTCTCAATTTGAACGGGGAGTGGTGCAAACACCTGGCTTGCTTTATATAGAACACTAACCCAAGTTTACCTGTTGTTGACTTAATATGATAAGTGGATCCTGCCATTATGGTTTGTAAACTATCAAATGTCAAAATAAATCAGATCTACTCACCTGCTGTATTTGAGTCAATGCTCAACTTCATGTTCATGAAACCACAGCTTGCATTATGATGATAACATTTAAAATGTTGTAACAAATGTAAGTTGTTGGGAAAGGAAGTAGGTGCTGCTGGCCCAAACTATCCCAAGATGTCTTGTAAAGAGATACACTAATGTGCAAGGCTGGTATAGCAATGTTTAAATATGATAGTATTTATATAGAAGTAAATAATGTAACTTTTTTTGCAGATATCTACAAAAATAAATCAATGTAAAATAAAGATGTGTGGTTTGTAAACCATGTATTTTTTTACTTTTCTTTTGTGCAGGATGAGGATATACTGTTCAACTGACAGTTGTTAAGAAATACTGCATAATATTATGCAGGGCCTGTGACAGCTTGTGGTGGCAAGTTATTTTCACTAATTGTTCTCAGTATTTCTAGCATGGCAGAAGTGAAGAAAACAACTGCAACCAGGATAAATTCCTAGAGAGAGAGACCAATGTTATGTTCTAGGCCAGCACTCCTCAAAGAGTTGAAAGATTCTGAGAATTATGAGGAGAGAGCATCAAAACGTTCAGCTGAGAGTGCATTTTTCTTTGAAATAATAATGAGCTTTCTGGACCCAGTACAGCATTTGCTAAAACTAGACACAGACTTACCTTGCTTCCAGGAATCTGAATATTAATTTAATCTTACAGTCCACTTCATGCTAAGTCTTGATTTAAGAATAGTTTAGCGAATAAATTTTCTGAGTTCACATTACACATGAAGACATAAGCCATGATTTATAAATCACAAGGAACGTTCATACAACATTGTAACCCAAACCATTTGATGCTTTAGAGTGAAATGTGAATCAGCCTTCTAGAACACCAGAATTTCACTTTCTTGACCTACCCGTGGTCTCTGCAGTAAGAAGATGGGATAGCTTTTCATCATTGTAGAATAAGCTGTGAAAAAACACTGACAGCATTGTCTAGAAATACCAACACTCAAAGCAATGTTATGCTCTATATCTGATAAGTGGGTCCTTTCAAGGTATTAGATGTTCTCCACTGTGTCACAAAAATCAGTTTTGTAGGATGGAAAAGTGGAGAAACCATCCTCAGTGAAGAAAAGCTGCTGTCTGCTTCTCTGTTTGGAAGTGGGCTTTGTGCTGAAAAAGAAGTAGATATTAATATATCTAGCATATGCCAAAATATGACATTGAATATGAACAAATCTATATAATACTATGAAAAAATTCCTAGAATAAACAAAAGGATATGTGTAGGAAGCAATGTAATGATTATTATGTGCTGTATATTTGGAGAATCTTTTCCTTAACTCCTTGCCCATACCCTCTCCTATTTATTTATTTATTTATTTATTTATTTATTTATTTATTTATTTATTTATTTTTCAAATTTATCCCCGCTCATCTCCCAATTAAGGGACTCTGAGCGGTTTACAGGACAATAATTAAAATCTATATATAAAATTACAAACAATATAAAATAAGTATAATCCAGATGGGTAAGATATTAGTTAAAAGGACATCAATTAAGGGATTAGCCATCTCCATGAGAGACTATCCCTTCCTCCTTCCCATGCCAGGCGGCAGAACCAGGTCTTCAGCTCTTTCCTAAAGGTCGGGAGGGAGGAGATCTGTCTCAACTCTGGGGGCAAGCTGTTCCATAAAGTGGGCGCTGTCACAGAGAAGGCCCGCCTCCTAGACCCCATCCGATGACATTCTCTAATTGATGGGGTACGTAGCAGGGCCTCTCTGGATGACCGGGTGGGGCGGGTCGATAACATGGGGATAAGACGGTCCCTCAGGTATTCTGGTCCCATGCCATGTAGGGCTTTAAAGGTAATAACCAACACCTTGAATTGTACCCGGAAGCAAACCGGCACCCAACGCAGCTCACAGAGCAATGGTGTTACATGTGCAGATCTTGGAGCACCCAATACTGCCTGCGCGGCCGCATTCTGCACCAGCTGAAGCTTCCGAATAGTTTTCAAGTGTAGCCCCATGTAGAGCGTTTTAGTGTCCTTTGCAGTTCTTTCTTGCTAATCCTTTTTTTTTCATGAATGATTTATCTTTTTATCTAAATTAAATGCTAGATCAATCATCATCTAATAAGAAACATGAGTATGTCTGGAGACATAGTGGGACTGCTCAGTCTCGAGCAGCCATGACATGGAAATGTTAAAGAGAAACCTTTGATCCCAGCGGTGTAATGCAGGTACTGAAATTATGGACTCTACTGAGGTGTCTTGGACAAGAGCCAAAGTGTTTCTCTGCACTCTCACCTTATCCTAATCCAGAGCATCATCTTGTTTTCTATTGCAGCAAACTGCCAAAGCACGGAAAGAGATGATGCTCAGATTGCCCACAGCAGTCATTCTAAGGAGAAGAGACTCTGGAGGCTGTTTTGCCAATATGTTAATATAGCCAAAAGTAGCACAGCATGTTCTTAGTTGCAGACTAGAGTGTAGGCAATGTGATGCCTGCAGGCACCAATGTGCTCCCTTGGTGCCCACTTGACTTTTTAAAAAGATCTCTCTTTTTTTCCATTAAAAATAAATAAATAGAAAGCTGGCACATTGTAAAGCAAAGCAGCAACCTCTAACATTCTGTTCATTTACAGGAATACCTTTGGGTATTAGAAAGGCTCTACCAGGATGCCAGACAGCATCCTGGTGGGCTTAGTTGGCTTCAGTAAATAATGTTGTTCTGACCACCCTGCTTGCTATAGCAGCAATTTTGTCAATAGGCAAATCTCCCATTTGGTAAGTAGTCCCACCCCCTGCTATTGAAATGCCAAATGTGCCCTCAGTCCAAAAAGGTTACCTGAGAGCCCCCGATGTAGACTCCCAATTGCTCAGAGGGAGTCAGGAGCTTTCTCAATAAGGCAGAGATAACAGGAATAACAATAATTGCACAGTGCTTCCAATAATTCGAAATGTTTCAGATGCATTATTTAGTGGTAAGTTTTACAAAAGCCTATTAATAACAATATGCGTAAATGTCCTGCAGACAACAGATAGAGATACTGAGACTGGGAGGCTGGCTTTTCTAAGGCCACTTAATGATCCAGCCACACATCCTGCCTAGTCTTTCTTAGCTGTACTTCATCAACACTTCAGTGCAGAAACCATGTAAAGAAACTGTGATATTTAATAATCTGTGAAAAATCTACATTCATGCCCTTTTTAATGAACATGCACTATCAGAGAAGTAGAAGGTGAGGTCAACCTATTTGAATGTGGCCACTAGAAAACATCTGTGTGATTCAACGTGCTAGTTGTTACCTATAAATCCCTACATGGCATAGGGCCAGGCTACTTGAGGGACCGTCTGTCTCCCATAATATCTGCCCAGCCGATTCAATCTTGTAGTGTTGGTGTGCTCCAGGTTCCTTCGATTAAACAATCCCATCTATTGGAACCCTGGAAGCATGCCTTCTCTGTTGCAGTGCCTGCCCTCCTAAACAAGGTTTACCCCAAGATCTGGGTGGCCCCCACCCTGTTCATATTTTGGAGGGACTTGAAGACGTGGTTCTTCACCGAGGCCTTTGGCAAGGGTGAGTGAAGCCCCATCTGAATAGGCTGACCATACGTACCATTTTAAAAGGGACAGTACCATTTTTTTTCACATTTCCTGACTGTCCCATCGTTTTAATATAAATTAATTTATATTAATTAAATATAAATTATATTTAATATAATTTAAATATTATAAATATATAATATAAAGAGTTTGTCCCATTTTTAAAAAAACCGTGTCACTGGTGATGTCAGAATGGAGCCTGACTCAGTTGAGGGAGGGGGAGCTCGGCAGCAATGGTTGGAAAATTGCAACAGAGTTTAATTCGGCAGGAAACCTGCAGCGGGAAAACCAGGAGCAGCTGATTGGCGGTGATCAAAAGGTGGAGCTGCTACTGCCTATCAGCACCAGGGAAAAAAGGGCAACAAGACACGCCAAATGGAAAGCGAGCCAGTCAGTTCCTGTCCAAAAACAGCGGGAAGAAAAGAATTTGAAGGGACATCCAAAGGAGAATGGGTTGTCGGGGACAACCGTTCACTAGACTCCTTCTTCAAGCCTCATCTCTTGCCTCCAGCTGAAGCCTCTGCAGAACTCAAACCTGAAGGCACCATAGAACCTCTTCCCTCCTCCACTGTACCCAGCCTTCCTACGCCTTCTCTACCTGTTGCAGATCCTGACCCAGCCTCACCGATCCAGCCAGCTGCCACACTCCGCCTTCCTGTGCTTTCCCTGCCTGCTGCCGCCGATCCTACCTCACCGATCCAGCTTGCTGCCACACCCCGCCTTCCTGTGCCTTCCCTGCCTTTCCGATTTCACCTGCCTTCCGACTCCGTCACCCTGAGCTTCCTCCACCATCTGTCGCCTTGCCAAACTGAATCCTGCTTCGCCGTTCCTTCAAGCCAACCACCCGGAACCCTCCGTGTCGCGCCGCTCAATATGTTCATGTAATAAAACTTTTTCATTTTAATGAAAACAAAAATATTTTTATATATACAGTAATCTCTTTATGAACCAGCAAATGGATCTTAAAAACTCTTTAAAACTGTTTTTATCATCTTACTTTTTCATGAATACGGAATATTGCATAAGTTTAACCCCGTCCCATTTTTGCCATCCCAATGTCCTGTTTTTGTCTCAAGGAAATATGGTCAGCCTACTTCTGAGTGGTGTGTCTATGTTTTTCATTGTTGCCCATATTTTTGTCCCTTTGTCTTTATTGTTATATTATTATATTTTTCTGTGTTTTTACTTTGTGAATGATGTTCCAGAGGGCAGGGTCCACAGCAGAAAAGGCACACTGTCTGGGTTCCACTAGATGGAACTCCTTAGTAGACAGGATCTGCAGCATACCCCTCCTGCTCAACCTGGTGGGATGAGTAGATGTAACTGGGAAGAGGCGGTCCCTCAGATAACCTGGTCCCATGCCATGTAGGGCTTTAAAGGTCAAAACAAGCACCTTGAATTGCACCCAGAAGCAAACTGGCAGCCAATGCACCTCACCAAACAGAGGTGTAATGTGAGCCATCCTAGGGGCACACATAACTGTCTGCATAGCCACATTCTGCACCAGTTGAAGCTTCTGGATATTCTTCAAGGGCAGCCCCATGTAGAGCATATTACAGTAATCCATTCTAGAGGTCATAGCAGAAAAGGCACATTCCCTGGGTCCAACCAGATGGAGCTCCTTTGGGGACGAGACTTGCAGCATTCCCCTCCTGCCTGACCAGGTGTGACAGGTAGACATATTGCTGTTCTGCTGCAGAGTGCAGTGGGTGAACTTACAAAAATGGCACAGAATCCAACAACAAATGAGAAAGTGGGGAAACCAAATGAAGAAGCCATTGAGAAGTACTGTAATTCATTGGAGGGACATGGCTATAATGACACCTATAACAGAGGTTTCAAGACTGAGCCTGCAGATCTATTTTTAAAGCCTATATAATTATCTTTCTGGTATATTATTTTTAATGGCTCTCTGAAGTAGGCTAACTGGTAAAAATCCTGGTTACTCACAGCATACAAGGCTTTTACAATATGCAAAAGAGACACATTTTATTGCACATGTCCAACAACTGCATGGGTTTCCAATGTAATAAATCACAACATGAAAGATCAACAATAAAGGGTATTGCTACAAGAAATTGTAATGGGTGAAGGTTTGTTTCAATTTGATTGATACCTAATTCTTTTAATTAATCACTGTCATGGCAACACTTGATCTACATATCTTCCTTGGAAGTAATTTTCCTTGATCATAATGCCTTCTGATGCATCAATAAAGTTCATAAATACTGATAATAGAAAGAGGCTTAATTTTAGAGCTGCAGTTAATTTATTTTGGTGAAACAGCTTTTCTTTCTGTCTTGAGAACCAAACATGGAGGCAGATTACAGAGTTAACTCTCCAAGCACAGTACCAGTACCAGTAGTCTTACCACTGTAGAGTGAGGGCAAAGAATCCTGTCAGATCCATACCAGTTTAGAAAGGAGAAAGATAAACAGTTTTTACACAAAGTCCAGAAGTCTGGATAGCAATAACTCATGTTATTCTTTTTTTAAGGTATGAATGTGTTATTCATGTTGTTTAGATAGATATTTTAAAAAGACAGGTCCAGTATGAAGATGTTTTTTGGTTGACAAAAAAAGCTTCTGTAAACAACATAGCTGTGTCCATATATTCATCTACCAAGCACAATATCGTTAGTAACACAACAATCATCAAATTGGTGCAAGAATGTACACATGTACACATGAGTAACCAATTGTTGCATCTTATTTATTCAATTTTCAATAGCCATATCTTTTTGGTTTGCTAACTATGCTTCCATTAGATGATATAATAAGGCTGGAACTTTCTCAGCCTCTCAATCTTGATTAAGCCCCTGTGTGAATTGGTGGACCAATTTGACTGATAAGAGGAATGTCCAGGTGGCCAAAATGGGAATCTTTCTCCAGCTCTGAGCATTCCATTACAGAAGCTTTTTGCCATGGCCATATTGGTATGTTAGGTGTTTCCATTGGTTCTTTGCCATTTTTAGAAGATTGCTTAAATATAGAGCTTTATTCTTTGACAACAAAAACTTATCTGTTAACCTGTCTGTTACAGTACAGCAGCTGTCTTCCTTTAGTCATCTACAGATAGGTGTCATCAAATTGCTGCAAAAATTCACACATTACACACAGGTAACCCACTAACCCATTAAAGTAACACAATTACAATGACTACACTTAATTTTGTTTGACATGGAACACAGAAAGGATGAGATTGAAACAGAATATTTTCAAGTACGCGTAATTACAGAGATGACTTACTACATGCCTGAATGCTGCCAATATTGGATTGTATTTCTCAGGAATAGGCTGATGTAAGCCACAGCCAGGGAATATCTACATTTAGCCTTTAAGCTGCTCCTGTCTTGTACTTATCTTGTTTTGGCTCTAAAATGAGTTAGGACGATCACCTCTGAACTAAGACACGTTGGCAACAGTTTGCCCAATGTTCTGTCTGGGTACCCTCTCCACTGCCACGGTGCCCTCTCACCTTTTCCTTCCAGCAGAGCAATGGCCGCTTTCCTTCCTGGGGGCAAGTTTTCATGGACATCCATGTAATATTTTATATTTGTATAAAACTTTATACATACAAAGTTAAAGCATCAAAGGGCAGTACATGCAGAACAGCAAGCAGTTTCTTTAAAAATGCTTTCTTACTGGCAATGTCTTGTAAAATGTCTTTTCATATACAGTATGGGCTATTTGGGAGCTGAGCCTGCAAACGTCTTCCTCAGGTGACTGGAAAAATGATGACACGATGCACCTCTGGATTTATTAAAGGGTGCATTCATGAGGGAATATTTGAATCAAATTTCAGCTGCCCAAATAAGAGAATGGTGTGAATGTGTAATGTGTAAGGATCTTCTTCTCCCTTCATCTTAGAGCTGAAGAAGAAGAGCTGGGGAGCTCTTTCTTAAGCAAGATGAATGGGGTGCTAATGGGAAATTAAAATACATTCCTTCCATTTAGTGACAAGGTGGGCCTACAGGAAAATTGTTCCACTAGATCTACTTCTAAACCTGGGACATCATCCCTGTATTTAAAATGGTTTCTACTTCGCAGATTATTTTAAATTGGTAAAAGTGAAACAGCATGTGCCACCTACCTTCTGATGTAATAGCTAGGTAATAATTTTATCCCCTCCTGTGCTCAGGTTCTTAGTGGCAGCAGTTTTGCCCAGTTCCAGAATGCTTGCTAACACCGCTCTCAATATTTCTTTCTAATTTCTAGTGCTTTTCAAGTGTGGTTCAATTATAACTTATTTTGCTGTGTGATTAAAATGTTGAGTATTCAAACTGGCATCAGTTCAAACATCACAGTTCATTAAATTACTCTGGAGACTCTTAGGCTGCAGTCGGAAAGACCCATGTGGTAAAATGAAATGTTATATTCATCAAATTGTACCCTGCTGTGCTATTCATTTGGTAATAAAAACTTTATTTTCTCCACTTGTGTCCTCTCTTATTCATGAGATAAAAAGCATAGTCAGGTAACTGATTTGTGTGAATACATGAATAATTGAATAATCAATCACTGACATGCAATATATATGTGATATGGCCATGTAAGCAGGAAAAACTAGAAAGCAAGAGAGCATGTGTGCAGGATCAATATTTAATTTCTCAGGGCTGAATAGTTGTCAGAAAGTGTGTAAGTTTGTATGTAGGAGATAGAAGGATGAGTATGTATGTATGTATGTATGTAATATAAGGGGCATGGTGGCTCAGCGGGTAAGACACCAGGCTTGTCGATTGGAAAATTGCAAGTTCAGAGGTTCAAATCCCTAGCCCCGCATGACAGAGTGAGCTCCCGCACTCGCCCCAGCTCTTGCCAACCTAGCAATTTGAAAGCATGCAAATGCAAGTAGATAAATAGGTACCACTTCGGTGGGTAGGTAACAGCATTCCGCACGCGTCATGCGGCCACATGACCGTGGAAGTGTATTTGGACAACACTGGCTCTTCAGCTAACAAACGGAGATGAGCACCAGCCCCTAGAGTTGGACACGACTACACAAATGTGTGGGGGGAACCTTTACCTTTACCTATGTATGTGATGGTGGTGGGGGGTGTTCCTGGGAGGGATGAGCAAAGAACACCAAGAGTGTATGCCAAGAATATATACCCCCAACAGGGACACACAAAGTGTAAAGGTCATCCCAGCTGCCCAGCTGAAGCAAGCAGACACCTATATTGGGTAGCAGCGATATAAGAAGATGTTGGAGGCAGAAGATCATTTTAGCAACAACAGCAAAGGCATAGTTTCATACCATGTGGGAGAAGGCAATGGCAAACCACTCCTGTCTTTTCCCAAGAAAACCGCAGGGATAGAGAATAAACGTATTGATTATATGGTGCCAAACGATGGACCCCCCAAGGCTGGATAGCATTCAACATGCTACTGAGGAAGAACTGAGGATCTTTCAGAATACTAATGATATTTATGACATTGCTAGATTAAAGTCTTTGGGATGCCTAGATTCTGATATTGCCATGCAGGGAAAAAATCCAAAGCTGCAAAGACAGAATTACTGTGGGAACATGGAATGTAAGAAGCATGAACATGGGAAAGCTCAATATAGTGAAAGATGAAATGAACTGATGACATATTGACATCTCAGGCATCTGCAAATTGCAATGGATTGGAATTGGACAAATTCAGTCAGAAGATCACATTGTTTACTGCTTAGGATACAAAAAACAAGGAATGGCTTTGCTTTCCTAGCTAGGAAGAGTATCACAAGAATGCAATCAATGTCTGAATATATCAATTAGACTTTGTATACAATGATTTAATATGATTATCATAGTTTATGTTCCAACCACTGATGCAGAACAAGAGGACATTGATGAGTTTTATGATCAAGTTCAATTTGAAATCAACAGAACACACAAGCAAGATGTGCTGCTTGTGGTTGGAAATTGGAATGCCAAGATTAGAAATATTAAGGAGGAAAATATAGTTGGGCTCTAGAAAAACAAAATGAAGGACGATGACAACTTAACAATTTCTGCCAATCAAATTATTTCTTCATTGCTAACCTAGTCTTCAAAGAACAAAAATGAAACCTACATAACATGGACATCTCCAAATGGAGTGCATAGAAAACAAATTGGCTATATTATTGGTAGAAGGAGGTGGAAGAGCTCAGTTCTAACAGCTGGGGGCTGGGGGCTGACTATAGAACAGATCAGGAACTGCTCTTGTGCAAGTTCTAAATTAAGTTAAAGTGGAAGAACAAAGTTGACCAATTTCCACAATATGATCTTGAGCATATACCCACCATTTTCAAGGAGAACATCAGGAATTGCTCTGAAGTCCTGAACTTCATACATAGGCAACCAGAGGAACTGTGGAATGAACTTAAAGAAGTTAAGGATGAATGTGAAAAGAGACTGCCAAAGATCAAGAAAGAGAAGAAAGCAAACTGGATGTCAGAACAAACAGTGGAAACTGCCAAGAAGAGAAGAGAAGCCAAAGCCAAGAAGGAGAAAGATTTCAGGAAGCAACTTAAAAAAGAATTTTAGAGAGCCTTTAGAAAAGACAAGAAGCAGTATTCCAAAAACATCTTTAAAGACATTGAAGAGGAAACCATGTGGCATACTGAGTGCTGAGACAGCTTTGACCAATCAAGTTTGATTGAACCTAATTTTAATGGCAGCAACACTCAACTTTTGTTGGCTTATGGGCCAACTAGGCTTTGAAAGCATGCCAAGGACTCCACTCCAAAAATGGATGCTAGGCAGATGACAATCTTCAGTCTATGGAACTTATTATCTCCTGCATAGCTCTAACTATTCTCACCATTCTTCTTTCAGAATAAGCCTTAGGACATGGCCCCATATTGTACTGATAGATCCACTGAAATCCCCTGGATTTCACTAAGCCAGCCTATATAAATTGTCATCTTAGTGGAAGAATCCACCTTAACCATCACATAACTTAGTAGCAGGGGCATATTGCAAAAAGAGCCTAATGATGTTTGGGCAGTCCAGTCTGCCTGGCCTTCCATATGTGATTGTTCTACTCTCAATAGATGACCATCTATTGGCATGGACAGTTGCCATGGCTCACCTCTCCTATGTAAATATACTGCACCACTCAAAAAAAGTTGCATTCATTTTGATTACACTGGCATCTGTTGTTCATTCTTTCTCTGGAATCCAATCTGCAGCAGCGCCTCCATACAACACAGGGTGAGTAAGAAAACGAGTAAGGCTAAGCATCACCTGCTGTCATTGGTTTGCACCACTTTGAGAATGGTTCTGAAGTAGGCTGACCATAGTTCCTTGTTAGGAAAATGGGACCCTAACCTACCCATGGCTCACCGGACAAAGTGGGTGTGTGTGTGTGCGAGTGTGCATGCGGGTGTGCACGCTTGGGTGCATGCAGGTGTGTATGCATGGGCGGGTGGGCGTGCTTCACCGCGGGAACTTTCAAAAACGGGACAAAATGGATATTTTTCTGAAAACAACAGGACAGTCAGGAATTGTTTAGGAAACGGGACGTATGGTCAGCCTATTTTGAAGTGATTATCTCATGACATCTATTCTGGACTATTTAGTCTATTTTATTTATCTGAAGCCACAGCAAAACCAGTGTTTCCTTTTGAATCATGACAGTTCTGCAGATATTCTGGGCAGTCTCTTTTCTCATTGGTAGGAACTTTGGCTTTGCCTTGTTTCTCAGATCTTGAGCTCATCAGCCTGTTACTTCCTTTTCCACAGAACTTCTGGTTCCTGTTCCTTACCTTGTTTCTTCTTATATGCATTGTTTAGAACCTATTTCCTTCATCCACGCAGACATGACTGGTTGCCAAAAGGCTGGCATGTTCTTGTTTCTTCTTCATAACTCACAGAGCTTTAACATGCAATAGAGGAATGGTAGTGAAGTAACTAGGAAGACATAGGAGGATGTTAATGGATTTGTTTGTTTGTTTTACAGACAGTCTTTCCTCTCATAGCCTCCTATCAAGGTAACTTCTCAGATTCCTCTTTGCAAGCCAGTAGACAAATGCAGGCAAAAGTATACTGAAAAACAGAGATACTGGGGTGGTTGAGGGTGATAAGCACACTGGATCCTAGTGTTTTTGAGGTCATCAGAAGACAATTGTGGGTCAATATCAAACTACATTGTGAGAATAAGGTAAAAAGACTATTGATGTAAAAAGGCTCTCAGTCTCTAGAGTCAGGAAGTTTTGCTGCCAGCATTTAGCTGAAGTAACAAGAGTTACTCAGGCTTGAAGATATCTGCCTTTCTGATGTGGACAATATGGTGAGCTGCAGCTGTTGGACATAAAGTAGGTACACATTAGTGCCTGTGTTTTGATTTAAGATTGCTTCCAAGGGCGAGCTCTAAGAAGCCCTTCTCTCTGACTTAAATGAAAATAGCAGAGTTCCATAAAAATTCAAGTCATCAGCATGATTGATACTAACATGAGTGAGGTATGGCGCACCTTGATTAAAGAAATATTAAAATAGGAATAAAATTGCAAATTACATTTAAAGTAGCCAGTACTATGACAATGGCACTTGTTATGAAATCTCAGAGAAGTGCAGAAATCAAGGATGAAAAATGAACCTTCATAAAATCTGATAATAAATATAAACTTTTTCCATTACAAGTGTGCAAGGGGCTGAAACAAAATGAAATGGAATAATTTTAATGCAATATTTTAGCATTGCAATAAAGAAAGTCATATGTATTCCATGGTTAAAAATGGAGAACTCCTAGTAGCATTTTTTTGAGGAGGAGGAGGAGGGGGACGAGGATACATCATTCTTATACCGTAATCCTATCTGCTCTGCTAAAGGTAAAGGTTCTCCCTGCACATTTGTGCAGTCGTGTCTAACTCTAGGGGCCGGTGCTCATATCCATTTGTTAGCCGAAGAGCCAGCGTTGTCCGAAGATGCTTCCACGGTCATGTGGCCGCATGACGCATGCGGAACGCTGTTACCATCCCACAGAAGTGGTACCTATTCATCTACTTGCATTTGCATGCTTTCGAATTGCTAGGTTGGCAAGAGCTGGGGCAAGTGCGGGAGCTCACTCCTTCACGCGGGACTAGGGATTTGAACCTCCGAACTTGCGATCATCCAATTGACAAGCCTGGCGTCTTACCCACTGAGCCAGCTCTTGATCTGCTCTGATTTGGAGTTAAATCTATACTCTGTACTCTGATGTGTACAGTCAGCTCTTATATGAACAAGTTGACCTACTGTATACATGTCAGTCAAGGCATCAGGATGAGAAAGAACACAGATGCATGCAGATGTCCCTTTAAACAGCCACTTCTTTTTGGGTGAGGAATTGGGTTGTGAACATAACTACCTCAGAGATTTCTTAAACAAACCTGGAACAAACCTATCCACAATTAAACAACATACCTGGAACAAACCTATCCACAATCACACCTCTTTGCAGCTGGTTTTAAGGCTCTTGTATTGAACAAACCTGTGTGATTGCTTATTTGGACTGGGGAAAAAAAGTGAGAACTCACAAAGCTAAATGAAACCAGGGGATGTCTTTCAACCATCTTTCAGCTGAAGCTGAAGCCATAGTTAGCCCTAACTGGTTGCTAAACCCTAGTTCATATTATTATATTGCCAGACTGATCTCAATGATCTTAAACAATGCTTCTCATTGCTCAGAGCATGCCTGAAAGAGCAGGGAACAGATGGCACAGATACTCTTAGGCTGCCTGCCAGAGGGAAGTGAGTTGACCAGAGTTGCTAGCAGGAATAATAAACAAGAGAAGTGCAGCAAGCTATTGCAGCATCCTCAACAGAAGAAGAGAGGCAGGGACCTCCAATGGCCAAGAAAAAAAAAGGGAAACTGGTATGCAGCACCATTCAAGAACAGGAACAAAGTATCACAGAAGAGCTTAATTTATGCTGATATATTAGAATCTTCCCAGGGAGAATTCACAATGAAATCAAGAGAAGATTTGGCATTAGAAGGATACACGTGCAAATGGTTTTCTTATGTACAATTATTAGAAAGATTTAAAGTAGATAAAAGGACTTTTATATTTGAATATTATAAGACTGAATTTGAAACAGAATTATGTACAAATGATGAACATGTTATTGCTAAAATGTATAAACTTTTATTGAGATCTGAAACAGAAGAAGAACAAGTGAAAGGACATATGAGGAAATGGGCCAAAAATTTTGGTTATAACATACAAATGGAACAATGGGAGAGTATGTGGATGAAAGGACTGAAATTTACATTAAGTTATAAATTTAAAGAGAATTTTTATAAAATGATGTATCGTTTGTATTGCCACTGGAAAAATTATCTAAAATGTATAAAGGTGCTTCGAATCTATGCTGGAAATGTGAACAACAAGAGGGGACTTTTTATCATGCTTAGTGGACATGTAAAAAAGCTACAAAAATTGATTAAAATACATACATTAATTCAGAAGATTCTGAAGATTAATATACAACTGAAGCCAGAGATGTTTCTTTTGGGACTGATTATTAAAGAGTTGGAAAAAAATCATGGAACTTTGTTTTTATATATGATAACAGCAGCGAGACTTTTATATGCACAACTGTGGAAAGATTTGACAGTACCCACAATGGAAGAATGGATTGTGAAGATGATGAAGCTTGCTGAGATGGCTAAATTGACAGCTCTGATTAGAGAAAAGACACTGATTAAATTTGATGTTGATTGGAAACCTCTTCAGGACTTTTTGTGTGAAACAGAAAAAATGAAATTATGATATATGGATTTGATGATTAGAAAAAATACAAGATGATAGAAAAAAATGAAAGTTATGTCATAACCTTAGAGTATGAATTCAATTTAAATTTATATCTATAACTGTTCGAAAAGAAAATCAGTAGTCGTTTCTTTATATTTCTCTTTTCTTTCTTCTTTTTCTTCCCTGCACTTTTGGCTTTGTTTCATTGTTCTTTCTTTACTTTTTCTCTTTTACTTATCTTAGACATTAGTTTCTGTTAGTTTTTATCTTTCTTGTTTAAAAATTTAATAAAGTTATGATAGATGATAGAAAGAAAGAAAGAAAGAAAGAAAGAAAGAAAGAAAGAAAGAAAGAAAGAAAGAAAGAAAGAAAGAAAGAAAGAAAATAGAACAGGAACAAAGTATTAAGTTATTTTTTTATTTAATTAACTGCTTGATTTCTGTGTGCATTTTCTGTTTAAATATCCCACCTGTGAGACAGAAAGACAGACAGACAGACAGACAGACAGACAGACAGACAGACAGACAGACAGACAAGCAGAATCTTTTGCAATCAGTGCTGCTAATAGTTTCAAGGCTGGTTTTTTACCACACAATGGAGGATAACTTTTCAGCTCATTGATTTGGGAATTACTTGGAAAATTTCTGTAGAAAGCAACAGTAGTTATTCCATTAAGTCTCTTTGCAGAGCAATTTCCCCCCCTAAACCAACCTGTACATCTTCACATTTACAAAAAGGGATTTAGTTAATGATTGTTTTTAACCCACTCAGGCTTCTGCTAGCTAATGCAAATGTGTCTCACAATGAATATTAATAAGACATCAAGTTAAATGCTTTAAATGTGCTTTGAACATTTTCACCTCTCTGTGATGACCACACTTGAAATTAATATCAATTTGCTCCAATGCAAGAGAGACTGCATTTAACATTTTTTCTTTCAAAACAAGTATAACTTATTACTTTAAAGTATTAGCACTGGGGTTACCTAAAGTGTAAGTCTATTTGTGCTTACCTAGAAGTAAATCCTACTGGATTCATTGGAGTGTATTTGGG
This sequence comes from Charina bottae, assembly GCA_023362775.1. Lineage (NCBI taxonomy): Eukaryota > Metazoa > Chordata > Lepidosauria > Squamata > Charinaidae > Charina > Charina bottae. The sequence continues at coordinate 5,282,837 of JALMGJ010000009.1, forward strand.
ATGGCAAGATTATTTTATCATATTTCTTTTAAGAGTATTGTATGTGTTCACTTGCAAAGGCATATACAAGAGAAAACTGAGTTTTGCTTAAATAAACCAACATTATATCTGTTGCTGCAGGGAAATATTACTGAACCTCCCCCATTCAAATCCAGCATCCAATACCATCATTGTTACATCATACTTTCCTTTTTCCCCCAGCCAGATATGGAAAACTATCTTTCTCTATTAATCAGCCAAATCAGAATATTTTTTCCCACCTATGTATACAATACAATGCATTACGTGTGGTGTAGTTGTGAAGGTGTTCTACTAAAAGTGGGGGAACCCAGGTTCTACTCCACCCTCAGCCTCAGAATCTTACTGGGTGACTTTGGGCCACTCACTGTCTCTCAGCCCAATCTACCTCACAGGGTTGTTGTTGCAGGGAAAATAGAAAGAGGGAATACTATGTATGTTGTTTTGAGCTCCTGTACAAGTGTCCTTTTCAGCTTCATCTGCATCCTTGGTTGGTGTGTATGCATGGATAACCATTGTATTCACATACTTTGATTGGAATCTCACTGTGATAATACATTCATTCACTGACTTCCATCCAATCAATGCCTTGTCCTTTCCTTGCTCAACACCAATCCCATGCTGATCATCATTCCCAGAAAATAAAACAGTTTTGTCATTGCAGAGTAGCCTGTCACTTCCTACCCATCTCATCTCACTAACACCGAGGAATTTGGTTTGGTGGCTGTCAAATTCATGAAAGTAGTTTGCAAATTTTTTACACTTGGGTAGTGTTAATACAGCCCATGTTCCAATTTTTGTGATGATTTTGGCACTTAGAATTAAGCTCCTCAACAGACACTGAACATCCTTGTGGATTTCATCCAGCAGTGTCACAGGGGTTGAGCCAGTATTTTGTCCTGAGCTTTGGAGAGAGCTTTGGTTTAGACCCACCCATTTGCATTGGTTATTCGGCTGAGGGAAGATGCCCACTACGAGGAAACGGTTTGGTACTTGCTTCTGTCCGGCGGTGAGCCTTACACTGCTGCAAACGCCCATCAATCTTTAAACACAAATGCATCAGCACCTGTAATGTAGATGGGCAATCAGTGTGAGCAAGCTCATCTAAGATTTCTGCTGCTAAACCTTGTTGAAATTGATCTAGCAACGCTTCTTCATTCCATAGGAGATTCTGGGAGATCACACGGAAATCACTGATGTACTCTGCTACAGGTCTCCTTCCTTGTTTCAATTCTCTCAGATGTCTGCTGGCTGATTGAATTTTTACTGGCTCCTCATACATCAATTTCAATTGTTGGCAAAACCCATAGAAGTTGTCGAGTAAGGGGTTTTGCTGTATGATGATAGGCGATGCCCATTGTGCAGCAGTACCTGAAAGTAGGCTAATCACGAATCCGACCTTGTGTCAGTCTGAGGGGAATTCCTCGGAGTGGAGACTTAAGTATAGTTGAAATTGTGCTAGGAAAGTTGGAAATTTTTTCAAGCTCCCATCAAATTTCTCTGGAATCACAATAGAGCATTTAGTGCATCGAGCTGCGGCTACAGGAACAGCAGGTTGCTGATTTTGAAGCTGATTAACTTGGGCAGTTAACAAGGCAACTTGTTGCACTAGCTGTGCACCGTCCACTGCTATCTGGTCCATCTGGCTGGAGACAATCTGTTCTGTTCGGAGTATGAGACCACCAGAACTTTAAGAAAATACTTTTTATTATTATAAAAAACTATTTACAAAGTTAAGTCCATAAACTCAACTGAAGATTGCTTAGATCAACTGGTTGCACTTGGAGGTAGGCAGCTATGCAATGGCACAACTAGAGTTCACAAAAACAAGTAGAATAACAGTTCTGGATCAAGATGCTAGGTTGGTTGGATTCTTCTGAAACACTGGGAAGGGCTGAAATGGTTACTTGGCATGGCTGGCTGAAGACTGGAACAAGAAGACTACATGGCAGGCTGGATAAGGTTCTTCTGGGTCCACAGGACAATACTGGACTGGATCTGCAAGGCAAGGTTGGACTGGATTCTTGGCAAGGTTCATCTGAATTCTCAGGATACTACTGGACTGGATCTGTAAGGCAGGACTGGACAGGGTTCTTCTGGATTCTCAGGACTACACTGGACTGGAGCTGCAATCATGCTGGACTGGATTCACTGGACAAACTGGAAGGCAGACTGGGCTGGTTCCCATAGGCAACTGGACTGGAACCACTAGGCAACTGGACTGGAACCACTAGGCAACTGGACTGGAACTGCAAGGTAGACTGGACTGGTTCCACTAGGCAACTGGACTGGAACTACAAGGCAGACAGGACTGGAACCGCTAGGCAACTGGACTGGAACTGCAAGGCAGACAGGACTGGAACCGCTAGGCAACTGGACTGGAACTGCAAGGCAGACAGGACTGGAACCGCTAGGCAACTGGACTGGAACTGCAAGGCAGACAGGACTGGAACCGCTAGGCAACTGGACTGGAACTGCAAGGCAGACAGGACTGGAACCGCTAGGCAACTGGACTGGAACTGCAAGGCAGACAGGACTGGAACCGCTAGGCAACTGGACTGGAACTGCAAGGCAGACAGGACTGGAACTGCTAGGCAACTGGACTGGAACTGCAAGGCAGACAGGACTGGAACCACTAGGCAACTGGACTGGAACTGCAAGGCAGAAAGGACTGGAACTGCTAGGTGACTGGACTGGAATCAATAGGCAACTCTGCCTGAAGGACTAGACAGGACAGGACACGCTATACTAGAAAAAAAACCAATGCAGAACGTGGCTGCATTGACTGAGCATAACAAAACACATGAGGGAGAACGGAGTACTTAACTGAAGCATTGAAATGCTGCCTTGCTAAAGCTGCTGAACACTGTGAAGCTATTGATGAGAGCTGACGAACGACTGAAGTGACAGAAGTCTTCTTAGCTGGGCTTGCTGAAAGATTACGAGACAAGGTTCCATCTCCTTGATGCTGAAGCGAACTGGCTTCTAATGCAGCTGGGGTCAATTAAGAAATGAGGCAAGGCTCTGGATCTGGTTCTGCAGCGGCTACAGGGCAGGACTCCAAGGACTGTTCTGGCTGGGCTTCTCCCGAAGAAGCTGTTAGGTCAGTGGAACGTTTGTCTCTGGCGATCGGGTGCTTGCGCTGGCGCCCTTTTATGCTGTTTTCGGCGCACCTTCTCTCCTCGGGAACCAATTGGGTGTCCCTCAGTTTGGCATGCTTTTCACCTCGTAAATTCCATAGCAAGCTTTTCTGCAAACAGATAGCTGCTAGAAGCCTCCCGGTAACTTCAAAGAGAAAAACACTTCACTTGCCTTGTTTACTTTTCTTCTTCAGATGCAAATGAGCTGCCACTGAGCTGGTCTCTCTTCGTGCTTTCTGGGCCCATAACCTGTTGGAGTGTGTGTTTTCTTGCACACGCAGATTATCAGAAAGCGATCAGCACCAGAGACCAATTAATGATGCCAGTCATTTTAGTAACTTAGTTGCAGTTATATTTGTTACTCATATAAACAGGTATTTACAGTTATTTTTCAGATCCCTGGAAGTATTACAAATCCACAGAGTAGAAACAAGCAAACAGGAGAAAACAGAAAGAAGCAGTGAGGCAGGGAGGCAGGGTGGGGCAGGCAGGCAGGTTCTTTTATACTCTCCAGCCTGGATCACATGCTGACTGACCTTTTAAAGTTTGTAGGTGATTACCTAATAAGGCTATATTGCTGTGACTTACTCCTCAAAAGAATAATATACCAACAGATTGTACCTCAGTTGTTGTTTACTTAGTGGTTTCAATTTTTATGGGCTCAGGTTGCTAGCTCGACACCCAACCTCCCTTATTCTCATGCAGCTTAGGACTGGCAATGGCGGAACTCACTGTGCATATCAATTGATTGATTGATTATGTGCCATCAAGGTGGTGTCAACTCTTAACGACCACACAGATAGATTTTCTGGTCCTTCAGGTTTTCCAATATTGCACCCATCACCAGTGTAACTATGTACTTTGCTGCTGGACACTGTCTTCTTCTCTTTCCTTCTACCTTTCCCAGCATTAGAGCCTTCTCAAGAGATTATAGGATGCTCTTAAAATGTGAGGAGCCTAATCCACCTGACAATGTCTTAAATATGAACATATATTTTATTTGTTTGTTTATTTATTTATTTATTTATTTGAATTCTGCCACCGCCCATCACACCCAAAAAGAGGGATTCTGGGTAGTTTACAACAAACAGATTAAAACAATAAGCATAAAAACATCTAAAATATCAATACAAAAATTACCAGATATAAATATAAAAGTAAAAATAAATATAAATATAAAATCCAAGTGGCCTTATATGGGGGAGATTTGTACTTTCAGACTTGCAAGATTCTGTTAATGTTGCCTTACAATAAAGTAGAATTAGTTCATCTAATTGTGTTTCCTTTCTGGTTTACCTGGAAGGGCTGACAAGAATGTTCAGCAAATACTGGTAATTTAGGATAAATTCAAGTTTTATCCCAAAGCTTAAAAATTGTCCAAGAAACATAATGACCATCACTACCACTATTATCACTGTCGTTATTTAATAATATTAGTATTAATATTTTGTTTATTATAGGGATTTTCAGGGATATTTCTACATTATTGTAGGTATTTTTCTCTAATATATGCATGTTTGTAGACCTTTTTATATTGAAAACTGTATGGCAATATTTGGAAAACTACAAATACAGGTTTAGAACTATGCTTTGATTCATATTTAGGTTCAGAAAGTGTGAATTAAATAAATTGCAATTCCAATCAATGACTACAGCCTGAGACCACATATATGAGCCACCATAGTTACATATTAGATTGATTCAAATAATAATAATAATAATAATAATAATAATAATAATAACAATAACAATAATGATAATAATATAATGTCTACCAATCGAAGAGAATTCCTGGAAGCTTGGCACTCAGACAAAGCAGCCATCAACAGACACATAGAGGTAAACAACATTTACATACCATTTATAAGAGACAATAGAAAAGCCAGAAGACCAGAACACCTCCTTGCCAGCAATCAACAACCAGATAGGCAAAGATTAACAGCAAGTTTAGCACCAGAGGAGCAATCAAACAACACAATAGACCCTAATCAAGGAACTATTAACTCAGTCAATCAACCAAGCAGCAAACAACGCAATCAAGGTACTACCAAGGAGAGTACAACACCCCCACCAACACAGGCAGGACAAGCCAGGGTATATAAACAGAGAGCAAGTCCCACTCCCTTTTCGCACTGAAGATGTTCCCTAGCCTGGCAATGAAACATCTGCAAGAAAACAACAAGGCTCAGAGAGCACCATGGACTCCACAATATAATGTCTTGCTATTTTATTCACATAATGATGGTATTAATTGCACACACTAAATCGTAAATACTTTTAGGAAGGAAGGAAGGAAGGGAGGGAGGGAGGGAGGGAGGGAGGGAGGGAGGGAGGAAGGAAGGAAGGAAGGAAGGAAGGAAGGAAGGAAGGAAGGAAGGAAGGAAGGAAGGAAGGAAGGAAGGAAGACAAGCTGACAAAATTTTACATCTCACAGAAAACATTTTTTCAAATCATTGGGCTGCTTGAAGATTCCTGACACTGGTAATTGCTGACAGTATGAAAACATATAAATTAATGTTATAAAAGCAAAGAAGCAATAAAATCAAAGTTAATATCCTGATTTATATTAAGATTGCTCTGACAACGTGATATTCTGCATTGGCTTTCTCTTCACTGACACTTATCCCAGGTCTGGTTCTGACCCTGATTTCATGGCTTACCCTTGAGGTGTTCTCAGAGGCTGAAGATAGAGTTAGGGTTCACTGGGTCAGTTCCAGTAGGGCAGACTCCAGGGACTGGAGAGCCCTCAGACAAGATCACTACAGAGAGCACTTTAACTTGTGAGAGGTGAAGGCACAGGATGTTAGGCAGCATCCACTTCCTGGTCTTCCACTATATCACTGGCATGAATCATATCCTGCTTAATGTAAACTAAGTGCTACGTATCTTACCTGCATTGCTTACAGCAGGAGTAGACAATCTGCAGCTCTAGGGTTGCATATGGCCCCCAAAGCCTTCCCCAGTTTATAAGACTGTAGTAAGCACAACATTATGCTTGGCCTGGGGAGAAAGGAGAAAGAAGGCACAGCCCATGCTTTACTTGTGGCTAATAAGGCTGGGGGGGGGGCGTGGTGGCTCAGCGGGTAAGACGCCAGGCTTGTCGATCGAAAGATCACAAGTTCGGAGGTTTGAATCCCTAGCCCCACGTGACAGAGTGAGCTCCCGCACTTGCCCCAGCTCTTGCCAACCTAGCAATTCGAAAGCATGCAAATGAAAGTAGATGAATAGGTACCACTTCGGTGGGATGGTAACAGCATTCTGCACGCGTCATGCCGGCCACATGACCACGGAAATGTCTTCGGACAGCGCTGGCTCTTCGGCTTACAAACGGAGATGAGCACTGGCCCCGGGGAACCTTTACCTTTACCTAATAAGGCTATAGGTAGGAAGAGTTTATGAAATGCTTGTACTTGCTTGTCTTTCTCCCTGCCTATTGCTCTTTCCCCTTGCCTGAGATTGCTCTGTGCCTGCCCTGCATAGACATGCAGAATTAATGTTAGTGGCAGTGTTTGGATGATCAATAAGGCAAACAGGTATGAGTACACAATTAAGAGTGAACAGTCTGGAGGTGCTGAGAAGAAGAGTAATTCCATAAACCTGGCAGTCGGGTTTTAGTTCCAGGAAGATTGTCGTTGTGGCTAGTCTGCATCACACATCCTGAGTGCTGGGATTTGAGGGAAGGTGGTAATGCTGCAGGCAAGAGTTCCTCAACAAAAGTACTGTATAAGATAAGTGTGGATAGAAATAGATAAGGATGGGCAAATAGCTCTCAGACTCCAAGTTGGGGGTCAATTTTGCTGATAAATAGGGGCAGACAGCAACTTTCTAGGCACATCCTGCCTTCTATGAAACATTTGCCAGCTCTGCAGTTCAACATTTGTGGTGGATGTCCTCTGTTGAAGTTAATAAAATTGATCCTGTGCAACAAAACAGTGTGTGCATTGCCTGGCCTTGTATTGTATTGCCTTGTATTCAGGATGTATGTTCTAATGCCTAAACCTTTCCCTGAAGCAGCAGTACTACAAAGGGGTCAGTACTAAAACAGAAGTATGTATGTATAGCACAAGAGTTTGACAGAGCTGCACAATTCCATTTTATAGTGCTCCTAGATGGGCTTTCTCTGTTCCCACTTTCTATCTGCCTGTACTCTAATTTTTATACAGAATGTCTATATTTAATCTCAGAATAATAGTCCACAATATATTTTTTAGATCTTTTTATCCTGCCTTTATTATTATTATTTTTATAAATAACTCAACATGGAGAACATACCTAATCCTCCTTCCTCCTCCTATTTTCCCCACAACAACAACCCTGTGAGGTGAGTTGGACTGAGAGACAGTGACTGGCCCAAAGTCACGCAGCCGGCTTTCATGCCTAAAGAGGGACTAGGGCCCTAACCACTAGACCAAACTGGCTCTATTTTTATATACTATTATTTATTTATATAACAATTATTTATATAATATTTTATATAAATAAATAATAAATAATATACTATGAATTTTTATATATATATACTCTGTGTGTGTGTGTGTGTGTGTGTGTGTGTGTGTATATATATATAATATATATATACACACACACATATATATAATTCTATGAAGGTTCTCAGTCATCCAGGTGAAATTGTCTGTAGCTTGAATCATGTCAACTGGATTTCTATTTTCTCAGTGGAAACGTTTCGCTCCTTATCCAAGGAGCTTCTTCAGTCTGAGCAAAGTTAGTAAGGGAATCCTAAATATGTTTCTAGGTAGCTGTGTGACCTTACACCTGGGGCTAGGTCATGGTTATATTGAGATGTTATTATAACATCTCAATATATGTTATATAACATCTCAATAATAATAATTATGTTATATAACATCTCAATATAACCATGACCTAGCCCCAGGTGTAAGGTCACACAGCTACCTAGAAACATATTTAGGATTCCCTTACTAACTTTGCTCAGACTGAAGAAGCTCCTTGGATAAGGAGCGAAACGTTTCCACTGAGAAAATAGAAATCCAGATGACATGATTCAAGCTACAGACATATATATAATTATTTTTATAATATTTTTATATAATATTTGGGTTCTGATCAAACTATCTAGGTTGTGTTAGCATTTTTCCCATGTAGTAAGCTATGCAAGCAAACATTTTTTAAACCATGTAATGGTATACACAAATGAGTTTACATATTAATTCAAATATGAATATGAATTATTCCCCAATCATTTTAAGCCCAGAAATAAACATAAATGTAAATATTTTAAATATTACAAGATTGTTCTGCAACCCAGGTTGGGAAAGTTAGGGTTTTATCATCTACATGTTTCTATCTATATTAGGCACACAAAAAACAATAATTGCTATATTGGTCCACATAAAAAATATAAAAACCCATAGTCGGTTAATGCTTAATTAGCACCAATCAAATTAATGTTAAAGTGCGTGCAAGCTTTTAGATTTTTCACAACTCTTCATCATTCAACAAACAAATTAGGAACAAACTAAAATGGTAACAGTTCAAAAACTTGGGCTGGATTTTTAAAGCCATAAGTTTTGTAGTTTCATATCATTCCCATACGGAGGTAGTGGACTGAAAGCAAAGAAGCTTTCAGATGCTCTTGGCATCTTGAACAACAAATAATAGCTTTCCTTCTGCCTAGACTCATACAGGATTATAAGGTTCTAGTTCATCACCCAGTTTATCCCATCTTGCCTCCTGTAGACTACCTATGTATCCTCAAAATGTGTTCTAAAGGTCTCCAACCTACAGTATATTCCCTCTGCCTTTAAGCCAATGGGGAAGCATGGACATTAATATCTGACCTAGTACTGAAATAAGTATTTCCATTAACTAAATAATGTTGATGGATTTTTTCATTCTTGAAGCCAATATTTTAATATAAGTATGTACATGGCTTACCTTAGTGGGAAAAAATTATATAAAGAAAAGGAATGGAAAATTGATGGGCAGCAAAACGTTTATGTTTATCTTTGCTTCCACTTATTGTAGAAATCCAAGCTGGAAGAATGGTGATTGTTCTGCAGATGAGGTAAACCATTGGAACCACTAGTGGAAAATTCAGAAGCATATTTCAAGGTATGTACACAGAAGCTTCTATGTACATGGCATCTTGTCATTAAGAGGTACCTAGAGGCAGTGTGAAAGGGAGGGAGGAATTGAGGATCAAGCTCATTGCAGTCCTTGGCAGTGAAAGGAAGAGAAGTCTTTGCGATGAATATGCCATTCCCACACTGGGGTTAAATGTGCCCCTTACTGATTGATTAGCATAATAGTTAGGAACCTACAATTGTGATATATTTTTATGCCAGTACTATTTGCATCTGTGGATAGGGAAATCCTAGTAACAGCCCAACAAATGCTGCTTCACGAACGGGCATGTATCACTGCCTTATGTTTCAAGGATGGTGTATGTGAAGGACATTCTTGCTTTTCCCTACCTTCCAGAGATTATGCTTTACTCCCTCCTCCCAAGGTCAGCACCTGATCTTCCAATATGTATACAACCAACCCTTTCTTCCTTTCTCCCATGTTCTTACCTTACTTGGCATGCTAATGGGCTGGCATGGCCATAGCTATTTGGAAAATTTGCCCAAAGACGGAATTGCTGGAATGGCTGCATCACAGTTCACAGGGGTTCAGAAAGCAACAGACATTTGCTAGGAACACAATGGGGAAATGTTCATCTGACCTTCTTTTGCACTTTGAACTTCCTCTGAGATTGTGTGCAAAACAACTGATAAAAGTTCACAATTTTAGGTGCTGTACTACATGGTGTGCAGGAGAGGGGAGACACTGACATTTTCTTTTATTTTTCATAAAGAAAGTAAGACATTTAGTCATAAACCTAGTAACACTTGAGAGGCTGAGATCAGAAACCAGTAGCTGGTTTGAGAGAAAAGCAAGCTTAGCTAATGGCAATTTCCATGGCATAAAGGGCCAGCATTGCTTAGCTGACAATTCTCTGTGAGTTCTAGACTCATAGGGATATGGCTATGCTCATGTCCATGGTATTTTAATATCTGAAAATATTTACATATAGTCAGAACAGTCCATACCCATCTCAGCGGCCTTATGAACTAGGTTGAGCAGAACTGGAAGACAGCAAGGCTGATAGTCTAGAAGCTCTCAGAAAAAGACCAAAAGAAAGTGAGAAAACAGAAGCTGGGAGTTTCCAGATTTGATTTGTTGTTTGATTTGGACATATACTGTATATCTCCTGTAATGTCTTACAGCATGCAGTAGCCACTATAAATTAAAAGAAAATATGTCTTATCAGTTATTTATATCATGCTTTTGTTATAATCTTATATCAAACCATAATAATAATAATAATAATAACAACAACAACAACAATAACAACAATAATTTAATTTATTAAATTTATATGCCGCCTGACTCCCAGTGACTCTGGGTGATTTACAATTGTTAAAACATTTAAAAACAAAGAACGATAGAAAAAAGATAAAAACAGCACAAGACAAAAGAACAACAATGGCAAAGAAAACAAACCTGGAGGGGAACAAAAAGGAAGAAAGGAGGGCCAGTCACCCTCTCCAAAGGCCTGGGTGAAGAGCTGGGTCTTTAGGGCCCTTCAAAATACCAGTAGGGTGGGAGACATTCGAATTTGGGGGGAAATTCCAGAGGGCAGGTGCTATTACAGAGAAGGTGCACTTTGGGGTCCATTGATGGAACCTGGAGCACACCAACCCTGCCAGATTGAATCAGCTGGGCAGATACTGTGGGAGACAGGTGGCCCCTCAAGTAACCAGGCCCTGTGACATGTACAATGACCCTATGCCATTATAATGTTGTAGTCTAAACTGTATCACTTACTTGTGTCCTATTACACCATCTTTTAATAGATTATCCCACTCTGAAATGAACTGGGCTAGTTGTGCAGAGTTAAATAATTTTCTGAGGATTCTCAGTGTATTATCACTTGTGAAGATTGGCTTGTGTGCAAACAAGCATCTGATTACTCTTTTAATCATTACTGAATGTATGAATGAACAGACCATATATACTGGCTTAGATTTGTAAGATACATTATAGAGATTCTCAGTGGAAACAATTCTCACATAACTTTTTCTCTTTTTGTTTGTTTCTTCATGATGCAACTAATATGATATTTTAATGTTAGCTTGTTGGAGTAGAATGTCTTTCTCCTAACTGAATTTATGAGCTGCCTCTTACATTGTAGCAAGAAGATAACTTTCTTGTAGAGCTTATACCTGCAAAACCTTTAGTGGCAATAAGCAATCATGCCAATTTGTCCAGGAATGATTCTGCTGTGTCTTAAGAAATGTGTGAATTCTGTAAAAGTGTTGTTTTCAAAGCAACCACTCACTGCTCTTTCTCCTTTCTGGGCTATCAAATTGTCAGTTCTCGTGAAGCTTATCTGGAGAGTACGTTTCATCTTGAGAAAACAGGTCAGAGTCAGTGGAACCTACTTGGAAGATTCTGAGCTCTTGTTTTGAACATAGCAGATTGTCTATTCCTGATGACAAATTCAATTAATGTACTTTTCAGTACATAATCGATGTGGCCTTTCCTGTATTCACATCAGTGTCAGGGGTCAATTCACATATTGTACCTGTTCTCCGCAGAAGGAACTTTTGACTAGAAGGAACAAAGTGTGTGTGTGTACACACACACACACACACACACACACACACACACAGAGAGAGTACAGTGAGATCATTTTGTTATTGTACAACAGAACTTCCTAATGCATTAAGTATACTAATAAACAATACTAGAGAATAATACAATGCCCAGTGATTCTTTGAAATAATGAGCAAATAAAAATAATTTTCATATAAAATGTTTTAAACTGTATGCTTTTATTTTTTTGCCTGTTCTCCTTGGCTAAGGACTCCATAGCAAAAGTGAAACATAACTGGTAGAGAGGACACCCATGCTTTGTCTCTCACGTAATACTAAATAAGGGAGAGTCTAAACTATTTAATCTTAAACATGCTTTTGTGGCATATGTTAAAAGTTCTTTGTATAAAGTTGCTTCCAAACTTCATATGCTCTAATAATGAAAATAGATAAGACCCGTGAATTTTCCTGAAGCCTTTTGTAATATCTAACAAAATATTTTTGTTTTTTAGATTGTTTTTTATTCCAGTGAATTGATTAATGACTTTCCATGTTGGTTCCATTATATATTTACCTCTAATGAAGCCTGTCTGACCTTTCTTAATATGGTCAGTAGCCCGTTTTGCCAATCTATTTACTAAAATACTTGTAATAATTTTATAGACCTGATTGATTTGAGAAATGGGCCTATAGGAATCCATTGCTTCTGGGTTTTTATTTGGTGTGAGTAACAAGCATATTTGCATGTATTTCCATGAGTATGTATGTATGTATGTATGTATGTATGTATGTATGTATGACATTGATTTATATGACTGCCCATCTACCAAATATGACTCTGGGTGGCTAAAGACACACTAAAAAGGAATATGAGACACTCCCCAGATTTGCATGTCATCCTTGGTACTCCATTCCTGCAAATATCATTAAAAATGAAAGAGAATATTGAGTTACAATATCACCAGATGTTTTGTAGAATTCTCCAGGGAACCCATTGACACTTGAAGATTTCCCAGATTTTACCTTCTACAGGGCTTCATTATATTTGTTTAAACTAGTTAAGGTGTTCAAAGAATCCATATGGTCTTGAGTAATACTAGTTAAAAGAAAATTCCTTAAAATTGGTATTCATTACTTGCCAAGTATCAATCAAAACATTATTTTTCATCAGTTTTTGAACCTTAAAAGATTGCTATGTTTTAAATTCAGATGTATAACTAGAACAATCCATGTTTATGTCTAGAAACATATTAAATCTACTTCAATAATAATTTTACCTTCAGAGAAGAAGTTTAAAGAATGTAATTTTGTTTGCAGGAATTCTAATTGGTTAGAATTTAGGCAATAGATTGAACCCAATGTAATTGTAACTTTAACAAAAACAGACCTACCACTGGGATGAATAATATTGTCTTTAAAAAGAAAGCTATACTGTCTGATATCCAAATAACTATACACATAGCTTTAGATTTTCCTGGAGCTTCTATCCATTTGCCAGGGTTTATATAGTCAGGTTGGTCTAATTTCAATTCTTCTGCCATTCTTTTATGTACGACCACTGAGCATAACCTATTAGCATCCCATAAACATGTTTTATGTTTCTTAAATATTAAACAAAATAAATTCTTTATTTAACTTTGTTGTTCTAATTGTATATGGTACTAATAATTTTATTCTCATTAAGTTATTCAAATACATTTCCTCCCTTTTTTTCTTCCCAAACCCTCCCCCCTACTTGGAAATATATTTATCCTAAAATGTGCTTATAATGTGTTTTCCTTCATTTTATTGTACCCTAAATTCTATATTGTCTTGTATTTTATATTTAGGATTTAAATATGCCTTGCCTGCTTCAAACTTGAATTTTATTGAAATGCACTATCCTGTGCTGCAGTCTACTTTTAAATAGAGAGATGATAAAAGTTTACAGTGCTAAAATGCAGACATGCTTAAACATCTATGTTGTTATAATCCTGCCATGGCAAATACTATTAATAAACTGAATGGAATAATCCTTTTGTCATGGCAAAAGTGGTCATATATCAGTTTTCAAAGAAAAAGCAAGCCAGACAGAATCACTGATCACTTGGTTCATGAACAGCACTAAGATGTTTTACTTAACCTACATTGGTTGAATAAATTATATTAGCTGGCACAAGCAAATCTGTGTGGGTGGTGTTAATGAACTGCTTATTTTGCACACAATTGGAAAGAACAGAAATGGTTACAGTCACAATTGAGGCAGGAAAGGAAGGCTGAAGTGTAACAGGAGCAGCTCTTGTGGCAAAGAAACCACAGAGCCCAAGCACCTCAAATATTAATAGCCACTTCACTTGAATGGCAAACCAGACTATTTCATTGCAAGAACATATGGCATCATGCAAATGACTGAAATTGAATGACTAAACAGGCAGGGGGAACATTTAAATGCAAAGCACAGAGCCTGTAGCCTTTTCAAAATCAGAGATGAACACTCATTCTAAAAGCTAATGAAATCAGAAGGATGCCCCCCTCCCGCCCCCTGAAATGAACAGATAGAACTTCAGGATCCTGAATATGCCCTGATTACTTCAATTAGTTCTAATGTCTGTACATTTTTAGTTCTTCCAAACCATGATAGGAAACTATTAGCAAAAAGAATTAGCTAGCTGGCGCATATGAGGAGGGATACATGCAAAAAAAGGAGAGGAAAAAGTTCATTTTTAGAGAGGAGTTCAGCCATGGGGAGGATCACGCTTCCTTGCCCAATACACTGCCTATTGTCTTCATTAACTTCAAAATCTTACCTGCTGTAATTTATAGGACATACATTATGTCAAATAATGTTAAGAGAAATGAATAGATTTATTGAGGATAAACAGGAGAAAACTCAGCAAAACTCTCCTCTGGGGGGAGGTGAGCAGTGGCAAAAAAATGATGAATAAAATAAATAAATTATAATCACCTATACCAGAGTAGATATACCTCAAAAAGACTTCACTTTCAGGTTCTCATGGGAGATGGAAGATGATTACTACATACAGGTTACTCTCTACAATTTCAATAATTTAGAGCAAAATTTTATATGAGACAAAATGTCTTAAGCCCAGGTAAGTACAACCCAAACTTTTTAACCCTAACACCCTCACCCTCCCCAAGAAAAGAACTCTTTGCTAAACAATGCAATTTGGTTGCCAATATAACTCTCAAATAAAGGACAGGAAGCTAGAAACAAAAGAGAGTCAGTGAGGACCATGATACTGCTATGATCTCTGATGGACATGACAATAATACATATTTTCCTACATGGCTTCTAGATTAGTGAATTCAAGAGTTCACCTTTGTGCAAGTTTAGACATATGTATCAACTCAATCTGCAATGGATGATTCTATTATCCCTTAGGGGACTTTTCCTTCTGAAGCATGCAGGCACTTCTTAATTCAATAATTCATGGAGGCTCTTGAACAAAGCAATCAAATCCCCTTTGTTCCTGGCATTCTGTTAAAATTCTCCCATCTGGTTTGCCTTCTCCAGAATAAAATAATCCATAGTCCTTGAATGATGTGAGACAAAGCATAAGGCATCAAAGTACAGGGAACCAGCACGTCTACGTTTTTTTATACAAGTACAGTGATAACATCAAACTCTAAATCTTGGTATCAGGTGATAGTAAGGGTGATACTAAGGGTACAACAAACCATTGTCTCAATTCAGCCTTGAAAGTAGCTAGATACATTTGGTTATTAATAGGTAAGCAGTTAAGTTTTGACCCAGAATCACAATTCTGGTACAATTGATGCTGTGGAATAATCCATGTTTGAAGATAGCAGGGGAGATGTTTTATTGGAAAGTATGGGCCAAACAGCGTTCCGCGCGTGTCATGCGGCCACATGACCGTGGAAGTGTCTTTGGACAACGCTGGCTCTTCGGCTAACAAACGGAGATGAGCACCAGCCCCTAGAGTCGGACACGACCGCACAAATGTGTGGGGGGAACCTTTACCTTTTATGGGCCAAACAAGTTGATTTATTAAGGTTGTTTAAAGATTTTTGGGATGTTATATTCTACCTATGACACTATTCTGGTAGCTTAAACTGCAAGCTCTAATGCAGAAGGCAAGGAACAGAATAAAAATATGGGATTATGAATAAATATAAAGAAGACCAAACTAATGACAACAGATACAGCAACCATCTTTAGAACTGACAATGAGGACACTGAAGTGGTGGAAACATCTGCCTTTTAGGAGTGGTTATAAACAGTAAAAGAACCAGTAGTCAGCATGCTGCAGACTGGTACTTGGTAGGATAGCAATGATAAGATTGCTTGGAAAAGATATTCAAATGCTGTGAAGTATCTATACACACAAAGATCAGACTTGTGCAGGCAGAGATTTTCCCTCTGACATTTTATAGATTGTCAAAGTTAGACTTTGAAGAAACAAGATAGAAAGAGTATTGATGCTTTTGAACTTTGGTGTTTCAGAAGACTCTTGATAATACTAAGGATAGCCAAGAAAAGAAACAAATGGGTTATCGAACAAAATAATCCAGAGTTCTCACTCGAGGCACAAATGACAGGGTCAAAGCATCACATTTTGGACACATTATGTGAAGACTCAGCTCCCCTGAGAAATCCCCAGTGCTGGGAAAGGGGAAAGGAAAGATAAGAAGAGGATGACCAGCAGCAAGGGAGATGGACTCTATTACAGTAGTGATGGGTGTACCATTGGGAGTCCTGAAGAGTGAGGTTGGGGATCATCCCAGAGAATGTCTGTGTTTGTGGTTGCTAAGAATTGATAATGACTTCTTGGCACAAAATCAATGACTTATCTATAACTTCAGCTTAGCAATATATACAATAAAAGCATGTACAGACAAAGAATATGTTCCGGATGCCTTAGCAGCTTCAAAGTACCTGGAATCCTAGGATTGCTAGGATTCTTAAGAGATTCTGCACTTGAAGTGAAACCATCAATTCAATTTTACATTGAACTAAAAAAAATGGATGGTTAGTTTTAGTTATATATCTGAAATGTGGAACAAAGAATTACTGCATCCAATTTTCAAAATTGGAAAACCAATGGGTTCAACTGTCAATAAATGTAAAATATACTTCTTATGATTTAAGAATTAATTTAATTCATAAGAAAATAGGGTTTCATGCTTATTGGAGCCCCAAAAGAACGTTTAAAAAAGACTGGATATCAGATTTTTTTTGTATTGTTGTTGTGAGTGTTCTTCAATTCATATGGTTTCCTATGTATAGAGTTACAGTATCTATTAGAGTATTTCTCTCTCTCTCTCTCTCTCTCTCTCTCTCTCTCTCTCTCTCTCTCTCTCTCTCTCTCTCTCCTCTATCTCTCTCTCTCTCTCTCTCTCTCTCTCTCTCTATCTCTATCTCTATCTCTATCTCTATCTCTATCTCTATCTCTATCTCTATCTCTATCTCTATCTCTATCTCTATCTCTATCTCTCTATCTCTATCATCTCTATCTCTATCTGCTTAAAGAAATAATTGAAGCACTCACGGGCATCCAGGCAGTCTTGAGCAGCCATAGCATTATTTTGCTATCAAGTTACAACAAACAAATCTGCCCTATGGAACATCCTCCCCCCAGAGATAAGACAGACCCCTTCACTCCTGGACTTCAGGAAAAAAATGAAAACCTGGCTCTGTGATCTCACCTGGGGCAAGAAGGAAAGTGGTCAAGCTTGGGGATGGTTGATTTTTTAGAGGCGCCCCAAATATTTTAAATATGCTTCAGCGGCACTGCAAACCACCTGCCACTTGGTTTTAATTTAAATTATATTTATTGTATTTGTATTTTATTGTGTTTTTATTGTATTTTATTGTTATTGTTATAGCTGTGAACCGCCCAGAGTCCCTCCTTGAGGGGGAGATGGGCGGTCATAGAAATTTAATAAATAAATAAATAAATAAATAAATAAATAAATGTTAGCACAATTTTGAAAAAAAATATAAATGTTAAATATACAGTATATAGAGATGGTTTATTCCTAAGATATGGAATCTGTCATTTTATGAAGAGCTTTAGCTTTATCAAGTCTGGGGTTCAGCAAAGAGGATAATCTTAGATAAATAAAAAGAAATGTATCTTCCTGATATTAAGGAATGTATTCATTATACTGTATGTGTTTGTTATCAATTTTTGAAATGTCTTTACATTCTAAAACAAGAAGATGGAGCAAGATGTCCCTGTATGGTTTAGATTTAATGATAAGTTTAAGGAGTGAATTAATCTCATATTGATAATAAATTGATACTATATGAATTTTATTTTTTCTAAATTGTATTTTTGTATTTAGTTTATTCAAGTGTGTGTAGGGCTTTTTTATATTGTACAATCATTTCTGTATTTTTGTTGTTGCAGTTTGTTATATCTTACTAATAAAAATTTTAAACAATTTTTTAAAAAAATAATGGGTTGTCTGAGATCAAGTAAGTGAAGCTTAATTCGGATAAAATGAAATATTGTAAACCGCCCAGAGTTCCCCTTTTCTGGGGGAGATGGGTGGTGGCAAAATTTGAAATATATATATATATATATATATATATATATATATATATCTCCACACACACATACACACTGTGTGTGTGTGTGTGTGTGTGTGTGTGTGTGTGTGTGTGTATATATATATATATATATATATATATATATATATATATGCATATGCATGCATGCATGCTGTGTTGGTGTCTGAGAAGTTCAGGTATTGTCTTTTTTTGAAGAGGTTTCCTTAAGGGGCATTTGCACAATATGGAAAAGTTCTTAAATCCAACACAGCCAGTTGAAATGTGACCTAGTAACCCAGAGCACCATTTACCAGCTAATCTAGCTTTTCCTAGATAGAGAGAACAATCCCAATAAGAGTAATAAATTATGTACAAGATTGAGTTTGAAGATTATTCAAAAACTACAACTAGTATCAGCTTGATAGCTATCAAAGGAGGATAAAGTTATCCTCCTGGGCGATTTCAATGCAAGAGTTGGGCGTGACTTTGATTTGTGGCCAGGGATCATTGGGAAAGAAGGAGTTGACAACAGCAACATGAATGGAATCTTACTTCTGACTAAATGTGCAGAGCATAACCTTGTCATTACTAACACACTCTTTCGCCAGAAAAATAAATTTAAAACATCATGAAAGCACCCACGGTCGAAGCACTGGCATCTTTTAGATTATGTAATTGTCCGTGCTAGAGATTGCCGTGATGTACTTCTCACCAGAGCCATGACGAGCGCCGATGACTGCTGGACAGACCATCGATTAATTCGAGCCACAATGGCCATAAAGATTGTCCCTCATCGTAGGCTCCAAGGAAGAAAACGAAGGCGTAAAATCAATACACTGGCCCTTCAGGATTCTATTAAACGAGCTTGCTTTCAATCAACTCTCCAGGAACATCTGCCTATGGAACTTCCTGAAAATGTTGAGGAACACAACATTAATGGGTTAAATTGAAGACTTCTATTATTTCAGCCTGTGAACAAACTATTGGATACCAAACTAAGAGACATCAGGACTGGTTTGATGAGAACGATAGTGAGATTGAACATATTATTGACAAGAAAAGGAAAGCCTTCCGGATATGGCAAAAAGATATTAACTGTGCCGTTAAGAAAAAAATCTACACCAGTGCAAAGGCAGAAGTCCAAAGAAGAACTAGAGAACTTAAGAACATATGGTGGATAAAAAAAGCCCAAGAAACCCAACGTTTTGCAGATGCTCATGATGCACGGGGCTTTTTTAATGCCATAAAGGCCATCTATGGACCAACAAACCATGGTACAAATCCCTTACGCTCAGTAGATGTTGCTAAACTTCTAAAGGACAAAGAGTCTATTGCACTGCGCTGGAAAGAGCATTACTACAATCTCCTTAATCGTCACTCTACTGTGGCTGACGAAGTCTTCTTGCAAATCCCGCAAAAACAAATAAGAAATGAGCTTGCAGTACCCCCTAGTTTGGAGGAAGTCAGTAAAGCCACTAAACAAATGAAAAATAACAAAGCTAGTGGACCTGATGGGATTCCTGCTGAAGTCTTTAAAGAAGGCGGGCCTGAACTTACACAACAACTTCATAAGCTCATCGAAAAAATCTGGATGAGGGAGGAGATTCCAGCAGTCTTTAGGGATGCCATAATTATCACTCTCTTTAAAAAGGGTGATAGAACAGACTGTGGAAACTATCGAGGCATCTCCCTTCTAGCCACAGCAGGCAAAATCCTGGCAAAGATCATCGCAAACCATCTCCTATCTGTATCAGAAGACATCCTCCCTGAAACGCAAAATGGCTTCCGCCCTTCCAGGGGAACAGTGGATATGATCTTCACTGCACGACAGCTTCAAGAAAAATGCAAGGAGCAAAACCACCCTCTGTACATTTTATTTATTTATTTATTAGACTTTTATCACCGCGCCATCTCCCCCACAGGGGACTCTGGGCGGTTTATTGATCTGACTAAAGCTTTTGATACTGTAAATCGTACTGCTCTCTGGACCATCCTTCTGAAAATCGGATGCCCTGATAAATTTGTGAACATCTTGCGGCTACTCCATGACGACATGATGGCAACAATCCTGAATAACAATGGCTCTCAAAGCGATCCATTTAAAGTGGAATCCGGTGTTAAACAGAGATGCATTATTGCTCCAACCTTATTCGCTATCTTCATCGCTATGATTATACACCTTGTTGAAGAGAAACTTCCTACTGGTGTAGAAATTATATATCGAACAGATGGAAAGCTTTTTAATCTTAGTAGGCTGAAAGCAAAAAATAAGGTAATTACAACTTCTGTTATAGAACTTCAATATGCTGATGATAACGTAGTCTGTGCACACTCCGAGGAAGATCTTCAAACTATCCTAAACATCTTTGCAGAAGCATATGAAAAGCTCGGCCTCTCGATTAACATTAAAAAAACCAAAGTGCTTTACCAGCAAGTTCGAACCAATCCCTCTGCAGTGCCATCAATCCAGCTTAAAGGTGTGTCACTAGAAAATGTCGACCACTTTTCTTATCTTGGCAGCCATCTATCTAAAAAAGCCAACATCGACGCTGAAATTCAGCATCGCCTGAGCTCTGCGAGTGTAGCTTTCTCCCGAATGAAGCGTAGAGTGTTTGAGGATTGGGACATTCACAGGGAGACCAAAATGCTTGTTTACAAAGCCATTGTACTACCAACCCTTCTGTACACCTGCGAAACATGGACCCTCTACAAACGCCACCTCCAACTTCTTGAAAGATTCCATCAACGCTGCCTCCGAAAAATTCTGCAAATTACTTGGGAAGATAGGCGGACTAATGTTAGCGTATTAGAAGAAGCAAAAACCACCAGCATTGAAACAATGATCATCCAACATCAACTTCGCTGGACCGGCCATGTTGTTCGAATGCCTGACCATCGTATTCCAGAGCAGCTACTTTACTCCCAACTTAAGAATGGAAAACGGAATATTGGTGGACAGCAAAAGAGATTCAAAGACACCCTCAAAGCTAATTTAAAAAAATGTAATATCAGCATTGAGAACTGGGAAGCCCTAACTCATGAGCGTTTCAATTGGAGGTCAGCCTTTATTAATGGCGCTATGGACTTTGAAGAAGCACGAATACAGGGTGAAAGGGAGAAAAGAGCTAAAAAGAAGGCACGTCAGGCAAACCCTCATCATGACCGTCTCCCACCCGGAAACCTATGCCCTCACTGTGGGAGGTTGTGCGGATCCAGAATTGGCCTTTATAGCCACTTACGGATCCACTGTTAAAATTTTACCTTTGGAAGACAATCTTACTCGGCTACAAGTGATCGCCAATGAATGAAATGATAGCTATAAATCTGATTGTGCACTTGGACAAGCCATTATATGATCCTAGAACCATTGTCCCAAATCTACTCCAAATGTTATTGCTGAATATCATGTTAACTGTAACAGAAGGTGAATAATTCAATACACAGGAAGGAGTCACATTAATTGTATATGATTCATTTAATTCAATTGGCATTTAAATTAAAATCCAACTTATTCAAATCAAGTTTATTGTTAGTCCTGGTCCTGCTCACTTTTTGCCAGAATGCCATGTTTTGTTTTGAGAGCAAAACATGGATCTTGGCTCAGAAAAAAATTGTGCACTTTTTCCATTCTAAGACACCCATATTGGCTACTTCTCCACTACCCTATCTTGTTAAAGGTGCTGATATTTGGTTTCAAGCCCTAAATATTTTGAGATTCTGATACTTGACAGAGTGCCTTTTTTGATTTCAGGCTGCCCACAATATATGCCACCTCTCTGTTGTAATGATAAGGGTTTTTTTTAGCAGTAATCATAGGACTCCTAGTGAGGTATTCCACAAGTGACCATCACAACCTGCTCTCTCAGTCTTTATTAAAGTGAATTGTTTCTGTCTCTCTCCTCCAAAAAAGTAAAGTACAATATTAAAACAGCATATGGTTTATAACAAAATGTTCTAGTCTTTACCTAAATGATTTTCTTCATCCTGTCTTACATAACACAGATTTTTATTCAACCTTAAGGAAAAGAGAGCCAATATTCTCCTTAATCATATTAACATTTATGAAGACATCTGTCAATACATTATTGAACATAAGATGTTAACATTACTTTAACTTTGAACAACTTCCTTAAAATGCAGGGATAATTTCTGTACATAATTGCTATATGGGAAGAAATGTGTGTGCTTATTTGTGGACACAGCTGTTAAAACAGAGAAAAGAAAAGTTCATTGGGACATTAAATTTTTTTATCACTGATCTTAAGAATCATTACCAGCACTTAACCAACAGAAGTGGGGGGGGGATGATTTCATTAGAA
This sequence comes from Charina bottae, assembly GCA_023362775.1. Classification (NCBI taxonomy): domain Eukaryota; kingdom Metazoa; phylum Chordata; class Lepidosauria; order Squamata; family Charinaidae; genus Charina; species Charina bottae. The sequence goes on from JALMGJ010000009.1 coordinate 5,305,453, forward strand.
GATTAGATAAAGAATAGTGCTGTACAGTACTATCACAAATAATACATGCATACACATACATTACATTTTAATTATAGGTTTCAGTTCAGGGAGAAAGAGATTCTCAGGGCAAAATTTGAGTTAAATTTACTACTCATATAATTCTTACTGGGTGTCAGAATTAAATAAATAGAAAACTAAGTGTGCATATAACTAATTTATCCCTATTCTGATATTTGAAGGTGATCAGCCTTTCAGTGATACGTTCAGCAAACCAGTTGAAGAGTTGGGTAGAATGTTGTGACTGCTTAGACCTAGATGTGATGCAATGAATATTTCCCTCCCGCATTTCATTCTGATTGTCTGGGTCCTTTCCATCAAAGTACTAGTTATTTTAGCATCTACCTATCCAGATGAGATTCACAATAGGGCTTCAGAAAGAATTGAGAAAATGTGACTTGGAAACCTTGGGAGTGTGAATATATTATCTGCCTAATCCTGGGAAAAGATGCGGGCTGTTTTAAAGAGGTGAAAAGAGGTACTTAGTTCACATCTCTGCATGGTCTAAACCCCCTTTTTGGAATCAAAATGAAGCATTGCATAACTTTAACCCATAGTCCCTTTTGCTGTCTTTCCCTGCTGACAGAGATGAATTCAGCCTACCATAAACTTAGGCTTCATCCACACAGTCTACTTACTGCAGCTCAAAGATGTCCCATTTACCATTTGCTGAGGATATGTCCTCGCAATGGAGCAGAAGACAATCTAAGGTGTCCCAGCATGAAGCTAGTGTTTTTCCTGAGAAAACTGAAGATGACCTCCCATCTGAACAATCTATGGGGCATGGTGGAGGAGGCCTGAAGTGGTAGGTTAAAGGGTGGAGATCTGCTCAGCTTAAACCAGTTTGAAAGGTGTTTTGGAGGATTGCCCCCTTCCCTTCAGTTAAAAGGGGTGGCTGTTCTGCAGTGCTGTTTTGGCTGTGAGAAAGACCAGCGCTGCAGCCATTTCCACAACCACTTCTTTTTGCTTTCCCATTTCTTGTGGTTGGTCCACTGATTAACTTAGAGCAGACTATTTCAACCTTTTCACCCTGGAGGAACCCTTGGAATAATTTGCAGGAACCCCTGCATAAAAATCACAAAAATTAGAAAAACTTCACAATACCATTGACTACAACCTACTACAACCTACACAATCCATGCTTTACAACATTTTCAACAACAGCAAAGTGGCAGGCCAGCAGTTGAGTCATGAAGCTTAAAAGTTCCCTACACTGTGAGTGCTAGCATTGTGTGCCACACTAAGTTAAAAAAAAATAAAATGTCACAATTTCTCACGGAACTCCTAGTGACCACTCATGGAACCATAGGGTTCCATAGAACCCCAGGTAAGAAAGGCTGACCTAGAGAGTGTGAAGCTGTGAAATTGACTACCTTGTCCCCAGCTGAATAAACGTAACTGAAAGTGTAATACAGGTAGTCCTTGGTTAATGACTGTCATGCCCAGCCCAAGAACGACAAGAAATCAATCCAACCAAACTTCAGTTCTTTATCTGCTCACACCGTATAGACAGAATTTTGCCAGACTAAAGCTACTCTACCTAGCCTAAGGGGAAATGACCTGGGACGGCTCTAAGGTGGGACTAGTCTGAACCTCTTAGTCTTCCCACACTCCACCTCCAGACTGTGTTTTCTGTTATCTTGCTCCCCTCCTTGGAATGTACTCCCTCCTTCCTGAGAACCAGCAGTGTTACTGAAGTCCATCACAATGACTGCCCCGTTTAGCTACCGTTCGATGTTACGATGGTGCTGAAAAAGTAACTTTACGACCAATCCTCAAACTTACGACTGTTGCAGCATCCCCGTGGTCACACAATCATCATTCAGGCAATTCACAACCACTGTGCATTTAGGACCATTGCAGCATCCTGCAGTCACATAATCACCATTTGTGAGCTTCACAGCTGGCTTCTGACAAGCAAAGTTAATGGAAAAGCTGGCAGTAAAATCACAAGTCATTGTTGTGTGATGTTACACTTAATGACTGAAGATGATTTGGTTAACAACCAGAGTGGAAGTGAGGTTGTAAGTCCGTTGCTGTTATGTGATGTCTTGCTTAATGACTGCATCACTTAGCAACAGAGTTGCTGGTCTTAATTGTGGTTGTTAAGTGAGGACTACCTGTAGAAAGGACTTGCCTCTTGTGCTTCTGTAGCATGGGTGGCAGGAGTTCCTTTCCCAGTGGCCACTACTCTCAGAAACACTCTGACTCTCATTTCCTCTCCTTATTGTAGCAGGAGAGCCACATTAGTCTATGCTGGCGAAAGATCAGGTGTCTGGCAACACCTTTTGCAACTAACAAATTGTATTAAAAGGCATAAGCTTTCATGGGTTTCAGTTCACATGCACAGTTTGGCAAGACTGATGTACAGCAGGATTTAAACTGAACTTAGCAGAGGGGGGAGGGAGTGGAAGATAGGTTGGTTATGTCGATGCAGGTTACATGTGAGACAGATTACAGGTATCTTACCAATTAACAATTATAATGTGTTAATGTGTTTGCTGAGACCTTCTGAGATTGCCTGAAACCTTTTTATGTATGTGAGTTCAACAATTTTTCACTTGATAGTGCTGTTAAACTCTTGCTTTTCTAAAACAGTCACTTTGAGGTCTGCTATGGAGCATCCTCAGAGGTTGAAATGCTCTGATATTACTTTGGCTTTGTTTTACATCCTGATATAAAACTTGTGTCCATTAATTTGTTTGCATAAAGGTTGTCCTGTTTGTTCTATGTAGAATCTAGAGGGTCATGATGGCACATATCACATCAGAGGAAGGATATGTGAAGGCACCTCTAATTTCTTGTAAGTACTTGCTGGGACTTGTGATAGTTCTGTTGGTATAGATGTGGGGGGCAAAGTAGACATCTGGGTTTGTAGCTGGGTCTGGTTCCCATGTTGGTATCATTGCCCTTTTGTTTTTTGTTGCTTGTGAGAATCAGCTTCAGGTTGAGTGGTTTTCTGTATGCAAGTATGGGTCTGCCATCTAATGCTTGAGAAAGTAAAAGTACATGGTCCAGTATGGGCTGTTGTTGTTGTTAGTTGCCATCGAGTTGTTTAGGACTCATAGCGACCCTATGTATAATAGAACAAAATGCTAAACTGTCTTGTGCCAATTGCCTGACTGTTCCAATGTTTGCATCCATTGTTGCAGTAATTGTGTCAATCCATCGCGTTGAAGGTCTTCCTCTTTTCCGCTGGCCCTTAACTTTACCAAACATGATATCTTTTTCAAGTGATCGGTCTTTCCTGACAATGTGCCCAAAGTATGAGAGTCTAAGCCTAGTTATCCTCGCTTCTAGTGAACATTTTGGTTGTATTTCTTCTAAAACTGATTTGTTTGTTCTTCTGGCAGTCCATGGTACTTTCAGTAATCTTCACCAACAGCACAATTCAAATGCAATTCTTCTTCTATCTTCCTTTTTTAATGTAATAATGTGTTGGAGCTGAGAGTTGTAGGGGACAACCAGTGGAGTTCTGTTGTTCTGTTTCTGTAATCTCTCTTTTAATGGGTCTTCCATGGAAATTGATCTGGCTCTATTGATTTGTCTATTGATCTTGTTGAGTGGGTAGTTCAGTCTCCTTGAATGCTTGGTTTAATTCCATCAATTGAACAAGTGGGTCAGAGGAAATGTGGTTGCAGCATGGAGCCTGGCTGTAGATGATATATTTGGTGGTACATGCTGGGTGGAAGCTCAAAGCATGTAGACATGCATGGCAATCTGTACGTTTCCTCTATAGTGGGGTATTTGTGTGTCCATTGTGTAGTTTTACAGTGATGTCAAGGAAGTGGACTTGTTCTGTAGATAGGTCTAAGCTAAGGTTGATAGTGGAGTAGAAGTTGTTGAAGTTATGATGGAATCTGATGAGAGATTCATTTCCATGGGTCCAGATAATGTTGTCATCAATGAATCTCAAGTACTGATTCACTTATTTCCCCTCCTCACAGAATGTCCTTTTAAAAAGTTCACTCTATTTTAGAATGTTCAATTTATATGGCAAGGAGGTCTCTAAAACCTGCAGTTGTATTGGGTACCTACACAGATGAATACCTTTGGGCTTCCCTTCCGCAATTGGAAAGTTTGTCTGCCGTAAAATGTACTCACCCACAATGTAGAGTCTGCTTCCAGCATTAGTTGGGTGCTGATATTGGTTGCCTTCAGGATTTCTGAATCAATCCTAGCCAAGCAGCACATAAGAGTTTACTAGCAGGTAGGTATCTTGGCATGGTCAACATTTGGCATTCCCAGCATGCTCTTGAACCAGTGCATTCTCATATCAAACTGTTCTTTTCTTGTTCCTGATGTGGCAATAGAGGCTAGGATAATGTCATAGCTTGGGGGAGTAGCAAGTCATATAGTGGGAAGTAGAATGTGGTGGAGTGTGCCTTCTTCTCCTAGTTGTTGTTATTTCATAGTTTTCCCTCCCTGTTCAGCTGCTTGTGAGATATCAATGCAAGTAGCGCTCTTCCTTTGGCCTTTTCAGAGTTTATAAGAGTCTGGACAATATTTTGCATAATGTAGTTATTAATTGAGGAAGATGCCAGAGTAGAAATGCAAAGAAGAGACTTAGCAATCTGAGATACTGGACTCCAGATGCCTTCTCAGATTCCAATGCACCTTTATCATCAACTGCCTTTTCTGGATCTGCCTTCTCCTCTTCCTCCTCCTCCTATAGCTGTTCATAAAAGGGTCAGGGAGGCAACTGGAGGGGAAAGCAACAGAATAGCTAGACAGAAAAGAGACATTATAGGCATTAATGACAGTCAAGGACCCTCTTTGGTTAGCTTTTGCATTTTGTGGACAAGCCTTTTGCAAGATGTTGGTTCGGTACTTCCCCACTATATCGGGTGGGGAGGCCTTTTGTTTTCTTGAGTCCTTGAACTTATACATTCTAAGACCCTCCTTCACATATTAATTCATTAGTAGAATATGCTCAGGATGTATAGACCTACCTATATGTTTTGTTGATGAGGGGCCTATCCCTGTCCAGGGCAATCCTGAATGTCCAAATTATAGTAGCTTCCCTTTGGGAAATGAAAACTCCTCTGTCCCTCTCAGACACTATGGGGGGTGGTGGTCGTAGATACAACACACAGCAAGATTTTCCTTTCTCAGGAGTGAAAAGTCAAACTCCAGGATTGTAACAGGGAGATTCTCTTTACTATGCTCCATATTTGGTGTTCTTGGCATAATTCCAAAGGATGATAGCAGCCATAATGTTTCCATGGGCTTTTTTTATTCCTGATTCTTACATAAAGCCTAAGAATAGCCCTCATGATTCAGGCCAAGGCCCATCTTAGTCCAGCATTTTCTCACTGTGGCCAATTAGATGCCTGTAGGATGCTCCCAAGGAAAAGATGGAGACATGCCCATCTCCACCATTTGTCTCCAATAACTACTATTTGGAGGCATGTTATCTGAAGTGGCTTCTCTTATTGTATTTCAACTTTCCACTGGCCACTGAGTAAATCAATCTGGCCAGTGTTCCTCAAAATGACCTACCGCCCTTAAGATTATGGTACACTCATGAATTACACTCTTTAAGGCAAAGGTTCCTTTATTGTAAATTTATAGGGCTACTCTATCAGTGTTTGTAATAGACAAAATAGACAAAATTCACTCCTGCATCTGAGCACAATGTTACAACATGTTTTTTTTTTCTCTGTCAGCCCTATTCCACTGGAGAGGAAAGTTGGTATCCATCGTCCTTCTGGTTGGAGGACAGACCAGATGATCCCTTCTGTTTTAGTAAGTGATGGTTGGTGGGGGGGATGGACCATTTGCATTTGTCTGTTTCCCCAGACAAATTAGACTTCTGTTCTTTCTCTTCTATTCTTCTTCTTGCTCATGGATCTGAGGTATACTGAGGTTTTCTTAGTATTATTTTGTAAAAAAAAGTGAAGAACAGATCTGCAATTGAAAAGCCCTCTATTCATGGGACAGGACAAGGTCTTTGGCTCTGCCTCTCATGGATGAGGAGGTAACCCCTTCTTCTCAGGTCAGCACTCTGATGTCTAGAAGTACACTTTATGGTAAGACCTTTCCCATTATAAGGAAAGGGTGCTTTAAAAAACATAAAAAATAAAGCTCAAAGCTTTCTTGAAGCATAAATGTGGGGTAAAAATCCATATTGAAATTGGAAGAAGTACATGTGTCAAAAGAGGCGTGAATTCAGAGCAAGGTGATTGTGAAATGTACAGCCAAAATCCTGCACCCGAAGTCTAACCCCTCTACCAGCAGATAGCTTGCAATTTCAGTACTCTGTGAATTTCCAGTTTAAAAATAACATTTGCTGCAAAATAGTAACAGACTTAATAATATAGAATGTTGGAAGTTTTTATTTCTGCAGGTGACTTCTATCAACTTTTCTAGAATTTTTGCTCGACAAAGTTGATTTTCTTTTCAGTTCCTGATCATGCCCCTGGTGATAAGGCAGCCTGGGTTGTTACACGTGTTGCTTTTGCTTGAACCTAACCATTGTAGAGATGTCATCTTTCCTCACTCAATAAAAAAGTGCCATCAGCAGCATGTTAACACATGCTAATTAAATTGCACCAAATTACTCAGCGGCAGTTCAGACAGGTTTTTTTAAAAAAAACAGGTAGAAAGCACTAATTATCCATCCATGACATATTTCGAAATGTAATGGGAAATGTATGCATTGCTGAACTTGCATTGCTTCACCTTACAGTAGTTGCTTTTCAGGAGGTTAGACAAATCTTGTCACCGGTGTAAGAAGAAAGGGAAAGACTGTAAATTGCAATTACTCTAAAGCCTTTTATTTTTGCAGAAAAACGAAATAAGTAAATCAGGGAGCTATTTCATTCATCTTTGCCTTTGCCTGATCTAGAGGGTGGGGTAATCTGTGTTCCTCAGAGGACTAAAGGTACCATTGTCGGTTTTGGTTTCAAACGCCTACAGACTGCATTTACTTAGACCCTCCTATTTTGTGGCTAGAGAAACATCTTCATCTACCAGCATTTCTCTGGAGGAATCAAACTTTAATGAGCAGTACATAAAATAAAAGCATTGACTAAGATTTAAGCAACTTTGATATCTTCTATTAATCCTACGTGGGGTTGTGGAACCATTGGTCTCCAGATATTATTGAATAATGAGCAACCCTCATCATTGGCCATAGTAACTACAACTGCTGGGAATCATAGTTCAGCAGCATCTAGAAGGCCACAGTATTCAGAAATTCTCCTGACAGAGGTAAAAAATTCCCTTTTAGCCAAGTCAAGCTCAACTCCTGGTGACTTCATAGAGAGGTCCATGTAACTTTCTTGGCAACAGTATAGATGTGGTTTGCTGATGGCTTCTTCTGGGATGATTTTTCAACTTTCCAGTCTAGCCTACAATCCTGAGATTTGAAATTCTTCCATCCAAGTACTAACTAGGCCTGGCCCTGTTTTGCTTCTGAGGCCAGACAAAGGAGGCCAGGTGCCACTATCTGCTAAAAACCACAAAGATACAAAGACAAATATTTGAGAAAAAACTAAAAAGCTAAATGTGGTTAATGGTTCCTTTTTCAAGTTATATTTGCAACTGTTAAGTCAGGCAGGTAGTAAATAACAATGAAGTCCTTTATTTGATTGATTCCAAAGATTGATTCCAAAGCTTCAGTTTCCAAGTCCTCACTCTCAGTGACCCTCTTCCCCTGTTTCTGTGCTATTATGTTGAGTCACTCTACTAAGTTCCACAATTTCTGCTTTCCCCGAGCCTTGTCAAATTATCCTTCTTGCCTGCTACCTGAGCTGGCCTTTTTAGTGCCGCCTGCCTTTCCCTCCCCCCCCCTTTTTTTTTTGCATTGCATCAGCATTTTCCTTACCTATGTTCTTTCCATAGAGTTAGTAATATAAATTAATTTCATAGCATATTAATTTTTCTTTGACTCTTAATGGCTTCTCAGGGAGTTGGATTTTGAAAGCAAACTGCAAGAAATGTTCTGAACAAAGTGATGCTTTTGAAAGTTTTGAAAATCTCATGAACTTCTAAAACAATTATTTAATTCAAATGATAATACACTGAAGTACATATTATTTATTTATTTAATTAATTTTTATCCCGCCTTTATTATTTTTATAAATAATATAAATATGCCGGCGGAGGACGGCAGAGGACGGCGGATCCCGAAAAATGACAACTTCCTGGACGTCAGCAGTTGGCTCAGAAGCAAAGGTTCCTGGGACATGTAGTCCGACCTGCGGTTGAAGAGCCGGTTCCCTCACCCCCTCCCTAATCGCGCGGGTAATATAAGATGATTGTATAATTGAATTTACATGATTGTAAGCCGCCTAGAGCCCTCCATTAGGGAGGGGATAGGCGGGGTATAAATAAGATAAAATAAATAAATAAATAAATAAATAGGACTGCCTAGAGAGAAAATATAGACAGCCCTAGACTGCTAAATCCACAGTTTTGTATATGAGTATTAATATTTCGTATAAATATGATTTTCATGATTTTAACATATTTTGTTCTGGAAGGGCACATGCATGCCTTGGAAGCCTTGGATGCAGGCCCCAGAGACTTCCAAAACGAAATAGCAACCTATAAATGTTGATTTTCATTAAATGCATGACTGGAAAGTAATTGTATTTATTATTGAATTACATGCATGTGTATGTATGTATGTATGTGGATGTGTGTGTGTGTGTTTGTGTGTGCGTGTGTGTGTGTGTGTATATGCATGCCACCACACTCCATGTAAACTCATGGCCAAATACATGTAAATGTTATTTATTTATTTATTTATTTATTTATTTATTTAATTTATATAGCTGCCCATCTCGAACCAGTGACTCTGGGTGGCAAACAATAATAAAAACAATAAAACAATAAAAATGAGATTAAGAGGTTGGAGAAAAGTTTAAGATGATAATTACTCGATAGAAAGAAGGGCAGAAGGCACATTTGTATGTTTTTCTTTTCCTTTCCTTTTCAATTTCTTTCTTGTATCTCTATTTCTTATTTTCTATCTTTGTTCTTGTTTGTTTTGTGTACTTTACTATATTGAAAAAATTACTATATTGAAAAAGTTACAATATTGAAAAAATTACTGTGTTGAAAAGTTAAAAAAAACTAAATTATTTTTCTTTTTTTGGATGTCAGTCCTTTGGATAGCACTCAGTGGTAGAATCTGGTCCTTGCATAATTTATTCCAGATGGGAACAAGGCAGATACTGAGATACTTCAGCCTTCCTTGCCCAGCAAAGAGTCAAGCTTGATGTTTTATCCTTTACAGTTCTTAATGGGAGATTTACCAAAGTCCCCATGTGGATGAGAACGTGTCCATGTAGCACAAACATTACTGAGACCATCATATAGGTACTTTACACTGCCCCCATTACCAATGTAGTCAATAAGCTTTTATTCTTCCTTTATTGACACATGTTGTAGGTCATAATGAAAGCTTTCTTCTTGATTTTCTCCTGTCAGATAAGGAAACATTTATCACATAAAACATTACTAAATTTTGCCTGGCCTGGCAGCAATTAAAATTAATGGACAGATAATTAAGAGTACTGGCTGTGGGTAAGCTTACTGAGAATCTCTCTTTAATGTTTGTTTGTTTATCTGTTTTTACATCCTTTTTGTGACCCATCAGAGTCCCCCTCCCCTACCTTTAGTCCATAGTCTTTGTATTAAAATTAAGAATAGCTTAGGGCCCGGTTATTGAGGGACCACCTGTCTCCCATCTGCCTGGCTGATCTGATCTGGCACGGTTGGAATGCTCCAGGTCCCTTCAATTAAACAATGCCATCTATCCAGACCACAGAAGCATGCCTTCTCTGTAGCAGCGCCTTCTGTCTGGAATGAGGTCCCCCCCGATCAAAATGGCCCCCACACTATTATTGTTTAAAAGGGCCCTGAAGACCCGGCTCTTCACCCAGGCCTTTGGCGAGGGAGAGTGAAAACCCTTTGCTTTGTCCTTGTCCAATCTGTCATTCTTATTTATTTATTCAATTTATATAGGTGCCCATCTCAAACCAGTGACTCTGGGTGGCAAACAATAATAAAAACAATAAAACAATAAAAATGAGATGAAGAGGTTGGAGAAAAGTTATTTATTTATCTGTGACATTGTTATTTATTTATTTGCTTTGAACTTGTTATTGAATTTTCCTTGCTTTAGCTGTTGTGAGCCACCCAGAGTTGTTGGGAGTCAGGCACACAAATCTGACAGATAAATAAATAAATATTTTTTGTAGAGGGATCTTAGTATTTTAATGTTATGGTGTTGTGTTAGCAATCCTAGCTTTTATTTTTTTTAATCTCTTATAAATGTTATTGTTATTGTTGAAATGGGTGTGATTTTTCCTGATTGTATTTTATGCTAGTCTATGACTGAAATAAAGGTTTGATTGATTGGTCTTCAGTCCAGAAAAGTTTGACATCCCTGCCCTAGATTGCAAACCACAGAACCGTTACAATGGTTCAGAGCTATGATTACGCTGGTCTTTGTCCATTGTGGCTTTTCAGATGGACCAATGAGCTGCTTACTGGCTTGCCCATTGTGTCATAGGTGCTCATCTATATAAGTTACCTTTGGAGAATTTCTATATGTGAGGAGTGTCCCTGGCCAATTGGGGTACCTAATTAATGGATTAGAGGTTGAGTTGGGGTACCTAATTAAACATGGCATATTCTCATATGTTGGAACGTAGAGGTAGTACACTTGATTCTACTGGTCAGAGATAGGCTGTATACCCTTGTATATTAATTCAATATGTGGATGGATTTGTATCTAACTCCACAAAATGGTAATCTTGATTGGAAGTCACTTCTTAATGCTGTGAGTAAATAGCATGAGACAACAGCAGGACCTGCTGAGATCTGTATCAAATAATTCTTGAATCAAACTCATGCCTTAAGCATGCTGTGAACAAGGAACCAGGTGTAACTGGAGAACTGGGCCTGCCTGGGCCTTAATTAAATGGAGCCCAAATTAAGCTAGGAGCAGAAAATCTTGCTTTGAAGAATTATGGCATGGCTGCACAGGAACCATGGCTTGGCCAAAGACTGCTTTTAAGAATGCATATGGAATTTCTATCCAGCTGAAAAATGCAGAGTTGTGAAAATCTCAGTGAGCTCTTGAAGAAGTCTGAAGGACCACAAATCACAAAGGTTTTTTAGGCAGTAGGAATATGAAAATTATTTTTGAAATCTGAAGCTGGACACGGTTATGTGAATGAAGATGCAAAATAGCCCAGTTCTTCCAATTGAAATTTCCCTCTATCTGACCATGGATAATAAAAAACTTTCTAGATCGACAAGCCTGGCATCTGACCCTCTGAGCCACCATGCCCACTATGGGGAATACCATTGCTTTAACTATATGGACCTTTGTTATCAGTGTGATGTCTCTGCTCTTAACTATTTTATCGAGATTTGTCATTGCTCTCCTCCCAAGAAGTAAACATCTTCTGATTTCCTGGCTGCAGTCAGCATCTGCAGTAATCTTTGCATCTAGAAATAAAAACTCTGTCACTGCCTCCACATTTTCTCCCTCTATTTGCCAGCTTTTGCACTTTCTTCTTTCACCTTCATCATAAGGCTCCTCAGCTCCTCCTCGCTTTCAGCTGCACTGGGTTCCAGTTTGCTTCCGGGTTCAATTCAAGGTGTTGGTTATTACCTTTAAAGCCCTACATGGCATGGGGCCAGGCTACCTGAGGGACCGTCTTGTCCCTATTACATCGACCCATCCCATCCAGTCATGCAGAGAGGGCATGTTTATTTATTTTATTTATTTCATTAAATTTATATTACCGCCCATCTCCCCCAACGGGGACCCTGGGCGGTGCACAGCAAAATAGTGCATTAAAAATATATAAAATTACATAATTACAAAATATAAATTCCAAGAAAAATATTATAATAGGTCACTGGGAGGCTTCAAGGGGCCAGCCATCCCCAAGAGGAACTGTTGACGTTTCCCTCCCAGGCAAGACGGCAGAACCAGGTCTTTAAGCCTTTCTGGAAGGCTGGGAGCGAGGACATCAGCCTCAGCTCCGGGGGTAAGATATTCCAAAGGGCGGGCGCCACTGCAGAGAAGGCCCACTTCCTGGACCCCGCTAGGTGAAACTCTTTAAGCGATGGGGTCCATAGCAAGCCCTCTCTAGCTGAACGGGTGGGACGGGTCGATGTTCTGGGGATGAGACGGTCCCTCAAGTAACCTGGTCCTATGCCATGTAGGGCTTTAAAGGTGATAACCAACACCTTGAATTGTACCCGGAAGCAAACTGGCACCCAATGCAGCTCGCGTAAGAACGGTGTCACATGGGCCGATCTTCTGGCCCCAATAATTGTCCTCGCAGCCGCATTCTGGACCAGCTGAAGCTTCCGGATACTCCTCAAGGGTAGCCCCATGTAGAGCGCATTACAATAGTCTATGTGGGAGATGACGAGGGCATGAGTGACTGTTCAGAGGGCATCTCGGTCCAGGAAAGGGTGTAACTGGTGCACAATCCGGAGTTGTGCAAAGGCCCTCCTGGCCACGACTGCCACCTGCTCTTCCAGCAGGAGTCGTGAGTCCAGGAGAACCCCCAGATTCCGCACAGGCTCCGAATGGGGTAGTGCGACCCCATCTAGAGCCAAAGATGACAGCTTCCTAGGACCCCTTGTGTCATAGGTGCTCATCTATATCTGGATTAGTTGTTTTCTCATTTCCTGTCCTCCCACCAAGAGGAAATCTTGGTCTGTTCTTACAAAAGTTCCATGCACTAGTTCTCAACAATTCAGTCACTCCATCTCTCTGTAGAAAGATGGTACTGAGAATGAAATACAGAGGTTTGCCTTTATCACAGATCTAAATCTCTATTTAAATTTCTCTCTGGCCCGGACTGTATTATTTTATTTTAAAATGGAGGACACCACTGCTAATTTGCAAAATTCTGAGATACCCCCCAATTTTCCCCATTTTTTAAAACAGAACTCTCCAGAACTTCAGCTATTAAAAGGAGCTGCTGTACAAGCACCTACCCTCCCAACCACATTGTATTTTGACAATCCACAATGATTCCAGAAAATTCTGTTCCCCCCTCCCCCCAATAGTCACTTAGGCCTTAGGCTTTATGCTGAACCATACTTTGTATGTTGCTGAAGAAGCAGAAGTAGATCAGTTCTATGAGGATCTGCAGCACCTACTGGATAATACGGCAAAAAGAGATGTTATTTTCATTACAGGAGACTGGAATGCTAAGGTGGGTAGTCAAACGACACCTGGAATTACAGGCAAGCACGGTCTGGGAGAACAAAATGAAGCGGGACATAGGCTGATAGAATTTTGCAAAGACAATTCTCTGTGCATAACAAATACTCTCTTCCAGCAACCTAAAAGATGACTTTATACATGGACTTCACCAGATGGTCGACACCAAAATCAGATTGACTACATCCTTTGTAGCAAAAGGTGGTGGACATCTATACAGTTGGTAAAAACAAGACCTGGAGCTGACTGTAGTTCAGATCACGAACTTCTTATTGCAAAATTTAGAATCAGACTAAAGAGAATAGGGAAGACGCACAGATCAGTTAGATATGAGCTCACTAACATTCCTAATGAATATGCAGTGGAGGTGAAGAATAGATTTAAGGGACAAGATTTAGTAGATAGGGTCCCAGAAGAACTATGGACAGAAGTTCGCAACATTGTTCAGGAGGCAGCAACAAAAAACGTCCCAAAGAAAAAGAAAACCAAGAAGGCAAGATGGGTATGATCAAAACCAAAGTTAGCAAGGACCTAATAGAAGCAGAAGAGATCAAGAAAAGGTGGCAAGAATATATGGAAGATCTGTATAGGAAGGATAATAATATCGGGGATAGCTTTGACGGTGTGGTCAGTGAGTTAGAGCCAGACATCCTGAAGAGTGAGGTTGAAGGGGCCTTAAGAAGCATTGCTAATAACAAGGCAGCAGGAGACGACGGTATCCCAGCTGAACTGTTTAAAATCTTGCAAGATGATGCTGTCAAGGTGATGCATGCCATATGCCAGCAAATTTGGAATACACAAGAATGGCCATCAGATTGGAAAAAATCAACTTATATCCCCATACCAAAAAAGGGAAGCACTAAAGAATGTTCAAACTATCGAACAGTGGCACTTATTTCATATGCCAGTAAGGTAATGCTCAACATCTTGCAAGGTAGACTCCAGCAATTCATGGAGCGAGAATTGCCAGATGTACAAGCTGGGTTTAGAAAAGGCAGAGGAACTAGAGACCAAATTGCCAATATCCGGTGGATAATGGAGAAAGCCAGGGAGTTTCAGAAAAACATCTATTTCTGTTTTATTGACTATTCTAAAGTCTTTGACTGTGTGGATCATAACAAATTTTGGCATGTTCTTGGTGGTATGGGGATACCAAGTCATCTTGTCTGCCTCCTGAGGAATCTGTATAATGACCAAGTAGCAAGGGTAAGAACAGAGCACGGAACAACGGACTGGTTTAAGATTGGGAAAGGAGTACGGCAGGGCTGTATCCTCTCACCCTACCTATTCAACCTGTACGCAGAACACATCATGCGACGTGCTGGGCTTGAGGAATCCAAGACTGGAGTTAAAATCGCTGGAAGAAACATTAACAATCTTAGATATGCAGATGATACCACTTTGACAGCTGAAAGCGAGGAGGAGCTGAGGAGCCTTATGATGAAGGTGAAAGAAGAAAGTGCAAAAGCTCGGTTGCAGTTAAACCTCAAAAAAACCAAGATTATGGCAACCAGCTTGATTGATCATTGGCAAATAGAGGGAGAAAAAGTGGAGGCAGTGACAGACTTTGTATTTCTAGGCGCAAAGATTACTGCAGATGCTGACTGCAGCCAGGAAATCAGAAGACGTCTACTTCTTGGGAGGAGAGCAATGGCAAATCTTGATAAAATAGTTAAGAGCAGAGACATCACAGTGACAACAAAGGTCCGCATAGTTAAAGCAATGGTATTCCCTGTAGTAACCTATGGCTGCGAGAGCTGGACCATAAGGAAGGCTGAGCGAAGGAAGATAGATGCTTTTGAACTGTGGTTTTGGAGGAAAATTCTGAGAGTGCCTTGGACTGCAAGAAGATCAAACCAGTCCATACTCCAGAAAATAAAGCCAGACTGCTCATTTGAGGGAATGATATTAAAGGCAAAACTGAAGTACTTTGGCCACATAATGAGAAGACAGTATACCCTGGAGAAGATGCTGATGCTAGGGAAGGTGGAAGGGAAAAGGAAGAGGGGCCGACCAAGGGCAAGATGAATGGATGATATTCTGGAGGTGACAGACTCGACCTTGGGGGAGCTGGGGATGGTGACGGCCGACAGGAAGCTCTGGTGTGGGCTGGTCCATGAAGTCACGAAGAGTCGGAAGCGACTGAACGAATAAACAACAAACAACTTTGTATGTAAACTGTTTATGTAAACATACCTCTTGTGTCTTCTGCCCTCCTAGAACTCTACAGATAGGATGATTTCCAAGCACTTTTGAAGGGAAAGTCATAGAAGATGGAAACTAGTAGGTTGTGTTTGGCATTGTGCCAATACATTTTAGAATATTTTCTCCAGTTACATAAACTAAGTCAAGTGTTATTATTGCCAAGAAAGAGCAGTGGTTTCTTTCACTTCCCCAAACAGAGAACTTTAATTAGAGAACAAAATAGTCAATGATTAGAGTCATGGCAACTTTCATTGTAGCAAGAGATGAAATTCAAAGGGAACTGGGACAGCTTCATTTGTTATATACATCATCTTAATTGTTGCTTTTAGATTGCATTTAATTTTTTAAGTATATGCTGTGCACTGATACACCATGAGTCATTCTAAGACAAGACTAGGAATAACTAGATAAAGGTCACCCATTTATTAAACTTACCATGTTTTTGTTAAAGCAAGTAGAACCATTAAATCAAACAATTAGGTCTTCTCAATGGAATACCCCCAAGAATGGCCCCAACTATACTGTATATCTGATGGCCAATGAATGAAAAATGCTAGCCCATGTTTCTTAATGTGCTACATTAAATATCAGAAGATGTAAGTATGGCTGGTAGTGCCTGCAGGATCTCATTGCAGTTTCATGAAGCAAGCTCTGCTTGTGGAAAAGGAGTGGGGCTTGTGTCATGACTCTGCAATGCTGCTTTTATCAGTCTGATCCACCCTCCCTCCCTCCATGGATACAGCTCAAAAGAGTTCATTCTGTCCTACTTCTATTTCAATACACCAGTGAAACAGAAATGCAAACTTATTTATTTACATTTTTATACTATCCCAATCAATCAATTCTAGACAGCAAGAGGGGGAAAAAACTGAAAATGAAAAATCCAGTTATGAAACTACCCCCTCCCGCCATCACAACCAGTATAATATAACTAAAAATGGTTACCAAGACACCAGTTCCTATCACGGTTGTTAATATGTAGCCTCATAGTGTTTCCTATTGGGCCTTTTGTATTATACAAGTTTTTCTGCAAATCTGTATTGATGTAATGACACTAAAGCTAGGAGAAATCTAGAATTTTAAATTAATTCTAGAATGTTATCTGTTGAGAAAGCTCTCTGCAACAATTCAGTCATCACACATGGGGAATATATTCTGTTAGTTCAGCAAGATAATTTAAAGAAAGAAGGCCTCTTATTTAATAGTTGGTTGCTTATTTAAGCTCATTTCCTTATTCTTTATTTAAAAATGCAGGCAACATGTGAAGGTCTTTAGAAGAGGTAAGGATGTGCAAATAAATTCCTGCAAAATGATCTCTGGGGGTCAAACTTCTCTAAAGACCTTCACATGTTGCCTGCTAAAGTTTGCAGTGGGGTTGCCATTGTTAGTAGTAAACTCAACTCTTGGTGATGTCATAGTCATGACCATAATAAAGATAGTAATGAAAGGTAAGGTTATCAGAAGACCCAAAATTATTGGGAGTTCTGTTGTTTTAACGGGAAGCTTGTTAGAATGTTCAGCAGAATATGCTTCTAACTCTACAGACCGGATTTTCATTGTGACTTATAAAAAAGAACAGGACTATTTTTAGATGTTGAAAGTCTGGTTTCTGTTTATTCTCTTTTTTTCCACATACTTTTGTCTGAAAGCCTGTTCAGGGCTGTAGTCATCTATACACTTCAACCTTCTCTCTCTCTCTCTCTCTCTCTCTCTCTCTCTCTCTCTCTCTCTCTCTCTCTCTCTCTCTCTCATTCTCTCTGTACACATATGTGTATAGCCCTATCTGTCTATCATCTGTCTGTCTGTCTGTCTGTCTGTCTGTCTGTCTGTCTGTCTGTCTGTCTGTCTATCTATCTATCTATCTATCTATCTATCTATCTATCTATCTATCTATCTATCTATCTATCATCTATCTATCACCTGATGTAAACAAGATTCAACTCTACTGTGTAAAGGAATTCTGCTTCATTGGCCCTTCATGAAACTCTCTCCTCACATGCTGTACTGTATCTCTTCATTTATTCTAATTAACTTTTTTAAAAAAAATCCTATGTCCACAGAAAAGGTAATATACAATAATCTGTTTATTTTCAGTAATAAATAATAATCTTTTTGAATTAATGTAAGCTGGGACTCCTGCTTTTTATTAATCTTCTATTCACTTCCTATATTGTTCCAGGCGGTTCAGCCATTAGGAACAGCCAATTGTCATTGCATGCTAGTGCAGAGCCACTGTGAGATACAAGTCTGTGTTTTTGGATGCTCATGAAGAATGCATTTTTAAATAAAGAAGAAGGAAATGAGCTTCAATAAGCAACAAGCGATTAAATAAGAGGCATTCTTTCTTTAAATTCTCTTGCTGAACTAACAGAAGGCATTATGTATGATCAGATACAACCATTAATTTACTTTAATTAAAATATTTACTGCTCAGCCACTACCCAGAGGATCTTCTTGTGGATTACAATCCATCCATACAAAATAAAACTATAAAGCCAAGTGAAATAAAATAAAATAAAATAATTTAAAACAGAATTTAAAAGAAGCAATAAAACACAATTAACAGGCAGTCTAGGGACAACAGGCAAAGTGAGCATGGATGAATAACCCTTTTGATTAAATGGAAAAAAGTATTCTAAACAAACACCACATTTCTTAATACAATTTTGAATGAATAAGTAAATAAATACATGAATAGAATCAGAGTACTGAACTCCTTTCACCTAAGAATTTCTTAGCTATTAAATCTGCATGCCTTTTGTCCTCTTTAATTTTATTCTTCTTCGGGTTAGTGTACGCAGTTCTTGCTCAGATCCTTGATGGACTTCAAACACTTCACTTAGGGCTGATTTAACCATACACATATTTAATTGGATCTAAAGCTTGGGAGGTCTCAGTTATTTTAAACTTGTCTCTGAAAAGTGACAGCAATATTGTTGAGAAATGCCTATTTTTCATTAGTCAATACATTTTATGGGTGAATAACTGATTGTCATTCAAATTGATTATTTCGCTTAGAATGTTAAGCAGCTGAAAGGTATTGCTTTCATATATCTACAATTCAAGTCATGGAGAGGCATGTTACTGGAAGGCTATTAAGCTGTACGGAGAGAGAAATGGAAATACATTGTTATATAGGAGAAATGACTAGTTTTTATAAAAAGGAAGTTTTAAAGTTTGGTTAAAGTTTTTATTTTTTTTCTACTTCATACGAATTATCTTTGCATGATCTTGATCTCAGGTATACATCTAAAGGAAAGACTATAATTTATGAAGGAACTTAATACTTTGAGATAGGTATTAAAAGAAGGTCCACTGATGATTTTGGATGTATAACTGAAGGCTGCAAAGCTGAATCTAATCATAGATGCTTGATTCCCATTAGAGGCATAACTGATAGCTAGTCATGAAGATGCCAGAAGGATGAAACGTATGTACATGACACATGCTCCACCTTTTTATACTACTGTTATGACATTACATACATATTTATAAGATGCAAAGTTTGCACTGTAATGTTTCAAGGCACAATTTGTCATTTACCTTCCCTGGTTCTCCTTCTGTGGATCCCATCACCCCTTGGAACTCAGTGGAAACTCTTGAGCGTGATTCCTAGGGATTTCCTGGACACACCCATGTGATTCTCTTGTCAATAATATGGAAATTGTTAGCCTTCTTCTGGGATGTTTCTACACTTTAAGGCAGAGCTTTCCAAACTGTGTGTCACGACACAAAAGTGTGTTGCCACGCACAGCGTGGTGTGTCGCCACACCACCCAGAAGCGGCGGCGCGTGTGTGCATGGCGGCGGTGGCAGCAGCGCGGTATCAGTGTTTCCACGTTTTAGCGGAGGCTGCCGCCGTTGCCGTGCACGCACGCGCGCCGCCGCACGCCCCCCTGCACTGCTGCCACTGGTGTGTCGCCAGCGGCGGCACTTTGGAAAGCCCTGCTTTAAGGCATAGCTTTCCAAACTGTGTCATTAGACAAAACCCTGAAGTGCTGATGGTGTGTTGCTGCCGCCCCTATGGCGGTGTGCACGGTGGCATGCGCGGCAGTGTGCGCAGCGCACCATCAGCACTTCTGGGTTTTAGCGTGACAAACGAGGCCACCGCCACTGCTACCACCATGCACACCACCACCACCGCGTGCACCGCCACCGCCGTTGGTGTGTCGCCAACAGCGGGACTTTGGAAAGCACTGCTTTAAGGACTTCCTGGTGGTCTCCCTTGCTAGCACTAGCCAGGTTTAGCCCTGCCTAGCTTCCTGAGATTAATCAGAATGGGTTAGAGATCCCATCTAGCACAAAATATAGGATTAACGTCCTCCAAAAGTGATTCTTATACATCCCCAGTTTGTTAAATGCTAGTCATTTACACATGTGCATTTAGATGCCTTATTCTTGCTTGACATCACTTTGCCCCAGAAATTTTATTTTGTTTGCATTTTGTTCTGAATGGAAGCAATTCATTTGAAAGAAGGCTGAAGAAAGTAATTGGAGCAATCCTTTTGTATGGAATGTTTGGGTGCAATCTTTCCCTAAACCCATTGCACACATCATGTAGAAGAAAAGGTTGACAAGCACAAGGAGAGGAAGAAATAGTAAATTTTGCTGTGATTTCTATACGACTCAAACATTGATTGTAAAATCAGTAACAAACCTGTATTTTGCGAAAGAAGCCCAGACATGCAAAAGAAGGACCCTTCTAGCTGGGAGAAGGCAGTCCTGGCTGGTACAGAAGTGGTGCACGGTGTAGCAGGTGTGGCAGCAGTGGGCAGGGCTGGGTGGCAGGGGCAGCTGGCAGCAGTGGGTAGGTGGGTGGCCAAAAGGACAGAGATGGGGGGAGATAGGCATGTGGGGGGAGTTCAAGAGGAGGCAGAGGAGGCAGCCCTTACTTACCAAGGCTGGAGGCTGGGAGGGACCAAGCTGGGAATGGCTTGGATCAGGATGGGTCCTTGCCTAATGACTGGTGGGATTTGGTTAACGACAACAATGGGGACTGCCAGGATTGCCA
The DNA here is from genome assembly GCA_023362775.1 of Charina bottae. NCBI lineage: Eukaryota > Metazoa > Chordata > Lepidosauria > Squamata > Charinaidae > Charina > Charina bottae. The sequence continues at coordinate 5,325,920 of JALMGJ010000009.1, forward strand.
TTGCTAAATGATGCAGTCATGTGACATTGTGCTTTAGGACCACATCACTTAGCAATGGAAATTCCGGTCCCAATAACCATTGTTAACTGAGGACTACTTGTATTGTTTTATTTTCATATTCTTTCTTGTACTATTTATTCATTTATTTTTCTATCTTTTTTGTTTTTATTATTTTATTGCTTTCAGCATTTTAAATGACCTTGTAATCTTCCAAGAGAACTCTGATTAGAATTCAAACATAAACAAACAAACAGTCTTTTGTAGCTGTCCTTTCAGGTTTTTGGGGGGTGGGGGGAAGGTGTTATCTAAGCATTAAACATGGCCAGATCTGGATCTAGAACAACAAAACTGATTTGTTGAAGCTAATCTTTTTCCTCAGATCATTTGTTTATCAGAATTAATGTACATCTAGACACTGAATATGCATAAAAGTATTCTGCTGTCTGAAGTAGTTGTATTGGCTTCACATAAAGGAAATGTATCATTTTATTTGGAAAGCTAGTCTGATGTACTCAAAGAGTTTCATTATGACACTGTACCTTGATTTCACTCAGCCTAGCTTTCATTTAGCCATCTATTTCCCTTCTAGTTTCTTATCACTTAAAATGTATTTTGACCCTGTGTGACCGTGCTGATTTCATCCACTATGAATGAAATGTAGAGGCAGTTACCAGCATCTCTATAAGTAGGCTATATGTTATCTAGATGAAACCTTCTGTATGTTAAAAATTGCAAGCCTAACAATAAGAAATAAGAATTTAGGTATTTCTCTATTTCTATCTCTATCTCTATCTATTTACCAACCTAAATTCTTATTTCATATATATACAGTTTGTGTGTGTGTGTGTATTTTTATTTGTACTGGTCTATGACTGTAATAAATTGAATTGAATTGAATTGAATTGAATTGAATTGAATTGAATTGAATATCTATATCTATATCTATATCTATATCTATATCTATATCTATATCTATATAAAATGCTTTTTCAAACATTCTTACACAATCCTTGCGGAATTTAACACAGTCCCAGTTAAAATACAAATAGTCCTCCCATAATGACTGCTTCATTTAGCGACCATTCAAAGTTAAGATGGTGTAAAAAAAAACGTTGTGACAATCCTTGCATTTACCACCATCACAGCACCCTGCAGTCACATGATTGCCATTCGGGCGCTTCGCAACTGGTGTGCATTTATGACTGTCACAGCGTCCCACAGTCATGTGATCACCATTCACATGCTTTACAACCAGCTTGCAACAAGAAGAGTTAATGGAGAATGTAAAAGTAAAATTGTAAGCTACAGTCACATGATGTTTCACTTAATGACTGCAGCAATTTGCTTAATGACCGAATTGGAAGTGAGGTCATAAGCCGGTCATGGTCACATAAGAATTTAGGTAGGTAGACATAGACATAGACATAGACATAGACATAGACATAGACATACATTCCTAAATTCTTATTTTCCGCTTAGCAACTGTGGTGCTTAACAATGGAGTTGCCAATTCCAATTGTGGTCGCTAAGCGAGGACTATGAACTATATGATAATATTGATTACTGAAAAATGGAAATAATTTTTAATAAAAGACCAGATGGTGATTGGTTTATTAGATATATTTTTCTCTTTTTCAAGGAAGGAAGGAAGGAAGGAAGGAAGGAAGGAAGATTGTACAATATGTTGAGCTTGATTGATTTTAAACTTTGTAGGTTACATGATCCAAGTTTGTTCAGTTGATTAATTAACCAGCACATTATATGAACTTAGGAAATGGGTTAACTTAATAATCAACTTAAACATGTTGGGCAAATCCGGCCACTTACTAAAGCAACTAGGCTAGTCTTCTGATTTTGGCAAAAAGATAAGTTACTGTCCATTTATCACCTGTGCCTTTTTGGACCTTTGAAACATAATATCCATTTTTGTTTATTCGTTCAGTCGCTTCGGACTCTTTTTTTTTTAAATAAACTTTATTGTATAAAATTGTTTCAACATACAACATATACACATACACATACAACATATATACATACATATAAAACATATATACATACATATAAAGGAAAAATAAAAATAAAATAAAATAAAAATAGGGGTCCGATTTGAGACTATCTTTACTGTGACTAGTATATCTATACAATTTCTTAATTACTTGTCTTAGTTACATTTTGTTACATTTCTATTTCTAATATAATTAATCGTTAAATCCTATATTTATTGTATTGTTTTTTTTTTTGTATATTTGTCATGTAGACAAGAAAGGGTTGCCAATCATTTTCAAATTGGTCCATATTTTTCTCATTTAACATTTCTGTTAATTTTTCCATCTGTGCAAGGTCCATTATTTTTGTGATCCAATCTTCTATTGTTGGGATTCATTCTTCTTTCCATCTTTGAGCATATGTAAGTCTGGCTGCCATAATCATATATTATAAAAGTTTTCCATATTTTTTTCGCAGTTCGTCATCCATGAGGCCCAGTAGATATAGTTCAGGTTTAATTTGTATGTCCATTAATATGATTTTTTAATAGTTTAATGTATTAGTTCCCAATATTTCTTTGCTTTCTTGCACGTCCACCATAGATGATAAAATGTTCCTTTTTCTTTTTTACATTTCCAACATTTATTTGATACATTTTTGTACATTTTTGATAATTTATCTGGAGTAATATACCAACGGTACATCATTTTGTAAAAATTTTCTTTCAAATTATAATTTAGTGTAAATTTTAGTCCTTTTGTCCACATTTTTTCCCATTGATCATACATAATATTGTATCAAAAGTTTCTAGCCCAATTCATCACAAATTCTTTAGTTTGTTCATCTTCTAATTTATTTGTAGTAACATTTTGTAAAATTTCGTTATAGTATGGTCATTACTGGAAAATAATTGATTTTCTAACCACGTTGGTTCTTTTGTAAATTTATATTTCTTTTTATCCAATCTGAATTGTTCCTTTAACTGTAGGTATATAAACCAGTTACATTGGTAATCACTTTTTTTTCCAGTTCTTCTCTTGTTTTTATTTCTAATTTGTCTCCTTCATAATATACTAAAACTTTATATCTAAACCATTTGCATCTATCAGAACTTTCTTTTCTAGTGAAAGCTTCTTGAGAGGATAGCCAAAAAGGCATATTTGGTAGTAATCTTTTCTTATATTTATTCCATTTTTATTAGGGCTCTTCTTATACAATGATTGTTAAATATTCTGTTTACTTTAATTTTGTCATAGCAGAGATAGGCATGCAAGCCAAATTTTAAAACGTGACCTTCCAAAAGTAGCAATTTATAATTTTCTAATGTAGCCCATTCTTTTATCCACATAAGACTTCATGCTTCATGATATAATTTTAAGTCCGGGAGTCCTAATCCTCCCCTTTCTTTGGCATCTTGTAGTAGACACACTTAAAGGTGTGTCACTAGAAAATGTTGACCACTTTTCTTATCTCGGCAGCCATCTATCTACAAAAGCCAACATCGACGCTGAAATTCAGCATCGCCTGAGCTCTGCGAGTGTAGCTTTCTCCCGAATGAAGCGTAGAGTGTTTGAGGATCGGGACATTCGCAGGGAGACCAAAATGCTTGTTTACAAAGCCATTGTACTACCAACCCTTCTGTATGCCTGTGAAACATGGACCCTCTACAAATGCCACCTCCAACTTCTTGAAAGATTCCATCAACGCTGCCTCCGAAAAATTCTGCAAATTACTTGGGAAGATAGGCGGACTAATGTTAGCGTATTAGAAGAAGCGAAAACCACCAGCATTGAAACAATGATCATCCAACATCAAGTTCGCTGGACCAGCCATGTTGTTCGAATGCCTGACCATCGTCTTCCAAAGCAGCTACTTTACTCCCAACTTAAGAATGGAAAACGGAATATTGGTGGACAGCAAAAGAGATTCAAAGATACTCTCAAAGCTAATTTTAAAAAATGTAATATCAGCATTGAGAACTGGGAAGCCCTAACTCATGAGCGTTTCAATTGGAGGTCTGCCTTTATTAATGGCGCTATGGACTTTGAAGAAGCACGAGTACAGGGTGAAAGGGTTTTGTATTCTTTATGTTTTTAAATCCCATTTTATTTTCTAATGTTTCTTGATTTTTTTGATTCATATTTATATTTATCATTTTAGTTTTATGTTTATTTATTTTGAGACCTGCCAATTTTCCGAATTCTTTTGTGTTTTTCATTAAATATTCAATAGATTTTATTGGATTTTGTATTGTTAATGCTATGTCATCAGCAAAAGCTCTTAATCTGAAGCATTCTTTTTTGATCCTAATCCCTTCTATTTTTTCTTCATCTCTAATATCATTGAGAAGAATTTCCAATATTAATATAAATAATAAAGGTGAAAGTGGACATCCTTGCCTTGTTCCTTTTTCAATTTTAAATACTTTTGTATATTCATCTTTAACTATAATTTTTGCTTTCTGGGTTGTGTATATTGCTTTTACTGCTGTTTTAAAGGGGGTGCCGAATTCCATATGTTCTAAAGTTTTGAGCATGAAATCCCAATTCAAATTATCAAATGCTTTTTCTGCATCTATGAATAATAAGGTTATTTCTTTTTTGTTGTGAACCTGGGCATATTCTATTACATCTAAAATATTTCTAATATTGTCTTTTATTTGTCTTTTAGGAAGAAAGGCACTTTGTTCTTGTTTAATGATTTCCTGCATAACTCTTTTCAGTCTTTCTGTCAGGATTAATGTAAATAGTTTATAATCATTATTTAATAATGATATAGGTCTATAGTTTTGGCAGAGTGATGTACCTTGACCTTCTTTAGGAATTAAAATAATGTTGGCTTCCGTCCATGATTTAAGTATTAGTCTTCCGGTCAGAATCAAATTTGCCAATTCTTTAAATGGGGGGATAATTTGGTTGATAAAACATTTATAATATCCTGCTGTAATTCCATTTAATTTAATTATTTAATAATCTTATGTTTCATCAAATACTCATCTATTTTCTCTGGTGCAATTTCTTGTTTTTCATATAATTTAGAGAAATAGTTTTGGAAAGCTTTTTGAATTTTTGCATTATCAATCAGATCTGTATTATTTTCTCGAATCTTACTGATTATTTTTCCCCCCTATACTTTCTTAATTTATAGGCCAGCCATCTGCCTGTCTTATTTGTATATTCAAAGTTCTTTTGTTTGGTGTATCTCAATTTCATCTCAATTTCTTTAAGTGTAATCATATTTACTTGTTGTAATATTTTAATTTGGTGGTTTATTTTATGTTCTGAAGGTTTTTCTTGTAATTCTTTTTCCTTTATTTTTATTCGTTCCAGAATAGTTTGTAATTTCTGTTGATTTGTCTTTTTCATTTTTCTGTTTAAATACATAAAATATCCTCTCATGTATGCTTTACTAGTATCCCAGACAGTACTGGCATCAACTTCGTTATTTAAATTTATTTCAAAAAACTCTTTTAATTTTTCTTTACAGTCTTCTACCAATTCTTCTTTTTTTAAAATATCTTCACTTGGTTTCCATTTGTAGCTTTTTTTATTTAATTTTATTACAATATTAACTGGGTTATGGTCTGAGAAAGTTTTGGGCAAGATATTAACATTTGTAATTTTATTAGCTAAATTTAGTGAAATCCAGATCATATCGATTCTCGAAAATGACTTGAATCTGTCTGAATAAAAAGTGAACTCTTTTGCTTTTCCATTTTTGTGCCTCCAAGCATCTACGAGTGTTAGATTATCAATTAGATTAAAAAAGGATTGGGGTAATTTCCCTTGATTATTTTTAATTGGGTTTTCAGATTTTCTATCTATAATTGTGGTAGGCACCCCATTCCAGTCTCCTAATATGCACCAGTGACTATGTGAAAAAGTAGATAGTTCGCTCGTTAGAACTTTATAAAATTTATTTTGATTTTCATTTGGTGCATAGACACCCACTATTAACATTTTAGATCCCTGTACTTCTATTTCAATTACCATATATCTACCACTTTCATCCGATTTTATTAACTTAGGATTTAGATGGGGCTTTGCATAGATTACTACTCCATTTATTTATTTTTCATTTTCAGATATAAATTCAGTACCCAATTTTTTGTTCACCAAATATTTGATGTCTTTTTTCTTAATATGAGTTTCTTGAATACATATTATATCATGTTTTAATTTAAACAAATAATGAAGAACTTTTTTTCTCTTTACAGGATCATTTGCACCATTGATATTCCATGTTAGGCATTTTAATTCATGCATTCACTTCAATTTCTTTGGGGCTCAGTGATGTTTCCTCTCTGGTACTCTCTCTCTCTCTCTCTCTCTCTCTCTTTGTTTCTAAATTTGGTCTATTTTGTTCTAAGTCCTTTCTGTGTTTTCTAAGAAATTCTTTAGCTTTCATGCATGAGGTTAATTTGTATCTTTCATTTTGGAATGTAAAACTTATTCCCTCTAATCTTTCCTATCTGAATGGAATTTCATTTTTCTTTAATATATCAGTTAAGAAGGTATAATCTTTTCTTTTCTTTAATATTCTTAGAGGTATTTCTTTTAGCACCAATATATCTTTACCTTCTGTGTTAAGTTTTTTATCATAGTTTGCCTGTAAAATTAACTATCTGGTTCTTTTTCTAGAGAATTCTATAAGTAAGTCTCTTAGTTTGTTATGAATTTTTGCATATTTCGAATTTACACGATACATTTTCTCTATTTCTTCCTCTAGTCTGTCTTCTTCCCAGCTAATTAAATTAGCAAGCATTTGAATTACTGTTTCTTCTATATCATCATTCTCTTTTTTTTCAGGTATACCTCTGAGTCTTAGACATATTTTTCTTTTAATTCTAATAATGCAATTCTATCTAATTTATTTATTTATTTATTTATTTATTTATTTATTTATTTAATTTATATAACCGCCCATCTCCCCCAACGGGGAACTCTGGGCGGTTTATGTTCCTTATCAAGTTCTAGGCTATCAATCCTTTCATTAACTTTTTTGGTCTCAATTTCTATTTTCTTATCCATTTTTTCTAATTTTTGCTCTATGCTTTTTTCTAAATTATCTAATTTTTTATCCAGCATACTTATATTTTGAGTAATACTTTGTGTTATTTTTGCTGTATATTCTTCAAACATCCCTTTTAGCCAATCTCCTTCCCCCGCCCCTAATCCTGTTCCAGACCCTCTTCTTGTTTGTTTTCGTGTATACATTTCTATTAATTTCTTATAAGTTTGTTAAGTTATCTAATACTTTTATACTGTATAACAGCAGTTTTTCTTTTTCGTAAGTAACCACAGGATTTGGTATAAGATTAGAAAAATATGGCCAACCAAAATAATTAAATAGTAAGTGCGTTTCTTGTAAAGGTCATGAAATAGTATATGGCTCACCAAGCTAGAGCGTTCTTTCGCAGATTCAGATATCCTCTTTTTTTTCTATAAGATTAGTTCTTTTTTTCTTCTTTTGAGAATGAAGGGGCAGTAGTTCCACCTTTGATTTGGCTGCAAACCAAAGATCTCTCTCCCGCTTCCCAGCTGATTGTGACGCGCTGCCTTCACTCCCAAAAACGATACCGCGCTGTTTTCCACAATCGCACAGCTGTCTGGAAGCCTTCAGAGCCAAGCACTGAGGTTTCTCCCTTTCCCGGAGTCGCCTCTTTGTCTCTGCAAAGCCTGCAGAGCTCTTTGTTAAACCGCATTGCTAATTCTGGAACAAAGCTGCACCAGAATTCAGCCTACCGCCATCTTCACCGGAACTGGAACCCCCAAAAAAACCACTTCCGACTCTTCATGACTTCATGGACCAGCCCACGCCAGAGCTTCCTGTCGGCCATCAACATCCCCAGCTCCCCCATGGTTGAGTCCATCACCTCCAGAATATCGTCCATCCATCTTGCCCTTGGTTGGCCCCTCTTCCTTTTGCCTTCCACTTTTCCTAACATCAGCATAATATCCATATCTACATGGATATCTACACAAGGTATCAGAGAAATTTCAATGTTACACCTAATACATTTCAAAGGAATCCTTGGGGTGATTTTGACAGTATTGATAATAGTATCAGGGAAAAAAAAACAGATTTACAATCCCAGACTTACCATCTGAAAAGACAATGCAACAAGAAAGCAGGGTAGAGAAGAGAATAAGAACAAGAATAAGAGAACTCAAGAATGAAAACAAGAGAACTCAGGCATCAATTTGCAATGTAATATGACTCATACAATGTTCAGATGTAATATAGATGTAGCATTCTGAAGGTTGAAGTATAGGCAGATATCAACAAGGTGGAAAAGCTCAAAAGAAAGAGCTGAACCAGTTTAATACCTTGTCCTTAACCTCCCTTTCCTCTGCTGCCTGTTGGAGGAGTTTCTGGAGAACAGGAGGAGGAGGATGCACTTCCAGTTGATCAGCTTCTCTATCCCAACTGTTCCGATTACAACCCAAGATGATCCAGAAGGTTTTGACTATTCTGAATTGTCCCTTCCTTGCAATTCTTCCCATATAATATTACCCAGAAAAAGCAGGGAGGGAAGACATTAACCCCAGTTTTCAGTAAGAGACCAGCTGGAACTATTTTCTTCCTTGTAAGCTGGTGAGGCTAATAAAGGCTAATAGAGTTTTGTCAAGAGAACACGCTGGTCATAGCAAACACTCTTTTCCAACAACACAAGAGACGACTCTACACATGGACATCACCAGATGGTCAATACCGAAATCAGATTGATTATATACTTTGCAGCCAAAGATGGAGAAGCTCTATACAATCAGCAAAAACAAGACCTGGAGCTGACTGTGGCTCAGATCATGAGCTTCTTATTGCAAAATTTAGGCTTAAATTGAAGAATGTAGAGAAAACCACTAGACCAATCAGGTATGACCTAAATCATATCCCTTATGAATATACAGTGGAAGTGAGGAATAGATTTAAAGGATTAGATCTGGTAGACAGAGTGCCTGAAGAACTATGGATGGAGGTTCGTAACATTGTACAGGAGGCAGCAACTAAAACCATCCCAAAGAAAAAGAAATGCAAGAAAGCAAAGTGGCTGACTGATGAGGCTTTACAAATAGCTGAGGAAAGAAGGGAAGCAAAAGGCAAGGGAGAAAGGGAAAGATATAAACAACTGAATGCAGAATTCCAGAGAATAGCAAGGAGAGATAAGAAGGCCTTCTTAAATGAACAATGCAAAGAATTCGAGGAAAACAATAGAATGGGGAAGACTAGAGATCTCTTCAAGAAAATCGGAGATATCAAGGGAATGTTTTGTGCAAAGATGGGCATGATAAAGGACAAAAAAGGCAGGGACCTAACAGAAGCAGAAGAGATTAAGAAGAGGTGGCAAGAATACACAGAAGAACTATACAAGAAAGATCTTAATATCCCTGATAAATACGATGGTGTGGTCACTGACCTTGAGCCGGACATCCTAGAGAGTGAAGTCAAGTGGGCCTTAGGAAGCATTACTAACAACAAAGCTAGCGGAGAAGACAGTATCCCAGCTGAGCTATTTAAAATCCTAAAAGATGATGCTGTTAAAGTGCTGCACTCAATATGCCAACAAATTTGGAAAACTCAACAGTGGCCACAGGATTGGAAAAGGTCAGTTTACGTTCCAATTCCAAAGAAAGGCAATGCCAAAGAATGCTCAAACTACCATACAATTGCGCTCATTTCACATGCCAGCAAGGTTATGCTCAAAATCCTACAAGCTAGGCTTCAGCAGCATGTGAACCGAGAACTACCAGAAGTGCAAGCTGGGTTTCGAAGAGGCAGAGGAACTAGAGATCAGATTGCCAACATTCGCTGGATCATGGAAAAAGCAAGAGAGTTCCAGAAAAACATCTACTTCTGCTTCATTGACTACGCTAAAGCCTTTGATTGTGTGGATCACAACAAACTGTGGCAAATTCTTAAAGAGATGGGATTCCAGACCACCTTACCTGTCTCCTGAGAAACCTGTATGTGGGTCAAGAAGCAACAGTTAGAACCGGACATGGAACAACCGACTGGTTCAAAATTGGGAAAGGAGTACGACAAGGCTGTATATTATCACCCTGCTTATTTAACTTATATGCAGAGTACATCATGAGAAATGCCGGGCTGGATGAATCACAAGCCGGAGTTAAGATTGCCGGGAGAAATATCAACAACCTCAGATATGCAGACGATACCACCCTAATGGCAGAAAGTGAAGAGGAACTAAAGAGCCTCTTGATGACGGTGAAAGAGGAGAGTGCAAAAGCTGGCTTGAAACTCAACATTAAAAAAACCCAGATCATGGCATCTGGTCCCATCACTTCCTGGCAAATAGAAGGGGAAGAAATGGAAGCAGTGACAGATTTTATTTTCTTGGGCTCCAAGATCACCGCAGACGGTGACTGCAGCCATGAAATTAAAAGACGCTTGCTCCTTGGAAGGAAAGCTATGGCAAACCTAGACAGCATATTAAAAAGCAGAGACATCACCTTGCCGACAAAGGTCCGTATAGTTAAAGCTATGGTTTTTCCAGTAGCAATGTATGGCTGTGAGAGTTGGACCATAAGGAAGGCTGAGCGCCGAAGAATTGATGCTTTCGAGCTGTGGTGCTGGAGAAGACTCTTGAGAGTCCCTTGGACTGCAAGGAGGTCAAACCAGTCAATCCTAAAGGAAATCAACCCTGACTGCTCATTGGAAGGACAGATGCTGAAGCTGAAGCTCAAATACTTTGGCCACCTAATGAGAAGAGAGGACTCACTGGAAAAGACCCTGATGCTGGGAAAGACTGAGGGCAAAAGGAGAAGGGGACGGCAGAGGATGAGATGGTTAGATAGCATCACCGATGTAATGAACATGAATTTGAGTAAACTCCGAGAGACAGTGGAGGACAGGAAGGCCTGGCGTGCTATGGTCCATGAGGTCACGAAGAGTCGGACACGACTGAACGACTGAACAACAACAACAAGCTGGTGAGAAATGTCCTTGTCTGGCAGAGACAAACTAGGAGCATGACACAGGCTGATGGTTTGTTTTGTTTTGTTTTGTTAGTGTGACCTGTCAGTTTGGGGAAAAGCCACTGCCTTGAAACAAAAGTTCCCTGTCCATGGAAACACTAGGATAAATCCAGATTTCAAAGAATTACAAGCTCCTGTCTCAATACAATTTGGTTATTGCAGCCAATCTAGAACTGTACCTCTGTCTAGTAACCCCAAAGCCCAAAACTGGTTCATCAGGAAGGCAGATGGTACCCTGGCTTTTCTCATCCTTGACCCTGCTGCAGCCTCCTTGAACAAAATGGCAAAATAAGAGTTTTTCACATGTGCTCTGCTTTAATGATATTTGGATATCATTTTGGGGGACAGTATTGTTTCCAGTTCAGCAGAGCAAATCATTGCTCTCAGATTCTGAACTTTCTGAGAACAGCATGAGATAGCACTTACGGCAAGAAAGTGCTTAACCAAACAGAAGATCAAAGTACGAAAGCAGGAGGAGGCATCTGTGATTTATAAGACATTATCAATGTTTTATCACGCATCACATTGCAATGGTGCATTAACCCTGTTATGTTTCACATCTCAAAAATGTTCTAACAATTAGTCAGAGATTTCTCATTTATGTATTCCAGATATGACTAGACTGCATCTGGAGGCTGAATTTCTCAACTAATTATCCTTAAATTAAGTAACCCCCCCCAAGATACGTTTTAAATAAAGTCATCATGAATATATAGTAAGAATCTCATTTCTGAGCAATTAAGATTTAAGTTATATTTAAAGGAATCTAATATCTTGAAATTACAATTGAGCTTAATTATGGTGTAGCAACTTTATTGTCTTTTCTTTTAAACCAGGTGGCACCTCAAGGGCTTTCAGTATACAATTTAATGGTATTTTTTAGTTTAACTTATCTATTATTGTTTTACTATGTCCAGAACTAAAACAAAGATTTTAATTACAGCTAACAATTAGGATCACATACCACATTTCTGGAAAGATGTGTGATTTAATATAAGTCCAAAAATACTTCTGGGGAAAAATGGAAAAATAAACATGTTTTTAGCAGCCAATCATGGAAAAAAAATTGTAGATAAAACAGAAAAAAGTTAAATTATCTTCACAGTATGATGTTGACAATGCTACAGTATGTGAAATTATGTTTTCAGTTTGTTTTACATCTAGCACATCACATTTATACTGGATTTTATGAACATGAAAATATGAACATGAGAGCAAATTTGTGTCAGCACCCCTTCTCCACCTGACCCTGACTCTGGGAGCTTGAAGCACAACAGAATGCAGAAAGGAAGCTGCTCCACCCTAAAAATGAGAGACATTTCTTTATGCTCTATTTCCCCGCTCCACTCTCTTTTCCTTTCCCCTCCCTTAGGTAAGAACACTGAACTTTGCAATCATTTACAAAACTTCAGATAGTAATTTTCGTAATTTCTTACTCAGCCAAATAAAGAAAGCATTTAAGTGCTAAACCTGGTCTAGTTCTTAAGCACAGCTTACTCAAGGAGCATAAAGGGGTACAGCTTGCTATGCTGAGAAGGAATGGGAAGTATGAGTAAGACCTACAGGCCTTTATGGTCTCAGCTGGCAAAGGTGTGGCTGCAATACCAGAGGCGAGATTTGGTAGGGATATCCATGAACAAGTACAGAATTTCCCAGGGCTAATCTGATAGAATTAATTGTCATAAACTCTTGAACGAGAGTTTAACAGGGAGGTCTCTGGACTAGGTGGTGATTTATGGGCTCCAGCTGTTTATGTGGGAAGCCTGAGAATGAGGTTGACTAATAGAGTCCAAGTATGGGCCCATGAAGAACCTTTGTACTGGAATCCCAAAGCGTTGTGTGGTTAATTAAATCTTAACATGGATCCACTAAATGTTGTGTGAGCAGAAAAGAGGGAAGGTTTATGAGTCTACCCTGGAACCAAAGTTGGGCATAAGTACATTTCTTTTACTTACAAAAATGCCTTTGCATCCCATATAGGCCCCATAGGTATTCTTAGAAAATGAAATGTTCTAAATGTTCAGAAGACTCAGTTAAAAGAAAAAAATCAGGCAAACTGAAGAAATAGGAAGCATCCTGGGAACATAATAGGTATGATAAGAGTCAGCTTCACCAGTTTGCCTTCTGATACAAGATTGCTTTGCAACTTGCCACATCAAGAAGAGCAGCCATTTTGTGAATGGGCAAGACCCCTATGGCAGCCATTTTGTAACCCTATGATGTACTTTCAAAACTCCAAACATCCTTACCAACCCTCAAAATACACTTTGCATGAAGTGTTTGTTTGGATTTGTATTTCTTCATTTAAGATAAGGAGTTCAGATTCTTGTTCTATACTTTACCTCTAGCTGTTTATTTACAATGTTTTAAAAAGTATACAGATCCTTAAATGCTTTTTTTAAAAAGAGAATTTAAGATGTCAGAGCTGGGAAAGATCATTGTCTTCAAGAACCACCACTTTGAAGAGATTACACTAGATATACCAAAGTTGTGTCTTTTTCCTGTAATGTTTGGATTTATTTATTCTTCTAAAAATACAAATATTTCACAGATATTACCCAACACAAAACACTGAATACATAATTCAGACTTGCAGCTTTTGTGTTTTATTTTTTCAACAAACTATAAAAGAATGCCAACATACTTGGAAATAATTGCAGGATTGCTTTCTATCTCTAGTGTAGCAGATGCAGCAATATCTGATTTCTCACTCCTCCATATAGTACTTGCCTCCCCCAGATTCCAATATATTGGATCCAGGCTACAGAATTCAAATATCAATTCTGTTCTTCAATATACAACAGTATATTCAAATCTAAATGGAATGCCTTTTTCTTTACAAATTGTAACCACAGAACCTATTCAGGGCTTAATGAGTTTCATAGATTGAATTGTAATCGAATGTTCAGGCCTTTCTGAGTTGACCAACATATTCACAAGAGCTGGAGTTTCCAGTGGGAGCTCTATCAGAAAACGGAACAGTTGGATATTTAACAAGGGGCAGAGGTCACAGGCACTGAGTACCTCATACCACTGGTGCTGGTTTTTTTTTTTTTTTTTTTTTTGCCAAAGCTGTATGCTCACATTCTTAATAGTTGGATTGTGGTTGCAATTCATTTATAATCTTGTTCCATGTGACTATCTCATACACAATGTGTATGTACATATCCATCATCCTATTCTAATTTATAAGAAAAGGAAATAGGATGAAGCAAATCTAATTTATATTAATACCATTCATGATGCATGCCCATATCTATCTGTCATTTCAAGGTATCCTTGCTTCCCTCATATCAATACAACACTTCATACATTGCTTTTCTTCTTTAAAGTTCTCATCTCTTTCTTTTTAAAAATCTCCTTAGTTTCATATATACAGTATATATATGAATATATGTATATGTATATACGTATATACTGTATATCAGAGCTTTCCAAACTTTTCATGTTGGTGACACACTTTTTAGACATGCATCATTTTGCAACATGCTCTTACAGCAGGGCATCATTTTGTGACACACTCTTACAGCAGGGCACAAGGCAGGCACTAGGACCTGCGCGGAATCACAGCAGGTTTGGAGGCAGCAAGGCACAAGGCAGGCACTAGAACCTGTGCGGAATCCTGGCAGGGCAGGTTTGGAGGCAGCAAGGCACAAGGCAGGCACTAGGACCTGCGTGGAATCACAGCAGGTTTGGAGGCAGCCAGGCACAAGGCAGGCACTAGGACCTGTGTGGAATCCTGGCAGGGCTCGGAGGCAGCAGCAGCCATGACACACCCAGACACTGTAGCTGACACACTACGTGTCCTGACACACAGTTTGGAAAGCTCTGCTGTATATATATAATTTTTATTAAGAATTTTAAATAGAATATAAAAACTAACAAGAATTAATACAAAGCAAAAAGAAAAGATGAAGATGAAGATGAAGATGAAGATGAAGATGAAGATGAAGATGAAGAAGAAGAAGAAGAAGAAGAAGAAGAAGAAGAAGAAGAAGAAGAAGAAGAAGAAGAAGAAAGTCAAAAGTGCAAAGAGAAAAAATAGAAAGAAATAGAAAGAGGTGGCTTATGATTTCCTTTACAGCAAGTATAATTACAAATACAAAATTACCTCTTATTCTATGGTTACAAAAACAAACTCTCTTTTTTCTATTATCTATTTTTTTTCTAACCATCAAAACTGTAAGTCATAAGTTCATTTTTTTCTGTTTCATGCAAAAAGGATATAAAGGACTTCCAGTCAGCAATGAATGTAGATAATGTCTTTTCTCTAATTAATGAAGAGCCATCTCTGTAAATTCCATCATCTTCACTAAACATTCTTCCATTGTGGGTAACGTTGAGTCTTTCCACTTTTGTGTATACAATAATCTTGCTGCAGTTGTCATATATAAAAACAAAGTTACATGACTTTTTCCAGCTGTTTGTCCATCAATCCCAAAAGAAAAGCCTCTGGTTTCAATTGTATATAAATCTTTAAAATCTTCTGCATTAGTGTATGTATTTGTATCCAAAATTTTCTGGCTTTTTTACACATCCACCAGAGATGATAAAATGTCCCTTCATGTTGTTTACATTTCCAACATAAATTTGAAGTACCTTTATACATTCTAGACAATTTCTCTGATGACATATACAAACAATACATCATTTTATAGAAATTCTCTTTAATATTATAATATAATGTAAATGTCAGTCCTTTCAACCACACATATTCCCATTGTTCCATTTGTATTTTGTAACCAATTTTTTTGCCCATTTTATCATACATTCTTTCACTTTTTCTTTTGTTTCAGATTTCAATAAAAATTTATACATTTTAGCAATCACATGTTCATCATTTGTACACAATTCTATTTCAAATTCAGTCTTACAGTGTTCAAAATAATACATTCTTTTATCTACTTTAAAACTTTCTAACAATTGTATATAGGCAAACCATTGACAAGTATATCCCTCTGCTATTAAATCTCCTCTTGGCTTTATTTTACATTCCCTTGAAAAAATTCTAACATCTCATGGTAAGTTAAAAAAATTATGTTTACTTATCATTTCTCATCTATAAAATGCTTCTTGTGCTGAGAGCCACAGAGGCGTTTTTAGACAAAACTTGCGTTTATATCTATTCCATATACTCAATATGGCACATCTAACATAATGTTTTTTAAAATCTACATTAAACATAGCTTTATCATACCACAAATATCCATGCCACCCAAATCTCAGATTGTGTCTTTCGAACTCCAAAAGCCTTCTATTTCTCAGCAACACCCATTCTTTCATCTAAGCTAAACAACAAGCAGCAAAGTACAATTTCAAATCAGGTAAACCCAATCCTCCTCTTTCCTTTGCATAACACCTTATATTTAACTCGTGGTTTTTTCTCCTGCCATACAAATTTAGATATGTCCTTCTGCCATTGTTTAAATGGTGCATCAGTTGTCAAAACAGGTATTGTCTGAAACAAAATTAACATTCTAGGTAAAACATTCATCTTAAGCACAGAGATTCTTCCCAGCAATGACAATTGTATTTTCTCCCATCTCAGTTTATCCTTTTTAACTTCATTCCATGTCTTAACATAATTATTTTGAAATAACATACAATTCATATCTGTCAAAGTAATACCCAAATATTTTACTTTCTTCTCAATTTTGAAACCTGTTTTAGTCATCATCTTCATCTTCTGTTTATTAACCTTAAAATATGCTAATGCACCAAATTCTTTTAATTTACCCATTAATGTTTCAATTCCCTTTAAATGATCTTCCAAAACCAACACAAATCAACCACAAAAGCTCTTAACTTATAAGTCTGGTTTTAAAGCTTTATTCCCACAATCCTCTCATCTTGCCTTATATCTCTATTCAGTATATCAAGAACCAGAATAAACAGAAGAGGAGACAGTGGGCAGCCTTGTCTTGTTCCTTTTTGAATTTGACATGGTTTTATTAGATCTCCATTAACAATTATATGTGCTTTCTGTGTAGCGTAAATCAATTTTACCCATTTTATAAAATTTTCTTAAAAATCTCCTTAGCTTCTTCCAATCATAACTTCTTTGGTCATCCCCTTCCTCTCAACCCATTCACTCCTCCTTCATATATTTGTCCTGAAGTTTGATTCTCAGTAATTCCCTCTATAAGAACAAGCCACTCCGATGTATTTTTGTTCTGGTTTCTCACTTTTGTATTTAGTTCACATTTATTCAGCACCCATTAATTCTGGAGCTACAGTATGTCTTCTTGTTTTCCTATGCACATGTATGTCTACCTGTAGAGAGTAAAGAAGATTACCTTGATGGAGATATGCAGAAGCTGTTGCCTAGGCAAAATATGTTGAAGCATTTTTTAAGTCCAGGATGTCTAGAACTTTCAGAAGCGGCTCAGACAGACACCTCTCTAATTCACTGAACTATAAGAAAAAGGAGGAGATATAGCACAATGAGACTTGCAAGATTGATGTCAGCCCCACTAGATAAACTAGACCATGACATCATCTCTACAGGAAGGCTAAAACTACTTTTATTGAGATTGGCTATAATAATAGAATCTTGTAAATCAGTAGATGTTCTTTCTCACATTCATACATTTTTCTGACTTGCTGAACACTAAAAATCTGGTGTGCATATCTCCTGCCTGGCATAAAATCACACTGTACTTCCCAAATGTTACTAATTGTCAATCAGAACTCTGCCAAACACTTACCCAGGAACACTTAACAAACTAATTCTGTTGTAGTTTTTGCATTGATTTTTGCTAACTTTATAGGATTATTTGTCATTTACATATACTACCTTTTTACAGAACAAAAGAACAGCTTTCTTCTAATAATTGGGCACAGATCCAGTATTCATAGACATGTTAAACAAATAGTATCAGCTACTCTATAAGAAACTACATCTATATTTTAATATTTCTCTAGTTATAGTCTAAACCTTCAGCTTTGCTATTTTAACACCCTCACAGCACCCTTTTCATCATTTTTTCCCTATAAACTAACATTTATAGAATTTGCTTAAATCCTACTGTTTAACATGTCACTAACATTCCTGTACAAATCTCTTAAATACTCTTTTTACAGACATTCCATTTTCATTCTAATTTCTTTCACTTTTCCCTTTCCTTGCATGTCTATTTTCTCTCCAAGGATCACTCCTGATACTCTCAACTAATGATCTGTCCAAAATCAGAATGTCTCATACTCTTCACTAAGTGTCTCATTCGTTCATTAAAGAAAAAAGAAAAAGCTGATCCCATGCATCCATTCATACCACTTACAGAATATTTCGTTTCATTCATTCATTCATTCATTCATTCATTCATTCATTCATTCATTCATTCATTCATAATGCTGCATGTTTTTTTTTGCTCAAAGTTCATTTGTTTCCTCTATTATCACTTAACTTACAACTATCATCAACCTATGGTTTTTTAGTTTTATATACACCCACAATAACATAGATGACTCCAATTCATATTTTCTAAAATACATTTTAGCACATTCATTCATAATTAAACTTATACTTTCATTTTTCTGAATGAGCTCATCCATTCCATAAGGTCAAACCACTTCATTCAACTGTTACATCGTTCTACATCTGCATGCATAGCATAGCAATTTTTATTTTTAAAATGTTATTCCTTATGTCATGTTATTTACCATTTACTTCTACATTCCAAGTCACAATCTTCCATATGCCATGGTCATTCCCATATGTGCGCATAGATGCTGACCATTGCTATCTATCTTCCCCCAAGCTTTGGGATAGGGTGAGGCTGGAGCCCAGGGATTTTATTATTGGAAGTCTTTTAGAATGTTGGTTGAGGCACTTATTATTATTATCTGCCCTAAGTTGTGTTTCGTAAGATGAGTGGCCATATAAATCTTTAAATATCATGGGTTAAGGCTTTCATAAATTGCTTTTTAAAAATATAGGAAAGTATAGAACTAGGTTACTGTTAGATTAAGGCAGCATTGGGCATCCTGATCATATGCAGCTCTCAACCCATACTCTGCATATCTCTGAGTATTTTTATATTGCATTGCCAAAATTGAGTGGTAGAAATAATGCAACTTTTGTGAGGGAGGAACAAACTTTGGGGGAATTTTGTATGTTTTTGATTTTGTAAGATTTAAAACATTCATATTATCACTTAACCCCCCTTCCTACCCCCCTCCCAACCCAAGAGGACCAGAAATATGGACTAATTCCAATGATATAATAATGTTCCCCTGCAGGCCAACATTTTCTAAAAGAAGATTTCAGCCTCTGGCTGCAAAATCGTTACCCACCTTTGTATTAGAAAAACTCACTAGTAATTTTCTAGGCATTTTACATAGAAAATTACTTTGGATTACTTTTGTAATCAACAAGAATGAATGAAGAAGCTAACATAATAGACTGTCAAAGTCTGTGATTTTGTAAACTTAATAAAAATAAAGTATGAGATTGATTATATTTATATATCTGGATGTTGTCTAAATGGGTAAAAGTGGTAAGTCCATACCTTTACTATATAGACTTGCCATTTTCTTATAAAGAATGACTTATTAATGAACACAGAATGCTGGGAAAGACTGAGGGCAAAAGGAGAAGGGGACGGCAGAGGATGAGATGGTTAGATAGCATCACCGATGTAATGAACATGAATTTGAGTAAACTCCGAGAGACAGTGGAGGACAGGAAGGCCTGGCGTGCTATGGTCCATGAGGTCACGAAGAGTCGGACACGACTGAACGACTGAACAACAAAAATATTCCAAATTAACTAAAGATACATATTTAACATTAAGTCCTGTTAGATGCACTGTGGTTTACTCTGCAATCAGGAACCAAAGGATTGTAGCTGTAATTTTTTTAAAAAAAATTCATTTAATTGTGTCCAATTCTCGGAGACTGACTGGACAAGTCCTTGCAGTTTTCTTGGCAGGTTTTTTAGAAGTAGTTTGCCATTGCCTCCTTCCTAGGGCTGAGAGAGAGTGACTGACCCAAGGTCACCCAGCTGGCTTTGTGCCTAAGGCAGGACTAGAATTCACAGTCTCCTGGTTTCTAGCCTGGTGCCTTAACCACTACACCAAACCGGCTCTCAGCTTTAATTTAGATGAAGTATTAATCAAATTTTATTTAATTTCAGCAGGACAGAAGAACATGATTTCTCCAAAGTAAGAAACAGAAATTTCAGTATGAATATCATTGAAGGAAATAGATATGGGGTTGGATTCTAAATGTTTTGGGAATCTCAATGTTTTGGAAATGCCATGTTGTTGTTTATTCATTCAGTCGCTTCCGACTCTTCGTGACTTCATGGACCAGCCCACGCCAGAGCTTCCTGTCGGCCGTCACCATCCCCAGCTCCCCCATGGTTGAGTCCGTCAACTCCAGAATATCGTCCATCCATCTTGCCCTTGGTCGGCCCCTCTTCCTTTTGCCTTCCACTTTCCCCAGAATCAGCTTCTTCTCCAGGGTATCCTGTCTTCTCATTATGTGGCCAAAATACTTCAGTTTTGCCTTTAATATCATTTCCTCAAGTGAGCAGTCTGGCTTTATTTCCTGGAGTATGGACTGGTTTGATCTTCTTGCAGTCCAAGGCACTCTCAGAATTTTCCTCCAACACCACAGTTCAAAAGCATCTATCTTCCTTTGCTCAGCCTTCCTTATGGTCCAGCTCTCGCAGCCATAGGTTACTACAGGGAATACCATTGCTTTAACTATGCGGACCTTTGTTGTCACTGTGATGTCTCTGCTCTTAACTATTTTATCAAGATTTGCCATTGCTCTCCTCCCAAGAAGTAGACATCTTCTGATTTCCTGGCTGCAGTCAGCGTCTGCAGTAATCTTTGCGCCTAGAAATACAAAGTCTGTCACTGCCTCCACTTTTTCTCCCTCTATTTGCCAGTTATCAATCAAGCTGGTTGCCATAATCTTGGTTTTTTTGAGGTTTAACTGAAACCCAGCTTTTGCACTTTCTTCTTTCACCTTCGTCATAAGGCTCCTCAACTCCTCCTCGCTTTCAGCCATCAAAGTGGTATCATCTGCATATCTGAGATTGTTAATGTTTCTTCCAGCAATTTTAACTCCAGCCTTGGATTCCTCAAGCCCAGCACGTCGCATGATGTGCTCTGTGTACAGGTTGAATAGGTAGGGTGAGAGTATACAACCCTGCCATACTCCTTTCCCAATCTTAAACCAGTCCGTTGTTCCGTGCTCTGTTCTTACCGTTGCTACTTGGTCGTTATACAGATTCCTCAGGAGGCAGACAAGATGACTTGGTATCCCCATACCACCAAGAACTTGCCACAATTTGTTATGATCCACACAGTCAAAGGCTTTAGAATAGTCAATAAAACAAAAATAGATGTTTTTCTGAAACTCCCTGGTTTTCTCCATTATCCAGCGGATATTGGCAATTTGGTCTCTAGTTCCTCTGCCTTTTCTAAACCCAGCTTGTACATCTGGCAATTCTCGCTCCATGAATTGCTGGAGTCTACCTTGCAAGATCTTGAGCATTACCTTACTGGCATGTGAAATAAGTGCGGATTTGCCGCTCTCTGCAGACCCCGGTATTTCCACCACGAGGAAGGCAGATTGAAGCGGCGAAAGTTGGCTGGGACTGTCAAAAAGCTCTCTGGAAGCCACGAATCTGAATAAGATAAGTAGCTCCTCACCCAACCTTTTAGATGCACTTTTTAGGGTTTTTTTAAACTTTAATTGCCTTATTAAGCTTTAAGATTTATCTCTGGACTTGTTAAATAATTGCGAGTAGTGGTTTTTTCTTTCCTGTCAAAGACTGTCAAAAGGTGGGAAGGAAAAGTTAATTGACTTTGCCATTAAGGAAAGTGATTTGCCTGTTACTTTTACTTGGATTTAAATTTTCTACTTATTGGCTATTATATACATCTTTATTCTGGAAATATTTTATTTGGACTTTGTTTCTACATGGAATAATTAATACTCTGCCTCCTATTCTTCTTTGGTGAATATTGCTGGGGGGAAAAATCCTTTTTTTTTCCTTTGTTTTTTTTTACAAGAATTGTTTTAAATTTTTATGCTCTATTTGGACTTATTATATAGAACTTGACTTTTTAATATGTAACTTGGGAGAAGAAGTGATTTGGATTATTATTGCTTTCTATTTTCTTTTTATATATTGCAAATAATTCTACTATAACTTTTTTTTACTTCTGTTACTCTTGGTTGGATTGAAGAGTACTAGTGGGCGTGAGAAACCTTGGAACTGTTTACTTTCTCTAGGACTGTTTTGACTATAGTGGGGGGAAAAAAAGCTGCCATCTGTTGCTTTATTTTTTGCTTTTGAGATTACATAGACTTATTTACCTAATGGATTACAAATCAACTTTGAAGATAATTATTTTTAAAGGATTGCTTTTACTTTTTGGATTTTTTTAAAGTTCCTTTTTTGTTGTAATTATTGCCTCTTTTATTTTTGTATTTTTTATTTTTTCTCTCCCCTCTCCTTTTTTCCCCCTTTCTCCTCTCTTTTTTTTCTTTTACAGGAAATTATCTACACCATGGCATCTGTGATATTGAGAAAGAGAGATAAAGAAAAAGAAAAAGAGACTGGAAGAGCATTTAATGAGTCTGCAACACCTGCTCCATCAACAGAAACTCCACTATCAGAAATGAAAAAAATTATTGAAGCAATTGCAGCATTAAATAAGAAAGTGGAGGATTCATCGGCAGCATTAAATAAAAAAGTGGAAGATTCATCGGCTAATTTCGGTCAACAAAATAAACAGATGGAAGAACAAATTGCATCTTTAGATAAGAAGATGGATAAGAAGATGGAAGATATGAAAAAAGAAATTACCCAGGACATAAAATATGAATTTAAAGAGGAAATACAAACAGTTAAGGAAGTTGTGAACTTTCTGTCAGGTGAACTTAAAGATATGCAAGGTCAGATACAAAATTTAGAGACTAAATCAGAATATGCTACTAAAGAAATTGAACATAATTTGGATATTACAGCATTAGCAGAGATGAGAGAGAAGGAACATATGTTGAGATTGAGAGCAGTTCCTGAGCAAGCAAATGAAGATGTAAGAGAAAGGATTATTTCTGTATTGGCAAAATTTTTAGAGATAAAAGAACAAGACTTAGAGTTGGAAATAGATAAAATCTTTAGAGTGAATTCACGTTATGCTAGAGAAAATAAAGTTCCTAGAGACATATTTATATATTTTGTGAGAAAAGTGGTAAAAGAACAAATTTCGAAGAAACATTACAATAAAAGATTAAATATAGAAGGGAAAGAAATAATTATATTAAAAGAAATACCTTTGAGAATATTAAGGAAAAGAAGAGACTACTCCTTCCTTACAGACAAATTAAAACAACAAAATATCCCATTTAGATGGGTTAAATTAGAAGGTGTATCTTTTATGTTCAAAGGGCAGAGGTTCAGAATAACTTCCATTTTAAAAGCAAAAGCATTTTTAGAAAAATACAAGACAGAAATGGGTGTGCTATCTGGAGATTTGGAAGAAGGAGGAGCGTCATCTAAAGATAAAAAGAGGAATGAATATTTATCCAAGATGGGAGCTGCAGGTCTGGATTTGAAAAAGGGATTTTAACCATCAAAAGAATTATGGAAAATAAATATTTGACATGGAATATTAATGGAGACAATGCCCCACAGAAAAGAAGAAAGATTTTTCATTTCTTGAAAAAATTGAAATTGGACATAATTTGCTTACAAGAGACTCATATTTGCAAAAAAGACACTAAATATTTGATTCAAAAACAATTTGGAGAAGAATTTTGGCTGGAAATAAAAAAATGAAAGGGGTAGTTTTGTATGTACAACCAAAGTTAAACCCAAAATTGATATTAACTGATGATGAAAGACGTTATGTTGCAGTTGAAATTAATATAAAAGGAACTAAAACATTAGTTGTTGGACTTTATGCACCAAATATGGACAAAGGAGTATTTTAAAAAAATTAAATGGACAAACATTTGGACCAAACCTATGAAATTTGGTGTTTTATGGGTGATTGGAATGGAGTAATATACCCTAAGATGGATAGACAATCACAAAAAGAAGTGAAGAGTACACAGGGAAAATTGCCACAAACATTTTTTGACTTAAAAGAGATGTTGGACTTACAAGATATATGGAGACTTATGAATGGGACTTCTAGAGAATACACATATTATTCAGAAAGATTTAAATCACATTCCAGAATAGATATGATTTTGATATCTAAAAGTCTAATGATGGACATTAGTAAAGTTGAAATATTACCCAAGACCCTTTCAGATCATAATCCAGTAATGTTGACTGTTAAAGGAAAAAGGAATGTATTTAGATGGAGATTAAGTTAGTCAATATTTCGGAAAAATGATATAGTTGAGGCATGCAAAAAAAAGTTAAGGGAATATTTTCAACTGAATTCGAACAAAGGCACCAATATTCAGATTGTATGGGATGCCAGTAAAGCATATATGAGGGGTTACTTTATTCAATATAATGCTCAAATGAGGAGAAAGAAACAAGAGAGAATTCAACTGATTTTAGATGAAATAAAAAGTAAAGAGATATGTTTAAGAGATAAGCCAATGGATGATACTTTGCTTACTCAAATTAAATTTTTACAAAAAAAGATATTGATGATATTGACACAAGAGATAGAGACTCAAATGAAATTTACAAAGCAAAAATATTTTGAACATGCTAATAAACCAGGTAGATGGCTGGCTTATAAATTACGGAAACAAAGACAAAAAAAATTAATTTCCAAAATACAACATGAAGGAAAAGTTATGGTGAATAATATAGATATACAAGAAGCTTTTTATGATTATTATTCAAAATTATATAAAAAACAAGAAGTTAACTTGATGGACATTGATGAATATCTGAGTAAACAGAAATTAACTGTTCTTGATGACCAACAAAGATTAATGCTTAATAATCCTATAACAACAGAGGAAATGGTAAAGGCTTTCAAGAAAATTAGTAGTGGAAAAGCACCAGGACCGGATGGCCTGTCAGCAGCTTATTATAAATGTTTCGAAGATGAATTATGTTTACATTTACAGAAGACTATGAATTCGATTTTGGAAACAGGAACAATGCCAGAGACTTGGAAAGAAGCACATATAACATTGATCCCTAAAGAACAACAAGATTTGACTTTAACTAAGAATTATAGACCAATATCTTTACTGAATAATGACTATAAGATTTTTACAACTATATTGGCCGAAAGAATGAAAAACATTCTTAAAAACTTCATCCATCAAGATCAAGCAGGATTTCTGCCAAAGAGACAGTTCCATGACAATGTCCAAAATATATTAGATATATTGGAATATCTGGAACAACACTATGAAAAACAAGCTGCCTTGATATTTATAGATGCTGAAAAACCTTTTAATAATTTAAATTGGCCTTTTATGTTTAAAGTATTAGAAAATATGAATTTTGGAGGAAACTTTATTAAATGGATTAGATCAATATATACTCCCCAATTTGCAAAAATAATTGTCAACGGAGAATTTAGCAAACCATGTGAAATCCAAAAAGGTACAAGACAAGGTTGTCCATTATCTCCACTTTTGTTTATATTGGTATTAGAGGTCTTATTGAGAGATGTTAGACAAGATGAAGGTATCCATGGTATTAAGGTTAAAAAAGAAATTTATAAATTAAGAGCCTTTGCTGATGACTTAGTCTTTACTTTGGAGAATCCACTAGATTCTATTGAATTGAATTATTGATTCAGAAATTGAAAGACTTTGGATTGTTAGCAGGGTTTAAAGTGAATTTACAGAAAACAAAAGTTTTGACTAAAAACATGGACTATCATCAACAAGAGAAATTGAAAGAAATAACTTCGGGAATCTCTGGTGGCCTTCAGGGGCGCTGCTCCACAAGTGACCGGGTGTGAGGCCCTGTTCTTCAAGTTAGGTTCTCGAGAGCAGTTGGGGGTGTTGTTGCTGTACCAGCCTCCCTGCTGCGTAGAAACCTCCCTGCCTGAGCTGCTAGAGGTTGTCTCGGGTTTGGCGGTGGAATTCCCCAGGCTTATGGTTCTGGGGGACTTCAACCTGCCTTCCCTTCCCTGGGACGTGCCTCAGAGGCGGCTCGGGAGTTCATGGCTACCATGGCAGCCATGGGCCTGACTCAGATTATTCGAGACCCGACTCAAGACAGTGGCCTCACTCCGGACTTAGTTTTCTTGTCGGAGCAGTGGCAGGGTGATCTGAAGGGAGAGTTAGATCTGTCCCCACTGTCATTGTAAGATCACACCCTGGTGACCTTGAGATTCTCATATGCCACCCCACTCTGCAGGGAGGCAGGACCCATTCGAATGGTCCACCCCCGGCGACTAATGGACCCTATGAGGTTCCAGAAGGAGCTGGGGGGTATACCCGAGGATCTATTGCAAGGTCCAGCGGAGGTCCTGGCTGCAGCCTGGAATAGGGAAGCGGCCGGGGCCTTGGACAGGATCGCGCCTGTGCAGCCTCTCTTGCCACATCTGACCCGATACTCCCCATGGTTCACGGAGGAGTTGAGGGTCTTGAAAAGGGCTAAGAGACGCCTAGAGCACCGCTGGAGAAAAACAAAGACTGAATCTGACCGAACACAAGCTAGAGTCACGGTTAAGACCTACCTTGTGGCGGTAAGAGTGGCGAAAACATCAATATTTCTCCGCTCTTATTGCGTCCGCAGAATGCCGTCTGACTGCCCTGTTTAAGATAACACAATCTCTTCTGGGGAAGGTGGAGTCTGTGACCCACCTATAGGGCCGTGCGGAATAATTTTCTAAGCATCTGCAGGATAAAATCGCTCAGATTCGTTCTAAGTTAGACTCCAAGCGTGAAGCAGAGTCTGGGGAGATGCCCAGGGAACGTCATTACCTGGTTATCTGGGAACAGTTTGATCCTGTTGGACCTAAGGAAGTGGACAGGATCCTCCAGAGTATGAAGGCCACCACATGCCATCTAGACCCTTGCCCTTCCTGGCTGGTTCAAGCAGCCAGGGAGGTGACCTGTGGTTGGGTCCAGGTGATGGTTAATATATATCTGGAGCAGGGGGTGTTTCCAGATGCTTTTAAGGAGGTGCTGGTATACCCCCTGCTCAAGAAGCCATAGCTGGACCCTACTATATTGGGCAACTTTCGTCCTGTCTCCCACTTCCCCTTTCTGGGGAAGGTGGTTCAGAAAGTGGTGGCCCTGCAACTCCAGAGGATTCTGGATGAAACGGATTATCTGGACCCAGTCAGGTTTCAGGCCGGGATATGGGGTGGAAACTGCATTGGTCACGCTTACAGATGATCTCTGGCGGGAGCGGGATAGAGGAAGTGCATCCATCCTGGCTCTCCTTGATCTCTCAGTGGCTTTCGATACCATTGACCATGGTATCCTTTTGGGACGGCTCGAGGAGTTGGGGGTGGCCGGCGTACTTTTGCGCTGGTTCGCCTCCTTCCTCCAGGGCCGGTCCCAGTGGTAATAGGAGATGAAAGATCTGACTCTCGCCCCCTTGTTTGTGGGGTGCCACGGGTTTGGTTCTTTCACCTCTCCTATTTAATATCTATATGAAACCGCTGGGTGAGATCATCTGTCACCATGGGATGAGATATCATCAGTATGCTGATGATACTCAATTGTACATCTCCATCCCAGGTGAAGTAAGTGATGCAGTGGCCACCCTCTCTCAGTGCCTGGAGGTTGTGGGGGTCTGGATGGGGAACAACAGGCTTCAGCTGAACCCTGGTAAGATGGAGTGGCTGTGGATTGATGGTTCTTCTAGATCTGGGAAATTACCATCCTTGGTTCTGGATGGGGTTGCACTACCCCGTTCGGAATCAGTGTGGAATCTGGGGGTCCTCCTGGACTCACGACTCCTGCTTGAAGAGCAGGTGGCAGTCGTGGCCAGAAGGGCCTTTGCACAGCTTCGTGTTGTGCACCAGTTACGCCCTTTCCTAGATCAGGAGTCCCTCCGTACAGTCACTCATACCCTGGTCATCTCCCACATAGATTACTGCAATGCGCTCTACATGGGGCTACCCTTGAAGTGTATCCGGAAGCTTCAACTGGTCCAAAATGCGGCTGCGCGTGCAGTTATGGGTGCCCCTAGATCGGCCCATGTGACACCTCTGCTGCACCAGCTGCATTGGGTGCCGGTGTGCTTCTGGGTGCAATTCAAGGTGTTGGTTGTGACCTTTAAAGCCCTACATGGCATGGGACCAGGTTACTTGAGGGACCGTCTCATCCCCATAACTTCAAACCGTCCCACTCGATCATTTAGAGAGGGCATGCTTCGGACCACGTCATCAAGGGAGTGTCGTTTGGCGGGGTCCAGAAGGCGAGCCTTTTCCGTGGTGGCTCCCACTCTTTGGAACATTCTGCCCCCAGAGGTGAGACAGGCCCCATCGCTGCTGTCCTTCCGGAAGAATTTAAAGACCTGGCTTTGCCGCCTCGCGTGGGATGGGAATGGGAACAGTTCCTCTTGGGGATGGCTGGTGCCGTAGAGCCCTTTTAATGAGAACATCTATTGCCTATTAGATTTTTTATATTTAATTTATTAGTTTTGTAATGTTTTTTAAATTGTAGTTATTTTTAAAGTTTTTAAATTGTTGTATTGTAAACCGCCCAGAGTCCCCCTTGGGGGAGATGGTGCGGTAATACAAGTATATATATATATATATATATATATATATATATAAATAAATAAATAAATAAATATGGACAGATGTTAAAAAAGACTTGGATCATTGGGAAAAATTACAACTATTATTATTAGGTAGAATTTCAGCAATTAAAATGAATATTTTGCCAAGAATTTTATATCTTTTTCAAACATTACCTATATTGGCATCAGAAGAACCTTTCAAACAATTGCAGCGAGATATTTCTAAGTTTATTTGGCAAGGGAAAAAACCAAGAATAAAATATAAAGTCTTACAAGATTTAAAGGAAAGAGGCAGACTGGGTCTTTTGTTGTTCAGTCGTTTAGTCGTGTCCGACTCTTCGTGACCTCATGGACCATAGCACGCCAGGCCTTCCTGTCCTCCACTGTCTCCCGGAGTTTACTCAAATTCATGTTCATTACATCAGTGATACTATCTAACCATCTCATCCTCTGCCGTCCCCTTCTCCTTTTGCCTTCAGTCTTTCCCAGCATCAGGGTCTTTTCCAGTGAATCCTCTCTTCGCATTAGATGGCCAAAGTAGTTGAGCTTCAGCTTCAATATCTGTCCTTCCAATGAGCAGACAGGGTTGAATTCCTTTAGGATTGACTGATTTGACCTCCTTGCAGTCCAAGGGACTCTCAAGAGTCTTCTCCAGCACCACAGTTCGAAAGCATCAATTCTTCGGCGCTCAGCCTTTCTTATGGTCCAACTCACAGCCATACATTACTACTGGAAAAACCATAGCTTTAACTATACGGACCTTTGTCGGCAAGGTGATGTCTCTGCTTTTTAATATGCTGTCTAGGTTTGCCATAGCTTTCCTCCCAAGGAGCAAGCGTCTTTTAATTTCATGGCTGCAGTCACCGTCTGCGGTGATCTTGGAGCCCAAGAAAATAAAATCTGTCACTGCTTCCATTTCTTCCCCTTCTATTTGCCAGGAAGTGATGGGACCAGATGCCATGATCTGGGTTTTTTTAATGTTGAGTTTCAAGCCAGCTTTTGCACTCTCCTCTTTCACTCTCATCAAGAGGCTCTTTAGTTCCTCTTCACTTTCTGCCATTAGGGTGGTATCGTCTGCATATCTGAGGTTGTTGATATTTCTCCCGGCAATCTTAACTCCGGCTTGTGATTCATCCAGCCCGGCATTTCCCATGATGTACTCTGCATATAAGTTAAATAAGCAGGGTGATAATATACAGCCTTGTCGTACTCCTTTCCCAATTTTGAACCAGTCGGTTGTTCCATGTCCGGTTCTAACTGTTGCTTCTTGACCCGCATACAGGTTTCTCAGGAGACAGGTAAGGTGGTCTGGTACTCCCATCTCTTTAAGAACTTGCCACAGTTTGTTGTGATCCACACAATCAAAGGCTTTAGCATAGTCAATGAAGCAGAAGTAGATGTTTTTCTGGAACTCTGTTGCTTTTTCCATGATCCAGCGAATGTTGGCAATCTGATCTCTAGTTCCTCTGCCTCTTCGAAACCCAGCTTGCACTTCTGGTAGTTCTCGGTTCACATACTGCTGAAGCCTAGCTTGTAGGATTTTGAGCATAACCTTGCTAGCATGTGAAATGAGCACAATTGTACGGTAGTTTGAGCATTCTTTGGCATTGCCTTTCTTTGGAATTGGAACTGACCTTTTCCAATCCTGTGGCCACTGTTGAGTTTTCCAAATTTGTTGGCATATTGAGTGCAGCACTTTAACAGCATCATCTTTTAGGATTTTAAATAGCTCAGCTGGGATACTGTCTTCTCCGCTAGCTTTGTTGTTAGTAATGCTTCCTAAGGCCCACTTGACTTCACTCTCTAGGATGTCCGGCTCAAGGTCAGTGACCACACCATCGTATTTATCAGGGATATTAAGATCTTTCTTGTATAGTTCTTCTGTGTATTCTTGCCACCTCTTCTTAATCTCTTCTGCTTCTGTTAGGTCCCTGCCTTTTTTGTCCTTTATCATGCCCATCTTTGCACAAAACGTTCCCTTGATATCTCCGATTTTCTTGAAGAGATCTCTAGTCTTCCCCACTCTATTGTTTTCCTCAATTTCTTTGCATTGTTCATTTAAGAAGGCCTTCTTATCTCTCCTTGCTATTCTCTGGAATTCTGCATTCAGTTGTTTATATCATTCCCTTTCTCCCTTGCCTTTTGCTTCCCTTCTTTCCTCGGATATTTGTAAAGCCTCATCAGTCAGCCACTTTGCTTTCTTGCATTTCTTTTTCTTTGGGATGGTTTTAGTTGCTGCCTCCTGTACAATGTTACGAACCTCCATCCATAGTTCTTCAGGCACTCTGTCTACCAGATCTAATCCTTTAAATCTATTCCTCACCTCCACTGTATATTCATAAGGGATATGATTTAGGTCATACCTGATTGGTCTAGTGGTTTTCTCTACGTTCTTCAATTTAAGCCTAAATTTTGCGATAAGAAGCTCATGATCTGAGCCACAGTCAGCTCCAGGTCTTGTTTTTTGTTTGCTGATTGTATAGAGCTTCTCCATCTTTGGCTGCAAAGTATATAATCAATCTGATTTCGGTATTGACCATCTTGTGATGTCCATGTGTAGAGTCGTCTCTTGTGTTGTTGGAAAAGAGTGTTTGCTATGACCAGCGTGTTCTCTTGACAAAACTCTATTAGCCTTTGCCCTGCTTCATTTTGTACTCCGAGGCCGAACTTGCCTGTTATTCCGGTTATTTTTTGACTTCCTACTTTAGCATTCCAGTCCCCTATGATGAAAAGGACATCTTTTTTTGGTGTTAGTTCTAGAAGGTGTTGTAGGTCTTCATAGAACCGGTCAACTTCGGCTTCTTCGGCATCAGTGGTTGGGGCATAGACTTGGATCACTGTGATGTTGAATGGTTTGCCTTGGATTCGAACTGAAAGCATTCTGTCGTTTTTGAGGTTGTACCCCAGTACTGCCTTTCCCACTATTTTATTGACTATGAGAGCTACTCCATTTCTTCTAAGGGATTCTTGCCCACAGTAGTATATATAATGGTCTCCTGAATTAAATTCGCCATTCCTGTCCATTTTAGTTCGCTGATTCCCAAGATGTCGATGTTCAATCTTGTCATCTCATGTTTGACCACATCCAGCTTACCTTGATTCATAGATCTTACATTCCAGGTTCCTATGCAATATTGTTCTTTACAGCATCGGACTTTCCTTCCACTTCCAGACACATCCACAACTGAGCATCCTTTCGGCTTTGGCCCAGCCGCTTCACTCTTTCTGGAGCTACTCGGAATTGCCCTCCGCTCTTCCCCAGTAGCATTTTGGACACCTTCCGACCTGAGGGGCTCATCTTCCGGCATCATATCTTTTAGCCTTATGATACTGTCCATGGGTTTTCTTGGCAAGGATACTGGAGTGGTTTGCCATTCCCTCCTCCATTTTTGGACCACGTTTTGTCAGAACTCTCCATCATGACCTGTTCTTCTTGACCTGACTTCATTGAGTTACGCAAGCCCCTTCGCCACGACAAGGCAGTGATCCATGAAGGGGAGACTGGGTCTACCGGATCTGAAATTATATTATGCTGCTTGTTGTTTGGTATGGATTAAAGAGTGGATAGTTTTGAAAAATGAAAAACTATTGAATTTGGAGGGTCATGAATTAAGATTGGGATGTCATGGATATTTGTGGTATGACAAAGTAAAAGTCAATGTGGACTTTAAAAATCATTATATCAGAAGATCTTTGTTAAGAATTTGGAATAAATATAAACTAACTTTATATTATAAAAGACCTTTATGGATTTCCACACAAGAAGCATTTCATAGAACAGAAGTAAGAGTTAAAGATAAATGGCTGACTTACAAAGATTTTTTAAAAAAAGAACAAGGACAATATAAAACTAAATCAAAAGAACTGGCCTCAGAAGGATATACTTTTCAATGGCTTTTATATATGCAACTTGTAGAAAAAATTAAATCAGACAAAAAAGAACTTGAATTTGAACAAACCAAATCAGAATTTGAGATACAATTATGTGAGACAGATGATCATTTAATTGCTAAAATGTATAAATTATTGTTAAAAGGTGAAATGGTAGAGGAGCAAGTTAAAGACTGCATGATCAAATGGGCAAAAAATATTGGTCATAATATTCAAATGCAACAATGGGAAGATATGTGGACTAAAGGACTAAAATTTACTTTGTGTTATAATTTGAAGGAAAATTTCTACAAGATGATGTACAGATGGTATATGACCCCACAAAAGCTAGCTAGAATGTATGGAAATGTTTCCAACTTGTGTTGGAAATGTAAAAAAAAAAGAGGGGTCATTTTACCATATGTGGTGGACATGTGAGATTGCAAAGAAGTTTTGGACTCAAATACACTCATTGATGCAAAATATTCTACAAATTTGAGTTCCATTTAAACCAGAACTATTTCTATTGGCAATATCAGAAGAACAAATAGGAAAACAATTTATAAGAATTACGCAATATATGATTACAGCAGCAAGACTCATATATGCACAAAATTGGAAAAATCAGACTATACCTACGATACAGGACTGGATGTTAAAAGTAATGGATATGGCAGAAAATGATAAATTGACATGTTTATTAAAAGAAAATTCAAATTATTATTTTCTCAAAGAGTGGAAACCATTAACGGACTATTTGCAAAATGCAGGGGGGGCAAAGCTTATATGGGGATTTGAAGACTAAAATATATATAAATTGATATATTAGACAAGAAATGTTTTTTAATGTTATAAATAGAACTAGCATGTAAGATGAATCTTTTTAAATCACTATGACCAGGGATAAATGGGAAGTTGACTAATTTCTATGTTTCATCTTTTTCTTTTTTTCTTATCTTTACTACACTCTTTTTCTTCTTTCTTTGCTTTGTATTTCTATTTCTTTTTCCGTTTCCAACTTTTATCTATGTATATATAAAACTTAATAAAATATATTAAAAAAAAGAACATTATTAGGAGCATGAAGATTTACCTATACATTAAGTAACTATGGAGGTAACTAATATTGTTAGTCTTCTTAACTTATTAATACAACTGGATGTACTTACTGTGATGAGAAACAAATGACTTTACAACTTTCTTCAGATCAAGAAATTCTGCCATGCAGTTTTTCAGAAACAAGCAGAGCACTTATCTACTGATGTTTCTGCAACAGAGTCTGTTTCTCTGGATCTATCTGCTTTTCAGGGGGCTGTTTTGTTTTATCTAAAGATCTGCAATTGTCAGTGATTGCTTGCTTGACATTTTCAAAGTTATTTTAGAAAAAATGGGATGGGTTCCTCTGAGAACCAAAGAAAGAAAAAGAAAAACTTTTTGAATCAGACCAAGCTTTCTGGTCCCCTTTCCAAACCAGCTTTTTCTTCCTGTCAGTGATCATTGGGTGGGAAGGATGGGGCTTGACAAAGAAGGCAGTACCAGGTCAGTTGAAATCTGCAGGTGAGATCATTGCACATGGTATTGGGCCCTGGACATCCACGCAAGGAGAGTGTGGAAGGAAATCATTTGTGTCATTATGTCTTTGTGCAAATGAAGATTAACAATCTTCATTTGTTAGCGGCCATGTGCAGCTAACACAAATTGCATGAGTCCTGTCATCTGTGTGATTGTGTATGTGATATCATTGTGGTTTCTGATGGATACCTCTGTGACAAACCTCAGGCCTTATGCATGGTCTCACCCAACCAATTCCTGCTCAGGTGTTGGAGATAACCTTATTTATGTGGCTTCACTGACTAAACTCACTTCTCCCCAGTAGCTTATAGCAACTTCATTGCATTACTCAGCAAACATTGAAGTGATATAAAGCCTGTCTTCATTGCTGTTTTATTTGAGCCAATGATGGTTGGGCCAAAAGAGTTGATTTGGATAGTGGCAAGATATAAATGCAACAAAGAAACAAGATGCTAGAAGATGTTATATGTTGCTAGTAGGAAGGGATCACAGGCTACTTTAAAAACCAAGGCTCTTTAAAATAATTGATTCAAGCTACAGGAACATAATATCCTATGATTATATTTTGTGATACGCTGCTGGGAGGTTCAGTCAGTTGGATGCAGGAGCAAAAGGAAGAACGGGTAATCTATAAAGTAGCATCTCCATCTCCTTGCCATCTCTTGGAGCGATTCCTGCTGAGAAGACATAACATCAGCAAGACAAGGACTAGGAAAGGATGGCAAGAAAGGCAAACGAAATCAATAAGGCTTCTCTAAATTCAGTTTACATGTAAACGTACATGAAGCCCACAGCTAGCTGTTTCTCAGGCTTATTTTGATAGGAAGTGACAGGATGGTACACATTCCATTTGCTTATTCCTTCCTGTTCTTAGTCTTTTTCAGCAGACAAGAGAAGAGAGAAGCACAAGAGACACATTTTGGTTTTGTAACTAAAAATCGTCTCTCTTTTGTCCCATTAAGTTTCTTCAGAGAAGCTAAGCAGGCATCAAGTTGGCTTTCTTGCTTAGTTTCCAGTTACTGTTCTCCTTAACCAATTTAATACCAAATGCACCATAGTCAAAGGTTGCATTGTCTAAATCAGTGATTTAGAATTCAGTTCTTGGCAGTCAAGAGGACCCTCAGGTTTATTACTGGCCCCTCCTCCTCCCTTCCCCCCCAAACAGAATAAGGAACCCAATCCAGTTTATATTCAAGTCAGTAGTCATATTAAAGTTTGAATCAAGAAAATGAGGAATATGGTGTCTATATAATTAAGTGAATCATTTGTAGTTTTTGACTTCTGCAGGATGGCTTTCAGTATTTTTTCCCAAGGTTGGAGGGAAAAAAGCTTTCATATGCATATCTATAATATGTTAGTTGATGGCATATTACATGGAGCGATAATTCTGAGTGCAAAGGCACCTTTGAATCCATTCCCTTATGTTACTTCTGTACATGTTGTTGTTGTTGTTGTTGTTGTTCAGTCGTTTAGTCGTGTCCAACTCTTCATGACCTCATGGACCATAGCACGCCAGGCCTTCCTGTCCTCCACTGTCTCCCGGAGTTTACTCAAATTCATGTTCATTACATCGGTGATGCTATCTAACCATCTCATCCTCTGCCGTCCCCTTCTCCTTTTGCCTTCAGTCTTTCCCAGCATCAGGGATGCTATCTAACCATCTCATCCTCTGCCGTCCCCTTCTCCTTTTACCTTCAGTCTTTCCCAGCATCAGGGTCTTTTCCAGTGAGTCCTCTCTTCGCATTAGGTGGCCAAAGTATTTGAGCTTCAGCTTCAGTATCTGTCCTTCCAATGAGCAGTCAGGGTTGATTTCCTTTAGGATTGACTGATTTGACCTCCTTGCAGTCCAAGGGACTCTTAAGAGTCTTCTCCAGCACCACAGTTCGAAAGCATCAATTCTTCGGCACTCAGCCTTCCTTATGGTCCAACTCTCACAGCCATACATTACTACTGGGAAAACCATAGCTTTAATTATATGGACCTTTGTCGGCAAGGTGATGTCTCTGTTTTTTAATATGTTGTCTAGGTTTATTTTGTACCTACATTATGTTCATACATGTATTTAATTAAACATGGCTAACAGAGAAAGCTTTACTGTTTACTGCAGCAGCATCTGCAGGCTCTCGTTGATTTTATCAGCTTTTGAAAGCCCTGCCCTTTGGGATGTGGGGGCAAGATCATGACCCATACGGAAAAGGGGCAGGGGTTGTGTTGCAATGTCACAATACTGTATCACTCAGACCTCTCCTGTTCTCTTCTACCCTTCCCCATTCCTGGGGATGTCAATGGTTTACTGACATGATAAAGTGAAGTCTTTCCAGTTCTATCTAAAGTTTTGAACATGAAAAAAACCACACTTTTCTACATTCAAAGTTTTTAGAAAAGCCTTTAAAAATAGCACAGTACATTCAAAGTTAAGTGGCTGTATCAGTATTACATGAAAGACAATGGCAATGACATGTCATTCTCACTGCAGCTATCAGGCTGTCAACAAGCTTCTCTTCAGGAGAGCCCTTGGATTCAGCATAGAAACTGTAGCAGCTGGAAGGGGGAAATCACTGAGGAAGGGAATGAAACCCAATGGGGTTACTGCTTTTAAAACTTACAGTATTTTTGCTTAGGGAAACTTCAGACTTACAGTTCTCTGCTGCAGGAGAGAAATCAGATTAAGAAAATGAGATATGCAGAAAGCTGAGTGCTAGTATCTGTCAGATTTCTTATACTATATGATATTGGTAAATTGGATTTCTTTTCAATGCAAAAGTGTTTTGGCAAATTGCATCTTTTACAAAG
The DNA here is from genome assembly GCA_023362775.1 of Charina bottae. NCBI lineage: Eukaryota > Metazoa > Chordata > Lepidosauria > Squamata > Charinaidae > Charina > Charina bottae. Next base: position 5,362,799 of record JALMGJ010000009.1, read on the forward strand.
CAAAAGCATTCTCATGGTGACGTGAATGCCAGGTGGCTGGACAACAGAGAAGCCTTGGCTTTGTTTACATCTTCATTAGATATGAAGCTAGAAGGTACCATATTATGGCTAGCAATGGAAATCTTCCCATGAGAAGATATCCTCCTGATGTCCTTCCGTGGGAAGACTTGCCAAGGCCCCCCTGAGCAAGAAGGAGGGGGAAACTCATGCTATGTGCTTTAGGCCTAATGCTTTAGGCCTAGTGTGTGTGTAACAGCTAACTTCCAGCCAATCAGAATGCTAGAAGGTCTGAATATACAACCATGCAAAAATTGTGTTCTATGTCTTCTTGATTTCTAGTGTCTCTTAGCCATGTAGTTCTTCATGTGTTCACTTCCCGTGGACTGGGCAGAGTGAGCTATGCCTGGCTTTGGGTATAGGCCATGGCAGGAACTCTGGCCCTGGGATCAATACACGGAACTCTGCTTATAAGTTTGTTTTGTTTTTCCTTTTTACAATGATGTATCCTGTATATTCATCTTTTTCATATTTGCGATAATGTGATTGTATCTGCATTATTGCCTTATGCTAAACAGTAAACACTGTTGGCCCTAACAAGCTGCATTCTTGTCTGTTTATTCTCAAGCCTCAGTTTTTCCCCTTTAAGCCAGCATATACCCCATCAGGTTATGGTTGCCCAGAGAGAAATTTGCGTTTTCTTTGCTGCGTTGGACCTGGCTGTAAAAGGGAGTTTGTTTTTAGAGGCTGATTTCGGAGTAAACATGTTTTCTTTGAGTGGTCAGCAATGGCTGAACAGTGTCTGGTCAGTCTGCCATTTTTTTTTTTCCATAAGTTTTATTAATTTTAAAATACACATTAAAAGCTAATACAAAAGAAAAGAAATAGAAATACAAAGTAAGAAAAGGGAAAAGAAAAAGTGAAGTCAAAAAATAACAAACAAGAAAAAATATAGAAAATAGATGTCCTCCAATTTATCCTTGAACTTTAAGTACAACAATTAACTTTAAATGTTAGTCCTTAATACAATACACAGAAACTTTTCTTTGTCATATACCCTTTGATTTCTATAATCCAATCTTCTGTTCTTCATATAGGTTTCACCTTTCTTGATATCTTCCAACAATCCATCTCTGGTTTCTACTCCTTAGAATAGTAATCAAATGTTCGTTGTTGCATCAATTAAATGTTTTCCATTTGCTCTTTCCATTTTTACATCTATATTTATATCTTCAATAAAGTCCAATTAGTAAAACAAATAAAGGCCTTATCTACGTCTAATAAAATACAGTATATTCTGTTCATGTTATGACTATATATTCCATTAATACATAATCTAACATATTACATAACATAATACATAATATAGCAAAAATACAAAACCTAACATAACATATATTTATTTATTATTTCAATTTATTCCCCGCCCATCTCCCTTGCAAGGGACTCTGGGCGGGTTACAACAATTGAAAGTCTAAAAATACAAAAACAGTATCTAAAATACATTGAATAATAATAATAATAATAATAATAATAATAATAATAATAATAATAATTATATAAAATTATATAAAAATAATAAGTATAACCTAATACATACAACATATTCTTGTAATAACCTACATTCTAATTCCATCTCATCATCTCATTGTCTTCTCATAAATGTGTCTCCAGAAAGAGTAATATATAATATCAACCTATTTATTTATAATCTTGTATCTTACACTTAAAATATCATGTTTTTATGCATCTGTAAATTTCTCATATCTGTGCTTACTCTGTGTACAATACCAAATCCGCATTTTCATTCACCTTGCATTCCAAATCAATATCAATAAATCTCCTGTTTAGGTTATGCCAATATCACAATATGCAACTTGTTTATTTCTGTAACTCATATGGGATATCAAAATGTTTATTTTGCCATATCTATCAATTTGCATATTAAAATCTTCCTGTCTCAGCTGCCACAATGTATTTATGCCCAAACATTTAATAGACCACTTCCTGTAAGATATCATAATCTTCTTCTGTACCAATACATTCAAAGTCCTCTTTCCCTGTTTCTCTACTGGTTCGAAAAATCTTTCCTCTGTTTCTAAATCTGTCCCTTGTACCTTCTGTTCCTGAGCCACCAAAACTATTAATATACGTTCTATGGATTTCTTAATTTGCAAAAATTTTTTGCTGGTTTCTTCCTTAAAATCCTGAAGTACTGTGAGAAAGGCCATTATTTATTGTTCAAAGCGTAATCAACTGCCGTAGTCAAAACAAAAAAAATTCTCAGGGAGCAAGGAACAGCTGTTCTATTATTTATCAATAATGTCTATTTCTTTAAGTGAGAAAAGCTTTTAAAGTAAGAGATGAAAAAATTCCACAGAGCAGTATTTCAAACAGTTTGTAAAGGGAGAGATGAAAATATATTCCAAATGAAAAATAGTCCTTTCTAAAAAAAAATAGAAAAAGAAAAAAAAAAAGGCAGAGAGGCACACATTCTCTATACTTTATTCTTTATTCTTCTTTATTCTTCAGGCTGCAAGCTGCTTAACCCAAACAAACAATTTCTCAAAAGTCAGTTAGTTTGTGAGTGAGAAATACCAACAAAGTCTCTTAAGTCCCAATTTCTCTGATACAAAAGAAAGGCAGAAAAATACAAAACTTGTTCACTATGTTGCCAAAATAAAATCTATCAAACTTCCACCAAAATTAATTATAACAAAGAAAACACAAAATTAGCCAACATTTTGAACGAAGTCCAAAGATAAATTTTAGAATAATAAAAATGTACTAATCTGAAAAAGAAAACTAATATAAGGTGATCTAAAAGCTGGCTGTCACTCTTGTGTCTCCCAAGAGACTTACTGTTCTCTGCAGAGCTAGAATCCTCTTTCGGCCATTTCATTGCATTCACTCCCCGTTCTTCTCCGCGGTGGAAACAACAAAGAAAAACAGGAGTGTGCAATTACAATGGCTCTGTGAGCAATCTTCTGGTTCCCCCTTCTCCAGGGGGAAACTTCAGTGGTCCGTAGACCCCTGCAAACAAGATAGAAAGTTAGCCAGGTCTCAGAGCTCAGAGCTCTGAGAAACTCTGACTTGTCGAGCTGCCAGCCAGGCTTGGAGTGTGTGGTCAGTCTGCCATTTGAGGCTTTAGATGGCACAAACTATCTGACCTGGTGTGTGGAGATGGAATCATTCTTTTTGCAAGGAAAAGATTTGTGGCAGTATGTGGCAAATCCACTTCCAGAGATCCCTAGAGGATTCGGAGAGAATCTCTCTGAAGGAGTGCAAGCATATTTGGACTGTGCTTATGGTATTTTTGCTTTTGGGACTCAACTCCTCTGAATGGAATTATATCAGCTACCCAAGGACTGAGAAATGGGTGCTGAGCGGCTGTTGGAGCCTTTAATACACAGTGGAGCTCTGTTGCCCTTGGTGGTCTACTAAGACAGCTTTATAGTTTGAAGCTGCAACCGGTGAGACTGTGATAACCCACCTTGGTGAGTTCAAGACTTTGTTTGCTGCATTTGAACAAGAAGGCTTGTTTTTCTGAGGCTGTGAAAAAGTGTGCGTGATTTTTGTCAAGCCTGGACAGCAGTTTTGAGTTACTGGTCGAGATTATTTACTGTGGATTATTGTACAAGCCACTTCCAGGAGCCGTCTGAGAGTGTTCCAGCTGAAGTAAAACCTGGTATGGAATTTACATTTGCCGTGGTTTGTTGTGATTCTACAAGGCTGTTCCCTGCCCCGATGTCCAGCGGATGCAATAGGCCTGGTTTACGAAGGGAGGGGACGCCAGATGCCAGGAGTCAGCTGAACAACGAATCCGAGTTTTCTACTCTGCCGGGCTGCTGTTGTGTAAGCATTTCTCTACAGAGACTCTGTTTTTGAATTCAGCTCGCTGTAAAGTTTGTAAACATGGACGGTTATTGTTACAAATTTTAGCCTTGAGTTCAGCAAGTAATTTTAGCTGATATTTCTGTGTAAGAAATGTGTATGTGTACACTTGTTGTTTTTCTCTCCTCAGTGTTCCAGCCCTGGTCAAGTCTGAGTATACTTGGTGCTGAATGTTTCATTGTGATATGAAACTGCTTATGATATGAGGCTGAGTGTGTTAGAGACAAACCTGTAACATCAAGTGTGTGAGATGCTGTGGAGATTGTGTGGACAGGACATTGTGTGTTTTATGTTCCCCACATCATAAATGCATCCATAAAGTTTTCACAAAGTACTGGGGTATCCCGGGATGGGAGAGTGTGTCTCAGATAGCCAAATGCATTCTGAGTTAGAACCCAGGAAATGTGCAAAAGTTCCTTGATTGTGTTGTGTGTAAACAATCTAAAAAAAAATCAGAACTGTGTCTGTTGCTAGGCAAAATAACAGAGTGTTAACTAGACCATTTCAGTTGGTTCATAGAGACCTAGTTAGCCCCCATGTCCCAAGTAATGGTGGGGTGCGAGTTTCATTTTCCTTCTGGTTGATGATCCTACCTGCTTGTGTTGTTGCTACTTGTTGAAGTCTAAAGCAAAGGTCTGTGCTCGCTTTGAAGTGTATGTAGCAATGGTAGGATGAAAATAAGGTCAGTTTCAGTCAGATTGTAGTGGAGTGTTCCTGAGCCATTTGTTCCAGAATTGGCTTTGTAGGAAAGTATTCTCCCAGAGACTTGCCAATGTTGGAATTCTTGTTGAGTGTTGGTGTTGTGAATACCATTAAAAATAGCCTGCTGTTAGTTGCTCAGGTGCCATCCCATGTCTGGGGAGAGGCTGCCTTGATTGCAGTGTGTGTTTTCTAACTAACAGGTTGTAGAATTCAACTGTAAAAAAGAAGTTAGTTTTTCTTTGGTATGGCAAGCGCCCTTCACTGAAGTACCTGCATGTCTGTGAAACATTTGTGTGTGTTCACAACCCCAGGTCACAGAGAAGGAAGAACCAAGGAAGCAGAGTGCTTCAGGTTGTTGGTTGTTGGTTGTTGATTAAAATCCAAGGCTTAACGGTGTTTCATTAAGCCATGGTCGAATCCAAATCTCCAGAAGTGTTTTAGTGTTTAAGCAGCCTACTGGTTGGGAAAGGTTATGCTAAGGTTGCAGAGGTATTGCTGCATTGCTAGTGTAAAACCCACTGTCCATGGTTCAGTAGATGGGCAAAAACCAGTTCAGGTTTCTTCTGTTCCCCAGTCTCCGAGTGTGAAAAGGGCCCCTCAGGTGAAGGAGTGGAAATTTCACCTGAGCAGTTGCAGGGCCTGGAGGGGGAGTCAGGTATTAGGGAAAAGAGATGGTGATGAGGAAGCACAGTGGTCATTCCTCATGGGTCTTCTTATTCCAGGGTGTGAAGCCTGACAGATTTGTGATTTAGCAGGTGACAGTGTGTCAAGTTACCTGAGAAAACCCAGTCTTTGCTAGATGTGTTGCTCCTGCCTTTGAGAGGCATGAAGAACGTTGGAACACAGCTGTGGATAGTCAGTCTGAGTTTTGGTGAAGTGTTAAAAGTAACCAACCTATCCTTTGTTTTAGTAGGTTTAGTAGGTTTTGTAGGTTCCAGATGAGTGTTCAGAAAGACATTTCTTTCTGATAATACTATGCAGTGTAAAGCCAGTGTTGCCCAGGGATTTGTTTCACAAAAAGGAGTTTGTGAACTGTGGATCTAGTGTATGCACCCACAGCTAGGCCAGAATATTGACGTGTGGTGCGTTTTCTAGTTGCGTAGCGTGAAACAGGTGTCCATTTACATATTGTGATGTTGGCACAGCATATTTGAATGTAGATCTCCCTGAAACAGTGTGTGTAAGGCAAGCGTTTTGGCTCTACATGTGTGGCAGTTCCCAAACAATTCATTGATTTAACAGGGTGCTTTATGGATTTTAAAGCAGGCCAGTCATTGATAGCATGGTGCAGATGCTAACTGAGATGTGAGAACAGTCACGTGCTGTTTTCTGTGGTACATAAGAAAGTGTAGAAGTTTGTGTAGGACTTCGTACTTATGTAGTTGTTTTCTGCTTAGAAACTGAAGTTTTCCACCTTGAATAAGAATTTGTCAGCCAGCTGAGGTAGTATTTCCAGCTGAGGAAGTAAGGCACAAATTCAAACATTTATCTTGGTGTTGAAGTTACAAGAGCCCAGAACAGAGATAGTTCTTGAGAGTGTCAAATGACAGAGTGTTACAGAGTGTCATTTGTGTAAAGGAAAGCTTATCCTTAATTTGTTGTACAGTTTATCACTCTACAGTAACGCAGTGGACATGCCCTGAGTTAGTTTTGCCCAGGTAGGATACCAAGCTTGTAAAATGATTTGGCCCTCCATGTGAGCTTGCAAATGGGTGGGGGAAAAAAAGGTCCTGCGAAAAAAAATATATCCTGCGGCAGGATTGGAATTCCTTATCTATGCTGACTGAGTTTTTGCAAAGGAGGGGACAGAACATTTGCGGGCAATGTTTTTCTGTTTCTCTGTACTGTTTCTGTTCCTGCATAATTTGTATTATTATGTATTTGTATGTATCTGAATAAAACATTGCATGAAATGTATATTGTGCATTATACATATGTGTAACAAGTGTTTTTAAACCATTTTCTAGTGTTGATACTATTGGTTGTAAAAACTGTAACTTGAATAGTGTAATTATTACATGTATTAACCTTTGTTGTTTCTGTTTCTGTACAAATGTATTTTAAAGCTTTGAACAACTTCCATCATTGTTTGCATTGTGTCGAAATCCAGTGTGGAGGGGTGTCAGATTTCTTATACTATATGATATTGGTAAATTGGATTTCTTTTCAATGCAAAAGTGTTTTGGCAAATTGCATCTTTTACAAAGCAAAAGCATTCTCATGGTGACGTGAATGCCAGGTGGCTGGACAACAGAGAAGCCTTGGCTTTGTTTACATCTTCATTAGATATGAAGCTAGAAGGTACCATATTATGGCTAGCAATGGAAATCTTCCCATGAGAAGATATCCTCCTGATGTCCTTCCGTGGGAAGACTTGCCAAGGCCCCCCTGAGCAAGAAGGAGGGGGAAACTCATGCTATGTGCTTTAGGCCTAATGCTTTAGGCCTAGTGTGTGTGTAACAGCTAACTTCCAGCCAATCAGAATGCTAGAAGGTCTGAATATACAACCATGCAAAAATGGTGTTCTATGTCTTCTTGATTTCTAGTGTCTCTTAGCCATGTAGTTCTTCACGTGTTCACTTCCCGTGGACTGGGCAGAGTGAGCTATGCCTGGCTTTGGGTATAGGCCATGGCAGGAACTCTGGCCCTGGGATCAATACACGGAACTCTGCTTATAAGTTTGTTTTGTTTTTCCTTTTTACAATGATGTATCCTGTATATTCATCTTTTTCATATTTGCGATAATGTGATTGTATCTGCATTATTGCCTTATGCTAAACAGTAAACACTGTTGGCCCTAACAAGCTGCATTCTTGTCTGTTTATTCTCAAGCCTCAGTTTTTCCCCTTTAAGCCAGCATATACCCCATCAGTATCAGCCAATATTGCATGACTGCACACGTATAGTGATCTTCCTTCCTTCCTTCCTTCCTTCCTTCCTTCCTTCCTTCCTTCCATCCATCCATCCATCCATCCATCCATTTCATGCATATCCGTATTGCTTGCATGTTCAGTTTAAATTCATTTTTATTCATGCAAACCAAAATAATTCCTATTGCAAGCATCCAGTAATAATAAAGTACTAGAATGTGAAATGAAGAGAGACCATAGAGGAAAAAAATTCCCCAGCATGTTCAGAAGTGCTTTGGTCCTAATATCTATCAACTGGAGTTTGCTTCTAACATCTGGCCTGGCATAGAAACAACTCTGCTTTTCCTACCTGTGGGTCTTTCTTGGGCCATCAGAAGCCAATGGTTTGTGGTACCGTGTTGTCTTCGCAATGAAACCCAATTTTCATGGGCCTAATGTCTGTGGCACAGTGAGCTTCAAGATACAATTACAGTGAGCAGGCAGAGTAAATCTAGATTCAGTTTACAACAATTACTACAGTCTATGGGATACCTTGCTGAGCCAATCCAACTGAACTTACGATGAAAGTTTGTATTGTTTTTTATAAAAAGGATTTCCAAAATCAGTCTGCTCTGTTTACCAGTTTCTGAAGGGAAAACAGAACATCCATTTAACACCATAACTGTACTCAAATAAACATGAAATAAAACACAAGAAGGGTTGTGCATGTGGTAATTTTTTTAAAAAAAAATCTGTATGGACTGCATCCAATCTGCCTCAATAAGGTGTAGCCTTGCAGAAGTGTATCACTTTGTCTCAATGCAGCAAAACAGCTGGTTGGGTTTAGAATGCCTCAACTGACTACTTTGCTTTGTCAGTGGCTACTTCTTATGAGTGAAATCCAAGGGGCTCCATTCTGCCCCTTGGAAGTGGGGTATTCTGTTGCTTTCCAGTTATGCATCAAAGCAAAGCATTGCTTAAATCTTTGTTGCAGCAAATGTTCCTTCCAGATCTGCTTAATCTTATTACATTTTTACAAAAAGTCTTTCTTCAAGCCTTTGTGCCAATTATTTGTATTTGATGTTTTGTATGGAGTAATTATTTTATACATAAGCTCATTTGGTTCATCAGCCGTTGAGCATTAGTGATAGTATAATGAGCAAAGACAACTGTAAACCCTCTTTGAATAATTGTCATTTGAACAGGAAACACCTAAAGCCCTCAGTATCAATCACAGCCAAACCCAGAAAACCTGCCTATATATCACAATGCATTTCATGATCTTCAAAGATGATGATACATCTACTTAAATTCCAATTACATTTTGATGCTGTACTATTATGGCTAGGACATACTGAGATTCTAGTGTAGAAGCTAACCATGGTGGGTTTCTCCCAATCCAAGCCACCATTACTGTAAAAGGGATATAATTAAATGAATGACAAGAATACCAGTCAGTGCCCTCTGAAGACCCATTGGAAGTAATGAGAGTGATGAAAATAACTTATAATGAGAATACTAAAATAAATGCCAACCACAAAGTAAGTATGGAGTGGATTCTGAGAACAAATGGAGTGGGTCACAGGGATAGAACACATTAAGAAAAGCCAAGAAAAATGTTTGGAAACCACAATAAAGGATCTTGAAAGCATGAGATAATGACCCTTAGGTATTCTTTCCAGTCCCTGAATGAAATAAACAAAAATAAATGCATTTCAGCTACAATAAAAGTATGTGTTCATAAGCATTTTTACTTGCAAAGAAGTCTTATTTACCCTCTACTCTTCGTGTAACTTCCATGGTTAGAAATTTGTAACTGCTTCTCTGAAGCCATTTACCTGTGCTTTATCTCAATTCAGAAATGTTTTGTCAACATTTTCTTTTAAGTGTGCTATCACCATTCATTATAAATGCATTGACGGTAAAAAAAACAGAAAAACAACAGTGAGATGGCTGAATTAATTTAGCCGTGCATCTTTCCCAGAAGCATGTATTTGTATATTTTGCTTTACATTACAAGTGCTAATGATATCTTATCTCAAGATCTTTGAATAATGAAGTAAGTACTTTATCCACGAAGTGAACCAAATTCACAGTTGTACCAAAGTGACATTAATGTATAGTGAGGTAGCATGGAGAAAATGCAGTCTGAACTATCAGTGGTAAAAGAAAATTTTAAAAAAAATCTGAGAAAGATATGCACACTGAATGTCAACCAGTTATTTTACTAAAAGTTTAATAATAATAATAATAATAATAATAATAATAATAATAATAATTTTTATTTTCTATCCCACCTTTATTATTTTTATAAATAACTCAAGGCAGCAAACATACCTAATACTCCTTCCTCCTCCTATTTCCCCCACAACAACAACCCTGTGAGGTGAGTTGGACTGAGAGAGAGTGACTGGCCCAAGGTCACCCAGCCGGCTTTCATGCCTAAAGTGGGACTTTAGTCTCCTGGTTTCTGACCCATTGCCTTAACCACTAGACCAAATAATAATATTCCAGAGATAACTTAGTGCCTATGTGTTCTTTGAGGGACCACCTCTTCCTGATTACGTTTGCCTTTCCCATCAGGTCTGGAAGAATATGAATATGGCAGGGGTATGCTATGGGTCCCATCTGTTAAGGAGTTACAGCTGGTGGGACCCAGGAGACAAGCCTTTTCTGTCATGGTACTCACCCTCTGGAACATCACCCCGCTGTGATGGAATGAGAGGGCGACCTTGGGGAACAGAGAGAAGAGATGCTGCCTAGGGAACGATCACATAAAAGGAAAGGAAGTCCACGAGAGGGTAATGGTCTAAAGAAGAAACTTAGGAAAGACCCACCCTGACCACTCAAGTGATAAATAGGGAGGGCAGGAGATTTGTACTTTCAGACTTGCAGGATTGTTGTCAGCCCTTCCAGGTAAACCAGACAGGAAACAAAACTAGATGAATTAATTTTACTTTATTGTAAGGCTACATTAACAGAATCTTGCAAGTCTGAAAGTACAAATCTCCCGCCCTCCCTATTTATCACTTGAGTGGTCAGGGCGGGTCCTTCCTACGTTTCTCCTTCTTCCCCCGCTGCCTATTTAAGGATCACTCCTGCTGTCTATTTTAAAATGGAGGTAGGGCTACCTTCCATCACTATTAGAAAACATCTTGCATTGTTGGGGCACTATAAGAAACTAGAAAGCCTTCAAGAATCCCATCTTGCCAAACTCTGTTTTCTCCATTACACAGCTGGGAATCAATGGACTAAAATTTTGTCACCCATTCTACAAACCTTTGGGAGAACTTAGATCTTAGAATAGAGGAAATATTAGAGATTGGCTTTTTGAAAGGGATGATAATAAAGATGCTACTGTAGTGCAATCATCCACATTTTCATCTTGGTATCATCATTGTAAAAAACATATAAACATCTCCCAGAATCTGGTTAACATAACCAGTGCTTCACTGAGAAGGGCTTTAATCATCCCTTCGCCTGCAGACCATCCCCTCCGCATATCTCGAAGGGAGATTTTGTAATCTTCTTGTGGAACAAGACCTCTGTCCTTGTGGTGTTGGTCAAGTGGAGGACATTATCCATTATGTTCTCCACTGCCTCATTTACAATGAGATCAGGGACAAATTATTAATGGGAGATGAACTCAAGGGCTCCAACCTTGAAAAATTGGACTATCTTCTTGCAGATGTGTTTCCAATTGTCAGCACCTGCTTAATCACCGAAGTACAGACCTTTTCTAAAAAAAGTAGTCCATTGCATTGGAGTCATACCTCTACCACCTCTCAGCTCTTTATACAACAGTGAATATAATAGTTAAAAAATACTTCAATAGCTCTTCATCTGACTAGATAATACTACAGATTAATTACTATAGCTAACTGCAAATTGTAACAGTTAACAAAATGACAGAGCATGTTTCTTTGGGCAATAATTCTTGGAGTTTTAAAGCGTTCACAACTTAACACTTGAACTGTTTTACAGCTTTCTTTAAGCAAAGGTTTTAGTAACAGAGCAAATATAGGTACAGTGGCATATTGAAGTAAACATATTAAAATTAACTGATTATAAAAGCGACATGCACATTTGGTCAATTATATGCAAGTTGATATATGGTTCCCTCAGGCAGACTCATTCTAATTTTGTTCATTTTATTTGTATTCCATTCTTTTATTTTTCCTTCAGGTTGCTCAGGATAGACTTTTTGATCCTTGTAATAACCTCTAGGTTTGATTGAAAGTGAGTCACTTATTTGAAATGATTCAGATGCATGGCAAAATTGGAATTTATGAATCCTGGTATCTCTGAATCCCAGCCAGCCTTGTGCTTTTCCTGATAGAGTGGGGAAAGAAAAAGTTGCAAATAGCTGAGGGCTATTGCCAGGGAAAAATCAATGGGCAGTGGAGATTTGCAGCCATTTCTCTGCCCACAGAATTCCAGCAAATGAGTCATCTCCACTTCCCTAGGACTATAGAACCATGCTGATCCAAGCACAGCAAAAACCCATCTTGAAATGCAGAGGGGCACAACAGGAGACCCCAGGACAATATGTGCCTCCATGAGACTCCCCAAATGATATTTGGCAACTTCTTCCCAAGGCAAACTTTAGCCCAAAATTTGGGCTTTTAAAATTTTTTGCCCATGGCCTGAAATTGGTAATAGGAATGCTTTGATATATAGTTACCAGGGAGGGGAGGGGAGGGGGAGGGGGAGGGGGAGGGGGAGAGAGAAATCCATAATTGTAAAATACAGTAACGAACCATTTAAAATAGAGCCATCATTTTCTTTCTGAAAGCATGTGCTGCTCTCCCAGAGGAAGAGACCTGTTTTCACTCATCAGAGAAACACTGCCTCCATGTTCTCCTCCTCTTCTGCATCCTAATGATGAGATGGGAGAGTGTGAGCATTGCAATTGCCACCATTCCACACTCTGCAGCATTCTTGTCCCAGGAGGAATGGGAAGTCTGGGCCACGATTAATGAAATAATTTGGGGCCTAGCTGACTGCTCTGTCAACTCCCTTTCTGCTGCCTGGGCAGTAATATGACTCATTAAACAGTGTGGAGGTTCACCTCACATTCAATTACACATGCCTGAGGCAGTGTACGCAACTGAGACGAGCAAAAGGGGGAGGGAGGAAACCAGCTCCCCAATAAATCCACACACTGCCTTCACTTTTGCCCTCTCTGCATCTAACAGTGCCAACTAGCTGAGAAGGCAACTTAAGGGAAAAGGTTGGTGAGCAGGACATCATCCTGCTGCTCTGAGAAAATGTGAGTGACTTGGAATCTTGATGAAAGATAGAGCTAAAATAAAGCACACCAATCCCTAAGACGAATGGAGGAAACATCTGGGAAAATCTTGCAAACAGCAGCAGAGAGTTCTGTAATAAACACTGTGTCAATACAGATCTCTGGATCTTCAGAGGACACAGCATTAATCTTCAGAACCACTCCGAAATAGAAAATTAAAGTAACTCTTCTTCATTGCCCCCCTATATCAGGTAGGAGGATTGGAAGAAAGGTGGTAGCAGCCCAGAGCTCCATTGCTTATTATTCCAGTTTTTGTTTCTCCAGATGTGCCCATGTTTACAGTGGGTTTATCAGCAAGTTTCTTTCTAAGTCAAGAAAAGAAATTACTGGTTTGTGTGCATGGAACTTGTTAGATGACAGTATAGGACTGGGTAGTGTGCATGAGTTGAGGGAGAAATAGTGCACAACAACATAATCTTAAACCAAGTATAGATATTGTGTTTGTGTGTGTGAGAGAGAGACAGACCTTTATTTGAATCAGTTTATCAGCCATGGGTGGGGAGGGAAATACTGTATTACACAATATCATTTGAATACTGGGCAATGTCAGGTAGCAAGATACAGTCTTTCCGCTGCTTTTAATGTAATCAGGAACTCAATGTCTCAGAGCTATCTTACACACTCACTTTCCCTCCTACACACTTAGCAACTGCCTTTTTGCATTGTGTGACTCACTGTCTGCAAGCTAAACTTCCGCTAGAGATAGATAGATGATAGATGATAGATAGAGAGAGAGAGAGAGAGAGAGAGAGAGAGAGAGAGAGAGATAGATAGATAGATAGATAGATAGATAGATAGATAGATATAGATGATAGATAGATAGATAGATGATAGATAGATAGATAGATAGATAGATAGATAGATAGATAGATAGATAGATAGATAGGTGGTTGCCATAGGAATTAGAGCACCATTTAAATGATGCCTCTTGGCGACTGCTGCTGCACTGAAGGAGGTGTTTACATTCTGGGTGGTGAAGTCAGACGAGACCAAGTGAGACAGTGGAAATCCTGTGCAGTTCTCTCTAGAGGCCAGCACAAAGCAGTGAATGAATGGGTTCAAGCCCATGCTGTTTGCTCAGGCTCAGGCAGTTCCCACATGAAACACCCCTGTTAAAGGGCTCCTGTGCAGCAGAGGGAGCAGGTAGCGGTGAACAACCCTCTTGGTGCACAGCATCAGAGCATCTTTCATCCTGGGGGAATTGTACCCTGAATAGTTTCTTTATGCCATGATGTCTCTGTGGATTGTAATCAATCAGCCGGGTGTTTTTCCTAGGATGAAATCTCAGGCTGCTGCTGCTGCCGCTGCATCACTTGAGATATACTTTGAAACATTTGAGCAAAACAGTAACAGCAGAAGTAACTGCTTTAAGAAAATAATAAATGGGCTATGCCCATTCCTGGACTGAGGGGCTCTGCTCACAGTCACTCATGCCCTTGTGACCTCCCGTCTGGATTACTGCAACGTGCTGTACACGGGGCTGCCCTTGAAGAGCATTCGGAAGCTTTGACTGGTGCAGAATGCAGCTGCAATGGTGTCAGATATTCGACACATGTAACACCACTACTTCGTGAGCTGCATTGGTTGCCAGTGTGTTTCCAGGTGCAATTCAAGGTGCTGGTTGTCATCTTTAAAGCCCTTCATGGCTTGGGACCTGGTTACCTGAGGGACTGTCTTCTCCCAGTTGTTTCTACCTGTCCAATTTGGTCAGCAGGAGGGAGTGTCTGCTGGCAGGGACCAGGAGTCGTGCCTTCTCTGCTGTAGCGCCTGCCCTCTGGAATATCCTCCCTCCTGAAATTAGGATGGCCCCAACCCTTTTGGCTTTTCAGAAGGCCTTGAAGACCTGGTTGTGTGCCCGGGCCTGGGATCCCATGTATGTTAAGAGCCATCTTTCTTGGTTATATTAACATCTACAGTTGTGATTTTTCTCAGTTGCTATATATATTTATTTTGTGTATTGTGTTTGTATTTGTTTGTATTTATTTATTTATTGTTCATATTTCTATTACTGCCCATCTCCCCAACGGTAGATATTAATTAATTTTATGATTGTATGCCACCCAGGGTCACTTGTTTGAGACAGGTGGCCACAGAAATTGAATGAAAAAATAAAATAAATAAAATAAAATAAAAAATAAAATAAAATAAAATAAAATAAAATAAAATAAAATAAAATAAAATAAAATAAAATAAAATAAAATAAAATAAAATAAAATAAAATAAAATAAAATAAAATAATAAAATAAAATAAAATAAATAAAATAAAATAAAATAAAATAAAATAAAATAAAATAAAATAAAATAAAATAAAATAAAATAAAATAAAATAAAATAAAATAAAATAAAATAATAAAATAAAATAAAAAATAAAAAATAAAAAATAAAATAAAAAAGTAAAAAATAAAATAAATAAAATGAAATAAAATAAAATAAAATAAAATAAAATTAAAAAATAAAATTAAAAACTTAAATTAAATTAAATTAAATTAAATTAAAAAATTAAAATAAAATATATGTGCTACCTTTCCACATCACCCTTTAGCTGCTTTGTGGAGCTTAGTATCAGTCATACAAGCATATTGAGTTAGTCCATTCAGAGCTAAGAAAAGCTAGTTTACAATGGGGGCAGACCTCAAGCTTGTGGGAATCAACATTACTTTTTAATAATTCAAAGAGCTACTAATCAGACATGGACATGGAGGGGTGGGAAGAGGGGGCAAGTGATGTTACGTGCATCATTTATTCATTAGACTGTAATACTGCTGCAATCAAAAGTATGTAATTTGCATCATTTGTGTGTATGACATGAGGATGTTATTTTTATGTCATTTGTACTGGATGTCTATGCAAACGGATGCAAAGTACAACTCATTTAATTGATTGATTGATTTATATGCTGCCTTTCTGTTCAAAATAAACTGGAGCAACAAAAATTCCTCATCCCCACTTCTTGCAAAAAGGGAAGAAAATGAAACAAACAACATTGTAGCAATTCCTCTCTACTTTTTACAGAATATATACTGTGTATTTTACTGATCCTCTGCTCTCTCTCTATAAGTACTTGCAATACATGGATGGTCATGAAGCCACTAACAGCTTTTCTCAGTTCCATTTAAAACCCTCTTGCTAGCTGTGATAGTAAAACAACGTGCATCCTGGCAATTTTCAACTAGATACTAGGTAAAATTGAAGAATATATTCAGGGAAGTGAAGATTTAAGTTTAATTCTGAATGAAAGGATTAAAATGTATGTCAGAAAGTGTGAATTCATGTCATTTGTTGACATGGCAAAGAAAATAGGAATCAGTAAGTTGGTGATAGTTGCATGTTATGCTGTTGTGCAGAATGCTAATGGAAGACCAGAATTTAGCTTTCAGAAAAATTGTGCACTATTGTGAATGAATGTGATTCAGGAGGAGGAAGAAGTCTGTTAGGTCATATGAATGATGGGTGGGAATGAAAGAAAGATGTACAGATAAAATGACTGGGCCATTTGGAAACCTAAGAGTAAATAAGAATGGTGACTTTTCTGGTGAGTGTCTTCTCATAAAAGATCTGTGTTAAGTATAAAACTATTCATACCCATACATGGTAAAGGAATAAATATATATGCAAGAACATTATTAATTTGTTTATGATGAAAGATTGAGAGAATTAGTGGAGCATATAAGGGTGATAAAAGATTCTGATTGTGGACAGACCATTATGTCTATGAAGGTTCTCAGTCATCCAGGTGGAATTGTCTGTAGCTTGAATCATGTCAACTGGATTTCTATTTTCTCAGTGGAAACGTTTCGCTCCTTATCCAAGGAGCTTCTTCAGTCTGAGCAAAGTTAGTAAGGGAATCCTAAATATGTTTCTAGGTAGCTGTGTGACCTTACACCTGGGGCTAGGTCATGGTTATATTGAGATGTTACATCTCAATATAACCATGACCTAGCCCCAGGTGTAAGGTCACACAGCTACCTAGAAACATATTTAGGATTCCCTTACTAACTTTGCTCAGACTGAAGAAGCTCCTTGGATAAGGAGCGAAACGTTTCCACTGAGAAAATAGAAATCCAGTTGACATGATTCAAGCTACAGACAGACCATTATATGGTATTGTCTGAAGTGGATCTTGGGAAAAATGGACATGAAAAACAGCAAATAGTGAAAGAAATAAGATAAAAATTAAAATGACTGCAAGAAAAGAAAGTATAAATCCTGAATGAAAAACAATTAGAAGATCCCAACAGAATGAATGAAAAGAGGATGTGAGGAAAGGGGATGCAGAAGCTGCTTGAAACATAGTGGAAAGAAATATGTTACAGAAATTTGTGGAGCAAGCTAATGGGAAATGTGAAAAAAAAGATGCTTGGCAAAATGATGAAAGAGACTGTAAGTGAAAAAAAATGAATACAAAGCAATGATTGCTGCAGAAATGAGGATGAGAGAAAGATACTGAAGTGTGTATAAAGAAAAAAAACTTAGCTGCAATGAATGTAATCAAAGAGAGCAAGGGATGGTTAAGATTAAAACAGGGTAAAATAGAGAGTGCCTTTGGTGATAGTAAAAATGTTTTGGAAGTGGGTGAAACAGGCTAAACAAGGAGTCTCCAGCAGAATGAATGGAATTAAAAATAAAAGTAATGAAATTATTTGAGATAAAACTGGGGGAGGGAGCATTTTAGAGATATGTAAAGTATGTGTATTGTAATGATATGTTTAAAGAGTGATGATGTAGATGGTCTAACTGGAAAAATGTTAAAATATAGATGTGATCTGCTTATGACCTGCAACTGTTGAATGTGTGCCTGATCTTATTGTTCCGCTACACCAAGAGAAAGGGAGCAAGAATGAATGTCATAACTGCTGAAGGATTGACTTCTTAAGTGTGCTTGAGGGGGTATTTTGCAGGATTCTGATTGAAAGGGTACAAGAAGTAACAAGTAACAAAAGAGTCCCCCATTGGGGGAGATGGGTGGTGATAAATTTGAATTATAAAAAATAAAATAAATAAACAATGAGCAAAATTGGAAAGTGCAGTGCAGTTATACACAGGACAAAGAGTGTGCAGACCAAATAGTTGCTCTTCAGTAAATCACTGAGAAATGACTCAATGTGAGAAGGAAAATGTATTGTACATTTGTTGATTTAGAGAAAGTATACTGTAAAGTGAATAGGCTTGTATTATGGAATGCTTTGCGTAAGTATGTGTCAAGGGATCGAAGACAAGAACCATGCTGAGAAGCATTTCCAACTCTAGTTTCTTTATTGCTCTTACCCTAGGAAAAGAATCTTGCCAGACTAAAACTTCCTAACTAATCTAGGGGTAATCACTCACAAGGGCTCTAGGGAGGGGCTGCCTTGAACCTCTTAGCCTTCTCAGCAACAGAGTCCGGACTTCGAAGTCTCTTATCAGTCTGGAATGCTCTCTCCCCCTGGGAAACAGTATCCGTGCCGGAATGCACCACAGTATGGTGTTGAAGCCGGTTGCTGATTGTGATAAGAGCAGTACAGGATGGAAGTAACACCTACATGTGAGACTAAATGGAATGCTTAGCAAATGGTTCAGAACTGAGCAGGGAGTAAGCAAGTTGCCTGCTTGGTTGTTGAATGTATTTCTAGATAAATGTGTAACAAATGCTTGTGGTGGACTGATGACTGGGGACATAAATGCGTGCACACTTTTGTATGCAGATGATGGCATGCTCTTTTTTGGCTGAGAACGTGAATTACTCACTCTGAATGATGCAGGAGTATGGATCTGAAAATTACTGTATGAAAGATCAAGGTAATTGATTTTGAAAATGGAGTGAATAATTGCAAGATGGCTGTTGTGGGTCTTCTGGGCTGTGTGGCCATGTTCTGGAAGTTGTGGTTCCTAACGTTTTGCCAGCATCTGTGGCCGGCATCTTCAGAGGGCAGGAGCACAGACAGAAGCGAACTCTCTGTGCCCAGGTAGAGTGGCAATGTTTTTCTATTTATAGAGCTAAGTTATAGGAGATTAGGTGGGTTTTTTTGTTGTGTTGAAATGTTAACGAGTGGCTGCTGGGCGTGATTAGCATGTTCATTGTGAGAAATATTCCCATGTCCTAGTGATTGGACTGAGTTCGTTGACCTTTTGCAGGCTGTGTTTTTCAGGACTGGTAGCCAGGTTTTGCTAATTTTTAGACTTTCTTCTTTTTTATTGTAACTGTACTGGTGTTTGTGAATTTCAATGGCTTCTCTGTGTAATCTGGTGTTGTGGCTTTTGGTGTTGTCCAGTATTTCTGTGCCTTCGACAATACAATAATTGCAAGCTTTACATAAATGGTGATAAACTAGAAAAAAGTAAATGAATTTAAAGTTTATTGAAAGTAAAAATGAATGTTTACTAAACATAGGGAAATGATAAGATCTGCACATGCTGGTAGAAAGATAGTAGGGAGCATGTGTGTTGTATTTTTTATTTTGTGATCTAAAAGAATCTGGGTCACAAGCCTCAGTTTAAAAGGACAAGCTGAGCTAATTTTTTTTCTCTCTCACTCACCTGGCAGCAAAAAGTCTCCAAGCATTAACATTCCGTTTACCATATAAGGCTTATCTTTGTTTTCTTAAGTGTCTTATTACCATGTAAGGTATGCTTGCTTCAGCTAGGCTGAGTTTGGGTAATCACATGCTAATTGGTTACTATGGTGAATGATTGTTTATGACCAAGAAGTTAAGTTGTATAAAAGAAATCCTTTGTTAAGCCTGCCTGGCTCTCCTTATCTGTATCTATTCAAATAAGGATTTTTTTTCCCCCTGCCTGCTGTACCTCTAGTAGGTAAAATATATTTATAAATATGTCCTTTGGTTTTGAATAAATGCAACTTTATTTTTTACTGCAAAAGACCAGTTTATTTTATTGATCTCTCTATGCTAGCTTCTAAAACTCTGGATTTAAAAATAAATATTAAACAATGTGGCCCATGTTGAAGAATGAAGGTTAGTTGAACAAAACAGGGAAATGGAAAACAGTGTGCCTCTGCCCACTTGCTGTAATGAAGGTGAGAGATGGGTACATGAGGATAAACATAAAAGTTGAATGCAGTGGGAATGTAGTACTTAAGAACTGTACGATAAGTCATAAAGAGAAGAAATGGATGCTGAAGGAATGTATGTTGAATACAAATGTCAGTGACCTGTATGAGAAGGATGGTGAGATCGTTTGGTCACAAAGAATGAATGAATTGAATAGATCTTGCTTCTAGGCCTTTTGGCTAAGATCAAGTGTATAGTATCATGCTATTTCCTCTTTTTCTTGCTTTTAATTTATTTGGTTTACTGTTTCTTATTCTTTTTCTCTCTTGTACAAAACATTGTTTATCTTAAAACGGAATAGCATGCTGGCTGTTTATGTAACTATGCCATAGGTACTGTATGGTTGCATATTGTTGTGGTGTGTAGAATGGGGGAGAGGGAAAGGTAATTCTAAACAAGTCCTACAGAAAATCACCGTGAGCAGAATCAGTTGCGGGGGGGGGGGGGGGGAGTGGAATGATCTTGGAAGAGGGAGAAAAATACACTCACCTCCCACTCAACATATAAGGGAAAGAAAAGAAAGTACTCACACCTTTTTTGCCTGAAAAAAAATGCATCCTGGCATTTTGCACACTGCCTTTACCTTTTCAAAACGAAGAGTGATTCTCTCTTAATTCTGAAGCAATGCAAAGACTCCAAAGGGTCCACAGAGAACTGCAATAATATGGATGACCACCAGATAGTAGCAAGGCATACTGAAAACTATCTCTTTTCTTTGATTCCCGCTTTTGCAGCCCAGGTCTGGTTTCCATCGAATATACACACCAGAGGTTTTTCTCCACAAACAGTGAGTAGTTTAATCACAGAGACAGGCTTAGTAGAGTTTTAATGGCTGTACTGAAATAACAAGCCTTTAGAGCTCTGGAGAAACTGTTGCAATCTCCCTTGTCAATAATCCACAAATAAGAAGGCTTACTCAGTTTAGAGCAATTTGTTTTTGTCATGTTTAAAAAGAAAACAAAACAACAACAACACCCGCCAAACCAAAACCTACATTTCCTAATCCATCACCGTGGTACATGCACTAAATCAGAATTTCATAAACAGATTTCCCCTCTCCCCAAACTGACATGGTTACTATTGTCTCCCATCTTTACTGAAAGATACCCAGACTCTCACTTCCTATGGGCCTCTGGTTCAATCTGTGGACTCACCTGCAAGATCTTTTTGTCATGATTTCTTCCCACTTGAGAGCAAAGCAAGTCAATAGAAATCACACTACCCCCCCACAATGTGTCCTCCAGGCTACTTCAGCCGCAGGTGGCAATGAAATGGAGGTGACATTGTCTGGATGTATCCTTTACGAATGGTAAGTGGAACATCTTTGCATCACTGCAAACAGGTCATGCCAATGTTTCAAATATGAAGGGTTTTTTAAATTAATCAATTCATGCAAAATAGGATAGGATAGATAGATGGATGAATACATGCAAAAGTATTCATGTTTGTATTTGATATGGATTGTAAATAGAGAGATTTGCTCTCTGTGATTATTATGGTAATAGATATTTAGTTGCCAATAAAAGGGTGTTCCTGATGTAGACACATATATCCACAGACCAATAATGTACTGAAATGAGTGAACGAAAGGAAACAACACATACAAAATCAATGGTACTTCAATGATAAAGCTGAGCAGACCTTTGAAAATCCTCCTAACAACTCACCAGATACTGCTAAGTATTAAGAAAGAGCTAGTAAACATTAGAACAGCATGAACTGCAGTCTGTTGTTTGGTAGCACAAAGCAAACTCAAGTCCATGGAACTTAAATGACTTTGACATTCTGACATCCTCCTCGTCTGGTATGATATGGAACCATAAAGGCCACCATTTAGACTTGGGATTGTAGGGTTTTCACAAAACAGGACAAATCACCTCTATTCAAAGCTGCACAATTTTTGGAATACCTAATTATTATGAGGAGAAATTCACTAAAATGTTTATGGCATCAGACAGGGACAAGATCATTTTTGCTCTACCACAGACTGACCCAGAGCATCAGGGAACATTTTATTGCAAGGCCCACAGAAATTAGGGCAAACTCTATCCTGATTACAGTTTCAATTTCTACTCAACCATGACAGTTCCTCCCACAACAAGGAAATAGTTCACCTGGAAGCTGCATTTATTTTGCGCTGGAGCTGTGTTTAGTTTTCTTACCTGTTTTAAGGAACAAAATTAAGAGCTTCCTCTTCAGTCAGAATTATTATGGTCTACCAATAATCCTTCAATCCATTTTGGGCGATGGAGGTTAATTGGTTAATTGTCCATTTCTAACTTTAGGTTGATAGTAATACAAATGTCTTAGGAATAGAAAAGTGGAATAATAAATAAGATCAGTTTGAGTAAAAGATGGAAGGGGTTGTACTTGTAAGATGACTTTATGTAAGGTAATAGGATATATTTTTTAAAAATGTATTTATTTACCATATTTTTGATCCACTGGGACTTAAGGTGACTTACTTGCAAAATTATTTTTAAAAGAGAATGACCAATGTCAAATATCAGCTGGAATTAGACAAGCAATTCTCTGAACAAGAATTAATTGTTATTAAGCATGAAAAACTTTGGAAAGATAATGTTCTGTTGGAGAGTGTATTTTCTTGCACACGCAGAGTATCAGAAAACAATCAGCACCAGAGACCAATTAATAACACCAGTCATTGTAATAACTTACTTGCAGTTATATTTGTTACTCATATAAACAGATATTTACAGTCTTCTTCCAGATCCCTGGAAGTATTACAATTCCACATACCAGATAGTAGAAACAAACAGGAGCAAACAGAAACAGAGGCAGTGAGTAGGAAGGCGGGGCAGGCAGGCGCTTTTATACTCTTCAGCCTGGATCACCTGCTGCCTGACCTTTTAAAGTTTGCAGGTGTTTACCTAATAAGGCTTTATTGCTGAGACTTACTCCTCAAAAGAATAATACACCAACATGTTCTCTATAAGTTATTGAAATACCAGGTTGGGACTCAGGAAGAGAGCCTGTGTGAAAGTGAGATAGGGAGAATAATTTCTTTTCATACCTTTCTAGGTATGCATCTGCAACATTAATTTCTTATTTTAAATATCTATTTTTTCCAAAGATGGCAATTGGAATGCTGGCCCTTTTTTGATGTGAGTGAGGAAGGAGAGTGTTTGGGGAGTTTAGAAGTTTTGTTTCAGTGTCAGGTTATTATTATTGGTGGATTATTTTATAGTTATTTTGTTGGATTAGAGTTAATGAGAGAGACAAGGTGAAATGAGAAGAATGGAGAATAGAACTTGTGGGGAAAAGTAAAAGTAAAGAGTAAAAATAGTGAAAAAATAAAGGACAGTTGTAGTTGAGGCTACCTGCCTGGATCATGTTTGGTGGTTCTGGGTCTGATGGAGTCAGAGTAGGTGCCTTGATGGTGGCAGAATTGATGTCTGTAGATCCAGGAGTGGCAGAGCTTATGGCAGTGGTAGCTTTGAAGGTCTGAGCTGGCTGCAAGAAGTTTGTTCTTGGGGTTGATATTTCTGGGTCTGTGAGAAGAGCATGTGGATTCCACTGATGGCTGGCAGGGAGAGGACTGTCTTTGTGTGCTGAGAAAGAGCAGACTGATAGGACATTGATCTGCTGCTCCCTGGAGGCTAGAGGGCCCAGCTGAAAGTATCCCAGAACATTGGCAGAAGTAAGAGGATAGCCTCAGTGGGTCTAGTTCTGGAACCCTATTTGGAAGGCCACCAGTTGATCATGTTGGATTCAGGGCCACAAGTATCCCCAACTGGGACTAAGTTCTGTGTGAAGTCTGCTGGAACTACAGGATGCCCACTAAAAGACTGGCATGATTGTGGCTGGCAGAACTTCAGAGTGGATTGTTTTGGTGGACTCAGGTAAAGGAGAACTGGATTTTCAATCCTGCCATCTGTGTGGGAGGTAGTGCATTGGAAATTAATAATAATAATAATAATAATAATAATAATAATAATAATATTAAAATTGAAATGGAGAGTTGGAAGAAATGAGAGAGTGGATAGGAGATTTCTATCCTCACCTAGGAGTCTAGTAAAAGGAGGCTTCTTGAGGAGGAGAATCCATCTTTATGAGGTTGACGTGTAGGAGAGGGTGAGTCTGGCTGCATTGCTTGACAAGGTAGTATGGCTGGTAGCTCTAGAGGAAAAGTGTGTGTGTGTGAATGATAGTATTGGGTGGTTGAGTATTTTGTCTGGGGGAATTTGAGGGTGTTGGGAATTATCTGATGGGATATACGCTGGCTTAAAGGGGAAAAACTCGAGGCTTGAGAATAAACAGACAAGAATGCAGCTTGTAGGGCTAACAGTGTTTACTAGTAGCATAAGGCAATAATGTATATACAATCACATTATAGCAAAAATGAAAGTTGAATATACATGGTACAGCATTGTAAAAGAAAAACAAAAACAAACTTATAAGCAGAGTTCCGTGTATTGATCCCAGGGCCAGAGTTCCTGCCATGGCCTATACCCAAAGCCAGGCATAGCTCACTCTGCCCAGTCCACGGGAAGTGAACACGTGAAGAACTACATGGCTAAAGACACTAGAAATCAAGAAGCATAGAACACCATTTTGCATGGTTAATTATTCAGTTCTTCTAGCTTTCTGATTGGCTGGATGTTAGCTGCGACACACACCAGGCCTAAAGCATTAGGCCTAAAGCACATAGCATGTCCTGCTATTGGGTAGCAGTGCTGCATCTAAGCACTGAGTTCCCCCCCCTCCTTGCACTCTCAGGGCAAGGCTTCCCACAGAGGAAATCAGGAGGATTTGTTCTCATGGGAAGATCCCATTGCTTGTGTGGGCACTAGTCATAACAATACACACGTGACCGTTGTTATCTTGCACCTGCACTTCATGTCACCATGAGAAGCCTTTGCTTTGTAAAGGATGCAAACCAAAACACTTTTGCTTTGTAGAGAAACCCAATTTGATAATCTCATATGAGAAATCTGACATTATCTCCTAACCGTGTTATGTGTATTGTGGTTGATGATTGTCTTATTTTTATTTTATTTTTATTTTTTATCCCGCCTTTATTATTTTTACAAACAACTCAAGGCAGGGAACATACCTAATACTCCTTCCTCCTCTTATTTTCCCCACAACAACAACCCTGTGAGGTGAGTTGGGCTGAGAGAGAGTGACTGGCCCAAAGTCACCCAGCCGGCTTTCATGCCTAAGGCAGGACTAGAACTCATGGTCTCCTGGTTTCCAGTGTAAGACCACATTCTTGGTGGCTAAAGGCAGCATTATCTGGTGTTACAGGTCAAGGAGGGTGGGGACCATGCTGGGTCAGCTGTTTGAGGGGATGGGAAATCAACAATGTGATTTTGATCTTCACTTCCTGTCCAGACACCCTTATCTTGGTCCTAGTGGTTGGATTGTTGGCAATTTTTACCTTAGGTTGCTACCAGTAAACTCCAAATCCATTCATAATAAGAGCACATTGAGTCACAATTTGACTGTAAATGAGTGGGTGGACCTGGCTTGTATAACCAACATAAGTTTGGGCAAGGTGTCCTTGGTTTGGGGTCTGCCATAAACTGTGAGGAAATTAGGAAGAGGACCGGAAGGTAGTGTTGATCTTATGGGGCAAATTGTTTGTTATCAAGGGTCCTCCTCTTGAGGTGGTGGGATTAAATGTGATTGAATTAAGTTAGGCTATAAGGACAAGCACAGTGGATCCTTCTCCTGGCTGCTTGATCTGGTCTCTGGGCTGGTACTGGAGTCCCCTCAACATATGGAATTGGATAACTTCAATCTCTATGCCTTGGGAGCCAGATCAGAAAAATGTAAGGAGTTCATGGCTTCCACAGTGACCATGACATTGTCCCAAGAAAGTTGTGGCCTAACACTTATTGAGGATGATATGTTAGATCACAGGCATCTGTGGGGAGAGGCAAATGACAAAACAACCTCTGTAACATCATATTACAAGCTCCGTTCTTTTTATGTGCATTGTGATAACACATCCATATATGTAAGGGGTGGAGATTGCATTGTCCTGCTCATTTCTTCATTCTGACTAAACTGTTGGATTCTGCTGATTCCTCTGTGTTGTACCTTATGTTTACTTTGGAACAGTTGTCTGGTAACCTGAATATGAAGGGCATCACATCTAGCATGTTGTCATGGTTAGGACATTTCCTATTCCAACTAAGGTGAACTACCTCCCAGGACCTGTCCAGGTCAGGATTTGTTACGGAGGTCTTCGCTAGGTGCCTGATGGATCCAGAGGGTTCAAGGAGGGTGTTAAGGAATTTCCTAATGATCTGATGGACAGTTTCATTTATTGTATGGTTAACCTGTGGCATTAGGAGGCAACCTGGGAAATTGTACCTGAATGACCTTGTCCTAAGCACCAATCCTGGCATGCCTTGTTCACTTAGGAGCTCTAGGAGATGAAGTGACTGAAACAGCACCCAGAGCAAAAATGAACCTAATTGAGCACAGACATGAGCCTACCCCATAGAAATAAGGTAGGCAGAGTTGTGTGATCATTCTCTAGCCTCTGCACTTATCTCCCTGACATTTTGCAGCTTTCTTAGCTAGAACTGTTTCTATTTTATAGATCATTTTTTCCATAAAAATTACTCATAGCAAATCATAACAGGAAGGAAACTTGTCAGGCTTAAGGTTCCTCCCCCACAAGGGGCAACTTAGACTGCAAATATAATTCAACTGTGCAAAGTAATAAACAAGGACTTAGGAATGTCTTTTTTTTTCCAAAAGAAAAAAAAATCAAAATGTAAATGTATCTATCACAGAAACTTTGCTGATTTCCACTGAGTAACTATGGAAGGTACAGAAATTTGGATTTCCACAGCACAGTTCAGATTTGGTTACCAAGTTAAATGGTAAAGTTGGTGGGAGAGCCCCCCAATCAATTTCATTTATTAATTTTTTTAAATTTATTAAAATTTATTAATCAATTTATTTTCTAAACTGCAAATTAGGTTGTAGAGCAGGGTGTCCACCAGGAGGGTTAAACAAGTCGAGATGGTGGCCATAACTGTGCACTTGAACCCCTATCCCTTTTTATGGTCATTGTACAAATGAGGCACAGGGCTTTGATCATGGGGCCATGTCTGCCATCTTGACTTTTTTTTGATCCTCCCTGTAGACACCCTTGTTTTCTAGTTTACTGGTGGATATTATTATAAATCAACTTTCTAAATACGCAGCCACTTCTGAAAAGGCATACTTTGGAACTGGCAATAGGAAGAGAACCAGCGAGAATCACAGGACGTGGCAGTATATACATTTAACAAATAAATAAGTTGCCCAATAATCGGGGCTTCTTTCTTTTGGAAACTATGTGTAACATATGCAAAGCTGGACAAGTATTATTTATTAATAATATTATGCATAATGTAATGATGTACTGTCACTGATATATTACAATAATATATTATTAACCTATTGCTGACATGACTTTAAGGGTTTAGCTATTCTTCTAAAATGGATAAATAAAGCTGGACTGAAAATATTGACCTGGCTCAAAAATATTTATTGATTTAAAACTTGCATATTCTGATCTTTACTACAAGACATACTAGGATGGTATATTAGCTTACCTAAGCAAACCATCTAGCCATTATAGTTTGTCAACAAATTAATAAAGAGATGATTTATCCCATACTGTAAAATCCAATCAATACGATCCCTAAGGAACTGTGTCATAGCTGGAACGTTTTAGCTATTTATTTATTTATTGTATTTATAATTCACTCAATAATCAGAGTTCTCTGGATGGATTACATTAAAGGAAAAAAAATGATGAGCTTGCTACAGATCACATTTGGGCAAACTAGAAAGGCACTTTCCCAGAAATGCAGTTACTGCTGCAAATGAATTGCTTCAATATTGGGCTGAATGGGTGCTTCACTTAAATAAAGCTTTTGGACAAAGTTCTTCCTCAAAACTGTTTGTGCAGTGAACGTTGTTCTCTCACTTCAAATACTACTGAAACAAAGAGTTCCACTTTGGTTGGTTTTGGATTCCCTCTTGACTTTCTCTTGAAAAGCTCCTACAACAAGAGAAGCCTGAAAAGGAGTCTCAGTACAGGGGTCTCCGAGACTGGATGGTGGGGGCAGCAGAAAAGGATTTGCCTGGGGTTCAGATGCCCAGGAGCCTCCCTAAAGTCCATGGAGCATTCTCAGCAGCCAGGAAGAAAGCATGTGTGGCAACATCACCCAGACTCCTGCCTTGGAGCCCCCTCAGCACATGCCAAGAAAGTTCCAGGGACTTTGGAGTGCCTCTGGTGTGCATGGGACACTGTTCCCTGTCCATGGAGTTCTTGTTGCCCAGCCCTCAAACACCCAGCTTTGACATTTGCTGAGGAGGTTTCAGACTACTCTGGTTTGCAGCCCCCTTGGAGTACACATATTCAAGGTCATCCTGAGCTGATCAACTTTGGCAAATGCTCTGAAACTTGGGCAGTTGCCTGGAAACACTTAAGCCAGGCCTGGGGGAGAGGGTTCAGAGGTGCACATTGTTTTGTTGAAGCAAATCAGGTTGCTTCTCTATGCTTTGGTTAAGTGAATCTGGTGGCCTCCATGGCCCAAATCACTTTCTTGTAGCAAATTTATGTTCCTTAACTTAGGCTAGTTTGACATAGTTACCAAGAAATATTAGGTTGCTTTTCCACATTAACTATTCAATATTCAGGATGTATAGGCCAGGTTACCTGAGAGACTGCCTCGTCCCCTATACATCAACCCGTCCCACCCAATCATGGAGAGAGGGCATGTTGCAGACCCCATCTGTAAGAGAATTCCATCTGGTGGGGTCCAGGAGGCGAGCCTTCTCTGCAGTAGGCCCCGCCCTTTGGAACATCCTGCCATCGCTCCTGACCTTCCAGAAGAACCTGAAAACTTGGCTCTGCCAAATTGCTTGGGGCCGGGAGGGGAACAGTTACTCCTGGGGATGGCTAGTGCCTTAGAGTGCTCCTCACACACATGGACTGAGTTAGACCTTTTTGCCACTTTTGCCACTTGGATTTTATTCTTATTTTTATAATTATTTAATAATTGTATTACATTTTATAGATTATATTTATATTTTATGCTTCTTGTTTTAATAGATCATTTTATTGTAAACCACCCAGAGTCCCTCCTGAGGAGAGAGATGGGCGATGATAAAAATTTGATAAATAAATAAAATAAATAAATATTAATGAATAAGTTTTCTGATTCTGTGAAATTTGCTCCCCAACCTTCTCAGTCAGTGTGTCTATGTGTGTGTGCGTATGATTGCTGTGTTAGAAGTCAGAGAAATAGACTCTTCTCAATTAAAGCAATTCTATCCTGTGAGAACTTAATCAATTGTGACAATTTGCCTGTGTGGAGACCGCACAGTAATACACAAGAGTTGCACTATTTAGCCCTGTACAAACAAGCAAAGTTGACATGCTCCAAGTCCCATTCATTAAACAGTGTCACCTGATGGGACCTAGGAAACATCCCATCTTTGTTGCAGCACATACTCTCTGGAGCATGTCTGCTCCCCAAGATATATCTGGCCCCCACCCTGGCCATGTTCAAAGGAGTTCTGAAAACCTGGCTCCTCCCCAAGCTTTGGGTTAGAATGGGTGGTGGGTTCTGTCTGTGTGTTTGTCTTTTAATAGTTTTTCTTCCAGTGTTTGGGTGGTTTTTTTAAAACTGTATTCTATCAATGTTTTAATCTATGCTACCAGAGTTGCTGTACAGTTGTGCATCCATATACATTTCTAAAACAAACAAATAAATAAATAGATGGGAATCAACCTGATCAAGTAGAGATTGATAACCTCTGGAATCTCCTTGTAAATGAGTCAAAGTAAGGGATGGTGCAGCTGCCAGAGGAAATGTGACCCAAAATCGATGGTTGAAAGACCCCACAGGCAGTCATATTGTATGAAACTTATCAACTAAAGATAGCAGCTGGGCAATGTCTTTCTTTACAATTAGGATCAAGTATTTCCAGCGTCTGTGATTGCTATCATGTTAAAAAGCTTGTGGCTCAGTCTTATAAGAAGCAAGGGTACCCTATCAGAAACGTTCCTGATCATTTGACAACAGGGGGTCTGCTCAAAAGCTGAAAGAATCCTCAAGCAATTTGTGCAACATTTATCCATAGGATTACAAAGGGGGCTTAAACTTTAATACTT
Organism: Charina bottae; assembly: GCA_023362775.1. Taxonomy (NCBI): domain Eukaryota; kingdom Metazoa; phylum Chordata; class Lepidosauria; order Squamata; family Charinaidae; genus Charina; species Charina bottae. Next base: position 5,392,754 of record JALMGJ010000009.1, read on the forward strand.
CTCTTTAATACTTAATCTTAATGTCTTACTTATTGATGTTAAGCAGGCTTTCTCAAATATAACCCTTCCACTAATAAGGGTTAGAACAGCAAGCTGAGCCATTTAAACTAGCAACCATTTGTCTTTTATCCTTTTTTGCTCTACAGTTTTCTTATGCTTTCTCCTCTTTCTTTGGATTTTCTTGGTTATATTTGGTAGAAAAGTAGAACATTTCAAAAAAGAAAGATAAGCCTGTACCCTTTCATGGAAAATCAATATCTGAGATGGTTTCTTAGTTTACTTAGACTTTGTCAAATGTTCAAAATGCCCCAGAAAGCTGTTCTAGTGTTCATCAATTATTGTTTTACTCCAAGTGAGTAAGAGCTAAAATATGCTTTTTTACTTGACAAATGATAAAAGAAATCTGGGGCATTTTATTATGGTGTACTTAAGATGTGAATGCTTCTAGGCTGGGTGGCAAAGAGGAGATTTGTCAGTGTTTTTGTAAAGTATCATGTGTTGTGCAGATTTGATGTCCTTTTGGAAGTAGACAACAAGGGAAAAACAATATTGATTTCTCAACTATGCAATACTATGTTTCCAGAGTAAAGGCCACTAAAGTGAGGTGACATTTCATTTAGAGCACCATTTAGTGGGTAAATAATTTTTTGTCATTCTAAGACAGCAAGACTATATACATTTCCTAAAGGAGAAAGTCATGCTGAATTTCCTGGGCTTTATATGCCGTACAATCCTAAACTGTCTATTCAGATTAAATACTTAATTGCAAAATATCAGGCTGCTCCACACTAAATGTATGCAGTAGCCTCTGAAGGCGGAAAGGTCAAACCCCATTGACTATGGGTAGATTAGCAAATCGGGGTTGACTTGGGAGTGGAATATTCTGGGAAGGAAAGCACCACAAACTCATTTGTCATCCATTCAAACTGCCTGCATTGGAGTGTACAGAGAGCTTTCTGGGCCACAAGATGAACCTCTCAGATGGGGCCTCTCATTCCAACATTAGTGATCAGTTAAAAAATGAAGGGCTCCCTTCAAGGGAGCAGAATTGCCCTGGTGGCAGGATTTGCCCACACAAGTCATTCTCAGGAGTGGAAAAGGGATGGCAGATGGCATCAGTAGAAGGGCTACCAGATTTTGGCTATAAAAAGGTAGAGTTGCCCTAATCAGTTTGCACTGGGGCTACCTGCCTGCTTCTGCCTATGGCTGCATTCCCACCTGTTATGCTGCCCAAGGCAAGGTCTTAAGTTCCTCTTTGGGTACATGCCAGCCATGGCCAGGTTTGCTAGTTTGTCTGTTTTTAAAGACTGAAGGACTGGATGGGGCTCCCCATACCTGAGGGCCCTAAGGTAGCCATCACCCTTGCTTTTATTGTAATTATTGTGTCTGTACTATATTTACTGTGTCTGCAGCTACTTTCTTTATATTTAGAAAAAAGAAAATCATCTTATGGATAATAACCTGCTTGGCCTACCTACTTTCATTTTTTACTTCATAAAATGATGTGTAGGATCCCATTATGAAGAATTCTAGCAGGATTTCTTGAGGAGGGAGGAGTTTGTGCTAAATCATTCCCTTTCCAATAGTATTTCCTAAATAGTTCTGAAAAGGCTTCTGAATTTCTGGAGCAGCTTTTCAAGGTTGTATAAAGGAACTACAGGTAAAAGAATCAGTTAGGGATGGTCATACTTAAACATATATCTGATGGGAATCCCAGAGTTGAATTTAGGCTCTGCAGATGTGTATATGTACTTTGGGTGGACATCTCAATGCACAGGGGAGAAACAGTAGGGGAGGGACTTGGATTTGGTAGTGGAGTACATGCTATTACATCCATATGGAACTCTCACTTAAGTATCCAGCAACTCTAACTAAAGATTTCACATGGGATTGTGGGAGATATCTGTTGGAGACTTTGAGGAACAGCTGTCCATCACAATGAAATTAACGGACTAGTGACAGATCAAGAATGCATTTCAATAGAACCAAAACCTGATTCAGCAGAAGTGAAGCCTAATTTTATGAATCAGCATAAGAGTGCTGAAACAGAAATCAAAAGAAATTAATGGCAAATCACCAACATTCTGCTTTTACAGATAATGTATTGCAAATGGACATAGAAAGCAGCTATTCTACATAAATATATCTGTCTTTACCCTATGCTCTGATTTTGTGAAAGAAAAGAGGAGCATATGCCTGATGACTCAGAAACGTGATATTTTCTCCTGTGACTCAAAATAAATCTGAGCTCAAACTCCAGGTTTTTCTTAATTGGTCTACTTTTAATGAGCATATTTCAGCTATATTGAATTTTAGCCTACTATATTCTATGTAAACACTTGAGAGCTAATGAATACAGAACCCCGAAAAAGTTACTTAAGACTAAAAGAGTAGCAGGGATATATTTCCTGTGTTTTCTTTTTTAGGAAGCCAGTTCAACACACACATACCTTTAAAACTCAGCATTTCAGTTTGACATAAAAAATGAGCCTATAGTAACTAAACAGTTATAAAGAGAAATTTGCTTGCTTAGAGTGCTAGTGTTTAATGTATGTATGTATAAGTATCAATCAATCAATCAGAAATGGATAAAAATCTATTTTTACAGACTTAACTAGGAATAAATCTCATTGAGGTAAATGAGATTTGCAAGTGAATAGTCACATGAGTATGATTTCACCAAGTAGAACATGCAGTCAACCAAAAAGAAACCCCACTCAATTCAACAATAAGTATGAATGGCCGGACGCCATGCTTGGCTGGCAGCTCGACAAGTCAGTGTTTCTCAGAATGCTGAGACCTGGCTGACTTTACCTTGTTTGCAGGAGTCTACAGAAATTGTAAGACCACTGAAGCTTCCCCCTGAAGAAAGGGGGATCAGAAGATTACTCACAGGGCCGTTGGAATTGCCCACTCCTGTTTTTCTTTGCAGTTTCCACCACAGAGAGAACGGGGGTGAATGCAGTGAAATGGCCGGAGGAGTATCTAGCTCTGCAAGGAATGTAAGTCTCCTGAGAGACATAAGAGCGTGCAGTCAGCTTTTAGACCACTTTATATTATTTTTTTTCTTAGATTAGAATGTTTTTATCATCTAAGATTTATCTTTGGACTTTGCTGAAAATGTTGGCTAATTTTGTGCTTTCTTTGCTATAATTGATTTTGGTGGAAGCTTGATAGATTTCATTTTAGCAACATAAGGAAACGTTTGCATTTTTTTTACCTTTCTTTTGTATCAGAGAAGTAGGGACTTAAGAGATTTTGCTGGTAATTTTTCACCCGACAAACCAATTGACTATTTACTTTCTGAGAAACTGTTTGTTTGGGTTAAGCAGCTTGTAGCCTGAAGAACAAAAGTACAGTGAAACGTTTGCATTTTTTCCCTCTTATCTTTCTACCTTTTCTTAGAGTGGATTTTTGTCTCACTTGGAATTCATTCTTTATTTTTCCTTTTATAAACTGTTTGAAATATTGTTCTATGGAATTTTTCATCTTTTACTTTAAAAGTTTTTCTTACTTAATAAACAGATATTACTGGTAACTTTCCATTCAAATAGATCAGCTGACCACACACTCCCTGTTTTGTTTTGACTAGAACAGCTAGCTACGGCAGCCTGGAAAGGAGGGGGTAGATGAAAATGGCTTTTTTAACAGCACTTCAAGATTTTAAAAAATAATTTAGTGAAACTCTTTTAGAAATTAAGAAATCAATAGAACTTATACTGATAGATTTGGTGGCTCAGGAACAAAAGACACAAAAGACAGATTTAGAAATGGAAGAAAAATTCCTTGAGTCAGTAGAGAAACAGGGAAAGAAGATTTTAAATACATTGGCACAGAAGAAGATTTTGATATTTTACAGGAAGTGGTCAGCTAAACAGACAACACATTATAGTTTAGGCACAAACACATTGTGGCAGTTGAGACAGGAAGATCTTAACATGCAAATTGATAGATATGGTGAAATAAATATTTTGACATCCCACATGAGTTACAGAACAAAACAAGTTGCATATTGTGATCTTGGTATAACCTAAACAGGAGATTTAGTATGATGATATGGGACACAAGGTTAATGAAAACACGGATTTGGATTGTACACAGAGTAAAAGTGGATATGAGAAACTGTATGGATACATAAAAATGTGATATTTTAAGTGTAAGATATAAGATTATAAATATAAATATAAGTTGATATTATAGATTACTTTTTTTGGAGATATATATATATGAGAAGATAATGAAATGATGAGATGGAATTAGAACGAAGGTTATTACAGGATGACATATTTTGGTAATTATAGGTATGAATATGTACAGTATGTATGAATATTATAAGAATTGGTATATTATGTATTATGTTATGTATTATGTTAAGTTATGTATTAGTGGAATATATAGTTACAAAATTTGTTAATTAGGTAAATTTGTTGAAAGAAGTAGAATATGGTATAATTAAGTTTAAATATAGATTATGATTAAATTAATGTTATTTTTATGGATATATATGAATAGAATATATTGTATTTTATTAGAAATGAAATAAGGCCTTGATTTGTTATATAAATGATTTAAGACCAAGTGAATTTTATTAAGGATATAAATATAAATATAAATATAAATATAAATATAAATATAAATATAAATATAAATATAGATGTAAAAATGGAAAGAGTGAATAAAAAATATTAAACTGATACAGTTAAGAATATTTAAATGGACATTATCCCAAGGAGTGGAAACCACAGATGAATAATTGGAGAATTGTAAGAAAGGTGAAATCTGCATGAAGACCAGAAGATTGGATTATAGAAATTGAAGTGTATATGACAAAGGAAAGTTCCTGTATATTGTATGAAAGACTAACATTTAAAGCAAATTATTGTATTTAAAGACCAAAGATAGATTGGAGGCCATCTATTTTCTATATTTCTTTTGTCTATTTTTTTTACTCCACTTTTTCTTTTTCTTTTTCTTACTTTGTATTTCTATTTCCTTTTTCTGATTTTAACTTTTAATATGTATTTTAAAATTCAATAAAATTTAATAATAAAAAAAAACAATAAGTATGAATGGCCCAACACTGCAATCTTATATATGAATTAAGGACTACTGAACTCAAGGAAGCTTATTTCTGAGTAAATTAGCATGGGATTGTTCTCTCAGATACCATTCCACCTTATTGTCCTCTGGATTCTATCAGCTTTGACAAAAAAAAATCCATTGTGTCTGCATTTGATTGATGGTGGAAAATAACTGGCGATGGCACACAATAGTGTGTTCAACTCCACTCAGGCAGAATACTTGGGAATCCATAAAGACACAGCATGGATTTATTTATATATGTATGAGTTAACAATGATTTATATCCTGCCGTTCAAGATAGCAATCCCCCAAAAGCAGCTTGCAAGCAATATAAACAGTTTATAAAAATGCAATAAATATTATGTAAAACCTAACTAAGAAAGAAACTTTTAGGATCTTTCACAAGTCTGTTGATGGCAACAACCCTGAAAGAGGTGATGGAATTAATAGCATTGCCCACCTCCTTCTCAAAACAAAGCTCAATTTCTTATTAGCTATTTCAAGGTGCATATTCAGTATTTCAAAAGATAGATGCTGACCAAGAGTAATTTCCCCCCCAACCTGGAATAGTAAGAAATCTTCAAGAAGGCCAAGGACTAGATCAAAATCAAACATAATTTTTCCAATAACGAGGTTGATTTTGTTTTCCCACTTGGACCACAATCTGGGTCCCCCCACACACATGAAATAACATCTCGTCAAACTCTATAGTCTTCTCTTTTGATATGGTCATTTGACTAATCAATAAAGCTATGCTATGCTATGCTATGCTATGCTATGCTATGCTATGCTATGCTATGCTATGCTATGCTATGCTATGCTATGCTATGCTCTCTCTCTCAGGAATTGTCCCAATGAATGAAGAACTTGGTGCTCAGGAGCTCAGTACCTGCTTTCCATACAGAAGGTCCCAAATTCAATCCCACCATTTCCAGAACTGCATGTGCCTTTCATTGGTGGCCATGCTAGATATTGTAATTCAGCTGGAGGGCCACATATCCTCCACCTCATTGTATATTAGAGAGAAACTATGGGAAAACACTTTTTTCTTGTAAGATTTCTTTGAGGCACAGTTGCTCTAATAAAGTAGATACTTCTTTTCAAAACTGTCTATGGACTACAAATTATATCACAGAGAATTAATTGCAGTGCATTTTATTATAAGGACTTCTTCCTAATAATCTGCAAAATTTATTTATAGAATTATTGTTGCCACTTTGTTCATATCTCTTGAAAAATGTTTTACACAGAGAATTGTCAGGCATTCAACTTAAATTTAATGTTCTGGTAAATGGATACCATTGCATTTCTCCCCCCTCTTTTTTTAATATCATCTCATTCCTCTCAAATTATATGCATATTGGTTCAGTCTCATTTGTAAGGAATGGATATTGTAAATAATATCCCTTCAAAGTGCTGTCTCAGAAATGATTGCCTGCATGCACTCATTATAAGAAGCCCCTTGTTGTAAATATGCCGGGTAAAACTGGAATGTGCTTTATATATTTGGTGAAATGGTCTCTATTATATAAATCATTCTCTTTTGCTTCCCATATTCACCAAGACATGATTCTTCTCCTTTAATAACAAAAGCATGTGCAATTTCCTCTTTGCATTCTTGGGGCTTTTCTACACTGCAGCCTTCAGCTGCTTCTCTCCCATAAGTACAGTACACTGCCTGGAAATGCACCCAGTTTAAGAAATACCTTTCTGGATTTCAGCCTTTCCCTCCCCTTTGGCCAGACAGATGACCAGATTTTCTTACCAGACTGCATTAAGCACAGCCCTTGATTGGTGGATTCCCCTGCTTCTTTATTTTACTTGGAATGGTAAAAAGACAAGACCTCAGTTTTACCATTTTTCCAGTCGCTTGTGGTGGAAGGAGAAAGTGGAAGAACCATTGTCAATTTCACCTGGTTAAAAATACAAGAAGAACAGAGAAAACGTTATTTTGGATGCATAGCAGAAAAAGACAGATGGAGGCTGCCTTCCTGGTACACTTGGTGCAGGAAGAAGGTGACCTTGTGCATTCTTAACTTCAAGAAATGATCAGTGGTCTGTCCTGGCACTGGGGCAAGCTGGTCGTGCAGATCAGCCCTTGGTAAAACTTTGCAACATGGTCCTGACCATTTCAGGGATCACGTATTGTAACTTCCTCCCTGCGTTTCCATTTTAGTACTGGGTAGTATTGATGTCCATATAAACAAGGGATAACTTAACCACATAAGTAATCACTGTATGTGCAATTAGAGAAATAATGGAATTATTTAAATTATCCCTGTCCTTTATTATTTTAACTTCTCTGGTGAGTTAACTTCTTACCTTTAAAAATCCATAAGATGAGGGGAGTGAGTCTCAGATCAGTGTCATAGATAGAAAGCTGAGGAAGTTGCTCCCATTTATTGGAATTTCAGCTGTGTTTTCTCTCTCTTTCTGTGCCTTTGGCCTTGTTGGGTTCTGAGAATGTTTTTGGGATTCTGCTGATCCTCCATCTACCCTGTTCCCAATCAGCCTGAATTGAGAGAGACAACTTTAGAATTGCCAGAAAGGACCCCAGAATGATTGCTCCAGAAAATTTCAGTATTCATGTCTGGGCACCTTTCTCTAAAGTTGCTCAGGGTATTTTTTATTAGCCTTTGAAGGTATCCAGACAATAAGCACAACAATGAAAACTAACTCTATCTTTATTGTAAGGTTACATTAAATGAATATTGTAAGACTGAAAGCATTTCTCCCCTTCTTTCCTTTTTATTCTCCAGAAAACTAGGGAGGGTCCCTTCTGAAATGTTTCCCATGCCTCCTCTCCTTCTGTGGGCTGAGATATCTTTCACATGACAGTTGCACAGTCTGCACTTCTTCCTCCTGTCTCCCAAGGTCATTCCTGTTAGAGATCGGGTTTCAACCAAGCACGTCTCACACACAGGCTCGAAGGAGGAGACAGCCTCTGCTGTAACCTGATCTTACTTGCTTTGTGTGGGAGGGGCTGAATCCCAGTTTCCTGTTTCCTGTTCCCTTCTCTTCCTCTTTCTGCTCGGATCTCCTACCAAGGAGCACGGGCCAGCTATGGCTCCCACGTTTCTCATACTTCCAAACAGCAAGGCCACATTAATGAAGACTGTGGGTTTGGTCAGAACCACTTGCTCGCACGCATGGACCGTTTCTACTAAGGAACTGAGTTACAATAAAATTAAACTCTTTTTTATGTAACTTTACATGAATGTGTGAAGTGTGTTTATTTTGTGTTTTGAACTGATTAAGCCTTGTGCAAGTTTATGGGAATGCTTCTACTCTGCTACATATTAATAAGAAGCTGCGTGGAGTTCTGGTACTACCATCCCAGAATTCCTACAATTCCCACATACTAGTACAGTTTGAAAGCCAACATGATGATAGTGGGGTTATCCTAATGTGTCATTAGTCCAACCCATAATTAGATTTGGTTTTCTCTCTTGACCCACAATCATATTGCCCTCCAAAGTACAGCCAACAGGCCAAGAAACCTTTGCAGAGTACCAGGCTTCCCAGCTAAGGGATTCCCTGTCTGGACTGAAAACTCAAATACAAATGAAATGCTCATCTGGATGCAAACATCTAGCCTTTCATTTTATGGATAAATGGGGCATGTATTTGTAACTGAATTATAAATGTGAAGGGGAGTATATTTCTCAGTGCTGTTTCAATATTGCACATAGTTATATTTGGATAAGGACCACTAACCATTAACCTGTTTATTTGCAGGCATAGGCAACCCGGGATACATTTGCCTTTGTGGCTTCCCAGTAAACCATAAGGGGTATTCCCAGCTATATTATGTTATTGGTACTCAAGTGGACATGGCTGAAATTTTCAGTCTTTTTTGGGGTGGGCAGTTTTTTCCCCAAGGAAGCTTTAAGGGGCAAAATGGGTGCCAGAAACATCGCGGCATCCATTTTGCCTCTTAAACCCCCAAGTAGAAGAAATTGACACTTTTTGAGGAATTAAATAGTGTCATAAGGTCCTTAAGCTTCTGCTTAACCTATCCCAGACAAATCAAAATTGAAAATATAACAGCCCACCATTTTGTGAAGGCTCTGTGGGAGCCAAGAAAAGGTTGTTGAAGGCTCCATGAAGCCTATGGAGAAATGCACCCTCCTTGTTTACTCAGATATTTTCTCTAAACCACTATTAAGGATTTCTTTAAAAAGAATTGACAAGGAACACAGCTTGTTTATCTTCATTTCATCTGAGTTTTCTCAGAATATTTGAGACCAGCAGAGAGTGGGAGAAAGTGTCAATAAGAATGAGGTTACTTACATTTTTTTAAAGAAAAATCTGTCATAAACATTTTTCTTTATTTCTACTATCAATATTTATTTATTATTATACCTCCATCTATCCTGTATGTTGCCTCTTTACTATTCAAGAAGCCAAGTTTCAATTTGACCAATATAAGTTTTATATCATGCCATTTATCTTTCAAAATAAAACTTACATTTCAGTCAAGAATACAGCATGGTTGTAAAAATGTGAAGACTTGTGTTAAAATTTGTGGCCCAATTCCAAATTTAGGAAGTGGAACATTAGGTGTAAAAATTGAAGACTCTCAAACCAATTTGGGAATTTTGGATCTGAAATATAATAATTAACCTTCTTTCATATACTCTAATCCTACTGAACCCTTCATGGATCACTGCCTTGTCATGGTGAAGGGGCTTGCATAACTCAATGAAGTCAAGTCAAGAAGAACGGGTCATGCTGGAGAGTTCTGACAAAACGTGGTCCAAAAATGGAGGAGGGAATGGCAAACCACTCCAGTATCCTTGCCAAGAAAACCCATGGACAGTATCAAAAGGCTAAAAGATATGACGCCGGAAGATGAGACCCTCAGGTCGGAAGGTGTCCAAAATGCTACTGGGGAAGAGCGGAGGGCAATTCTGAGTAGCTCCAGAAAGAGTGAAACGGCTGGGCTAAAGCCGAAAGGATGCTCAGTTGTGGATGTGTTTGGAAGTGGAAGTGACTCTATGGTGCAGCCATATTGTTTACATCTGTTTATCTTCATAATGATAACTCAAAGCAAGAAACATAAAGTTTCATAATGGTAAATTAAAGCAAGATTATAATAGTTTAGAAAGAAAGAATATATTTTTCTCTGTCTGTCTGTCTGTCTGTCTATAGTGAATTTTGGAAATCCAACTATATATTTTGCATTCATACTCAAAAAGAAGTTTTTCTTCTAATCCACACAAAATTTCCAGAATGAATTACTTTTATTAATCATATTTGTTGTAGTTCTGATAGAGCTATAAGAAGATCCTTTGATAACTGAGCCAATTTGGTCTAGTGGTTAAGGCAACGGGCTATAAACCAGGAGACTGTGAATTCTAGTCCCATCTTAGGCATGAAAGCCAGCTGGGTGACTTTGGGCCAGTCACTCTCTCTCAGCCTCACAGGGTTGTTGTGGGGAAAATAGGAGGAGAAAGGAGTATTTGGTATGTTGATGAAGGTTCTCAGTCATCCAGGTGGAATTGTCTGTAGCTTGAATGATGTCAACTGGATTTCTATTTTCTCAGTGGAAACGTTTCGCTCCTTATCCAAGCAACCTTCTTGGATAAGGAGTGAAACGTTTCCACTGAGAAAATAGAAATCCATTTGACATGATTCAAGCTACAGAGTATTTGGTATGTTTGCCGCCTTGAGTTATTTATAAAAATAATAAAGGCGGGATAGAAAATAAATAAAAATAAAATAAATAAAATCTCAAATGAAGAGACAGAAGAATTTGAGTTTATGTCTCTTTAACATCTCCAAGGAGGAGTATGTCCTTACTAAAGTGACCATTGCCAGTGAGGTGGATGGAGAAACTGCCTGAGTAACCTTATTCCTGACATTTCTCAGGCATTCAACAAAAGCAGCAGAAGAAAAAGCCACCAGAGACAAATCCTTACCCAGAATAGCATGTAGGAGCTCACTGCGGAAACATTTGCAACACGATCTTGGGAAATCTGCATTCATTGCTATTTGTAACTTTACCTAATAGAGTATTTTGTATGTATGTAATATACAGAATTTTATTCAAAACTCCCATATGTACACTTTTTAAAAATGCAAGTTTGTGACACTCTTTTGTCTGCAACCTTCTCAGATAGCCCCTTGTGGGATGCTTTGTGTGTGTCGTTGGCCAGACTGCCACCTTGTTCTTTATTTTTCTTCCTCTTATTTTTCTTGTTCTTGCATTTTTTATTATTCATATTGTATTTTATTGCTGTTATATTGTGGGCCACCCAGAGTTGGCTGGAGTCAGATGGCACCTAAATTGAAGATTATTATATTATATTATATTATATTATATTATATTATATTATATTATTACATTACATTACATTACATTACATTACATTACATTACATTACATTACATTACATTATTATATTAAATATAACATAACATAACATAACATAAAACATAACATAACATAACATAACATAACATAACATAACATAACATTACAGGACTCAAATGAACTCTGCTACATATCAGGAGTGTCAAATACTTTTGAACGGGAAAGTACTAAAGGTTACACTGCCTATTTGGGGTGTGGGGATGTTGTGATACTAATGGGCAAAACAAAAGTTTCTATTTTTCAGAGGATATTCTCTTTGCTTTTGTAATTAAATTAAGTATAATTTTAGGATTCTGCACACATACACACATGGCCACACACAAATATGTGTGGAATAGTGGAATACTGTGGTACTGCTTTTTAACAAAAAAAGGATGGACTTAAATGCAAAAAAGAAGGCAGTAAACAGGAGTGTCTTCAGGTGAGGATGAAAGTGGGTCGAAGCATCCATTTTGATGAGCATTTTTGTTACCTCAGAGGGATGAGGAACTTGTAAGAGTTACTACTGAGGTCCCCAAATAACTGGTCTTTGATAAAGATAGTTTTGGTGTCTCCTTGATTAAGAACAATATATGAGCTGGCCTTCACTGAACATATGAGGGTGTACATCCAACAAAAGCTTGACAATTCCTCTCTTTATCACGATAGATAGATATATAAACTTTATTCTGGTCATTGACCAATAAAATACATAAAACAAATAGAGTTATCCCCTAGTATCAGTGACTGTTAACAACCATTTGTAGGCGAAGCTTACACAAAATGTAGCAGAATTGTAGCTACTTCCAGAGAGATACATTTATCTTCATTGTTTAACAGAAAATGTAAGTAAAAATTATTAGAGTGACCCGCGAGTTTAAACAAAAGGGGGGTAATCAGCTGGTGGCGAATGTCCCTATAAAACTGACAATACAGGAGAACATGGGCCATGTTCTACAGCACCCATATCACAAGGGCAAAGATGGATTTCATATGGGGTTTTCTTATATTTCCTTTCCAAAACAGCTGTAGGGAGGGCATTCAGTCGGGCTTGTGATAGGGCTCTCCTAAATTTGGGAACTGCGATATAATATAAATATGGAGCTGGTTTGGACAGTAAGATTTGATTATTGACAAATATATTACGAGTAAAAGCAGCAATTTCTGTTTGGCCTATATCTAAGATCCTTTTCCTTAGTAGTGATATAGCTTGGTCTGACTCTAAGGCTTAGATGGCATCACTGGAGAAACCATAGAGGCTCAGCCTCTTTTGGATAGCTGTTTCCCAGGAAGATTTAAAATTATCTACCAATATTAGATGGGTCAGTCCATTGGGGTTGTGATGTAATTTTAACCAGTTTTATTTATTTATCCATATTTATCCAGAGGTTAGATTCAAGTTTACTAACTCCTGCTTCCCGTTGAAGTACAGCATTTGGAACACAGCAGGTAACCTGGAAGATATTTCTTAGAAATTTTGTTTGGATTCTTTCTAGGGCAGTCATGTTGTTATATGGTCCCAACTGACCCCCATATAGCAGTTGTGCTCGAGCTTTAGCTGCAAACAACTTAATAGTATAGGGCCCCTCCAATCTCTTTTGGTGTGGTTGTCTTCCCACCTTCTCTTTGAGTTATTAGTTAGTTGGACATTATTGGGAGCCAAGCAGGAATTTGGACATGAATATATCTTAATGGATTTTGACAGTAACTTTTTCCAATTACATCTCACTACTCAAGTTTGGGTTCCATCCCATTTTTTATTCCATTCAGCTAACATGGCTTTTGTCAAAGCTGATAGGAGGTTCAAATGCTCTAGTTGTTACACCAATTGTTATATATTACCAAATGTATATATTTGATAAGTATCTTGAGGCACCAGAACATGAAGGTTGGTAGCACATCTCCTTGCCAGGTGATAGGATTAGGCAGAGGCATAATGTCGTAAATCAGGCCTCTTGTGCACTGACAGCATCCGCTGGACGATATGGCAGGGAACAGCCTTCCAGTGATTTTGTAAATCAGTGATTTACAGCCTTCCAGTGATTTTGTAAACATTCCTATTGCTTGTGTAGGCACTAGCCATAACAATACATCACATGGTACCTTCTAACTTCATATCTAATGAAGATGTAAACAAAGCCATTCAAACTGTAGCTTGAATCATGTCAACTGGATCTCTATTTTCTTAATGGAAACGTTTCGCTCCTTATCCAAGGGGCTTCTTCAGTCTGAGCAATGGATAAGGAGCGAAACGTTTCCATTAAGAAAATAGAGATCCAGTTGACATGATTCAAGCTACAGACAATTCCACCTGGATGACTGAGAACCTTCATAGACATAAAGCCATTCAAAGTTATGGGAAAGCTTTGTTGTTATCTGGCCACCTGGCGTCATGTCATCATGCTTTGTATAGAGACCAATTTGCCAATTTCATATGAGAAACCTGACACACTCTTGCCTACAACATTTACCCAGCCAACAGGAGAAGACAGAGCAAGAAAAGGGTCTTCACCTGCTTTCAGGGAAGGAAAGTGATTATAGGAGACAATTTGGAACATATTGGACTCATTTTGTAGAGCCAGGATGAAACTGCCCTTTTCAGATGTTATTGGCTATTAGTATTTAAATTGCATGGAATGATCATCCTTTTTTTCTTGTGTTCTTGCCAGTTCCAGATTCTTTAGGAATTAGTTAATAAAACAGTAACTTTTTCAATCTGTCCTTGCTCACATTTTCCTTTTTAGCTGATGGGCAATTTATTGTACTGTTGCAAGCATTAAATAAACCCTAATCCCAAATATCAACTTGGGGATCAAAAATGACTTTTCATGAAAATAGTATACTAGTATACTATCTACTGTTCTATAGTAGATCATGGCTCTCCAGGAGGGGGGGGGGAGACTAGGGCTTGTTTTACACCTATCCCTTATGAGAAAAAGCTCTTGCTTCTATATTAAAAGCTACTGTATGCACACTTACAATTGCTTTTTAGGTAAAGGTAAAGGTTCCCCCTGCACATTTGTGTAGTTGTGTCTGATTCTAGGGGCCGGTGCTCATATCCGTTTGTTAGCCGAAGAGCCAGCGTTGTCCGAAGACACTTCCACGGTCATGTGGCCAGCATGACGCATACGGAATGCTGTTACCTACCCACCAAAGTAGTACCTATTAATCTACTTGCATTTGCATGCTTTCGAATTGCTAGGTTGGCAAGAGCTGGGGCTAGTGTGGGAGCTCACTCTGTCACATGAGACTAGGGATTTGAACCTCCAAACTTGCAATGTTCCGATTGACAAGCCTGGCGTCTTACCCGCTGAACCACCACGCCCCTACAATTGCTTATTATCTATCATATAATAGTTAAGTGCAATACATTTGCCTCTTTTCCTTCAATAAGTTATCAACTTAGAGAATATGAATTCTGGGAAGAGTTGGAATTCTATTCCTTTTCTGCATAAAATTAGTCAACAATAAATAACTGTGTTGGCGATGATGTTTCTCTCTGTGTGGTTTTTCTCCTTTAAGTTCTGATAATGAAGATCCACGATACTTGAGGAGAGAAGAACTTGCTGGATTAAATCAAAGGTCATCTTCTCCAGTAAACCACAAGATGGATACCCACACAACTTTATCAAAAAGTGCCTGATCACTCAACCCACTACAGCACAACCAACACAAACTATGCAAAGGATAATAGTACTATACTTCAAAAAACATCTCAGAAACAACCAACAGACTATTACAACCACATGGCATCACTGTAGCCCACAAACCAATCAAAGCCTTGGGGGAGTTGGACGGTGATAAATTTGATTAAATAAATAAATAAATACATAAATACATAAATATATAATAAAGCCCTCCAAAACGTCTTAGGTAAACCAAAAGTCCCAGTAGCCCAAGAAGAAAAAACAGGAGTCATCTACAACATACAGTGTAAGGACTGTAACAGCCACTATGTAGGAAAGACAGGCAGAGGACTAGCTGACCACATCCATCAACACCAACTAGCAATCAGAAGACATGATGAAAACTCCTTAATCTCACAGCACATGGACAGACTCAACCACGGTTTCATCTGGGAAACTGTGAGCATCTTAGATCAAGCCAAATCCAAAAATGCTAGGGAATTCCTGGAAACTTGGCATTCACACAAATCAGCCTTCAATAGACAGATAGAAATAAATCACACTTACATACCATTCAAGAGACAGCAAAAAGCTAAGAAGGAAACAAAAAGACCAGAACACATCCTCTCCAGCAACCAACATCCAGATAAGCAGGGATTAACACCAGACAAACGATCAAGCAGAAAACAGTACTCTAATCAAGGAACTACCAAGGGGAAAACCACACCCCCACCAACACTGGCAAGTCAAGCTACTTGTCAGGGAGTTACAGGATAGCGGTGGGGGGAGCTTCCTCAGTGAAGGGAAGCGTGCACGCAGCTCGGAGGCTTTGCCTTATCTCCCAAACGCCTCCGGAAAGCTCCGCCCTAGACTGAACTTATGTCTCTGGGGTTCTTCATGCCATTTCAGTTTAGCAGGATTTCTGCTAGTAGGTAGCAAATAAACACTAGAGACTCGATTCCCTGCCTCGGCGTGTTATTTCTGCACCTACACCAGGACATCAATCCTGCTAAACCTCAACTCCCATTGGAAGAGGGAGGAAACACAAATCCAGGAGAATGGCTTTGGAGACACAAGAACTCCAGCAAGCGATCACACAACTGGCGGCAGCATTGCAGCTACACCAGCAACAGGTAGATAACCAGGTCAACACCCTCCAAGCAGCAACGCTACAGCAGATACAACAGCCAGCTCCAGTCGTCCAGCAGCCGGTCCCAGCAGCAGCACCCCCACCAGTCGTCCTGCGGTCCCCAGGGTGTTTACCAGAGAAATTTGGAGGTGAAACAGCGCTGCTCAGGACTTTCATTGCCCAGTGTACCATGTTTTTTGACAGCCGGCCAGCTGAGTTCCCAACGGAAAGATCCAGAGTCACCTTCATCTTAAGTCTACTGAAAGGTTCAGCTGCCAGATGGTCAATCCCTATGGTGGAAGCCAATGATCCAATTCTAGACAACTGCCAGAATTTTATGGTCTGTTTCTGAGCTCATTTCGATGACCCAATCAGAGAAGTCACTGGTAGCCGAGAGATCCGAAAGCTCAGACAGGGAAACAGGAGAGTTGGAGCTTACATCGCAGATTTCAAACTGCTAGCAGGGGATTTGGGTTGGAATGAGGTTGCATTGAAAGATCAGTTTAAACAAGGACTGGATGAAGAGATAAAAACTGAGTTGGTGCATCAGGGCACGCCAGCTACATTGGAAGCCTTATATCAATTGACAGTGGTCATAGATGCTCGGCTGGAGGAGTTAAGGCAGCTCCGGCCAGGGAGAGGCAGGGCAGGAAACCGGCCGGCGTTTCCAGGTTTTGCAACCTTCCCCAACACGGCTGGTTCTCTGGGCGCAGAGGAACCTATGCAAATTGGGGCCTCATGAAGGTTGGTTCCTGAAGCCAAGTGGCAAAGAAGAAGGTAGAATGCACTTTGTTTCTATTGCGGGGGGCCAGGACACATAGTAAGGGCTTGCCCGGCCAGACGCCAAGCAGCTCCAGTAAGATTTACAGCCCAGGAGACAGAGCAAGCGCAAACTCTAGCTTCATCTTCCCAGCAGTTAAACTCCACTGGCCCCCCTCGCCAGAGCCCCTCAGGGAGGCCATTCAACAATTAAGAAGGGCTCAGTCTGCAGATTTCAGCCAAAGTTCTTACCTTGTTCCAGCCATGCTGACAACAGATGCCAAGCAACCATT